>CM029023.1:53543252-55026501 GCA_016801055.1 Panax notoginseng | reverse complement strand
TGGGTTACCCCATGGGTTATCTTACCCATTGGTTCGATCCACGGATCCGGTTCTTAGTTTGAGCTTTATTTTAAATAACTTTGGGCTGGCATTTCATAATCTTTAGGCTTTAACATAATACTAATTGGATTTTAACATAATACTAACTTGGCTTTCACAATTCCTACAAAAATCCTACAAGTCTAATGTAATAGGATTAAAGCATTTAACGTAAAGTCCTCATATCCCTTATGTATACTACTTCGTATAATCTTTCGTCATTCCCGTTATACTATATAACACCCGAGAAAAATGAATCTTTATGTGAATTAATTTTTTTTTCATTATTTGAATTAAATGAATTTAATTGTTTAGTTATGTGAGTAAGCTGTTTAAAGGTCATTCTATTTCCTAGAATGTGCAGATGTGGTAAGGATTTTGACTATGTGCTAGGATTAATTGTTATAAAATTTTAAGACGAAAATAGAAGTTTTTTGAAAAGTTTCCATAAAAACACTATTCATCCGTTTCTGCTCGGAGATTAGGTTTGAATTTCTAAAAATGCGTAATGATATAATACGAAGTTTTCACCTATGGACTTAAAACCTAAGGGTTGGAAAAGTGAGTTCCGAGAATTTAATGGCTACGTATAATTATTAGGGTTATTATACATGAGAAATACGAGTATGATACTAGTTATTATACGAGTATTGTATGAAGATTATTATGACGTATAATACGAATATCGTACGAACTATATACGAAGAGGATACGAGAACTGTACGAGTAGACTACGAATAGTCATTAATGGACTTTGAGGTTATGGATTTTGTAAAATCTAATTAAACTTAGGTTATTGCAAGCCCAAAGTTATGTAAGTCAAGCCTAATAAGATATTAAGGCAAGCCCAAGGTAAGGCCTAATATGAATTTATTCTAAGGCCCAAATTAAGAAACTAAACCGTGGATCGAACCGATGGGTCACCTGATGGTTAAAACCCATGGGGTAACCCATGGGTGACCCAAGAAGCTAGGTGGACTGACAACTTGGTGGCTAAGTAAAGTGAATAGTAAGGAGGTTAGCTTAATGACCATTATACCCTCCATTAGATTTTCCTATTTAAGAGAAGCTAGGTTGGTCATTTTATTATTTCACCAACTTTAGATAATATATTGAGAGAGAGAAAGAGAGCTTTAATAAGTAATCAAGAGGAGTCAAGAGCAAAGTATACAAGCTTTGTTCAAGAACGCGAAGAACGTTAAGGTAATATACGTAAACCTAATGTTTCTATTATTTTCTATTTCTTTTTCATAGAGAAGTATGAAATGGTGGAGCATGTCTCTTTCGGAGTAATAAGGATGGCTAATAGTGGATTAAAACATTATAAGTCATGCATGATTAAGAATCATAAGCGTTTAAGTAATTTTTATACGAAGAAAACCGATAAGCGTTTAAGTGGTTATTGATGGAAAAATTGAAAACCATCATAGGTTATGTGCCTCTTTCTTAGTTAGGTGGTAGATGATGAATCAATGGAGTTGTTCCATTCAATTTGGCGTATAAAACTCGAGTAACGAAGTTATGACAAAATTTACGAGATTAGACGTTAAATGTCGAAATCGTAGAATTTTCGGATTAGTAGTCAAAAGTAGTTGCTTAACTCAGAAACCTTAGTTTTCGATGGCGCATCATAGAACAATGTATTTGAGAGTCGTAGACTCAAGAATCATCAAAATCTGACTTAAAACGAAGAAAACGAGTTATGAACGATCATGAGCGTTAAACGAACACGTAATAGAAAGTTAATTAGTGAATTCGTTGTTAACGGATTTAAAAATTACTTTTGTCTGGATGAAATCGAAGTATATGAGATATGTAAGATAATGGCTTTTGAACAAGCCAATTCTGACTTATAACGACTAAGTTATGAGTCCAAAAAGAATCAAATTGGAAAAATTTATAAATTTTCTCAAGGGTTAAGGGTCACGCCGCAGGGCCGCCCAAGAACAAAACCCCCGCGCCGGGGCGAGGGGAGTGGTCACTGCAGAGTCGCACCGCAACGCCACTCATAAGCATGAGTCTCACGCCACAGCGCCGAGATCAGAGGTTAGGTACTATGAAGTGGCGCCGCAACACCACTGTTATACTTGAGGTTGGTGCCGTAGCGCCGGTAATGGAAAATTGTTGACCAAGTTGATTATGAACCCAATGGTTTGTAAGACAAGTACGGGACATGTAATTACTTAATGAACATGATAAGACCATTCCTAAATCGCTTTTATAGTGATGACTTTAGGAATTAAATGTTGTTTAATGAGTAGTTAAACAAAGAACGTAAAGTATAAGAAAGTGAACTAAACTCAATAACGATGATACTTAAACAATGGTTGGTAAGTAACAGTTTAATGATGAAGAACGTTAATAAGTCATGAGGAAGGATGATTAAATCGAAACGAGTTGTATTAATGAAATAAATTCAGTTAAGTTATAGAAGAGAAAGAAGTTGGTAAAAATAATGTGATTAAATTGTTTGGTAGCAAATTTTAGTGTGCTATTTGAATATATCATGTAGATACTGTAAAGACCAAGAATTGTTGAATATTTATTTGAAGACGCTTAAAGGCAAGTTTTCTTAACGCTTGTCTAACCTTCGTGTTAGCCAAGTTCTCTGTGATTCATGTTATGAGATGCATGAATTGTTTTACGAAAGGGTCGATGCCAGTTTTACCTCGGCTAGACTAATCCTGAAGAGTTGATTGATTTATTTACAAGTCTTTCAATATAGAATTGATAACGCTATCCAACGCCAATTGTTTGGTACGGATTCAAGGTAAGCCTGAGTATGAATAAACAAATGTATTTTTCATCGATTATTTGATGGGCATGCGAGGTTGCCAAAACTTAAACGTAAATACGTTTAACAGATGAGTGTTGATCAACATAGAGTACTATAGGCTGATCACCTAGATGTGCTCGTAAGATATATCGGACTTACGGACTTAGTGCTGGGTTATCCTTTTTATGAATGGAAATCAAAGAGAATGTTCATGGTCTTTTGACCTACTCAGAATTTCTAAGTCACTATATGTACTTCAAAATTGTTTTATGAGATGAGAAGTGCTATTTAATGTTTTATAGTACTTCATAACTACTCGTTCAGTTATTGAAGAATAATCATATGATTCTCGACGTGGTATTTATATAATATGTTGCTAGACTTGCTGAGCTAGTTATGCTCACTCCTTGCTTGAATTATATGATTGCAACTAAGGTAGCGCGAACTGAGTGTCCTAGTTACGGTAAAGGCAAGACGAAGATGAATAATTAGTTTATCCTGTAATAGACTAGTATGTTTGTATGAATTATATTATGGTAAGCAAAGAATGTATTGGTTAACAGAGCCTGGGAAATGATTTATTACTATTGTACTAAGAATATAGTAAATACAATCGTTTTGATGTTGTTTCAATGAAATGAATGTATAGTATGGAGTACCATATAGCACCATCTGTCGGGTTGGAAGATACTCGGATTTAGCGGAGTCACAAGTTGGTATCAAAGCATTAGGTTATAAAACTTAAGGGGGGAAGAACCTTAGGTTAATAACCTCGTTAGTAGATGAGAAGTAGGAGTGTATGAACTCTAGTAGAATGAGTTAATTAAGTATTGAGGAAACTCAGTACCGAAAGATTTAAAAGATAGAAATTAACCCTAAATAAATTAAATGTGATTTGTGCTTATGTTATTGTGTATTAAGTACTAATCAACATGTTATGTGTTATTGTAGATGTCCATGGATAGCTTCATGTTTAGGGATATGTTGGTCGATGTGGATGAGGAGATGGAGGTAGCATCGTTTAATACGGTGGTACTTGCACTAGAGCCAACACCTCTAGAGGCAATGATAGAATTGTATCTGGCAGTGCTTGACCGGAATGTGCAACTGTGCATTAATGTGCTGAACAAGTGGGAGGAGATTAGTGATCTCCATAAAGCTAAGGAATCTGCAGAAGCAGATTTTAAGAAAGGGCATGATGAGAAAGTGCTCATGAAGGATAAGCCGACGGATTGTAAGAATAAGGCCGATGAGCTTCGTAAAAAATTGGGGGAGAAGAACCAAAAGATAGCACGGATGTCTTACATCCATAAAAGTGCTCATGAGGATTTCAAGCTGAAAGTTGCTTGTTATTCCATTAAGTCAGGACAATCCTGACATACGATTAGTCGGGATATTGTGTCGACTCTTGCGAATGAGAAGCATGAGGATGCTTTTATGCATTATTAGAAGTCTAGAGAAGTAAATATGTGTGTAGTGACGTAAAGCTCTATTTTGCCAAACTAAAGGGTAGTCTTTTTGTAAATCCCAACTTTTGTGAAGTTCAATTGCGGGATAGAAATGTAATAGCTTTTAGCTATGGAAGCAAATTATAAATAGTTTCAAACTATGAAGAAGCATATGAATATAATGAAGTTCTTATTAAATGTGCTTTGTTGTGGTATGAGTTGTTGTTTGATGAGAAATAACTAAGTAAGTAAATAAATAATAATGAAAATTTATTTATTTAAACAGAAAATGCCTCCAAGAAGGACACAACGTAATCAGGAAGCTGAATCCCATAACGATAATCAAGGTCAGAACAATCCTATGCAAGATTTCGTTAATTTTTTAATGGCTGCATTTAACCAAACTAGGGGTAGAGCACCTGCAGTACCTAGGGTAGCCAGAACGACTACCTTTAAAGAATTTAAAAGCGTAGGTCCGCCAGAGTTTAAAGGAACTATGGACCCAATAGAGACTCAGACATGGGTAAAGGAAATTGAGAAGACGTTTGTTATTACAAACGTAGGTGAGGTGCAAAAGACTTCTTTTGCGACTTACATGATAAAAGGGAAAGCAAACTTATGGTGGGAGGCTCACCAGGGTGGGGCTAGAATAGATGTGGTAATGTGGGAACAGTTCAAGAAGGTTTTCTTCGAGAACTATTTCCCCACAAGTATGTAGAGGAGAATGGAGATTAAGTTCTTAGAACTTAAGCAAGGGGACATGACGGTTCCCAGTATGCGACCAAATTTAATGAATTGGCAAGATTTACTCCACACTAAGTGGACACTGAGGAGAGGAAGGCTTGTAGGTTTAAGCAAGGATTGAAACCTTGGCTCTATAGTGGGATTTCTGTGTTCTCGAGTGCTTCATACGTGAACTTTCTGGAGAAGGCAATTATTATGGAGGGTGGTAGTGAGGCTTTGAGCCAATACCACAAAGAGAGAAAGAATAAGAGTAAAGGAGAAGGAGTATCCAAGGCAGAATGAGCTAGTGGCAGTGGCAGTATGCCCAACAGGAAGAGTTTTAACTCCAGGAATACTAGAGTGGAACAAGAGGATCCTAAGTGTAGGATCAAAGCATGTAAGACGTGCGAAAAGGATCATCTAGGAGTCTGTCTAAAAGGGAAGTTGGTTTGTTATAATTGTGGACAGGAGGGACATATATCACCCAATTATGCTAATCCTATGAAGAACCAAGGCTGTTTTATTTGTGGGTCAATGCACCACATGGCAAGAAATTGCCCAAAGAAGGGGGTCAGAGGGTAGCAAGGGTACTAATAGTGGTAAGTTTGCCATTACTGGACCAACACCATCGGGTAGACCTATGGCCCGTACTTTTAATATGATTGTCCAAGATACGGTTGCATCAACGGATGTAGTAACATGTATCATTCCAGTCAATAAAATGAATGCTTATGTGCTATTTGATTTGGGTGCTACTTGTTCTTTTATAGCTTGTGAATTTGCTAAGCGATGGGGGCTTATTCCCGGAATGATTATAAATACCTTTAAACGTTAAGGTAGCGAACGAAGAGATAATTTCCATTGAACACATTTATAAGAATTGTTTCGTGGATATTAGAGGTAATAGATGATCGGTAGATCTTATACCGATAAGGTTGAGAGAATTTGAAGTAATTCTCGGTATGGATTGGTTAATTGACCATAGAGCTATAATAGATTGTTATAAGAAAAGTGTGAACCTTTGAATTTTTAAGAAACCTAAGGTAGTGTTTTACGGTAGTAAATCACCGGGAAGCTTGTGTTGTCTAACCATGACATAAGTTAGGAAAATGCTGAGGAAGGGTTGTATGGGATATCTGTGCCATGTAGTGGATATCCAGAGAGTGGGAACACCATTATTATTTATAAAGAAGAAGGATGGATCGTTACAATGGTGTATCGACTATCGTGAGTGAGTAAGTTAACGGTTAATAATAAATACCCATTGCCTAGGATCGATGATCTATTTGATCAGTTGAAAGGGACAAAGTATTTTTCTAAGATAGATTTGTGTACGGGGTATCGTCAGTTAAAAGTAAGGAAGGAGGATATACCTAAGACGATGTTCAGAACTCGTTATGGTTATTACGAGTTTCTGGTTATGTCTTTTGGGTTGACTAATGCACTGAAGCTAGATTTTGCGTAGGGGCGCCAAGCAAGTCAGTGGCAAATTGATAGGTACTTTTGTGAGGTGCTATGGTTGAAAGTACCAATAGCATCGCAGAGTGTTCAAATAATATTTGGACAAGTTTGTGGTTGTCGACGTCGGGATTTTTATTTGTCCTTTTTCTGTTCTTGTTCTTTTGTGTTCTCATGTTAGGTGAGATTTGTTTGAAAAAACAAGTTGTGAAAAGGTCTGACATTTATATGTCGACGATTTAACTGTAAGAGTCGCCAGTTGGTTTTTTAACTAGTTGTACCAACACAACCGAGAAAAGGTTTGCACATTGACCCAGTGATGTAACACTGCTAAATGGGACTATGAAACCAAGATTCATTAGGGTCCAGGGACTTACTTATGCGGAGGGAATGTGTTAGGCACCCCCCAACATTCGTGTTGCCACGGTTACCGCCACTTTTCAAGAAACTATTATATGAATGTGTGTGTGTTGATCAATGTGCAGTTATTTGGAAGTAGTGTTATGCCTCGTTTGCACCTATATACAAAGGGTTTGAATTTATAAAAATTCAGTTTTAAACAAGATAGCAGTGATGCTTTGTAAAAAGAGAATTTTCAAACCCTTATGCTCAATTGTAATTGAGGCCTTTGATACTTCCATTTTATTATGTGTTCGGCTTGATTTCTTTTATTTTCGAGTTGCGAAGCATTTTCGAGAAAATAATGTACATAGCAGTGTCAAACTCCTTGTGGGCATGACAACCATCTAAGGAAATTCGAACACTATGCATAAGTTACAAGCCATGTACAACTGAAAATGTCCATCACGGGAACCGAATCTAGATTCAGTAGACTGAATCTGTGATCACATGATTCCTAGGCTCACATGATGTAGTAATTTATATAAAAAGCTGTAAGCAGTTATATATATAAAAGTTGTAAATATATATATATATATATATATATATATATATATATATATATATATATATATATATATATGTGTGTGTGTGTGTGTGTGTGTGTGTGTGTGTGTGTGCAAACAATCAACCACCACAAAGCACCTCCATGGGGTATTGCCAATGTAAATAAAGAAATAAAAAACCAATCAACCACCACGAAGCACCTCTATAGGGGATTGGGAAATATAAATAAAGCAATAAAAAACCAATCAACCACCACGAAGCACCTCTACGGGGGATTGGAAAATATAAATAAAGCAATAAAATGATCAACCGCCTTAAAGTAAACTCCAGGCGGGATAAAATGTAAATATATATATATATATATATATATATATATATATATATATTGATCCCGGCTCGGTTTATCATTTCAGTGATTTGTCGCTATGTATATATAAAAGTAGTAAACGCTCCGGATGTAAAATCCAGGCTCATCGAACATAGTTCAACAGTAGTTCATATATATATATATATATATATATATATATATATATATATATATATATATATAGACCAGTTACACAGAGAGGCGTCAGAATCTGCCTCCTCTCATTCTAGTCAATATGAAGAAGAAGAAGACGAAGATAATAGTGACCCTATGGCACTATTAGCCTTCAAGAAGCCACGGACCGAAGTCCTGGCATACACACATTGCACGACTCTCAACGTGAAGAACTATTTGTGCATAGTAGTGGAGAAAGGCTTTAAAGTGTGTAAGAAGGCTTACAATAGACTGCCAAAGAAGACTTCAATGACTTTAAATGGATGAACACTCGGCTCCCGCCGGTAAAAATAAAACAATATATGAGCTCACAAGTGTTTAAAATGAGAAAGCACTCAGTTTATAATGTGTATAGAACAAATTGGACAAGGCATCCTCGCCTTTTCTCTATGCAAAATGGTTGCCCCAAGCCCTCTATTTATAGAGGGGGAGCCATACCTGTGGAAGCCGCAGATGCACCGGCGGCTGCCCGAGGTGCCCGGAGTTTTGCGGGTCCCATCGTCTCAAAGTACGTGCATGCGTGCAACGTGATGTCCGCTCGAACTTTTAGAACTTTAATCCGGGCATCCGATCGAGGTGTATAAGACCTTTTTCGGCATGCTATTGTCAAGAGCTACACAATGACAAGGGATTAGAGGTTGTACGAAGTCAGGAAGATGGGACCATACCCTCGGTCTTTAAGCTTCAAATTCTATTTGGTGTGTTGTCTTGTGCAGTAGTCACTCGGGATTGGCGCTGCTTGGTTCTTGTAGGACATTGCTGTGTAGAATGTATGTATGTTGTTGTTGAGACGACGAGATGTGGCATTGGGATGGCAAAATAATGGTCTTGCCCTTCACCGGGGTTTTCTCTGGTTTGAGCTATGTTACCAGTCGTTGCTCAGGGTTATCTCTGAGATTGGACTGGTACAGGTGTTGACCATCTTCAGGGTTATTTCTAAGATGTGCCTGACTTCCCGGGGTTATCTCCGGGCTTGTGGAATGAGTGCCTCGGGGCTTTTATCGAGTGTTCTAAAACTGTTTGCATGGGTTTAAAACAAGCATTTTCGGGGTCATCTCCGGAACTGCAACGGAATGCCTCAGGGTTATCTCTGAGGTTGACGATGTCTTTCCTGGTATTATTTTCGGGACTGAAACAGAGTATCTCGGGGTTATCTCCAAGATGACACTGTCTTCTCTAGTGTGATTTCTAGTATCAAAACTGCAGTCCTCGTGGTTATCTTCGAGGTTGAAACTGAAACTCCCGGTGTTATTTTCGGGGTTGAGGTTAAAATTTTCGGTGATATCCGAGTCTGAGCTGGTTGTCTCGGGGTTATCTCTGAGATGGTTGTACTAAATATCCTAGGGTTGTCTCTAGGATTGAACTGAGCTGTCTTCCAGGGTTATCTCTGAAAGATGATTCTGCCTTTCTACAATGTCAGTAACAGGTATGCAGAAAATTTTGAATGTCTACAGATGCCCCTCTTTATCATATTCATGCAATGCAATGACATGGATAGGATAAAGAATACTAGACACTTGAAATGCAGTAAGATACTCTTGATGCAATGTACAACAGCGTGATGCAAATGTATGTGGTTTGTTGGATTGTTCTCCAACATGGTGGGATGATTGCCGGCTCCCCTTGACTTCTACCGGGATCAGATGTATGTGGGGATGCATTTTACATGTTATTGATGTGTATAACATATTCCATCATCAGTCCTTCCCGAGGAGGATGCTCTGTTAGAGTTACTGCCAACATTATGTGATGTCAGGGTTACTTGACCTTCACTGAATTGTACATCAACGGATGAAATCCCTGCTGGGGATAAATGCCAAGGCTGATTGACCTTTGTTGATATGTGTATCAACTGATGCAATCATCGGATGGCTTCCGACACTTCGTTGGGTTTACTTGCCAACAGCTGAACTGATGTCAAGGTTGCTTGGCCTTTGTTGATATGTGCATCAACAGATGCAAATGCGTGATACCCCCGCCGGGGATGGGTACTTTAGTAGATGAAAAAATGTGTGATACGCTCGCTGGGGAAGCTGCTTGGTCTTCACTGACGTGTGCATCAACGGCTAAAATCATCGGATGGTTTCCGATGCTTTGTTGGATTTACTTGCCAACAACTAAAGTGCTGTCAAGGTTGCTTGACCTTCGTTGACATGTATATCAACGGAGGCAAATGCGTGATACCCCCGCCGGGGATGGGTGCTTCACCACATGTAAACGTGTGATACCCCCATCAGGGATGTGTGTTAGAACGTGTGATGCCCTCGCCAGGGATGGTGCATCAACAGATACAGATGTGTGATACCCCTGCCGGGCAAGCTGCTTTGAGAATGATGACCCCAAACTGACGGGATTGGACCTTTATACGATATTGCTGAATGTGATCTGCAAATGCTGTGATCATCAATATAGTATACCCCTGTGTTTGGGTGAATACCAATGAATGATATGAAAGCCACAGTTGGCCCCAGGAAAACCAGGATTTCAGGCTATTCTGCTCAATCGCGTAGCATTTTTATCCCTGATTTGGCCTTTTTAACCTGTGAGAACTCCTTTGTAACTCCAACTGGACCGAGCAGGAGGGGTGGGACCCACGTAAGGGAACCGCAGGTACACCAGCAGTAGCTACAGGTGGACCTGTAGCCAACGGTGAATGCCCATAAATGGGCTGGTTGCTTTCATAAGTCATTTTCAAGTCGCACAATGAAGGAAATCTGAGAGCTCTTCTTTAGAACTGTTGAGTTCGGACGTCTTTCTGCAAATTTTGTCACCGTACAAGTGTTCTACACTATCCTGGTAACGTATGCATGTCTTTTTTTCCAGTTTTTATCAGTTGGAAAATGACATTTTATATGAAATGCGGTTAAACACATAGTAGTGAATATGCATGCTCATATGACTTGATAAAAAAAATTTTAACATAGTAAATGTTAGTATCAAACCATGCTGAACATAATCATGTGAAAAAATTTAACTTTTAAAACAGTCAAATTGTCACCTTTTTTTCTGCTATTTCTTATCCTATTTTAAGACAAATGAGCAAAGGTGGTAAAACAAAGTAATCCTGATAATTAGGCTACCATTATGGATTGATGACTTTGACTTTTTAATGCAAATAGTATGTATATGACTGTGGGCAGGTGTGCTACTGAATGGCCACCTAGTCATGCCTATGTGCATGTGGATAGCCCTATTTATAGAGAAAACTATGGATACAAAATTTCAAAATATAGGCATTGAGTAGTCATGCATTTTTAACTCTACTGTAGGCGTATGTTAAAATAATGTATGCATACATATAGTCATTAAATGCATTTTGACAAGCTCTAGGTTAAAAAATACCACACCCTTTCTGAGGTGATTTGGAGACTTGTTATCTAGATATTATGGATCCAGATCAGTCGAGTAGTTCTCGCAGGACCACTTCTGGTGTACGGAGAAGGGCTTCTGATGTGCCTCGACCCCGTTCAATTAGACAGCCTCATCGTCTAGCGAAGGTGGTGATACATCATGTCCGAGTTGATGTGCTGGACGTCGAGGACGAGGTGGGGGATGTACCGGTAGCGACTCTAGCTCCTGCTGCTCATGTTCCCCGTAGGGATTTCCTAGGCATTTAAGTGGCTATCCCAGATCATCTAGTTGATTTGAGTCTCCACCCCTTAGTTTACTTGCATGCAAATGAGGTACAAAGCTGGAATTTGATTTTCCTTCTTTCCTATTGATGAGGATTAAAGGATTCTAATGTTGATCTGCTTTGTGATGTAGGTTCCCAGCTTTACACAACTTAGAGGAAACTGGTTTAACATTCACTCCATGTACCAGGCTCTGCATCCTGACTATAGAGCGATTGTGCATGATTGGGGATTTGGGGCGTTCTTTTCCATTCTTCCCCGCTGTTGTCCCTAGGGTTACCTCAGGGCATTGTCTGAGCGCTGGTTTCACCAGACTCAGTCTCTCTATTTGTTAGACTGTGAGGTGATGATGACGTCAATGGATTGGCGATTTATCACTGGTATGGAGTTTGGCGGGGCGCCAGTGCTATGTACGACGGATATTACCCCGACTGCCGTCAGATCCTTGTTGGGAGTCCCAGCTGAGGCGCTCAAGGGTAGGACCGTTCGTACAGGTCCTTTGAGCGTAGATGCTATGAGTGGGCTGTTGAGTGAGCCCATGCTTACTGATGTGAGAGTCAGGGATCGCATTCTGCGACGATTGTTCCTGGTTATCATCAGGGG
The DNA here is from genome assembly GCA_016801055.1 of Panax notoginseng. Lineage (NCBI taxonomy): Eukaryota > Viridiplantae > Streptophyta > Magnoliopsida > Apiales > Araliaceae > Panax > Panax notoginseng. Next base: position 55,014,375 of record CM029023.1, on the reverse strand, counting down.
TTGTTTCATAGCAAATAACTCTTCTACGGTGTCATTCGCTTTGATTAGCGCCACGCGGGATGTGGATCGTATTGGAAAGTATGATTGGGGTTCCTACACCTTTGTCTATTTCCTCAGGGGACTACGCATGCGTTCACAGGGCTTGACTGAGGCTTGGCTAGGATTTTATCCATTTATGTTGGTGAGTATTTCTCTTTTAATTTCCCATGTATAGGTTAAGAGTATTCACTGACAGCAGGTGTTTTTGCCTTTGTGTTGGCAGTTTTGGGTCTATGAGAGGCTTCCATGTATGCGTTCTGTGAGAGTGTTAGGTTTAGATACATATCCATGAGGACGACAATGACATCACTCCATTTTGGCGGAGGTTTATGTAGCGGAGGGTTTCACCCATTGTTGGCTACAGTTGGAGCTGTTGACAGCCGATGTCATCACTTGGATTCCCTATTAGGGGGATCATTTGACCGTTAGGTTTGAGGATGGATTCTCGGCTGGTGTCGAGCACGTGATATCCACCCGTAGGATTCCTCTCTTCACAGATGGAGGATGGGAGCTTTATTTAGGAGAGCGTTCTATTAGGAGCACCACAGAAGAGATTCGTGTTCCGATCTTGCATCCTGCCAAGCGTTATTGGCCTGTGTCTCAATCAGCCGCCGATGACATCTGATTAATGGGTATGGACAGATACGCTTTGTCAGAGGGTTCACATACTCAGGATTCATTCCATCACTGGTGGTCCCCTCGTACCACTAGAGCCCAGACCCGCGTCATTCAGTTTATGGGGGATGTGGTTCCTTGATCTGTGATGATGACGGATTGGCTGACCTATGTCTGAGATTCGACTCATATGACACAGATTGATCGTTTGACCCGGCAGTTGGACCGGGCACATTTCTTTATCCGGCACTTGGGTAGAGATCCTTCAGAGGCAGATACTTTTGATCCTTCCAGCTCAAGCGCTGGCCCCTCAGGTCACCCATATGGTTTTACCGATGTACATCCTCCCTTGTATAGGCCTGACATCCCTATTGATAGAGATCCAGTGACTCAGGAGGAGTTACATTAGGTGGATAGGATGGATGATGTAGATATTGACACCATTGTCTTCTTCTGATGTGTATTCTCGTTATCTCTTTTGATAGGCCTCTGTTAGATATTGGGTGGCTGTGCCCCATTCTCGCTATATCTTTTGATAGGTCTCTGTTAGTAGTAGGGCGTATGTGCCCCATTTCCCTATATTTTTTATCTGTACAAAGATGATGTATGTAGATGATGATGTACTTAGGAATGTATGTATTGTTTTCCATTCCCTACATCATATTGCCATCTATTATATGTCATGCATCTATCATGTTATGCATATATATGTATGTCCAGAGATATTTAGCATTGCCCCTAGATGGTCTTATGATACGGCCTACACAGATGTCTTCTTCGACAGTCAGCCGCATAGATCACACCCCACCAGTATTGGTGGCATCCCGTTTGAGATCCTGGTATGATAGTATGTCACCCCTAGATAGGGTGACCGTACATCAGTTATTACATCACTCTATGACCCTCCTGATGTTTCATGTCCCGCAAGCTTTGTAGAGGGTATGCTGGAGCATTGGATATCGGAGAGACAGGTTATCCATTTTAGTACCCAGGAGTTGACTCCTACCTTAGAGGAGTACGTTCGGTTGACGACTTTGCCCTTAGACAGACCTTGCGCTCATATGGCTGTCGGAGATATACACCGATAGTTCATGACCCTCACCGGGTTACGACGTAGAGTAGTAGAGGAGGAGATCACATCCGGTCATATATTATCCCAGCGTTTCCTGATAGATAGGTTTGGCTCATCGGACAGCTATACACGGTATTATGGGGATTTCACCACACTAGAGGATCAGTGGCATTTGGCCAGAGTAGATGTATTTGTGAGTACATAGTGGCATATGTGTACATGCTACGGTATATGGATGAGCTGGACATCGGTGTTATCATGGCAATGAGAGCTCTTAGGGAGGGTCGTACCATCATTTCGATGATTATGGCCGAGACGTTATTTACAGGCAGTTCGGTCATGTTATACGTGTGGTTTATTTCACACTAGAGACCGATTGGCACTTTTCGCCAACAGGGGTACTGCTTCAGCCATTATATAGCTGTGTCTTACTCCTTTCAGCCAACGGAGTGTACAAATGCTATGTCTTGGTCGGTCTTCTTAGCAGGGATGCGAGATCCGTTTGGCATCCTACCGGGTTCAGGGCTCAGCTCACCCTATAGCTTTATTACTCACGCTCCTGACATGGATTACCTCCCTCTGGCTGGTTTGAGGGGCATAACTACCTACCACCCACTGGCTGTGATGTCATAGTTTGACCAGTATCAAGACTTTCATCCTTTTGATGGGGTGTTAGGTCAGCGTTTAGCTTCTCGCCACTTGTCAGTAGAGGACCGATCCTGAGTGTATGCTTATTTGGATTAGCGTGATATAGATGCTTTCTCGGTTAGCTATCTGGGCTGTTCGCTAGAGTATTCTGCGTGGATAGAGATAGAGACTTCATCGACTGTGGTAGTATCCACAGTGCCGAGTATTGATTTAAATGGTGGAGAGCCCATGGAGAACATTGATTCCCACACCGAGGATAAGCCATTCCATGGGTTGTCAGTAGCTCTTTTAGATTCTCCTAGTACTAGCACTGTTGTGATCCAGCATTCAACATATTACTTCGAGCAGAGCCATCATCTGATGACCTTTGAGAGGGATCAGGCTAGAGCCCTGATATTGACAGCTCTTTATGGGAGAGATGCCATTCTATTAGAGAGAGAGACGAGGCAGTAGCACATAGAGATGCCGATGTTGTTGAGCGGGATGAGGCCAGATTTGCCAGAGATGTCGTGATAGTTGAGCGGGATGTCGCTATATCTGCTCGGGATGTAGCCGTTACAAATAGTACCACAGTGAGGTCCCTTACTACTGGCATGATTGTAAGGATGAGCACATATATTGATGAGCACCGTGTCACCATGTAGATAACTGTAGATCTGTTAGCTCGTGTGGATACCATGGTGTAGGAGACCACAGCGTTACCTCCTTCTTCTGAGAGAGATGCCATGTTGGGCTTGATAGCTCGGATATACGCTGATTTGTAGATGAGCTTGTATTTTCCTGCATAGATTAGCTTAGCCATTTTATCATGTATAGTTCATGTTGTATATATCAAATAGCATTATATATAGCAGGGAAATATATTTTTGATCACTTCCCTTTTAGTTATGCCTTGTTGCTTGCTTGATATTTGCCTGTTTCTTCAGGGCTTCTGATCTTGATGTACTCTGAATTCCTCCTTGATGGATGGACATTGAGTTATCTCAAGATATTTCAGAATGGATCGTTGATCTGTGTGTTTTCCCTACCATTTTTGGTGTCTTGGGACGGGTTTTTGTATGGATATATGGAGAGGATTGTGGTTTCCTCTCTGAGGTTGACCGCACCACAGATGGTCGCCAGTACTCCTTTGTATGGGGGAGCCCAGTTAATTCCATCTCTTATGGATTGGCGTTTCTCTTTGAGGAACAACCGCAGATTAGATGGTCGCCGATCCTCCCATTTAGGGGGAGGTCAGGTAGTTCCATCCCTTTGGTCTGAAGCTGATGAAATGTGACGGATTAAATGTTGATCCCAATACCACTGACAAGTGTTTGTGTTTCGGTAGGGGGTTAGACCGAACCATGAATACGTACTCTTGTTGAAGAGGAGATCAGGTCTGCGTAATTCGAACCTGGTGTAAGAGGTTCAACGCTGTATATGGCAAAACAGGTGTAAAAATATTTTTGTTGTTTTTGTTTTTGTAAGGAAAATGGTGTAAAAATATTTTTGTTTTTTTGTTTTATTGCCACCGGACCATATAAAATATGGTTGCCTACGTACTCCCGTGTATCAAGGAGATCAGGTCGGCGTAGTTTACCCCATTTTTAGGATGATTTGTAGCCAATGAAAAGTTTAGTCCCGTCTTCAGGACAAACTGCGGGGAAAAAAGTTTAATCCCATGTATAGGATAAACTGCGAGTATGAAAAGTCTTATCCCTAGTGGGGTAAAACTGTAGGTGTGAAAGGTTCAATCCTTGGTGGGATAACCAGAGTTGAGTAAGGGTTCAAAACCAAGTGAAGAGAAGGATCTAGTGATCCGAAAACTAGGCTGCTGGTTAGAAAAGTGTGTTGGTCCCTGATAGGGCAGAAGATAAGTTGTATATAGTAAAGGGTTAAAAAACCTTTAATAATCGGGGATCTGATGATCCAAAACCAAGATGTTTGCTTGATGGTAACCTCAGACATAGTACCATTTCACGGTGTCTGAGTTGATAAGCTGTGGAAACTCATCGCCATCCATTTCCTGTAATCTGAGAGCACCTCCTGTCAATACCTCCTTGACAATAAATGGGCCTTCCCAGTTAGGGGAAAATTTTCCCTTAAACTGATCTTGGTTGTCAATGATCTTCTTCTAAACTAAGTCGTGTTGTTTAAACTGCCAGAGCCAAACTTTTCTGTTGTAGGACCTGGCGATCCTCTGTTGATATAACTGATCGTGGAAGATAACATCAGCACGTCTTTCGTCTATTAGAGACAATTGGTGATACCTATCTTGTACCCACTAGTCTTCATCCAGCTGAGCGTCTATCAATACTCTGAGGGATTCCATTTCCACTTCTATGGGGAGCACTGCTTCCATCCCATAGGTTAATACGTAGGGGATTGCCTCAGTGGAAGTACTCATTGATGTTCTGTAGGCTAACAAAGTAAGAGGCAATAAGTCAGGCCATCCTTTGTGGTTGGCGAACATCTTTTGCATGATCTTCTTGATGTTTTTGTTAGCTGCTTCAACAACACCATTCATCTTTGGACAGTAGATGACAGAGTTGAGAAGCTTGATGTGGAATTTACTGCACAACTCCTCCATCATTTTGTTGTCGAGGTTCTTAGCATTGTCTGATACAATTACCTCTAATTGTCCATATCGACAAATGACATTATTTCTAATGAAAGCAATGATGACTTCTTTGGTAACCTTGGGGAAGGAGGCTGCTTCTACCCATTTGGTGAAGTAGTCGATCATGGTGAATATAAACTGATGCCCATTACTGGCTTTGGGCTCGATGGGCCCGATCACGTTCATTCCCCACATTGAGAAGGGCCAAAGCGAACTCATATTATGGAGCTCCCTCGAAGGGGCGTGAATAGCATTCCCATGAATCTGGCACTGATAACATCTCTTGACGTGATCTTCACAATCAGCCTTGAAAGAGAGCCAGTAATGCCCTGGTCTGAGGATTTTCTTAACAAGTAGGGGGCCGCTCTTGTGTGGACCACATACTCCATCATGGAACCCATCCATGAGGCTCTGAGCTTGGTCCTTGTCCAGACATCTCAGGAGACCTAGTCCTGCATCTCTTTTGTAGAGTGCATCTCCGCTCAGGTATAATTTCATAGCCAATAGATGAATCTGCCTACTTTCAGTGAGGCTCGCCTCAGCAGGTATAGATCCATCTTGTAAGTACTCCTTGATATGCTGATACCAAGGGTGTTGGATGGGAGGTAGCTCATCCGATACTTCTCCAATGTAATTCCCATAGGCTAGAGCCTTTTGTTGGGCAACTGTAAGGGTTGGCATGTCTTCCTTGTCATGTATATTGATCAAGGAGGCCAAGGTTACTAGTGTATTCGCAAAATCATTCCTATTCCAAGGAATGTGGATGAAGGATATTTTTTCAAACTCCGAAGCCATCTGTAGAACTTACCGATGGTAAGGCAACAAGTGTAGACCTTTGGTGTGATAGATTCATGTGGTTTATCTGATTACCAACTCGGAATCTCCAAAGACAGTTAACCATCTGATGCTCATTGATTGGGTAAGTTTTAGCCCCATGATACAACCTTCATACTCAGCTGTGTTGTTGGTTTTGGTAAACTACAATTTGACGGCGACGGGATGCTGCTCCCCCGTAACGGATACTAGAACTGCTCCAGCCCCAGACCCTTCCATATTTACAGCTCAATCAAAATACATCTTCTATATTTGGCGTGCATCGTACTGATGGTGTTGCTGAATTGCCATTACCCCTTCATCGGGGAAGTATGTTTCCAAGGGTTTGAAATCCCCTGAAGGTGCGACGGCTAGTTGATCCACAATTCCTTGTCCTTTAATGGACTTTTTTGTCAAGTAGACGATGTCAAATTGTTGTAGGATCAACTGCCATCTGGACAGTCGGCAGTTCAGCATGGGTTTACTGAACACATACTTGAGAGGATCCACGTGAGATATTGATGGGTTGTGTGACCATGGAGGTAATGTTGTAACCTCATGGAAGCCCATTCTAAAGCATAACAAGTCTTCTCAATCAGAGTGTACTTGTGTTCACTACTGCTGAATCTTTTGTTGAGGTAGTAGATAGCTATTTCTTGGCCTCTATCACTTTCTGTCCCAGCATGCAGCCAATGGCATTGTCACTTATGGATAGGTACATGAACAAGGGAACATCATCCCTGGGTGGTACCAAAACAGGAGCTTTGACTAGCTGCTCTTTGATTGTAAGGAAGGCCTTCTGGCATTCATCATTCCATTTCATGGAGGAGTTCTTACTTAACAATTTGAAAATAGGCTCATAGGTTGCTGTGAGTTGGAAAATGAACCTGCTAATGAAGTTGATTCTTCCCAAAAATCCCCGTATTTCCTTCTTTGTCTGAGGAATGGGCATTTCCGTAATGGCCTGGATTTTGGTGGGATCCAGTTCAATCCCCTTGTGGCTGACTAGGAATCCTAGTAACTTGCCTGATTTAACGTTAAAGGCGCACTTAGCTGGATTCAACTTCAAGTTGTACTTATGCAACCTGTTGAAGAGCTTTTTAAGACATTCTAGGTGGTCTTCCTCCTTCTGGGATTTGACAATGATGTCATCCACGTAGATCTCTATCTCATTGTGCATTAAATTGTGAAAAAAGCCATCATGGCTCACTGGTAGGTAGCTTCGGCATTGATGAGTCTGAATGACAACCGTCTATAACAAAAGGTTCCCCAAGGTGTGATGAATGTAGTATTCTCACAATCCTCCTCAGCAACCATGATTTGATGGTACCCTACGAAGTAATCAGCAAAGGAGTACATGTCGTATTGAGCAATATTGTCAATGAGAATGTGGATAAATGGCACGAAAAAACTATCTTTAAGGAAAGCTTTATTCAGATCCTAGTATTCCATGCAAATTCGCACATTTCCTATAGGTTTAGGCACGGGGACAATGTTTGATAACCATTCAGGGTATGTAGACACCATGATGATGCCTGCTTGAAATTATTTCACAATTTCTTCTTTAACCTTTAAACTCCACTCAGATTTTAGTTGCTTGAGTTTTTGCCTGACTGGCTTGAATCCCTCTTTGATGGGGAGGCGATGAATCACAATGTCAGTTGACAAACCCACCATGTATTCATGAGACCATGCAAACACATCTTGGAATTGGATTATTAGTGCAACCATGTCATTCCTTTGGTTTGGAGTGAGGTCTGTACCAATCTGGATTAGCTTAAAGATTTCTAAGGTTCCGAGATTTAAGGAAGTGGTTTGATCAAGGTTGGGTTTAGGTTTGTCTTCAACCCATTCTTTGATCTCCTGAGGTATCTCAATGTCCTCTTGTATTTCCATCAAGTCTGAGTCCAACTTTTCATCAACGTTACAATCCTTGTGGAGAAAAGGCACCTTATTAGCAAGTATAGGAACATCTAAATTCAGAGTCTTGAAACAAAATATGCTTTCACTTAATATATATGAAACTGTTTAATCATACAAAGTGTTAGCATGTATTGACAAAACAACTGCTAATACTATACAGAAAAGTAAGCAGTTATTATTATCTATAGGGCAGAAGGAGTTTCTGCCCGTTTTACCCTTGTTGACCAATGAAAAGAGTGTTGCTCCAATTGTCAAGGGTGAAGTCCTGATGGACTGCAGTGATGGAGGGGCTGTCATTATCCTCCTTCTCCTGAATGATAACCATTACGTCTGGGCAATCATCGTCTAGGTGTATCTATTTGTATGTTCATCATGGACAATGATGCGTATGTTTGACATCATTCGGGCGATGTCCTGTTTACGTCTCCGTTCCTCTTCTTCCACTTTTGGATCTGAAACTAGGACTTCTTTTCCCCTTATCAGTATCGGCTTGGGAAATAACATGGCCATTACATAAGCTGGCACCTTTACTGGAGACCGTACAGGCTCAGGAACTGTAGGTGGAGATGCCGTGTGGCTGAAGTTGTAGGAATTTATTTGTGCTTATGAGGATTCCTGCGACTGGAACTAGCATTATAACCTAGTCCGACTGTCCAGGTTTGACTGGGAAATTGAATTGGGCTCTTGATGCCCTGATTGTCTTTGCCTAACCCTTGTCCAGGTTGATAACTTAATGATATCATTTCTTGAATGGCCGACATTACTTCGGTAGAAATTTAGGGTATGAGAGGTGGCACCCCAATATGATGGTAGTGAGTGTTGCTCACCTCCAGGGCATGAAAACTGACCGGCTCAACTTCTGAATTGAAGCTGATGAGTGGTATGTCACCTTGTTCAGGACATTCCGGCTCAGCCTTGACAGTGACTAGGCTATTGTTGATAATGTACTTAAGTTGCTGATGAAGGGTGGAGGGGACTGCCCCGACCATATTAATCCACGGTCTTCCTAAAAGCATGTTGTATCCTGTATCTATTTTGAGAACGGGAAAAGACACACAGAATGTATGTGGACTGATCTCCACCGGCAGTTCAATCTCTCCGACAGAGTTTCGACAAGATCCATCAAAAGCTTTGATAAGTGTATGATTGTTTCAGATCCGATTGAGATTGATGTTCTTCTTCACCAGCGTAGCATAAAGACAGATATTCAGAGATGAACCTCCATCTATCAAGACTCCTCCCACCATATACCCGAAAGACAGAACCGCAATGTGCAACGACCTGCAATGGTCGGTCCCTTCTGGAGGTATTTCATCATCAGTAAAAGATATCACATTGTTGTTGAAAATGTGATCCACCAGATGTTGGAATTTCTCAACATCTATTGACTTAGGCAATTGGGCTTCTTCCAAAACCCTGAGCAATATCTTCTTGTGATCTTCAGAATAGAACATTAAGTCTAGTATGGAAACTTGATGTGGAGCTTCTCTTAAGCTTAAAACCACCTCAGCTTCATTATGGCCCATAGTATAGAGAAATTTTTCCATCTTTTCCATGGGAATCTTCCCCTTTGACTTGATGGCAGGCTTCATTACCCGTTGGGGAAGATACAGTGGATTATCCTTCAACACTGTAGCAGGTATATACGATGTGGATCCTTCAGCCCCTCCATAATTCCATGGAACTTTCTATAGGCTAACAACATGATATTATGGTTTGAATGGCAAGATAATTGGCTCTGGTGCATCCACTTTCAAAGGATTTTCAACTCCTTTTAGTTGAATTGGTTGGATTGTATGTGAGGGAGTAGTTGCATCTGCCTCAGAAGATATGATTGCTACGACTTACTTCCACTTTGTAGGAAACACATTCTCATTCTCCAATACTACAGCATCATCGCCTGCCATCTGCATGACATCGCTGTCTATTAAATTCTAAATAAGGTGGCGGAGTGCCCAACATTCTTCTATGCTGTGACCACGAGATTGGGAGTGATATTGACAAACCCCATTAAAATCAAACCGTCTTGAACACGTGTTGATTGGAGGTAGCAGAGTTGTAATTATTCCTTCATTTATCAGCATCTGCAATATTTCTTCCATCGGTTGGCCTAGGTATGTAAATTCCCTTTTGTTTGTAAAATCCCGACGGGCTTTGGCATTTGCTCTTTTAATAATTTTATCCTCCAGTGTTTCCTTTTCTGGAGCGCACAGTGGAGTGTTGGTAACAAGTGGAAGGAGACTGACATGCTCCTGACTAAATAACTAGCGTGTGACTTGGTGCTGATGGACCACCAGTTTTGCCAATTGGTTAAGTTGCTCACGTAGAGCATTCATTTTCTGTTCCATTATAAACTGGAACTTTGCATAGTCCCACTTATCAGCACTATCCTTGCTGGTCTGGGAAGATCCACCATTGAAATTGGAACTGCGTCCATTGCTCTAATTAATCATATTAACCTCCTCTTCTTTGTGTTGAGGAAGAAGGTTGTCTTGCACATGGGGTTGATCGGGTTTGGTGACCACGATGTCACCGCTGTCTATTAAATCCTGGATCTTGTGTTTCAAGGCCCAGCAATCTTGAGTATCATGTCCTGGTGCACCGGTAGGATAAGCACACTTCCGAGTAGCATTGTATGAAAGTAGGATGCATACAAGCCAATCATGTATGATGATGAAGCATATACTTTGTAATCAATCTTATTTATTTATTAATAAAAGAATTATTTATTAAAGGCATTTATTATCAACATTGTTCTGTTTTAATAATATGTGTTAAACCCATAGTTTTAAGTAATGCTTTTAGAATCATGATGAGATCGTGCTAATGAGATCTAAATTCTTAGATAGCTTAAAACTAAAATGTTCTCAATCGATGGATTACTAAAAAGGGGATTAGTGAATCCGGATTGATTGATACATACGTTGCTTGCGCATTGGATGAGAATGATTGATCTCATGATCATTTATGTGGAGATACTAAAGCAAGTGTGTAAGTGCTTATTAGAGAATAAGTTCATTGAACGTGACTTGCTAAGGAATACCGAATGGAGTTTTACTTGCCTGTCAATAGGAATTTCTGTAGTGATAGTAGTATAAATAATCCTTAGACTTGAGATCATCATGGTATCTTGTATATAATGATTTACACTTTGACTTATTCCTTAAGACCCTTAGGGTATATCAAAGGGTATGCTTGGGTGTAATAAGTTATATATGGAGATAATGAATTATCAATAAAGAATCTACCACTTCTAGTAAAAGAAGTGAAATGTCCTATATGATTCGATACATAACAACCCAGGAATCCTTGGCCAATGTAAAATAAAATTAGAAAGTAGTTTCTAATTTACATTCATTATGAGTTGTGCATTTGAGAATCGAAATATATATAATTAAATAAAATAAGACTTGACAATAATTCCTTGTCTTATATTTAATTGAGACACTGTATGGAGGAAGGATTGTATTGTATGGTAACTATTAACTCAAAGATTTTTTTATGATTAATGTCGAAATCTATATTATTGGAAAAGTCGTTGATCGCTAGGGAGACTTATCCCTATTGTATAATAAATATTATTTATTTAAATAAATTAACTGCTTAATTTATTTATTTAAATAAGATTATAATTGTTTTAATTGATTTATTCACAACCGGTTTAATATGGAGAACCTAAAGGGTTACACCATAAAAGGAAGAATAATTATTTAAAAAGTTAATGGCATAATCGTAATAATATGTTTAGTATATTTAATAAAATCTATGGTGATAGAATAAATTAAATAGCTTAATATTTATTATTTAATTTTTTAGAACTATTAAATATAACTTAATAAGAGGAGTCTTATTAATATTATTACAATTATTATTATTTTAATTTCTAAAAGAGTTTAGGAATTAATTTAATATAAGTACTCTCATTTATTCCTAATAGGATTAGGAGAAAAAATTAGTTAAAGGAGTTTAATTAATTAACCCGAATAAGATTAGGGAGCCCATTTAATTAAAACAGTGTAATTAAATAAATAATACCTTATTTTAATTAAATAGGGTTACTTGATATCTTTATAAGATGAGTCTTATATCAGATATCAGATACGTGATTCCAATTATTGGAGAGTACGCCTTCTATTTTTATAGAGATAGGAAAAACTAGGGTTTGAGCCAATACACCCTTTTACTTGAAAATTCTTCTTCCTTGGTGGATCACCTCTTGAGGTCATACACTTGGGTGGCTAACATTGATCAAATGAAGGAATCTATCCGGAGATTCAAGGAGATCGCGGAGAAGTAGGAGGTGAACTCGTACCTGTGAAAGCTCGTATCTACAAGGGTATGATTCCATAACTTCTTGTTCTTCGTTTTAATTAATAATATGCATAAAGGATGATCCGGGTAATTCATTTGTGAAAATTTTTAAAATCTGATTTTATTTTGCTTCCGCTATTTTTTTTGTAATTTGATTGCTACTTTAATTTTTACAAAAACTTACAGTGGTATTAGAGCCAAACTTTATTCGAATTATTAATTGTTTTGATTCCATATATGTATGAGTGTGTACTTTGAATAATTTATTGAGCATAATTTGTTGTATAAAATTATTATTTTATGAAAAAAAAAATTATCTTTGCCGAAAACTATTTTCGAAAAATGTTTTTTTTACCGAGTCCGTGGGTGACTTTATTTTTTAAAAACTAATCTAATTCACGGCTTGTCCCTGTTTTTTAATCATATTGCACGGATATACATGATTTGCGTGATATATCTTTATAATGTTTCCTGAAGCATGTTCCCACGTGGTAGTGTGTGTGTGTGTGTGTGTGTGTATATATATATATATATATTAACATAATAATTTTATAATTAAAATAAAGAGTTTATTTTAATCTTGAAATTAGATTTCATGCAATTCAATAATGCCCATTAAATGATATTCATATATATATAGAATGATTTTATTTATTGATACATATGGTGATATGTATGATAATAAATGGGAATGATTATGGACTATTAACCAATGTGATTAGATTTATTTTGGTTGGATGTTTGAATGAATGTGTTTTATTAAATGGGGTCTGCGTACCTCGTCTTTTATGGTTTTCTTCTTGATGTAAATTATATCTCTCTCCTATGTACTTCCCCTTGACTGCTGATCAAAGTTTCTATTTAAAATTAAATAGTTTATGTAATAGGATTATTTAGAATTTTTTTCGAAGAACCGGCGATCAAGGTGCAAGGAGCGCTCGAAGACCCATTTGTAATGGAGCCTGTGTTTAAATGTAATAGTTATATTTAAATATTTATTCTTGCACCCTAAAGTTTGACCTTTTGGGTCACTTGGTTGCTCACTTGGTTATCAATCCGGGTACAATATAGCATTCTATATGTGCATGCTAGTATATATATATATATATATATATATATATATATATATATATATATATATATATATATATATATATATATTATATTATGGAAACATGCTTCGCATGTTTAATAATATGACGCGTATTTTATATATATATGTGCATGCGCGCTAAACAAGATGAGACTAATAATAACAAATCCCTCAATGAAGTTATATTAAGTTGTAACGTTCAAAGATATTTGGAATATCGAGCGTCGCCTTCTAGCATCATAAAAATAATAGAGCATTGAATATTTAATATGAGTTTGTTGTGCACACACAAGGCGAATATTAAATATTTGAGATGTTATTTTTATTACATTTGATGTTTATAAGGAATTGAGCATTATCGCTTTGTTGTGCACGCACAAGGGCTATAGTTTTCTCTTCACTTATATGGAAATACTGGGTATGACTTAACTTAAATCATTTTAGTTCGGATGTGCACACAGTTGACCGTTATGATTTAAGAGGCAAAATATAAGGAGTTACATGATGATGTAATTGACAAGAGTTGTCTACCTATTTATTTATATATAGTTTGTTGTGCACACACAAGGCTATATACATTTGAAATAGGATCCTTATTCTCACTAGCAAATCTTTAATTAGATATTGCCGAACTATATTGATGAGGGTAATATAGTTTGAAGAAAATAGTGGGAGATACCATTATAAAATAAGACCTAATTTATTTTGGTAATTAATTAAATAAATGTTTGCTAAAATATTGCCTTTGTACATGCAGAATTTTGAAAATGTCACATTCACTAATTTCACTGCGTAGCATACTTGATGCTAACAAACTGACCGGACCGGATTACAAGGACTGGTTAAGGAATCTGAGAATTGTTCTCACTGCTAAGAAGATTTCTTATATCCTAAATTCGCCTGTACCTGCAAAAGTTGCAGAGACAGCCTCTGAGGAAGAGATTGCTACTTTTAAAAAGTGGCAAGATGATGCATATGTGGCTCAATGCATCATGCTCGCATCCATGAGTAACGAGCTTCAGCATCAGCATGAAACCATGGATGCTCTTACTATGCTACTGCACCTTCAAGAGTTGTATGGTGGACAAAGTAGGACTGCTAGATATGAAATATCTAAGGAGCTCTTCCGATCTATGATGACCAAGGGTACTACCGTTGAGACTCATGTCTTAAAGATGATGATCAATCTGATTGAACATGTTGGATAGCTTTGGCTCGTCATGCATGGGGAGTTGAGTCAAGATTTAGTCTTACAGTCACTCCCGGACACCTTTTCACAATTTGTTGTGAATTTTTACATGAATAAGTTATATGTCAACTTGCCTGAATTACTTGACATGTTGAAAACTACTGAAGGTCACTTCCCATCTAAGAAAAACCATGTCTTACTAGTGGATGATTCTTCCAAGAAAAGGAAGAGGCCCAAGGTATATTCTGAAAAGAAGAAATCCAAGAAGGCTAAGGGAAAGGCGAAAGTGAAGGATCAAAAGAAACCTGATCCAGCTAGCAAATGAATTTACTTCCATTGCAATAAGCCGGGTCACTAGAAGAGGAAATGTAAGGATTATCTTGTGGAACAAAAGTAGAAGAAGCTTGTAAAAACTTCAAATCCTAATCAAGGTTTGTTTTTGATTGAAATTATTTTTTTCTGAAAGTCAATCTTCTACTTGGGTATTGGATACCGGCTGTGATTCTCATATATGAAATAATATGCAGGGACTGGTCAGAAGTAGAAAGCTGAGCAAGGATGAGGTCGTCCTACGAGTGAGAAATGGAGCAAAGGTTACTGCATTAGCTGTAGGGACTTATTGTTTAGTACTGCCTACGGGCAAGTCCATTAGTTTAAATAATTTCTATTTTATTCCGTCACTTATTAGAAATAATATTTCAATATATGTATTGGATATGGATGATTTTGATATTATAATAAAGAACAATAGTTGTTCTATTTATAATAATAATGTTTTATATGGTGTTGGTAATTTACAAAATGGATTTTACATTCTTGACTTGCATGAAAATATACTTCAAATTGAACAAACTAAGAAAAGGAAAAGAGATTATGTAAATTATACCTTCATGTGGTATTGTAGACTCGGTCATATTAATGAAACAAGATTATCCAAGTTGTATAAAGATGGGCTCCTAGAGCTAGCGAATTATGAATCATATCCAACTTGTGAATCTTGCCTCATGGGAAAAATGACTAAATCTCCTTTTAGTGGAAAAGGAGAAAGAGTTACAGAGTTGTTAGCATTGGTACACACAGATGTATGTGGACCTATGACAACGAATGCACGAGGAGGGTATTCTTATTTTATTACATTCACTGACGATCACTCAAGATTTGGATATGTGTATTTAATAAAATACAAATTTGAATAATTTGAAAAGTTCAAAGAGTTCAGAAGTGAAGTAGAGAAACAAACTGGCAAAGTATTAAGATTCTTCGATCAGATCGAGGAGGTGAATACTTAAGTAGTGAGTTTCTCAATTGTCTCAAAGAAAATGGTATAATCTCACAGTGGACTCCACCAGGGATGCCACAACTGAATGGTGTATCTGAAAGGAGAAATCAAACACTGTTGGACATGGTTCAGTCCATGATGAGTTTTACCGATCTTCTGGTGTCATTTTGGGGATATACCCTAGAAGCGGCTACATATCTACTAAATAAGGTTCCCACAAAATCCGTCCCTAAGACTCCATATGAGATGTGGATAGGGTGGAAGCCTAATTTTAAGCATTTTAAGATTTGGGGATGTCCAGCTTATGTGAAAAGGTTTCAGAATGATAAGCTTGGGACAAGATATGATAAGTGTAATTTTGTGGGATATCCTAAAGAAAGTTTAGGATATTATTTCTATAATCTTACTGAACAAAAGGTGTTTGTTGCCAAACATGTTGCCTTCTTGGAAAATGAGTTTATCCTTGAAGGGGCCAGTGGGAGGAAAATAAATCTTGAAGAAATTCAAGAACCACAAACCACTACAGATCAAATGGATGAACCTGTCCAAGTAGAGATTCCTTCTGTACCATACCCTATTCTTAAATCTGGAAGAGTACCAAAGATACCTGAAAGGTATAAACTTGTCATAGAGGATAACGATGAGGTACACATCATAGAGGATGATGATCCATTGAATTACGAACAGGTTATGAGTAGTAAAGACTCAGAGAAGTGGTAAGAAACCATGAAATCTGAGATGGACTCCATGTATGAAAACCATGTATGGACTTTGGTTTCATCACCTGAAGGCATTAAGCCTATTGGGTGTAAATGGGTCTTTAAAAGAAAGTCTGGAGTAGACGGCAAGGTAGAGACCTATGAGGCCCGACTGGTCACAAAAGGTTTCAAACAAAGACAAGGAGTTGACTATGACGAAACCTTCTTACCAGTGACAATGCTCAAGTCCATTCGGATTTTACTTGCGATTGCAGCTTACCAATACTACAAAAGTTGGCAGATGGACGTGAAAATGGCCTTCCTCAATGGGAAACTTGTGGAGGATGTGTATATGACATAGCCAGAGGGATTTGTTTCAAAGGTTGGAACAAATCAAGTCTGTAAGCTACAACGATCCATTTATGGATTGAAGCAAGCTTCTCGTAGGTGGAACATCTGTTTTGATGAGAAAATCAAAGAGTTTGATTTTATCAAAAATGAGGATGAACCATGTGTGTACAAGAAGGTTAGTGGGAGCGCTATTTCATTCCTTGTATAATATGTTGATGATATATTACTGATAATGAATGATATTCCTATGCTACAATCAATTAAAATCTGGTTATCTAAACACTTCTCCATGAAGGACTCAGGAGAAGCATCCTATATTTTGGGGATAAAGATCTATAGAGATAGATCTAAAAGGATGCTTGGCTTGTCCCAAGGAATGTACATTGACTCGATGCTAAAGAGGTTTAGCATGGAAGATTCCAAAAGAGGTCTCATGTTGATGAGCCATGGAATACATCGCTCTAAGAAACATACCCCAAAGACACCTAAAGAGAGAGACCGTATGAGTAAGATTCCTTATGCTTCAGCAATATGATCTATCATGTGCGGTATGATATGTACTAGACCAGATGTCACTCATGCACTTAGTGTAACAAGAAGATATCAGTCGAATCCAGGAGAAGAACACTGGAAGGCAGTGAAAAATATCCTAAAGTACTTAAGAAGAACTAAGGATGTATTTTTTGTCTACGGTGGGTCTGAATTGAAACTAGATTGCTTCACATACTCAAGTTTTCAAATGGACCAAGATGACAGTAAATCCGTGAGTTGGAAGAGTTCTAAACAATAAACAGTTGCTGATTCAGTGACAGAGACATAGTACATAGCTACAAGTGAAGCTACAAAGGAAGCTGTATGGATGAAGAAGTTCATTACCAAACTTGGTGTGGTTCGTAGCATTACAGGACCAATACCTTTATTCTGTGACAACACTGGACCTGTTGCATAAGCTAAGGAACCCAGGTCTCATCAGAAATCCAAACACGTGTTGCGGTGGTTTCATTTAATCAGAGAGATCATTGAAAGAGGAAACGCCACCCTGGAGTGTGTGGACTCTCGGGACAATATTGCAGATCAATTTACTAAAGCGTTAACACAACAGCAGTTTGATCATCACTTAGAGAAGATGAGTATGAGATACCACGGCGATTGGCTTTAGTGCAAGTGGGAGATTGAAAGTAGTATGCATACAAGCTAATCATGTATGATGATAAAGCATATACTTTGTAATCAATCTTATTTATTTATTAATAAAAGAATTATTTATTAAAGACATTTATTATCAACGTGGTGCTGTTTTAATAATATGTGATAAACCCATAGTTTTAAGAAATGTTTTTAGAATCATGATGAGATCTAAATTCTTAGATATCTTAAAACTAAAATGTTCTCAATCGATGGATTACTTAAAAGGGGATTAGTGAATCCGGATAGATTGATACATATGTTACTTGCTCATTGGATGAGAATGATTGATCTCATGATCATTTGTATGGAGACACTAAAGCAAGTATATAGGTGCTTATTGGAGAATAATTCACTGAATGTGACAAGCTAAGAAATACCTAATGGAGTTTTACTTGCCTGTCAATAGGAATTTTTATAGTGATAGTAGTACAAATAATCCTTAGACTTGAGATCATCATAGTATCTTGTATATAATTATTTACACTTTGACTTATTTCTTAAGACCCTTAGGGTATATCAAATGGTATGCTTGGGTGTAATAAGTTATATATGGAGATAATGAATGATCAATAAAGAATCTACCACTTCTAGTAAAAGAAGTAAAATGGCCTATGTGATTCGATAAATGACAACCTAGGAATCCTTGGCCAAGGTAGAATGAAATTAGAAAGTAGTTTCTAATTTGCATTCATTAGGAGTTGTGCATTTGGGAATCGAAATACATATAATTAAATAAAATAAGACTTGACAGTAATTTCATGTCTTATATTTAATTGGGACATTGTATAGTAGAAGGATTGAATTGTACGGTAACTATTAACTCAAAGGTTCTTTTATGATTAATGTTAAAATCTATATTATCTAGAAAGTTGTTGATCGCTAGGGAGGCTTATCTCTATTGTAGAATAAATATTATTTATTTAAATAAAATAATCGTTTATATGTTTTATTTTAATAAGATTAGAATTTTTTTAATTGATTTATTCACAACCGTTTTAATATGAAGAACCTAAAGGGTTACACCATAAAATGAAGAATAATTATTTAAGAAGTTAATGGCATAATCGTAATAATATGTTAAGTATATTTAATTTAATCTATGGTGATAGAATAAATTAAATAGCTTAATATTTATTATTTATTATTTTAGAAATATTAAATATAAATTAATAAGAGGAGTTTTATTAATATTATTACAATTATTATTATTTTAATTTCTAAAAGGGATTAGGAATTAATTTAATATAAGTACTCTCATTTATTCCTAATAGGATTAGAAGGGAAAATTAGTTAAAGGAGTTTAATTAATTATCTCTCACAAGATTAGGGAGCCCATTTAATTAAAAGAGTGTAATTAAATAAATAATACCTTATTTTAATTAAATAGGGTTACCTGATATCTTTATAAGATGAGTCTTATATCAGATATCAGATGAATCCAATTGTTGGAGAGTACGCCCCCTTTTTCTATAAATATAGAAAAAACTAGGGTTAGCTTTTCCTAGGTGATATAGGATTTCACAGTCGTAATCCTTTATCAACTCCATCCATCTCCTTTGTCTCATATTCAAATCCTTTTGTGTGAAGATATATTTTAGACTCTTATGGTCCGTGTATATCTCAAATTTCTCCCCGTATAAGTAATGCCTCCATATCTTCAAGGCAAACACTACTGCGACCAATTCCAGATCATGAGTGGGATAAACTTTTTCATAATCATTCAACTGCCGTGATGCATACGCAATAACCTTGACATACTCCATAAGCTCACAAGCAAGTCCTCTATGCGAAGCATCGCTATAAACTACAAAATTTCATGTATCATCAGATAAAGATAATACATGTGCTTCACTCAGCCTTTTCTTCAGTTCTTAAAAACTGTCATCGCACTTCTCCATCCACACGTACTGTGAGAGCCCCAAATTCGGGTCCTAAATCACCACGGATCTAGTACAATCATTCTACAACTATTGTGGAAGATATAAACACAAATTGTTTATACAATACATTTACACACTATTCCCCAAGGTCGAATAACCTTAACTTTTATACAATTCATAACCTGTTTAACATCTAACCTTATTATCATACTATACTATTACAATTTAGCTGCACATATAATCCTAAGCTGAACTTGGCTTTATCCTTTCCTATATCTGACGTATTCGTCTTAATCTACAATGTTAATCATGATATAGCAAGGGTGAGCAATAAGTTTGCCCAATAAGTTTAAGTTCAATAAATTAAAGATATATCACGATAGAAAGAATTGGACAATAAGCTGGCTAAAGTTCTACAATATAATTACGAACTAGCATGAACAAATTTTACATAGCTGAACGAACATTGAACAAGAACATATATATATCTGGATTGAATGGTAATGAAGGTGATCTGTCTTTCATACCTGATGAATACATGCAGTATGTACAGAGTGCGAGTTAATAATTCTTAGACATGGCAATCATAAATGATTAACCACAAGTATAATTAAATGAAACAACTCGAGGTCGAGTTAAGAAAAACTTACCTGAATCGTTGATTAGCGTTACGTAATTTAATAAGCTTTGCCTGAAGACCTATTATAAATAATATTGATCTATAAGTTAGAATAATATCATCACAATATTTAAAATAACCTAAACACATTAACATACAACCCTATCAGTCTATACAACACATAAAACCTAACTTCAAGTTAAACTTTTACAGTCCGAGTCGAGTTTGGTACAATTCTGACATCCCGACGGCCTAGTCGGATAAATATCGAGTTTAAGTTCAATTAAACTATGCCTAAACACTTAACAATTATCTTATATAATTATATTATCAATCAAAATATTTTTCATAAGCTCGTAATAATTTTCAAATAATTATTACGATTTCAAATGATTTTTCAATCATTAATATCGTATTCATAAGAATTAAATACCACAATAATCTTTTATCATTAATATTTAGTTAATACTAAATATTAATGAAAATCATAACATAATATTATAATATATTTATAATATATCAAAGTATTTTTAATACCTTAAAATCACATTTATATGATTTTTAAACTTTTAAATTCATTATCCGATAATTGCCATTAATATTAAATATTAATGTTTTTTATGACAAAATATCAAAAGTTATATTTTATAACTTAAAATATTTTTATAACACTTAAATTATTTTTATATAATTTTTAAATCATTAATTCTAATTTTTATAACTTATTTAATATATTTATTAAATAAATTAATTATCATTAATATTAATTAATTAATGAAATTCATCACAAAATATTAAAAGTCATTAAAAATAACTTAAAATATTTTCTTATACCATAATATAATTTTCCATGATTTTTCATGTATTAAAAATTATTTTTAAATAATTTATTTAATATTATAATTAAATAAATTAAATACCATTAATATTCTAAAAATAATAAATATTAATGAAATATTTTTAAAATAATTAAAAACTAATTTTTAGACTTTAACATAATTTTTAGGAATTTATTTTGTATTTTTAATAATTAAAAACTATTTTTCTCTAATTATTTGATAAAATAATTATTTTCATAAATTAAGTGTCGCTAAAGGTGCATTAGGCGACAAACCGTGGCTAAAGGTGTTCTTAGGCTGTTCTTGAGTCTACATGTTAGTGTGCAGGGTAGGTGGTTTGACCGATATTTGATCTAGGTTCCTGTTGATTTCTGGGCTTGTAAAAGTGTTAAGAGTTATAGTACTTATGTAGCACTACAACCACAAACAAAAATTCTAGCCAAAACATAACACAACAATAAGATTCAAGCTGTCCCAAAAACCTGACAACACTGTTCTTCATTTCTGGGTTTTCCAGAAAATGAAGAACAGATCAAGGTGCTATATTTAGATCTTTATAACATGCATTCAGGGTATACTTTGTGTAATATAATGGTTCATAATTGTAGTAGAGATGTCAAAGAACAACTCTACACCATCCCATCAGTCTAACAATAATAACAAATGAAGATCTGAGTCAGTCAAAGTAGTGCTAGAAAACTGTTCTTGGTGAATTCTGGGTTTTCCAGAAATTCATCTGGACAGTTGGTCAACGCTACTTTGACGACCTATATCTTTGATCCAGTGTAAGATATGTTCGTTCTAAAGGCTTTAGTGTGAACTTCACATGACATGCTACAAATATAAAACAACAACATGATCTAAAACACAAACATAAGCGAGATTAAGGCCCTGCAAATCGTTGTCAGAAATTCTAGGTTTCTGGGTTTGCCCAGATATCCATAATTTGTGCTCGGTTAACGTACTTTGACCGATCATATCATGCAATATATACATGATATGGGCTTGATTCAAGTTCCAGATCAAAGACCTTACTACAAAGAATAGATCTATAGCATCAAACACACAGAACATCTAATACACAGAGATCTAGAGGCCCTGACATTCGGTTGTCAGGCCAAAATTTTCAATTTTTCCAAATTTGAGAAATCTTCAATTTCGAGCACTTTGATGTTATGGATCTGGGATGTAACAACCCAGATCACTAAATAACACCCTAAACCACAACTTGAAACAACAAACAACAACATCTAACATAAAATCTAAGGATTTCAAAATTTAGGGTTTATACCTCCTTTAATGCTTTGATCTTTGAATCTGACTTTTGATTCTGATCCTTGAGAACTAAGATATGATATTAGCTTATATTATTTCACCCTTCCACTCTCAAACCCGAAAATCTAGAGAGAGAATGGACTTGGCTTAAATGAAAATTAAAGTAAGCTTTTTCTTACTTTTAATCTCTTAGATTTTAATCCATGGTCACATTTGATGCTATGTGTCAAGGAAATCTGATATTTGTGAGATATATGCACATGAGAGATTTTAAGTTGGTGAACCACAAAGATCTTTGCAAGATTTGCACACTTCCTAATTAAAGAATACAAAAAGGGTATTCTAGAAATTAGGCAATTAATTTCTAAATGGCAAAATTGACATTTGATCCAACCCTTAGGGTTTGAACCCTTAGGGTTAAAACCTAAGGTTCTTAAAAATCTATTTTTAGGATTTCCAAAATTAGGTTTTGAAGATAGAAAATTAACATTTCTAAATTATAATTAGGATTCTATAATTATACTAAGATTTCCTAATCATAATTCAATCTTCCTAATTAGGATTTATATTTCCTTAATTAAATTAAAATGACCTAATTATCATTTAAGGTTTCAAATGTACAAATTAAAGTTTCTAATAATTAGGGTTTCTCATAATTAGAATTCTAATTATTCATTAGGGTTATCCCTAATTAGATATAATTAATAACATTTAAACCTTATACTAGCATTTAACTTCCCAAATTAGGATTTTTAACTTCCGAATTAGGGTTTCAAATTCTCAAAACTGAAATTAGGGTTTCCAGAACCGATTTTAGAGTTTCTTATAAATCATAAGAATTTTCAAACTGAACATTGACCTTCTTAATATATACTTAGAGTTTGTCACAAATATATCTTATCTGGTCAACCCTTGACCCTTATTCACATATTGTACACATATAATACCATATACACAGAACATATACACTTATACCCTTAATCCCGAATAATTCACCATAAAAATTTTGAATTCACAAAATTCCTTCTCGGAAATCTCAAATCCATTCACTTATTTTTTGTCTAGGTTTATTATTTAACATTAATTCAATATTTTAAGAATTTATAAATATCCAAATTCTCGGGTTGTCACATTCACCCATTCTTCTAAAAATTTCGTCTCTGAAATTTACCTTACACCTTATACCATAGATCTTACACCATTCATTCACAGCATCACATGCTACTCAATACATTCCTCACAAGAGTAAAAATTTTCAAATTTTGCTGAGGAGTTACATAGACTATTGTCTGTCTTTTTCGCAAAGATTTTATGGAAATTCTTCCGCAAATCTCACTGGTCTTATAAACTTTGTGGGTGATCAGCCCGTTCCCCCCTATACTAGCCTAGTAATAATGGGTTGATCTGTTTCTCATCACTGCCATAAGCACAAAAATTTTACCCAAGTCTTTATCGAAATCTGTACCAAAACAATTTGGATCGGGAAAATTTTCAAAGAACGCTTAAAGTGTTCATAAAAGTTGGTCTAGCCGAATTGAATAGCTTAGACTCATATCAATAATCAACTTCAATCGAATTACGAATGTGTGTAGCCAAAACTCCGTAGGCAAATTAAAATTTTGAAAAGTGTTTAAAAATAACGTCATGATGTCGTACTGTATTAACAGCCCATTTGAGGATGTCGTCATCGAGTGACTTTGTCATAACATATCATACAATAGTGGAAAAATGATTTTTGATCAAATTCAATACTAAGTATTCCTGCATTTACAACTCCATCAACTTTTTATCATCTCTACACCAGGTTACATGGTACATAAGTGATAAATAAAAATATATTTTGATATTTCAAATCATTATCGTCTAGTTGAAACAAGTAGCATAGACTATTCTTTAAACCGTTCAAAAATCATTACAAATCTGTTTTATCATCTCAACAGGTAACGAGGTGTAGGTGGCCCAAAGTCCACTCATACACAATGGTCACCAGGAGTTGAGAATAAAAATTCATTTTCAAAAGCGCATAGTGCATTTTTAGCTTGACATCAAAATTTTTGAGTCTAGCATAGCTAGAAGATTTGGGAAAACTTATGTCTCCACTAATAATCAATTGCTTAGTAATCTATCTATTCCTATTATCCTCAATATTCCATTCACACTTAATTCTACCCAGTTCGTCAAACCACACTCATGAGTTCATGAACTTTTTCACAATCATATTAGGTTAAGAACTTGTCCTAGTCAGACCTTTGGCGTCCATTCGCTGAGGGTTCATAAACATTTCATATAATCATGAGTCACGAACGTACCACAAGTATGAGTTTTAAGAACTCGTACTTAACCTGATATTCTCTACCTATAACCTATCTATCTGATATACACATGAGAAATGAATCACCCTCTCAACACTCATATATCAAATAGCGTGACATAAACCTAATCTTAACCCCATTCTCAATACGAATTTCATTTAACTCGTATTCATAATCCTTTCCTAAATCTGTAACAATCCATAGTACAACTGACACACAGCATTGTTGATGTAAACTTTTCAATCATTCGCTTGATTCTGTTCCCTGCTATCACCTTATCAGATCACGGGGTGATCTCATCGTATATATTACGATTTATTTCTATACTATGATCGTTTTGTTTTATGATCTCATGCTCCTGTACTTTTAGTCTTTTAGACTCTATCTATTTATCACTACTATTCAAGTTTATTATCAGAGTTAGGCAACTCCGTATCTTCATAACTCACTGAGATTCATCTTTGAATCCTACCGACTTACTAACTCTATGTGAGTTAGATCTTATCCTAATCACTACGGTTATTGGCCTAAGGTATTCCTACCCAAGGTTTATAACCTACAACTCTGATACCAACTGTGAGAGCCCCAAATCTGGGTCCTAAATCACCACGGATCTGGTACAATCATTCTACAACTATTGTGGAAGATATAAACATAAATTATTTATACAATACATTTACACACTATTCCCCAAGGTTGAATAACCTTAACTTATACACAATTCATCACATGTCTAACATCTAA
Organism: Panax notoginseng; assembly: GCA_016801055.1. Classification (NCBI taxonomy): domain Eukaryota; kingdom Viridiplantae; phylum Streptophyta; class Magnoliopsida; order Apiales; family Araliaceae; genus Panax; species Panax notoginseng. The sequence continues at coordinate 54,988,888 of CM029023.1, read as the reverse complement.
CCTTATTATCATACTATACTATTACAATTTAGTTGCACATATAATCCCAAGTTGAACTTGGCTTTATCCTTTCCTGTATCTAACGTATTCGTCTTAATCTGCAATGTTAATCATGATATAGCAAGGGTGAGCAATAAGTTTGCCCAACAAGTTTAAGTTCAATAAATTAAAGATATATCATAATAGAAAAATTGAACAACAAGCTGGCTAAAGTTCTACAATATAATTGCGAACTACCATGAATAAATTTTACATAGCTGAACAAACATTGAACATCAACATATATATATATATATATATATATATATATATATATATATATATATATATATATGGACTGAATGGTAATGGAGGTGATCAACCTTTCATACTTAAGGAATACATGCAGTATGCACATAGTGCGAGTTAAAAATTCTTAGGCATGACAATCAGAAATGATTAACCACAAGTATAATTAAATGAAACAACTCGAGGTCGAGTTAAGAAAAACTTGCCTGAACCGTTGATTAGCGTTACATAATTTAATAAGCTTTGCCTGAAGACCTATTATAAATTATATTAATCTATAATTTAGAATAATATCATCACAATATTTTAAATAACTTAAACACATTAACGTACAACCTTATCAGTCTATACATCACATTAAACCCAACTTCAAGTCAAACTTTTACAGTCCTAGTCGAGTTCGGTATAATTCTGACATCCCGACGGCCTAGTCGGACAAATATCGAGTTTAAGTTCAATTAAACTCTGCCTAAACACTTAACAATTATCTTAGATAATTTTATTAGCTGTCAAAATATTTTTCATAAGCTCGTAATAATTTTCAGATAATTATTACCATTTAAAATAATTTTTCATTAATTAATATCGTATTTATAAGAATTAAATACCATAATAATCCTTTATCATTAATATTTATTTAATACTAAATATTAATAAAAATCATAACATAATATTATAATATATTTATAATATATCAAAGTATTTTTAATACCTTAAAATCACATTTATATGATTTTTAAACCTTTAAATTCATTATCCGATAATTGTCATTAATATTAAATATTAATGTTTTTCATGACAAAATATCAAAAGTTATATTTTATAACTTAAAATATTTTTATAACACTTAAATCATTTTTATATGATTTTTAAATCATTAATTTTATTTTTTCATAATTTATTTAATATATTTATTAAATAAATTAATTATGATAAATATTAATTAATTAATGAAATTCATCACAAAATATTAAAAGTCATTAAAAATAACTTAAAATATTTTCTTATACTATAATATAATTTTTCATGTATTAAAAATCATTTTTAAATAATTTATTTAATATTATAATTAAATAAATTAAATATCATTAATATTCTAAAAATATTAAATATTAATGAAATATTTTTAAAATAATTAAAAACTAATTTTTAGGCTTTAAAATAATTTTTATGAATTTATTTTGTATTTTTAATAATTAAAAACTATTTTTCTCTAATTATTTAATAAAATAATTATTTTCAGAAATTAAGTGTCGCTAAAGGTGCATTAGGCGGCAAAACCGTGACTAAAGGTGTTCCTAGGCTGTTCTTGAGCCTTCATGTCAATGTGTAGGGTAGATGGTTTGACCGGTATTTGATCAAGGTTCCTGTTGATTTATGGGCTTGTAAAAGTGTTAGAGTTATAGTACTTATGTAGCACTACAACCACAAACAAGAATTCTAGCCAAAAACTAACACAACAATAAGATTCAAGCTGTCCCAAAAACCTGACAACGCTGTTCTTCATTTTTGGGTTTTCCAGAAAATGAAGAACAGATCAAGGTGCTATATTTAGATGCTTATAACATGCATTCGAGGTATACTTTGTGTAATATAATGGCTCATAATTGTAGTAGAGATGTCAAAGAACAACTCTACACCATCCCATCAGTCTAACAATAAAAACAAATGAAGATCTGAGCCAGTCAAAGTAGTGCCAGAAAACTGTTCTAGGTGAATTCTGGGTTTTCCAGAAATTCATCCAGACAGTTGGTCAACGCTACTTTGACGACCTATATCTTTGATTCGGTGCAAGATATGTTCGTTCTAAATGCTTTAGTGTGAAGTTCACATGACATGCTACAAATATAATACAACATGATCTAAAACACAAATATAAGCGAGATTAAGGCCCTGCAAAACGTTGTCAGAAATTCTGGGTTTCTGGGTTTGCCCAGATTTCCAGAATTCGTGCTCGGTCAACGTACTTTGACCGATCATATCATGCAATATATACATGATCTGGGCTTGATTCAAGTTCCAGATCAAAGACCTTACTACAGAGAACAGATCTATAACATCAAACACACAGAATATCTAATACACAAAGATCTAGAGGCCCTGACATTCGGTTGTCTGTCCGAAATTTTCAATTTTTCCAGATTTTGAGAAATCTTCAATTTCGAGCACTTTGATGTTATCGATCTGGGTTGTAACAACTCAGATCATTAAATAACACCCTAAACCACAACTTGAAACAACAAACAACAACATCTAACATAAAATCTAAGGATTTCAAAATTTAGGGTTTATACCTCCTTTAATGCTTTGATCTTTGAATCTGACTTTTGATTCTGATCCTTTAGAACTAAGATATGATATTAGCTTATATTATCTCACCCTTCCACTCTCAAACCCGAAAATCTAGAGAGAGAATGGTCTTGGCTCAAATGAAAATTAAAGTAAGCTTTTTCTTACTTTTAATCTCTTAGATTTTAATCCATGGTCACAATTGATGCTAGGTGACAAGGAAATATGATATTTGTGAGATATAGGCACATGGGAGATTTTAAGTTGGCGAACCACCAAGATCTTGGCAAGATTTGCACACTTCCTAATTAAAAAAATACAAAAAGGGTATTCTAGACATTTGACATTTAATTTTTAAATGGTAAAATTGACATTTGATCTAACCCTTAGGGTTTGAACCCTTAGGGTTAAAACCTAAGGTTCTTAAAAATCTAATTTCTAGAATTTCCAAAATTAGGTTTTCAAAATAGAAAATTAACATTTCTAAATTATAATTAGGATTCTATAGTTATACTAAGATTTCCTAATCATAATTCAATCTTGCTAATTAGGATTTATATTTCATTTATTAAATTAAAATTACCTAATTATCAATTAGGGTTTCAAATGTACAAATTAAAGTTTCTAATAATTAGGGTTTCTAATTATTAGAATTCTAATTAATCAATAGGGTTATCCCTAATTAGATATAATTAATAACGTTTAAACCTTATACTAGCATTTAACTTCCCAAAATAGGGTTTTCAACTTCCGAATTAGGGTTTTAAATTCTCAGAACTGAAATTAGGGTTTCCAGAACCGGTTTTAGGGTTTCTTATAAATCGTAAGAATTTTCAAACTAAACGTTGACGTTCTTAATATATATTTAGGGTTTGTCACAAATATATCTTATCTGGTCAACCCTTGACCCTTATTCACATACTGTACACATATAATACCATATACACAGAACATATATACTTATACCCTTAATCCTAAATAATTCACCATAAAAATTTTAAATTCACAAAATTCCTTCTCGAAAATCTCAAATCAATTCACTTATTTTCCGTCTAGGTTTATTATTTAACCTTTGTAAGACCCCGAATTTTATGAAATAAAAGTATTTAATTTTTCTTATAATTACTATTCAGTAAATGGTTAAATTGATAAAAGTTTAAAGTTATTTTTGAATTGTGCAAAATTTTCGAAATAAGCAAGTGGTTATAAAATAATCATTATTGTCGGGGAATATTCGTTTGGTCGTGGAATATTCGTACGACGGCGCATCCATTTGTGGGCCCCATAACAGAATAACTGTCGGATAAAGAAAATGACAAATTTGAGTTTTTACAAATAACGACGTAGTTGTTACCGTTAATACTATTGAAATACCCGGCGGTTAAAATACAGTAATACGCGTTATTGCACAGTAGCATACGGTATTGCACAATATTTTTGAAATTATTGATTCTTACGTAAGAAGACACTACTCAATAATTGTTACAGTAATTACTGTTCAATATTTTATTTTATTGATTCAATAATTGCTACGTTATAATTTTATATTATTGTTGTTCAATAATTGTCACTGCACAGTATTTCCCATTATCAGATCAATAATTCATATTATTTGAATAATATTATTAGATAACATTATTGACAATGTCTAGAAAGTTCTGTCTAAGGAGAGGTTTGGTCACCTAATTGCGCGCCAGTAAGGAGAAATTCTTATTAGAAAGCTCCCTCTTTCCTGGGAACGGCTTGGTTGTCATATATGTGATTCTGTAATATTATCTGTGAATAATTAATTATTGATTCATATGATAAGGAAATATTTATTTTATGTGGATGTAAATGAGGGATATATTTTTGTGGTTAAAAATGAAGGAGTTAATGTTGAGGTGTTTTATCTGTATTTTTGTCGGAACGGAGGTATTGAAAATTAAATTAGGGTTTTTGAGATATTTTGTGAGGGTTATAATTTTTAATCCGACCGTTGGATCGTGGTAATATTTGGATATGTTATACATATATAAGTTGAGTATATATCCACAAATTTTGAACCGTTAAAAATGAACGTATAATTTGTTATGAATTTTACGAGATGACTGGTTCAGAAATTATTGAATTTTCGGAGTTAATCATTTTGGTGGAAAATTCTAGAATTGGTGGGCTCCACTCTTGGTTGGTGAAGAAATGTGCTGAGATTTTTATTCAAATGTGGTGGGTGGGAATAGTAGCAGGTAAAGCCATCAGGTTGCAGGTTAAGTCTGCTTCGGCGTGCTAACATTTTCCTATAAATAGAGGGCTAAGTTAGAATTGAAAATCACACCAGAAACATAAGCTTTCTCTCTTTCTCTCTAAATATTATGAAGCATATTTTGTGAGTTTTTAGATACTTTGAGAGTTGATATTCAGTGCAAGATTCCTTCGACTTTACATTCCGGTCAGAAATACTGCTCTTTTGAGGTAAGGGATAGTAAGGATATTAGGGGATGTTATATTCTTCATAATGATGTTATTCTTTCAATGTCATTATACTGAAATATTGGTATGGATTTTATTGTGGAATTTCTACCTTTTTGAGTCGGGGTTACTATTCACGTATACGGCACTATTCACGTATACGGCACTATTCATGTATATGGCACTATTTACGTATATGACATTATTTACGTATACGGTACTATGTACGAATACGGAATACTATTCATGAGTTACTATTCACGAGTTACTATTCACGGGTACTATTCACTACAAAAATTGGTTTTTTTTTCTGACCAAATTATCGTTGATTTATGATTGTTGCTCTCGAAAATAAATGCAGTTGTTGATCATATTGTTTTTATTATCATATATAATATTTTTATAACCCTGATGTTGAATTTCTCTTTCACTTGAGTGTAAAGATGGGTAAATTATTGGTATGATCGTGACTAAGAAATGTCTTTGGCCTGTAGTGCAAAGATGAATTGTTAACTGGTATGATCATGACCATTGAATTTATAATTGAATATCTTTAGCTTAAGTGTAAAGATGAATTGATTAACATGGTTATAATTGTGGTATATAAATTCTGAAATGATTATATATTTCTTTGAGATATGAATATATTTGGCCTGTAGTGCAAATATGAACTGTTGAGGAATATCTTTGGCCTGTAGTGCAAAGATGACTTGTTGTTGAATATCTTTGGCCAGTAGTGCAAAGATGAACTGTTGACGAATATCGTTGGCCTGGAGTGCAAAGATGAATTTATTAATATGATTATGAACATGAACTGTGATTTGGTATAACCATGATCTTTGATGTTTCAGGTAAAGACATGTGAGGAAAATTATCTTCGTCCTGGATGCGAAGAAGAATTTAGAATTACAATTATGATTATGAGTTATTCATATAATTGTGAAAAGGAACTGTTGATTAATGTTACAGGGATAAAACATTATTGGTGGACTTTTAATGTGGAGAAGATAATAGACTTTATGGTCTATTTGACTCTTCTAATGGATTGCTCGTTCCGCTGCAACTATGGTTGAACTTTTTTATCATCTACCATACGTTCTAAATCTCTGATTTATTACTGATGAAGACTATTGATAATTTATATATCTTTAGTCATGATATTCTTTACTGGGCTAGTTGTGCTCACCCTTCTATTCACAATTCCTTTCAGGTAATAAGAGTGTAGCTGGGTCGAGCGGGGGTAATAGGGGAATAGAACGGTGGTCATCATTTAGGAGTTATATTTGGTGAATCATCTTGGGTGAAGCGAACCCAATGTTGAAAGTGTGTTTTGCCACTATCATACAAGATGTCTAACGACATACAACCTCGTGTCATCATAAGACAGGGTTGTGCTCATCCACTTGCTGAGTATCTTTACGAGCACTACCTATATAATCTTGGTATTTGTTTGAAGTATAATTCACGATTAAAGACAGTGGTGATAATGATAAGTCAAGAGAAGACTCACCATTGGGAAGAATATGATAGTAATCTTCTCGTTTTTGTTTGGGGTTTATTAGGTCAACCAAGGATAATTCTGTGGCTATATGATATCTATCATAACCTAGACGCGTGGCCTCCCATGTACGAAGGTTTCCTTGAGCACTTCCCAAAGATTGTAATTTCTAAAACAGTTTTTGACTATACCTTTATGTAAGGTGTCATTGTGAGGTGATGTCCACGATTGGAACATGAGTCACATTTGATATATATTCGTATCCAAACTCACAGCATATGTGTTGTTGTATTTTGCACGACAATTGTTGTAATAAAGTTGTAGTTGTTTTCTGTACCATGTATTTGGCGACTCAGAATAGGTTGGATGGAATGGACCTGTTTTTGGGTTGTCACAACCTTAATTTAATTTTTTAAGATTTTATAAATATCCAAATTCTCGGGTTGTCACACGTACTTCATTGTCTTCCTTGCCAGGTTAGTCAACAGAGTAGCTATCTTTGAAAAATCTTGAATAAATCTCCGATAGTATCCCGTTAACCCTAGGAAACTCCGCACCTCGGTCGGCATTTTCGGCTATTCCCAACTCATCACTGCTTCCACCTTCACTGGATCCACTGAAATTCCTTCTCGGTCTATAACATGACCTAAGAATTGCACCCTTTCTTGCCAAAATCCGCACTTCGTGAATTTCGCATATAACTTCTCCTTCCTTAGTTTTCCAACACTATCCTTAGGTGTTCAACATGATATTCTGGTGTCTTAGAATAGACTAAAATATGATCGATAAACACTACGACGAACTTGTCCAAATATTATTTGAACACTCTGTTCATCATATCCATAAATGTAGCTGGTGCATTAGTCAACCCAAATGACATCACCAAAAACTCGTAATGGCCGTAAAGAGTCCTGAATGCCGTCTTAGGTACATCCTCCTTCCTAACCTTAAATTGATGATACCCCATTTGCAAATCTATCTTAGAAAAATATTGTGCCCCTTTCAACTAATCAAAGAGATCATCGATCCTGGGCAATGGGTATTTATTCTTCATCGTTAACTTGTTCAACTCTCGGTAGTCAATACAAATTCTTAATGATCCGTCCTTCTTTTTCACAAACAGTACCGGTGCTCCCCATGGCAAAACACTCGGTTGAATGTACTTTCTCTCCAACAGTTCCTATAACTGCACCATCAACTCCTTCATTTTAACTGGCGCCATACGATACGGTTCCCTGGAAACTGGTGTCGCTCCTGGCACGATGTCTATTACGAATTCGGTTTCTTTATCCGGTGGAAGACCCGACAATTCACTTGGAAATACATCCGTGAATTCTTTCACTATAGGTATTTGTTCCATCGTTGCTCCCACTCCCTGGGTAACAATAACATGGAATAAATAACCTACACATCCCTTCCTCAACAACTTCTTTATTTGTGTCATGGTAAGACAACAAGAATGTCCCGGTGATTTATTACCGTAAAACACTATATTCAGTTGTCTCAACGTTATAATTTTTACACATTTCTTTTGGAAATCTATAATTGCACCATGGTTAAACAACTAATCCATTCTGAAAATTACATCGAATTCTTCCAACTTTATCGGTAACAAATCTACCGATAATTTATAACCCCGTATTTTTACGCAACAACTCCTATGAATATTTTAAACCGAAATTATCTCTTCGTTTGCAACCTTGATATACAAAGTTGCAGGCAATCTTTCCGGAAGTAATCCTAATCGTCTAGCAAAATCACATGCTATGAAAGAACAAGTAGCACCCGAGTCAAATAACACGTAAGCATTTATATTGTTGATCGGGATAATACCTGCAACTACATCCCCGGATGCAACTGTATCTTGGACCGTCATGTTAAAGGTGCGGGCCATCAGCCTACCCGTCGGTGCTGGACCACCAATAGCTAACTTACCTCTATTAGCGCCCTTATTTCCGTCTGTCCCCTTCTTTGGGCAGTTCTTCGCTATGTGATCAGTTGATCCACACACAAAGTATCCATGGTTTTTCTTCAGACTTGGACAGTTAGGCGAAATGTTCCCCTCATGTCCACAATTGTAACATACCGCCTTTCACTTGAGAAAGACTCCTAAGTGAGTCTTCCCACAGTTCTTACATGCCTCCATCCTCCTATGCGGTGCAATGATTATATGCAGCCGGGACTCCGCGGTTATAACCTTGAGGATATCATCAGAAGGCTCTGTAAGCCAGGAACGTCATGGAAGAAAAATGACTATACGGGTGAAAAGACTAGTTTCCCAGCTTCAGCACTCAGTCGCTACGGGAAGGCATGGTTCCGCTTCATTTGTGCCAAAATGATCCCGTCCCGTCATTTAAGAGACGTGACTAAGGATAGGGCGATCCTGCTATTCGCCATTGTCACTAGTCTACATGTGGATATTGGCGTGCTCATTCATGACTCCATTCGGAAGGCAATAACATTGCCGCTGGGCTTCCTCATCCATCATTGATCACCACCTTGTGCAAGCGGGAAGGTATCTAGTGGTGGCCCAAGGAGATAGCCTCGCCACCAATGACAGTTATTGACCATCTGACAATCAAACGCTACTATGAGTGGGACGGGGCTGAGTCTCATGTCAGAGGCGAGGGGTACGAGCCACCTAAAGTGCCACCTCCTTCATCAGAGGTTGAGCCCTCGCAGCCTTCACACGCCGCTCCAGATGCAGGCCCAGCTAGCCAGGGACTACTGGCCGACATCATGGCGTCTCCCTCCCTGCTGCATCAAAAGCACGACGCCAAGGCTCGCAGGAACCAGAGGCACATCGCAGGCACAGAGGCAGGAAATTGCGATGCAGTACCAGGCTGAGCTGGTGAACACCATGTAGAGCATTTAGACTGACTATTATGGCGAGAAAGCTGAGTTCACGCCATACCAGTTCCTGGAGCCTCCTGTCTTCCCACCATATCCTCCACCATCACCACCCGCCAATGCTGATGAGGACGCTGCTGATGATGATGAAGCTGATGCCGCTGCGGAGTGAGCGATCTTCAGGGAAGCCCTCTTGTATCAAATGATTATGTTTTACCAATGAGGGCATTGCTCACCTCAAGTTTGGGGGTGTTTTTAGCTATTATTTTTTTATTTTTGTACTACCATGTTAGGTTGCATATTTAGTATTTTGTTATGACTTATTATCAGTATTGTGGTGCAGTCGTTTTGAACTGTGAGTTTTTGTTGGATTTTTATGCCATGAACTGTTTTTGGTTTTAGTTATTAATGCTTTAATTATTATTAGCATGATTGTGGTTTTTAGCCATCTTTTTGGGGCTTATATAGATTTAGATGATTGTGCCATGTGAATTGATAAGTGGATTTTATATCCACGAATCGATGTCCATTTCAAGCTTAATTTTGTTGTTACTTCCGTGTTTTTGTGTTCGTTTTTACTTGTTTGGTATTCTTTATGTGTAGGTGGTTGATGTAACAAGCAGTGAAGAAAGGAGATCATTTGGAGCGGAATTGGAAGCATACTTGAAATGATAAAAATTGGTTGACAGTGGCCATGCCCGCCGGGGCGGGCTTATTATGGATAGACACCCCCGCCGGGGCGGGGGTAGCGAAATCTGAGTGTCCTGTTTTGGTTCGAAGACTGCTGGGAAGAGGTTTGTTAGCATTGGGATGGCTCATGGACTCTTTTTGACATGGTTTTCGGCTAGAACACTATGATAGATAACTATTGCTCTAAAAAAAGAAGGAGGACGTAAGGCAATACACAGAGATGAATTCCAATATTTTCATAGCAAGCATTGGAGGAGTATTTTGAGGAGATTTTCGAGACAATTACAATTCTAGGCTACGTGAAGGGTGTTTCTCACTGTTCTTCATCTTAGACTTTTATTTCTAATTGAAAGAATGTTATCTTTGAAATATTCAGAAGTTATTTCATTTATTATGAACTAATTCGCTTTTTAGGCTTATGGTGGATCCTTAAGTGAAACGATGATTTTGTAAACATTGATTTCCAATTCAATAAGCTATTTTCCAATTTATCAATATTAATTTGAGCTTGAATTTATGAATTGCCTGATCAACAATTCTTTGTGGATTTGGATGGAATTGAGAGAGGATATTCAAATCTAGACTTGGTTAATTTAGCGTGTGTTCATGAATTTTGTGAATAACAGAATTTTGATTAATGTTAAGGTAGAGATATGCTTGACATCGCATTTAATCGGATAGAGAACTTAATCTTAAACCTTATTTAATTTTAATTCACATAGAAATATAGTGAGTTAGTTGATTAAGACGTTTAACTTGTTTCTATCTAATTTGTGGATTTAAGTTAATACGGTATTAGTGCATCGAGAGATGGCTAGTACTACATTTGTGTTCTTGATTTATGAACTGGGATAGTGAGCTAAATTGGAATAAAGGTGTGGAAATCAGAGTGAAGCTTAGGGTGAAATCATAAGTCTAATTCTCCATTAATTGTTTGAAATTTCAGATTTTGATATTTGTGATTGTTTTGTGGTTATTTATTTATTTCTTAATTTAGTTTCTATAACTATAATCATTGAATAGAATAGTTTAATAACATTAGGATTAATAGGAAATTGATAATTGTACGGTTAAATTTTACTACTTTGTCTCCGTGGGAACGATATTCTACTCATTACTGTATTACTTGTTGACCACGTATACTTGCGTGTTGTGCGTATATAGATTTTACCCAACAAGTTTTTGGCGATGTTGCCGGGGACAATTTAGTATAGATCTTAATATTTTTACAATATCAGTTTAATTAATCCAGTTTTACTTAAACAATTTTTATTTTCGTTTTGTTCCTCTTATTTCAGGTTTTTGAAGTAGTTTATGCAAACTCGATCCAAAAATCCAGACTTGCCTCTTTTTGAGGACGACATTGAGAGACGGTTTCAGAGGTTAAGTAAGTGGATCAAGGAAACAAGGGAAGACTTTGAAAATTCTGAGAAAGAAGAGGCAATGGCAGCTGAAGATCAGAAAGCATTAAGGGACTTCGCCATACCCAAGCATCACCAGGCTTGCAATTGCTGCAAATATATTCGAAATCAAGTCTAGGACAATTTAGATGATCCAGAATTCAGTTCAGTTTGGGGGATTGGCTAATGACGATCCGAATGAACATTTAGTTAACTTTTTGGAGATATGCGACACCTTTAGGTATAATGGGGTGTCGGATGATACGGTGAGACTTCGCTTGTTCCCATTCACCTTACGAGACAAGGCGAAGAGTTGGTTACACTCTCTACCGCCGGGATCGATAACTACATGGGAAGACTTAGCCTAGAAATTCCTTGCCAAATTTTTCCCACCGACGAAAACTAAAGAATGAGGAATGAGATAACAATGCTTGAGCAGAAACATGGGGAGTCGCTATATGTGGCATGGGAGAGATACAAGGAGTTGCTCAGAAAGTGCTCGCATTATGGATTGCCTAAGTGGTTGCAAATGAATACTTATTATAATGGGCTACATGGGAATCTCAAAACCAGTATTGATGCAGCTTCGGGTGGAGCATTCATGGCTAAGAGTTATGAGGAGGCCTACAATTTGATTGAGACCATGGCGGCTAACAACTACCAGTGGCCCACGACAAGAATGACGCGGGCAAAGGCAGCCGGAGTGTTAGAAGTAGATGGTATCACGACATTACAAGCGCAGATTTCAACACTGTTTAAGAAGTTGGATGCTATATCGGGGACACAGGCATAAACACGAGTACATCTGGTTGCGGTTGTATATGAATTTTGTGCGGGTAAGCATCCTACAGATCAATGTGCAATCAACCCAGCGTCCATGCAATTCGTTGGTAGCTACAATAGGATTTCACAGAATTTGTACCAGAATAATTACAACCAAGGGAATATGAATCACCCAAATTTCTCGTGGAGTAATAACCAGCAACATCAGAATAACCAACAACCGGCTCAACATCAGGAAAGAAAATTAGATTTAGAGGAGTTGTTGTCGAAGTACATAACAAACAATGAGGCAGTGATGAAAAACCAAGGAATTGCCATCGAGAATTTGGAAAATTAGATGGGGCAAATTGCCTTAGCATTAAATAACAGGCCACAAGGGACCCTACCGAGTGATACCAAGAGAAATTCGAAGGGAAACCACGAACAGTGTTTGGTAATTACGTTGAGGAGTGGAAAACATCTCGTTGGTAAAAATGCATAAAATTCATCAATATCAGATGAAAAAGTTGATGAAAGTAAAGTGGTGGAAGGAAACAAAGGTGAGGATAAGCAAAATGAGAAAACAAAGTTAGACGACAAGCCAGTTGTATATCCCCCACCACCGTTTCAGCAGATGGTCCAAAAATAGAAATTAGATAAGCAGTTCGCGAAGTTTTCGGAAGTTTTCAAGAAACTTCAGATTAACATTTCGTTTGCAGAAGCCCTAGAGCAGATGCCGAGTTATGCAAAATTCATAAAAGGAATCCTGTCAAGAAAAAAGAAATGGGAAGACTTTGAAACAGTGGCACTAACAGAGGAGTGTAGTGCGGTGTTACAGTAGAAGTTGCCACCCAAGTTGAAAGACTCGGGGAGTTTCACTATCCTATGCACGATCGGGAACATGTCTTTTAACGAGTGTTTATGTGATTTGGGGGCAAGTATGAACCTTATGCCATTGTAAGTATACACAGAATTGGGTTTGCCCGTGCCAAAGCCTACGAATATTTCATTGTAATTGGTGGATAGGTCAGTCACATATCCGAGAGGCATAGTAGAGGACATACTGGATAAGGTGGATAAGTTTATATTCCTCGTGGACTTTATTATTCTGGATTTGGAGGAGGACAAGAACATTCTGATTATCCTAGGGAGACCTTTCTTGGCCACGGGTAGGACACTCATAGACGTGCAAAAAGGAGAACTTACTATGAGGTTCCAAGATCAAGAAATCAAATTCAACGTGTTCAAGGCCATGAAATTCCCTACGGATGAGGAAGAATGCTTTTGGATGGATATAATTAAGAAAATTATCAGTGAAGATATGGGTAAGAGTCTGGTCAACGATCCATTAGAAATAACTTTATTGGGGGATGAAGAGTTTGACAACCTGAAATTTGTGGACTACTTACATATGCTAGATTTGTTGCCACGAGTGAGCTGATTTAGAGCACCATTTGAACCCTTGCACACGGAGGAAATAGCCACAGAAAAATTGAAACCGTCATTGGAGGAGCCACCAACTTTGGAACTTAAACCACTCCTTGAACATCTCAGGTATGCGTATTTAGGCAATTTGAATTCTTTACCTATTATTATTTCTGCAGCACTTAAAGATTTGCAAAAAGAAAAGTTGTTGAGGGTGCTTAGGGAACATAAATCAGCGATATGGTGGACAATAACTGATATAAAGGGAATCAGCCCTTCGTTTTGCATGCATAAGATTCTGATGGAAGATGATGCAAAACCGACGGTGGAGCAACAACGTTGACTTAACCCCATTATGAAGGAAGTTGTGAAGAAGGAAATTTTGAAATTGTTAGATGCCGATATTATGTACCCGATTTTCGACAGTAAGTGGGTTAGTCCGGTCCAGTGTGTGCCGAAAAAAGGAGGAATGACTGTGGTGCAGAATGAGGATAACGAGTTAATACCGACAAGAACAGTGACAGGTTGGAGGGTTTGCATGGATTATAGGAAGTTGAATAAAGCAACCCGAAAAGATCATTTTCCGTTGCCCTTTATCGATCAAATGTTGGACAGATTGGTGGGACATGAGTACTACTGTTCATTGGATAGATTCTCGAGCTATAACCAGATCGTCATCGCTCTTGAGGATCAAGAGAAGACTACATTTACGTGCCCGTACGTCACATTGGTATTCAGAAGAATGTCATTCGGGTTATGCAATGCACCTGCGACTTTCGAAAGGTGTATGATGGCCATTTTCTCAGACATGGTGGAGAAAAATGTTGAAGTCTTCATGGACGACTTTTCTTTCTATGGGGACAACTTTGATACTTGCCTAGGGAATTTGGTAATGGTGTTACAGTGATGCAAGGATACGAACCTCATGCTTAACTAGGAAAAATGCCACTTCATGGTTGAGGAGGGCATAATTTTGGGCCACAAGGTATCGGCTCAAGGATTAGAGGTTGACAAAGCAAAGCTGGAAACAATCGAGAAATTGCCTCCACCGAGCTCAGTTAAGGGTATTAGAAGTTTTTTGGGACATGCTGGGTTCTATAGGAGATTCATAAAGGACTTCTCTAAAATTGCAAAACCGTTATGTAGTCTTTTAGAGAAGGATTCTGTTTTCAGTTTTGACGAAAATTGTAAGTCAGCTTTTGAGTTGTTGAAGAAGAAGTTGACTACAGCCCCCGTGATCGTCGCACCGGATTGGAATATGCCTTTTGAGCTAATGTGTGATGCAAGTGACTATGCAGTTGGGGCCGTTTTGGGTCAACGCCAAGATAAGGTGTTTCACACCATATATTATGCTAGCAAAACGCTCTCGGAGACTCAAATGAACTATACAACTACGGAAAAGGAATTGCTTGTAGTGGTGTATGCATTTGACAAATTTTGGGCATACTTGATCGGAACTAAGGTGATAGTATACATGGACCATTTGGCTATTCGGTACCTAATTGCAAAAAAAGATGCTAAACCACGCCTTATTCGATGGATTCTCCTGCTTCAAGAGTTTGATTTAGAAATAAAGGATAGAAAGGGGATGGAGAATCAAGTAGCCGATCACTTGTCAATGCTGGAAAACCAAGGGAAATTAAAAGAGGACAAGTGTGAGATTAACGAATCATTCCCGGATGAGCAAATGTTTGGGGAAAATGCAGAATTTCTGTGGTATGCGAATTATGCAAATTATCTTGTGAGAAACATTCTTCCACCTGATCTTACAAGACAACATAAAAAGAAGTTTCTTCATGACGTAAAATGGCACATGTGGGACGAACCTTATTTATTCAAGCAATGCGCTGACAAAATGATTAGAAGGTGCGTGTCGTACAGTGAAGTAAAGAACATACTACGTAAGTGTCATTTATTTGCGTATGTCGGTCATTATGGTAGTGAAAGGACAGCAACAAATGTATTGCAATCTGGGTTTTATTGGCCTACACTATTCAAGGATGCCCACCATTTTGTTAAAACATGTGATAGATGTCAAAGGGTGGGCAACATTTCGAAAAGGAACGAGATGCCTCTGCAAACGATTCTCGAAGTTGAAATTTTCGATGTATGGGGCATCGATTTCATGGGGCCATTCCCGTCATCACTTAACAATCAGTATATTCTGCTCGTAGTGGGTTACGTATCAAAGTGGGTTGAAGCTGCAACACTCTCATCTAACGACGCTAAGGTGGTCCTTAAATTTCTATAAAAAAATATATTCACGAGGTTTGGCACGCCAAGAGCAATTATAAGTGACGAAGGTAGTCACTTTTGCAACAAAACATTCACAACTCTATTGGCAAGGTATGGTGTCAACCACAAGGTAGCGATGGCGTATCACCCCCAAACTAGTGGATAGGCTGAGGTGTCAACAGGGAAGTCAAGAGAATATTGGAGAAAGTGGTGAATTCGAATCGTAAGGATTGGTCGCTTCGGTTGGATAATGCATTATGGGCATACTAGACTGCGTACAAGACACCGATCGGGATGCCACCATATCAACTATTATACAGAAAGGCTTGTCACTTACCAGTCGAGCTACATCATAAGGCTTATTAGGCAATTCAAAAACTTAATTTCGATCAAGCAGCTGTAGGGGAAAAGAGATTACTTCAATTAAATGAGCTCGATGAATTTCGCCTTCAACCCTACGAGAACTCCAAGTTATACAAGGAAAAGGTCAAGAGATGGCACGACCAGAAGATTATGCGATGAACATTCAAGCCGGGACAATCAGTCCTTTTATTCAACTCACAGCTGAGATTGTTCCCAGGAAAGCTCAAGTCGAGATGGTCGGGACCATTCACTATAAAGCGGGTGTTCTCTCATGGAGCCGTTGAACTTTAAAGTCAAAATCCATTAGAAACTTTCAAAGTCAATGGTCAACGATTAAAGCACTATTGGGGTGGCGAGTCCAACACCGATGTCATCACCATCACATTATCCGACGTATCATAAACAGGAAGTAGTCAAGCTAAACGACTTAAAATCAAGCGCTAATTGGGAGGCAACCCAATCTTTCGTTTATTTTCTGTATTTTCATTCATAATTGTTAGGATATAGTTTTTTTAATTAAGTTAGTAGATAGGCATGGTCTAATTAAAGTCCTGTTAATCTCTCCACAATGCTCTATTTTATCAACAATCCACTAATTCTTATGTTTCATGTCTTGCAGGATGGGAAAAGGAACATTGTGTAGCTTAGCATGAAGCAAATTTGAGAAACAGAGGAGTTTAGCAGAAGGCATGTCTGCCGGGGCGGGCCCAAAATGAACTACATGCCCTGCCGGGGTGGTGGTCTCTCAACCTCAACTAACAGAGGACTAGCCCGCCGGGACAGGCTGTTTGGCCTTATACCCCCCGCCGGGGCGGGGGTCCTTAAATTTGGGTACTAATTTCGGCAGTTACACAGGTTGTTTCATTTTCCTTCCCAATTCCACCACTTCTCCACTACTGCATCAATAACTCTAACCTCCCACTACTCTTACTTCACATCCACAATTGTGCCACCGTCAAATACTCATCCCCACAACTCCAACCCACTACACCACTACCTCACGCCATCACCCCTCTATTACCGGGGCTCTACATCACATCACCTCTATAAGAAGACACCATCACAACACAAGTTCACCAATTACATGCAAACTGTGGTCAGGAAGCCACGAATTTAGGGTATTATTATGGGAATTCTTCTTGCATGTGAGAGTGAGTAACTTAGTTTCAAGTTCATCATCTTCATTCACCATATTTGCCACAAACTCATCAAAGTGGGGGAAGAAATCATTGCGCACACCAAGTGTTCGTTAGTGGGTGTGAACCAAGTTTGGGGGAAAGATACTATGAGTAAGGCAATAGAGAGCAAATGGATTCGCAGCCTACATCAAAACGCCAACGGGGAGAGAGTTCAAGGCCTGCACAACCGACCCGCACATTTGACCGCCGCAAGTTCAAAAGTGTTGCCGCCGCTGATCGATACGACTACATGGTCACAAAGGTTCTTACACCAGAGCGGGAGTTGGCACCAGTGGCTCACGATGGCGAAATGTTACAAAAAATTTATCAGAAAGGGTGGGTCAAGTTCACTGAGGATCCCGAGCCTGCTGCTATTAATGTGGTCAATGAGTTCTATGCGAAGGCCGAGGACAAGGCACCGTTCAATGCATTTGTACGGGGTCGATTGGTCCCGTTCAGTGCCGACGCCATCAACACGTATTATAAGTTACGGGTGTCTCGACAGTGCCAATATGCTCACATGAGGGATTTTGATCCTGACTTTGAGGAGGTTATTAAAGAAATGACTAAGCCGGGAACTAAGTGGATAAAGGGTCGGAAAGGAGGCACGGTGTTTCATAGCAAAGATCTTAGACGTTATGGGAAATTTGGTACACCTTCTTATGTGCAAAATTGTTGCCATCAACGCACACCTCGGACATCACCAAGGAAAAGGCACTACTCCATTATGCTATTATGCAAGACTTCACCGTCGATGTCGGGGCCATAATCAACTTTTCCATTCGCTGATGTCTACGGGGTAATTTCTCTGGCGGCTTGCCACACCCATCCCTCATTTTTGGGTTATGTCACCAAGTAGGAGTTCGATGGTCTGATGATGAACCCACTCTAATGCCGCTACAACTACTTGATTCAAGAATGATATCACGGTATTCGGTGTGGGCCGGAGGTGAATCACATCCTCGAGGTTTAGGATTTATATTTCCATCAGCTTCGGAGGATGAGGCTGACGCTGAAGACACCTCGGCTGATGAGGACGAGACTATGGGGGAGCAAGGAACTGAGGCGACACCATCTTCCGATACCATATCTCACCCTCAGTTCCTTGCATTACAACAACAAATGGAGGAGCACAACAAGGCAGCTAGATGGGAGATGAGACCGCTTGCAATATGACAAGACCATATATTTGATACCATGAACATGTCGTTCGCATCCTTGAATACGACACTCTAGAGTTTCAATCATGCTGCACAATTTCCATATCAGCAGCCTATGCCAATATCGAGGTTTCCACCAAGCGACTCTGAGGGATAAGATCAACCACCACCACCCCAAACTTAGGAAATTACAGGGAAGTCCTCACACACTAAATTATGATTATTTATCTAATGAGTGCATTGTATTACTTAAGTTTGGGGGATTTAAATTCTTGTTTGCATGCATATGTAGTAGTTAGGTTTAAATTTGTCTTTGCATTTCAGTTTTGCATGGTAATTAGGAATTATGATGTTGCATATAGGCTTTGACATAGTTGCATGATAGCTTAAGTGCATACATAGTAGCTTAGGCTATTTCTGTTATTGCATTATTATTTTTAATTCTGTTATTATCGCATTTTGTTCTGTTATAAAAAAAATAAAAAAAATATAGTTAATATTATGTTTGCATATGTCCAACAGTGTTGCAGTTCATGTTATTTATGGGCCAATGATGAGAGTGAGAATAAGTTAACCAATACAGTATTGATTATTAGAACTGTGATATAATTTCTGTTATGAATTTAATCTTGCGCTTGTTTGAAACTGGTATAAAAAGGTTAGCACGCTAATAACATCTTTGTTGACTGGTCAGTTCAAATGGATACATAAGTAGTTTCTAAAGGATAATGCTAGGGTAAATGAGAAAACGACAAGGATAGGCAGTAAAGGAAAAAATTAGGCAAGAACCTAAGTTTGAGGGATTATATGTGGGGTATATAAGCTTTATATATATAAAAAACAAACAAAAAAATGAAAGGGATTCTATATATTGACTAGTCTTGTTTCGGGGCCCTTGTTACTTAAGCAAGGAAGCTCGAGGGGACTGTCTTTACACCTAGCACCCTAAGATATTTTATGGTCTGGGAGTCGTTGGTCGAAAGCTCGCTAAGAGGTATCACTGTTAGCCTAATGGGATGAGACATTGCACAGTCATGTATAAATCTTTGAAAAAAAATGGGAAAAGAGCAAAAAGCCCCCGTATATTATAATATAAATAAATTACAAGTACCCTGGATGAAACCTTCAGTATGGTATTGTTTAGTTTAAGTTGGAATGTGCCTATTTTTGAAATATTTAAGTTTGCGCTGTATGATTCCTTCTAAGAAATTAATTATGTACTGAATTTGAGTCCGTATCAGTTTTCATGGATGTTGATCACATGCGCACATTATACCAGTGATGATGGTTTAAGATTTGAGAATTAATACGGAATTGTGGATTGGTTTTGGTGATTAATATTGTAGAGTTTGCTTGTTTTCTCTGAGGCCAATGAGATAGTTTTGATTCTGCGATACTGTTGGATACGAAAGCATATAGATTATATTCATTCCATCGCGTTGTATTGCATTGCATAGCATGTAGTTTATTTTGTGCTTGAGGACTAGCACGATTTAAGTTTTAGAGATTTTGATAAGTGGATTTTATATCCACGAATCGATGTCCATTTCAAGCTTAATTCGTTGTTACTTCCGTGTTTTTGTGTTCGTTTTTACTTGTTTGGTATTCTTTTATGTGTGGGTGGTTGATGTAATAAGTAGTGAAGAAAGGAGATCATTTGGAGCAGAATTGGAAGCATACTTGAAATGATAAAAATTGGTTGACAGTGACCATGCCCGCCGGGGCGGGCTTATTATGCATAGACACCCCCGCCGGGGCGGGGGGTAGCGAAATCTGAGTGTCCTGTTTTGGTTCGAAGACTGCTGGGAAGAGGTTTGTTTGCATTGGGATGGCTTATGGACTCTTTTTGACAAGGTTTTCAGTTGGAACACTATGATAGATATCTATTGCTCTAAAAAAAGGAGGAGGATGTAAGGTAATACACAAAGACGAATTCCAGTATTTTCAGAGCAAGCATTGGAGGAGTATTTTGAGGAGATTTTCGAGACAATTGTAATTTTAGGCTACGTGAAGGGTGTTTCTCACTGTTCTTCATCTTAGACTTTTATTTATAATTGAAAGAATGTTATCTTTGAAATATTCAGTAGTTATTTCATTTATTATGAACTAATTCGCTTTTTAGGCTTATGGTGGATCCTTAAGTGAAACGATGATTTTGTAAACATTGATTTCCTATTTAATAAGCTATTTTCCAGTTTATCTATATTAATTTGAGCTTGAATTTATGAATTGCCTAATCAACAATTCTTTATGGATTTGGATGGAATCGAGAGAGGATATTCGAATCTAGACATAGTTAATTTAGCGTGTGTTTATGAATTTTGTGAATAGTAAAATTTTGATTAATGTTAAGGTAGAGATATGCTTGACATCACATGTAATAGGATAGAGAACTTAATCTTAAACCTTATTTAATTTTAATTCACATAGAGCTATAGTGAGTTAGTTGATTTAGACGTTTAACTTGTTTCTATCTAATTTATGGATTTAAGTTAATACGGTATTAGTGCATCGAGAGGTGGCTAGTACTACATTTGTGTTCTTGATTTATGAACTGGGATAGTAAGTTGAATTGGAATAAAGGTGTGGAAATTAGAGTGAAGCTTAGGGTAAAATCATAAGTCTAATTCTCCATTAATTGTTTGAAATTTCAGATTTTGATATTTGTGATTGTTTTGTGGTTATTTATTTATTTCTTAATTTAGTTTCTATAATTATTATCATTGAATTGAATTGTTTAATAAAATTTGGATTAATAGGAAATTGAGAATTGTAAGGTTAATTTTTTACTACTTTGTCTCTGTGGGAACGATACTCTACTCATTACTATATTACTTGTTGATCATGTATACTTACGTGTTGTGCGTATATAGATTTTACCCAACATGAATGGCCCTTTTTACCCTATTTTGAGCTGCTATTTAGTAAGGGTGTTATAGTTATCATTAATTTTTTGATTATGGCTGATGACAAGCACCATGTATTATTATCTATCTCTTAGAGTCGTGTCAAGCATGTATGAGCTAGGGGTTTTTCAATCGATAAGTTTAGACTATTATTGATCCGTCCTTCTTAGCACGCACCGACTAACTGTGTTTAACTAGTTATTTTTCAAATTTAGTTCACGTGTCTATTGCTTTGAGAGTTTGTTCACTCTTATAAACTTTTATTTTTATTTTTTTCTACAAGGTAATAAAAGACTTAGACGTTTATACAGTTTTGGATCTTGGTTTCTGGCATGTTGACATATATATATAAAAAAGAATGAAATGAGAATAAAAGTGAAAAGAAGGGTTTATATCGAAAGTTTTGCGGTGGGTCGAGAAGGAGCGTAAAACACACTCGCCCATAAACGCAGGACCAATATCTTGATAGAGCATAAAATGCAGTCGTTTAATAATCTTCGCTTTTATTGTAAAGTTTCAGTTGGCTTATGTTGATTACGTGGCCTTTACTGCTCGAGGTATTAGATTCATAAGGGTGTTCTACACCTAGTGCCCTAAAGTTGTCTGGCTTGGGAGTCACTGATCAAAAGCTCATTCATTGGTAGTTCTGAATAGTCTAAGGTAATTAAGTACTGTCCAAGTCAGATTTTATTGTCGTCATGCTAGAGTATTTGGATCTTTTCCTTGCGCCTTATTCTTAATGCTTGTTGAATGTTTAAGTTGTGGAGTGTGCTTTATTGGTATTAGTAATCGACTGTGCGAGCTTATTTGAGCTATGATTAGTTAGGACTGTTGGTCTCCACACACACACATAGAATGGATCGAATACAGTCTTATGCTTAAAATTGAATGAACCCTTATTCATTTATGTGTTTGCCCTATTCTCTGGGAGTAGCTATGATCGAGCTTTGAAGCCATGATACTACTTTACTATTATATATTTTCTTTCATGTGTGTTTTTATTGTTAGTGTTGTGTTAGTTAGTTTGCTCGAGGACAAGCAAAGACTTAAGTTTGGGGGTATTTGATGAATGGAATTTATACCTGCAAATCGGATACTTTATGACTTAAATAGTTGTCTGTTCTCGTAGATTTTATATGGTTTTATTTGATTATAGTGTTATTGTGCTTAATGGACTTATTGCAGGGCTTATCAGGTGTTTTATAGCTTTGAAGGACAAAATGACCAATTTACATATACCCGCGCTGCGGTGCCAAAGCCAAGGCTTATACTCGCACCGCAGAGCCACGTCCCTGGTCCAGCCTGACGTCACCATGGCGCCGCAGCGCCACTGTCCCTATATTGGCTCGCGCTGCAGCTCGAGCTTCGTTCTCTTTGATTAATGACATGGCGCTGCAGCGCCAACCACTAGGTTAAAGCCCGCGCCGCAGCGCCACCTCTGGTGCCCAGGCAGAGAAGGCCTTTGTTTGACCTAACTTGAAGGGAAAGAGGCGTATATAACACACTGAAGTTTCTGCATTTCAAGCTCTCTCTCAATAGATCTCATAACCTATAACATAGGAGACCTTAGAATATGATAACTTAGCTTAAATTAGTTTTTATCTGTAATTTCTCTTCATTTCTCATGTTTGTAAATATAGATTAGTTAGATTAGGGATAAGTCTGGCATATCCTTGGAGTGACACGAGCAGTGAGCGACACGGACTGGAAAGCTTAATTTTATCGGAATGCGTGGAGATGGAAGGGCTTTGACAGAGTTTCCTCTTATCCATTTGTTTTCTCTTATTCTCGCTAAGACATTAGTGATGATTTTGGTAATCTACATGATATCGACAGAAGGATTATAGATTTACATCTAAGTATATTAGCATGTGATTATGGGTCTCGACCGCATAAATTGTGCGTAGAATAGACATATCTCTGTGCGCCACGTGTGACCTCATTGAGAACTTATGTTTAATTCCTTGTTATGATTGATTCACATAGACATATGTATGATTGCATCTAGCTTGGACGTTCTTTTCTATTCTATTCCCTTTTTGGTGGATCTGGAGAGGATATGTTTGTGCATACCCTGACAATGGTGCATAAGCACCTGTGTGTTCTCGGTCGACAAATTGTCGTGACTATTAAGACCAAAGAGAGAAGGGTAGCTAGTCTGATGAAGCATAGCACGCCAGGTGTTCGAAAAAATACCTGTGTGGGTTGAAGTTGTGACCTTAGCTTGTAATTCCTTAGATTACCATTCGTTATCCATTTACTTATTTTGTTAATTAGTTTTAGTTAGATTAACCACACTTCCATTTATTGCTGTTCGAATAAGACTTTAGCGATTTATAGTAGGTATTTGGAAAATATTAGTCATAGTTCCTCGTGGGTACGACACTCTTCTTATCACTGTATATTACTTGTTAGACCGCGTATACTTGCGCGTGTTTAGTGATCGATTTTTTGACCAACAGTGCTACAGTTCACACATTCATTCAATTGAAATACCTCGAAAAAGTGAAAATGTCTTTTATATATTCCAAAACAATATTTCCTTACCCAAGTTCTTTATAACCATTAAATAGCTTCTTTGTCATAATATCAAATAATAACAAAATTCATCCTATATTATTACAAAGGTAACCTATTGGTTCGCCTTAGCCTTCCCTTTATCTTTACCGGATCCTTTAGTTTGTTTGGTCTTAGCTGCATTCATATGGTTCAAGCAAGAGTGAGCATAACTAGCTCAGCAAGTATAACAATTTCATTTAACAACAGGCTTGAATCATATAAATCGTATATCTTTAATAACTGAAACAATAGTTATGAAGTACTATCGATAATTTAAAAATGCACTTCTATTTTCTTAAAACGTTTCACAATGAAAATCATTCAGTAAAACATCAATTTTGGTCCAAGACCTTGAGCATTTCATTCTTTCTTTGAAAAGGATAACCCGGCACCAAGTCCGTATGTCCGACAATTCTTACGAGCACGTCTAGGTGATCAATCTATAGAACTCTATGTTGTACAACACTACTTTCTTTAAACGTATACACATTTAAGGTTTGGCAACCTCACGTGCCTGTCGTTTGACGACAAAACATTTGTTTATGCATACTCAGTCTTTCTTTGAAATCAATACCAAAATATATTGGAAAAAGATAGCAACTTTGTCAATGGTTTGATAGATTAACTGGAAATCCATAAAACATCTTTAGTCTAGCCGAAGGAATTGGCTTCGACTTCATCATACATCAAGTCATGCGTAAGATACATGAATTACAACACTTGTCCAACAGAATATAGACAAAGGTCAGAATACTTACCTTTAGCATCTTCTACAGTTAATACAATTTCCCTTTGTGTTTTTAAGGATTTCTACAATACATGATCACATAACATACCACATTAGGTCATATATAATCAAGTATGTTTACTACTACATCTTACCCTTCTTTTCAATCTAATCATGCCTTAGATTGTTTTATCATTCGTTACGGTTTATTGTATTACATTGTATTTACGTTTACGTAATCGTTCATCAACTTTTAGTTGAGTTCTAATCATACTCAAGGATGTCATTTCAAGTTTAATTAAAGTTATACTTTACTTCCCTTTCATTTACATGCTTTACAATTCTTCTCGCCTCTTCTCTCGTGCTGGCGCTGAGGGTGCCAGCTTTCCTTATACAACTCACACTGCAGCGCGGGTTTACAATACCTCTACCTTGACCTTGGCGCTGCGGCACCACGCTCTGTACTAATGGCTGCGCTGTGGCACTGGTTTCCAGTGTGCAAGACTTGGTCTTGGAGCTGCAGTGCCAATCCCTTTGTTACGGGTCGCGCTGCGATGCCACTAATTAGTATGTTGGGGTTCGGCCTAGCGCTGCAGTGTCGGCTTTCCCTCCTTGGACCGTGCTGTAGCGCCGGCCCTTTCTCAGAGAAAAATTTGACAGTTGATTTTCTGGTGTGAACTTCTCGAACTCATAGCTTATTCGTTATAAGTCTGAATTGGCTCGTTCAAAAGTCGTTAGCTCATAAATCACATGTTTTATGATTTCATTAAGAAATATTTCATTTTCGAATATTTTAACTCGGAATTCACTAAGTAGTTCATTATTACAAAAACGTTAAACATTCGTGATCGTTCAAAGCTCGTTTCTTCGTTCTAAGTTGGAATTTGGTCATTTTCGAGTCCACAACTCTAGAATGCCAATTGAGACTAATCTCCATCGAAAACCAACATTTTCTAGTTAAATGCTAACGTTTGACTTTCATTTCTAGAATTTAACGATTTCGATGATTATCGTCGAATCTCGTAAATTTCACCATAACTTCAGTACTTAAGATTTTTACATCATTCGAAATGGATTCATTTCATCATTCTGGCATCCTAACCAAACATATTTCAAAAAATCTTATACATGACAAATTCTTACAAGTTCTTCATTAGTTCATAACTTCTATTATTATGCTTAGCTTACATTATGGCTTATTAAGTTTTAAGTCCATTAATTAGCCATTCTTATCACTTCTTAGCATACATGTTCTACCAATCAACACTTCTCAATCAACGAACAATTTAAGAGAGGAAGATTAATGGTCTAAAGGTTCTTACCCTTGATGGTTCAATTTGGTTCTTCTTCTTTCTTCTTAAATTATGAAAGCTCTAGCTTTTTTCTCACTTTTCTCTCTATAATCTTGGATGTTGGTGAATTTGAACAAAGCAAAGGATAAGCTAAGCTCTTATAATTTATAGAAATTACCAAGTTAGGGCAATTGTGTAACTTAGGCCATTCCACCTCCTTCCATAACCTCATTACTATTCATTACTTGGGTAACACAAATCCTATCCTTTGCTTAGCCACCAAGATGACCAGCCATGAGTCACCTATGGGGCCCACATGGGTTGCCCTATGGGTTATCTTACCCATTGGTTCGATCCATGGATCTGGTTCTTAGTTTGGGCTTTAGTTTAAATAACTTTGGGCATAACATTGGGCTTGCGTTTCATAATTTTTGGGCTTTAACATATTACCAATTGGGTTTGCACAATTCCTACAAAAATCCTTCAAGTCCAATGCAATAGGATTAAAGCGTTTAACGTAAAATCCTCGTATCCCTTACGTATACCACTTCGTATAATCTTTCATCATTCCCATTATACTAATCTTCATATATAGTCGTATAATACATCTTATCATACTCGTATTCATTGTCTCGTATAATACTCGCTATTATACGAGCATCATTTATTCCAATCTTTACGTTCCTTAACATTCTAAAATTTAGTATGCAGGCAAAAAACTACATTAGCCATAACTGAAATATTATTACATACTCCATCCTTCCTTATAATTTTATCGTTACGTATTTCTCAGAAATTGAAACATAATTCCCAAGCAAAAATCAATGAGTAGTGTTTTTCAGAAAATTTCTCGGAAAGCTTTTATTTTCATCTTAGAAATTCAAACACTTTAATTCATTCACGTAGCCAGAATACTACGATATTCTGACATAATTAGGTTATAGAACGACCTTCATCTTACTAACACACAATAATAATATATAATATAATTTTATTCATTATTTAATTAAATAAAATTATTTTACAATAAATCCGAATTTCTCGGTCGTTACAAATAAGCCGTAAAGAAGAATAGTAACTTGAATCGGGTTTTATTAATGAAATAAATTCGGTTAAGTTATAGAAGAGAAAGAAGTTGGTAAAAACAATGTGATTAAATTGTTTGGTAGCTAATTTTAGTGTGTTATGTGAATATATCATGTATAGACTGTAAAGACCGAGAACTGTTGAATATTTATTTGAAGACGCTTCAAGGAAAGTTTTCTTAACGCTTGTGCAACCTTCGTGTTAGCCAAGTTCTATGTGATTCATATTATGAGATGCATGAATTGTTTTACAAAAGGGTCGATGCCAGTTTTAACTCGGCTAGACTAATCTTAAGAGTTTGATTGATTTGTTTACAAGTCTTTCGATACAGAATTGATAACGCTATCCTATGCCAATTATTTGGTATGGATTCAAATGTAAGCCTGAGTATGAATAAATAAATGCATTTTACATCGATTATTCGATGGGCATGCGAGGCTGCCAAAACTTAAATGTAAATACGTTTAACGGATGAGTGTTGATCAACATAGAGTACTATAGGATGATCACCTAGAAGTGCTCGTAAGATATATCGGACTTACAAACTTGGTGCCGAGATGTCCTTTTTCATGAATGAAAACCAAAGAGAATGTTCATGGTCTTTTGACCTACTCAGAATTCTTAAGTTACTATATGTACTTCGGAATTGTTTTATGAGAATGGAAAGTGATATTCAATGTTTCATAGTACTTCATAGCTACTTGTTCAGTTTTTGAAGAATAATCATTTGATTCTCGATGTGGTATTTATATTATACATTGTTAGACTTGTTGATCTAGTTATGCTCACTTATTGTTTGAATTATATGATTGCAGCTAAGGCCGACCGAACCGAGGGTTCTAGTAGAGATAAGGGCAAGGCTAAGATGGATAATTAGTTTATCATGTAATAGACTAGTATGTTTGTATGAATTATATTATAACGAACGAAGAATGTAATTCGGTTATAGAACCTGGGAAAGGATGTATTACTATTGTAATAAGAATGTAGTTAATACACTCATTTTGTTGTTGTTTCAATGGAATGAATGTATAGTTATGAGTTCCGTGTAGCACCATATCTGTGGGTTGAAAGTACCCGAATTTCGGGGCATTACAAAAATAATACTTCTTTCGAATATTGAACAAAAATAATAGCACTTACCTTAAAAGGAGAGTAAATCTAACTGGTATAGCAAAGATATTCTTGAAAAAACTTGCAGTATTTTCTACACTCAAAGTATCCTTATACTAGAAAGAAATACGCACAATATTATAGAAGAAGAATTCTCTGATTCTGGTATGATTTTTATTTCTAAAGTAAGCATCCTATTTATATGAGAATGGCAGTGTACTATTTAAGAAAAATCACAGGTGAACAATAAGGAATTCACGGACGAAGAATCAGCGAAAAAATTGATTTTCACTATTCATTACTATTCATTAATGTGCAATAAAATATTCTAATAAAACAAAAACTTTATATAAAATATAATATATTTTATTTATAATCTAATAAAACGAATAACTTTATATATAATATCAAAAATATTCTGTTTTATATAACAAGTTTTCTGTTTTATTATTATTATAATAATAATAAAACAAAACTGAGATAACTTTCTATCGGCGATTTTGAAAAATTAGTAAGTAGGGGTCCATGTAATAAGTCACACTTACACCAAATACTTCATAAAACCCCCCTCTATTTATATCAAAAATTGAATAAATAATTATCACAAATTATTTATCTTCAATAAACACATTTTTAATCTTTCAACAATTATTCATCATTAATATTATAACTCATAATATTAACAACCAGATCATTCCCAAGAAAGATGGGACTTTTCAATAAGGACTTCTCCTTATTGGCGCACAATTAAATAAACTAACCCCTTTTCTCGACAGAACTTTCTAGACATTGTCAATAGTGCAAATAATAATATAAATAACTGTGTCATCTCAATTATTGATTTAATAATATAAAATATTATGCAGATGATACTGTGACAATAATTGAATCAATAATATGAGATATTATGTAGCAACTACTGTGACAATAATTGAATAAAACTGAGTGACTTCTCACGTAAGAATCAATAATCAAAGATACTGTGCAATACCGCGTGCTACTGTGTAACCACGCGTATTACTGTACTTTTGTCACCGGGTATTTCAATAGTTAACAGTAAAAGTCTTGCCGTTATTTTTATAAAAATATTATTTTTGTCGCTTTCTATATTCAAAATTAATTCTGTTGTGGGGTCCACCAATGATTGTGTCGTTGTACGAATATTCTCCGATAAAAAGAATATTCCCTGACCAAACGAATATTTTATGACAACTTGCTTACTTTGCAAAATTTGTACATATCACCATAACTATAGCATTATATCAAATCCGCATCTTATTATTCAAAATAACATTTAGAGATAATTAAATTTTTATTCATAAAAAGTTAGGGTCTTATATACCATATAAGGCTTCATAGGGTGGCATACTTATGCTAGCATGATAACTATTATTGTAGGCAAATTCTACCAAAGGTAATTGATCCTCCCAACTTCCTTTGAAGTTTATGATACATGTTTTTAACATATCTTCTAGTGTTTGAATGGTTCTTTCAGTCTACCCATCCCTTTGAAGGTGGTATGATGTACTTAATCTCAACTAAATTCTTAAGTGTTTTTGAAGACTTCTCCAAAAATTTGAGGTGAATCATGGGTCTTGGTCTAACACTATAAAAATAGGTATTCCATGTCTAGAGATAATTTCATTAATATATAACTTGGCAAGTTAATCTAGGTTATAAATAACCTAGATAGGTAGGAAATAAGCTGATTTGGTAAGTTGGTCAACTATTACCTATATGACATTGTGGCCCTTCTGTGTAGCACGAAGGCCTACTACGAAGTCCATTGTTATGTGTTCCCACTTCCACTCAGGAATTGGTAAGGGTTGAAGTAAACCACTTGGATTTTGATTTTTAGCCTTAACCCTTTGGCACGTGAGGCATTTACTTACCCATTCCGTTATTTCTCTTTTCATATGTGACCACCAAAAGTGTCAACTAAAGTCTTTGTACATTTTATTACTTCCAGGGTGTATTACAAACATAGAATTATGGGCTTCATTTAAGATTTCGTCTTTTAATGTTTGATCTAACGGAATCCAAATTATATCTTCATATCTTAGTACTCCATCCTTGTCTCTTCTGAATTTGATATTCTTGATGCGAGTTATATCAGATTTACATTTTTGACACTCCTTATCTTTTCCCTGCATTTCTTTGATTCCATCTAGTAGAGTGGAAACTCCCTTTAGAATGAATAACTTTTGGGTAGAGGTAGATGGAACTCTCACCTCAATTTTAAGTTTTACAAATTCTTTTATTAACACCTCATTGTTTGTTATTACGTTTAACTTCTCTTGATTCTTTCTACTTAACACATCTGCAACTACATTAGCTTTTCTAGGATGATACAAGATTTCACAATCAAAATTCTTTATCAGTTCTAGCCATCTTCTCTTCCGTAAGTTTAACTCCTTTTGTATAAAAATATATTTCAGACTTTTTTGATCTGTATATATCTCACACTTCTCCCCGTACAAGTAATGTCTCCAAATTTTCAGGGCAAAAACTACAGTGGCTAACTCAAGGTCATAAGTAGGATACCTCTTCTCATAATCTTTGAGTTTTCGTGATGCGTAAGCAATCACTTTCCCATGTTGCATCAACACACACCCTAATCCTTTGTGTGACACATCACTAAATACTACAAGGCCTCTTGTTTCATCTAGTAAGGATAACACTGGAGCCATGCTCAATAGCTTCTTCAACTCATGGATGCTTTCTTCACATTTATCTGTCCAGACGTACTTCACCGTCTTTTGAGTTAAATTTGTTAGTGGGGTTGCTATTTTTGAAAAATCTTTTCTGAAACATCGATAATAAGCCACTAAACCGAGAAAACTTCTTACTTCTGTTGGAGTTGTTGGTTGTTCCCAATTCATAATCATTTTGATCTTAGTTGGATCTACTGAAATTCCATTCTTGATAATTACATGACCTAAAAACTGAACTCGTCTTAACCAGAATTCACACTTAGAAAAACTTTGCGTAAAGTTATTCCTTTCGTAATATCTCCAATATGATTCTCAAATGTTCGGCATGCTCTTCCCGTGTTTTTGAATATGCTAGAATATCATAGATAAACACTACAACGAATTTGTCTAACATGGTTTAAACACTCAATTCATTAAGTCCATAAATGCTACAGGTTCATTTATCAATCCAAAAGACATCACAAGAAACTCATAATGTCCATAGCGTATCCTAAACATTGTCTTCAGCACATCTTCTTTTCTAACCTTTAACTGATGATAACCTGACGGTAGGTCAATTTTTGAAAAGTGTTCAGCTCCTTTTAATTGCCCCTTTATATCCACGCTATAATTCCTATATATAGTTTTAACATGAGTCTTCTCGTTATTTACAATTTCTAAGCAGAACGGTATGTCTAAGTTTTCACATGGCATATTTAAATTTTTAGAAAAGTTATTAAACACAAAAGAACAAGTAGCACTAGAGTCAAATAAAACATATGCATTTGAGGTGTTAATAGGGATTATACCTGTCACCACGTCTTGTGAACCAACAACATCCCTCACCGACATATTAAACGTTCTGGTGGTCGGTCGACTCTGAGCTCCAATTGCAGCTACTGTTGACCTATTATTATTATTCTCTGGTACTTTGTTTCCCCCTCCTCCTTGGCTCTTGGGTTTTGTATACTTTCTTGTTAAATGATCCGACGAACCACAATTGAAACATTTATTCTTAATAGGGGTAGGACACTGTGAAGAATAATGTCCCTCTTGACCACAATTGAAACATTTTTTAAGACACATACTTCTATGTCTTCTCCCACATGTAGCACAAGGTTCAATTTTTTTATTCTTGTTGTTGTTGAAATTTTTGTTAAAATTACTTATCTTTTTCCCAGAGTTGTTCAAAAAAGTGGTATCCCACTTTCTCTTGTTGTTAAAACCACCTGAACTGGGTTCTGTTTTAGATTTCCCCCCCATCATTCTGAATATTTTTATCTTTGTGAATTTTAATGAGATTTTCATTTTCACTCTCAGCTATAACAACTGTGAAAGCCCCGAATCTGGGTCCCAAATCACCGCGGATCCGGTACAATCGTTCTATCACTATTTGCGGAAGATATAAACATAAATTGTTTATACAATAAACGTACACATTATTTCTCCAAAATCGAGTAATCTTAACTTATACACAATTTATAAACTATCAGACATATAACATATTTATTAAACTATTCTATTACAAATTAGCTGCACACTTTATCCCAAGCTGAACTTGGCTTTAACCCTTTTCCTGTATCCGACGTTTTCGCCTTAATCTGCAATGTTAAATTATAATATAGCAATGGTGAGCATAAGGTTGCCCATCAAGTTTAAATCTATTTAATGATGTATCATGATTGAAAGAGTCTGAATAATAAGCTGGCCATAATTCATCAATATAGTTGTGAATTAACACGAATAAAATTTTGACTAAACAAGTAATAAACATAAACAAATATATCTGGACCAACTGGTAATGAAGGTGATCAACCTTTCATACCTGACTTATACATGCAATATGTACAGAGTACAATTCTACAATGACAATCAACAACGATTAACCATAAGCATATCTGAATGAAACAGCTCTTAGTAGAGTTAAGTAAAACTTACCTAAACCGCTGATTACCGTTATGCAATTAATAAGCTTTGTCTGAACCTAATGTATAAAAAATATCGATCGCTAAGTTAGAATAATATCATCACACTATTTAAAATAATCTAAACACATAACACATAACCCTATTAGTCTATTCAACACATAAAACTCGGTATCAAGTCAAACTATTGCAGTCTGAGTTGAACCCGACATAATTTTAACATCCCGACGGTCTAGTCGGACAAAATTTCAAGTTTAAGTTCAATCAAACTCTGTCTAAACACTTAACCATTATCTAAGATAATTTATTAATAGTCAAAATATTTTTAATAAGCTCGTAATAATTTTCACATAATTATTATCATTTAAAATGATTTTCCAATCATTAATATCGTATTTAAATGAATTAAATACCACATAATTCCTTTATCATTAATATTTATTTATTACTAAATATTACTGAAAATCATAACATAATATAATAATATATCAAAGTATTTTTAATACCTTAAAATCATATTTATATGATTTTTAAACAATTAAATCCATTATTCGATAATTGATATTAATATTAAAATATTAATATTTTCATGACAAAATGCCAAAAGTTATATTTTATAACTTAAAATATTTTTATAACACTTAAATCATTTTTATATGATTTTTAAATCAATAATTCCATTTTTTTCATAATTTATTTAATATATTTATTAAATAAACTAATTACCATTAAAATTAATTTATTAATGAATTTCATCACAAAATATCAAAAGTTATTAAAAATAACTTAAAATATTTTCTTATACCATAATATAATTTTTTCATAATTTTTAAAGTATAAAAATTATTTTAAATAATTTATTTAATATTATAATTAAATAAATAAATACCTTTTATATTCCAAAAATATTAAATATTTAAGAAATATACTCAAAATAATAAAAACTATTTTTCAGACTTTAAAATAATTTTTTAAAATTTTTAATAATTAAAAACCATTTTTATCTATTTTTAAATTAAAATAAATAAATTCCCGAATTTAAGTGTCGCTAAAGGTGGCTTTAGTGACACAACCGTCGCTGAAAGTGTTCTTCAGTTGTTCATAGCCAAACCCAGAATTGCATGACAGTGAGAAAGGTCCTACGTTTGACCAACTTTTGATCCATGATACTATGGTTTTCTGGTCATAGAAAAGTGTTTAGATTGTAGTATAAATGTAATACTACCATCATTAATCAATTTCATGCCCATAACATATCATATATGAGAGATCTAGGTCCTAGAACATCATGTCATAGATGTTCTTCATAACATGAAATATATACCTGATCTGAACATGATTAAAGATCCAGACTAAAGACCACATGGCATAGAACAGATCTAAAACAAAAAACACACTAAACAACTAATACACACAGATTTAGAGGGCCTGCCATTCGACTGTCAGGCCACTTTTTATTATTTTTCAAGATTTCTAAAAATGCTTGATTCGTACATCTAAGTGTTATAGATCTATGATCTATCAACCTAGATCACTTAAAGACACCATAATACATAACTTTAAGCAACAAATTATAACATATAACATAAGATCATATGATTTCTAAGATTTAGGGTTTTTACCACTTTCTAGCTTTAGTCTAGATTATGATCTTTGATTCTGATCCTTGGCTAGCTTTGAACTGGTCATGGTTCATCTTTTCTCTCACACATTCTACATATCTGAATTATAGGGAGAGAAAAGACATGGACAAGTTTGCTTAGGAAAATAAGTAATGTTTTTTTACTTTAATTTTTGATTTGTTTGATTCATTGTATCTAGTGGGTATAGGTGGCACAAAAATCAGATTTGGGATAGATTTGAGCACATGTTGTATATCTAAATAGATGAGTCGCCAAGATTTGGGCATATCCTTTACTTAATATGTAAGAAAAGGGGTAAATGGGTCATTTTCTTTTTATTTTTAATGGCATTCTAGTAAATGCCCAAACCCTTAGGGTTTAGGGTTTGGGTTAGGGTTTGAACCATTAGGTTAGCAATTTAGTTTCTAGCATTTCCGAATTTCGGTTTTCAAAATAGAAAATTAATATTTCTAAATTATAATTAGGATTTTCTAATTATATTAAAATTTACTAATCATTATTCAAGCTTACTAATTAGGATTATTATTTCCTAATTAAAATTGCTAATTTAGCAATTAGGTTTCATAATTGGTCATTAGGGTTTATAACCCAAGAATTAGGGTTTAAAATAGAAAAATAATATTTCTAATTTAGAAATTAGATTTCTTAATTAGATTAGGGTTTTATTAAAACTTGAAAATTAGGATTAACATTTCCTAATTAACATTAAAATTATTAAACTAACAATCAGACTTTCCCTAATTAAAATTAGGGTTCTTAAACCAGAAATTAGGGTTTCAAAATTTGAAATTAGGGTTTTCCTACCAATTTGTTAAGATTAACCCTAATTAATCTTATAATTATTTACACTTACGCCATTGAGTTCCCAATTTAGGGTTTTTACTTCCGAATCAGAGTTTCGAATTCCCGGAACTGAAATTAAGGTTTCAGAACCGGTTTCTAGGGTTTCTTATAAGTCTTTAGGGTTTTCTAAGTGAACGTGGACGTTCTTAATATAATAGTAGTGTTTGCCACATATATAGTTTATCTGGTCACCCTTGACCTTTAACCACATAATGTACACATATACAATCATATACACAAACATATTTACGTATACCCTCAATCCTTAATAATTCACCAAAAGATTTGTAAATCCAAAAATTTCTTTACAGAAATGTCAAATCCATACACTTATTTTCTGTCTAGGTTCATTATTTAACATTTATTCAATATTTTAAGAGTTAAATAATTTTCTAAATTCTTGGGTCATCACAACAACCATCTTGAGTATTTCAGTAAAAGTCTTAATTTGAAATATAGAGAGTTTGCTACGGATCTGAGGTTTTAACCCTTGTTGATACTTTCTAGTTTTCCTAGGTTTAGTAAAACTTAATGCGGAGCAAACCTTGACAGTTCGTTAAACTTGGCTGTATACTGGGATACAGTAAGTTCTCCTTGTTTTAATTCTAAGAATCACACTTCCATACCATCCTTCAAAGATTGGGGAAAATATTCAAAGAATAATTCCTTGAATTTATCCCATGGAACTACTTCAGCTCCTACACGATCCCTAGTAGATTCCCACCAATAATTTGACTCTCCTTTTAGGAAAAAGGTTGTGAAAACTGTTTCTTGGTTTTCATTCACATTGGTTACTAAGAAAAAAATTTATATCTCGGTAATCCAAATTTGAGCATCAATAGGTTTAGATGTACCCTTAGACTCAGGTGGACCTACTAGTTTAAATTCTTTAAATGGCGTGGTTTGATTTGTTGGTCTATTTTATACCGCTCCTAACAAGAGTTCTACTAACTTTTGAGTGGGATTATCATCATTATCTATCTCTCGCTGAGGTCTCCTTGTTGGTGGCATGATTCTATATATAAGAAAAACAAGTATAAACATCCATATTAAGAATTTGTTTACAACAAACATAATTTTTGTTTATATTTCATAACAGTACATAACATAACCAACTAGTGATTTACATATAACGCTACTAGCTACAACACAACCAAAACTTTCTCATTTATTCATACTAGTACTGAGCACTTAAATTTCTATATTATAATCTAAAAATCTCTAACTTCGTCACGTGAATCATAGATCATGTTGTAAGACCCCAACTTATTAATGAATAAAATCAAATTTTCTCTAAATATTATTGTGAATAATAAGGTGTTAATTTGATATAATACTTTGGTTATGGGCGAAATGTGAAAATTTTGCAAAATAAACAAGTGGTTATAAAATATTCATTTTGTCGGGGAATATTCGTTTGGTCGTGGAATATTCTTTCTGTCGAGGAATATTCGTACGACGGCGCAGCTATTTGTGGGCCCCATAACGGAAAAGGATTGGATGAAGATAACGACAAAAATTGAGTTTTTATAAATAACGCCGTAGTTGTTACCGTTAACACTGTTGAAATACCCGGTGGTTAAAATACAATAATACGCGTGGTTGCACAGTAGCAAACGGATTGCACAGTATTTTTGAATTATTAATTCTTACGAAGGAAGGCACTACTCAATAATTGTTACAGTAGTTACTGTTCAATATTTTATTTTATTGATTCAATAATTGCTACATTGATATTATATATTATTGTTGTTTCAATAATTGTCACTGCATAATATTTTCCATTATCAGATCAATAATTTATATTATTTGAATAATATTATTAGATAACATTATTGACAATATCTAGAAAGTTCTGTCTAAGGAGAGGTTTAGTCATCTAATTGCGCGCCAGTAAGGAGAAATCCTTATTGGAAAGCCCCCTCTTTCCTGGGAACGGCCTGGTTGTCATAAATGTGATTCTATAATATTAATTGTGAATAATTAATTATTGATTCATATGATAAGGAAATATTTAT
This sequence comes from Panax notoginseng, assembly GCA_016801055.1. Taxonomy (NCBI): domain Eukaryota; kingdom Viridiplantae; phylum Streptophyta; class Magnoliopsida; order Apiales; family Araliaceae; genus Panax; species Panax notoginseng. Next base: position 54,951,497 of record CM029023.1, on the reverse strand, counting down.
TTTATGTGAATATGAATGTTGGATATATTTGGTGGTTAAAAATGAAGGAGTTAATGTTGAGGTGTTTTATCAGTATTTTTGTCGGAATGGAGGTATTAAAAATCAATCAAGGTTTCTGAGATATATTGCGGGGGTTATAATTTTTAATCCGACCGTTGGATCGTTGTGATTTTTTGATATGTTATACATATATAAGTTGAGTATATGTCCACAAATTTTGAACCGTTAAAAAATGAACGTATGATTTGTTATGAATTTTAAGAGATGATTGGTTCATAAATTGTTGAAGTTTCAGAATTTATCATTTTGGTGGAAAATTCTAAAATTGGTGGGCCCCACTTTTGGTTGGTAAGAAATGTGCTGAAATTTTTATTCAAATGTGGTGGGTTGGAATAGTAGCAGGTAAAGCCATTAGGTTGCAGGTCAAGTCTGCTTCGGTGTGCTAATATTTTCCTATAAATAGAGGGCTAAGTTAAAATTGCAAATCACACCAGAATTCATAAGTTTTCTCTCTTTCTCTCTCTATATTATTGAGCGTATTTTGTTAGTATTTTGATACTTTGAGAGTTGCTATTCAGCACAAGTTTCATTCAGCCTCATATACGATATTCTGATCAGAAGTACTGTTCGTTTGAGGTAAGGGATATTATTTTCTTCTTAAATGATATTATTTTCTTCAATATCATTATGCTAAAATATTGGTATACACTTTTTATCAAATGTGAAACTTTTTGTGTCGGGGTTACTATTCACGTATACGGCACTATTCACCAGAAATAAAAAATTTTCTTTTTGTCCAAGATGTCTATTATCGTTACTATCTTTGATTGTATCCATATTTCGATTTTTATTTTTTGAATTCTCCTTCATAATTGTTTATTATGGAGTATTATTGTATTTGGATAAAATATAATACGAATCCCTAATATTTGTCCTTTTGTCTCATTGGATTCGTTTTCTTTAAGATAATTTTTCATCATCCTCAGTCCTAAATGACGATATTACTGAATATCTTTGGCATGTAGTGCAAAGATGAATGATTAACTGATGAATATCTTTGGCCCGTAGTGCAAAGATGAACATGTGTTGAGATGAACATGACCGACATGTGTTACAAATGAATATCTTTGGCCTGTAGTGCAAAGATGAATATTTGATTAAAGATGGTTATTGATTGATGTTACAGAGATAAAATATCGTTGATGGACTTTTACATATTAAAAGATAGTAGAATTCATTCTCTACTTGACTCTTCTAATGTTTTGCTGTTTCCGTTGCAGTTGTTGATCTAAAACTTGTTGTCTATTATATTTTATCAGATTTTTCCCTGTTGAAGACTAACGATAATTTGTTGTATATTATCTTAGTCATAATATTCTTTACTGGGCTAGTTGAGCTCACCCTTTTCCTTTTTGTTCTATTTTTCTCAGGAGGTGAGAATATAGCGGGAACTAGTTGGGATGTGGAGTGATGTTTCCATTCAGTTGTGTTAGCAGTCCTCACTATTTTGTAAAATAGTGTTTCAATAATTGTAATGAGGACTTATTTGAGTGTGGATATTGTCTAGAAGATAATATTTGTATTTAAACTCACAATATTTGTGTTGTCGTATTTTGCACGACAATTATTATAATGAAGTTGTATTTGTTTCTGTACCATGTATTTGGCGACTCAGAATGGGTGATGTATACCTATTTTGGGGGCGTCACAGTTGGTATCAGAGCTTAGGGATATGGTCGCTGGCGGAGATCGGGGAATAGAACTAGGAGGTGAGAGACGAGTAAATCCTTCGCTAGTGTGTCCTACCTAACCTTAATTGTTGGTCGGTCATAATATATGGATATTATGTGATATATTAATTTGTTTTAATTAACCCTTATTTTATGGCAGTGTTTGAGAATGGCAGCCGAGAACGTTAACAATGGAGTATACGATATTATGGAATAACCTTTAGTCACAAACCAGGAGAACGTGCAATAGGAAGACAATATTCCTCTTCTAAACAATGTTACCGGACAAACGATGAATGATGGAATGTTTAGGAGCTTCTTACAGTTCATGCAAAATCGGACGAGGGAGACTCGTGTACAAAATACGGGTGGAAATGATGGCAACGCGCGGTTTGTCACAGCCAAGCAGTTCAAGGAGTTGGGATCACCAGAATTCTGGAGAAAGCCAGATCCGATTAAGGCGGAAACGTGGGTCAAACAAATTACCAAGATATTTGATGTCTTGTAATGCACGGAGGAACAGAAGGTTCTATTTGCCACATTTATGTTCCATGGTGAGGAAGATTACTGGTGGGAATCTGTAAAGCGTACCCAGCCAGCCGCACTCAGCATGTCTTGGGAAACGTTTCAGAAGTTGTTCAATGATAAGTACTTTCCTGAAAGTATTCGTCATATGAAGGAGGTAGAATTTATCAGACTATAACAAAACAACATGATCGTGTCTCAGTACGAGGCGAAGTTCGCGGAGTTATCCAGGTTTGCACCTCATTTGGTGGAGAACGAGGAACGTATGACAAGGATGTTTTTGAGAGGTCTAAAACCCGAGATTCGGCAATATCTTATCTCTCATAAATTTTCTTTATATTCAGATATTGTAAACAGGGCTCAATTATTAGAGCGAGATAATGAGTATGTTAAACCGAGGGACCACAACCAGGGACATACTGGTGGTGGCAGTCATCGGAGTAATGAAAACCAGCAGGGAGAAAAATATTTGGACAAAAGTGGTAACCACTCTGGTGGTAATCGTGGCCGTGATAATATAAGGAGCGAGTCGGGAGAAGAGAAGGTATAACAATGATAACGTGAAGACGTCAGCACAAACATCAACTGTTTCTAAGGGAGGAGAACGACCACCGGTCGTATGTTACAAATGTGGGAAAGAGGGACATATCAGCCCAAACTGCCCACAACAATCCAAGGCATGTTATAACTGTGGAAAGGAGGGTCATATAGCTCGAGAGTGTTCTGTAGCAAAACCAAGTTCAGCAGGGATGGTGACCCCAAAAGTTGTCCTGGATAAGTCAAAATTAGCGGTTCTTGGAAGGGCGTTTGTCGTGATTGGCCAAAACGCGAGAAACTCGAACGAGGTGATCACGGGTAAGCTAATCTTGAATTCTTGCGAAGTTTATACTTTACTAGATACCGGTTCTACCGATTCTTTTATCTCTCCTGCTTGTGCTCAACGTTTGAACTTGACTCCGGAGAAATTGACCTTTGACTTAACTGTTGAAACTCCGTTGGGTGAAACCTTTGTTACATCTACAGTTTATAAATCTTGCTTAATCCGAGTTGGCACCATCACATTACCTGTTGACCTTATTTCATTAAAGATACTTGCATTTGACGTGATTTTAGGGATTGATTAGTTAACTACTCATCATACCAAAATTGATTATTTTCGTAAGGTTGTTAGTTTTCATATTCCTAACCAACCTGTTATGCGAATTCTAGCAACCAAACCATTAAAATCTATTACTGTTATATCAAGCCATAAAGCCATTCGTTTATTGAAAAATGGATGTCAAGCTTTTTTAGCCCATGTTATGGACTTGAACAAAAACACGACAGATTTGAATAATATTTATGTTGTTAGTGAATTTCCTGACGTATTTTCTGAATAACTTCCTGGTCTACCCCCAGAACGTGAAGTTGAATTCTTTATTGACCTTAAACCTGGTACAAAGCCCATTTCTAAAATCCCATATCGAATGGCTCCTGTTGAACTTCAGGAGTTAAAAGTCCAATTACAGGAGTTATTAGACATCGGCTTTATTCGTCCTAGTACATCTCCTTGGGATGCTCCTGTTTTATTCGTAAAGAAAAAAGACGGGAGTATGTGACTTTGTATCGACTATAGGGAATTGAACCATGTCACCATCAAGAATAGGTATCCGCTACCTCGCATTGATGACATGTTCGACCAGTTACAAGGAGCACAATTCTTTTCAAAGATCGACCTTCGTTCTGGATATCATCAGCTGAAGATTAAAACTGAGGATATTCCAAAGACCGCCTTTAGAACTCGGTACGGGCATTATGAATTCTTAGTCATGTCTTTTGGATTGACTAATGCTCCCGCTGCTTTCATGGATATGATGAACCGTGTGTTCAAAGAATATTTGGATCAGTTCGTTGTTGTCTTTGTTGATGACATCCTCATCTATTCCAAAAGCCGTGAAGATCATGAGCGCCATTTGAAGCTGATATTCCAAACTGAAGAAATGCGAGTTTTGGCTTGAGGAAGTAGCATTCCTTGGGCACGTGGTGTCAAAACATAGAGTATCTATCGACCTGACGAAGATTGAAGCCATACAAAGTTGGGAGCAACCGAAGTCGGTAACCGAAGTAAGTAGCTTTCTGGGCTTAGCTGGTTATTATCGGAGATTTGTGGAAGGATTTTCTCGAATCGCTACTCCGTTAACTTAGCTAACTCGGAAAGATACAAAATTCGTATGGAGTGAGGAATGCGAGAAGAGTTTCCAAGAACTCAAGAGGAGACTCATTTTGACACCTGTTTTGACAATACCATCTGGTTAGGTTGGATTTGTTATCTACAGCGATGCTTCAGGCAAAGGGTTATGATGTGTTCTCATGCAACATGGGAAAGTCATAGCCTATGTCTCGCGACAACTCAAAGAATATGAGAGGAATTATCCTACTCATGATTTGGAGTTGGCAGCAGTCGTTTTCGTGTTGAAGATCTGGAGATACTACCTGTATGGGGAGAAAGTGGATATCTATACAGATCATAAAAGCCTCAAATATTTCTTCACCCAAAAGGAACTCAACATGCGGCAATGACGTTGGCTCGAGCTGCTGAAAGATTACGATCATACCATCCAATATCATCCTGGAAAAGCAAACGTAATAGCTGATGCATTGAGTAGAAGATCATATGCGGGTACGAGTGCAATGTTGTTAACACAAAGGCCCATTTTGTATGACTTAGAAAGGATGGAGATAGAGATGAAGGCTCCTAGTACCCACATGATGATATCAAATATACGAGTAGAACCGACTTCAATCGATAAAGTTAAAGCTGCTCAAGCTACGGACATGGAGCTGATGCGTATGAAGAAGAAAGTGCAAGAAGGTGCTATTCCAGAAGCAAGAATCGATGAAGAAGGAATACTTCGAGTCAACTCCAGACTTTGTGTTCCTAACGATTTTGACTTGAAGCATAGAATAATGATGGAGGCACACAACACACCGTTTGTAATCCATCCTGGGAGTACCAAAATGTATCACGATCTTCGACATACATTTTGGTGGAGCAATATGAAAAGATAGATCGCGGAGTTTATCTCGAGGTGTTTAACTTGTCAACGTATAAAAGCGGAGCATCAAGTACCAAAGGGTCCATTGCAACCACTTAAGATTCCGAAATGGAAGTGGGAACACATTACTATGGATTTCGTTACGGGTCTTCCCAAGGTGTCTCAAGGCATAGATGCGATTTGGGTCATTGTTGATAGATTAACCAAGTCTGCCCATTTCTTGCCTATACGTGAGACTTATTCCCTTAAACGTCTTGCTAGTATATACATGAATGAGATTGTGAGATTGCATGACATGCCTTTATCCATAGTTTCGAATCGTGACCCAAGATTCACTTCACGATTTTGGGTTAGCTTGTAGAAAGATATGGGCACGAATTTATGATTCAGTTCAACATACCATCCTCAAATGGACGGGCAATCAGAGAGGACTATTCAAACCCTTGAAGATCTATTAAGACTCTATGTTCTAGATTTCAAAGGAATTTGGCATAAATACTTGCCACTGGTAAAATTTTCCTACAACAACAGTTATCAGGCACGTATAGGTATGGCTCCATTTGAAGCCTTATATGAACGAAAGTGCCGTTCTCCAGTGTGCTGGGACGAGGTGGGTGAAGCAATATTGTTGGGACCAGAATTGTGTTAGAGTTTATGCCCTAGAGGCCAATTATTTGATGTAATTGCTTAACATTTGATATTATTGTTGATTGAATAAATAAATGATTTTATTATGGTTTTAATTACTGCGTAATATAATTGTTAACATAATAAAATTCCTTAGAATAGTGATACAAATTATATAGTTTCAAGTATGTGACTTGAACATGAGATTATATAATTACAATTAGTATCATTGTTCTTAAATGTCCCGAGTCGAGTATCATTGTTGATGGGACAACAATGATGCATTGAGACTAGTATGTGGATTGACTGATGACCAAATCTCATTGGTCATAAATATATGAGATATTAAGTCAATGCATAGATACATGTTAGAGAACAATGTACTGGACAGACCCACCATGAGAATTCTATATGGAGCATTATGCGAAGTGTCATTAGCAATTCTCATAGTGACAATGATGTGATGGTCCTCCGACCTGAAACCGCTATATTACTACACGAGAATTTATGTACTTTGATATCATCAAATGTCACCTTTAATAGGGTGGACTATAAAGGTGATTATTGGGTTCATTATGAATCGTGTGAGTAATATGAGTGATCTAGATGGAATTTAACCATCCTATATTTTATAGGTGATATCCATAGGCCTCTTGATTGAGTAGGACTATGAAATGCATGGCCATGCTCAAATAGTGATTTGTTTCATATAGTCTACTCATTGATCAAGAAAACTCAGATTAAATTATGAAGAGTATGACACATTCCATGACTCGAGTTTAATCTAGGATATTAAGGTTAAAAGGATTAAATTACATTGAAACATTGGTCACGAAAAGGTTGCATCGAATCATCGATCTTATTATTACTTGGGTAGCAGTGATGCATTACTAGATGCCGCTCACTGTTTATAACTTTATAATATGATTTTAAGGTTATTGCCAACGTAATAATAACCTATAGGGTCACACACAAAGAACGTAATTAAAAGGAAATTAATTTAAATTGTAAAGATTTAAATATGTCAATATGATTGATATAATTTTAAATTACGAATTTAAATTAATAGGATAATTTATATATAGGTATATTAATTAAGTAAGACTTAATTAAGATATATATAAATTCGGATTTTAATAATATTAGGTTTTGATTAATTCCTCCTGACTGCTATATATATGATGTATATCAGACTTTAGGTTTTTACGTCAAAACGAAACCCTAGCCGCTCTTAGAGAGAGACTAGAGAAAATAGTTCCGAAAATCCTCATCCTTGGTGGCTAGTACCGCGATTCCTTCTTCTGCAGATCGTAAGACGATTCGCGGAGCGTTCGTGTGGATACCGTAGAGACGCAGTCGGTTTGTATTGCGTTGGAGATTCGAGGCGCAGTCGATTTCAGACTCTCGTTTTCATAATCGGTATAATCTCTAAACCTCTTAATTAATTGATTTTTCGCATGGATCCTGTTTTAGGGTTTCGGAAATTGCTTTAAAATTTTAATTTCCGCTGTGCGTTTCTGTGCCGAAACCCTACAGTGGTATCAGAGCTACTTACGAAACGATTAATTTAGATTACGTGTTTTACTTGTATTCGATATATATGATATATGATGATGCATGTTTACCGATATGAAATTGAATATATGATATTCCGTTGTATGTGTATTCTGGTAATATATATGATGATAATGTTAATCGTATCTTTAATCGATGGAATAACAATATAACTGTTCTAATCGGATTAGAAACATGAAGAATCGTTTTAATATGATTAATCGAAACTGGAAATATATGATAAATTCTGGGTGTACTGTTATTCGTTTTAATATGATTAAATCGAAACTGGTATTATATGATTTGTTATTATGGGTGTTTTGGTGGATTAAAATGTATGATTCTGAAACTGTTTCAGAGATTTTATGGAAAAATTCTGCAATACAGATTGTAGTTCGAAAATTTTTTCCAGGGGCGCTGCCCCCGACCCCGCTCGCTGACCGGTCAGCGAGACCACCCGCTGGCTGATCGGTCAGCCGGACCACCGCCAGGGGGGAGACCCCCCCTTGGACCCCCCCGTCGTAGCGCACGATGGTCATGTCCCCTATATGTTATATATTGTTTTCTTTAATTATATATAAATTGTTATATGCTTATTGTGATATGCATGGTGCACAGTTATGGCCTTTTGACCCATAGGTTAGTGGTTTTTGGTTTTGAAATACGGCTTGCATGTCGTGCCTTTCTATAAATTCTGATGTAATATTCTCTTCTCATCTAAATCCCCTCGAATGTAACTCGAGGTTTCTTTATGTCATGTAATAATCTGTAATTGATGAAGATGTCAAGATGGAGAGGAGGCACATGCTTGAGGAAGATCCAAGGAGGCTATTTATTTTAAGATCTTTTACCACCTTAGATTGACCTTCAATCTTTCATTAGCTTGAAAAGATTGACAGTGGATTGGGCCATAACTGTGACACATTTAATTTTGCACTTTATTTATGCTTGTATGCGATATGATATGATAAATAATGTGCATGCTTAATAAGATTAAAATTGGTGAGATCTAAATTAATCCCTCATTAAATTATTAAGTCTAAATCAGATGCCTTCCAATGAATAACACTCATCAAGACCTTGATCAATAGATGTAGGTTTGCCAAAGCAAAGTACCCTATTTATCTAGGTAAGATGCGATAGGATAATTGTGATATCCAAACTGTTAAAATCATTGGGGCCGACTTAACTAAGTTATCTCAATAGGATTGTGGACTTAGAGGCATAGAGTTTGGTAGGTACCATTAGATGGACTAAAAACAATTGTTGTTTACCAAACTATCCAGGAGTTATATATGATATAATTGACAAAGGGTTGTCTACCTAAATAATTATGTTTTAAGAGATTAGCCAAAGCTAACTTAAGTCATAATGAAATATGGATCTTGGCTCACTAGAAAGATTTAATAGAAAATGCTTTCCGAATTAATGGTGAGGGCTATTAATTTGAATAAAATAGTGGGAGGTATATTTTGAATGTACTATTATCAATTACATAATATCAACTCTGCAATTTGACTTATTATTTTGGCACTTATAAATTGTAGATATCAATGGCAAACAACAACAACAACACAAGTAGTCTTTCACTACGATCAGTCCTTGAGAAGGACAAGCTGAGTGGGATTAATTTCCTTGACTGGCACAGGAACTTGAGGATTGTCCTTAAACAAGAGCGTAAGCTATATGTCCTTGATGGGCCCATTCCTGCAGCACCGGCTGTCACTGCACCACGTGCGGAGCATAATGCTTACAAGAAGCATCAAGATGATGCTCTGGACGTGAGTTGTCTCATGCTAGCAACCATGAACGCTGAGCTTCAGAAGCAACATGAGTTAATGGATGCTTATGAGATGATCGAGCATCTCAAGAAATTGTTCGAAGGGCATGCTCGACAGGAGAGGTATGATACAAGCAAAGCGTTGTATCACTGCAAGATGGGTGAACGTGATCCAGTTGGTCCACATGTGCTGAAAATGATTGGGTATATTGAGTACCTGGATAGGTTGGGTTTTCCAATCACTCCGGAAGCCCAAACTGATCTTGTTTTACAATCTTTGAACAGCAGCTACTCTCAATTTGTTATGAACTATCTTATGAATGAAATTGAGAAACCCCTTACTGAGTTGTTGAGCATGTTAAGAACTGCCGAGAACAACATGAAAAAGGTAGGACCCGCTCCCATAATGATGGTGCAAAAGGGGAATGCTAAGGGAAATTGGAAAGGCAAAAAGAAGATAGGATCTAAGTCTGTTGTCAAACCCAATTCCAAAACCAAACAGGCTTTAAAACCTAAAGGTGGGGTGGCTAAAGAAGGTGAATGTCACTTCTGTGGAAAACCTGGACACTGGAAAAGGAACTGTCATGCTTATTTGGAAGAAGTGAAGAAAAGGAAAGGAAGTACGACTTCTGATTCAGGTATATATGTTATAGAAGTCAATTTGTCTACTTCTACATCATGGGTATTGGATACTGGATGTGGTTCTCACATTTGTGTTAATGTGCAGGGACTCCGAAGGAGTAGGACTTTGGCGAAAGGAGAGGTTGACCTACGAGTTGGGAATGGAGCAAAAGTTGCTGCACTGGCCGTAGGAACTTATCATTTATCTTTGCCCACTGGGCTAGTTTTAGAATTAGAAGATTGTTATTTTGTGCCTGCTATAAACAAAAATATTATTTCTGTTTCTTGTTTGGACAAGAAAGGGTTTTCATTTATAATTAAGAACAATGGTTGTTCGTTTTACTTAAATGATATTTGCTATGGTGTTGCACAATTATTTAACGGTCTTTATATTCTTGATTTAGAAATGCCTATCTATAACATAAACACAAAACGATTTAAATCAAATGATTCAAATCCGACATATCTCTGGCACTGTCGTTTGGGCCATATAAATGAGAAACGCATATCAAAACTCCATAAAGATGGATTTTTGGATTCATTTGATTTTGAATCATATGAAAAATGCGAATCTTGTTTATTAGGCAAGATGACTAAAGCCCCTTTCACTGGACACAGTGAACGGGCTAGCGATATATTGGGACTTATACATAGTGATGTATGTGGACCCATGAGTTCGTTAGCAAGAGGTAGGTTTTATTACTTCATTACATTTACTGACGACTTCAGTAGATATGGATATGTGTATCTAATGAGACACAAATCCGAATCCTTTGAAAAGTTTAAGGAATTCAAGAATGAAGTTCAAAACCAATTTGGCAAAAGCATAAAAGCCCTTCGATCCGATCGAGGAGGTGAATACTTAAGCCAAGACTTTGATGACCTTCTAAAGGATTGTGGTATTATATCACAGCTCACTCCACCTGGAACACCACAATGGAATGGTGTGTCTGAGAGGAGGAATCGAACCTTGTTGGACATGGTACGATCAATGATGAGTCATGCAGATCTTCCAATAAGCTTCTGGGGTCATGCCCTAGAGACAGCTGCATTCACACTTAACCGTGTTCCTACAAAGACGGTTCAGAAGACACCATATGAGATGTGGACTGGGAAACGTCCTAGTATGTCGTTCATGAAGATTTGGGGATGCGAGGCGTTTGTAAAACGTCTAGATTCTGATAAGCTCGGACCCAAATCTGACAAATGTAATTTTGTGGGATACCCAAAAGAAACAAAAGGGTATTATTTCTACAAACCTTCTGAGAATAAAGTGTTTGTTGCTCGAACTGGTATTTTTCTAGAAAGAGAATTTGTCTCTAAAGGAAACAGTGGGAGGAAAGTAGAACTCGAAGAAATTCGAGAACCACAAAATATCATTGAACCTGAGTTGGAACGTGAGCAGGAACCACAAGAAATTGTGGAAAGTGAACCTGCTCAAATTACACAAGAAATTCGTAGATCTGGTAGGACACGCTAAGAGCCTGAGAGATATTATGGATATCTTGTGACTCAAAACGGTGATGTGATGCTCATAGATCAGGATGAGCCTACTTCCTACCAAGAAGCTATGAATGGACCAGATTCTGAGAGATGGCTTGAAGCCATGAGATCTGAAATGGATTCCATGTATACTAACCAAGTATGGACTTTGGTTGATCCACCCAAAGGGGTAAAACCAATCGGGTGCAAGTGGGTTTTCAAGAAGAAAACCGACATGGATGGTAATGTACAAACCTATAAAGGCCGACTGGTAGCAAAAGGTTTCAAACAAATTCAAGGTGTTGACTATGATGAAACATTTTCTCCAGTGGCAATGGTTAAATCCATCAGGATCTTACTTGCTATTGCAGCTTTTTATGATTACGAAATCTGGCAGATGGATGTCAAAACTGCTTTCCTTAACGGAAATCTACTTGAGGATGTGTATATGACACAACCTGAGGGTTTTGTCATTCCAAAGGATGCTGGAAAGGTATGTAAGCTGCAGCGATCCATTTATGGATTAAAGCAAGCCTCTCGGAGTTGGAATCTTCGATTTGATGAAGCAGTCAAAGAATTTGGCTTTATTAAAAATGAAGATGAACCTTGTGTATATAAGAAGGTTAGTGGGAGTCACATTGTATTCCTAGTATTATATGTTGATGACATATTAATTATTGGGAATGACATTCCTTCCTTACAGGCTGTAAAAACATGGTTAGGAAAATGTTTCTCCATGAAAGATTTGGGCGATGCTGCCTATATTTTAGGTATCAAAATCTATAGAGATAGATCGAGAAAAATGCTCGGCCTAAGTCAAAGTACATATATTGATAAAGTGTTGAAACGGTTCAGCATGCAAGAGGCGAAAAGAGGAAATTTACCCGTGACTCATGGTATAAAGATCTCTAAGGCCCAATGTCCTAAATCACAAGATGATGAGGAGCGTATGAGAAAGATCCCTTATGCTTCGACAATTGGATCTATCATGTATGCAATGATATGTACTCGTCCGGATGTCTCGTATGCTTTGAGCATGACGAGCAGATACCAGTCGAATCCAGGTGAAGGTCACTGGACAGCAGTCAAGAATATCCTCAAGTACCTGAAAAGGACTAAGGATTCATTCTTGGTATATGGATGTGAAGACGAACTGGCAGTAAAGGGTTACACAGATGCTAGTTTCCAAACTGACAATGATGACTATAAGTCTCAGTCAGGTTTTGTGTTTTGCCTTAATGGTGGTGCTGTTAGCTGGAAAAGTTCAAAGCAAGAGACAGTCGCTGATTCTACAACAGAGGCTGAGTATATTGCTGCTTCTAGTGCAGCCAAGGAGGCTGTATGGATTAAAAAGTTCATCACTGAACTTGGTGTTGTTCCAACCATTGTTGATCCGGTTGCTCTATACTGTGATAATAATGGAGCCATTGCACAGGCTAAGGAACCCAGATCTCACCAACGATCCAAGCATATACTTAGGCGGTACCATCTCATCCGTGAAATCATTGACAGAGGAGATGTACATATAGGAAGAGTGCCAACAGATGATAATGTTGCAGATCCACTGACCAAGGCTTTGTCGCAGCAGAAGCACGACGGTCACATTAGTTCCATGGGTATTAGATACATGAGTGATTGGCTCTAGTGCAAGTGGGAGACTGTTAGAGTTTATGCCCTAGAGGCCAATTATTTGATGTAATTGCTTAACATTTGATATTATTGTTGATTGAATAAATAAATGATTTTATTATGGTTTTAATTACTGCGTAATATAATTGTTAACATAATAAAATTCCTTAGAATAGTGATACAAATTATATAGTTTCAAGTATGTGACTTGAACATGAGATTATATAATTACAATTAGTATCATTGTTCTTAAATGTCCCTAGTCGAGTATCATTGTTGATGGGACAACAATGATGCATTGAGACTAGTATGTGGATTGACTGATGACCAAATCTCATTGGTCATAAATATATGAGATATTAAGTCAATGCATAGATACATGTTAGAGAACAATGTACTGGACAGACCCACCATGAGAATTCTATATGGAGCATTATGCGAAGTGTCATTAGCAATTCTCATAGTGACAATGATGTGATGGTCCTCCGACCTGAAACCGCTATATTACTACACGAGAATTTATGTACTTTGATATCATCAAATGTCACCTTTAATAGGGTGGACTATAAAGGTGATTATTGGGTTCATTATGAATCGTGTGAGTAATATGAGTGATCTAGATGGAATTTAACCATCCTATATTTTATAGGTGATATCCATAGGCCTCTTGATTGAGTAGGACTATGAAATGCATGGCCATGCTCAAATAGTGATTTGTTTCATATAGTCTACTCATTGATCAAGAAAACTCATATTAAATTATGAAGAGTATGACACATTCCATGACTCGAGTTTAATCTAGGATATTAAGGTTAAAAGGATTAAATTACATTGAAACATTGGTCACGAAAAGGTTGCATCGAATCATCGATCTTATTATTACTTGGGTAGCAGTGATGCATTACTAGATGCCGCTCACTGTTTATAACTTTATAATATGATTTTAAGGTTATTGCCAACGTAATAATAACCTATAGGGTCACACACAAAGAACGTAATTAAAAGGAAATTAATTTAAATTGTAAAGATTTAAATATGTCAATATGATTGATATAATTTTAAATTACGAATTTAAATTAATAGGATAATTTATATATAGGTATATTAATTAAGTAAGACTTAATTAAGATATATATAAATTCGGATTTTAATAATATTAGGTTTTGATTAATTCCTCCTGACTGCTATATATATGATGTATATCAGACTTTAGGTTTTTACGTCAAAACAAAACCCTAGCCGCTCTTAGAGAGAGACTAGAGAAAATAGTTCCGAAAATCCTCATCCTTGGTGGCTAGTACCGCGATTCCTTCTTCTGCAGATCGTAAGACGATTCGCGGAGCGTTCGTGTGGATACCGTAGAGACGCAGTCGGTTTGTATTGCGTTGGAGATTCGAGGCGCAGTCGATTTCAGACTCTCATTTTCATAATCGGTATAATCTCTAAACCTCTTAATTAATTAATTTTTCGCATGGATCCTGTTTTAGGGTTTCGGAAATTGCTTTAAAATTTTAATTTTCGCTGTGCGTTTCTGTGCCGAAACCCTACAAATTGGTACGCATAACTACAGAGAAGATCCAAACGATTCGACAACGTATACAAACGGCACAGGATCGACAAAAGAGTTATGCGGATCTTCATCGAAAAGATGTAGAATTTAGTATTGGGGATCATGTATTGTTATGTGTTGCACCATGGAAAGGAGTTACAAGATTTGGGAAGAGAGGAAAGCTCAATCCACGATTTATTGGTCCATTTGAATTTCTTGACCGAATAGGAAATGTGGCACATCGACTCGCATTACCTCCAAGCATGTCTCGTGTTCATAATATTTTTCACGTATCTGTGCTTTGTGAATATGTAAAAGACCCAAACCACATAATTGAGTTAGAACCAGACGAGATAGCCGAAGATTTAACATATGAGGAGGTACCTGTTAAGATCTTGGATAGGAAAGAGCATGTTCTACGCATGAAGGTTATACCACAAGTTAAGGTTTTGTGCAGAAACCATGCTATTGAAGAAATGACCTGGGAGTTGGAATCAGAAATGAAAGCGAGGTATCCTCACCTTTTCGAAATACCAGGTACGTACGTCAATTTCGAGGATAAAATTTCATAAGGAGGGGAGGTTGTAAGACCCCAACTTATTAATGAATAAAATCAAATTTTCTCTAAATATTATAGTGAATAATAAGGTGTTAATTTGATATAATACTTTGGTTATGGGTGAAATGTGCAAATTTTGCAAAATAAACAAGTGGTTATAAAATATTCATTTTGTCGGGAAATATTCGTTTGGTCGTGGAATATTCTTTTTGTCGGGGAATATTCGTACGACGTCGCAGCTATTTGTGGGTCCCATAACGGAAAACGATTGGATGAAGATAACGACAAAAATTGAGTTTTTATAAATAGCGGCGTAGTTGTTACCGTTAACACTGTTGGAATACCCGGTGGTTAAAATACAGTAATACGCGTGGTTGCACAGTAGCACATGGATTGCACAGTATTTTTTAATTATTAATTCTTACGAAGGAAGGCACTACTCAATAATTGTAACAGTAGTCACTGTTTAATATTTTATTTTATTGATTCAATAATTGCTGCATTGATATTTTATATTATTGTTGTTTCAATAATCGTCACTGCACAGTATTTCCCATTATAATATCAATAATTCATATTATTTGAATAATATTATTAGATAACATTATTGGCAATGTCTAGAATGTTCTGTTTGAGGAAAGGTTTGGTCATCTAATTGCGCGCCAGTAAGGAAAAATCCTTATTGGAAAGCCCCCTCTTTCTTAGGAACGGTCTGGTTGTCATAAATGTGATTCTATAATATTAATTGTGAATAATTAATTATTGATTCATATGATAAGGAAATATTTATTTTATGTGAATATGAATGTTGGATATATTTGGTGGTTAAAAATGAAGGAGTTAATGTTGAGGTGTTTTATCAGTATTTTTGTCGGAATGGAGGTATTAAAAATCAATCAAGGTTTCTGAGATATATTGCGGGGGTTATAATTTTTAATCCGACCGTTGGATCGTTGTGATTTTTGGATATGTTATACATATATAAGTTGAGTATATGTCCACAAATTTTGAACCGTTAAAAATGAACGTATGATTTGTTATGAATTTTAAGAGATGACTGGTTCATAAATTGTTGAAGTTTCGAAATTTATCATTTTGGTGGAAAATTCTAGAATTGGTGGGCCCCACTTTTGGTTGGTGAGAAATGTGCTGAAATTTTTATTCAAATGTGGTGGGTGGGAATAGTAGCAGGTAAAGCCATCAGGTTGCTGGTCAAGTCTGCTTTGGCGTGCTAATATTTTCCTATAAATAGAGGGCTAAGTTAGAATTGAAAATCACACCAGAATTCATAAGTTTTCTCTCTTTCTCTCTCTATATTGTTGAGCGTATTTTGTGAGTATTTTGATACTTTGAGAGTTGCTATTCAGCACAAATTTCATTCAGCCTCATATACGATATTCTGATCAGAAGTGTTGTTCGTTTGAGGTAAGGGATATTATTTTCTTCTTAAATGATATTATTTTCTTCAATATCATTATGCTGAAATATTGGTATAAACTTTTTATCAAATTTAAAACTTTTTGTGTCGGGGTTACTATTCACGTATACGGAACTATTCACGTATACGACACTATTCACGAATACGACACTATTCACCGAAAAATAAAAATTTTTCTTTTTGTCCAAGATGTCTATTATGGTTACTATCTTTGATTGTATCCATGTTTTAATCTTTATTTTTTGAATTCTCCTTCACAATTGGTTATTATGGAGTATTATTGTACTTGGATAAACTATAATACGAATCCCTAATATTTGGCCTTCTGTCTCATTGGATTCGTTTTCTTTAAGATAATTTTTTATCATCCTCAGTCCTAAATGATGGTATTACTGAATATCTTTGGCCTATAGTGCAAAGATGAATGATTAACTGATGAATATCTTTGGCCCGTAGTGCAAAGATGAATAGGTGTTGAGATGAACATGACCGACTGGTGTTACAAATGAATATCTTTGGCCTGTAGGGCAAAGATGAATATTTGATTAAAGATGGTTATTGATTGATGTTACAGGGATAAAATATCGTTGATGAACTTTTAAATCTTAGAAAATAGTAGAATTCATTCTCTACTTGACTCTTCTAATGGTTTGCTGTTTCCGCTGCAGTTGTTGATCTAAAACTTGTTGTCTAGTATATTTTATCTGATTTTTCCCTGTTGAAGACTAACGATAATTTGTTGTATATTGTCTTAGTCATAATATTCTTTACTGGGTTAGTTGAGCTCACCCTTTTCCTTTTTGTTCTATTTTTCTCAAGAGGCGAGAATATAGCGGGAACTAGTCGGGTTGTGGAGTAATGTTTCCAGTCAGTTGTGTTAGCAGTCCTCACTATTTTTTAAAATAGTGTTTCAATAATTGTAATGAAGACTTATTTGAGTGTGAATATTGTCTGGAAGACAATATTTGTATTTAAACTCATAATATTTGTATTGTCGTATTTTGCACGACAATTATTATAATGAAGTTGTATTTGTTTCTGTGCCATGTATTTGGCGACTCAGAATGGGTGATGTATACCTATTTTGGGGGCGTCACACATGTGGCATACCACAGATCGATCTATAAGATAAACAGTCTTCTTTTCCTCTACTGGATATCTAACCACTCAACGCTGTAGACCGTCGAATACATCCCAAGTTCATAGAGCAGAATTGGTCAACCAAAACTGCATTTCCTGCCTGCCCCTCTGAGCATGTTGTAGTAGTACCTTTAGTCGGTTAGTGGTTCTCCTTTCATGCTCTAGCATACCCTCGGCCATATGTGCCCTACACTTGACATGGTCAGAGTTAATCTCAGCTTTTTATACTAGTGCTCCCATTACATGTTCATGGTCATCTATCCTTATCAATTGACCAGCTACAGGATATGTGATTCCCCCAAATCCAGGTACTTTATTCCCACAGGATTTGGTGTTCACTATCCAAAATAATTACATCTAAGTACCCATAATCAACGATAAAGACATATATTAAATAACTTAAACAATAATCTTCCACATTAAAGGGCTACATCAACTTTAAATAATTCCAGGTAATATAACCTTAAACTATTACATAAGTCTACGAAATACATCACAAAATAACATAAGTCTTATAACATAAATTCAGTTAAGTAAATTCAAATAAGTCTTCATCACTTGGACATCTTGCCATTTCCTTTGCTAGAAGATGGCTCATCAAAATTCTCAACTTTAGTTACAGTGTTAATTACAAAAGTGAGTAAACAATTGCTCACTAATATAAAGAGTGATAATAGCAACAATATAAGGTTAAGCAATGAATACTGAATAATAGAGAACTTGTTCTATGAACCAAGAATAGAAAACAATCTCAAGATTTATATTTGAGGGTCTTAAGACCATGAGCTATGTCCCCAATAATTAGGTATTTTTACCTCAACCTTAATAGTCGTTTAGACTATACAGACCCTTCCTTGCGTACTTAGGGGGATCAGCCTTTTGTACCATGTATTGTGCACAAACATCTAAATACTAGCGCGTACATAATCCCCTATATTAGGGTTCATCTCAGTTTGACTTTAGGATTTCCGCACTAAAGAAAGTTTAGTTTAGAACTAGCTTATAAGTGATTCTAGAATTTTAGAACACTTATCAAATATAGATTAGTCCAATCAATAAAGGTTTGTTTTCTATTCGAATGTTCAACATAATAATATAAGATTGAACAACAATACTTAAGTCAAGATTGAATAATAATAACATACAATTGAATAGACATGGTATATACAAAGTATTACATCCAAAAGAGTTAGAAACTCATTTAGGACAATGATCTTGAACAATTTATGCTTTAAATAGCAAGAACAACATTTAGGAATGTGGAACTCACTCAATGTAAAGAATTAGAATACAAGAGCTTGCATAATCATAAACGAGATGGAATCAATAAACTTGATCAACTTAAATATAAGGTTTAAGAACTTGCATAATGATAAATTAGGGTTATAGAACTTGCTTGACAACAAAAGATAAATAGACTTATGAAACTTGCATTCATTATAAAGAGAGTGAAGTTAGGAAACTTGCCTCGGGTGTAAGCTACACAAGTTTAATAAATGTTCACCAAACACCCTACAAATACCATTAGAGTTCCGCCATCGGTTAGCTATACTATCATTTACCTTATAGATTCGGTTCACTTCTCATAACCTTTAACTTAAAGTCTAACCATATTGGTTAACCACACAACACGAATATGAAAACTCACTACCATATAATATAAAGCTTTAGCATTCACCTCTAACTCTTACAAACACCGAATTTCAATAATTATATAACTTGTTAAGTAATTACTTACAAATCTTCATTTTCGGTATTACAATATATTACAATCTGTTATTATATCTGATGGTATGATTACCATCTTATTATACATACTAGACTAGGTTATGTCAACATATCACAGACTACAATCTAAAAAAACACACTGCCTCTACTCAGGGTACGGCGTAGCTGCGCTGCCCCAAGTCAAGATATAGCGCAGCTGCACTGGTGCACTACCTTAGAAACCCGACAGGCGTAGCTGCGTTGTTTCTGCCTTTGGTTCTGGCGCAGCTGCGCCAGTACGCAAACAGAAACTGCAGCAGCTTTAGCCATGTTACACCCAAACTCCAATTTTTCTCAATTTCTACAAAAATTCACATACCCAAAAACTAGAACTTTGTTAACAACAACACCAAGAATGTATTTCATGATTCTACCAATATAAACATTACATAAAATCAAATTTTAAGGATCAGAAATCATGTTTTTACTAATTTCTTCATATTTCAATACTCTTAGCGAATTCAACCACCAAATCTTTGTTTCTTAACATAATTACACCATTTTAATTGCGTTGTTTTTGTTTTCCAATATATTGACATAATCCACAACCAATTTACAGATTATAACAAGAATTAAACATAAACTTTTGGTCTGAACAAGTCATTTTCATATATATATATATATATATATATATATATATATATACAACACTGTTACTTTAATTTTCTTCTTACAACCCAATTTCTATGAATTTGATTACTAAAACTTACTTATATTTGATAATTAACAGATTCTACAAAACCATACATACATATATACAGCAATCCAATGAAACTTCCAATTCACAGAGAAACCAAAACTTTGGAGATTAGAAGAAAATTATACCTTGAATCCTTGATTATTGGAAAGAAGAATAATAGAGAATTGCTTTTTTTCCCTTGGTACTCCAACTCCTTTCCACTCTCTGAATTCCTTCGTCTGATTCTCTCTCAATTTCTCTGTGCTTTCCCTTCCTCTCTAAACTCTATGTTCTTTAGCCTTAGGAAGAATATGCATAGATATAAACTGAAGGCTTCCCACGTTTATCAGTTAAAAAACCAATAGGTCATCCGTTATATTATGCCAAAGGCCACAAGGCCATGTTTGGCTATACTAATATTCCCCTCCTTAATTTATTTTTATAATCCTTATATTATATAGTTCCTTGTCACACCATTATATAATTAATTTTAATAACTTACAATTACAATTATAATTTCCATCATAATTATATTTATGCTTAACAAATTATTACACATCTAATTTAATTATTAAATTAAACTAGAACATCACTTTATTTAAGTTAATTATTTATTAAATATTAAATAATCCATTTAATTTAATTATTTCATTAAATTAAATCTTAAAATAATAAAATTACCATTCATTAATTTAGTTGATATACGCACTTAACTAAATTATTACACCATAATTTCATCAATTATTTATTTGTCTCAATAAATAAATTAATTAAAATATTTATTTAATTCAATAAATATTTAAAATTAATTACAAAATTCTCGTTCGTTACATCCTTCCCTCCTTAAAAGTATTATGTCCCAATAATCACGACTCGTTAACTTCTTTCGTCACATTCTTCCCTCCTTAACACGATTCTATCTACAGAATCGCTATACAAGATTAAGCAAATAACTGAGAATAATTTCTTATCATAACCTCTTCAAAGTTTCCACGTAGCTTCCTCAACATTGTGGTTCCTTCAAATTACTTTAACAGAAGGTATTATTTTTATTCCTTAGTACTTGCTCTTTCCTGTGATAATCCAAAATTTTGGGAAATATTAAAATAAGAATTAAATAAAGAAAATTTTTATTAGATGATATGTTATGAGAAATTGTAGTGTATAAAGGAATATGTGTCATGCAATATGTGATGTTGTGTATAATAAATATATTAGAATTATATATTTATTACATGTAAGTAAGGTGTAGGAATAAATTGTTAAAGGAAATTAGATGGGTAAAAATTTAAAATAATTTATAATATTAAATTATTTTAATTTGATAAATTGGTGGCATTAAATATACTTCATGTATAGCCACTATTTTATTAAAGAAATCATATAATACATTATTGAGTGTAATGTATGCATGTATTTAATGGGGTGAATATATTAATATTTTTACTATAGTTAAACAAATTGTGTTGACAATTTATAGAAAGGAAAGAAATTAATTGGATATATGATATTGTGTTATTTGGGTAATGGTATAATATTTAACATTATACCAAAGGATGTAAAGTAAGAATATTAGATGAGATCCAATATATAAGATATGTATATTGGTATCAACTAGTTAGTAAATTAAATTCATATGTGTATAAATGAATGAATATATTAAATTATATAATTGATATATAAATAAATTGTTTGAAAACAATTTATGGAGAGGAGGAGGAAATAAAATTTAATTATACAATATAAATTGTATAACTTAAATAAGTTATTTAAATTAAGTATGAGACTTAAATGACCTAAATGATTATTTTTATTTAGTGGTTCTAGTATTTAATTATATACTAGTGGCATAATCTAAGAGAATTGTGGTATTTTAAATATATACTAATTCGAAGAGTTTTATTTTATATATCTCAATTAATTAATTTTATAACATAATTAAGGTAAGTTTAATTGGGTTAAAAAAATAATTAAATGTACTTGAGTAAGAATTTTTATTTCACTTGAGTACATGAAAATCCTAATTTAATGATTAGGGTAAGATACAATGTAATGTAATGAACAATATTAATTTTTATGGCCCAAACATTTTAGTTAGGAAGTCCAAATATTTTATTTGGAAAGCCGAATGAATTAAGTATTAAGCCCAAGTGAGCCCAATTGTTAAGGAACATGTGGGAGGATAATAATATTAAAAAAATTATATTATGTCAAGAGATATATCTTTATTATCTCAACTTTATTAATTTTATAACTTAATTAAAGTAAGTTTAATTTGATTATAAAACTTAATGTACAAGAGTGATGATTTAAATTTTAATTGTTATATTAGAAATAATAATAATAATAATAATAGTGTGTGGCCATAAGAAGGCCAAGTGATCGGCAATTAGAGAAAAAAAACAAGAGATCGGCTATGAGAGGATGAGAAGAAGTAAGAGATAAGGGAAAGAAGAGAGAGAAAGCCAAGAGGAAAAGAAAAGAGAACAAGAAAGAGAGAGAGAGAGAGAAGAAGTGGCCGAAGCCATGGAAGAGAAAGAGGAGAGGGTGCGGTAGCCCTTGAGGGAGAAAGGAGGAGAGAGAAAGATCCTCCATGGAAGAAGAAGAAGAAGGAGAAGAAAGATTTTGAGAAAAAGGTAAATTTCTAAACTAATATATATATTTTAGTTGGATTTTTGCAAATCAAAGCTTGGATTTATGTTTATAAACTCAAAAATCATGGGTATCCATGTTGATGAGTGTTTTATATTTAGATATACCCATATTGGGTATTGATTTGGTTGGAAATAGAAAAAAAAGAAAATTAATTTTTCTAGTTTAGAAACCCAAATTTCTTTGTACTTTGTAAATCCACCGTTTTAAATCTCTAACTCCTTTTTGCAATCCGTCAAAGAGGGGTGCTAGATATGTAAGTTATGTAGTAAACCCAAGTGGTAGCAGTCAAAAATGATGAGTTTACAAGTCATAGACACTGATTTTGCTAAAATAGTCCCGTTTTTGGTAGAAGGAAACCAACTATTTTGGGTCAGTTTGAAACGGGGGTAATTTAGTCCACTTTTTTGCTTTAAAATTTTTGAAAAAATTTCGAGTGTTAATTTTAGAAGTTATGAAGGTTTTGTAAAAATTTGAGAATTTTTGGCCATACGGTTTGAGAGTTATGGATTTTACGGTGCATGGCTATTTTTATGAAGCCGCCCGAATAACTCTCTATGTATATGTCCAAAAATTACAAAATATTTACTGGAAGTGCATGTGTATAACAGGAACATACTGTAAAAATTTTAGAAGTTTTGGAGCTAATCTCAATTTATGAAAAATCCAAGAATATTTGGCTATTATGGACTATTTAAAAATAGTAGATGGATTTTATAAATTCCGAGAAAAATATATGTTTAATTCCGAGAAAAATATATCATATATAGGGTATATGCAAATTTTTGATGGAGATTTTGGTCATTAGTGATGAAATCTTATGTGTATAGCATTTTAGAATGATTAAATGCGTTATTAATATAGTGTAAACAATTAAAATAAATTATTTATAAGTTTAATAAATGATTAAAATATTAATAATATTAGATTATGATATTTTTAAGTGATTGATAACATTTGGACTAAAGTGTTATTAAATCATTGATTTAAAATATTATTTAATGATTAATAATATTAATAAATGAATTTAATGTTATTATATAATGAATTATATTAAATGGAGTTTAAAAGAGGAGTTAAGTTAATTTGACATTCAATAGGTCATATTGAATGTATAATATGTTGAATTGGAAATTTAATATGTTGGAAACGAAAACGACTTGCTGGATTGGAAAACGTCTTGCTGAATTATAAAACAGTTTGCTGGATTGTAAGTTAGTTTGAATCCAGATCACTGGTTTGGAATCCAGTTTGCTGGATTGCAATCTGGTTTGCTGAATTATAAATCTGGGTTGCTGGATTGATATGTTTAAATAATTCAGATTATAATATTAGTATTTAGCCTACTGGTTTATAGAAAACAACTTATAATATGAAAGATTAAGTATTAAATCATAATGTATATTATAAAGTGATTGAAAAATTATCAAAGGAAGATAATAATACTGATATGTTAAGATGTTATCTAATATTTAATTAAGTATTAGATAATCTATGGATAAAGTATTAGTATTATGAGCTAACAGGTATGTTATGTTAATTGAAAGATCAATCTTATAATTGATAGGTCTTTCACGAGAGATTAAATTAGATTGTGTAACAGTAATCTATGGTACATGCAAGTTTCCCTGACTCAAACTTGAGTTGTATGTTCAAACCATGTTAGTGAATAATTGTTGTTGATTATTCATGTCTATACTGATTATTGATTTGCACGTTGTGCATGTTGCAAATGTTCATCAGGTATGAAAGGCTGATCACCTTCATTACCATTTGGTTCAGTTAATCTGTTCATGTTCATGCTTGACCATTCATTTTTATTGACTTGGTCGTTCAGCTAAGAAATTTTGTTCATGCTCTTTCACAATATTTATATTGTTGAAAGTTAGCTAGCTTATTGTACAATTCTTTCAATCATGATATATCCTCAAATAAATTTAAACTTGCTGGGCAAATTTGATGCTCACCTATGCTATATCATGATAAAAATTTACAGATTTAGGGAAAGCTCGAGTAAAGGCAGAGGCAAAGGGAAAGTCCAAGATTAAGCTATTATGCAGTTAGAACTATTAAATTTGCTAATACAAATGATATTGTAAACCTTTAAGATATTGAAGGTATGTATTAAGTTAAGGTTGTAGACCTTGGGAATGATGTGTAAAAGTTTAATGTATAAATAATTTATGTTTATAGCTTTCGCAATAGTTATAGAAATGATGTACCAGATCTTAGGTAAAAAGTACCCGGATTTGGGGATGCTACATTTCCTGTCAATAACCTAAGCAGGGACTTCTTCATAAGATAAATCCTTTTCAAACTGTATTGGTTCATATTCTATAACATGTTTTATAATCGAACTTATATGGCCTTAACACTGAAACATGAAAAATATTATGAATATATTCTAATTCTGGAGGTAGAGCTACCTTATAAGCCACTTCACCAACTCGTCATAGCACTTCAAACGGTCCTATAAACCAAGGGCTTAGTTTTCCCTTTTTACCAAATCGGATTTTCCCTTTCTAGGGAGATACGTTTAAGAATACAAAACTACCGACATCAAATTCCTGATTTTGTCGGTGTTGATCAGCATATTTTTTCTTCCTACCCTGTGCAGCTATCAATCTCCCCCGAATTACCTTGATGATCTCGACAGTTTGATGTACCAATTCTGGACCTAATAGTTGACGTTCTCCAACCTTGTCCCAACATAATGGAGTTCTGCATTCCTACCGTACAACGCTTCGTAAGGCGGCATGCTAATACTCGCGTGATAATTGTTATTATTATAAGCAAATTTAACCAATGGTAGATGGTCATCCCAATTCCCTTTAAAATCCATAATACATGCTCTGAGCATATCCTCTAATGTCTGGATTGTCCTCTCACTTTTTCCATCGGTTTGTGGATGATACACTGTGCTCATTCTCAATTGCGTTCCCAAGCATTCTTGTAGTCGTTTCCCGATATTTGATGTGAATCATGGATCTCTATCTGATACAATGGACACCGGGACACCGTGTCTTCAAATAATTTCCTTCACATACAGTTTTCCAACCGATCTAGGTTAAATCTAATCTTAATTGGCAAAAAGTGTGCCAACTTTGTCAATCGATCGATAATCACCCAGATTGTATCGTAACCTTATCGAGTCGTTAGAATACATACCACAAAATCAATTATAATATGCTTCCATTTCCACTCCGGTATCTCTAACTGTTGTAACAATCCGCTTGTCCTTTGATGTTCAGCTTTAAATTTTTGACACGTTAAGCATTTCGCCACACATTCAGCACCATCCTTTTTCATATTCAACCACCAAAAATGATGTCTGAGATCCTGGTACATTTTCGTACTTCCAGGGTGAACCGAATATCGTGAGTTATGAGCCTCACTCAAAATTTTCTCTCTAATTTTCGGTTCTAGAGGAACCCAAATTTTCCCTTCGAACCGAAGTAACCCTTCCTAGTCAACTTTAAATTTGTCTTCCTCACCCTTAGACACTTTTGTCCTTATCTTTTCACAGTTTTCATCTTGAAGTTGTGCATTTCTTACCTTATCCACCAATATTGAACTGCTTCTCACCTGAAAGTTTTTTTCGTCTGATTCTGTTGGATATTTAATTTCCAACTCCATCTTGGCCATCTCCACTACAAGCTTTTCCTGAGCAGTCAACATCATTAATTTCTCCTGACCCTGTCTACTTAAGGCATCGGCAACAACATTCGACTTTCTAGGATGATAAAGAATCTCACAATCGTAGTCTTTAATCAACTCCAACCATTTTCTCTATGGCATATTCAAATCTTTATGTGTAAAGATATACTTCAGACTTTTATGGTCTGTATATATCTCACACCTCTGTCCATATAGATAGTGCCTCCAAATCTTCATAGGAAACACCATTGCAGCCAACTCCAAATCATGAGTCAGATACCCTTTCTCATAATCCTTCAATTGACGTGATGCATACGCAATGACCCTGTCGTTCTGCATAAGCACACATCCTAGTCCTTTATGCGACGCATCACTATATACCACAAAATTTCTTGTACCATCAGGCAATGATAACACAGGTGATGAACTCAATCTTTTCATTAATTCTCGAAAACTCTCTTCACACTTCTCCGTCCAAATAAACTTAACCGCCTTCCTTGTTAAATTCGTCAACGGGGTTGCGATCTTGGAAAAGTCTTAAATAAAATGCCTATAGTAACCTGCCAATCCCAATAAACTTTTTACTTTTGACGGTGTCTTCAGCTATTCCCAGTTGATTACAGCTTCATCTTTCGATGGATCTACCGAGATTCCATCATTGTCAACGATGTGCCCAAGAAACTGTACACGTTCCAACCAAAACTCACATTTCGAGAATTTAGCGTACAACTTTTCTTTCCTCAATGTCTCCAACGTCACCTTTAAGTGTTCAACATGTTCCTCCTTGGTCTTAGAATATACCAATATATTATCAATAAACACCACCACAAATTTATCTAAAAATGGTTTAAACACCTTGTTCATCAAATCCATAAACGCTACAGGTGCATTGGTAAAACCTAATGACATAACCAGAAACTCGTAATGGCCATACCGAGTTCTGAATGATATTTTTGGTATGTCCTCTGGCCTCACCTTCAGCTGATGATAACCACTCCTCAAGTCTATCTTTGAGAAATATCGTACTCCCTTCAGTTGATTGAACAAGTCATCGATCCTTGGTAACGGATACTTATTTTTAATCGCGACCTTATTTAATTACCGGTAATCAATGCAGAGCCACATCGATCCATCTTTCTTCTTAACAAATAACACTGGCGCTCCCCATGGCGATACGCTCGGCTGAATATACTTCTTGTCCGGTAATTCTTGTAACTGTACCATTAACTCCTTTATCTCTAATAGGGCCATTCTATATGGGGCTTTAGATATCGGGGTCGTTCCTGGTACTAAATCAATCATAAACTCAAGCTCCCTATCTGGTGGAAGTTCAGGTAAATCATTTGGAAATAAATCTGCAAAATCTTTTATAATCGGTATCTCTTCTAACCTCACACTCTTCTTCTGTGTATCAACTATGTAGGCTAAGTATCCTTGACATCCTTGTCTCAGTAACTTTTTAGCTTGCATCACGGTCAGACAACTTGCTTGTCGAGGCGACTTGCTGCCATAAAACACCACCTTTAACGGAGTCATAAGGTTAACACATTTTTTTTGGCAATTAATTACTACCCCGTAATTGAATAACCAATCCATTCCCAGTATAAAATCGAATTCTCCAAGTTTAATTGGTATCAAATCCACCATCATCTTATGCCCCTTTATAACCACTCTACAATTCTTATATATAAATCTAACAGGAATTACATCCCTATTCGCAATCTCTATGCTTAAAGGGAAATCTAATTCTTCTTGAGGCAAATCTAAATTCTGAGTAAAATCATCGGATATAAATGAACAAGTAGCACCCGAATCAAATAACACATAAGTATTAATACCATTAATCGGAATGGTACCTGACACCACATCCTTTGACTGCACAGTATCTTGCACGGTCATATTGAAAGTTATAGTAGTAGGTCAGCTTGATTGCACTGGTCCAGTGATAGCTAAAGTACCACCACTGTTGTTTCCTTTTCCTCCCCGTGCGCTTCCTGATGAGTGGGATTTATACATGCGAATAAGATCCTTTGTGGTTTAAGTTGTAGCCTGTTTTTAGTTATTTAGTTAGTTTTTATATACATTTTTTTGTTAATATGTTTTATTTCTATGCCGCAGCGCCACCCCCTGTCTTTGGCTGACGTCATCTTCGCGCCGTAGCGCCGAAGTCCCTTTATAGAGTCGCGTTGTAGTGCAACCTTCGGTGTTTTTAAGCCTACGTGGCACCGCAGCGCCACTTGTTAGTTCAATGCTCGCGCCGCAGTGCGAGCTCCGGTGTCCAGACAGTAAAGAGCTTTTAATGACCTAAAGAAAAGAGGGTGAGATATACTTATCAGACAGTAACCGCCTGCGATATTAATTACATTGAGAGTTAGATAGGATTTTATTACAGTATTAATTACGTAGAAGATAAAGAAACTATGCTTCAAGGATGAAGAGTTATTGCATCCGACAATGCTCAGGAGCTACACGAGAAGGAAGATTTGGGGAAAGAACACTTCGAATAAGGGGTTTTCTTATTCCAAATCTCCCATTTATTTGTGTATTACTGGGAATGTTGAATGTGTTAAAAATGTGTATTAGTAGCATGGATATGAACTAATTCCATTTTTAGGATTGCAGTGTAACCTATTGTTTAGCTTAATTAACTTTCTCTCCTATTTATTTAATGAATCGTTTTGGAATGGATTGTTATATTTCTTGCTTATTGACTGATTGCCTGATAGGGTTATTGGTATAGATATTGATGGATATTGGAAAATGGATATTAATATCTCACTCTTAAATGCAAGAACACCTGTTATGATCATGCCTATGGAATGTGTGTATAAAATGCTAATAGGATAGACATATCACTATTTGTCTTGTGTAGCCTTTGAGACTAAGCTTGCACTACAAGAAAATGCTCTAACAGCGACCAATCTTATCAGCGACCGCATTTTTTAGTCGCAGATAGGATTGTTAGCGACCGCACTTGAATTTGGTTGCTAGTTTTTGTTAGCGACCGATACCGGTCGCAGACTCATTTTTGTCTCCAAAAAATTGGTTGGAAATGTTGGCGCGCTGCTTATTTGCGACCAATATGTAACAGCGACCGCATTCGGTCACTGATACTTCCACATCATTAAAAATCAGCGACCGCATGCGGTCGCGGATAGCGGTCGCGGATGTATTTCAATAAACCAGTATCAGTTCGTCACTGTCGATCCAGAACAGAAGAAAAAAAGAGGGAGAAGAGGGAGAAGGGGGAGAAAAGAAGAGGGAGAAGAGGGGAAAACCGCTGCTGCCACTCACCACTACCTCAGCCGCCGCCGCCGCCGCCGCCACCGCTACCTGCAAATCTTTTGAACGGTATGTTCAATTGTATTAACCTAGTTCGTTAGCTTGTAAATACAAGTGTTTGATTTGATGATATGTTAGAAGTACTTGGGCAGTGATGACTGACATTGAGGAGGGGGGCTGGATTTGATAGATTGTCGTGGATATACTAGTAAAATCTCGTGTATTGTGAAAGATGCAATCAACTGTGACCATGTCTGTGTTGGTCTTGCTTCTTCTTTACATATGCATGTATATATTTGTATGCATTGTTCATTGTGATGCAGGGACCCCTTCATTTTCTTTTGTAATTCAGACTACTGTAGGTAGGGTGTGTAATCAATCTGGTTTTTGTTGAATCTTTTAATTGAATAGTGGTAATAATTTAAAAAAAATAGTATATATTGCAACTAAATTGATGTAGGGTTAATTTTATGTATTGATATAGTAGGATTCACAATTTCTGAGATATATCTAAAACTGTGACGACAAAGAGTGAGCAGCAGTAAAGAATGATAAATTATTTTATTTCTTCCCCTTCTGACTTCAAAAAATAATAATCTAAGAATTTTAACTTAATGAGCAATAAGTCACTTGACAATACTAATGAGCAATAAGTAACTTGACAACTAAATACAGAAGAAAAAATTAGATGGGATATACTGATGAAAAAAGAAACTGAAGCAATTATAAAGGTGCGACCAATAATATCAGCGACCGCCGTATCCAGTCGCTGATAATAGTAATAGCGACTGCTAACTACGACCATGCATGATGCAATGATTCATATTCTACCCCTAGGAATCTATTATCTTTAGGTTGTTTTGGAATGTATCCTTGTTCAATTCCCAAATAATCATATATGATGCACACTCATGTTATATATGTACATATACATGTATATGTATTTATAAGCATCATAAATGGGATTGAGCTGAATTGTAAATCTCTAACAAGGGAATACAATAATTCATGTCAACATAGGTACCGTGGAATCATGGACCTCTATTCAGACCGTAGTTGGATGGCACGACGAAAGTCAAGTGCCCAGATAGGCGCTACAACTGAATTTAGAGCTGGTTGCCAAGTGTTTTTGGATTATGCGTATAGTTATCCGGAATGTATGAATGGTAAGTCACAGATACGATGTCCATGTTTGAAGTGTAAGAATGTAAATTATATGGACAGAGACGTGATAAACTATCATTTACTTGTTTATGGGTTCATGAGAAATTACGAAGAATGCTGGTGGGCACATGGACAGAGAAGAGGTGGTGGCATCACAGAAGTACACAATTCGGGCAGTAGTACTCATCGTATGAATGAAATGGTTCATGATATTGCAGGGTTAGATTTTGATTGGGAACAAGGCAGAGAACAACCTATGAATTTTGATGCCAAAGACTTCTTTAAGTTGTTAGACGAGGGTAGCGAGCCATTGTGGCATGGTTGCACCAAACACACTACATTGTCTGCAGTGGCGACATTACTTAACATCAAGGCTGATCACAACATGAGTCATGAGTGTTTTGAGTCGCTCTTGAAGGCTATTAAGAGTATGTTGCCTGACGGTGAGAAATTGCGTGATAACTATTATTTTTGTAAGAAAATGGTGAAGAAGTTGGGTCTTGGATACCAAAAGATCGATGCATGTCCCAACGATTGCATGTTGTTTTATAAGGAAAATGAACAGATGACAAGGTGCACGTTTTGCAGTCATGATCGGTTTAGGCCTAATAAAGAGGGTGTGAGTACAAAAAAATCAAGTATACCGTTTAAGATTCTAAGGTATTTTCCAATAACACATCGGCTAAAAAGATTGTACATGTCTTCAAGAACAGCTGAACATATGAGTTGGCATGTGAAATCTCCAGCTAAAGATGGAGAACTAAATCATCCCACAGATGGGCAGGCTTGGAAAGATTTCAACATAGCACATCCTGGGTTTGCATTAGAACCTAGAAATGTGAGGCTTGGATTGTCCATCGATGGTTTCAATCCGTTTGGCCACTCAGCTGTTCCGTACTCATGTTGGCCTGTGATTGTTACTCCGTACAACTTGCCTCCATGGATGTGTATGAAACAGCCATACTTGTTTCTTTCACTCGTGGTTCCTGGTCCTAAGAGTCCTGGAAAGAACTTAGATGTTTACTTGAGACCTCTTATAGACGAGTTGAAGGTATTGTGGGAGGATGGAGTACAGACTTGGGATGTTGCAACGAAAACAAATTTTAACCTTAGGGCAGCGGTTATGTGGACTATAACTGACTTCCCAGCTTATGGTATGTTAGCTGGATGGAGTACACACGGGAAGTTGGCTTGTCCGTATTGTATGGAGCATACAAAGTCGTTTAATCTATCAAAAGGTCGAAATCCTTGCTGGTTTGACTGTCATCGTCGGTTCTTACCGGTAGATCACCCATTTCGAAGAAATAGAGAACACTTCAGGAAAGGGAAAGTAGACAATGATATGCCTGCACCGCGATTGTCGGGAACGGAGATGCGAGATCGTGTGATGAGATTGCCGGTTATCCCATTTGGTAAGGTTGATGCCACAAACATAATCAATAGGTTTGGCGAATCTCATAACTGGGTTCGGAGAAGTATCTTTTGGGAATTGCCTTATTGGTCTACAAATTTGATTCGTCATAATCTATATGTAATGCATATTGAGAAGAATGTGTTTGACAATGTGTTTAATACTGTGATGAATGTTATGGGGAAGACAAAAGATAACGATAAGGCACGTTTGGACATGAAAGATATTTGTAAGCGTCCCAGATTAGAACTTTATGAATCTCCTAATGGTAAGATTGTCAAACTGCATGCAAGGTACACATTGTCCAAAAAGCAAGTTGAAGATGTGTGCACATGGGTTAAGTCTTTGAAACTACCAGATGGATATGCGTCAAACATTGCAAGGTGTGTTACGGGTGGGAAATTGCAAGGGATGAAGAGTCATGACTGTCATGTGTTCATGGAGAGACTCATGCCTATAGCATTCCGGGATTTACTTGATAAACCAATATGGGATGCTTTGACGGATCTTAGTCGTTTCTTCAAAGACTTATGTTCAAAATCATTAAATGAGAAGGACATGTCTGTACTTGAGAAGAACATCAAAGAGATCACGTGTAAATTGGAAAAAATATTCCCACCTGGTTTTTTTGACTCCATGGAGCATTTGCAAATCCATCTTCCCTATGAAGCTCGTGTTGGGGGTCCAGTTCAATATAGATGGATGTACCCTTTCGAAAGGGTGATGGGAAACCTTAAGAGGAAGGTGAAGAATAGAGCTTATGTCGAGGGGTCGATATGCGAGGCATACAATTTCGATGAGATATCTACGTTTGTCTTAGACTATTTTCCGGACGAAGTCTTGACAAAGGCCAATCGAGTATTAAGACATGATGATGGGAGAAATGTTGAACTAAATGGTCGGCTCTCTGTATTTGGTCTATCGGGCCGCGCTTATGGAAAAGGGAAGCGCATATTCCTCTCTGAGCAAGAATTACATGCTGCACATACTTACATTCTTCTCAATTGCGAGGAGATTGACGAATTTGTGAGGTACACATGTAAACTTGATAATTTATCTTTTAAGTTGAAAATTTATTCCAATATGTTAATTTTTATAACATGGTATAGATTGTACGATGACGAGTTAAAAGTGAAGCATCCCGGCATAACTGATAAAGATATTCAAATCAATCGGGATAAAAACTTCGCACTTTGGCTAAAGGACAAAGTAAGTTCAATTTTTAAGCACGTAGTTCAATTTTTAACTATGACTTCATTTAATAAGATGGAGTTTTTGTAAGCTTTTATTGTCATTTTATATTCATATATATACATGTTTATATCACTATCATGTTTATTGTCATATATACATGTAATCAAACATGACTCATAATAACATGACTCATATATACATGTTTATTGTCAGATGGCTTCTAAAGCAGCGCAGAAAAAGCGCGGCTTGGGTAGGGGGCCTAATCATGTGCCCAAGGCCCCTAGTAATCCAGATGATCGTATTCTTATTCAGATTCGCCCTCCTCCGAATAGCACGTACGTCCCGCATATATCATTTAAGATTCCATTTATTGTATATTGGTAATGTTTTGATTGATATTATATTGGTAATGTATATGGGTTTGAATTTTTTAGTGCTTTAATTTGCATTCAATCGTTATTGTTTTGGTCTTATATATTGTATTGAAAGTTTGTATATTTCTCTTGGTTTGTGTATTGGGTGCCTAGAAATGTCCATATATTCATGTCGTCGTGCATGTGGCTAGTCTATATTACAGGGGAGACTCTGGCGAATTTTTTTTAAGTATAAGTTTGAAAAATGTTCATAAGTATTATAACTTAGATATAATTTGCTTTAATATATGCTAATTGATGTTGTATATTATAGTGATTTTTCAGATAATAAGATCGTCAAGTGTATATCACAGCTGTGTTTATAGAATTGGCCTACACCTGTGATTAGGGCGAGCACACCTATCGCCCACAAGGATGCTGTTTGGGCAGAATTTCAGGTATGTTTTTTTAATTATGACAAAGGATAATTATTTAGTATTCGAAGGATAATTATTTAGTAATGTTTTTATTGTTGTTTTATTTGCAGAAAATGTATAGATAGGAGGACGCGTAGGCTTCAGTGATACAGACATTATTTTGGCAGAAGTGCGCGGTCCGCACCAAAGACAATTTGAATAAAGAAAGACAAAAAGCCCTTCACAATGCAGAGATCGACCATCCAGGCCAGGGAGAAGATTACATGCACGAGCATAGTCCCTGGTGGTGCACCCAGGCCATATGGGCTGAGATGTGTGCTCAATGGAGGGCTGAGAGCTTGGTGAAAAGACGAAAGACTGCCGCCAACAACAGATCCTCGGGTGTACCCGAAGGCGAAAAGGCTAAAGGGACATACAAGGGCGGTAGTATTTCACAGTTACAACATATCACTGCCCGAGTACGTATTTAATTACAAGTTTTAAAATGTTTAAAATCATGAATTGTAGAAAATATATCACATTTTTACTTAGTAATATTATGCTTTTTTTTGTATAGGAATCTCAGTCTCAAGGTACACCTATCCATTGGCTGGATGTGTACGTGGCCACCCGTGATGGTCTACCTGAGGCTATCCAGATAGCGGTAATAAATTTTAACAACTTGATTTTGTTTATCAATGCTTACAGAATTAATTTATTTTTCACTATTTAATTGTTAACATGATGACAGGACACTTATAAGCGTTTATTGAATGAACGCTATCCTGAAGGCACTCTACGTCCGTCTATTGATCAAGAGTTGTGGGAGAGGGCGTCTGTTGTGAAGAAGAACTACATTAAAGGTCAAGGACAACGACGACGCCCATCCTTCAGTGGCTCTGGCTGCTCTTCTACCCAGTCTACACAGTCATCGAGCCATCCAGCTGTTCATACTCCGGCTGACTGTGTTAGAGCTATATGTCAAGATCGAAATCTTCTGACGATACTGGGCGGGCATCTGGGGGCTCTGGATCCTGAGGAGTTAGCTAAAGCAGTGGCGGCGGCAGCAGCATCACAGCATGGGGATAGCGACGAGGTATAAAATCAATTTGTTGTATATATTGTCGTAATATACCAATATTAACATAGTTAGTATATATTTGTAATTTAATTTATTATTTTGTTAATTACAGGGTGATCAAGGAGGCGATGATGCTTGACGTACCTGCTTTATATATATCACTTTTGTAACTTATTGTATGTTCAAAACTTGTATATTCAGTTATGTTATTTAAACTAGTTTTGAAACTAGTTTGGTGTATGTGTTGGTGGGTACAATGGATATTTATTTTATTGTGTATGCTGCTTATCTTGTTGTGTATATGGGTTGGGATAAAGCAGGTACAAAACAGGTACAGGTTTTTGGGAATTTTGCAAAACAACAAAAATCTGTTTATTTTTTTTCATATCAGCGACCGCATGTGGTCGCTGATACTTATTAGCAATCGATCTAATATTTGAGACTATCAGCGACCGCATCTGGTCGCTGATACCGGTCGCTGACACGTGAACCACGTCAGCTATGTTCATAGTCCATGCTGACTCAGCTCAGCGACCGAATTTATCATTTTGGTCGCTCTTATCGGTCGCAGATATAGCGGTCGCTAATAGTGGTCGCTGATGCGCGCCTTAGTGACCAGATTTTGTGCGATGCCGATTAGCGACCGTATGCGGTCGCTGATATCTATCCGCGACTATATATGGTCGCTGATGAGCGGTCGCTGATAAACATTTGTCTTGTAGTGTTAATGACCCTAGCCTAGTTATTTTCACCAATAGACATATTGTGACTCATCTAGCTAAGGATGTGCAATTGACCTTCGACAGAAGCTTTTGTGTAGTTATTGTTCTCGGCTCACCATTCCTTGATTCGTGTATAATGTGGAGAGTTAGGAGATTAGGTGACACATTAGGGGAATTGTAATCCTATCATGGCATCCTAGTACAATTACTTCTCTTAGTTTTCACTTTTAAATTCAAATAGCTTAACACACCATCTTATTTCACTTGTTTAGATAAGGCAGTATAGACTTTACCTTAGTATTTGACTTTCACTTAAGACTTCGTCCTCGTGGGTGCGACACTCAACTTATCATATATTACTTATGGATCGCGTATGCTTGGACGCGATTTAGCGATAGCGAAATTGACCAACAAGTTTTTGGCGCTTTTGCCGGGGACTTAGTACTATTTGTTTTTCAATATTAACACTAAGTCAATACGATCTTAATTTAAACTGATTTATCTGTTTAGTTTTTCTTTTCAGGTAGTCTTCACTGTTTATGCCACCTCGAAGGGGACAAAATATAATACTCCTTGATCCTGAGGTTGATAGAACATACAAACGACTGTGAAGAGAAAATTCTCGGGACATAACTACTCCTGCTAGAATGGCTGAGGAACTTCATAAATCTCTAAGGGAGTATGATATGCCTCAAATCGATGATCTCTAGGCAAGCATTCTCAGGCCTGCAATCCAAGAAAATAACTTTGAGATCAAGCTGGGCACCATTTAAATGTGCACTAACATTCAATTCGGGGGATTACCAAATAATGGCCCGAATGATCATTTGATAAACTTCATGGAGATCTGCGATACTTTTAAGTGCAACGGAGTGACTGACGATGCCATCAGACTCCGATTGTTTCCATTTACCTTGAGGGACAAAGCCAAAAGCTGGCTACATTCATTTTCGCCAGGCTCCATCACCACATGGGCTGGCTTGGCCCAAAAGTTCGTGGCAAAGTTCTTTTTGCCCACCAAAACCACCAGACTCAAGCACGAAATTACCTTCTTTATCCAGTTTGATTTAGAATCTTTGTATGACTCATGGGAGCGATTCAAGGATCTTCTGAGAAAATGCCCCCACCATGGACTGCCAGAATGGCTTCCCATCCAGACATTTTATAATGGGTTATCCGGATCTACTCGTTCGAGTATAGATGCCACTTCTGGAGGGGACTTCATGTCTAAGCATCACACAGCGGGGTATGAATTTGTGGAAACAATGGCTACCAATAATTATCAATAGCCAAATGATAGGCAGACCCCTAGAAGACTAGCAGGGGTATATGAGGTTGACTCAGTCACATAATTAGGGGCTCAGGTTGCAGCGCTAACTAAAAGACTAGACACTATAGGAGTGTAAGTTGTGCAGAATGTTCAGAGTGTTGAAGTGTCGTGTGAATTGTGTCAAGGGAGCCACCCAACTGATCAATGTGCCATAAGCCCTGAGTCAGTTCAATTTGTTTCTAACTATGGGTGGAAACAAAATGCTAATCTCCCCACTCATTACCATCCAGGCTTAAGAAATCATCCAAACTTCTCCTAGGGTAACAATAATAGCAATAAAGCACAACCTTCGACCACCAGACCTAACTTCTCAAACCCTCCTGGGTTCTAATCTCAAAACCAATATCCACAGAGTTCTCAAAATTAGTATAATCATCAACCACAGAGTTCTCAAAATTAGTTCCACCGTCCACCTCCTCAACAGGAAAGAAAACATAGTTTGGAGGATCTCTTGTCACAATATATTGCCCAAAATGAAACAAGGAGCAATAATCAAGAATCTTCCATCTGGAATCTTGAAGTTCAAATGGGACAGTTGGCATCTGCTTTGAGTAGTCATCCACAAGTCACATTGCCAAGTGACACTGATGTCAACCCGAAACGGGATGGCAAGGAACAATGCAAAGCAGTAACACTCCGGAGTGGGAGAACGATAAATGAAAATGGTGGGGGGAGCTCTATTGTGCAAGAATATGTGACTGTAGAGGAAAATGTTGTGGAGCAAAAAGATGATAAGTCTGGGGTGAGCAAAATGCGCAAGAAAATCCTACTACACCAACCCCGACAGTGAACAAAGCCAGTCCTTCTATGCCTCAGTTGCCATTCCCCCAGCGCCTGTAGAAACAAAAGCTTGATAAACAGTTCTCTAAGTTCTTATAGGTGTTTAAGAAGCTTCACATAAACATCCTGTTTGTAGAGGCGTTAGAGAAAATGCTGAGCTATGTCAAGTTCATGAAGGACATATTGTCGAAGAAAAGGAAAATGGGGGACTATGAAACAGTGGCTCTAAAAGAGGAATGCAGTGCCATATTGCAAAACAAGCTTCCGTCGAAGCTAAAAGATCCCGAAAGTTTCATGATTCCTTGCACTATCGGGGACCAATTCATTGGCAAGACTTTGTGTGATTTAGGGGCTAGCATCAACTTGATGCCTCTGTCTATATATAAGAAGCTGGGACTAAATGAAGTCAAACCCACAAGTGCCACTATGCAATTGGCGGTTAGATCTCTCATGTACCCAAAGGGGATAGTAGAGGATGTGCTTGTCTAGGTGGACAAGTTCATCTTCCCAGCAGACTTTATTATCCTAGATTTTGAGGAAGACAGAGAGGTTCCTATAATTCTAGGCAGACCATTCTTAGCAACTTGGAGGACCCTGATAGTTGTACCGAAAGGGGAACGATACTCTACTTTTACTTTATTACTTGTTGACCACGTATACTTGCGTGTTCTGCGTAACTAGATTTTACCCAACACCCTCCTATCCACAGTTGTAACACACGACCTTTCCTTTGAGACAAACTCCTAAGTGAGTCTTCCCACACTTCTTGCATGCCTCTATCCTTCTCTTAAGATCTCCTTGCTTCACTCCGGTATTCCCAGAGTTAAATCCCTTTCTTTTCTGCCCATCGCCACTACCACTGGGTCCTTCCGTCTTTACTCCCCCATCCACCTTATTATTGTCCTTCTTCTCCTTGTGGGATTGGCTTAAAGCCTCATTACCACCTTCAACTATTATTTCCTTCTCCAGTATGGTCCCAAAAGACTTACTTCGAAACATAGATATTCGGCTATAGAGTCAGGGTTTCAAGCCCTGCTCAAACCTCCTAGCCTTCTGCACCTCTATGTCCACCTGATGTGGGGTAAACCTCGCCAGTTCATTAAACTTGTCAGCATATTGGGGAACTGTCATCTCCCCTTGTTTCAGTTCTAAGAACCGCATCTCCATCCTCCCTTGCATACTCGTGGGAAAGTAGTTCTCGAAGAAAATCTCCTTGAACCGCGTCCACGTTAAGTTCTTTATACCAGCCCTAGCCTGGTTCACCTCCCACCAGAAGTTGGCCTCTGCCTTCATCATATAGGTAGCAAAAGCAACATTTTGCCCCTCGTTGACATTTGAAAAAACAAATGCCTTCTATATTTCTTTTACCCAAGTCTAGGCTTCTATTGGGTCCATAGTTCCTTTGAACTCCAGCGGACCGACACTTTTAAAATCCTTGAAAGTAGTAGCTCGTACTACCGCAGGATTTATAGGTATATTAGCCACATTCCTATTAAACACAACCATTAATAAATTAACAAACTCTCACATCGGGTTAATCGGACCTCCCTCCAGTTGATTCACATTGGCATTTTGATTTCGTTGTCTTCTTCTTTGCGGCATTTTCTGTTAAGATAAACAATACGTCATTATTACTTCCTTCTTGTTAGTTAGTAATTCTTCATGTTTTAAATAATAACTTCAACTCATGGCACAATATGTTCCATTAAAAGGCTTATATTGATTTACTTTCTTGTAGTATAATACTACATCATTCATCATTACACAACCTTAGCTGATTACATTACTATCCCACAATTGCTTTCCAAAAATTGGGATTTACAAAAGACTACCCTTTGATATATAAAAGAGGGTTTTACATCACTACTAGATACATCATATTTACATCTTTAACTCTACTCTAGTTACTAACTAGTCTACATTTGCCTTATGGCATTCTTAAAATCCGCATTGGCAAGACCGGCAATAATATCTCGACTGATAGTATGCTGAGTGTTCCCTGCCTCTAGTGGATACCCAGCTACTTGTTGCTAAAAATCCTCATGAGAACTCCTATGTATATAGGACATCCTTCCAATCTTTTGTTTCTTGACCTTCAGCTCCTGCCTGAGCTCAAAGGTCTCCTGTTTCAGCTTATGGACCTTGTCCTTCGCCAAAACTCTATCATCATGCTCCTCTTCTCACATAGACTCCATACTCTTCTTGTCCTTCAGGATTTCCTGGACCTCCTCCTTCAGCTCTCTTACCACCTTCCCCAACTATATATTTCTATCCAAAATTGTTATGAACAATGCCTTCATTGACTCCCTAGGAGTCATCTCTTCTATAGGTGCTACGGTGTTAAATGACACCGCCACCACCTCCTCCTCCGATATTCCATCAAACAAAGACATGAGGTCTAAGTCTTCCGAGTCTCCAGACTTGATCACAACCACTTCACGTTCTTCTACTATAGGGGTCGGTAAGATCTCTACTTGATTTACTGACTCCTCGCTAACAACGTGTATATCCCTATACATCTCATTATTTCCTGACATCTACAACAAAACAATTTAGTTTGATTAGTACCCGTCAGTAGAATAATAAAAACACATATCACATTTAATGCATTTTTAGGGTTAACTTCATCTTTTACTTTTTTAACTTTTCTTAAGGTTATGAATTAAGGTTCTTCTCCCCCTTAAGTTTTATAACCTAATGCTTTGATACCAACCTGTGACGTCCCCAAATTTGGGTATCTTCCAACCCGACAGATGGTGCTACACGGTGATACAGTTCACACATTCATTCAATTGAAATACCTCAAAAGAGTGAAAATGTCTTCTATATATTCCAAAATAATATTCCCATTCCTAGGTTCTTTATAACCATTACATAGATTCTTTGTCATAATATCAATTAATAAAAACATTCAACATATACTATTACAAAGGCAACCTATTGATTTGCCTTAGCCTTGCCTTTATCTTTACCGGATCCTTCAGTCCATTCGGTCTTAGCTGCATTCATATGGTTCAAGCAAGAGTGAGCATAACTAGCTCAGCAAGTATGACAATTTCATTTAAACAACAAGCTTGAATCATATAAATCATATATCTTCAATAACTGAAATAATAGTTATGAAGTACTATCGATAATTCAAAATAGCACTTCTCTTTTCTTTTAAACATTTCACAATGAAAAACATTCATTAAACATCAATATTGGTCGAAGACCTTGAGCATTTTATTCTTTCTTTGAAAAGGACAACTCGACACCAAGTCCGTAAGTTCGGCATATCTTACGAGCATGTCTAGGTGATCAACCTATAGTACTCTATGTTGTATAACACTATTTTCTTTAAACGTATGTACGTTTAAGTTTTGGCAACCTCACGTGCCTCACTACAACAAAAAGGCTTATCAGCGACCGCACATCTGCGACCGCATATAGTCGCAGATGGGTATCAGCGACCGGATGCAGTCACTAATAGTAGTCGCAGAAAATCTTGTCGCTAAAATGACATCAGCGACCAACAATAGCGACCGTATTATTAGCGACCGCAATCAGTGACCTCAGCTGTCGCTATTCTGACTCATGCTGAGTCATGCATCAGACGTGATGTGGCACACGTGTCAGCGACTGGTAATAGCGACCGCATGTGGTCGCTGAAGTAGAAGCACCTTACTCGGTCGCTAGTACTGTATCAGCGACCGCGTGCGGTCGCTGACTTTGTTTTTTTTTATAAATATTTTTCCTGTTTTATTGATTTCCCAAAAATAACCTGCTTTGTACCTGCTTTTTATCCCAACACACATCAGTATATATAAGCATCCATCCATGATAACTACTATATGATAAACATCCATCCATACATACAGTCCAAAGAATGAATCTAAATCAACACAACACAATACAATCGTAAACATCCATATAATAGAATCGTAAACCAATACAGTCCAAAGATAAGTAGTTTAAAAGATTGCAAGGCTTTAAAAATCTAAAAAACAAGTCTAACAAGGCTTTACAAATCTAACATGCATGACTGGTCTAGCTCTTCATGGATCATTCAAATTAGTACCCTGTAATTAAGAAAAGAATAAAACATATATGTTACATGTGTTGATACTGCTATGACTTGGGGAAAGCTAAATAATAGACAATGTACGTAATGAAACATTAAAAGTACCTGGTCGCCACCCTGATGCTGTGATGCTGCTGCTTCTGCCACTGCCTTTGCCAAGTCATCAGGATTCAGAGAATGCAGATGCCCGCCCAGTATAAGAAGAAGATCACGATTTTGACAGATCGCTCTCACACAGTCAGCAGGAGTATGATAGGCTGGATGACCTGATGACTGTGTAGACTGTGT
The DNA here is from genome assembly GCA_016801055.1 of Panax notoginseng. Taxonomy (NCBI): domain Eukaryota; kingdom Viridiplantae; phylum Streptophyta; class Magnoliopsida; order Apiales; family Araliaceae; genus Panax; species Panax notoginseng. The sequence continues at coordinate 54,908,989 of CM029023.1, read as the reverse complement.
AGACTGGGTAGTAGAGCTGCCTGTGCCACTGATGGTCGGGCGTCGTCTTTGTCCTTGACCTTTAACATAATTTTTCTTCACGACGGACGCCCTCTCCCACAATTCTTGATCAATCGCCGGACGCGGGGTGCCTTCAGGATAGCGCTCGTTCATTAAGCCCTTATAAGTGTCCTGTCAGAAGGTCAACAAATAAATAGTTAAAAATAAATACGAAATGCTAAAAAACATGACTATAATATGTTTAAAGTTAACTTATTACCGCTATCTGAACAGCATCAGGCAGACCATCACGGGTGGCCACATACACATCCAACCAATTGATAGGTTGACCTTGAGACTCAGACTCCTACAGTTCATGTTCTCATATTAATACGTAAACATATGATATTTTAGCTACAAAACATGACTGTAAACATAAAGACAAATAACTAAGCCAATAAGCTTGTTATACATACGTACCCTAGCAGCAATATGTTGCAGCTGAGATATACTGCCGCCCTTATACGTGCCTTTTGCCTTTTCGCCTTCAGATACACCTGAGGATCTGTTCGAGGCGGCAGTCTTACGTCTCTTGACCCAGCTCTCAGCTCTCCACTGCTCACACATCTGCACCCATATGGGATGTGTGCACCACCAGGGGCAATGCTCATGCATATACTGCTCACCCTGTCCTAGATGGTCAATCTCAGCATTGTGCAGGGCTTTCTGTCGTTCTTTGTTTAGATTATCTTTAGTCCGGACGGCGCACTTCTGCCAGAACAGTGCTTGAATAACTGATGCATGTGCGTCGTCCCATCTATACCGCTTCTGCAAATAAAACAACAATAATAATATTAAAACTACTATAATACCATAATCCAACATTACTAAACTATTAGTTGATTAACTATGTATTATCTATCAGAGTGATTAAATAAATATACCTGAAATTCAGCCCAAACTGCATCCTTATGGGCGAGAGGTGTGCTCGCCCATGTAATCACTGGCGTAGGCCAGTTCTGTAAGCATAATTGTGAAATGCACTTCACAATTTTACTATCTTGAAAATCACTACAATATACAATAATTTACATTAAAATATATTTATAACAATGGAAATATTAAACCCTTATATATACACGATGTTTAACTTACGTGCTTTCTGGAGGAGGACGGATCTGTATAAGAATGCGATCATCCGGATTAGCCGGGGCCTTCGGCACATGATTAGGGCCCCGACCCAACCCGCGCTTTGGTGCAACAGGTTCAGAAGACATCTATAAATAAAAAAAATTAGGATGTTAGTATGAAATTATGAATGACAATTAATTGTATGAAATAGTTAACTACGATTACCATAAGTGAAAGGTACATAAACATGACTGCAAAATAGTTAACTACAACAACTACAAATGATATAGTTAAGGATATAGAGAACATTCCTATATAGAGAACATAAATGAAAGGTACATAATTATGAACTAAACATGAACATGAACATAAACATACATTTTGTACAATTAAAACTAAACATACATTTTAATGAAAATCATTGTCTGATGAGTCAGAATCATTTTGTACAAGTATCGGAGATTCATAACCATCTTCAGATTCTGTGTCAGTGTCAGTCAATAACTCTTTCTCAATATCACTGTCATCCTACACAATAACTGTCTCGGGATCCAATTCATCAGGTTCATCTCCACCCTCTAACTGGATTACATCATTGTTGTCCTCTATATTTATTATAGGAGGTCTCTGAAGCATTTCCTCTTGGTAGAAATCCCCGTCTATTACTTGGACACGACTACGCGCGGGAGTATGAATTACAACTTGCCAATCTGTAGGCGGTCTATCCCTTTTCCTAACTGGACTAGGAGTGTAGTATACTTGTATTGTTTGAGTTGGTAATAATAACGGTTCGTTGGAGTACGCAGACCTATGGAGGTCAATATCGACGATTCCATGTCTGTCAACACGTATCCCTTTTTCTGAATCAAACCAATGGCACTTGAACAAGTGAATATGACCACCGTACGTGCCCTTGTACGACAACTCTACGATTTCCTCCAACTCCCCATAAAAGGCACGACCAAGCTCATTGTAACAATCTCCTTGGACACACACTCCAGAGTTCGTTGTTCTTTTACCGTGCTCATATGCCTTTGTGTGAAATTCACAACCATTTATTTTGTAACCATTGCGGGTGACTTGGTCCCTGTCTGGTCCCATAGCTAGGACTTGTACATTAGCCGGAATCGTTGATCCCTTAGTCAAAGCCTACAAAAACTCCATCTTATTAAATGAAGTCATAGTTAACATGGAGTATATATATATATATATATATATATATATATATATTACGTGCTTAAAAATTAAACTTACTTTGTCCTTTAGCCAAAGTGCAAAGTTTTTATCCCGATTGATTTGAATATCTTTATCAGTTATGCCGGGATGCTTCACTTTTAACTCGTCATCGTACAATCTATACCATGTTATAAACATTAACATATTGGAATAAATTGTCAACTTAAAAGATAAATTATCAAGTTTACATGTGTACCTCACAAATTCGTCAATCTCCTCGCAATTGAGAAGAATGTAAGTATGTGCAGCATGTAATTCTTGCTCAGAGAGGAATATGCGCTTCCCTTTTCCATAAGCGCGGCCCGATAGACCAAATACAGATAGTCGACCATTTAGTTCAACATTTCCCCCATCATCATGTCTCGATACTCGATTGGCCTTTGTCAAGACTTCGTCCGGAAAATAGTCTGAGACAAACGTAGATATCTCATCGAAACTGTATGCCTCGCATATCGACCCCTCGACATAAGCTCTATTCTTAACCTTTCTCTTAAGGTTTCCCATCACCCTTTCGAAAGGGTACATCCATCTATATTGAACTGGACCCCCAACACGAGCTTCATAGGGAAGATGGATTTGCAAATGCTCCATGGAGTCAAAAAAACCAGGTGGGAATATTTTTTCCAATTTACACGTGATCTCTATGATGTTCTTCTCAAGTACAGACATGTCCTTCTCATTTAATGATTTTGAACATAAGTCTTTGAAGAAATGACTAAGATCCGTCAAAGCATCCCATATTGGTTTATCAAGCAGATCCCGAAATGCTATAGGCATGAGCCTCTCCATGAACACATGACAGTCATGACTCTTCATCCCTTGCAATTTCCCACCCGTAACACACCTTGCAATGTTTGATGCATATCCATCTGGTAGTTTCAGAGACTTAACCCATGTGCATACATCTTTAACTTGCTTTTTGGACAATGTGTACCTTGCATGCGGTTTGACAATCTTACCATTAGGAGATTCGTAAAGTTCTAATCCGCGACGCTTACAAATATCTTTCATGTCCAAACGTGCCTTATCGTTATCTTTTGTCTTCCCCGTAACATTCATCACAGTGTTAAACACATTGTCAATCACATTCTTCTCAATATGCATCACATCTAGATTATGACGAATCAAATTTGTAGACCAATAAGGCAGTTCCCAAAAGATGCTTCTCCGAACCCAGTTATGAGATTCGCCAAACCCATTGATTATATTTGTGGCATCAACCTTACCAAATGGGATAACCGGCAATCTCATCACACGATCTCGCATCTCTGTTCCCGAAAATCGCGGTGCAGGCATATCATTGTCTACTTTCCCTTTCCTGAAGTGTTCTCTATTTCTTCGAAATGGGTGATCTACCGGTAAGAACCGACGATGACAGTCAAACCAACAAGGCTTTCGACCTTTTGATAGATTAAACGACTTTGTATGCTCCATACAATACGGACAAGCCAACTTCCCGTGTGTACTCCATCCAGCTAACATACCATAAGCTGGGAAGTCACTTATAGTCCACATAACCGCTGCCCTAAGGTTGAAATTTGTTTTCGTTGCAACATCCCAAGTCTGTACTCCATCCTCCCACAATACCTTCAACTCGTCTATAAGAGGTCTCAAGTAAACATCTAAGTTCTTTCCAGGACTCTTAGGACCAGGAACCACGAGTGAAAGAAACAAGTATGGCTATTTCATACACATCCAAGGTGGCAAGTTGTACGGAGTAACAATCACAGGCCAACATGAGTACGGAACAACTGAGTGGCCAAACGGATTGAAACCATCAGTGGACAATCCAAGCCTCACATTTCTAGGTTCCAATGCAAATCCAGGATGTGCTAAGTTGAAATCTTTCCAAGCCTTCCCATCTGCGGGATGATTTAGTTCTCCATCTTTAGCTGGAGATTTCGCATGCCAACTCATATGTTCAGCTGTTCTTGAAGACATGTACAATCTTTTTAGCCGATGTGTTATTGGAAAATACCTTAGAATCTTAAACGGTATACTTGATTTTTTTGTAGTCACACCCTCTTTATTAGGCCTAAACCGATCATGACTGCAAAACGTGCACCTTGTCATCTGTTCATTTTTCTTATAAAACAACATGAAATCGTTGGGACATGCATCGATCTTTTGGTATCCAAGACCCAACTTCTTCACCATTTTCTTACAAAAGTAATAGTTACCAGGTAATTTCTCACCGTCAGGCAACATACTCTTAATGGCCTTCAAGAGAGACTCAAAACACTCATGGCTCATGTTGTGATCAGCCTTGATGTTAAGTAATGTCGCCACTGCAGACAATGTAGTGTGTTTGGTGCAACCATGCCACAATGGCTCGCTACCCTCGTTTAACAACTTAAAGAATTCTTTGGCATCAGAATTCATAGGTTGTTCTCTGCCTTGCTCCCAATCAAAATCTAGCCCTGCAATATCATGAACCATTTCATTCATACGATGAGTACTACTGCCAGAATTATGTTCTTGTGTGATGCCACCATCTCTTCTCTGCCCATGTGCCCACCAGCATTCTTCGTAATTTCTCATGAACCCAGAAACAAGTAAATGATAGTTTATCATGTCTCTATCCATATAATTTACATTCTTACACTTCAAACATGGACATCGTATCTGTGACTTACTATTCATGCATTCCGGGTGACTATACGCATACTCCAAAAACACTTGGCAACCAGCTCTAAATTCAGCTGTAGCACCTATCTGGGCACTTGACTTTCGTCGTGCCATCCAACTACGGTCTAAATAGAGGTCCATGATTGCACGGTACCTATGTTGACATGAATTTATTGTATTCCCTTGTTAGAGATTTACAATTCAGCTCAATCCCATTTATGATGCTTATAAATACATATAGATGTATATATACATATATAACATGAGTGTGCATCATATATGATTACTCGGGAATTGAACAAGGATACATGCCAAAACAAATTTACACCGCTTGAGATCGACTACCCAAAGGCATGGTATATTGTTATGGATCTTAAATTAGAGTATGGTCTTATGTCATCCTACATATTTTAACTAACACCAACCTAAAGCCAATAGATTCATAGGGGTAGAATACGAATCATTACATCATATATGGTCTGCATATGCTGCGTATATCAAGATTGTAGAAGAAGGCATACTATTAGTCCCTTAATGTGGGACTATTAGTCCTATGAGGCTTAGCTAAGCTTGGCGTGGCCTCGTGTGGCCTTGCGGCCCCAATCCCAGCCCATCAGCTCTAACAGCCCCTTAATAGGCTCTAGTGGATCACCAATATACTTATAATACTTAAAAAAATTTCACCAGAGTCTTCCCTACAATATGGACTAGCCACATGCACGACGACATGCATATATGGACATTTCTAGGCACCCAAGACACAAACCAAGAGAAATATAAAAATTTCCAATCAAATCGAACAATTACTTGAAGAATTGAATTCATTGATTTATGAAAGTTTACAAGGTTTACCCCCTTGCTCTTCTTCACAAAAAACTTTAAGCTATCCCAACTTCAGTTGAAGTAATATTATTTCGAGTTTTAGGATGTTGTTTTCAATAAATTTTAGGTAGATGATTGATAGTAATATAAAATAACCCAATATTCTTAGGTTTTTCCGCATAATTTCTTTACCATGCTACCAGCCTACCACTACTTAACTAACTACTTATATTTGTAGGGTCAAACATAAAATAAATACACAGTCTTAATATTTACAAAATTCACAAATTGGGACTCTTTTTGTAGGACGGATGGAAGGTATTGTTAGAAAATTACTGTCCTTGGTAACATCTAACTAACTGAAATTCAAGTCTCTAACAATAAATCTTCTAAACCAATTCAGATGCTTCCGAAAAACAAATGATTATTCATATGAATGATTATTCTCTAGCAAACAAAACACACCAAATAAGAATTTTTTTTTTACTTAAAAACGAAATCTTATAAGGAAATTCAACGGAAACATTATTACCTAAAAGTGACGATAAAATGAATCAGTTGCTTGACTAGCGACGGCTTCTCAATTTCATTAGGAGGAAGAAGAAGAGAGAATTTATATTAAGAAAACCTAAAATAAAAAGTACATACCAGTGTTTGGTGGGGACGGCGGCTGGCTGGTGGCGGCGGTGGTTGGCCGGTGGTGCGGTAAACTTCTCCTTCTCCTACTTCTCTTCTCCCCCTTTTCTCCCTCTTCTCCCTCTTCTCTCTATGCTGAGCTCCCTCTCTTCTTCTTTTTTCTTCCGTCTTCTGTGTCGAGCGAAAGACCTGTTACTGATTTCTTTTAGTTTGATCAGCGACCGCCAGCAGCGACCATCTGCGGTCGCTGAATTTTAATGACATGGACTTATCAGCGACCGCATGCGGTCGCAGATGTTAAGTGGTCGCACAAAACCTTGGCGCCAACATTTCGTGCCAAATTTTACGAGGTAAATTTGTAATAGCGACTTCTCAGCGACCGCATGCGGTCGCGGATAGTATTTAGCGACTACTTTAAGGAACGGTCGCAGATGCCGGTCGCTATAAATAGTATCAGCGACCGGATATGCGGTCGTGGATAGTCTTGGTCGCTGTTAAGCCTTTTTCTTGTAGTGCCTGTCGTTTGACGACAAAACATTTATTTATGCATACTCAGTCTTTCTTTGAAATCAATACCAAACCAATTTGGCAAAAGATAGCAACTTTGACAATGGTTTGATAGATTAACTGGAAATCCACAAAACACATTAAGTCTAGCCGAAGGAATTGGCTTGGACTTCATTATACATCAAGTCATGCGTACTGTACATGAATTACAACACTTATCCAAAAGAATATAGATAAGGGTCAGAGTACTTGCCTTCAGCATCTTCTACAGTTATTATACTTTCCCTTTGAGTCTTTAAGGATTCTATAATACATGATCACATAGCATACCACATTAGGTCTTATACAATCATGTATGGTTACTAATATATCTTACACTTCTTCTCAATTTAATCATTCCTTAGATTGTTTATCATTCGTTACGGTTTATCGTATTACATAGTATTTACGTTTACGCAATCGTTCGTCAACCTTTAGTTATAATCCTTAAGGTTTCAAGTATCTTTAATGATGTTACTTCAAGTCAATTAAGTATTTATTTCACCCTTCATTCACTTCCTTATTCCTTATGTTCATAAGCATTCTTTTCCATGTTCTTCCTAGTGCTGGCGCTGCGGCACCAACTTCCTACATTAAACTCGCGCTGCGACACGGGTTTACAGTGCCTATGACCTGGACTCGGCGCTGCAACGCGAGTCTCCACGCTAACAGCCGCGCTGCGACACCACTCATCAGTGGGTGATGGTCAAGTCTAGCGCTGCGTTGCCAAGGATAATGCTTTGGGCGGCGCTGCGGCACCGGCCCTGAGCCTCAGATAATTTTGAAATATGATTTCTTGTGTGAACTTTTTAGCCTCATAACTTATTCGTTATAAGTTCGAATTGGCTCATCCAAAAGTCGTTAGCTCAAAAATCACATGCTCTATGATTTCATTAGAAAATATTTCATTTCTGAAACTTTTAACTCGGAATTCACCAATTAGTTCATTATTACGAAAATATTAAACTTTCGTGAACGTTCAAAGATCGTTTCTTCGTTCTAAGTCAGAATTTGGTCATTTTCGAGTTTGCAACTCTAAAATGCAAATTGAGACTAATCTCCATCGAAAACCAACATTTCTGAGCCAAATGGTAACTTTTGACTTTCATTCCGAGAATTTATCGATTTCGACGATTATCGTCTAATCTCATCAATTTCGTCATAACTTCATTACTTTAGATTTTTACATCATTCAAAATGAATTCATTCCATCATTCTAACAACCTAACCAAACATATTTCATTAAATCATATACATGACAAATTCTTACAAATTCTTCATTAGTTCATCACTTAAATATGTATGAATTACTTGAACATTGCTTATTAAGGTTTAAGTCCATTGATTAGTCATCTTTATCATTTCTTATCATACATGCTCCACTAATCAACACTTCTCTATCAACTACAATTAAAGAGATGGAAGACTAATAATCTAGAGGTTCTTACCCTTGATGATCAAGCTTAGTTCTTCTTCTTTTCTACTGGGATTAACAAGTCTAGCTCTCACTTTTCTCTCCCAGTATATAAGTTCTAAGTTGTTGGTTGAAAATGAACAAGTAAATGACCAACAAAGCTTCTCTATTTATAGGATTTCCTAAGTGAGGGTAGTTTAGTAAAGAGGTCATCCCACCTCCTTAAACCACCTCCTTACTATTAAGGACTTGGCCAACACTCACCTTATCCCTTGCTTGGCCACCACACCTGTTTAACCATGACTCACCTATGGGGCCCACATGGGTTGCCCAATGGGATTTTCTTATCCGTTAACCCGTCGGTTCGATCCACGGATCTGGTTCTTGGTTTGGGCTTTAGGTTTAATTACCTTGGGCTTAATTGATGGGCTTGCGTTTCATACTATTGGGCTTTAACAAGTTTGCACTTGTGTAAGACCCCAACTTTTATGAATAAAGATGAATTTTCTATAAATATTATTTTTGAATATTAAGGAGTGAATTTGATATAATGTTATAGTTGTGGGTAATATTTATAAATTTTGCAAAGTACGCAAGTTGTTATATTATATTTGATTGGTCGGGGAATATTCGTTTTAACAGAGAATATTCGTACGACGGCACAATCATTGGCGAACCTCACAATGGAATTATTGTCGGATTGAGAAAATGACAAAAATATCTTTTTATAAAAATAATAGCAAAAGTTTTACCGTTAACTGTTGAAATAACTGGTGGTAAAAATACAGTAATACGTGTGGTTGCATAGTAGCACACGGTATTGATTATTGGTACTTACGTGAGAAGTCACTCAGTTTTGTTCAATTATTATTACAATAATTGCTGCATAGTATCTCACGTTATTTGATTCAATTATTGTCGATATTATATATATTATTAAATCAATAATTGAGACAATACAATTATTCATATTATTATTTGCAATATTGACGATGTCTAAAAAGTTCTATCGAGGAGAGGTTTGGTCACCTAATTGCGCGCTAATAGGGAGAAATCCTTATTGGAAATCCCCCTCTTTCCTGGGAATGATCTGGTTGTTAAATATTGCGAATAATAATATTGATGAATACATGTTGTTAAAAATATTGAAGGAATTTTTATGAAGTATTTGATGTAAATTTTGCTTATTTTATGGACCCCCATTTACCCATTTTTCAAAATTGTCGGTAGAAGTTATCTAAGTTTTGTTTATATATATATATATATATATATATATATATATATATATATATATATATATATATATATATATATATATATATATATATAATATAATTATTATATAATTATATGTATATATAGAATTGTCTGGGATGAAAAAGGAGGGGGAGGTGTTACGTATAAGGTAGGTTAGTATTACTATTATTATTATATTTATATTATAATAAGTTTTATTTTTTTATGGAAAATAGAATATATTATATTTTAATTGCATAGTATTTTACTATGCAGTGCACAGTAAATCTTGTGAATCAGTTCGACGCCCGTGAATTCGTTTAATTTCAAAACACTGCGAATCCGTGATTTTTCCATTCTCCAATAAATAGGATGCTTAGTTAGAATTGAAAATCACACCAGAATCAGAGAATTCTTCTTCTATAATATTGAGCATATTTCTTTAGAGTTTAAGGAAGCTTTGAGCGTAGAAAACAGTGAAAGTTTTCTTCAAAAATATCTCCACTATACCAGTTGGAATACTTTTCTTTTTAAGGTAAGGGATATTATTTTTTTTCAGTATTCATATGAAATAATATTTTTTCCATACTCTGTAGTATGTAAGTAATATTATTTTGTTTCAGATTTTGAATTCTACACTCATTTTGTCAAAGTTTTGGTTTCTATACTCCATGAAATTAGTAGAATATCTTTGATATTTACGCTTCATCCAGTATCTTTTCATTAAAATATTATTCTGAGCATTCTTGATAAGTTTTAACTTTTTCATGTCGGAGTACTATTCACGGGGTACTATTCCTGAAGTACTATTCACAAGATATTATTCACTCAGTTACTATTCACCCGGGATACTATTCATGATAAAAATTGATGTCTTTTCGGTCCAAATCATTTTTAATACAATATTATGCTTGAATTTTACTCCACAAAGCAGTATCATGTTGACAATTTGGATATTATTGAATTCTAGATAAATTAAATTATAAATCTTTAAAAATTTATCATTTGCTTTCTTTTAATTGAATTCTTATATCATTGTCATCATCCTCATGCTTATATTGTTATGAAAGTCATCTTTGGCCCGTAGTGCATAAATGGACCTGGTATGATTATAACCAGGAATTATTCGGTATAATCATGTCTGTAATGTTACAAATGATGTGGTAAAAGTCCTCATTGGCCCGTAGTGCATTAATGGACAGTTGTTGGCATGATCATGACCATTGGTGAAAACACGAATATCCTTGGCCCGTAGTACATGGATAATTTGTGGTCGTAATACTAATGAATATCATTAGCCGTAGTGCATGGGTGATTGATGTGGATTATTTATTAAGCTGAATCTCAGTGATAAAATTGATGACAAATTCTTTTAAATCATAGAAGATAGTAGATATCATGCTCTACTTGACTTTTCTAATGGATTGCCAGAATACTACGATATTCCAACGCATTTAGGTTATAGAACAACCTTCATCTTACCAACACATAATAATAACATATAATATAATTTTATTCATTATTTAATCAAATAAAATTATTTTATAATTAATCCGAATTTCTCGGTCATTACATAAGCGTTAAACACTTTAGCCGACGTGAGGGTTAAGTGTACGCGAATATTAAACGGGCAGAACCTACACCCCGTGTATGGTTTGACTGTGAGATAATGAAGACCAATGATTAAACCTACGAATGATGAAGAAACTGAATTAATTATAATAATATATAACGTTAAGAAGCCGAGTTAGTAATGATAACTTGGAGGAAGTTTCGAGTCAAATGAACTGGACGTTGTAAGATATGAATAAGGTAACGTAAAATGCTTAACGCTATGAATGCGTAGAATTGATATTGAATGATCGTTCTAAGTATACAAAAGACTGTATGACTTAGACGATAAGAATGAATCCTGAGGTATGTCATTTAGTTGCTAGAAAGCCATAAGGAATGAGAAATTGACTTAACGAATATTATAGTTTAATGATTCGGATAAGTTAAGATAAAGTTTAGGTTGTGGTATAATCATAATCTTTGATGGTTGCAATATGGGAGTTGGGCTAAACAATTCCTTTAGAGAGCGGAGGTATATACGAAACTGGCAACCGATCTAACTCATTGTGAAAGACAGTGTAGATGAGACGGGAACTTGTTTGTTGGTTATTTGTGGGAAATCACTCAGAGTACAATATGGACTACTAGCAGAGACGCGATGTGTACTGAGTCCTATAAGAGTTATAAGAAGAAGATAAGAATATAAATTATTAAAGATGATGATCGTATGAGTAAGACATCTCCGTATGTTATAAAGCCATAAACCGGTAAAGAATGTTGGTCGTATAAACTTAGATTGCAAGAACGCGAACAGTAAGAAATAAAGAAAAGTTTAAACCAACGTGTAAGTCAAGTATATGACTAATTGGTGTATGTGTTTTTCCTTGTGTTATATAGGGATTGGAATGAACAGTTCAGCATAAATTGTGAGTTGTAGTTGTGCGTAAGGCAAGTTTCCTAACTCCATTCATATTTTTAAATGAATGCTAGTTTCTTAAACTTTCTCAGATGTTGAACATGAGAAGTTTATCTATGTGCAAATGTGCAATATTTGTACAAGGTAGTAGAATGTATGAGGCCTTGTGCCACAATTTGAACACTTCAGTGTTTCTATGAGATGAACTGTTTTATGATTTAACTGTTCAATATGAGAATGTTCTGTTTGTACATGAATCGTTATTGATAAGTCTGTGCTAATGATTCTAGCCAGACGGAATGTGTATGAAAAAGGTAGAAAATGAAAGTATTTCGAAGTGAATGTGACTAATGTTTTAAAATGATAGGAATTAGAATTATTCCTATTATTCGAGTTGCTTTATAACCTTTGTTCGGTTATTAAAGTTTTAAAAGAATGTTTAAATTCTTGAAGTTGTTTATTCAACTGTTATGACTTACTGGGAAATTGAATGCTCACACTTGCTTTAAATGAAAAACATTTTCAGCGTACAGGTAGAAGAACTTAAGGATTTCGTAAAGATCAATCTGATCGGTATCCAGAAGAAGTGTCATTCAATATGTGAATGAGCGTGAAGATCAAGCCAAGACTTGTAATGTAGAATAGTTAAATTGAACTGTAGATTAGTTTAATGAACTGTTATGTATCCTTAGTGGCGGATAAAAGTAATTCTTGTAAGATGTAAAGAATAATGTAAATATCATTATTTGTAATGAACGAGGTTATAAGGTAATATAACCTGGGATTTGAGAATGTATGTTGTTATATTTAATATATAATGATGTATGTTTTGAAGGAGATGTACTCATGATGCACGGAATCTGGGTGTGAAGATAGACCGAATTTCGGGGCGTGACAAGTTAGTATCATAGATGATAGGTTATAAATCTTAGGTATGAGTACCTATGACTATAATCGTAGTGAGAATGGTAAGAAAATCGTTGACTTAAATGATTAACGAAGAAAATCACCACTTGATCATATTGAATAGTAATAACGGATGTTCTATTAAACGATGGATGATTTATAGCTAATTCTATAAAGGAATGGTACTATAAATTAATACAGGAAGAAAAACTCAGATTGAGTTGTAAAGGATAGCATACGAATTAAAAAAAATTTGTATTAAGTAAAGAGAAAGTAAGAATGGTAATGTCGCTCTATCAATATGTATATGGCGAGAAGGTGAATCTTTTCTCATGTATATACTTGAAAGGTAGAGAATGATAAGATAGGTGCGAGTTCTTAAATCTCATACTTATGAAAAGTTTGTGACTCATAGTTATATGCTATGTTTTTGACCCCTAAGCATATGGATAGTCCTTGATTTGTTCTTGGATTACATATTGCAAAGATAAGTTCTTAAACACATATGATTGTGGAAAGTTCTTAAACACATAAAGTGTGGTAAATTGATGGACTATACTAAGGTATAAGAATGTTTAGACTGAAAATGAAGTATTTTCAGTATGCTTAGCATTAAAGGTGCTAGAGAAGATTAAGTGTTGTCGCAAGTAAGACAATGAAGGAAGATGAAAAAATAGGATATTCCAAGTCATCTAGCTATGCTAGATTTCGAAGTTAATTAAAATCGTGCGTTTGTGCGTGTTTTGAAAATGAAAGAATTGGTTCAACTTTTGGAACCAATGGATTTTAAAAGAACTATTCTTGGTATGTTTATGCTAATTATTTTGGGTAGACAAAAATTGATTTGAAATATCAAAATAAATTTTATATCATCAATGTATTTGATGCAAAGATGGTAAAAAGATGGAGTTATTATTGCAATTGAACCTGGTGTTGGATGTGATCTTAGGATCAACAACCCGCTATGGTATGATGTATAATGACGAAGTCATAAACTGGTGAAGTCCTCAACGTACTGTTAAAAGTATGGTATCACGACGTCATAAAATGTTTTGATGTACTGTGAAAGAATTTAAAGAAGTAGTCGATGTCAATTGATTTGACTAGATGAATGTTTCAAGTTGATGTCCAATTTATTGGTATGGTCTAAGCTATTTGATTTTGCTAAGACAAATAGTATGTCATGTTTAAAAGAAACTCGAGCTTTCTTTGAAGAAGTTATGCCAAGCCAAATTGTTTTGGTTCGAAATCAAATGATTTAGTCTGAGGTGAACACACCCTAAAATGGGGTTATACGATGGGTTGATCACTTACGTACGGAAGAGGTAATTTACCTTCTTGGTGATTGTAAACTGACCATGATAGAAGGGTTTACGGTGAAATGTTGTTAAACCTAGTAAGAGTTCATGGTCGATTTGACCCCTCAGCAAAAGTATGAAATGTTTTAAAGGAATTCTTATGTTCCTCGTTATTCATTCTGCTTCATGATTCTTGATACGTTATGAAGGTAAGGGAATGTTTGAAACATTAGAACTTCTCTGAAGAGAAGTTGAGAAGAAGAGTAAGCTAATATTTTGAGGACGAAATTCTGTGAAGAAGGGGTGAATGTGAGGACCCGTGTATAGGTGTGGTTTTAAGAAATTCCGAGGACGAAATTTTTATAAGGGGGGAAGAATGTGACAACCCGAAAAATCGGATTGTTCATAATTTAAGTTTAAATAATTAGTTATTAATAAAATGAATTTTTATTAATAATATTCTGTGCTATGTGTTTATTAATCGTTCTATAACCTAGGATGATTATAATACGGGAGGATTTTGGCTACGAGCTAGACTGAACGAATAAGAATTTTCATGACAAAAATAAAAAAAATTCGGGAACAAAAATATATTTCTGGGGAAAAAGTCGAAATAGACACTATTAACCCAACAAAACCTAAGGGTTAGGGTTTGAATAACCTAAGCCTTTTCGAGAGTTCGGTATATCGAGATGACATTCCGTCGAAAGATTTGACGATAATATATCGTGAAAATATAAGTAAGCCGATAAAAGTTTTTCTCAAAAAACGTGCAAAAATTGGACGAAATAAAAACGACGAAAATTACTGTTATGTACTTTTCATTCTTTTAACTACGTTATGGGAAAACGTGAAGGAAAACGCTTATTATCAAAAAGTGTTTTTTAGTTTTTCGGAGTTCCAAAGAATGCGTAAAATTTAATCTATAAAGGAAAGACAAAATATTCAAAAATATTTGGATTCCGAGAATCACAGTTTTTCAAACTGTTGGACGAATTATGCAAGACGGAAGAACGAAGCTTCCCAGGGAAGCTTCGTGAATAGTAAGGAGGTGTTAATAGTAAGGAGGTGGGAATAGTAAGGCAGTTTGCCAATTGACCAAAACTCCCCTATCCTTGGTTTTCTATATAAGAGAAGCTTAAGCTCATTTGTTGGTTAATGAAAAATTCACCAACACTTGAGAGAGAGAGAGAGAGAGAGTTCGGATGAGAAGGAAGAGGAAGAGGAAGAGGAAAAGCTAGCACGAGTGCAAACTTTATCCAATGGAAGGAGATTAAAGAAGAAAGGTATTGAAAACCTAACTTCTAAGTTAATTTTCTTTAAGCTTTCTATGTTAAAAGCATAGCTTAATGGAAAGGATGTTAAGAATGATTTCATATGGTTGAAATCATGAGAAAATGAATAAATAAGAATTCGAAGTTTATTTTATAATTTTTTTAAGGAAGTATAAGTTTCGTAATGAATTTGAACGATCCGAATGAATCATATGAATGATTCGGTGAAATTAATAAGGAATGTTGTCTTATAACATTAAATTCCAAGAAAAAGTGAAATTATAATCAAAGTATGGATTAAAAATGAAGAATGAACGAAGAACGCGAAGAACACGAAGAACGTTGTTGATGGACAAATTTAAAACCATCATAGTATAACATGTTGTTGATGGACAAGTTTAAAACCATCACATATAAGTTAGATGCTTATTGCTTGGTTAGGAATGATAAAACGTTCATGAAGAACGGATTGAACTTAGCTATAACAAAGTTATGGTAAAAATTTTGTAAAAGACGAACGAGAAATAGAAAGTATGTAAATGAACCCGAATGTGTAAGATTTCATAAGAAAGTAAGAGAACGTAGAAAATGTGAGTCGTGGACTCAAGAACGAACGAGTTCCAAGTGGACGAATGGACGAAGAACGTTAATAACGTAAAACGAACAAAGGATGGAATATAACCCAATTGAATGGTAAGTTAATAGATTCATAATGAATTTCTGTCCAAGGGAAGTTGAAGTACGTAAGATAAGGAAGAGAATGGCTTTGGAACGACCTTGTTCCGAGTTATAACAAAGAAGTTATGAGATTACGAAGTAAGCGACTCAAGCCTGCAAAAGACTTAGGAATTTTTTTAAGGTTTCATGCGCCGCAGAGCCATATAAGCCTTGGGAGGCGGCACCATAGCGCCAGCCTGAGCAATAAGGTACTGGTTAGTGGTGCTATAGTGCGAGAAGAAGGGAAAGAACCGGCGCCACAGCGCCGGTGCAGAGCGAAGCCTAGTGAGGAGAGTTTAACTGCTCAACTCATGGGGGAAGTGTACAAATAGATAATGAACATGTAGTTCACTTAATGTAACACTTAAACAAGTAATTTAAACCGTTAATAAAGGTTGAGCTAAAAGATTGAATGAGATTAAAAGATAAAGAATGTAATAAACATAAACGTAATGTAGTTACGATAAAGGATCGGTATTAGCACACAACGAACCGTATGGCTTCGACATTAAGAAAGAATAATGAGCATGGGGTTCATGGGATGTATAGCGATTGAAAGCGGTTAAAACCTTGAGTAAAGGTTGGATGATAGATTAAGAGACGAGCAACGTGAACGCAGAATACGTAAACAATCCTCGTGAATCATATTCGCGTCGAGCGATCGTTCTAAGTATACATTGGTTGTATGACTTAGACGTTGACAAAAGTAGTAAGTAAGATAAAAATTATCAAGAAAGCTGTAACGAATGGTAATAAGAATAATGAAAGTCCGAGGGTAAGTCGGATAGAGAATGTGAGAATGAGATGTAAGCGTTAAACACGTTAGCCGACGTGAGGATTGAGTGTACGCGAATATTAAATGGGTAGAACCTACACCCCATGTATGGTTTAACTGTGAGATAATGAAAACCAATGATTAAACCTGTGAATGGTGAAGAAACTGAATTAATGATAATAACGTATAACGTTAAGAAGTCGAGTTAGTAATGATAACTTGGAGGACGTTCCGAGTCAAATGAACCAGACGTTGTAAGATATGAATAGGTAACGTAAAATGCTTAACGCTATAAATGCGTAGAATTGATATTGAATGATCGTTCTAAGTATACAAAAGACTGTATGACTTAGACGATAAGAACAAATCTTGAGGTATGGCATTTAGTTGCCAAAAAACCATAAGGAATGAGAAATTGACTTAAAGAACATTATTGTTTAATGATTCGGATAAGTTAAGATAAAGTTTTGGTTGAGGTACAATCATAATCTTTGATGGTTGACATATGGGAGCTGGGCTAAACAATTCTTTTAGAGAGCGGAGGTATATACGAAACTGGCAACCGATCTAACTCACTGTGAAAGATAGTGTAGATGAGACGGGAACTACTTTGTTGGTTGTTTGTGGGAAACCAATCAGAGTACCATATGGACTACTAGCAGAGATGCGATGTGTACTGAGTCCTATAAGAGCTATAAGAAGAAGATAAGAATATAAATCATCAAAGATGATGATCGTATGAGTAAGACATCTCCGTATGTCATGAAGCCGTAAACCGGTAAAGAATGTTGGTCACATAAACTTAGATTGCATGAACGCAAACCCTAAGAAATAAAGAAAAGTTTAAACCAATGTGTAAGTCAAGTATATGACTAATTGGTGTATGTGTTTTTCCTTATGTGTTATATAGGGATTGGAATGAATAGTTCAGCATAAATTATAAGTTATAGCTGTGCGTAAGGCAAGTTTCCTAACTTTATTCATATTTTTAAATAAATGCTATTTTCTTAAACTTTCTCAGATGTTAAATATGAGAAGTTTGTCTATGTGCAAATGTGCAATATTTGTACAAGGTGGTAGAACGTATGAGGCCTTGTGCCACAATTTGAACACTTCAGTGTTTCTATGAGATGAACTGTTTTGTGATTTAACTGTTCAATATGAGCATGTTCTGTTTATACAAGAACCATTATTGATAAGTCTGTGCTAATAATTCTAGCCAGACGGAATGTGTATAAAAAAGGTAGAAAATGAAAGTATTTCGAAGTGAATGTGACTAATGTTTTAAAATGATAGGAATCAGAATTATTCCTATTATTCGAGCTACTTCATAACCTTTGTTTTGTTATTGAAGTTTTAAAAGAATGTTTAAATTCTTGAAGTTGTTTATTCAACAGATATGACTTACTGGGCAATTGAATGCTCACACTTACTTTAAATGAAAAACATTTTTAGTGTACGAGTACAAGAACTTAAGGATTCCGTAAAGATCAAGTTGATCGGTATCTAGAAGAAGATTCATTCAATATGTGAATGAGCACGAAGATCAAGCCAAGACTTATAATGTAGAATAATTAAATTGATCTATAGATTAGTTTAATGAACTGTTATGTATCCTTGGTGGCAGATAAAAGTCACTCTTGTAAGATGTAAAGAATAATGTAATTATCATTATTTGTAATGAACGAGGTTTTAAGGTAATAGAACATGGGATTTGAGAATGTATGTTGTTATATTTAATATATAATGATGTATGTCTGGAAGGAGATGTACTCGTGATGCACGAAATTCGGGTGTGAAGATAGACCGGATTTCGGGGCGTGACAGGACCGCTGGAATTTTTAGGAAAGCCAGAGCCACTTAAGGTAGAAGCTTTGATTAAATAAATCACCAAGAAATTTGATGTATTAGGATGCACAGAAGAGCAAAAGGTTCCATTCGACACCTTTATGTTACGTGGAGAGGCGATTACTGGTGGGAATCCATAAAACTTACTCATCTGGCCGCACTTAAGATGTCTTGTGAGAAGTTACAAGAATTGTTCAACGACAAGTATTTTCAAGAAAGTAATCGTCACATGAAGGAGGTGGAATTCATCAAACTAGAACATAATAACATGACTGTATCGTAATACGAGGCAAAGTTTGCGGAGTTATCCAGGTTTGCATCCCATTTGGTAGATAATGAGAAGCGAATAACACAAATGTTTCTGCGAGGTTTGAAGCCTGAAATTTACAAATACCTTATTTCTCATAAACTTTGTTTGTGTTCTGATGTTGTGAATAAGGCTCAGTTATTGGAGCACAATAATGAGTCAGCTCAACCAAAAGATAATAACCAACAACACGATGATAATCGTACCAGTGGCAACGACCATCGGAACAATGATAACCATCGTGGAATAAATTATCATGCCATATATGGTAACCACTTCCGTGATAATCATGTCCAATATAATAGGAGGGGTGAACTAAGTGGGAACAACTTTAAGAAGAGAAGATTCAACAATGATGGAAAGACATCAACAGCAGCACCAACACTCGTTTCTAAGGAAGGAGAGCGACCACTGGTCGTATGCTACAAATGCGAACAGGAGGGACACATCAGTCTGAACTGTACGCATCAACCTAAAGTGTGTTATAATTGTAAAAAGGAAGGTCACTTAGCTCAATTTTATCATGCAACGATGTCATGTCCAGCTGGGATGGTGACACCAAAGGCTGTCCCAGACAAGTCCAAGTTGGTGGTTCAAGGGAGAACATTTTTTATGACTTTCCAAAAAGCGAGGAACCCTCCGAAGAAATTAGACTTTGACTTATCAGTTGAAACTCCGTTGGGAGAAACCTTCGTTATATCCACAATTTATAAATCTTGTTTGATTCAAATCGATACCCTCACATTACCTGTTGATCTCATCTCTTTGAAAATCTTGCATTTGATATGATTTTAGGGATTGATTGGTTAACTACTCATCATGCTAAAATTGATTATTTTCGTAAGGTCGTTAGCTTCCATATTCCTAACCAACCTGTTATGAGAATTCAAGCAACCAAACCACTAAAGTCAATCACTTTCATATAAAGTCATAAAGCCATTCGTTTATTGAAAAACGGATGTCAAGCTTTCCTAGCCCATGTCACCGATTTAAAGAAAAGTATGTCAGATTTGAATGATAATTCTGTTGTTAATAAATTTCCTGACGTATTTTCCAAAGAACTTCCTAGCCTACCCTCAGAGTGTGAAATCAAATTTTGTATTGACCTTGAACCCGGTACAAAACTCATTTCCAAAACTCCATATCGAATGGCTCCTATTGAACTTCAATAACCAAAATAAGTAGCTTTATAGGCTTAGCTGGTTATTATTGAAGATTCGTATAAGTATTTTCTTGAAACACTACTCCATTAACTTAGCTGACTCAAAAAGATACAAAATTCAGTTAGAGCGAGAAATCTGAGAAGAGTTTCTAAGAACTCAAGAAGAGACTCATTTCAGCACATGTTCTGACAATACCATTAGGTTCGGAGGAATTTGTCATCTACAACGATGCTTCAGGCAGAGGTTTAGAATGTGTTCTCATGAAATATGGGAAAGTCATAGCCTATGCCTCACAAAAACTCAAAGAATATGAGAGGAATTATCCTACTCATGATCTAAAGTTGGCTGCAGTCGTTTTCGCGCTAAAGATCTGGAGACATTACATGTATAGGGAGAAAGTGGAGATCTACATAGACCATAAGAGCCTCAAATATTTCTTCACCCAAAAGGAACTTAACATGCGCCAAGGACATTCGCTCAAGCTGTTGAAAGATTACGACTATATAATTCAATTCCATCTTGAAAAAGACAACGTGGTAGCTGACGCGTTGAGTAGAAAATCGTATGCATGTACAAGTGCGATATTGTCTGTGATGCCCCCAAAATAGGTATACATCACCCATTCTGAGTCACCAAATACGTGGTACATAAACAAATATAACTTTATTACTACAATTGTCGCGCAAAATACGACAACACATAAACTGTGAGTTTAAATACAAATATTGTCTAATAGACAGTATTAAAACTCAAAAGGAGTCCTCATTACTATTATTGATACACTATTTTACAAAAATAGTGAGGACTGCTAAAACAACTTTCTAGAGCCATCACTCCATACCCCGGCTAGTTCCTGCTATATTCTCACCTCCTGAGAAGAAAAATGGAACAAAAAAGAAAATGGTGAGCTCAACTAGCCTAGTAAAAAATATTATGACTAAGATAATATACAACAAATTATCAATAGTCTTCAACAGGGAAAAATCTGATAGAATATAATAGACAACAAGTTTTAGATCAACAACTGCAGCGAAAATAATAATTCATTAGAAGAGTTAAGTAGAGAATGAAATCTACTATCATCTATGAATTTAAAACTCCAACATCAATATTTTATCCCTGTAACATCAATCAATATACATCTTGAATCAAATATTCATCTTTGCACTACGGGCCAAATATATTCATTTGCATCACCAATTGGTCATGTTCATCTCAACACCTGTTCATCTTTGCACTACGGGCCAAAGATATTCATCAGGTAATCATTCATCTTTACACTACAGCCAAAGATATTCATAAAGTATCACCATTAATGACTGAGGATGATGAAAAACATTTTAGAGAACGAATCCAGTATGATAAAAGGACAAAGTTTAGAGATTCGTACTTTAGATAATTCAAGTTTAAAAATAATCCATAATAAAACGTAATGGAGAAAAATTCAAGAATGACGATCAAAACATGGATACAATCAAAGATAGTAACCATAATAGACATCTTGGATAAAGAAGAGAAAATTTTATTTTTTGGTGAATAGTGTCGTATTCGTGAATTGTGACGTATATGTGAATAGTTTCGTGTACGTAAATAGTAACCCCAACACAAAAAGTTTTAAATTTGATAAAAAGTTCAGACCAATATTTCGGCATAATGATATTGAAAGAAATAATATTATTTACGAAAAAAATAACATCCCTTACCTCAATATACAGTATTTCTGACCGAAATATCGGATATGACGCTGAAGAAAACTTGCAACTCTCAAAGTATCTAAATACTCATAAAATACGCTCGATATATATATATATATATATATATATATATATATATATATATATATATAGAGAGAGAGAGAAAAAAAAACTTGTTTCTGGTGTGATTTTCAATTCTAACTCCGCACCCTATTTATAAGAAAATGTTAGAACACCGAAGCAGACTTAACCTGCTACCTGATTGCTTTACCTGCTACTATTCCGGCCCATCACTTTTGAAATTGAATTTCTGCACATTTCTCACCAACCAAAAGTGGGGCCCACCAATTCTAGAAATTTTCAAAATATTTTAAATAATCAGTAACTTCAATAATTCATATAAAATAACCCTTTTATCAGAAAAATTTGAATCTCATATCCATTCAGTAGACACTTAAAATTTTCTGTATACCTGTCACTAACATTGCAGGAGAGCAGATTCGTCTTTTAAGAGGGAACCCTGAAAGACGATCCATATCCATGCCGAATACTACCGGAAGTTCAGCATCAACCCCGGATTACAATCTGGGAGTAACAATTCTAATCTCGGAGATAACCCCTAGGCATGCAGATCAATATCGGAACACACATCGGAGAAGACCGATTAATCTCGGAGATAACCCCGAGGTATCCAGTCTCAGTCCTAACCATGGGAATATCCACCAACCTTGGTGATAACCCCAAGGAATGCAATTTCGGCAATAACCCCGGAAATGCTTGTTACAAATGCAACCAGCTTCAATATCGGCGCTCACAACGAGATACACTGTACCAGCCCGGCGATAACATCGGGAAGACAGGCACACCACAAAGATGACAATGAGGACCTTCAACAAATTGTAGCAGTCCAATCTCAGCGAAGCTGAGCAACGTCTGCTTTATCAGCCCAATCCTGCGATAGCACCGATGAGGGGCAACATCGTCATCTAACCAACACGATGCCATGCCACGTCATCTAAACGTCTCTACGCAACAGTGTCCCACAAGACTAAACAATCCTGAGTGACTATTGTGCAGGGTAACGGATGAAAGTTGAAGCTTGAAGACCGGAGGGCACCGTTCCATCTTCAATGACTTCGTACAAACTCTAATCCCATGCCATTGTACAACTCTCGACAACGACGGTCCGAAATAGGTCCTGTATACCTCAAACGGATGCCCAGATAGCACTTCTAAAAGTCCAAGTGGACATTACAGTGTCTGAGTACACGTACTTCGAGACGACCCGACCCAAAAAACCCAGGCCAACCCGGGTTGCCTCTGGTCTACCTGCGGCCCAGCCGCAGGTCTACCCTCTATAAATAGAGGGCTTGGGGTGGCCATTTTGTAAGAGAAAACGGCGAGGAAGCCCTGCCTAATTTGCTCTTTACTCACCCCAGACTGAGTGCTTTCTCATTTTAAACACTTGTGAGCTCACATATTGCTTATTTTATACCTACAAAAGCCAGTGTTTACTACTTTAAAGATATTAAAGTCTTCTTTGGAAGCCCACTGTAAGCCTTCTTTTACACTTTAAAGTTTTTCTCTTCATCTTTACACACACCCTTCTACACGTTGAGAGTCGTGTTGCACACTTTTGCCTGGACTTCGGTCCGTGGTTTATTTTTAGTTTGTATATATATATATATATATATATATATATATATATATATATATATATATATATATATATATATATATATATATATATAGACTAACAATATCGAGTTATTCCTCGATTGAGCCTAGACTTCGGTCTGGAGCGTTTAATTGCTTTTGTATATATATATATATATATATATATACATTTATATATATAAACTGCGTGTCGAACTCTGTTCGATGAGCCTAGACTTATGTCTGGTGCGTTTAATGGCTTTCTTATATATATAATTATATATATGAACTGCTATCGAACTCTGTTCGGTGAGCCTGGATTTCACATCCGATGCATTTACTGCTTTAATATATATATATATATATATATATATATATATATATATATATATATATATATATATATATATACTTCTATATATTAACTGTTGTTGGACTTTGTCCGATGAGCTTGGATTTTATATCCTGTGTGTTTACATGCTTATATATATATATATATATATATATATATATATATATATATATATATATATATATATATATATATATATATATTTATATTTCGTCCCACCTGGAGTTTACTTCGTGGTGGTTGACCGTTTTTAAAGCTTTCTATACATTTCGTCCCACCTTGAGTTTACTTCGTGGTGGTTGACCGTTTTTACAGCTTTCTGTACTTTTCGTCCCGCCTGGAGTTTCCTCCGTGGCGGTTGATAGCTTTTACAGCTTTATTTATATTTCTGATCCCCCATGGATGTGCTCCGTGGCTGGTGATCATGTATGTATATATATACTTACGACTTTTATATATATACCTGCTTAATGCTTTTATATCAATTGCGGCATCATGTGAGCCTAGGAATCATATGATCACAGATTCAGTCCCCTGAATCTAAATTCGGTTCTCATGATGGACATTTTCAGCTGTAAGCAGCTTGTAAATATATCTGTGATATTTGAATTTCCTCAGATGGTTTTCATACCCACGAGGAATTCAGCATCTTTTTGTACATTATTTTCGTACGGATGCTTCGCATCTGTCAAATAAAATCAATCCATCCGAATACGAAATAAAATGGGAGTGTAAAAGGTCTCAATTACTATTGAGCATCAGGGTTTGAAAAACCTCTTTTATAAAACATCACTGCCATATCTTGCTTAAAATTGAATTTTTACATAAAATTCAAACCCTGTGTATATAGGTGCGAACGAGGCCTCGCACTACTTCCAAATAACAGCACATTGACCCACACACACACATTTAGATAACAGTTTCTTGAAAAGAGGTGGTCACCGTGGTAACACGGATGTCGGGGGGTGCCTAACACCTTCCCTCCGCATATGCAAGTCCCCGGACCCTAATGAATCTCGGTTTCACTGACCCATTTAGCAGTGTCACATCACTAGGTTAATGTGCAAACCTTTTCTCGGTTGTGTTAGTACAACCAGTTAAAAAACTAACTGGCGACTCTTATAGTCCAATCGTCGACATTATACATGTCGGACCTTTTTCACTTGTTTTTTCAAACAAATCTCACCTAAAATGAGAACACCAAAGAACAAGTAACGGAAAGGGACAATTAAAAATCCCGACGTCGACAGGTGGCGACTCTGCTGGGGACTCCAGTAAGAGGACTTAATCCGCTATTACAATTTTTTCAAAATTGTTATCTGCTTGTGTGTGGATGTTGCATTTATATTTTATGATGAATGTGTACAAATGCATTTCCTTACTTAGTGCTTCGCACTATAAACTGCTTGTGATATTAGTGCTTCGCACTATAAACTACTTGTGATATTAGTGCTTCGCACCATATCTGCTTGTGATATTAGTGCTTCGCACATGTCATCATTT
This sequence comes from Panax notoginseng, assembly GCA_016801055.1. Lineage (NCBI taxonomy): Eukaryota > Viridiplantae > Streptophyta > Magnoliopsida > Apiales > Araliaceae > Panax > Panax notoginseng. The sequence goes on along the minus strand of CM029023.1, from coordinate 54,883,398 downwards.
TTATGCGGTAAGACGCGATGTATGTGAATGTATGTTGTGTGGTCCCTCCACCAGGAGGCTATCCCGTCGGTGTTTGATTACTGGACTCGTGATAAGACTAATTCTTTGAGGCTCAGGAAAGGCACCACCAAAATTCGCTCCAGTTGAAAGACCGAATTAACTTCCCGTCAAGTAGATTGCGATGATTTGGGAACCTTCATGCCAAAAAGCCGCGAGAGTAACCTAAGATAGGTCAGCCTCTGATAAACCCAAAACGAAGGAAAGTCTCTTCATGCACTCATTTTAAATTACTTGGAAAGCATAATTACTTGTAATTATCTTCCATATCTGTCTCCATGTAATGAGAAGTATGAAGAAATGTGTACACATACATGCTACAAACAGCTGACATCCATTTTGCAGGATAAAGTGTCAAAACTGGACACATCACATAGCATGTTATTATCCACCTTCCCTAAAGACTAAACAATGCAAGTCTTTTGTAGGGAATCAATCGGACCTACCACCCGTTCAAAGTCCAAAAAGGCAACATGCCTACAGTCAATCATGTCGTCATCCGACCAGACTGAACTTAATCCAGTTTCTCGAAAGGAATTCGACGGATTAAGCAAACAGATTAAAGATTTGGCTGTTCTACTAAAAGAATTACACCAGTCTACATAGGGTCAGAAAATACCCGTACATGCTGAATCCTCCACACAAGGAGGAACCCAGGTCATTACAATACCTGAACTGCAGTTGGATCCGACCAACAAAACTCATGATGCTGCCCATCCCACTGGAGATCCAGACACTGGTGACATCAAAAAGAAAGTCCTCCAAACGGAAGACACTCTTCATACTATCAAAGGAATTGGAACAAACGGAAGTGTTTAATATGCCGATTTGTTTATTTTCCCTGGTATTCATTATCCATAAAAATTTAAGACTCCTGACTTTGAAAAATATGACGGGTTAGGAGATCTTTACACACATCTAAAGGTGTTTATTAGAGAACTTGGATCTTATGCAGAGGATGAAAAACTCAAAATGCAACTGTTCCAAAAAAGTCTAACTGGAGAAGACCGTTCGTGGTACACAAGATTAGACAATTCAAAGATCCATAGTTGGGAAGAGCTAGCACACGCTTTCCTCACCCAATACAACTTTCAATCTCAAATGGCTCCTGATCGGTATCAAATTACCAAGATCAATAAATAGTCTAATGAGTCTTTCAGAAAGTATGCTCAGAGGTGGAGACGCCTGGCTGCCCAATTTAGTCCTTCCATAACAGGATCAGAGATGGTCATGACTTTCATAGACATATAAGAAGCACCTTTCTATGAAAGAGTTTTAGCCGGCATCGGCAAACCATTTTTTGAAATGGTCAAACATGGGGAGATGGCTGAAATGGGATTGAAATCCGAAAAGATTCAAGACCTAGCTGTACTCAAAGCTGTTGCTGATCACATCCAATCTAGAAATTATGGGAACAACCCCCGGAGGGTCCATAAAAAGAAAGAAGCGGATGTTTCCCTGATACTACAGGGTCAAAAAGGCAGTTAAAACATGCCTATCCAGAGGAAAAATTACACTACCTTTCAAGCATAGTCTTTAAACCCTCCAGTACCAAAAGGTGGAGAAGTCAAATGACCTCGAGTATTCACACCCTTAGGGGACACCCTCGAGAACATTCTTAATCTTCTAACAACACAGCAGAAAATCACGCATCTGCTTCCACCAGCCAGCCCTAATGGACGGGGTTTTAATGCTGCTCGGAAATGTGCTTATCATGCCGGGGCATCTGGACGTGATACTCACGATTGTTGGGCCTTGAAACATAAAACACAAGACCTGATAGACAACGGTGAAATCGTGGTCACCAAACCCGATCAGCCTCACGTTCAAGACAACCCTCTTCCTCAACACAAGGAAGAAGAGGTCAACATGATTAATTGGAGCAGCGGACAGAGTTCCAATTTCAGCTGTGAATCCTCCCAGACCCCTAAAGATGGTGTTGACAGATGGGATTATATCAAGTTCCAATTCACAATGGAACGAAAGATGAAGGCTCTCTGTAAACAAATTGAGCAATTGGCGAAACTGGTGACTTATCAGCATCAAGTGACTCGTCAGCTAATCAGCTAGGAGCATGCCAGTCTCCTACCTATTGTCATGAATATACCCTCTTCACTTTCAGAAAATGAAATGCTGGAAGATAAAGTGACGAAGAGAGCGAATGCTAAGGCCCGTCGGGATTTTGCCAACAAAAGGGAATTCACATATTTGGGCCAACCTATGGAGGAAATCCTTCATATGTTAATCAATAAAGGAAGGATTAGTTCCCTTCTACCTCCAATCAACCCCCGTTCAAGACGATACAACTCTGAGGGAGTATGTCAATATCATTCTCAATCTCGCGGTCACAGCACAGAAGAATGCTGGGCACTCTGCCACCTAATTCAAAATTTAATCGACAGTGGCATACTGCGCCTGGCAGATAACGACACTGTGTTACGGGCAAGTGAGGATTCGGGTCCTACTAAGTGGAAGAGTGTAGTAGCAGTCATATCCGCTTAAAATGATGTGGTTAACAAATCACTTGTCATGCCAGTAATTCAACTCAAGGGAATCAACAATCCTTTGAAAGTGGCCGCTCCCGAGCCAATCAACTTGCCGTGCAGAGCATAATATCCTATTGTTAACTTGTGCGCAGTTCCATGGAATTATGGAGAAGGTGAAGGATCCACCTCGCATACAACTGCTGCAATGTTGAAGGAGAATCCACTATATCTTCCCCAACGGGTAATGAAGCCTGTCATCAAGTCTAAGGGGAAAGTACCCATGGAGAAGATTGAAAATTTCCTCCGCACTATGGGTCATAACGAAGCCAAGGTGATTTTAAGCTTGAAAGAAGCTCCACAATAGATATCAATCTTGGACTTGGTCCTGACTTCCGAGAATTACCGGAAGGTCTTGTTAAAGGTTTTAGAAGAAGCCTATCTACCGATATCAGTTGATATGGAAAAGTTTCAACATCTGGTTGATCACATTTTCAACAACAATGTGATATCCTTCACTGATGATGACATACCGCCCGAAGGGTCCGGTCATTACAAACCGTTGCACATTACGGTCTTGTCCTCCGGATATATGGTGGCTAGAGTATTAATAGATGGAGGTTCCTCTCTGAATATCTGCCCATACGCTACCTTGGTGAAGATGAATATAAATCTCAATCGAATGCAGAATAGCCATACCATTATCAAAGCTTTTGATGGAGCCCGTCGTAACTCGGTCGGAGTAGTTGAGCTGCCAATTGAGATTGGTCCTCATACATTCTGCGTATCCTTCCATGTGCTCAAGATAGATTCGATATACAACCTGCTCTTGGGATGACAATGGATTCACATGGCAAGGGCAGTCCCCTCCACTCTTCACCAACAGTTGAAATACATCATCAGCAATAGCCTGGTCACAGTCAATGCTGAACCGGAGATTCCTCAGCCAATAAGGATGTTGAGCCAATTAGTTTTCATGCTTTGGAAATAAGTAATACCGAATACCATGCTATTGGAACGCCACTGCCCGAACCCCAAATTTATGCCGAGGTAATGTCGGCCACGCAAGAAATGATGTCGTTGGGTCATAAACCGAGACAAGGGTTGGGTAAAGATTTCCAGGGTATCAAGTACCCTATTCGCTTAACTAAGCAAATTGGGACAGTTGGACTAGGCTATTCTGCCAGCTCTAGTCACAGGAATCCTCATAAGCATCATTAGATTCCTTCAGCTTCAACCATGCGGCGTTTATCTTCGTCTTCAAGCTCCGAGTCCGCACAACCTCCCGTAAAGGTGCCAACCAATATAATGGCAATGTTATTTCCCAAGCCGGTACTGGTGAAGGAGAAAGAAATCTTTGTTCCAGATCCCACAGTGGAGGAAGAAAGGGAACGAAGAATCAAGCAAGACGTCATACGGATGATGTCCGGCATACGCATCACTATTCATGATGAGCATACCAATAAATACACCCTAGACGATGATTGCCCAGACGTAATGGCTATCATTCGGGACAGGAAAGAGAATGATAATCCCTCTATCACTGCGGTTCACCCAGAATTTGCTCTTGCCAATTGGAATAGCATTCCTTGCATTGTTCGTCAAGGGTAAAGCGGCCGAAAACTCTTTATGCCCTGTAGATATAATAACTGCTTACTTTTCTGTATAGTATTAGCGGTTTATTTTGCCAGTATATGCTAACACTGTGTATGATCAACATATTTCATATATACAAACTGAAAGCATATTTTGTTTCAGGACTCTGAATTTAGATGTGTCAGTACTTGCTGATATGGTGCCTCTTCTCCACAAGGATTGTACCTTTGATGTAGAGATGAATTCAGCCTTGGTGGATATACATGATGACATTGAGGTGCCTCCAAAAATTTAAGAGTGGGTCAAAGACAAACCCAAACCCAACCTTGATCAAACCACTCCTTTTAATCTCGGAACCTTAGAAAATCCTAAGTTAATCCAGATTGGTTCAGACCTTACCCCAAACCGACGGAATGAAATGGTTACGCTATTAACCCAGTTCTAGGACGTGTTTGCATGGTCTCATTAGGATATGGTGGGTTTGTCCACTGATAATGTCCTTCATCACCTTCCCATTAAAGAGGGATTTAAGTCAGTCAAGCAGAAGCTCAGGCGATTGAAACCTGAATGGAGTTTAAAGGCGAAAGAAGAAATTGTGAAACAATTTCAAGCTGGCACCATAATAGTGTCTACATATCCTGAGTGGATATCCAACATCGTGCCCGTACCTAAACCTTGAGGGAAGGTGCGAGTTTGCGTGGATTACTGGGACTTGAACAAAGCTTGCTTAAAAGATAGCTTTCCCGTGCCATTTATCCACATTCTCATTGACAATACTGCGCAATACGACATGTACTCCTTTGCAGATTGCTTTGCAGGGTATCATCAGATCATGGTTGCCAAGGAAGATCGTGAAAAAACTGCTTTCATCACTCCTTGGGGAACTTTTTGCTATAAACGGTTGTCATTCGGCCTCATCAATGCTGGAGCTACCTATTAACGAGCTATGATGGCTCTTTTCCACAACTTAATGCATAAAGAGATCGAGATCTACGTAGATGACATTATTGTCAAATCCCGAAAGGAGGATGACCATATTGACCATCTCAGGAAGTTGTTCAACAGGTTGCGTAAGTACAACTTGAAGTTGAATCTAGCTAAGTGCGCATTTGGCGTTAAATCAGGCAAGTAGCTAGGATTTCTAGTCAGCCACAAAGGGATAGAGCTGGATCCTGCCAAAATCCAAGTCATCATGGAAATGCCCATTCCTCAGACAGAAAAGGAAATACGGGAATTTTTGGGAAGAATCAACTTCATTAGCAGATTTATCTCTCAACTCACAGCAACCTGTGAGCCTATCATCAAGCTGTTAAGGAAGAACTCCTCCATGAAATGGAATGAGGAGTGCCAGAATGCCTTCCTTACAATCAAGAAACAGCTAATCAAAGCTCCCATCTTGGTACCATGCAGGGATGATGTTCCCCTATTTATGTATCTATCCGTAAGTGACAATGCCATGGGCTGCCTGCTGGGACAGAAGGACGATAGAGGCCTAGAACGAGCTATCTATTACCTCAGCAAAAGATTCGGCAACAGTGAACACAAGTACACTCTGATCGAAAGGACGTGTTGTGCTTTAGCACGGGCTACCATAAGGTTACAACATTATCTCCATGGGCACACAACCCACCTCATATCCCGCGTGGATCCTCTCAAGTACGTGTTCAGTAAACCCATACTGAATTATCGGCTGTCCAGATGGCAGTTGATCCTACAACAATTTGACATCGTATATGTGACTCAAAAGTCCATCAATGGTCAAGGAATTGCAGATCAACTGGCCGCCGCACCATCAGGGGATTTCAAACCCTTGGAAACCTACTTCCTTGATGAAGGAGTAATGACAATTCAGCAACACCATCAGTACGATACACGCCAAACGTGGAAGATGTATTTCGATGGAGCTGTCAATATGGAAGGTTCTGGAGCTGGAGCAGTTCTATTATCTGATACGGGGGAGCAGTATCCCGTTGCCGTCAAATTACAATTTGTCAACACCAACAATACGGCTGAGTATGAAGGCTATCTTATGGGGCTAAAGCTTGCCTATTAAATGGGCATCAGGCGGTTAACTGTCCTTGGAGATTCGGAGTTGGTAATCAGACAATCCACCGGAATCTATCAAACCAAGGAACTACATTTGCTGCCTTACCATCGGCAAGTTTTAAAAATGGCTTTGGGATTCGAAGAAATATCCTTTCTACACATTCCTCGTAATAGGAATGATTTCGCAGACGCGTTAGCAACTTTGGCCTCCTTGATCCGCTTATCAGACAAGGAACACTTGCCAAGTGTCACAATTTCCCTGCACAAGGCCCCAGCCTATGGGAATTACGTTAGAGAAGTATCGGATGAGCTACCTCCCATCCAACATCCTTGGTATCAGCATATCAAGGAATATCTGCGAGATGGATCTACACCCGCTGAGGCGTGCCCGACTGAGAAAAGGCGGATCCATCGATTGGCTATAAAATTCTACCTGAGTGGAGATGCGTTCTACAAAAGAGATGCAGGATTAGGTCTTCTCAGATGTTTAGACAAAGATCAAGCCCAAAGGCTTATGGATGAAATACATGGCGGAGTCTGTGGCCCCCACATGAGTGGCCCCCACCAGGATGACTGACAGAAAAAACTATTATCTCGCGCTGATCCCAACAGGCGTATACCCGAGATCGGTCCTCTGCTTAGAGGTACCGAGAAACTGAACGCTGACCTGTTACCCCCTCAAAAGGATGAAAATCCTGGAACTAGTCGAACTGCGACATCACGACCAATGGGTGATAAGTGGTCACTCCCCTTAAACCAGCCAAGGGGAGATAGTCCATGCCCGGAGCATGAGAAAATGAAGCTGTATGGTGAGCTAACCCCCGAGCACGGTAATATGCTGAATGGATCTCTGATATCTACCAAGAATGAGGACCAGGACAGAGCATCTATACACTCTGATGGCTGAAAAGAGTATGACATAGCTACATCATGGGTGAAGCAGTACCCATGCCGTCTAAGAGTGCCAATCGGTCTCAAGTGTGACATGAACCACACACACATATAGCATGACTAAACTCCCAGTGAACACTACTGTTGGATAAGTGCAGCAGTAGGATGTCGACCGCAGGGTCTCTGCTACAATCATAGGTATAATGGTACGACTCTCCCTGAGAGCTCTCACGGCTATGACAACGCATATATCTATCTCATCCATATACCGCGGCATATACACATATGACAATACACATAGCATCAGTACGTCAACTCTGGCCAAACGCCAATGATCCTCCGATGCGGTGAAATCCCCGGAATGTCGTGAATAGATATCCTCTAAGCCAAATCTGTCGTACAGAAAACGCTGGGATATCATGTGGCCAGATGTCAACTCATCATGTACCACTCTGTGCCTCAATCCTGTGAGAGTCATGAATCGTCTGCTCGTGTCTCCCAAAGCCAGATGCACGCAAGGTCTGTCTAAAGGCAGCATCGTCAAACGTGCATACTCCTCTAGAGTAAGAGTCAACTTATGGGTGCCGAATCGGAATACCTACCTATCCGGTAGCCAATGCTCTATCATCCCGTCCATAAATTCTGCGGTAACCTGAAAAGTCAAAAAAGGTCATGGTATGCTACAATAAATGATCTACAGTCACCTTGTCTGGTGGTGACACGCTATCATACCACGATCTCATACCCGATGCCACCACTGAGGGTGGGTTATGATCTATACGGCTAACTGTCGAAGAAGACATCTGTACGAGCCATGTCATAAGACCATCCAGGGGTCAATGCTTAATATCTTTGGACATACATACATATGCATAACATGATACATGCATAACAGATAATAAATGGCAATATGATATAGGGAATGAAAAAAAAATAGTGCATACATTCCTAAGTATATCATCATCTCTGTACAGCTACAAATACAGGAAAATAGGGCACAGACGCCCTACTACTGACAAAGGCCTATCAAAAGATATAGCGAGAATGGGGAACAGCCACCCAATATCTAACAGAGGCCTATCAAAAGATATAACGAGAATACACATCAGAAGAAGACAATGGTGTCGATGTCCACATCATCAATCCTGTCCACCTGATGTAAGTCTTCCTGAGTCACTGGATCTCTATCAATAGGGATGTCAGGCCTATATAAAGGAGGATCCACACTGGCAAAACCGAATGGGTCACTTGAGGGGCCAGCACCTGAGCTAGAAGGATCAAATGAAGCCGCCTCTGTCGGATCTCTGCCCAAATGCTGGATAAATATGTGTTCCTGGTCCAACTGCCGGGTCAAACTATCAATTTGGGTCATATGAGTCGGATCTCGGACACAAGTTATCCAATCCGTCATCATCAAGGATCCTGGAACCATATCCCCCATAAATTGTGTGGCGCGGGACTGAGCTCCAATAGTGCGAGGGGACCACCACCGATGGAACGTCTCCTGAGTACATGGACCCTCTGATAATGTAAAATTGTCAACCCTCAACAATGGGATATTAGTGACGGGTGGCTACGATACAGGCCAATAACGCCTGGCAGGAGGCAAGATCTGTATATGAATCTCCCCTGTGGTGCTCCTAATAGCACGCTCTCCTAAATAGAGCTCACAGCCTCCATCTGTGAAGAAAGGAACTCTCCTGGTGGAAATCACATACTCGACTCCAGTCGGATATCCATCCTCAAAACCCACGGTCAGGTGTTCCCCGGAATAGGGAAGCCATGTGATGGTGTCGACCGTCAGCAACTCCAGCTGCATACGGCAATGAGTGAATCCCTCAGATACAGGGACCTCTGGCAGAATCGAATGATGCTATCGTCGTCCTCGTAGATAGGTGTCTAAACCTAACACACTCACGGGACGCAAGCATGGAAGCCTCTCATAGGCCCAAAACTGCCAACACAAAGGCAAATATCTGCTGTCAGTTAACACTCTTAACCTATACATGGTAAATGACAAGAGAAATAATTACCAGTAAAAATAGGTAAAATCCTAGCCAAGCCTCGGTCAAACCCTGTGAGCGCATATGCGTGCCCCGGAAGAAATAGGCAAAGGTGTAGGAACCCCAATCATACTCTCCAGTACAGTCCACATCACGTGTAGCTCTGATCAAAGCGAAAGATACCGTGGAAGAGTTATCTGCTATGAAGCAGCCTCGAATGATCATCAGGAACAATTGCCACAGAATGCTATCCCTGATTCTGACATCATCAGGTATAGGCTCACTCAATAGCCCGCTCATAGCATCTACGCTCAAAGGACCTGAACGGACAGTCCTGCCTTTGAGCGCCGCCGCGGGAACTCCTAATAAGGATCTAACGGTAGTAGAGGTAATATTTGCCATACAAGGCATTGGCTCCCCTCCGAACTGCATACCTGTGATGAATCGCCAATCCATAGGACTCATCATCACCTCACAATCCAGCAGATGGAGTGACTGAGTCTGATGAAACCATCGCTCAGACAATGCCCTAAGATAACCCTAGGGACAACGACGAGGAAGGATGGAGAAAAATTCCCCAAATCCCCACTCATGCACTACCGCTCTATAGTCAGGATAAAGCGCCTGATATATGGAGTGAATGCTGAACCAGTTCCCTCGAGGCTTTGTAAAATAAGGAACCTGCATGAAATGCAGATCAACATCAAAACCCTTTAATCCTCATCTATAGGAAAGAAGGAAGATCAAAGTCTAATGCCATACCTCGTTAGCATGCAAATACATCGATGGATGTCTGCCCAAATCACCCAGCAACTCTGGGTTCACCACCTGAATGCTCGGAAGCTCCCTACGAGGGACATGTGCAGCAGGAGTGGGATCCTCTATCGAAATATCTGCCTCCTCATCCTCAACGTCTGGAACATCTACCTGAACAGGATGTATCACAGCCTCCACCAACCGACGAGGCTTTCTGACAGAACGAAGACGAGGCACTTTAGAAGCCCTCCGCTGTATACCAGAAGTGGTCTTATAGGAACTGCTCGGCTGATCCAGATCCATAGTATCTGGACAACAAGTCTCCAAATCACCTCAGAAAGGGTGTGGTATTTCCTTACCTGGAGCTTTCTAGAATGCATTTTATGACTATATGCATGCATGCATTTACTTTAATATATAATAGAGTTAAAATGCATGACTACCCAATGCCTACATTTGGAAAAATTTTGTCATAGTCCCCTTTGAAAATAGGACTATCCATATGCATCCAGACATGTCTAGGTGGCCATTCAGTAGCACACCTGCCCCAAAGTCATATACATAATATATGCATTAAAAATTAAAATCATCATACATAAGGCCAACCTCAATACTAGGAGTACTTTGCCTTGCTACCTTATGCTCATTGGATCTCAAATAGGACAAAAAAATAGCAGAAAAAGGTGCCAATTTGACTGTCTCAAAAGTCACATTTTTTCACATCATTATGTTCAGCATGGTTTAATACTAACATTTACTATGTTGAATATTTTTTATCTAGTCATTTGTGCATACATAATCACTACTATGTGTTAAGATGCATTTCATGCGATAACTCAAAATCTAACGGACAGAAATGAGAGAAAATACAGGCATATATTACCAGGATAGTGTAGAACACTCATACGGTAATAGAATTTGCATAAAGCAGCCGGAACTCAGCAGATCTGAAGATGGCTCGCAGTTTTCTCTATGTGAAGCAAGTTGAAAGTGACTTGTGAGACTAACCTGCTGGATTATATCATCCACAGTTGGTCACAGGCCCATCTACGGCTGAAGCAAGTGCACCTGCGGCACCCCCATACGGGTCCTATCCCTCTGGCTCGGTCTTGTTCGAGTTGCAAAGGAATTCTTACAAGCTGGAAAGGCCAAACCCAGGATAAAAATGCTACGTGATTGAGCAAAATAACCTAAAACCCTTGTTTTTCTGGATCCAACTGTGGCTTTCTTTTCATCCATTGGTATTCATCCGAACACAGGGTTTATTATACCGATGATTTAAGTCTTTGCATACCACATTCGGCAATACCGTACAAAGGTCCGATGCCGTCAGCATAAGGTTGTCACCCCAATCTTTTCATAAAAGAGGTCCCCGGCGAGGGTTACAACGCATGATCATCCGTTGACACACAACTCAATGAAGGTCAAGCAGCCTTGACGTTGTTTCAGCTGATGGCAAGTAAACCCATCGAAGCATAGAAAGTTGTTCAATCATTGCGTACGTTTATATTCATCACTCCCTAGCGGATCCCTGGCGGGGGTCACAACGCAATGTTCTGGTGATCTACACGACAGCGGAAGTCAAGCAACCTTGACAGTATATCCCACAGGATTTTTCAGTCGTTGATTCACATGTCGGTGAAATACACGGCAACGAAGGTCGGACATCCCTGATAGTATTTGCTGTTGGCAGTAAATCCAATAGAATCGTGACAAGTCTTGACGATACAAACCAGGTGATTGCCATCAAGGATGATTGATGATGGAATATGTTATACACATCTTCAAGCAGATCAAGCTTTATCCCTATAGATCTCTCACACATAAGAGGTACATCTTCAGGATCAAGTCATAATCAAAGACACAGGACTTTGGTGATAACTCCAACATCAACATCCTAACAGATTCGGATTACACATCAAATTTGGTCATCGTTGCCAATCCCCAGTTGAAGCAACAGGGAGCCAGCAATCATCCCTAGCGTGTTGGGCTACAACCCCGTACACATGCATCGTACATTTGCATCATGTTGCTATCCATAGTACAATGTTCGTCTTGTTATGTTTCAAGTGCCTAGGATTCTTTATCCTACCCATGCATCGCCATGCATAAGTAAGATAAAGAGGGGCATCTGTAGACACTCAAAATTTTATGTACACCTGTCACTAACATTGCATGAGAGCAGATTCGTCTTTTAAGAGGGAACCCTAAAAGACGATCCATATCCATGCCAGATACTACTGAAAGTTCAGTATCAACCCCAAATCACAATTTGGGAGTAATAATTCCAATCTCAGAGATAACCCCGAGGCATGCAGATCAATACCGAAACACACACCGGAGAAGACTAATTAATCTCAGAGATAACCCCGAGGTATCCAGTCTCAGTCCCAACCATTAGAATAGACACCAACCTTGGTGATAACTCCAAGGAATGCAATTTTGGCAATAACCCCGGAAATGCTTGTTACAAATGCAACCAGCTTTAATCTCAGTGCTCACAACGAGATACACTGTACCAGCCCGACGATAACATTGGGAAGACAGGCACACCTCAAAGATGACAATGAGGACCTTCAATAAATTGTAGCAGTCCAATCTTAGCGAAGCTGAGCAACGTCTGCTTTATCATCCCAATTTGGCGATAACACCGGTGAGGGGCAACATTGTCATCTGACCAACACGATGCCATGCCACGTCGTCTCAACGTCTCTATGCAACAGTGTTCCACAAGACTAACCAATCCCGAGTGACTATTGTGCGAGGTAACGGATGAAAGTTGAAGCTTGAAGACCGGAGGGCACCGTCCCATCTTCAATGACTTTGTACAAACTCTAATCTCATGCCATCGTACAACTCTCGACAACGGCGGTCCAAAATAGGTCATGTATACCTCAAACGGATGCCCGGATTGCACTTCTAAAAGTCCGAGTGGACATTATAGTGCCTGAGTGCATTTACTTCGAGACGACCCAACCCGAAAAACCTAGGCCAACCCGGGTTGCCTCTGGTCTACCTGCAGCCCACCTGCGGCTCCACCCTCTGTAAATAGAGGGCTTGGTGTGGCAATTTTATAAGAGAAAACGCTGAGGAAGCCCTGCCCAATTTGCTTTGTACTCACCCCAGACTGAGTGCTTTCTCATTTTAAACACTTGTGAGCTCACATATAGCTTATTTTATACCTACAAAAGCCAGTGTTTACCCACTTTAAAGATATTAAAGTCTTCTTTGGCAGCCCACTGTAAGCCTTCTCTCACACTTTAAAGTTTTTCTCTTCATCTTTGCACACACCCTTCTACACGTTGAGAGTCGTGTTGCACAATTTTGCCCGGACTTCGGTCCGTGGTTTATTTTTAGTTTGTATATACATATATATTTATATATATGGACTAACATTATCGAGTTATGCCTCGATTGAGCCTAGACTTCGGTCTGGAGCGTTTAATTGCTTTTGTATATATATATATATATATATATATATATATATATATATATATATATATATATATATATATATATATATATACATTTATATATATGAACTGCGTGTCGAACTCTGTTCGATGAGCCTAGACTTATGTCTGGTGCATTTAATGGCTTTCTTGTATATATAATTATACATACGAACTGCTATCAGACTCTGTTCGATGAGCCTGGATTTTACATCCGGTGCGTTTACTGCTTGAATATATATATACTTATATATTAACTGTTGTTGGACTTTGTCCGATGAGCCTGGATTTTATATCTGGTGCGTTTACATGCTTATATATATATATATATATATATATATATATATATATATATATATATATATATATTTACATTTCGTCCCACCAGGAGTTTACTTCGTGGTGGTTGACCGTTTTTACAGCTTTCTGTACATTTTGTCCCGCCTGGAGTTTCCTCCGTAGCGGTTGATAGCTTTTACAGCTTTATTTATATTTTTGATCCCCCATGGATGTGCTCCGTGGCTGGTGATTATGTATGTATATATATACTTATGGCTTTTATATATATATACCTGCTTAATGATTTTATATCAATTGCGGCATCATGTGAGCCTAGGAATCATGTGATCACAGATTCAGTCCCCTGAATCTAGATTTGATTCCCGTGATGGACCTTTTCAGCTGTAAGCAGCTTGTAAATATATCTGTGATGTTTGGATTTCCTCAGATGGTTTTCATACCCACGAGAAATTCAACATCTTTTTGTACATTATTTTCGTACGGATGCTTTGCATCTGTTAAATAAAATCAATCCAGCCGAATATGGAATAAAATGGGAGTGTAAAAGGTCTCAATTACTATTGAAAAACCTCTTTTATAAAACATCACTTCCATATCTTGCTTAAATTTGAATTTTTACATAAAATTCAAACCCTGTGTATATAGGTGTGAACGAGGCCTCACACTACTTCCAAATAACAACACATTAACCCACACACACACATTCAGATAATAGTTTCTTGAAAAGAGGCGGTCACCGTGGTAACACGGATGTCGGGGGGTGCCTAACACCTTCCCTCCGCATAACCAAGTCCCCGGACCCTAATTAATCTTGGTTTCACCGACCCGTTTAGCAGTGTCACATCACTGGGTTAATGTGCAAACCTTTTCTCGGTCGTGTTGGTACAACCAGTTAAAAAATCAAATGGCGACTCTTATAGTCCAATCGTCGACATTATACATGTCGGACCTTTTTCACTTGTTTTTTCAAACAAATCTCACTTAAAATGAGAACACCAAAGAACAAGTAACGGAAAGGGACAATTAAAAATCCCAACGTCGACACATTCCACATGAAATCGAATTCTCTACAATTTTGTAGCTTTAAGTTTTTCCAAATTCCAAACCAAAAATATCCGAAATTCACAAATAGATGATTTTCAATACCTCATAAAATTCATAACAAATCATACGTTAATTTTTAATGGTTCAAAATTTGTGGACATATACTCAACTTATATATGTATAGCATATCCAAAAATCATAACGATCCAACGCTCGAATTAAAATTATAACTCACGCAATATAGCTTTAAGAACACTATTTTGATTTTTAAAAACTCCATGCTGACAAAATACTGATAAAACCCCTCAATACTAATTCATTCATTTATAACCACATAAATAAATCCATCATTTATATCCACATTAAATAAATATTTCTTTATCATATAAATTAATAATTAATTATTCACAAATAATATTACAGAGTCACAATTATGACAACCAGGCCGTTCCCAGGAAAGAGGGGGCTTTCCAATAAGGATTTCTCCTTACTAGCGCGTAATTAGGTGACCAAATCTCTCCTTAGACAGAACTTTCTAGACATTACCAATAATGCTATCTAATAATATTATTCAAATAATATGAATTATTGATCTGATAATGGAGATATTGTTCAGTGACAATTATTGAAACAACAATAATATAAAATATTAACGCATCAATTATTGAATTAATAAAATAAAATATTAAATATTAATTACTGTAACAATTATTGAGCTTCTTACGTGAGGATCAATAATTCAACAATACTATGCAATATCGTGTGCTACTGTGCACCCACGCGTATTACTGTATTTTAACCACCGGGTATTCCAAAAGTGTTAACGGTAACTACTATGCCGTTATTTATAAAATCTCAAACTTGTCATTTTCTTCATCTAACCGTTTTTCGTTATGGGATCCACAAATGACTGCACCGTCGTACGAATATTCTCCGACAGCAAGAATATTCTACGACCGAATGAATATTCCCCGACAAAATGAATATTTTACAACCACTTGCTTATTTTGCAAAATTTGCACATTTCACCCATAACCAAAGTATTATATCAAATTAACACCCTATTATTTAAAATAATAATTAGAGAAAATTTGATTTTATTTATAATAAGTTGGGGTCTTATAACCTCCCCTCCTTATAAAATTTCGTCCTCGAAATTGACATACGTACCTGGTGTTTCGAAAAGGTGAGGATACCTCGCTTTCATTTCCGATTCCAACTCCCAGGTCATTTCCTCAATAGCATGGTTCCTCCATAAAACCTTAACTTGTGGTATAACCTTGGTGCGTAGGACATACTCTTTCCTATCCAAGATCTTAACAGGTACCTCCTCGTACGTTAAATCTTCTGCTATCTCGTCTGGTTCTAACTTAATTATGTGGTTCAGGTCTTTCACATATTTACAAAGCATAGATATGTGAAAAACATTATGAGCACGAGATATGCTTAGAGGTAATGCGAATCTATAGGCCACATTTCCTATTCGGTCAAGAATCTCAAATGGACCAACAAATCTTGGATTGAGCTTTTCTCTTTTCCCAGTTCTTGTAACTCCCTTCCATGGAGCAATACGTAACAATACATGATCCCCAATATTAAATTCCACGTCCTTTCGATGAAGATCCGCATAACTCTTTTATCAATCTTGTGTCGTTTGTATACGTTGTCGGATCATTTGGATTTTCTCTGTAGTCATGCGTATCAATTCTGGTCCCAACAATGTTGCTTCACCCACCTCGTCCCAGCATACTAGAGAACGACATTTTCTTTCATACAACGCCTCGAATGGAGCCATGCCTATACTTGCTTGATAACTGTTGTTATAGGAGAATTCCACCAATGGTAGGTACTTATCCCAACTCCCTTTAAAATCTTGGACATAGAGTCTTAATAGATCTTCAAGAGTTTGAATAGTCCTTTTCGATTGCCCGTCCGTTTGAGGATGGTATGCCGAACTGAACCATAAATTCGTGCCCATAGCTTTCTGCAAGCTAACCCAAAATCGTGAAGTGAATCTTAGGTCACGATCCTAAACTATGGATACTGGCTTGCCATGCAATCTCACAATCTCATTCACGTACATACGAGCAAGATGTTCAAGGGAATAAGTCTCCCGTATAGGCAAAAAATGAGCAGACTTGGTTAATCTATCAACAACAACCCAAATCACATCTATGCCTTCAGAAACCTTTGGAAAACCTGTAATAAAATCCATGGTAATGTGTTCCCACTTCTAATTCGGAATCTTAAGTGGTTGTAATGGACCCTTTGGCACTTGATGCTCTGCCTTTACTCGTTGACAAGTTAAACACCTCGAGATAAAACTCCATGATCTCTCTCTTCATATTTTTCCACCAAAATGTATGTCGAAGATCATAATACATTTTGTGTGACGCCCCTAAAATTAGGTATACATCACCCATCTTGGGTCGTCAGATACATAGTACAGAATACAAATACAACTGATTAATACATCTGTCGTGTACAATACGACAAAACATAAACTGTGAGTTTGAATACAAATATTATCTTCTAGAGAGTATTCATACTCAAAAGGAGTCCTCATTACATTTATTAACACACCATTACATAGAATAGTGAGGACTACTAACTAATACTATCATTCGGACCATCACTCCGTACCCCGACTTGTCCCAGCTACGTTCTCATTTCCTGAAGAGAACAGTGAAAGAAAGGGTGAGCTCAACTAGCCCAGTAAGAAATATTATGACTAAGATAATGCAGAATAAATTATCATTAGCCTTCAACAATGTTAAACTGATAAAATATAATAGACATCAAGTTTAACTGTAGCGAAACAAGCAATCCATTAAAAGAGTCAAGTAGAAAATAAACTCTACTATCTTTTATGATTTAAAAGGTTTTTCAACACTGCGATCGCTGAGACTCAGCTTAATAAAATAATCCACATCATCGAATCACCCCTGCACTACGGCCAAGGATATTCGTGTATTCATTAATGGTCATGATCATGCCAACAACTATCCATCAATGCACTACGGGCCAATGAGGACTTTTACCACATCATTTGTAACATTACGGTCATGATTATACCGAATAATCCCTGGTCATAATCATACCAAGTCCATATATGCAATACAGGCCACAGATGACTTTCAACATTTTATAAACATGAGGATGATGACAATGATATAAGAATTCAATAAAACAAGTTCAAGAATTAATTTATCCAGGAATTAACAACGTCCAAATTGTCAACATGATACTGCATTGTGGAGTAAAATTCAAGAATGCTTAGAAGAATATTTTCTTGAAAAGATACTGGATGAAACGCAACTATCAAGGATATTCCACAAATTTCATGGAGTATAGAAGTCAAAACTTAACCAACTGAGTACAATAAAGAATGGAATAACAAAAGAAATCACCATGCATGCGATAGACCGCACAGACAAGTTATTCCAATAGAATAATAAATAATGGAACCAGGTCCGGCGTAAACGCACAGACAGGATATTCCGACAGAATAATAAATAATGGAACCAGGTCCGGTGTAAAACACACAGACAGGATATTCCAACAGAATAATAATAAAACGGAACCAGGTCCGGTGTAAAACACACAGACAGGATGTTCCAACAGAATAATAAACGGAACCAGGTCCGGTGTAAAACACACAGACAGGATGTTCCAACAGAATAATAGAAGAATGTCACCAAGTATAGGGTAGACCGCGTATACTGGTTATTCCAACAGAATAATAACAAATGGAATAACAGAAGTTCTCTTCATGAATATAAAAGAAATAATATTCCCTACCTTAAAAGAACTGGATATTGGAAAAGTGATGTAGCAGAATACTTTTATTCTCTCTCTCTTATTCTCTCTATACTTTCTCTCTCTATAGCTTGAATGAATTCGTGAAAAATAATGAAGCCCTAGGCCTCTATTTATAGAAAAACTGAGGGTGGCTCTTGGTCTTAACGAAGGGTCAAATGACTCTTGGTCTTAACGAAGGGTCAAATGACTCTTGGTAATATTGAAGGGACAACTACTATTGACGAAAGTAATTACTATTGACCAAGGTAAATACTATTGACGAAGGTAATTACTATTGACCAAGGTAAATACTATTGACCAAGGTAAATACTATTGACGAAGGTAATTACTATTGACCAAGGTAAATACTATTGACGAAGGTAATTACTATTGACTAAGGTAAATACTATTGACGACGGTAATTACTATTGACGAAGAGACTCTTAGATGATGACATATGGCCCCCCATAAAATAACCAAACTTACCACAACGTCTCAATAATATAACATATTATACAGATGATACTATGACAATAATTTAAGAGATATGATGCAGCAATTACTGTAGCAATAATTGAGTACAGCTGAGTGACTTCTCACGTAAACATCAATAATCAATACCGTGTGCTACTATGCAACCACGCGTATTACTGTACTTTTACTACCGAGTAGTTCAACAGTTTTAACGGTTTTAACGGTAACACCTCAGCCGTTATTTTTATAGAAAGATAATTCTGTCGTTTTCTCAATCCGACAATAATTCCGTTGTGGGGTCCACCAATGATTGTGCCGTCGTACGAATATTCCCCGACAAAAAGAATATTCTCCGACCAAACGAATATTTTATAACAACTTGCTTACTTTGCAAAATTTATAAATATTACCCACAACTATAACATTATATCAAATTAACTCCATAATATTCAAAAATGATATTTATAGAAAATTCATCTTTATTTATAAAAATTGGGGTCTTACATTTTGGTATTCCCAGGATGGATTGTAAACAGTGTGTTGTGCACCTCTATCATGATTTTATGCTTCAAGTCAGAATAGTTAGGAACACAAAGTCTGAAGTGGACTCAAAGTATTCCTTCTTCATCGATTCTTGCTTCTGAAATAGCACATTCTTGCACTTTCTTCTTCATACGCATCAGCTCCAGGTCCGTAGGTTGAGTAGCTTTAACTTTATCGATTAAAGTCGATTCTACTCGTATATTTGATATCATCACGTGGGTACTTGGAGCCTTTACCTCTATCTTCATCCTTTGCAAGTCAATAAAATGGGCATTTATGCTGACAATATCGCACTTGTACCCGCATATAATCTTCTACTCAATGTGTCAGCTACTACGTTTACTTTTCTAGGATGGTATTGGATGGTATGATCATAATCTTTCAACAGCTCGAGCCAATGTCGTTGCCGCATGTTGAGTTCCTTTTGGGTGAAGAAATATTTGAGGCTTTTATGATCCGTATAAATATCCACTTTCTCCTTATACAGGTAGTGCCTCCAGATTTTTAACACGAAAATGACTGCTGCCAACTCTAGATCATGAGTAGGATAATTCCTCTCATATTCTTTGAGTTGTCGCGAGCCATAGGCTATAACTTTCCCATGTTACATGAGAACACATCATAACCCTTTACCTGAAGCATCGCTGTAGATATCAAATCCATCCGAACCAGATGGTATTGTCAGAACAGGTGCCGAAATGAGTCTCCTCTTAAGCTCTTGGAAACTCTTCTCACATTCCTTGCTCCATACGAATTTTGTATCTTTCCGAGTCAGCTGAGTTAATAGAGTGGCGATTCGAAAAAATCCTTCCATAAATCTCCGATAATAACCAGAAAACTACATACTTTGGTCACTGACTTTGGTTGCTTCCAACTTTGTATGGCTTCAATCTTCGTCGGGTCAACAGATACTCTATGTTTTGACACCACGTTCCCAAGGAATGCTACTTCCTCAAGCCATAACTCGCATTTCTTCAGCTTGGCATATAGCTTGTTATCGCGAAGCCTTTGGAGTACCAACTTCAAATGGTGCTCAGGATCTTCACGGATTTTGGAATAGATAAGGATGTCATCAATAAAGACAACAACAAACTGATCCAAATATTCCTTGAATATATGGTTCATCATATCCATGAAAGTCGCAGAAGCATTAGTCAATCCAAAAGACATGACTAGGAATTCATAATGCCCATACCGAGTTCTGAAGCCAGTCTTTGGAATATCCTTAGTTTTAATCTTCAGCTGATGATATCTAGAACGAAGATCGATCTTTTAAAAGAATTGTGCTCCTTGTAACTGGTCAAATAGGTCATCAATGCGAGGTAGGGGATACCTATTCTTGATGGTGACATGGTTTAATTATCGGTAGTCAATACAAAGTCGCATACTCCCGTCTTTCTTTTTTATAAATAAAATAGGAGCACCCCAAGGAGATGTACTAGGACGAATAAAATCGATATCTAACAATTCCTGTAGTTGGACTTTTAACTCCTAAAGTTCAATAGGAGCCATTCGATATGGGGTTTTAGAAATGGGCTTTGTACCCGATTTAAGATCAATAAAGAATTCAACTTCACGTTCTGGGGGGTAGATCAGGAAATTCTTCAGGAAATACGTCAGGAAATTCACTAACAACAGGAATATTATTCAAATCTGACATGTTTTTGTTCAAGTCCATAATATGTGTAAGACCCCAACTTTTAAAAATAAAGATGAATTTTCTATAAATATCATTTTTAAATATTATGGAGTTAATTTGATATAATGTTATAGTTGTGGGTAATATTTATAAATTTTGCAAAGTACGCAAGTTGTTATATTATATTCGGTTGGTCGGGGAATATTTATTTTAACAGGAAATATTCGTACAACGGCACAATCATTCGTGGACCCCACAACTGAATTATTGTCGGATTGAGAAAACGACAAAAATATTTTATTAAAAATAACGGCGAAAGTTTTACCATTGTTACTGTTGAACTACTCGGTAGTAAAAGTACAATAATACGTGTGGTTGCATAGTAGCACACGGTATTGATTATTAATGCTTATGTGAGAAGTCACTCAGTTTGATTCAATTATTGTCAGTTAATAATATGAATTATTTAGCGATAATGACGTTTTATTTTATTCGTATTATTAATGTAATAAAATAGAAACATCTTTTTATATAAAACAGAATACTTTATTAAAGTTATTCTATAAATAGAATATATTATATTTTATTTAAAAAAAATTCTTTTAATATGGACCGTCAGATTAAAGTAATCAATCTGGACCGTTCATGGATTAGTTACTATGCATTCTATTTTTCTATAAATAGCAGCTCATTCCTTCATTATTTCTTACGAATTCACTGAACTCTAGAGAGAGAAACTATAGAAAGAAACTATAGAGAGAGAGAATAAGAGTATTCTGCTACTTAACTACTTCCTTATTTCAGCTCTTCTTTAAAATGGTAAGGGGTGTTATTCTTTCTTATTCATGAAGAGAACTGTTGTTATTCCATTTCTTATTATTCTGTTGGAATAACCTGTATACGCGGTCTATCCTATACTTGGTGACATTCTTCTATTATTCTGTTGGAATATCCTGTCTGTGTGTTTTACACCGGACCTGGTTCCGTTTTTATTATTATTATGTTGGAACATCATGTCTGTGTGTTTTACATCGGACCTGGTTCCGTCTTGTTATTATTCTGTTGGAACATCCTGTCTGTGTGTTTTACACCGGACCTGGTTCTATTATTTATTATTCTGTCGGAATATCATGTCTGTGCGTTTACGCCGGACCTGGTTCCATTATTTATTATTCTGTTGGAATAACTTGTCTGTGCGGTCTATCGCATGCATGGTGATTTCTTTTGTTATTCCATACTTTATTATACTCAGTTGGTTAAGTTTTGACTTCTATACTCCATGAAATTTGTGGAATATCCTTAATAATTGCGTTTCATCCAGTATCTTTTCGTGAAAATATTCTTCTAAGCATTCTTGAATTTTACTCCACAAAGCAGTATCATGTTGACAATTTGGACGTTGTTAATTCTTGGATAAATTAATTCTTGAACTTGTTTTATTAAATTCTTATATCATTGTCATCATCCTCATGTTTATAAAATGTTAAAAGTCATCTGTGGCCTGTAGTGCATAGATGGACTTGGTATGATTATGACCAGGGATTATTCGGTATAATCATGACCGTAATGTTACAAATGATGTGGTAAAAGTCATCATTGGTCCGTAGTGTGTTGATGGACAGTTGTTGGCATGATCATGATCATTAATGAATACACGAATATCCTTGGCCTTAGGGCAGGGGTGATTCGATGATGTGGATTATTTTATTAAGCTGAGTCCCAGCGATAACAGTGTTGAAAAACCTTTTAAATCATAAAAGATAGTAGAGTTTATTTTCTACTTGACTCTTTTAATGGATTACTTGTTCCGATGCAGTTAAACTTGATGTCAATTATATTTTATCAGTTTAACATTGTTGAAGGCAAATGATAATTTATTCTGCATTATCTTAGTCATAATATTTCTTACTGGGCTAGTTGAGCTCATCCTTTCTTTCACTGTTCTCTTCAGGAAATGAGAACATAGCTGGGGCAAGTCGGGGAACGGAGTGATGGTTCGAATGATAGTATTAGTTAGTAGTCCTCACTACTCTATGTAATAGTGTGTTAATAAATGTAATGAGGACTCCTTTTGAGTATGAATACTCTCTAAAAGATAATATTTGTATTCAAACTCACAGTTTATGTTTTGTCGTATTGTACACGACAGTTGTATTAGTAAGTTGTATTTGTATTCTGTACTTTGTATCTGACGACCCAAGATGGGTGATGTATACCTAATTTTGGGGGCGTCATAGTTGGTATCAGAGCTTAGGGATATGATCCCTGGCTAAGATGTGAGAATAGAACTATGAGGGGAGAGACGGGAAATTCATTCACTAGTATGACCTACATAAGTTTATTTGCATGGTATTTAATTGGTCGGTCATAATATAAGGATAATATATGACATATCAATTAATTTTTATTTTGTGGCAGTATCTGAAAATGGCATCTGAGAATGTTGAGAATAGCAATGGAGCACAGGCGACTGTTGATTCACCACATATCAATAATCAGGATAATGTGCATCAGGAAGGTGATAATCCTCATGCAAACAACAACACTGACCAGATGATGAATGATGGAATGTTCAGAAACTTTATGCAGTTCATGCAACAGTAGGCGAGAGCGGCTCCTGTCCAAAATATAGGTGGAAACACTGAAAACTCTCGGACGGTCACCGCTAAACAATTCAAGGAGCTGGGACCACCAGAGTTTAAGGGAGAGCCAAAACCACTTATAGCGGAAACATGAATAAAGCAGATTACCAAGATATTTAATGTCTTGGGATGCTCCGAGGAGCAAAAGGTTCCCTTTGCCGCCTTTATGTTGCGAGGAGAGGCAGATTACTGGTGGAAATCGATTAAGCGTACTCAACCTGCCGCACTGAAGATGTCTTGGGAGAAGTTCCAAGAGCTGTTCAATGACAAATACTTTCCCGAAAGTGTTCGTCACATGATGGAAGTGGAGTTCATCAAATTGGAGCAGAATAATATGTCCGTGTCGCAGTATGAGGCTAAATTTGCTGAGTTGTCCCGGTTTGCATCCCACTTGGTGGATAATGAAGAGCGAATGACGCGAATGTTTTTGCGAGGTTTAAAACCTGAGATACGTCAACATCTTATTTCTCAAAAACTGTGTTTGTATTCAGATGTTGTGAATAGGGCTCAGTTAGTAGAGCGCGATAACGAGTCAACGCAACCAAAAGAGAGCAGTCGACAAAATGATAATACCAGTGAGAGCAGTCATCGAAGCGGTGACAACAAGCGTGGAGGGAATCAACAGGCCAGAAATAGTAACCACTTCGGTGGTAATCAGGGCCAAAATAATAAGAATGGTCATTTCAAGAAGAGGAGATTCAACAATGATGGAAAGACGTCAGCACCAGCACCCATTGTTAAGGAAGGAGAACGACCACCTATCATATGTTTCAAATGCGGAGGGGAGGGGCACATCAGTCCAAACTGCGCGATGCCGTCTAAAGCATGTTATAATTGTGGAAGAGAAGGTCATTTAGCTCGATTTTGTTGTTTACCAAAAACAAGTTCAGCCAAGATGGAGACACCAAAGGCCGTCCCAGAAAAGTCAAAACCGGTAGTGCAAGGGAGAGAGTTTGTTGTGACCTCCCAGAAAGCAAGGAACCCGAATGAGGTCATCACGGGTAAGCTTATCGTAAACTTTAACGAAGTCTATACTTTGTTTGATACCGGTTCTACCCATTCTTTTATTTCTCCTACTTGCGCTCATCGATTAAATTTGATTCCGGAGAAATTAGACTTTGACTTATCTGTTGAAACTCCATTGGGAGAAACCTTCATTACATCCACGGTTTATAAGCCTTGTTTGGTTCAAGTTGGTACCACACATTACCTGCCGATCTTATTTCATTAAAAATACTTGCATTTGACGTGATTCTAGGGATTGATTGGTTAACTACTCATCATGCAAAAATTAATTATTTTCGTAAGGTTGTTAGCTTTCATATTCCTGATCGACCTATTATGCGAATTCAAGCAACTAAACCATTAAAATCAATCGCTGTCATCTCAAGCCATAAAGCTATTCGTTTATTGAAAAACGGATGTCAAGCTTTCTTAGCTCATGTCACGGATCTAAACAAAAATACGTCAGTTTTGAATGATATTTCTATTGTTAATAAATTCCTTGACGTATTCCCTGAAAAACTTCTTGGCCTACCCCCAGAGCGTGAAATTGAATTTTGTATCGACCTTGAACCCGGTACAAAACCCATTTCCAAAGTCCCATATCGAATGGCTCCTATTGAACTTTAGGAGTTAAAGATCCAACTACAAGAATTGTTAGACATTGGCTTTATTCGTCCTAGTACTTCTCCTTGGGGTGCTCCTGTTCTATTCGTGAAGAAGAAAGATGGAAGTATGCGACTTTGTATTGATTATCAAGATTTGAATCATGTCACCATCAAAACAGGTACCCATTGCCACGTATTGATGACCTGTTTGACCAGTTGCAAGGAGCATAATTCTTTTCAAAGATCGATCTTCGTTCTGGATATCATCAGCTGAAGGTTAGAACTGAGGATATTCCAAAGACGGCTTTCAGAACTCAGTACGGGCATTATGAATTCCTAGTCATGTCCTTTGGATTGACTAATGCTCCTGTTGCCTTCATGGATATGATGTACCGGGTATTCAAGGAATATTTGGATCACTTTGTGGTCGTCTTTATTGATGACATCCTTATTTATTCCAAAAGCCGTGAAGATCATGAGCAACACTTGAGGCTGGTACTCCAAAAGCTTCGTGAATACAAGCTTTATGCCAAGTTGAATAAATGCGAGTTCTGGTTGGAGGAGGTAGCATTCCTTGGGCACGTAGTATCAAGTCGTGGAATATCGGTTGACCCGGCAAAGATTGAAGCTATTCAAAGCTAGGAGCAACCTAAATCAGTGACCGAAGTACGTAGCTTTCTTGGTTTAGCTGGTTATTATCGGAGATTCGTGGAAGGATTTTCTCGAATCGCTACTCCATTAACTCAGCTGACTCGAAAAGATACAAAGTTCGGTTGGAGCAAAGAATATGAGAAGAGTTTTTAAGAACTCAAGAGGAGACTCATTTCAGCACCTATTCTAACAATACCATCTGGCTCGGAGGGATTTGTCATCTACAGTGATGCTTCGAGCAAAGGGTTGGGATGCGTTCTCATGCAACATGAAAAAGTCATAGCCTATGCATCAAGACAACTCAAAGAATGTGAGAGGAATTATCCTACTCATGATCTAGAATTGGCAGCTGTTGTCTTTGCACTTAAAATTTGGAGGCATTACTTGTATGGGGAGAAGGTGGAGATCTTTACGGATCATAAAAGCCTTCTTCACTCAAAAGGAACTCAACATGCGACAACGACGTTGGCTTGAACTGTTGAAAGATTATGATCATACCATTCAATACCATCCTAAAAAAGCGAACGTGGTAGCTGACGCATTGAGTAGAAGATCATATGCAAGTACGAATGCGATATTATCAACACAAAGACCCATTTTGTGTGATTTGCAAAGGATGGAGATAGAGTTAAAGACTCCAGGGACCCATGTGATGATGGCGAATATACGAGTAGAACCGACTTTAATCGATAAAGTTAAAGCTGCTCAAGCTACAGACCTGGAGATGATGAGTATGAGGAAGAAAGTGCAAGAAGGTGCTATGCCGAAAGCAAGAATCGATGAAGAAGGAATACTTCGAGTCAACTCCAGACTTTGTGTTCCTAACAACCCTAATTTAAAGTATGAAATCATGATGAAGGCGCACAACACACCGTTTACAATCCATCCTGTAAGTACCAAAATGTATCATGATCTTCGTCATACATTTTGGTGGAGCAATATGAAGAGAGAGATAGCGTTGTTTATCTCAAGGCGTCTAACTTGTCAACGAGTCAAAGCGGAGCATCAAGTACCAAAAGGTCCATTGCAACCACTTAAAATTCCAGAATGGAAGTGGGAGCACATTGCCATGGATTTCGTTACCGGTCTTCCTAAGGTTTCTCAAGGTATTGATGAGATTTGGGTTATTGTTGATAGATTGACCAAGTCTGCTCATTTCTTACCGATACGAGAGACTTATACACTTGAACGTCTTACTCGTATGTACATAAACGAGATTGTAAGACTGCATGATATGCCAATATCCATAGTTTCTGACCGAGACCCAAGATTCACTTCACGATTTTGGGTTAGTTTACAAAAAGCTATGGGCACGAATTTACGATTTAGTTCAGCATATCATCCTCAGACGGACGGACAATCAGAGAGGACTATTCAAACTCTTGAAGATCTATTAAGACTCTGTGTCTTTGACTTCAAGGGAAGTTGGGACAAGTTCTTACCATTGGTGGAGTTTTCCTACAACAACAGTTATCAAGCAAGTATTGGCATGGCTCCATTCGAAGCATTGTATGGAAGAAAATGTCGTTCTCCAGTATGCTAGGATGAGGTGGGTGAAGCAACGTTGTTGGGACCGGAGTTGGTACGTATGACTACAGAAAAGATTCAAACGATCTGACAACGTATAAAAACATCACAAGATCGACAAAAGAGTTATGCTGATCTTCATCGAAAGGACGTGGAATTTGATATAGGAGATCATGTGTTCTTACGTGTTGCTCCATGAAAAGGAGTTACGAGATTTGAAAAAAGAGGAAAGCTCAATCCTCGATTCATCGGTCTATTTTTAATCCTCGATCGAGTAGGAACTGTGGCTTATAGACTCACTTTACCGCCAAGTATGTCTCGTGTTCATAACGTTTTTTACATATCCATGTTACGCAAATATGTGGAAGACCCGAACCACATTATTGAGTTAGAACCGGACGAAATAGCGGAGGATTTGACGTATGAAGAAGTTCCTGTTCAAATCTTGGATAAGAAGGAACATATTCTACGCTCCAAGGCTATACCTCAAGTCAAAGTTTTGTGGAGAAACCACGATATTGAGGAAATGACTTGGGAGTTAGAATCTGAAATGAAATCAAGGTATCCTTACCACTTCGACATACCAGGTACGTACCCTAATTTCGAGGGCGAAATTTCATAAGAAGGGGAAGTTGTAAGACCCCAACTTTTAAAAATAAAGATGAATTTTTTATAAATATCATTTTTAAATATTATGGAGTTAATTTAATATAATGTTATAGTTGTGGGTAATATTTATAAATTTTGCAAAGTACGCAAGTTGTTATATTATATTCGGTTGGTCGGGGAATATTCGTTTTAACAGGGAATATTCGTACAACGACACAATCATTGGTGGACCCCACAACTGAATTATTGTCGGATTGAGAAAATGACAAAAATATTTTATTAAAAATAACTGCGGAAGTTTTACCATTATTACTGTTGAACTACTCGGTAGTAAAAGTACAGTAATACGCGTGGTTGCATAGTAGCACACGGTATTGATTATTAATGCTTATGTGAGAAGTCACTCAGTTTGATTCAATTATTGTCAGTTAATAATATGAATTATTTAGCGATAATGACGTTTTGTTTTATTCGTATTATTAACGTAATAAAACAGAAACATCTTTTTATATAAAACAGAATACTTTATTAAAGTTATTCTATAAATAGAATATATTATATTTTATTTTAAAAAAATTTCTTTAAATATGGACCGTCAAATTAAAGTAATCAATCTGGACCGTTCATGGATTAGTTACTATGCATTCTATTTTTCTATAAATAGCAGCTCATTCCTTCATTATTTCTTACGAATTCACTGAACTCTAGAGAGAGAAACTATAGAAAGAAACTATAGAGAGAGAGAAGAAGAGTATTCTGCTACTTAACTACTTCCTTATTTCAGCTCTTCTTTAAAACGGTAAGGGGTGTTATTCTTTCTTATTCATGAAGAGAACTGTTGTTATTCCATTTCTTATTATTCTGTTAGAATAACCTGTATACGCGGTCTACCCTATACTTGGTGACATTCTTCTATTATTCTGTTGGAACATCTTGTCTGTGTGTTTTACACCGGACCTGGTTCCGTTTTTATTATTATTATGTTGGAACATTATGTCTGTGTGTTTTACACCGGACCTGGTTCCGTCTTGTTATTATTCTGTTGGAACATCCTGTCTGTGTGTTTTACACCGGACCTGGTTCTATTATTTATTATTCTGTCGAAATATCCTGTCTGTGCGTTTACGCCAGACCTGGTTCCATTATTTATTATTCTGTTAGAATAACCTGTCTGTGCGGTCTATCGCATGCATGGTGATTTCTTTTGTTATTCCATACTTTATTATACTCAGTTGGTTAAGTTTTGACTTCTATACTCCATGAAATTTGTGGAATATCCTTAATAATTGCGTTTCATCCAGTATCTTTTCGTGAAAATATTCTTCTAAGCATTCTTGAATTTTACTCCACAAAGCAGTATCATGTTGACAATTTGGACGTTGTTAATTCTTGGATAAATTAATTCTTGAACTTATTTTATTAAATTCTTATATCATTGTCATCATCCTCATGTTTATAAAATGTTAAAAGTCATCTGTGGCCTGTAGTGCATAGATGGACTTGGTATGATTATGACCAGGGATTATTCGGTATAATCATGACCGTAATGTTACAAATGATGTGGTAAAAGTCCTCATTGGTCCGTAGTGTGTTGATGGACAGTTGTTGGCATGATCATGATCATTAATGAATACACGAATATCCTTGGCCTTAGTGCAGGGGTGATTCGATGATGTGGATTATTTTATTAAGCTGAGTCCCAGTGATAACAGTGTTGAAAAACCTTTTAAATCATAAAAGATAGTAGAGTTTATTTTCTACTTGACTCTTTTAATGGATTGCTTGTTCCGCTGCAGTTAAACTTGATGTCGATTATATTTTATCAGTTTAACATTGTTGAGGGCAAATGATAATTTATTCTGCATTATCTTAGTCATAATATTTCTTACTGGGCTAGTTGAGCTCACCCTTTCTTTCACTGTTCTTTTCAGGAAATGAGAACGTAGCTGGGGCAAGTCGGGGAACAGAGTGATGGTTCGAATGATAGTATTAGTTAGTAGTCCTCACTATTCTATGTAATAGTGTGTTAATAAATATAATGAGGACTCCTTTGGGTATGAATACTCTCTAAAAGATAATATTTGTATTCAAACTCACAGTTTATGTTTTGTCGTATTGTACACGACAGTTGTATTAGTAAGTTGTATTTGTATTCTGTACTTTGTATCTGACGACCCAAGATGGGTGATGTATACCTAATTTTGGGGGCGTCACAATATGGGCTAAGAAAGCTTGACATCCGTTTTTCAATAAACGAAGAGCTTTATGGCTTGATATGACAGTGACTGATTTTAGTGGTTTAGTTGCTTGAATTCGTATAACAGGTTGGTTAGGAATATGAAAACTAACAACCTTATGAAAACAATCAATTTTGGCATGATGAGTGATTAACCAATCAATTCCTAAAATTACATCAAAGCAAGTATCTTTAAAGAGATAAGATCAATAGGTAATGTGATGCTGCCAACTTGGATCAAACAAGATTTGTAAATAGTGGATACAATAAAAGTTTCTCCTAACGGAGTCTCCACAGATAAGTCAAAGTCCAATTTTTCCGGAGTCAAGTTTAAAAGTTGAGCACTAGTAGGAGAGATAAAAGAATGGGTAGAACCGGTATCTAGTAAGGTATAAACTTTGCCAGAGTTTAAGATTAGCTTACCCGTGATCACCTCGTTCGGGTTTCTTGTATTTTGGCTAGTCATGACAAACGCCCTCCCTTGAACCACCGACTTTGTTTTGTCCGTAGTCGCCTTTGGTGCCGCCGTCCCAGTTGGACTTGACTTTTCTACCGGACAAAATCGGGCTATATGACCGTCTTTTCCATAATTGAAACACATCTTGGAAGGCTGTGAACAGTTTGGACTTATGTGTCCCTCATCTCCGTATCTGTAGCATCTAACTGGCGGTCGTTCTCCTCCCCTAGAATTTTTTGTTAGTGCTGGTGCTGCTGCTGATGTCTTCCCATCATTATTGAATCTCCTCTTTTTGAAATTTCCACTTGACTCACCTCTCCTGTTATCATGGCCACGATTACCACCCGAGTGGTTAACGCTTTTGTCCATATTTTTCCCTCCGCTCTGGTTATCATCGCTCCGATGACTGCTGTCACCGGTATGACGCTGGTTGTGGTCCCTTGGTTGAACATACTCATTATCTCGCTCTAATAATTGAGCCGTGTTTATAACATCTGAATATAAAGAAAATTTATGAGAGATAAGATATTGTCGAATCTCGGGTTTTAGACCTCTTAGAAACATCTGTGTCATTCGTTCCTCATTCTCTACCAAATGAGGTGCAAACCTGAATAACTCTCTGAACTTCGCCTCGTACCGAGACACAGTCATGTTGTTTTGTTCTAGTCTGATAAACTCTACCTCCTTCATATGACGAAAACTTTCAGGAAAGTACTTATCATTGAACAGGTTCTGAAATGTTTTCCAAGACATGCTGAGTGCGGCAGACTGGGTACGCTTCACTGATTCCCACCAGTAATCTGCCTCACCACGGAACATAAAGGTGGCGAATAGAACCTTCTGTTCCTCCGTGCAGCCCAAGACATCAAATATCTTGGAAATTTGCTTGACCCACGTTTCCGCCTTAATCGGATCTGTCTTTCCCTATAATTCTGGTCGTCCCAACTCTTTAAACTGCTTGGTTGTGATAAACCACGCGTTGCTATCATTTCTACCCGTATTTTGTACACGAGTCTCCCTCGTCTGATTTTGCACGAACTGCAAAAAGCTTTTAAACATCTCATCTTTCATCATTTGTTCGGTAGTGTTGTTTACAGGAAGAATATTGTCTTCCTGTTGCACGTTCCCCTGGGTGGTGATCAAAGGTGTATCCACTGTCTCATTTAATCAATTGTTAACGTTCTCAGCTGCCATTCTTAAATATTGCCATAAAACAAGGGTTAATTAAACAAATTAACATGTCACAAAATATCCCTATATTATGACCGACCAACAAATAAGCTTAGGTTGGACATACTAGCGAAGGATTTACTCGGCTCTCCCCTCTTAGTTTTATTCCCCGAGATCCGCCAGAGACTATATCCCTAAGCTCTGATACCAACTGTGACGCCCCCAAAATAGGTATACATCACCCATTCTGAGTCGCCAAATACATGGTACAAAAACAAATACAACTTCATTACTACAATTGTCGTGGAAAATACGACAACACATAAACTGTGAGTTTAAATACAAATATTGTCTAATAGACAGTATTAAAACTCAAAAGGAGTCCTCATTACAATTATTGATACACTACTTTACAAAAATAGTGAGGACTGCTAAAACAACTTTCTAGAACCATCACTCCATACCCCGGCTAGTTCCTGCTATATTCTCACCTCCTAAGAAGAAAAATGGAATAGAAAGGAAAAGGGTGAGCTCAACTAGCCCAGTAAAGAATATTATGACTAAGATAATATACAACAAATTATCAATAATCTTCAACAGGGAAAAATCTGATAGAATATAATAGACAACAAGTTTTAGATCAACAATTGCAGCGAAAACAATAATTCATTAGAAGAGTTAAGTAAAGAATGAAATCTACTATCATTTATAAATTTAAAGGTCCATCATCAATATTTTATCCCTGTAACATCATTCAATATACATCTTGAATCAAATATTCATCTTTGCACTATGGGCCAAAGATATTGATTTATATCACCAATTGGTCATGTTCATCTCAACACCTGTTCATATTTGCACTACGGGCCAAAGATATTCATCAGGTAATCATTCATCTTTGCACTACATGCCAAAGATATTCATCAAGTATCACCATTAATGACTGAGGATGATGAAAAACATTTTAAAGAACAAATCCAGTACGATAAAAGGACAAAGTTTAGAGATTCGTACTTTAGATCATTCAAGTTTAAAAGTACTCCATATTAAAACATAATGGAGAAAAATTCAAGAATGACTATCAAAACATGGATACAATCAAAGATAGTAACCATAATAGACATCTAGGACAAAGAAGAGAAATTTTCATTTTTCGGTGAATAGTGCTGTATTCGTGAATAGTGACGTATATGTGAATAGTTTCATATACGTGAATAGTAACCCCAACACAAAAAGTTTCAAATTTGATAAAAAAAAGTTCAGACCAATATTTTGGCACAATGATATTGAAAGAAATAACATCCCTTACCTCAATATACAGTATTTCTGACCGGAATATCGGATATGACGCTGAAGGAAAATTGTACTGAATAGCAACTCTCAAATTATCTAAATACTCACAAAATATGCTCAATAATATATATATATATATATATATATATATATAGAGAGAGAGAGAGAGAGAGAGAGAAGACTTGTTTTTGGTGTGATTTTTAATTTTAACTCAGCACTATATTTATAGGAAAATATTAGAACGCCGAATCAGACTTAACATGCTACCTGATGGCTTTACCTGCTACTATTCCCACCCATCACTTTGGAAATAAAATTTTAGCACATTTCTCACCAACCAAAAGTGCGGCCCACCAATTCTAAAAAATTTTAAAATATTTTAAATAATTAGTAACTTCAATAATTCATATAAAATAGTCCTTTTATCAGAAAAATTCAAATCTCATGTCCATTCCACATGAAATCAAATTCTCTACAACTTTATAGCTTTAAGTTTTTCTAAATTCCAAACCAAAAATATCCAAAATTCACAAATGGATGATTTTTAAAACCTCATAAAATTCATAATAAATCATACGTTAATTTTTAACCGTTCAAAATTTGTGGACATATACTCAACTTATGTATGTATAACATATCTAAAAATCACAACGATCCAACGGTCGGATTAAAATTATAACTCACGCAATAGAGCTTTATGAACACTATTTTGATTTATTGTTCTGATAATAGAAATATTGTGCAGTAACAATTATTAAAACAACAATAATATAAAATAAATATCAACGTAGTAATTATTGAATCAATAAAATAAAATATTGAACAGTAATTACTGTAACAATTATTGAGTAGTGCATTCTTACGTAAGAATCAATAATTGGTGCAATACCGTGTGCTACTGTGCA
This sequence comes from Panax notoginseng, assembly GCA_016801055.1. Classification (NCBI taxonomy): domain Eukaryota; kingdom Viridiplantae; phylum Streptophyta; class Magnoliopsida; order Apiales; family Araliaceae; genus Panax; species Panax notoginseng. The sequence continues at coordinate 54,849,213 of CM029023.1, read as the reverse complement.
ACACCGCGTATTACTGTGTTTTAACCACCGTGTATTTCAACAGTGTTAAGAGTAACAACTACGTCGTTATTTATAAAAAACTTATACTTGTCGTTTGCTTCATCCAATCGCTTTCTGTTATGGGGCCCACACAAGGCTGCGCCGTCGTACGAATATTCCCCAACAGCAAGAATATTCCACGACCAAATGAATATTTCTCGACAGCAAGAATATTTTATAACCACTTGCTCATTTAAGATATTTGCGTATTTTACCCATAATTTATCACATTAATCAAATCAACCCTTACTATTTCAAAATAATAAATAGAGGAAATTCAATTTTATTTATAAAAAAGTTGGGGTCTTACAACCTCCCCTCCTTATGAAATTTCATCCTTGAAATTGACGTACGTACCTGGTGTTTCAAAAAGGTAAGGATACCTCGCTTTCATTTCTGTTTCCAACTCCCAGATCATTTCCTCAATAACATGGTTCCTCCACAAAACTTTGACTTGTGGTATGACCTTTGGGCGTAGGACATGCTCATTCCTATCCAAGATCTTGACAGGTACCTCCTCGTACGTTAAGTATTCGTCTATCTCGTTTGGTTCTAACTCAATAATGTGGTTCAGGTCTTTCACATATTTACGAAGCATAGATATATGAAAAATATTATGAACACGAGACATGCTTAGAGGTAACGCGAGTCTATAGGCCACATTTCCTACTCAGTCAAGAATCTGAAATGGACCAATAAATCGTGGATTGAACTTTTCTCACTTCCCAAATCTTGTAACTCCCTTCCATGGAGCAACACGCAACAATACATGATCCCCAATATTAAATTCTGCGTCTTTTCGATGATGATCTGCATAACTCTTTTGTCGATCCTGTGACATTTGTACACGTTGTCGAATCATTTAGATCTTTTCTATAGTCATACATACCAGCTCTGGTCCCAACAATGTTGCTTCACCCACCTCATCCCAACATACTGGAGAGCGACACTTTCGTCCATACAATGCTTCGAATGGAGCCACACCTATACTTGCATGATAACTGTTATTGTAGGAGAATTTCACCCATGGTAAATACTTATCCCAACTTCCTTTAAAGTCTAGGACACAGGGTCTTAATAGATCTTCAAGAGGTTGAATAGTCCTCTCTGATTGTCCATCCGTTTCAGGATGGTATGCCGAATTGAATCGTAAATCCGTGCCCTTAGCTTTCTGCAAGCTAACCCAAAATTGTGAAGTGAATCTTGGGTCAAGATCTGAAACTATGGATACTGGCATGCCATGCAACCTCACAATCTCATTCACGTACATAAGAGCAAGATGTTTAAGGGAATAAGTCTCTCGTATCGGCAAGAAATTAGCAAACTTGGTTAATCTATCAACAATAACCCAAATCGCATATGTGCCTTGAGAAACCTTGGGAAGACCCGTAACGAAATCCATGGTAACATGTTCCCACTTCCATTTCAGAATCTCAAGTGGTTGCAATGGACCCTTTGGCACTTGATGCTCCGCCTTTACACGTTGACAAGTTAAACACCTCGAGATAAACTTCGCGATCTCTCTCTTTATATTGCTAATGTATGTCGAAGATCACGATACATTTTGGTACTTCCAAGGTGAATTGCAAATGGTGTGTTGTATGCCTCTATCATGATTCTGTGTTTCAAGTCAGAATCGTTAGGAACGCAAAGTCTGGAGTTGACTCGAAGTATTCCTTTTTCATCGATTCTGGCTTCTAGGATAACACCTTCTAGCACTTTCTTCTTTATACGCATCAGCTCCGGGTCTGTGGCTTGAGCTACTTTAACTTTATCGATTAAAGTTGGTTCTATGCGTATACTTGTTATCATCGCATGGGTCCCCGGAGTCTTGAATTCTATATTCATCTTTTGTAAATCATACAAAATGAGCCTTTATGTTGACAACATCGCACTTGTTCCCGTATATGATCTTATAATCAATGCGTCAGCTACCACATTTATTTTTCCAGGATGATATTGAATGGTATGGTCATAATCTTTCAACAGCTCGAGCCAACGTCGTTGCCGTATATTGAGTTCTTTTTGGGTGAAGAAATATTTGAGGCTTTTATGATTCAAAAATATCTCCACTTTCTCCCCATATAAATTGTGCCTCCATATTTTTAACGCGAAAATGACTGCTACCAACACTAGATCATGAGTAGGATAATTTCTCTCATATTCTTTGAGTTGTCGCGAGGCATGGGCTATGACCTTCCAATGTTGCATGAAAATACATCATAACCCTTTGCCTGAAGCATCGTTGTAGATAACAAATCCATCTGAACCAGATGGTATTGTCAGAACAGGTGCCGAGATGAGTCTCCTCTTAAGCTCTTGAAAATTCTTCTCGCATTCCTTGCTCCATACGAATTTTGTATCTTTCCGAGTCAGTTGAGTTAACGGAGTTGCGATTCGAGAAAATCCTTCCACGAATCTCTGATAATAGCCAGCTAAACCCAGAAAGCTACGTACTTCGTTTGCTCCCAACTTTGTATTGCTTCAATCTTCGCCGGCTCAACATATACTCTATGTTTTAACACTACGTGCCCAAGGAATGCTATTTCCTCAAGCCAGAACTCACATTTCTTCAACTTAGCATATAGCTTATTTTCACGAAGCCTTTGAAGTACCAGCTTCAAATGGTGCTCATGATCTTCACTACTTTTAGAATAGATGAGGATGTCATCAATAAAGACAGCAACAAACTGATCCAAACATTCCTTGAATACTCGGTTCATCATATCCATGAAAGCCGCTGGAGCATTTGTCAATCCAAAAGACATGACTAGGAATTCATAATGCCCGTACCGAGTTCTGAAGGCTGTCTTCGGAATATCCTCAGTTTTAATCTTCAGCTGATGATATCCAGAACGAAGATTGATCTTTAAAAAGAATTATGCTCCTTGCAACTGATCAAACAGGTCATCAATGCGAGGTAGCGGATACCTATTCTTGATGGTGACATGGTTTAATTCTCGGTAGTCAATACAAAGTCGCATACTCCTGTCTTTCTTCTTTACGAATAAAATAGGAGCACCCCAAGGAGATGTACTAGGGCGAATGAAACCGATGTCCAATGTGACGCCCCCAAAATAGGTATACAACACCCATTCTGAGTCGCCAAATACATGGTACAGAAAGCAAACTACAACTTCAATAATACAAATGTCGTGCAAAATACGACAACACATACTGTGAGTTTAAATACAAATATTATCTTCTAGACAATATCCACACTCAAATAAATCCTCATTACAATTATTCAAACACTATTTTACAGAAATAGTGAGGACTGCTAAAACATCTTTCTAGAACCATCACTCCATACCCCGACTAGATCCTGCTATGTTCTCACCTCCTGAGAAGAAAAATGGAACAAAAAGAAAAAGGGTGAGCTCAACTAGCCCAGTAAAGAATATTATGACTAAGATAATATACAAACAAATTATCGTTAGTCTTCAACAGGAAAAAATCTGATAGAATATAATCGACAACAAGTTTTAGATCAACAACTGCAGCGGAAACAGCAAACCATTAGAAGAGTCAAGTAGAGAAAGAATTCTACTATTTTCTAAGATTTAAAAGTCCATCATCAATATTTTATCCATGTAACATCAATTAATAATCATCTTTATCCAAATATTCATCTTTGCACTACAGGCCAAAGATATTCATTTATATCACCTGTCAGTCATGTTCATCTCAACACCTGTTCATCTTTGCACTACAGGCCAAAGATATTCATCAAGTAATCATACATCTTTGCACTACAGGCCAAAGATATTCATTAATATCATCATTTAGGACTGAGGATGATGAAAAATATCTTAAAGAGAACGAATCCAATGAGACAGAAGGACAAATAGTAGGGATTCGTATAACAGTTTATCCAAGATCAATAATACTTCATAATAATCAATTGTGAAGCAGAATTCAAAAATAAAGATCAAAACATGGATACAATCAAAGATAGTAACCATAATAGACATCTTGGACAAAAAGGAAAAATTTTATTTTTCGGTGAATAGTGCCGTATTCGTGAATAGTGCCGTATACGTGAATAGTGCCGTATACATGAATAGTAACCCCGACACAAAAAGTTCCAAATTTGATAAAAACTCATATCAATATTTCAGCATAATGATATTGAAGAAAATAATATCATTTAAGAAGAAAATAATATCCCTTACCTCAAGATATCAGTACTTCTGGTCGGAATACCGGTATAAGGCTGAAAGAAACTTGCTCTGATGAATAGAAACTCTCAAAGTATCTAAATACTCACAAAATACACTCAATAATCTAGAGAGAGAAAGAGAGAAAACTTGTTTCTGGTGTGATTTTCAATTCTAACTTAGCCCTCTATTTATAGGAAAATTTTAGTAGGTTTGACCTGCAACCTGATGGCTTTACCTGCTACTATTCCCACCCACCACATTTGAAATATAATTCAGCACATTTCTTCACCAACCACAAGTGGGGCCCACCAATTCTAGAATTTTCCATCAAAATGATAAACTCCGAAAATTCAACAATTTCTGAACCAGTCATCTCGTAAAATTCATAATAAATCATACGTTCATTTTTAACGGTTCAAAATTTGTGGACATATACTCAACTTATATATGTATAACATATCCAAAAATTACCACGATCCAACGGTCGGATTAAAAATTATAACACCCGCAATATTTCTCAAAAATCCTGATTTGATTTTTAATACCTCCATTCCGATAAAAATACTGATAAAACACCTCAACATTAACTCCTTCATTTTTAACCACAAAAATATATCCCTCATTTATATCCACATAAAATAAATATTTCCTTATCATATGAATCAATAATTAATTATTCACAAATAATATTACAGAATCACATTTATGACAACCAGGCCGTTCCCAGGAAAGAGGGGGCTTTCCAATAAGGATTTCTCCTTACTGGCGCGCAATTAGATGACCAAACCTCTCCTTAGACAGAACTTTCTAGACATTGCCAATAATGTTATATAATAATATTATTCAAATAATATGAATTATTGATCTGATAATGGAAAATACTGTGCAGCAACAATTATTGAAACAACAATAATATAAAATATCAATGCAACAATTATTGAATCAATAAAATAAAATATTGAACAATAACTACTGTAACAATTATTGAGTAGTGCCTTCTTACGTAAGAATCAATAATTGGTGCAATACCGTGTGCTACTGTATTTTAACCACCGGGTATTCCAACAGTATTAACGGTAACAACTACGCCGTTATTTATAAATAACTTATACTTGTCATTTTCTTCATCCAATCGCTTTCCGTTATGGGGCCCACACAAGGCTGCGCCGTCGTACGAATATTCCCCGACAGCAAGAATATTCCACGACCAAACGAATATTCCCCGACAAAATGAATATTTTATAACCACTTGCTTATTTTGCAAAATTTGCACATTTCACCCATAACCAAAGTATTATATCAAATTAACCCCTTATTATTCACAATAATATTTAGAGAAAATTTGATTTTATTCATTAATAAGTTGGGGTCTTACAACCTCCCCTCCTTATGAAATTTCGTCCTCGAAATTGACGTACGTACCTGATGTTTCAAAAAGGTGAGGATACCTCGCTTTCATTTCTGATTCCAACTCCCAGGTCATTTCTTCAATAGCATGGTTTCTCCACAAAACCTTAACTTGTGGTATAACCTTCGTGCGTAGGACATGCTCTTTCCTATCCAAGATCTTAACAGGTACCTCCTCGTACGTTAAATCTTCAGCTATCTCGTCTGGTTCTAACTCAATAATGTGGTTCGGGTCTTTAACATATTTACGAAGCATAGATATGTGAAAAACATTATGAACACGAGACATGCTTGGAGGTAATGCGAGTCTATATGCCACATTTCCTATTCGCTCAAGAATCTCAAATGGACCAACAAATCTTGGATTGAGCTTTCCTCTCTTCCCAAATCTTGTAACTCCCTTCCATGGTGCAACACGTAATAATACATGATCCCCAATATTAAATTCCACGTCCTTCCGATGAAGATCCGCATAACTCTTTTGTCGATCCTGTGCCGTTTGTATACGTTGTCGAATCGTTTGGATCTTCTCTGTAGTAATGCGTACCAATTCTGGTCCCAACAATGTTGCTTCACCCACCTCGTCCCAGCATACTGGAGAACGACATTTTCTTCCATACAACGCCTCGAATGGAGCCACACCTATGCTCGCCTGATAACTGTTGTTGTAGGAGAATTCCACCAATGGTAGGTACTTATCCCAACTCCCTTTGAGATCTAGGACACAAAGTCTTAATAGATCTTCAAGAGTTTGAATAGTCCTCTCTGATTGTCCGTCCGTTTGAGGATGGTATGCCGAACTGAATCGTAAATCCGTGCCCATAGCTTTCTGCAAGCTAACCCAAAATCGTGAAGTGAATCTTGGGTCACGATCCGAAACTATGGATACTGGCATGCCATGCAATCTCACAATCTCGTTCACGTACATACTAGCAAGACGTTCAAGGGAATAAGTCTCACGTATCGGCAAGAAATGAGCGGACTTGGTTAATCTATCAACAATAACCCAAATCGCATCTATGCCTTGAGAAACCTTGGGAAGACCCGTAACAAAATCCATAGTAATGTGTTCCCACTTCCATTTCGGGATCTCAAGTGGTTGCAATGGACCCTTTGGCACTTGATGCTCCGCCTTTACACGTTGACAAGTTAAACACCTCGAGATAAACTCCGCGATCTCTCTTTTCATATTGCTCCACCAAAATGTATGTCGAAGATCGTGATACATTTTGGTACTCCCAGGATGGATTGCAAACGGTGTGTTGTGTGCCTCCATCATTATTCTATGCTTCAAGTCAAAATCGTTAGGAACACAAAGTCTGGAGTTGACTCGAAGTATTCCTTCTTCATCGATTCTTGCTTCTGGAATAGCACCTTCTTGCACTTTCTTCTTCATACGCATCAGCTCCATGTCCGTAGCTTGAGCAGCTTTAACTTTATCGATTAAAGTCGGTTCTACTCGTATATTTGATATCATCATGTGGGTACTTGGAGCCTTCATCTCTATCTCCATCCTTTGTAAGTCATACAAAATGGGCCTTTGTGTTAACAATATTGCACTCGTACCCGCATATGATCTTCTACTCAATGCGTCAGCTACTACGTTTGCTTTTCCAGGATGATATTGGATGGTATGATCGTAATCTTTCAACAGCTCGAGCCAACGTCGCTGCCGCATGTTGAGTTCCTTTTGGGTGAAGAAATATTTGAGGCTTTTATGATCTGTATAGATCTCCACTTTCTCCCCATACAGGTAGTGTCTCCAGATCTTCAACGCAAAAACGACTGCTGCCAACTCCAAATCATGAGTAGGATAATTCCTCTCATATTCTTTGAGTTGTCGTGAGGCATAGGCTATGACTTTCCCATGTTGCATGAGAACACATCCTAACCCTTTGCCTGAAGCATCGCTGTAGATAACAAATCCATCCGAACCAGATGGTATTGTCAGAACAGGTGCCGAAATGAGTCTCCTCTTGAGTTCTTGGAAACTCTTCTCGCATTCCTCACTCCATACAAATTTTGTATCTTTCCGAGTCAGCTGAGTTAACGGAGTAGCGATTCGAGAAAATCCTTCCACAAATCTCCGATAATAACCAGCTAAGCCTAGAAAGCTACGTACTTCGGTTACCGACTTCGGTTGCTCCCAACTTTGTATGGCTTCAATCTTCGCCGGGTCGACAGATACTCCATGTTTTGACACCACGTGCCCAAGGAATGCTACTTCCTCAAGCCAGAACTCGCATTTCTTCAATTTGGCATATAGCTTATTTTCACGAAGCCTTTGCAGTACCAGCTTCAAATGGCGCTCATGATCTTCACGGCTTTTGGAATAGATGAGGATGTCATCAATAAAGACAACAACGAACTGATCCAAATATTCTTTGAATACACGGTTCATCATATCCATGAAGGCAGCAGGAGCATTAGTCAATCCAAAAGACATTACTAAGAATTCATAATGCCCGTACCGAGTTCTGAAGGCAGTCTTTGGAATATCCTCAGTTTTAATCTTCAGCTGATGATATCCAGAACGAAGGTCGATCTTTGAAAAGAATTGTGTTCCTTGTAACTGGTCGAACAGGTCATCAATGCGAGGTAGCGGATACCTATTCTTGATAGTGACATGATTCAATTCTCGATAGTCGATACAAAGTCGCATACTCCCGTCTTTCTTCTTTACGAATAAAACAGGAGCACCCCAAGGAGACGTACTAGGACGAATAAAATCGATGTCCAACAACTCCTGTAGTTGGACTTTTAACTCCTGAAGTTCAATAGGAGCCATTCGATATGGAGTTTTAGAAATGGGCTTTGTACCGGGTTCAAGGTCAATAAAGAATTCAACTTCACGTTCTGGGGGTAGACCAGGAAGTTCTTCAGGAAATACATCGGGAAATTCTCTAACAATAGAAATATTATTCAAATCTGACTTGTCTTTGTTCAAATCCATTACATGGGCTAAGAAAGCTTGACATCCGTTTTTCAATAAACGAATAGCTTTGTGGCTCGATATGACAGTGACTGATTTTAGTGGTTTAGTAGTTTGAATTCGTATGACAGGTTGGTTAGGAATATGAAAACTAACAACCTTACGAAAACAATCAATTTTAGCATGATGAGTGGTTAACCAATCAATTCCTAAAATCACATCAAAAGCAAGTATCTTTAAAGAGATAAGATCAACAGGTAATGTGATAGTACCAACTTGGATCATGCAAGATTTATAAACTGTAGATGTAACGAAGGTTTCACCCAACGGAGTTTCAACAGATAAGTTAAAGTCCAATTTCTCCGGAGTCAAGTTTAAACGTTGAGCACAAGCAGGAGAGATAAAAGAATGGGTAGAACCGGTATCTAGTAAAGTATAAACTTCGCAAGAATTCAAGATTAGCTTACCCGTGATCACCTCGTTCGGGTTTCTCGCGTTTTGGCCAGTAACGACAAACGCCCTTCCAGGAACCGCTGATTTCGACTTATCCGGGACAGCTTTTGGAGTCACCATCCCCGCTGAACTTGGTTTTGCTACAGAACACTCTCGAGCTATATGACCCTCCTTTCCACAGTTATAACATACCTTGGATTGTTGTGGGCAGTTTGGGCTGATATGTCCCTCTTTCCCACATTTGTAACATACGACCGGTGGTCGTTCTCCTCCCCTAGAAACAGTTGATGTTTGTGCTGACGTCTTCACATTATCATTGTTGTACCTTCTCTTCTTGAAATCTCCTCCCGACTCGCTCCTTCTATTATCACGACCACGATTACCACCAGAGTGGTTACCGCTTTTGTCCGAATATTTTCCTCCCTGCTGGTTTTCATTGCTTCGATGACTGCCGCCACCGGTATGACCCTGGTTGTGGTCCCTCGGTTGCACATACTCATTATCTCGCTCTAATAATTGAGCCCTATTTACAACATCTGAATATAAAGAAAATTTATGAGAGATAAGATATTGTCGAATCTCGGGTTTTAGACCTCTCAGAAACATCCTTGTCATTCGTTCCTCATTTTCGACCAAATGAGGTGCAAACCTGGATAACTCTGCAAACTTCGCCTCGTACTGGGACACCGTCATGTTGTTTTGTTCCAGTCTGATAAACTCTACCTCCTTCATATGACGAATACTTTCAGGAAAGTACTTGTCATTGAACAGTTTTTGAAATGTTTCCCAGGACATGTTGAGTGCGTCAGGCTGGGTACGCTTCACAGACTCCCACCAGTAGTCTGCCTCACCGCGGAACATAAAGGTGGCGAATGGAACCTTTTGTTCCTCCGTGCATCCCAAGACATCGAATATCTTGGTAATTTGCTTGACCCACGTTTCCGCCATGATCGGATCCGGCTTTCCCTTAAATTCTGGTGGTCCCAATTCTTTGAACTGCTTAGCTGTGACAAACCGCGCGTTATCATTTCCACCCGTATTCTGCACACGAGTCTCCCTCGTCTGATTTTGCATGAACTGCAAAAAGCTCCTAAACATTCCATCATTCATCGTTTGCTCGGTAACGTTGTTTACAGGAGGAATATTGCCTTCCTGTTGCACGTTCCCCTGGGTGGTGATCAAAGGTGTCTCCACGGTCTGATTTACTCCATTATTAACGTTCTCAGCTGCCATTCTTAAATACTGCCATAAAACAAGGGTTAATAGTCATGTCATATATTATCCCTATACTCTGACCGACCAAATAAACACCAAATAAACTTAGTCAAGTCATACTAGTGAAGGAATTCCCCGTCTCTCCCCTCCTAGTTCTTGTCTCACATCTCAGCCAGGGATCATATCCCTAAGCTCTGATACCAACTGTGACGCCCCCAAAATAGGTATACAACACCCATTCTGAGTCGCCAAATACATGGTACAGAAAGCAAACTACAACTTCAATAATACAAATGTCGTGCAAAATACGACAACACATACTGTGAGTTTAAATACAAATATTGTCTTCTAGACAATATCCACACTCAAATAAATCCTCATTACAATTATTCAAACACTATTTTACAGAAATAGTGAGGACTGCTAAAACATCTTTCTAGAACCATCACTCCATACCCCGACTAGATCCTGCTATGTTCTCACCTCCTAAGAAGAAAAATGGAACAAAAAGGAAAAGGGTGAGCTCAACTAGCCCAGTAAAGAATATTATGACTAAGATAATATACAAACAAATTATCGTTAGTCTTCAACAGGGAAAAATCTGATAGAATATAATCGACAACAAGTTTTAGATCAACAACTGCAGCGGAAACAGCAAACCATTAGAAGAGTCAAGTAGAGAAAGAATTTTACTATCTTCTAAGATTTAAAAGTCCATCATCAATATTTTATCCCTGTAACATCAATTAATAATCATCTTTATCCAAATATTCATCTTTGCACTACAGGCCAAAGATATTCATTTGTATCACCTGTCAGTCATGTTCATCTCAACACCTGTTCATCTTTGCACTACAGGCCAAAGATATTCATCAAGTAATCATACATCTTTGCACTACAAGCCAAAGATATTCATTAATATCATCATTTAGGACTGAGGATGATGAAAAATATCTTAAAGAGAACGAATCTAATGAGACAGAAGGACAAATAGTAGGGATTCGTATAACAGTTTATCCAAGATCAATAATACTTCATAATAATCAATTGTGAAGCAGAATTCAAAAATAAAGATCAAAACATGGATACAATCAAAGATAGTAACCATAATAGACATCTTGGACAAAAAGGAAAAATTTTATTTTTCGGTGAATAGTGCCGTATTCGTGAATAGTGCCGTATTCGTGAATAGTGCCGTATACATGAATAGTAATCCCGACACAAAAAGTTCCAAATTTGATAAAAACTCATATCAATATTTCAGCATAATGATATTGAAGAAAATAATATCATTTAAGAAGAAAATAATATCCCTTACCTCAAGATATCAGTACTTCTGGTCGGAATACCGGTATAAGTCTGAAAGAAACTTGCTCTGATGAATAGAAACTCTCAAAGTATCTAAATACTCACAAAATACACTCAATAATCTAGAGAGAGAAAGAGAGAAAACTTGTTTCTGGTGTGATTTTTAATTCTAACTTAGCCCTCTATTTATAGAAAAATTTTAATAGGTTTGACCTGCAACCTGATGGCTTTACCTGCTACTATTCCCACCCACCACATTTGAAATATAATTCAGTACATTTCTTTACCAACCACAAGTGGGACCCACTAATTCTAGAATTTTCCATCAAAATGATAAACTCCGAAAATTCAACAATTTCTGAACCAGTTATCTCGTAAAATTCATAATAAATCATACGTTCATTTTTAACGGTTCAAAATTTGTGGACATATACTCAACTTATATATGTATAACATATCCAAAAATTACCACGATCCAACGGTCGGATTAAAAATTATAACACCCGCAATATTTCTCAAAAACCCTGATTTGATTTTTAATACCTCCATTCCGATAAAAATACTGATAAAACACCTCAACATTAACTCCTTCATTTTTAACCACAAAAATATATCCCTCATTTATATCCACATAAAATAAATATTTCCTTATCATATGAATCAATAATTAATTATTCACAAATAATATTACAGAATCACATTTATGACAACCAGGCCGTTCCCAGGAAAGAGGGGGCTTTCCAATAAGGATTTCTCCTTACTGGCGCGCAATTAGATGACCAAACCTCTCCTTAGATAGAACTTTCTTGACATTGCCAATAATGTTATATAATAATATTATTCAAATAATATGAATTATTGATCTGATAATGGAAAATACTGTGCAGCAACAATTATTGAAACAACAATAATATAAAATATCAATGCAACAATTATTGAATCAATAAAATAAAATATTGAACAATAACTACTGTAACAATTATTGAGTAGCGCCTTCTTACGTAAGAATTAATAATTGGTGCAATACCGTGTGCTACTGTATTTTAATCACCGGGTATTCCAACAGTATTAACGGTAACAACTACGCCGTTATTTATAAATAACTTATACTTGTCATTTTCTTCATCCAATCGCTTTCCGTTATGTGGCCCACACAAGGCTGCGCCGTCGTACGAATATTCTCCGACAGCAAGAATATTCCACGACCAAACGAATATTCCCCGACAAAATGAATATTTTATAACCACTTGCTTATTTTGCAAAATTTGCACATTTCACCCATAACCAAAGTATTATATCAAATTAGCCCCTTATTATTCACAATAATATTTAGAGAAAATTTGATTTTATTCATTAATAAGTTGGACCTTTAACTCCTGTAGTTGGACCTTTAACTCCTGAAGTTTAATATGAGTCATTCAATATGGGGTTTTAGAAATGGGCTTTGTACTAGGTTTAAGATCAATAAAGAAATCACCTTCACATTATGGGGGTAGACCGGGAAGTTTTTCAGGAAATACGTCAGGAAATTCACTAACTACAGAAATATTATTCAAATCTGACGTGTTTTTGTTCAAGTCCATGACATGGGCTAAGAAAGCTTGACATCCGTATTTCAATAAACGAAAGGCTTTATGGTTTGATATGACAACGATTGACTTTAGTGGTTTGGTTGCTTGAGTTTGCATAACAGGTTGGTTAGGAATATGAAAACTAACAACCTTACGAAAATAATCAATTTTGGCATGATGAGAAGTTAACCAATTAATCCCTAAAATAACATCAAAAGCAAGTATCTTTAAAGAGATAAGATCAACAGGTAATGTGATGGTGCCAACTTGGATCAAACAAGATTTATAAACAGTAGATGTAATGAAAATTTTTCCGGAGTCAAGTTTAAACGTTGAACACAAGGAGGAGAGATAAATGAATGGGTAGAATCGATATCTAGTAAGGTATAAACTTCACAAGAATTTATGATTAGCTTACCCGTGATCACCTCGTTCAGGTTCCTTGCATTTTGGCCAGTCACGACAAATGCTCTTCTAGGAACCGCTGACTTTGATTTGTCTGGGACAGCCTTTGGAGCAACCATCCCTGCTGGACTTGGTTTTGCTATAGTACAATCTCTAGCGATATATCCTTCCTTTCCATAATTATAACATAACTTGAACTGTTGTGGACAGTTTGGGCTGATGTGTCCCTCTTTTCCACATTTATAGCATACGACCGGTGGTCGTTCTCCTCCCTTCAAAACAGTTGATACTGGTGCTGACGTCTTCACATTGTCATTGCTGAATCTCCTCTTTTTAAAATTTCTACTTGATTTGCCTCTCCTATTATCATGACCGCGATTACCACCAGAGTTGTTACCGCTTTTGTCTGTATTTTTGCCTCCCCGCTGGTTATCATTGCTCCGATGACTGCTGTCACCGGTATGACCCTGGTTGTGGTCCCTCGGTTGAACATACTCATTATCTCGCTCTAATAATTGAGCCCTGTTTACAACATCTGAATATAAAAAAAATTTATGAGAGATAAGATATTGCCGAATCTCAGGTTTTAGACCTCTCAGAAACATCCGTGTCATTCATTCCTTATTCTCTAGCAAATGAGGTGCAAACCTGTATAACTCCGTGAACTTCGCCTCGTATTGGGTCACTGTCATGTTATTTTGTTTCAGTATGATAAACTCCAATTCCTTCATATGATGAATACTTTCAGGAAAGTACTTGTCATTAAACAGTTTCCGAAATATTTCCCAAGACATGTTGAGTGCTGCTGGCTGGGTACGCTACAGTGATTCCCACCAGTAATCTGCCTCACCACGGAACATAAAGGTGGCGAATGGAACCTTCTATTCCTCCGTGTATACATCGAATATCTTAGTAATTTGCTTGACCCACGTTTCTGCCTTAATCGGGTCTGGCTTTCCCCAGAATTTTGGTGGTCCCAACTCTTTGAACTGCCTGGTTGTGACAAACCGCGCGTTACTATCATTTCCACCTGTATTTTGTACACGAGTCTCTCTCGTCTAATTTTGCATGAACTGTAAAAAGCTTCTAAACATCTCATCGTTCATCGTCTGCTTAGTGGTGTTGTTTACAGGAGGAACATTGTCTTTCTGTTGCACGTTCTCCTGATTGGTGAGTAAAGGTGTCTCCACGGTCTCATTTACTCCACTGTTAACATTCTCGGTTGCCATTCTCAAATACTGCCACAAAACAAGGGTTAATTAAAGAAATTAACATATCACATAATTTCCTTATATTCTGACCAACCAACAAATAAGCTTAGGTAGAAAACACACTAGCGAATGATTTACTCGTCTGTACCCTCCTAGTTCGATTCCCCGATATCTGCCATAGACCATATCCCTAAGCTCTGATACCAACTGTGGCACCCCCAAAATAGGTATACCTCACCCCCAAAATAATAATATATTTAATTAAACTATTTTATCAGAAAAGATAAAATATTAATTTTAAACTATTGGCACTTTTCTAAAAATTTCCCTATTTATATCCACATAAATAAATATTTTCCTTATCATATAAATCAATAATTAATTATTCACAAATAATATTACAGAATCACAATACTGACAACCAGGTCGTTCTCCTTATTGGCGTGCAATTAGGTGATCAAACCTCTCCTTAGACAGAACTTTCTAGACATTGCCAATAACGCTATCTAATAATATTATTAAAATAATATGATTTATTGATCTGATAATGGAAATACTGTGCAGTGACAATTATTGAAACAACAGTAATATAAATTAAATATCAACGTAGCAATTATTGAATCAATAAAATTAAATATTGAACAGTAATTACTATAATAATTATTGAGTAGTGCCTTCTTACGTAAGAATTAATAATTGGTGCAATACCGTACTGTGCAACACCGCGTATTACTGTAACATTCCATAATTTTAAAGTGTGATATTAAATATTTATTGATTTATTTAAGTATTTAATGGATATGTTATTGTTGAATAAATAATTGTTCAATTTGAGTGATGTGGTTTATTTAATTATTTGTTGAATAAATAATTAAATATTAAATATTAAATATTTAATGGCAATATTAAATATTTATTGAATTATATGGCAATTTGAGTTGATGTGATTTAATTAATTATTTGTTGAGTAAATAATTAAGGAGCTAAATAAATTAATTATTATGAGATTTTATAATAATGGAGTTTAATTTAATAAGCTAGAGAGCTTATAATGATTTTAAATAAATAATAATATTTAAATGAGAAATTGTAGTTTGAAATATTAGTTGATTAAATGAAATTATAATTGTAAAAATAATTATAATTGTTTATGTGTTAAAGTAATTTAATAGATTAATGTTTAATTGATTTATTAATTTAATAAAGGTGTGACTAATAACCTTGCTATAAAGGAGTTATTAAAACAAATTAAAAATGGTTTAATTTAGTTTTGTCAAACATGCCTTATTGTATAATAAGTCTTTAATCTAATAGTGTTTTAGCAAACAAGGTATAAGGATTAATCCATTTGTTTTAATTCAATTTACCAAACAAGGAGTAAGGATTAATGGATTATTTTATTTAGACTAGCCAAACAAGCCTTATGGCTTTTAAATTTCAAAACTTATATAACTGATATATTTATATCAATACTTATATTATATAAATAATATATATTATTACTATATACGTTATATTTTATAGTACGTATGTTAGAGTTAGGGACTCAGTTGAACTTTACAGAGAGAAAAGAAGAAGAAGAAGAAAGAAATACAGAGAGAAAACTAGAGAGAATTGAGAGATATTTTAACAAGTTTTGGAGAAAAGCTTGACAATCAAAGAAGATAATATCATCATCTTTCTAATCCAAGGTAGGAGCTCTATCTTTTTCTTAAAAATTTAGTTTTCTTCTTCTAAAAAGTTCTCTCTGATTTTTATAAAAGATAAATTGTTGCTATGTTTATAATTTGGCATGATTATTGATTATATGGTTGTTTTACGAGTTATATATGATTATAAGATATATTAGTTCATGTATGTACGTATTTTATGAAGAAATTATTTTTATAGAGAGTTTTTATGAATGAGTATGGCTTTAGTTAAAATGGAAATTAAGGTGTAATTAGTTGTTGTATTGATAAATTGATTATAAGAATTGCTAGAGTATGTAACATCATAATCATGATGCCTAGAAGTTACTGTTTTGGTTGAATAACAAAATCACAGTATTGATTTTCATGGAAGATATCAAAAATGGAGTTTTTGACAAAAATATTGAAATTGGGTGTTGAATATTTGATGTTTGTGTTAATTTATGAGTAGAAACATGTTAGAAGTCTTTACTATATGTTTATATGAAGTTTATGTGCAAAATAGAGTGTAACTAGTCTATTAAATTTGAGCTTTTTGGCCAATTTGGCTTTTTCTTTTATGGTTGCCGAAGCTGTCAGTCGACGCTGACAGTTCGCGCCGCGCCGCATCCCAGCAGTTCATTGCTGGCGCCGCAGCGCCATCACCATGACGTAAGCGGCCTGTTGCACAATCATTGTGCCGCAGCGCCGACTCAGAGTATAATCGCTGCGCCGCAGCGCCGACTCAGCGCCGCAGCGCGAGCCACAGTACAAACTGTGGCGCCGCGGCGCGGCTTGGCAGAACTGTATGACAGTTTTGTTTAAATGTACAAAACTTGAAAATAAATGTTATGTGTTTATCATAATAATGTTAAATGATAATTTCAGTATGATTAAACTATGAACTATCATGTTATTAAGTATTATCTACTTGAAAAATAATTGATTATGTGAATGGGTAATTCAACCCATATGATGAATGTAATTGTTTATATAAATGTATAATATTGGTTAGGACTAATTATGTCAGTATGACATATGTTTAGGGTATCAATTCAAGTGGTAAAAGTGTAGCTTGTGATAAAGGCAAGTTTCCTAAACCTACCTTTTACATTGAGCAAGTTTCCTAAACCTACCTTTTACATTGAGCAAGTTTCCTAAACCTACCTTTTACATTGAGCAAGTTTCTAAGCCTTAACTTTTGATATTTAGCAAGTTCTTTATTGTATAAGTTTTCTAATCATTGGTGTTATTGAACTAATTATTGTTTCAATTTCGATTATCATATAATGGTGTAAATTTATTTGGAGCAAGTTATTCTTGTACTTAACTTGTGGTTTAGCATGTACAATTATATACATGTTGTGGATGTTTATTATTCAATTAACCTTGTCTTATTATTGTTCAAGTAAGGTAGGTTATAATTATTCAAATTGTATGCTATTAGATTATCCCTAAAGCATGATGTCAATTTATAAACATCAATTAAACTATGATTATTCCATAGTATACAGTTATGTCGTTTGTAATCAACTAACCCTTAGTTGATTACCGTTGAATTCTAAATTACCCCATGATGTATCCAAACCAAACTCACTTTGGTACGGACTTGTATGCTAAATACTGAGAAGAACAACTCTTTTATAAGAGGTTACGCTTAGCGTTGAAATGGTTGTGCACAATACATTGTACGAAGGGTTGATCCCCCTAAGTACGTGAAGTCCTTATAGTCTTATGACTGTTAAAGTTTAAGTTGAAAAATTACTTATAATCGTGGACATGATTCGTGGTCATTAGACCCTCAGTAAAGGTTAAAGCTTTCCAAAAGTTAATAGAATATATTGTTAAATTCTATTGAGCTTAATGTTGACAAATGATGTAAAAGTTTAATGATTTAATTATTGTCATTTCAAGTGGGCCTTGTTTGCTCACTCTTGCCTGTAAAATTTCTTACAGCTAAGGTTGAAACTGGTGATGTATTTAGTACCAGTAAAGGGAAAGGAAAGACGAAGCAATGCTGAAGACTTGTAATAATTGAATAGTTTATTTTCAGACTTTGTTTAAAGATTGTAATGAAGTTTATTTTAATTTTCCGCATGAATGATTGTTTGTAAAGGTTAGTTAACCTGGGAGATTTATTTAAGTTTAATCCTGTATGGGCAGGTTTTGTTATTCAATTTTATTATAATTATGTAGTTAGAAATGAATGTTTTGATTACATGAACACCAAACCCTGAGGAAATGAAGTACCGGGATTTGGGGGTGTCACAGGTTGGTATCAAAGCTTTAGGTTATGAACCTTAGGTGGGGGGGAAAAGCCTTAGGAAGTAACCTTTGAAAAGATAGTGGAGAATACTCTTATCGAGTTTTAAGAAAGAAGTAATAAAACACTTATGTGCTTATGTGTTTATAACTTATGTGCTCGCGAGTGTCGAGTAGAATGATTAATAACTAAAACTTTAAAATTTTGTTGTCAGGATGACTAATGTCAGAAAATCCAGTCAGGTTAGGGAGGAGGGACCTCAAATGCCTATAGAGGAGGAGCCTCGCGACATTCAGGTAGTTTGGGAACAACTACTGCCACGGGAATTACCGTTGGTCACAGTAGTTGAAGATGAGGAGAATGATGTGGAGACAGATGAGGAGGATGAGGAAGAAAGGATTCCACTTAACTCGATAACAGGCCGTATTTACAATGAGGTGCATGACCGCAACGTGGAACTTCAGGATACAGTTGAGGAATTGCAAGAGATAGTAGCTGAACAATAGACTGCAATGACACAGAAGGACGATGAGATCCTGGATCGTGAAGAACGACTGACTAACGCCGAGGAGAAATTAATACAGACTGAAGGAGAGAAAGAACAATTGATTGAGATGGTTGCTGAACTGGAGAGCAAGCTGAGAGAAGAAGCTGCTAAGAGGGCAAGAGCTGAAGATGCATACGAGGAAGCTTATCAATGAATTGGAAGAGCAGCGAGAGACGCGCAGGCAAAAAGCATGAAGATGGAAGAGATGGATAAAGTATTTAACACCGCAATTAATCGAGCTCAAGATCGGGTCATGGGATATCCGATTCAGTTCGAGACACTGCCATCATTCGTGTTAGATCGCAGAACAATGTTTCGAGTCATGGAGGAAGAACGTGATAGGGCTACGAAGTACCTTAATAGATCATCGTAGAAAATATGTCGGTAATGTACGTAATAAGTATTAAATAATGTGTAAGTCCCTAGTGTTAAGTAACCATGGGATATGATAATAATGATGTTGTCCTGAAACTTTTGTAGTTCAGGAAAGGAATGTAGATAGCAGAGATGCTATTGTGTTATGTTTTCAGAAAGTTTATGAATAAATAAATGTTATTATTTTGTTCAAAGTGTTATGTGCTATGTGGGTATTTCTTTTATAAAAGCAAGTTAATTAGAAATACTTAAAGAAGTTGAGTAATGGTCTAATAGATGTTTTATTTTAACAGAAAATGCCTCCCAGACGTCAGCCAACACGACAGAGAACCACTGAAGGAACTAACAATAACGACAATGTTGATTCGAATCCCGTTCAACAACTAGTAACACTACTGACAGGAGCGTTACAGAATCAACCTCAAAACCAAGGTACAACGTTTAAGGAGTTTAAGGCGGTTGGACCACCTGAATTCCATGGATCCATGAATCCAGTCGAAGCACAAACCTGGATTATGGAGATAGAAAAGGTGTTCGATGTCGCTAGGGTAGGGGATGACCAGAAGACTGCTTTTACAACTTTCATGTTGAAAGCAGAAGCTAGTTATTGGTGGCAAGCTAATAAAACTCGTGAAGGGCCAGGAGTGATGACTTGAGATAGGTTCAAGGAGTTGTTTTTCGAGACCTATTTCCCGGAGAGTTCGAAGAGTCAGCTGGAAGTACAGTTTCTAGAACTGAAGCAAGGGACGATGACGGTATCTGAGTATGTCGCAAAATTCAATGAATTGGCGAGGTTTGCGCCATATCAGGTTAGCACAGATGAGCGTAAGGCGAAGAGGTTTGAACATGGACTGAAGCCATGGTTGTACAGTAGGGTTTCCTTGTTCTAATTGGAGACGTTTGCAGCAGTGATGGAGAAAGCAGTACTCGCTGAAGGTGGAGGCGAGGCGGTGACAAAATTTAACCAGGAACAAAAGAAGAAGAAGAATGAGAATGAGGTGAAGAATGGTGGTAGTAGCAGTGGAAACAACAACAATAACAACAACAACAACAACAACAAGAGGAAGTGGAATGGGAGTATGGTTACTGGAAACCAGCAAGGTAACCAGCAGAATAAAAAGTTTGAAGCACGTGCGACATGTGGAAAGTTTCACAAGGGTCCGTGCTTGATGGAAAAACTAGTTTGCTACAATTGTGGCCAGGAGGGTCACATCGCCCCAAATTGCACTCAATCAAAGAAGAATGCGTGCTTCACGTGCGGATCCAAGGATCACTTTGCTCGTGAATGTCCTAAGAAGAAGGAGGGAGTGACAACCAGAAGCAAAGGAGATAACAATGGAGGTGCGTGGGCTATTACAGGACCTGCAGCATCAATCAAACCCACAGCCAGAACCTTTAACATGACTGTGCAAGATGCTGTGCAATCAAAGGATGTAGTTTCAGGTATTATCCCAATCAATGATATTGATGCATATGTATTATTTGATTCGGGTGCTACTTGCTCGTTTATATCTGATGAATTTGCTAAGAGGTTAGAATTGCCTAGAGAAGAACTGAATTTTCCTTTGAACATAGAAATTGCGAATAAGGAAATAATCCCTGTTAGATTCGTATACAAGAACTGTAGGGTGAACATTAAGGAGAATGTCTTGTTGGTAGATTTGATTCCAATTAGACTGGGGGAATTTGATGTAATTTTGGGAATGGACTGGTTGTTCAAGTGCGGAGCGGTAATTGACTGCCAAAAGAAGTGTGTAAACCTTATAACTCCGTCAAAGGTAGTATTTTATGGTAGCAAGTCGCCTAGACAAATGAAATGTCTGACGACTATGCAGGCCAAGAAATTGTTGAGTCAAGGTTGTATGGGCTATTTAGCTTACATAGTCAATACTCAAAAGAAGGGGATAAAGCTGGAAGAAATACCAGTAGTGAGGGAATTCGAAGACGTCTTTCCAGAGGATTTGCCAGGACTTCCGCCTGACAGAGAAATTGAGTTCGTGATCGACTTAGTACGGGGAACAGCACCGATATCGAAGGCCCCGTACAGAATGGCTCCAGTAGAAATGAAAGAACTAATGGTTTAGTTGCAAGAGCTGCTGGACAAGAAATATATTCAACCAAGCGTATCGCCGTGGGGAGCGCCAGTTTTATTTATGAAGAAGAAGGACGGGTCAATGCGTCTTTGTATTGATTATAGGGAGTTAAACAAAGTCACTATTAAAAATAAATACTCGTTGCCAAGAATAGATGACTTGTTTGATCAACTGAAGGGTGCTAAGTACTTTTCGAAAATAGATTTGAGAAGTGGTTATCACCAATTGAAGGTAAGAAAGGAGGATATACCACGAACGACATTCAGAACTCGGTATGGACATTACGAGTTTCTGGTGATGTCTTTTGGTTTAACCAATGCACCTGCTGCGTTCATGGATTTGATGAACAGGGTGTTTAAACCATTCCTAGACAAGTTTGTAGTGGTATTAATTGATGACATTCTAGTGTATTCCAAAACTCAAGAAGAACACGTGGAACACTTACGTCTGACATTGGAGACACTAAGAAAGGAAAAATTGTACGCGAAGTTCTCTAAGTGCGAATTTTGGCTCGATCGTGTACAATTTTTGGGGCATGTGATTGACAAAGATGGGATCTCAGTGGATCCGTCGAAAGTGGAAGCAGTAATCAATTGGGAACAACCAAAAACACCGTCGAAAGTGGGGAGTTTCTTGGGACTGGCTGGTTATTATAGAAGATTTATTCAAGATTTTTCTAAGATAGCCACTCCACTAACAAATTTGACAAGAAAAATTGTAAAATTCGTTTGGACGGAGAAGTGCGAAGAGAGTTTCCAAGATTTGAAGAAGAAGTTAAGTGTGGCACCTGTATTGACTTTGCCAGATAATATAGGAAATTTTGTGGTATATAGTGATGCCTCACATAAAGGGTTGGGTTGTGTTCTTATGCAGAACGACAAAGTTATTGCCTATGCATCAAGACAATTGAAGGAGTATGAGAAGGGGTATCCGACTCATGATTTGGAATTGGCTGCAGTGGTGTTTGCTCTAAAAATATGGAGACACTATCTTTATGGAGAGAAATGCGAGATCTACACAGACCACAAAAGTCTGAAGTATATTTTCACTCAGAAGGATTTGAACATGCGTCAAAGAAGGTGGATGGAATTAATAAAAGATTACGATTGTGAAATCTTTTATCATCCGGGTAAAGCGAATGTAGTTGCAGATGCTTTAAGCAGGAAAGGTCGGGAGAAGTTAATGCTGATAACAACTCAAAAGGAGCTCATTTCAGCAATGACAAAATTGGAGTTGGAAATCAAATTTCCAAAAGAATCTGACGAACAACTATTCCAGATAGAAGCTGATCTAACTTTAGTGAACAAAGTGAAAATTGCTCAATTACAAGATGGAGAGTGTGGAAAAATCAAAGAGAATTTGGGTGAAGGCGGAGATGTAAAATACAAGGTCGATACCGAAGGTTTACTACGGTTCGATGGACGAATTTGAGTTCCAGCAGTGCTAGAGCTGAAAGAAGAAATTCTGACTGAAGCTCCTAGCTCAAAGTATTCAATTCATCCAGGAAGCATGAAAATGTATCAGGATTTGTGCCGACATTTTTGGTGGCCAAATATGAAAAGAGATGCTGCTGAATGCGTAGCAAAATGCTTGACATGTCAGAGAGTAAAAGCCGAACATCAAAGACCCAGCGGATTACTCCAACCGTTAGAAATACCGGAATGGAAGTGGGAACACATCACGATGGATTTTGTGGTGGGTCTTCCAACTACTCAGAGAGGATGCGATGCGATTTGGATAATAGTGGACAGACTGACGAAATTAGCGCACTTTTTACCAATAAAGATTAGATTCAATCTTGATCAGTTGGCAAGATTGTACATTAAGGATATCGTTTTGAGGCACGGAGTGCCAGTATCAATTGTGTCTGATAGAGATCTGCGGTTTACATCGAATTTCTTGAAGAGACTACAAGAATGTATGGGAACACAGTTGCGAATGAGTACGGCTTATCATCCACAAACAGATGGCCAAAGCGAACGAACAATTCAGACATTGGAAGATATGCTAAGAGCATGTGTCATGGACTTTAAAGGAAGCTGGGAAAATCAACTACCATTTGTGGAATTTTCTTACAACAACAGTTATCACGTGAGCATCGGCATGCCACCTTACGAAGCATTGTACGGCAGAAAGTGCAGAACTCCACTGTGCTGAGATGAAGTCGGTGAACGCCAACTGTTAGGACCAGAACTGGTACAACAAACTGCTGAAGTGATCAAACTGATCAGGACAAGATTGGTCGCAGCTCAAGACAGACAGAAAAAGTATGCTGATCAACACAGACAAGATCGTACATTTGACGTAGGAACTTTTGTATTCTTAAAAGTTTCTCCTTGGAAGGGGAAAATTCGTTTCGTTAAAAAGGGAAAGCTAAGTCCGAGGTTTATTGGACCCTTTGAAGTGCTGCGAAGAGTGGGAGAAGTGGCTTACGAGGTAGCTCTACCTCCAGAGTTGGAAAATATACATAATATTTTTCATATTTCGGTGTTACGACCATATAAACCAGACTACAAACATGTGATTGAGTATGAACAATTGCAGTTCGAGAAAGATTTGTCTTATAAAGAGATCCCTATCCAGATAGTCGACAGGAAAGAACAAGTGCTCAGGAATAAAGTGATACCTTTTGTGAAGGTGATATGGAGAAACCACAACGCTGAAGAGGCTACGTGAGAACTCGAAGAGAAAATGTTGAAGGAATACCCTGAGTTATTTGTTTAATCTGTGTCTTCGATTCTGGGGACAGAATCTTTGTAAGTAGGGAAGAATGTAACGAATGATTTGTTTGAGTTGTGATTTTGAGGACAGAATCCTTGTAAGGAGGGAATGATGTAACATTCCATAATTTTAATGTGTGATATTAAATATTTATTGATTTTTTTAAGTATTTAATGAATATGTTATTGTTGAATAAATAATTGTTCAATTTGAGTGATGTGGTTTATTTAATTATTTGTTGAATAAATAATTAAATATTAAATATTAAATATTTATTGGCAATATTAAATATTTATTGAATTATATGGCAATTTGAGTTGATGTGATTTAATTAATTATTTGTTGAGTAAATAATTAAGGAGCTAAATAAATTAATTATTATGAGATTTTATAATAATGGAGTTTAATTTAATAAGCTAGGAGCTTATAATGATTTTAAATAAATAATAATATTTAAATGAGAAATTATAGTTTGAAATATTAGTTGATTAAATGAAATTATAATTGTAAAAAGAATTATAATTGTTTATGTGTTAAAGTAATTTAATAGATTAATGTTTAATTGATTTATTAATTTCATAAAGGTGTGACTAATAACCTTGCTATAAAGGAGTTATTAAAACAAATTAAAAATGGTTTAATTTAGTTTTGTCAAATATGCCTTATTGTAATAAGTCTTTAATCTAATAGTGTTTTAGCAAACAAGGTATAAGGAGTAATCCATTTGTTTTAATTCAATTTACCAAACAAGGAGTAAGGATTAATGGATTATTTTATTTAGACTAGCCAAACAAGCCTTATGGCTTTTAAATTTCAAAACTTATATAACTGATATATTTATATCAGTACTTATATTATATAATTAATATATATTATTACTATATACGTTATATTTTATAGTACGTATGTTAGAGTTAGGGACTCAGTTGAACTTTACAAAGAGAAAAGAAGAAGAAGAAGACAGAAATACAGAGAGAAAACTAGAGAGAATTGAGAGATATTTTAACAGGTTTTGGAGAAAAGCTTGACAATTAAAGAAGATAATATCATCATCTTTCTAATCCAAGGTAGGAGCTCTATCTTTTTCTTAAAAATTTAGTTTTCTTCTTCTAAAAAGTTCTCTCTGATTTTTATAAAAGATAAATGGTTGCTATGTTTATAATTTGGCATGATTATTGATTATATGGTTGTTTTACGAGTTATATATGATTATAAGATATATTAGTTCATGTATGTACGTATTTTATGAAGAAATTATTTTTACAGAGAGTTTTTATGAATGAGTATGGCTTTAGTTAAAATGGAAATTAAGGTGTAATTAGTTGTTATATTGATAAATTGATTATAAGAATTGCTAGAGTATGTAACATCATAATCATGATGCTTAGAAGTTACTGTTTTGGTTGAATAACAAAATCACAGTATTGATTTTATTGGAAGATATCAAAAATGGAGTTTTTGACAAAAATATTGAAATTGGGTGTTGAATATTTGATGTTTGTGTTAATTTATGAGTAGAAACATGTTAGAAGTCTTTACTATATGTTTATATGAAGTTTATGTGCAAAATAGAGTGTAACTAGTCTATTAGATTCGAGCTTTTTGGCCAATTTGGCTTTTTCTTTCATGGTTGCCGAAGCTGTCAGTCGACGCTGACAGTTCGCGCCGCACCGCGGCCCAGCAGTTCATTACTGGCGCAGCAGCGCCATCACCATGACGTAAGCGGCCTGTTGCACAATCACTGTGCCGCAGCGCCGGCTCAGAGTATAATCGCTGCGCCGCAGCGCCGACTCAGCGCCGCAGCGCGAGCCACAGTACAAACTGTGGTGCAGCGGCGCGGCTTGGCTTGGCAGAACTGTCTGACAGTTTTGTTTAAATGTACAAAACTTGAAAATAAATGTTATGTGCTTATCATAATAATGTTAAATGATAATTTCAGTATGATTAAACTATGAACTATCATGTTATTAAGTATTATCTACTTGAAAAATAATTGATTATGTGAATGGGTAATTCAACCCATATGATGAATGTAATTGTTTATATAAATGTACAATAATTGTTAGGACTAATTATGTCAATATGACATATGTTTAGGGTATCAATTCAAGTGGTAAAAGTGTATCTTGTGCTAAAGGCAAGTTTCCTAAACCTACCTTTTACATTGAGCAAGTTTCCTAAACCTACCTTTTACATTGAGCAAGTTTCCTAAACCTACCTTTTACATTGAGCAAGTTTCTAAGCCTTAACTTTTGATATTTAGCAAGTTCTTTATTGTATAAGTTTTCTAATCATTGGTGTTATTGAACTAATTATTGTTTCAATTTCGATTATCATATAATGGTGTAAATTTATTTGGAGCAAGTTATTCTTGTACTTAACTTGTGGTTTAGCATGTACAATTATATACATGTTGTGGATGTTTATTATTCAATTAACCTTGTCTTATTATTGTTCAAGTAAGGTAGGTTATAATTATTCAAATTGTATGCTATTAGATTATCCCTAAAGCATGATGTCAATTTATAAACATCAATTAAACTATGATTATTCCATAGTATACAGTTATGTCGTTTGTAATCAACTAAACCTTAGTTGATTACCGTTGAATTCTAAATTACCCAATGATGTATCCAAACCAAACTCACTTTGGTACGGACTTGTATTCTAAATACTGAGAAGAACAACTCTTTTATAAGAGGTTACGCTTAGCGTTGAAATGGTTGTGCACAATACATTGTACGAAGGGTTGATCCCCCTAAGTACGTGAAGTCCTTATAGTCTTATGACTGTTAAAGTTTAAGTTGAAAAATTACTTATAATCGTGGACATGATTCGTGGTCATTAGACCCTCAGTAAAGGTTAAAGCTTTCCAAAAGTTAATAGAATATATTGTTAAATTCTATTGAGCTTAATGTTGACAAATGATGTAAAAGTTTAATGATTTAATTATTGTCATTTCAAGTGGGCCTTGTTTGCTCACTCTTGCCTGTAAAATTTCTTACAGCTAAGGTTGAAACTGGTGATGTATTTAGTACCAGTAAAGGGAAAGGAAAGACGAAGCAATGCTGAAGACTTGTAATAATTGAATAGTTTATTTTCAGACATGGTTTAAAGATTGTAATGAAGTTTATTTTAATTTTCCGCATGAATGATTGTTTGTAAAGGTTAGTTAACCTGGGAGATTTATTTAAGTTTAATCCTGTATGGGCAGGTTTTGTTATTCAATTTTATTATAATTGGGTAGTTAGAAATGAATGTTTTGATTACGTGAACACAAAACCCTGAGGAAATGAAGTACCGGGATTTGGGGGTGTCACAATTACTGTGTTTTAACCACCGGATATTCCAACAGTGTTAACGGTAACAACTACGCCGTTATTTATAAAAAAACTCATACTTGTCGTTTTTTTCATCCAATCGCTTTTTGTTATGGGGCTCACACAAGGCTGCGTCGTCGTACGAATATTCCCCAACAGTAAGAATATTTCACGACTAAACGAATATTTCTCAACAACGAGAATATTTTATAACCACTTGCTCATTTAAGATATTTACGAATTTTACCCATAATTTATCACATTAATCAAATCATCCATTACTATGTCAAAATAATAAATAGAGGAAATTCAATTTCATTTATAAAAAAGTTGGGGTCTTACATTATCCAATAACAGGATAATCGTCGCTTAGAGAAGAAGGGTATTAGATACCATGACGATTAGTTTTAGTGCAAGTGGGAGAATGAAAGTAGTATGCATACAAGCCAATCATATTTGATGATAAAGCATATACTTTGTAACAATCTTATTCATTTATTAATAAAAAGTATTAATTTATTAAAAGCTTTTAATTATCTAAATGATGCTATTTTATAATATGTGATAATTCCATAGTTTTAAGCAATACTTTTAGAATAATGATGATGATCATTCTAATGAGATCTAAATTCTTAGAAAGCTTAAAACTAAAATAGTTCCCAATAGTTGGATTACTAAAATAGTTCCCAATCGTTCGATAAATGACAACCCAGTAGTCCTTGACCAAGGCAGAATAAAATTAGAAAGGAGTTTCTAATTTGCATTATTTGGAGTTGTGCATTTAAGGATCGAAATACATATAATTAAATAAAATAAGACTTGACATTAATTTCATGTCTTATATTTAATTGAGACATTGTATGGTGGAAGAATTGAATTGTACGGTAACTATTTACTCAAAGGTTCTTTTATGATTAATGTTGAAATCTATATTATCTGGAAAGTCATTAATCACTAGGGAGGCTTATCTCTATTGTAGAATAAATATTATTTATTTAAATAAATTAATAGTTTAATTTATTTATTTAAATAAGATTAGAATTGTTCTAATTAATTTATTCACAGCTGGTTTAATATGGAGAACCTAAAGGGTCACACCATAAAAAGAAAAATAATTATTTAAGAAGTTAATGACATAATTTTAATAATAAGTTAAGTATATTTAATTTAATTTATGGTAATAGAATAAATTAAATAGCCTAATATTTATTATTTAATATTTTAGAAATATTAAATATAAATTAATAAGATGAGTCTTATTATTATTATTACTATTATTATTATTTTATTCCTAAATTAGTTTGGGAATTAATTAATAAAAGTACTCTCATATAGCCCAATAAGATTAGGAGCCTAATTAATTAAAGTAGTTTAATTAATTAAAATAAAACTAAATTCCTTAATTATTAAGGAGGGTTGCCCACATTTATAAATAAAAGGAGTCTTATTTTGGGTGAGGTTGATTGACACTTTCACAACAAACGTGAATACGTAATTTCAATAGTTGGGAGAGTACACCTGTGTCTGTGAGAGATAGAAAAATTAGGATTTTGCCAAACACCCATCTTCTTGAATCTTTCTTCTTCCTTGGTGGATCACCTCTAGAGGCCAAACACTTAGGTGGCTAACGTTGATCAAAGGAAGAAACCAAACCCGGTGGATTCTAGTTGAACGCGAAAAGGATTTGGAGGTGGCCTTGTACTTGAGGAAGCTCGAATCTTCAAGGGTATGATTCTTGTTCTTTATCTTTTCGTTTAATTAAAAATTGTGCATAAAGGATGATACGGGTATATGGTTTGTAAAATTTTTAAAATCTATTTTATCACATTTCTGCTTACTTTGTGCAATTTAATTGCGTTCATAAATATTACAAACCTAACACTTAGTACCATACTGTGCATAATATCTTAACGCTAAAGCATAAGTAATCCCCTATAACAGGGTTGTTCATCTCAGTTTGACATTATATTCCGCACCAAAGGAAGTTTGGTTTGGATAAACTTAACAAGGGTTCTAAAATTTAGAACGTTCATCAACTATGGACTAGTCGAATCAATAAGGGTTTGCTAGTCTTACAAGGTTCAACAATAACTGATAATAAATTTGAATAATAAACTCAAGAGGTATACAATGAGATAAGTATTGTATAAGAATCATGCTTTAAAAGATTGATAACCATTAATATAACATCTTGAACTTGATCAATAAATAACAAGAACTTGCTCGATATAGAATATAAGTCTAGAACTTGATCAATATAAAGAGGTAAGGTTTAGAAACTTGCATAACGAAAACAAGTAGGGTTAGAAAACTTGCCTCGTACGTAGGTTACATGTTAATTATACATGTTTTTTGATTTAATCCTACATACCATTGACATTCACAATACTAGTCAATTATAATGTAACTAGCATCACAAGTTTATTATTTTTTGTCTAAACTCTGATTATGATTATACTAATGAAATCATAACACTTGTTTTCACATAATATTAGACTTCACGAACGACAAGCTAACTATGCGTTCAACAAATCAATCAAACATGTAAATACCTTATTGACATGTTAAGAATCTATTTTAACATCTCACTATATGTCTAACACATTTTTATGTGCATTAGATTAGGTTACTATTACATTCCCTGGACTAAAATAATTAAAATTCTCATTTTCTGGACAACTAGAATAGTGGCGCTGCGGCGCCACCATACAGGCTAACCCTGGCGTTGCGGCGCGGCTAGCGCTGTAGCTTGGAGTAGGGCATTGCGGTGCGGACCTTAAGGCATGGATTTGGCACTACAACGCGACATGCCAGTTCCTGCTTCTGAGTTTCGCGAGGAAAACAGATCATTGCCAATTACATCCAATTACGTTATTCACACATAAATTTAAGCATACTCGGACACTATAATACACATATAACCATTACCCAACCTTTCTAGCATGATTTTAACATGTTAAAACATACAATCACTTGAATCAAATCATGTAATTTCACTGATCTTGGTGTTTTTGAAAGTTTTGAAGATAAAACATGGAAATTGACATTACAGTTCGTTATAACTCCGAATCTGTCCTTTCAAAGTTTGTTTTCTTCATTTTAACATGTGCTATCATAAACTACTGTTAATTTCAAGTCAAACAAGAATTCATGCATTCGTCACTAAATTTTTGTTTTACAGAGAACTTAAAACACGTATTAATGGAAAAACTTTGATTTTAGCATGATTACATTAAATCAATTATTCAAATCACATACAAATCATATAGAATTGATTTATGCATGCTAATAAACATTTATAATCAGTTTTCTAACACATTGGCCCTAATTTTAGTTTACAGAGAACATGGAGATTGTTTTATTTTTACAAAAATATAATAACGTAATTAAGGTTTGGTTAAAGAGATTACCTTGCAGTGTAGATTAGTAGGAGATGAAATCCCTTTCAAACTCTTTTTCAATCTCACAACTCCTCTCTAAATTTTCTATGAATTCTCTTTGGGCTCTCAAAGTTTTGTTTTAGTAAAATAGCATACGTAAAAATAAGACTGACGCACATATTAACTGGCAACGTTGTGGTCAGTTAATCCCATTTGTGGGTTAACTGCCCAACTCCCATTAGGGCCTTGTTTGGCTAGCACTTAGAAGGTTCTTTCCATTTAATTTAATTAATATCTTATAATATAGTTTAATAATATCACACCGAATTAAACAAAAAATTAAATATCTTATTTAATTTAATTTAAATAAAATATAATATTTTCTTATTAATTCACATAGTCACATAATTAAATTTCTCATTTATTAATTATGTCAAGTTATTAAACCTCTAATTAATTATTAAATTAATTAGAATAAAATTATGCTTATTAAATAATTTATTTAATCCAATACGCTCAATTAAATACATACTTTGAATAATAAAATTATCTATATTAATTTAATTAATGGAACATATATAATTAAATTAATCTACCATAAATTCATCAATTAATTATTTAATTCAATAATTAAATCTTCGAAAAATATTTATTTAATTCAATAAATATTAAAATTAGATTACAAAATCTCGTTCGTCACATCTTTCCCCCCTTAAAAGGATTCTGTCCCCAGAATCACGACTCAATCAATTCGTCCCGTTATATTCTCCCCCCTTACAAAGATTCTGTCCCCATAATCGCTTACACATAATTTAAGTAAATAAATGAAGATAATTCTTCATCATATGTTCTTCGAGTTTCCACGTATCTTCTTCAACGTTGTGGTTCCTCCAGATTTCCTTAGCAGAAGGTATTACTTTATTTCTAAGTACTTGCTCTTTTCTGTCAACTATCTGAACATGAATTTCTTAATAAGATAAATCTTTTTCAAATTATAGGGGTTCATATTCAATCATATGCTTGTAATCGATTTTGTAGGGTCGTAAAACTGAAACATGGAAGACGTTGTGGACATTCTCGAGTGCTGGAGGTAAGGCTACCTCATACGCAACTTCTCTAATCCTTCGCAGTACCTCAAAGGGTCCAATGAACCTTGGGCTTAATTTTCTCTTCTTTCCGAACCTGATTTTTCCTTTTCAGGGAGAGACTTTCAAAAATATATAACTACCCAATTCAAACTCAACATTTTTACGGTGTGGATCGACGTATTTCTTCTGCCTATCTTGAGCTACTACCAATCTTGTTCGGATCACTTTGACTATCTCTATTATCTGTTGTACCAACTCTGGACCTAGTAATTGTCTCTCGCCTACTTCATCCCAGTATAGCGAAGTTCTGCACTTTCTGCCGTATAACGCTTCCAAAGGCAACATGCCAATATTAGTGTGGTAACTGTTGTTGTAGCCGAACTCTACGAGCGGTAGATGATTATCCCAATTTCCTTTAAAGTCTATTATACAAGCTCTTAACATATCTTCTAATGTTTGAATCGTTCTTTCACTCTACCCGTCTGTCTGAGCGTGATATGCTGTACTCATTCTTAACTGCGTACCCATGCATTCCTATAGTTGTTTTCCAGATGTTTGATGTAAAGCGCATATCCCTATCGAAAATAATTGACACCGGAACTCCGTGCCTTGAAATAATCTCTTTTACATATAACCTTGTCAGTTAGTCTAAGTTGAATCTAATTCTGATAGGAAGAAAGTGTGCAGATTTCGTCAATCGGTCAACAGTAACCCATACTACGTCATAGCCTTTTTGAGTTGTCGGAAGGCCAACCATGAAATCCATCGTAATATGTTTCCACTTCCATTATAGAATTTCTAATGGTTGTAACAACCCACTCGGCCTTTGATGTTCTGCTTCCACTTTCTGACATGTCAGACACTTGGCTACACACTCTGTAACATCTCATTTCAAATTTGGCCACCATAAATGTTGTCGAAGATCTTGGTACATCTTGGTACTACTAGGGTGAATTGAATATCGTGAGCTATGAGCCTCGCTCAAAATTTCTTTTGTAATCTTTGGCACTGGCGGTACCCAAATTCTGCTCTCAAATCTCAGTATTCCCTCGCTGTCTATTTTGAACCTTGGTTCGGTTCCTTTGAATATTTTCTTTTTCACCTTCTCACATTCTTTATCCTGAAATTGAGCATCTTTAACTTTATCCAGTAAATTTGTACCAGCTTGCATCTGAAACAGCATCTCATTAATCTCCATAGGATACATCACTTCCCGCTCCAACTTCTCCAATACTGAAATTAGTTCCTTCCGAGCGGTTAACATCATCAATTTCTCCCGACCCTTTCTACTTAAGGTGTCGGCAACCACATTTGCCTTACCCGGATGGTATAAAATCTCAAAATTATAGTCCTTAATTAACTTCAACCACCTTCTCTGGCGCATATTCAAGTACTTTTGTGAATAAATATATTTCAGACTCTTGTGGTTTGTATATATTTCACACTTCTGCCCATAGAGATAGTGTCTCCAAATCTTCAAAGCAAAAACCACCACAGCTAACTCCAAGTCGTGGGTCGGATACCCCTTCTCATAGTCCTTCAACTGCCGTGATGCATACTCAATAACTCTGCCATTTTGTATAAGCATACAGCCAAGTCCTTTATGCTACGCATCACTATAAACTACAAAATTCCATGTGTCATCCGAAAGAGATTACACATGTGTTGTACTCAACCTCTTCTTAAGCTCTTGAAAGTTTTTCTCACACTTCTCCGTCCAAACGAATTTCATAGCTTTCCTAGTTAAATTCGACAGTGGGGTTGTGATCTTGGAAAAGTCTTGAATGAATTATCTATAATAACCTGCAAATCCAAGAAAATTTTGTACTTCCGACGACATTTTCGGCTAATCCCAGTTTATCACGACTTCGACTTTGGATGGATCTACCAAAATTTCGTCTTTATCAATTATATGTCCGAGAAATTGTACCCACTCAATCTAAAATTCGTATTTCGAAAATTTGGCATACAACTTCTCCCTTCTCAATGCCTTTAACGTTACCTTCAAATGCTCTACATGTTCTTCCTTGGTCTTCGTGTATACCAAAATGTCATCGATAAATACCAGCACGAATTTGTCCAAAAACGACTTGAACACTCCATTCATTAAGCCCATAAATGCTGCAGGAGCATTCGTTAAACCAAATGACATCACTAAAAAATCGTAGTGACCATATCGCGTTCTGAATGTTGTATTCGATACATCCTCTGGCCTCACCTTCAGCTAATGATAACCACTCCTCAAGTCTATCTTGGAAAAGTATCTCGCTCCCTTCAATTGATCAAACAGGTCGTCAATCCTCGATAATGGATATCTATTCTTAATCGTGACCTTATTCAGTTCTCTATAGTCGATGCAGAGCCGCATCGTCCCGTCCTTCTTCTTCACAAATAAAATCGGCGCTCCCCACGGTGATACGCTTGGTTGAATGTACTTCTTGTCCAGTAACTCTTGCAGTTGAACCATCAATTCTTTCATCTCTATTGGTGCCATTTGGTACGGTGCCTTCAATATTGGAGCCATTCCTGGCGCCAAATCGATTACAAACTAAACCTCTCTGTCTGGCAAAAGTCATGGCAGATCGTCCAAAAATACATCTGCGAAGTCTCTTACTACTGGTATCTCCTCTATTTTTGGGTTCTCTATACGACTGTCGACTGTGTAAGCTAAATATCCTACTCAGCCTTGCCTTAATAACTTCCTGACCTGCATCATCGTCAGACAACTCGCTTGTCTAGGTGACTTATTACCATAGAATACAACCTTTGACGGAGTCATAAGGTTAATACATTTCCTCTAGCAATCAATTACAGCCCCATAATTTAATAACCAATCCATTCCCAAAATGACATCAAATTCCCCAAGTCTGATAGGGATAAGATCCACAGTCATAATATTACCCTTAATATCTACCCTACAGATCTTATGTACGTACTTAACTGGGATTATTTCTCTATTTGCAATTTCTATGTTCATGGGGTATTTTAACTCATCCTTAGGCAATTCTAAGTTCTTAGCAGAGTCATCAGATATAAATAAACAAGTAGCACCCGAATCAAATAATACATAAGCATTAACTTTATTGATCGGAATGATACCTGACACCATATCACGAGACTGCACAGCATCCTGCACTGTCATATTGAATGCCTTAGAAGTTGGTCTATTAGTTGCGGTTGGTCCTGTGATAGTCAGAGCACTTCCACCACTGTTTCCCCTATTCCTTCCTGATCCTGCCCCTCCAGATCCTTTCTTAGGACAGTTCCTTGCCAGATGGTCCTTTGAGCCACAAATGAAATAGGCGCCCTTCTTTAGGTTAGGACATTTAGGTGCTATGTGGCCTTCCTGACCACAATTGTAGCACACCCATTTTCCCTTCATACAAACCCCCAGGTGAGCTTTCCCGCAGTTCGGGCATGCTTCAATTCTCTTCTTCTGACCTCCTTGCTAATTTCTAGTTGATGAGTTATCAGTTCACCTCCTCTTCTGATTGTTACTTCCTCCCGTGTTACTGCCACTGGCCTTATTAATTCCCTCATTTTCACTCTTCTTCTTCTTTTGATTCTGATTATACTTAGTCATCGCATCACTCCCACCTTCAGCGAGGATGGCCTTCTCCAATACTGCAGCAAAAGTTTTCAACTGAAACATTGACTCTTTACTATATAACCAAGGCTTCAGTCCCTGTTCAAACCTTCTTGTTTTTCTCTCATCCGTGTGCACTTGATATGTGGCGAACCTAGCCAACTCATTAAATCTTGCCGCATAGTCTGGCACAGACATATTTCCTTGTTTCAATTCCAGAAAGTGTACCTCCATTTAGTTTTGCGAGCTTGTCAGAAAGTACATCTCGAAGAACATCTCCTTAAACCTCTCCTAAGTGATCACACTTTCTCCTCCACGGACCTTATTTGCTTGCCACCAATAACTAGCTTCTGATTTTAGCATGAACGTTACGTAGGTAGTTTTTTAGTCCTCTATGACTCTGGTGACATCAAAACTTTTTCCATCTCCATAATCCAAGTTTGATCTTCTATCGGGTTCATGGAGCCTTTAAACTCTGGCGGTCCTACCGCCTTAAAGTCCTTGAACGTTGTATTCGGTAGAGCTTGAGGTTGATTATTAATTGTAAGACCCTGAATTTTATGAAATAAAAGTATTCAATTTTTCTTATAATTACTATTCAGTAATTGGTTAAATTGATAAAAGTTTAAAGTTATGGGTGAAATGTAGAAAATTTTCAAAATAAGCAAGTGGATATGAAATAATCATTGTCGTCGGGAAATATTCGTTTGGTCGTGGAATATTCTTTCTGTCGGGGAATATTCGTACGACGACACAGCTATTTGTGGGCCCCATAACGAAAAACGATTGGATGAAGATAACGACAAAAATTGAGTTTTTATAAATAACGGTATAGTTGTTACCGTTAACACTGTTGGAATACCCGGTGGTTAAAATACAGTAATACGTGTGGTTGTACAGTAGCACATGGATTGCACAGTATTTTAGAATTATTGATTCTTACAAAGGAAGGCACTACTCAATAATTATTACTGTAGTTACTGTTCAATATTTTATTTTATTGATTCAATAATTGTTGCGTTGATATTTTATATTATTGTTGTTTCAGTAATTGTTGCTGCACAGTATTTTCTATTATCAGATCAATAATTCATATTATTTAAATAATATTATTAGATAGCATTATTGGCAATGTCTAGAAAGTTCTGTCTAAGGAGAGGTTTGGTCATCTAATTGTGCGCTAGTAAGGAGAAATACTTATTGGAAAGCCCCCTCTTTCCTGGGAACGACCTGATTGTCATTATTCTGATTCTGTAATATTATTTGTGAATAATTAATTATTAATTTATATGATAAGGAAATATTTATTTGATGTAGATACAAATAATGGATTTATTTATGTGGTTATAAATGAAGGAATTAATGTTGAGGTGTTTTATCAGCATTTTGTCGGATTGGAGGTATTAAAAGATCAAATCGGTGCTCTTAAAGCTCTATTGCGTGAGTTATAATTTTGATCTAACCGTTGGATCATTGTACTTTTTTGGGTAGGTTATACATATATGAGTTAAATATATGTCCACAAATTTTGAACCGTTGAAAATTAACGCATGATTTGTTATGAATTTTAAAAGGTGTCGAAACGATGTTTAAAATCATCCGTCTGTGAATTTCGGATATTTTCGGTCTAGAATTTGAAAAAACTTTCTTCTGCAAAGTTGTAGAGAATTCGATTTCAGTCATAATGGACATAAAATTCGTATTTTTCTGATAAACGGGCTATTTTCTATGAATTATTGAAGTTTCAGAAAATAAAATGATTTTAATTAAATTTGGGTGGGACCCATTTTGGTTGGTGTACAAAAATGTGCGAGAATTGTTTTGTCAAATGTGGTGGCTGGTCATTGATGGCTGGTGTGGTGGCGTAGGAAATGAGAAAATAATAATAATAATATTATATTTTTATTAATTTAGTCTCCTTTGGCGTTCTAGCATTTTCCTATAAATAGGTACTTATGTTAGAATTGAAAATCACACCAGAAACAAAGTTTTCTTTCTCTCTATATTGTCAAGCATATTCTAGCGAGTATTTAGATACTATGAAAGTTGTTATTCAGTGTAAGTTTCTTTCAGCCTTATACCGATCAGAAGTACTGCTCTTTTGAGGTAATAAGAGTGTAGCTGGGTCGAGCGGGGGTAACAGTGGAATAGAACTATGGTCGTCATTTAGTAGTTATATTTGGTGAATCAAATAGGGTGAGGCGAACCCAACGTTAGAAGGGTGTTTTGTCACTATCATACAAGATGTCTAATGATATACAATCTCGTGTCGTCATAAGATAGGGATGTGCTCATCCACTTGCTGAGTATATCTACGAGCACTACCTATATAATCTTGGTGTTTAATTGAAGTATAATTCTCAATTAGAGACAGTGGAGATAATGATATGTCAAGAGAAGACTCCCCATTGGAAAGAATATGATAGTAATCTTCTCGTTTTTCTTTGGGGTCTATTGGGTCAACCAAGGATAATTATGTGGCCATATGATATCTATCATAACCTAGACACATGGCCTCCCATGTACGAAGGTTTCCTTGAGCACTTCCCAAATATTTTAATTTCTAAAACAGTTATTGACTGTACCTTTATGTGATGTATCAGTGTGAGGTGTTGTCCATAGTTGGGACATGAGTCGCAGTTGGTATTAAAACTCACAGTATATGTGTTGTTGTATTTTGTACGATAATTGTGATAATTGTGATAACCCTATATTTCGAATAATCAAAAATTTACGAATAAATTTTTTTTTAATTAATATTAATATTAATTATCATTTATGTGACAAGTATCGGTGATACGTGTATCGAGAAAGTCAATTTATGTATTGATTAATAAAATTAGAGTAGAGTTGTGCTTAACAGCTTTAAAAACCCTAACCCTAATTTCTTGATATGGATTCGATAGAAAATATAATTAAAATAATTATTTTTAATGAGTTCATGTTTGTAATGTATAGAATTTTTGATCAATGATTGATCGGATAATGTTTGAAATTAATAAAACCTAATAAGAGATTAGAAACCCTAATCTCAGATTTAGAAAACCAATGGTACGGTTAAAAACCCTAATTGTACGTCGAAAAACCCTAATTTTATATTCGGCGATTCTAAACCCTAAATTAGGAAAGCCTAATCCTAATTAGCAAGCTTAATGTGTTTATTAAACTTAAATATGATTAGAAAACCCTAATTATATTTTTGTTATATTAATTTCTATTTTACAAACCCTAATTGTAATTTAAAAAATTTATTTTTCTTATTAAAACTCTAATTCGTGGGTTATAAACCCTAATGACCATTTTGACCCTAATTGCTAAATTAAGCAATTTTAATTAGGAATATTAATCATAATTAGCAAGATTGAATTTTATGATTAGGAAATATTAATATAATTATCGAATCCTAATTGTAATTTAAAAATATTAATTTTTTTATTTTGAAAACCGAAATTCGAAAATTTTAGAATTTAAATTGCAAATCTAAAGGGTTCAAACCCTAAATCCTAAAAGGTCCAAACCCTAAATCCTAACCCAAACCCTAAACCCTAAGGTTTTGTACAAATTCCATGTTTGCCATTAAATTTATTTTATAAATTACAAAAATGCCCTTTTTACATTTTAAATTAGATAACTTGTAAAAATAGCAAAACCTTTAGTTGGTGACCAACTAAAGTAAGCCAATTGACTTTAACCTCAGCCAAAAACTGATCCAAATCGTGAGCTAACATGTGTGTATTCATTGGATCAATTATTTAAGTGATAAAGAGAGAGAAAGTCTCAAAATTTACTTATTTTTCTCCCAAGCTCTCATCTACTCTCTCTCTCACCAAGGCATCCGAAAATCACAAGTGTATCGGTCTGTAGAACATTTCTTTGAACACCTAAAATCAGATTGGAGAGCATAGATCAAAAATTAGAAAAATAAAAGGTATAAGTCCTAAATTTATTTTGATCTTGTATGCTTAGTCAAATTTTGTGTTTTTGTGTTTAAAATCTTGCTAAGGGATGTTTTATGGTGATCTATGATGATCTACCATGGATCCATAGCATCAAGATGGGTAGAAACTATGTTTCTCAAAATCTGTTCTTAAGCATTTTTAGTGGTCTGACAAGTAATGTCAGTGGCCACAGATCTTTGCTTGTATATGATTTTTGATGTTTTAAAGTTATAATTTGTAGCCTGATATGTTGTCTTTAATTTGCATGTGAAAGCACAGTAATTAGATATCTAGATTTGAAGTTATAATCGGTCAAAGTCGGTTGACCGACCATGACCGAGTATATTCTGGGTAACCCAGAAAGTGTTAAACAGAGTCTGACAAGAAGTTCTAGGCCATAGATCTGTCCGGTGTTGGGTTATTTGTTGATTTTGTTGTAATCAGTGGATAGTATGTCATGTGTACTTCTTATATGTGGCCTTAGATCGTATAGGAAAGTAACAGGTAGAATTTAACAGTTGGTCAAAGTAGGCCATTCGGCCATGACTGCGAAAATCTGGAAATTCCAGAAAACTTATGTGCCAAGTTTCTGACAGGGTTTGACCACATCAAATCAGATCATTGTTATGTTGTTAAAACTGAATGGTTGTTATAGTTATGTTCTATGACACCTGGGCTATATATTTACACAAATATAACATCTAATCAATGATCAGAGCATCAAATTAGTAAAGCATGAAAGTGCCTACTCGCACTATCTGGGTTTCTGGAAAACCCAGAAACCATCTGACATCGAATGTGGAGGCTTTGATCTCCTTGTAGTGTTGCTGTTTCACCAAGTAAGTGATTGATAGTTGTAGTACTACATTTCTACTAAAACATCAATGTTCAAGTTAGCTCCGATCATGCCTGATCTATGAATTAAACTGAGTCAAACGTGCACACTAGTTAACTGTCTGACAGTGTTCTTGAGCTCAAGAACACCTAAGGCGACAGACAAGTGTCGCTATAGGCCATTAGCGACGAATTAATTAATATATTTTCTGATTTTTCCGGTAATTAATTAAAAATAGAAAATAAATTCTAAAAATTACCAAAAATAGTTTTAAAAATTATTTTAAATTATGAAAAATAATTTTTGACCAAATGGAATATTTTTCTTTAATATTTATAATTATTTAAATATTAAAGGTATTTAATTTATTTTCTTAGTGTACTAAATAAATTAGAGAAAATTGATTTAATATTTTGAAAAATTATTTTAAATAAGAATAATGTATTTAAAAATATTTTGAGTTATAAAATGTAACTTTTAATATTTTTAGAGAATTTTCATTAATAATTTAATATTAATGATATTGGATTTATTTAATTATTAAATTAAATAAATAAGATAAAAATGATTTTGTTAATTTAAAAATCATTTTAAATAAGAATAAAGTTTTAGAAAATATTTGGAATTATAAAATATTATTTTCAATATTTTTGGAGAATTCTCATTAATAAATTAATATTAATGATATTAGATTTATTTAATTATTATATTAAATAAATGAATTAAAAATGATTTTATTGATTTAAAAATCATTTAAGAATGAGAAAAATGTTTTAAAAATATTTTAAGTTATAGATAATGACTTTCAATATTTGGATAATAATTATATTAATATTTAAATATTAATGGTGATGATTTAAAAATAATTTTAATTACTTTAAAAATCATTTAAGTAGAATATTGATGATTTAAAAATATTTTAAATTATTGACAATAACTTTAATATTTTGACAAGTATGATATTAATATTTTTATATTATTAAATATTAATGATAATATGATTATTTGATAATTAAATCATTTAAAAATGATTTAAGTGTTTGAAAAATTATTATAAATTATAATAATTATTTATAAATTATTAAAAGCTTCCGAAAAATATTATAAACGATATTTGACTTATCTAAAATAATATTGAAGATTAAAGACCAAGTTTAATTGACAATCAATGTGTTAATTGCCAGATAGGGTGACCAGTATACCGAAAATGGATCGAGGTCCAACCAGACCGAAATAGTTAGACTTGATAAGTGTTTATATAGCTTATAAACACTAATATGGCTATGTGGTAATGTGTCTAGGAGAAGTTTGACTGTAGAATACAGTGTTACGTGTTATAAATGATTGTGCTAATTGTGAGACTGACATTATTGATTATAGATCTTACGAACGCAGTTAATTATATTGTGTAGCTGTAATCAACGCGGAAGGCAAGTTTCCTAACTCAACCTCGAGTTATATTCATTCAATTATTTTAATGGTTAATTATTGATAATTATACCATGTCCAGGGAATTTATTGTTGATTATTCGCAATTAGTGCATGATTAAAATTCAAATTGAATTACTGATTCGAAAAATATATATTCGTAGAATTACTGTTGTTGGATATTTATATCTGCAAAAACTAATATTGACAGTACAGATAATTCCTGTTTATTGTCAAATTATATTGAGAAATGTCTTAGCTAATTATACTGGCTAGACGAACAATTGTTAAAACTTGATAAATACGAGAAGAGAAATCAATTGTTATTGATAGATCGATGCCAATTGTTTCGACTAGATCGATAAGTAGATAGAATTTGAAATCACAGTATTTCGTTGTTAAATCAAAAATCTTGATTCTGAGACTGAGAAGAAC
The DNA here is from genome assembly GCA_016801055.1 of Panax notoginseng. Classification (NCBI taxonomy): domain Eukaryota; kingdom Viridiplantae; phylum Streptophyta; class Magnoliopsida; order Apiales; family Araliaceae; genus Panax; species Panax notoginseng. Next base: position 54,806,830 of record CM029023.1, on the reverse strand, counting down.
AACCTTTTATATAAAGGAAACATTTTGGGTCGTATATTCGACCATTGCGCATTGTTAAGTATTATGCATAATATAGGGTACAAGGAGTTGGTCGGCTCTAAGTACTTGCAGAGGGGTATGATTTAATCTTTATGGTTATCTGATACGCCTGCGTATGTATTAAAATAAATCTTTGATAGATACCCAAGAAAATAAGTTTAAAGATCTGGTGAGATCACTCAGCACAAATCTGGAAAATATTCCACTTTGTTATTGCGTAGAATTGATTCTTGTTTATTCAATAGAATATCGTAGAAACTTTGAAAGCGTTGTACTCTTTCATTATCAAATTATTGCGTTGCCTAGAATACAAGAAGAATTGTTATTGATTAACGATTTGTTCAGCTATTTCAAAGTTTCCCGAACTTTAGTTTCATTCTATCAAAATAGATAGTCTGTTCTTGTTGATTCATATACCGTTATTGTATGTCTTAACTTGCGGGGCAAACTAGTTGCTCACCCTTGCTATAAATAAAATATTTTAGCTAGGAATGAAGAGGCCAGCGGGTCAAAGAAGAATAAAGGCAAAGGCAAGATGCTGGAGTAGTATAATAAATAATATTATTATTATGTTGTACTGTATTTATAAACCCTTTTTGTATATCTAAGGGGTATTTCTGTAATGTTAAGGTTAGTGGACCTGGGACTTATGTATTAATAATATATGTTAATGACTTATGTAATCCTATTTATATATGAATGGGTAGTTAATTGGTATTATATTGTGGATCGTGAGCACCAAATTCGGGGGTCAGGTAACCCGAATTTGGGGGTGTCACAATAATGAAGTTGTAATTATTTTCTGTACCATGTATTTGGCGACTCAGAATTGATTGGGTGGAATAGACCTATTTTGGGGTTGTCACAGTTGGTATCAGAGCTTAAGGATATGGTCTTTGGCGGAGATCTTGAATATAACTAGGAGGGGAGAGATGAGTAAATTCTTCGCTAGTGTGTCCTACCTAAGCTTATTTGTTGGTTAGTTATAATATCAGGATATTATGTGATAAGTTAATTTGTTCAATTAACCCTTATTTTATGGCAGTATTTCAGAATGACTGTTGAGAATGCTAACAATGGAGTGAATGAGACAGTGGGGATACCTCTAATCACTAACCATGATAATGTGATGTCAGGCGAAGAAGGAATTAGAGAAATTCATGTGGTGAGTGAAGAATTGATAGTTGCACCCGAGCTAGTCGCAGAGGTAGCAGTTGAGAGTGAGGAAGAAGAGGTACCTAAGGAGAATTTATTAGAGATATTATATGATCAAAATATAGAATTACAAAATCGTGTTCATGAGTTAGAAGAGCAGGCTGAAGAACGGCAAGCGGTCGTGGAACAAAAGGATACAACAATTCAAGCTTGTGTTACCCGATATGTGATGCTTGAACAGAAGTATTCTTTGGCAGAGTATAAGATGATAAAGATGGAATCTGAGCTGAAAGAAGAAAAAACTGAACGAGTGAAAATAAGTGATGCATGGGCAAAAGCCACACGACACGTGGATATTGTGGAAAGAGATGTCCGATCTAAGAAGGCTAAAATAGATGATATGAATTTTTCTTTTTGGAAAGCAATTGGGAGAACCCAACATCGAGTTTTGAATTACCCGGTACAGAGCGATCAACTTGAATTTGTTATGGATCGAATATTGATGATTCAGATCATAAATCAAGAGTACGACGAGGCAGTTGAGGGAGGAATATGTCCTATAGAAAAGTATATTCCAACGGTAGTGATGACGCCAAATGCTGCCCCAGACAAGTCAAAGTCGGCTAGTTCGAGGGATGGCGGTTGTCATGACTTTCCAACAAATGACGAACCCAAATGAAGTTATCATGGGAGAGGAGCAATGGAGAAATCATGATGATCTAAGAGATAGAATCTGAATTGAAAGCAAGGTATTCTCAACTCTTCGAAATACCAGGTACGTAAATTTCGGGGACGAAATTTCATAAGAAGGAGAGATTGTAAGACCCTGAATTTTATGAAATAAAAGTATTCAATTTTTCTTATAATTACTATTCAGTAAATGGTTAAATTGATAAAAGTTTAAAGTTATGGGTGAAATATGGAAAATTTTCAAAATAAGCAAGTGGATATGAAATAATCATTGTCGTCGGGGAATATTCGTTTGGTTGTGGAATATTATTTCTGTCGAGGAATATTCGTACGACGGCGCAGCTATTTATGGGCCCCATAACGAAAAATGATTAGATAAAGATAACGACAAAAATTGAGTTTTTATAAATAACGACATAGTTATTACCGTTAACACTGTTGGAATACCCGATGGTTAAAATACAGTAATACGCGTGGTTGCACAGTATTTTAGAATTATTGATTCTTACGAAGGAAGGCACTACTCAATAATTGTTACAGTAGTTAATGTTCAATATTTTATTTTATTGATTCAATAATTCCTGCGTTGATATTTTATATTATTGTTATTTCAGTAATTGTTGCTGCACAGTATTTTCCATTATCAGATCAATAATTCATATTATTTAAATAATATTATTAGATAGCATTATTGGTAATGTCTAGAAAGTTCTGTCTAAGGAGAGGTTTGGTCATCTAATTGCGCACTAGTAAGGAGAAATTCTTATTGGAAAGCCCCCTCTTTATTGGGAACGGCCTGGTTGTCATTATTGTGATTCTGTAATATTATTTATGAATAATTAATTATTGATTTATATGATAAGGAAATATTTATTTGATGTAGATATAAATAATGGATTTATTTATGTGGTTATAAATGAAAGAATTAATGTTGAGGTATTTTATCAGCATTTTGTCGGATTGGAGGTATTAAAAGATCAAATCGGTGTTCTTAAAGCTCTATTACGTGAGTTATAATTATGATCTAACCGTTGGATCATTATAATTTTTGGGTAGGTTATACATATATGAGTTAAGTATATGTCCACAAATTTTGAACCGTTGAAAATTAACGCATGATTTGTTATGAATTTTAAAAGGTGTCGAAATGATGTTTAAAATCATCCGTTTGTGAATTTTGGATATTTTCGGTCTAGAATTTGGAAAAACTTTCTTCTGCAAAGTTGTAGAGAATTCGATTTTCAGTCAGAATGGACATAAAATTCGTATTTTTCTGATAAACAGGCTATTTTTTATGAATTATTGAAGTTTCAGAAAATAAAATAATTTTTATTAAATTTAGGTGGGACCCATTTTGGTTGGTGTACAAAAATGTGCTAGAATTTTTTTGTCAAATGTGGTGGCTGGTCATTGATGGCTGGTGTGGTGGCGTAGGAAATGAGAAAATAATAATAATAATATTATATTTTATTAATTTAGTCTCCTTTGGTGTTCTAGCATTTTCCTATAAATATGTACTTATCTTAGAATTGAAAATCACACCAGAAACAAGTTTTCTTTCTCTCTATATTGTCAAGCATATTCTAGCGAGTATTTAGATACTTCGAGAGTTGTTATTCAGTACAAGTTTCTTTCAGCCTTATGCCGATCAGAAGTACTGCTCTTTTGAGGTAATAAGAGTGTAGCTGGGTCGAGCGGGGATAACAGTGGAATAGAACGGTGGTCGTCATTTAGTAGTTATATTTGGTGAATCAAATAGGGTGAGGCGAACCCAACGTTGGAAGGGTGTTTTGTCACTATCATACAAGATATCTAATGATATACAATCTCGTGTCATCATAAGACTGGGATGTGCTCATCCACTTGCTGAGTATATCTACGAGCACTACCTATATAATCATGGTGTTTGTTTGAAGTATAATTCTCAATTAGAGACAGTAGAGATAATGATATGTCAAGAGAAGACTCCCCATTGGGAAGAATATGATAGTAATCTTCTAGTTTTTCTTTGGGGTCTATTGGGTCAACTAAGGATAATTCTGTGGCCATATGATATCTATCATAACCTAGACGCATGGCCTCCCATGTACGAAGGTTTCCTTGAGCACTTCCCAAATATTTTAATTTCTAAAACAGTTATTGACTGTACCTTTATGTGATGTATCAGTGTGAGTTGTTGTCCATAGTTGGGACATGAGTCAAAGTTGGTATTAAAACTCACAGTATATGTGTTGTTGTATTTTGCACGACAATTGTGATAATGAAGTTGTAGTTATTTTCTGTACCATGTATTTGGCGACTCAAAATAGGTTGGGTGTAATGGACCTATTTTGGGGTTGTCACATTAATCGCTCCGGCTAATAAGTTCACCAATTGCTGAACAGGATTAGCATTGGCGTCATTGTTGTTATTCGCCGACTCTTCTTGAGCTGGTTGACGGTTTGGTCTTCTTCTCGGTGGCATATTTCTGTTAAAATAAATGCTTATTAGATTTTTATTCAATTCTTTTAATATTTAAGGTTTAACTCAAACATTTTAACATAATCACTTAACACATTTTCTCAAATAACTTGATATATTTATTTAATCAAAAGTTTTAACAAACTATGATAGCATCACTGCTATTTACATCAACTATCTCAAGATAAAGAATCTATAAGATTTAAAATATCAAAATATTCTTTTATTTATAAACACATAGAAATTTACATTTTTAACTATCAAATAGGTTTTCACATAATTAAATTATTCCTATCATTGTCTGCTAAGGTGTTGAATAGCTTTGCTATGCTCTTCTTTCATAATGCGGGACATCGTCCTGCGATCTAGCATGTACGATGGTAGTCCTTTGAACTGAATTGGGTATCTCATAACCCGATCCTGGGCCTCATCAATCGCATTTTGAAGCGTAGAGTGCGTCTCCTCGAGCTTAGCCTTCTTCGCCCGACAGTTCTCTTTTGCAAGATCTGCACGTCGTGATTCCCTTACCCAGGCTTCCTCTTCTATGGTCAGGCTTGCTGAGTTCTCTTTCAGTTCATTCTTCAACTCCTCTATTTCCTCTGACTTCTGCTCGGTTTGACCCTTCTCGTGAATCAAATCCCACTCTACGTTTCCCAGACATGTGTGAAGAGCCTCAACCTCTCTATCCCTCGACTCGATGGTAGGCTATTGAATAACCGTCCGCTTCTTCAGCTCTTGAACAGTATCTCGTAACTCTGTGTTACGATCATATAGCTCGCCGTACATCTCGACACTGATAGAGTTTGGTGGGAACTCATCTTTATCCTCTTCTTCCTTAGGGTCCTCCTATGGGTCAGACTCAGGTTCATGCTCCTGACCAACAACAGTGATCAACGGAGTTGGCTATCTCTGTACCAAATACTCCCGAACGACATGAATGTCTCAGGGTTCCTCCTCTGCAGGTACTCGGGGTTCCTCCTCCCCAGCTCGACTAGATCGTCCAACATCTAACATCATGACAACACAATTTTAAGTTTTAGTTACTAATCGATACTCGCGAGCACATAAGTTTATCACATAAGCACACAAAGTCTTTTATTATCTTCAATGAGTTAAGGAATTCATTTCTTAGAACTCAATAAGAGTTTACCACCACTATGTTCCCGATCTCTTATAAGGCTACTACCTAAGGTTATTCCCCCACCTAAGGTTCATAACCTATTGCTTTGATACCAACCTGTGACACCCCCAAATCCGGGTACTTCAATTCCAACGTGATTTGGTGCTCACTGTACAAACATCATATGTCTATCTACCTATAATAAATGAAACCATAAATTGATAGAAATAAATCCTCTCCTTAAGGAGTTATAACATCTGAAAATAAATACATCAACCCTATATCATACTAACCTTAATCTCAAATGTGGAAACATAAACATATATTAAGTCTTACACAATTTAAACATAAGTCTGAAACATAACATAATAAATAAATAACAAGTCTTCATCACTTGTTAATCTTGCCCTTGCCTTCGCTAGTAGAAGGCTTGTCGGATCTTTCATTCTTAATTGTAATGTTATTATTAAGCAAGAGTGAGCACGATTGCCCACAAGTATAATAATGTAACAATAATATAATAACATGTGAGTGAATCAAAGACTTCTAAAATAAGAAACTTGGCTTTTAAATCAAGAATGAATAACAAGAGTCAAAAGAACTTCTGAGGGTCATAAGACATTAAACTATGTCCTAGGTTGTCAAGTATTTATACTTGAAACCTTTAATAGTCATAAGACTATGGACTCTTCTTCTCATACTTAGGGGGATCAACCCTTAGTACCATACTGTTCACAATATCTTAATGTTAAAGCATAAGTAATCCCCTATAATAGGGTTGTTCATTTCAGTTTGACATTAGAGTCTACACCAAAGGAAGTTTGGTTTGGATAAACTCAACAAGGGTTTTGAAATTTAGAACGTTCATCAACTATGGACTAGTCGAATCAATAAGGGTTTGCTAGTCTTAAAAGGTTCAACAATAACTGATAATAAATTTGAATAATAAACTCAAGAGGTATACAATGGGATAAGTATTATATAATAGGAATCATGCTTTAAAAGATTGATAACCTTTAATATAACATCTTGAACTTGATTAATAAATAACAAGAACTTGCTCGATATAGAATATAAGTCTAGAACTTGATCAATGTAAAGAGGTAAGGTTTAGAAACTTCCATGACGATAACATTTAGGGTTAGCAAACTTGCCTCGTGCGTAGGTTACACGTTAATTATACACATTCCTCGATTTAACCCTACATACCACTTACATTCACAATACTAGTCAATTATAACGTAACTAGCATCACAAGTATATTCTCTTTTGTCTAAACTCTGATTATGAATATACTAATCAAATCGCAACACTTGTTTTCACATAATATTAGACTTCACGAACGACAAGCTAACTATGCGTTCAACAAATCAATCAAACATGTAAATACCTTATTGACATGTTAAGAATCTACTTTAACATCTCACTATATGTCTAACACATTTTTTTGTTCATTAGATTAGGTTACAATTACATTCCCTGAACTAAAATAATTAAAATTCTCATTTCTAGACAAACTGCATAGTGGCGCTACGGCGCCACCATACATGCTAACCCTGGCGCTGCGGCGCGGCTAGCGCTGCAGCTTGGAGTAGGACGCTGCGACACAGACCTTAAGGTATGGAGTTGGTGTTACGGCATGACATGCCAGTTCCTTATTCTGAGTTTTGGGAGGAAAACAGATCATGGCCAATTACATCCAATTACGCTATTCACACATGAATTTAAGCATACTTAGACACTATAATACACATATAACCATTATCCAACCTTTCTAGCATGATTTTAACAAGTTAAAACATACAATTACTTGAATCAAATCTTGTAATTTCACTGATCTTGGTGTTTTTTAAAGTTTTGAAGATAAAACATGAAAATTGACATTACAGTTTGTTATAACTCCGAATCTGTCGGTTCAAAGTTTGTTTTCTTCGTTTTAACATGTGCTATCATAAAATACTGTTAATTTCAAGTCAAATAACAATTAATGCATTGATCACTAAATTTTTGTTTTACAGAGAACTCAAAACACTTATTAATAGAAAAACTCTGATTTTAGGATGATGACATGAAATCAATTATTCAAGTCACATACAAATCATATAGAATTTATTTATGCATGCTAATAAACATGTATAATCAGTTTCCTAACACATTGTCCCTAATTTTAGTTTACAGAGAACTTGGAGATTGTTTTATATTTACAAAAATATAAGAACGTAATTAAGGTATGGTTAAAGAGATTACCTTGCAGTGTAGATTAGTAGGAGATGAAATCCCTTTCAAACTCTTCTTCAATCTCACAACTTCTCTCTAAATTTTCTTTGAATTCTTTGGGCTCTCAAAGTTTTGTTTTAGAAAAATAACATACGTAAAAAGAAGACTGGCGCGCATACTAACTGGCAACGTTGTGGTCAGTTATTCCCATTCGTGGGTTAACTGCACAACTCCCATTAGGGCCTTAATTGGCTAGCACTTTGAAGGTTCTTTCCATTTAATTAATCTCTTATAATATAGTTTAATAATGTCACACCCAAATCAACTATCTTATTTAATTTAATTTATATAAAATATAATAATTTCTCATTAATTCATATAGTCACATAATTAAATTTCTCATTTATTAATTATGTTAAATTATTAAACCTCTAATTAATTATTAAATTAATTAGAAAACATTATGCTTATTAAATAATTCATTTAATCTAATACGCTCAATTAAATACATACTTTAAATAATAAAATTCTCCACATTAATTTAATCAATTTAATATATATAATTAAATTAATCTACCACAAATTCATCAAATAATTATTTAATCCATAAATTAAATCATCGAAAAATATGTATTTAATTCAATAAATATTCAAATTAGACTACAAAATCTCGTTCGTCACAGGGGCAGATGATTCCTCTTCAGACCCCGAGTCCTCTAAAGTAGCAAAAGAAACTTCAGCAGTGGGAGATCTAGTTTCTTCAGATTTAGACACTTCCTTATCATCATAATGGCTACTTGAGAATCCATTTATAAAGTTTTCAGTTCTCTTTTATTCTCCTGAGTCTACTCTTTTCTCTTCAGTAGATAAACTTCTTTGGGGAACTGATATTGACTTCTTTATCACTTTTACTTTCTTCTTGAATGGCCTTTCAGACTTGAATTCTGAAATGATTGAATTCTCATAGTGTGATAGCTTTTCCTCTATATCATTTGCCTTCCTCTTCTTAGAAGTGCTCTTGCTACTGCTGCCATATATCACTAGCATTTTGTTTCCCATTAGATTCTTCTTTCAGTTATCAAACAATTTTGGGGACAACACCTTCTGAATGTTTAGAACTTCACCCTCATCATCCTTAATTTTATTCTTCAGCTTCTTCTTCAGAATGATACTTAGAAATCTCCCATAAAAAATCTTTGTAAGTGGTTTATCTGTTGACTTCTTTCTATTCGCCTTGTCTAGACACTCACACATTAAGTTTAACAGTATGGCACCAAAATTAATTTACTTTTTGAGAACAATGGCAGTCATGATTCTCAGCTGATGATCACTTACTGTATCATGAGCAGTATCTTTACTCAGCATGCACTTTCCTACTATCTTAACAAGAAACTTGTATTCTTCAGGAAACTCCTTCTTCTTCAAAATAGGGGTTCTTTTTTAGAGCATAGCTTTCTTCCCTTCTTCAACGTTGACCTCTTCAAGGTTCTTCAGACCTGAGTCTGGAAGACCAAAGCATTGATTAATGTCTGTAGGCTTTAACTTCAGGATCTGGCCTCTGTCCTTAGTAGATAGAATTCTAGAACTCGTAGTCGCATTTGAGTAGAACTCTCTCACCAGGTTTAAGTAGATTCGGGGTGCTTGATTCCAGACATTCAGAGAATCCAGCGTTCTTTACCAACTGAAGAATATCTCTGAACTTCTTCTCAGATTTCTCAAACTTCTTAATTTCGAGTTGAATACCAGTGATTACATGCACATATTCCATTTAAAGAGTTAGGGACTTCTAGGTTTATGTCTTTGTCATAGTATTTTTAGATATCAGGAAACAAATTGAGGATAGATGGCTGTTTGAGAGGATTTAACAGTTTAGAGGTGTTTAGGTTTTGGCTTAGGAAAGGAGTTTATGGATTAGACATGCTTGCAGCTTTTGATGACTCTCGAAAGTATAAATCCCATTAATTTGGATTTTCCCTCATATAATTGTTCCCTCCTCATTTCTTAGTGGGACAATTGTTAGACTTTGATAGGTCACAGTCTGTAACTTCTTCTAACACGTCAGTTTATCATATTTGACTTATCTTCAGTTGACTGTTGACTTCTTCAGTTCGTGGAGTGGCCTTACGACTTAGCTTAGTACTCTACGACTTCTTAGACCGATCTACAGTCTTTGTGCCTTCTTCGATGATTGTAGTCTGTGGATATGCTTCAATAGACAACTTCTTCATTAGACTTCACGAGAGTGACAATACTCATTTTCAATTTGTTTTCTTCTAAGGAGTCACTGCTTGCTTTAGCAGAGATTCTTGTGATGCCAGTCAATTTCTATATTTCTTCAGGATTAAGGTTACTCAGGAAGGGCAAACCTCTTAGTTCAATACTAAGGATCAGGTTTGTCTATGAGGCGCTTACCAAATGAAGAGCTTTATAAAATGGTGGCTACAATGACATCACATTGGTCTTTTCTGCTTGAGAGTTTACTTACTAACTCTAGATACTCTTTGGTGTTGTTATTTGTTTAGGCTACAATCATGGTGTCACCATGCTCTTACACTACGATCACTGAGACTGATCGAAAGTACTCCACGATTTGAGTGGTTAGTTGATATGGTTATCAGTAGCACGTTTTAGGACATTACTACTGACTATGGATCTTTATTTGGTTCACCAGTCATAGAGTTTTGGGACTCTTTAACTGGGACATTTCTGTTTGGGGTTAGCTCTTGTCTCTATGATCTTGATAGAGGTGGTCTTGGTATTTTTGGAGTGCTTAACAGACATGTACCTTGGTTGACCTATCCTTCAAGCTTATATCAGATCTTCTTACAAGTATTCCACTTCTTCATTTTGCTCCCCAAGCGTTACCATCTTCAACATTTACATCTAGAACTTCCTCAGACTGATCAACAACTTCAGGCTGAAATCATCATGAATGTATAAACCTAAATTAGTCATAGGAAGGTATCATCAAAACTGATCAGTCCACGATTGTTGACAAGACTACGGACGTAGTCTTTCTCATTCAGGCTTCAATATCTTTTGTACTCGTGAAGGTATTCTTTTGTGGTGCATTCCTCATCATTAGTTTGATGATCCTTTGATATAAACTTCCTGGATGTTCCCTTCGAAATGATATGCTTTGCATGGATAAGACCAGTAGATCTCTTTTATCTCGGTATGAATAACCTGCTTTCATATGAAGATCATCAATGGTGTGACTCTTCATTAATGGGGACTCAGCAGGTCTTCAAGAATAATATTTGACTTTTTGTTTAGGCTGAGACACCGTTACAGCATCCACCTCTGATGGGTTGGCAAGTCTGGACTCTATAATCGGTAGTGACTCTACGATCGAGATGAGTGAAGACTTCTTTGGTTTATGGCTGCGTTTTCCCTTCTTAAGTAGCTGACCTTGTAGCTAGTTAAATCATTGTGACTGAAGGTCATCTACTTTAGTATTCCTTGTTTAGTCAGATAGATCAAGCACCTGTAGGCTAGGTAAGTTTCTATTTTTGGTACCCATGATTGTTTGGGTCCTGCTAGATCAGTTTTCTCAAGATCTCAATCCCTCATATTCTTAAATTTATATCATATTGGCATCAATAATCACATTTATGCATATATCGAATTTAGATATGACATTTATGATGCATAATGATGAGTGTGTGAATGATTAAGTATTTTGATATGACATTCTTTTTCTTTGATTGTTTCACTCTTTGCTTGGTTGTGTTCATAGATCTTGAATGTTCTTAGAGTAAGAATCAACTCTATTGCTTATTTGCTTCTGGTTGATTCATGGAGATGATCAGTTTCTAAGAATCTTCAAGATACTCCTCTAGTGTTGATCATACTCTATATTTTATCAAGAACGCAGAACATTGGTTTTGCATACATACCAATCCTTTAGCAAGAATTAATCCACTTAAGCTTTATAGGATTTAGATTTACTTACGACATACTCCATACTTCTTTCAAGATGCTATCCTCAACATGAACTTTGAGTGGAGAGAGAGTTTGTTGACAATTTAAGTATCCAACCTTAATGTACTCTCTCTTCCCCTTTTTAGAAAGAGTATGGTCTCTTGATAAAGTATTGTTGTAGTACATAAGATGGTGAAATATAATATTTATGTACGTGTTAATGAGGAACCATACCTTTACACTGTCAGTTTCTTGACAGTCATTTGTCTTGCTATAATGATGTTAGGCATTGATGTGCAAATCTTTTCATTCATTGCTGACAACTTGTTGCTCCATTTGACCATAGATCAATCAGGCATCGTTTTGGGGTTGACAACATAGGAAAGTCTTGGCAGCTTTATGAAAGTAGTATGCACACAACCCAATCATGTTTGATGATAAAGCATATACTTTGTAACAATCTTATTCATTTATTAATAAAAAGTATTAATTTATTAAAGGCTTTTAATTATCAACGTGATGTTGTTTTATAATATGTGATAAACCCATAGTTTTAAGCAATGCTTTTAAAATAATAATGATGATTATTCTAATGAGATCTAAATTCTTAGAAAGCTTTAAACTAAAATAGTTTCTAATCGTTGGATTACTAAATTGGGGATTAGTGAATCTGGATACATTGGTACATACATTGCTTGCTCATTGGATGAGGATGATTGATCTCATGATCATTAATGTGGAGACACTAAAGCAAGTATGTAGGTGCTTATTAGAGAATAAGTTCACTGAACGTGGCTCACTAAGGAATACCTAATGGAGTTTTACTTGCATGTTAATAGGAATTCCTGTGGTGATAGTAGTACAAGTGATCCTTGGACTTGAGATCATCATAGTATCTTGTGTATGATGAGTTATACTTTGACTTATTCCTTAAGACCCTTAGGGTATATCAAAGGATATGCTTGGGTATAATAAGTTGTACATGGAGATAATGTATGATCAACAAAGAATCTACAACTTCTAGTAAAAGAAGAGAAATATCCTATGTAATTCGATAAATGACAACCTAGTAGTCCTTGGCCAAGGCAGAATAAAATTAGAAATGAGTTTCTAATTTGTATTATTTGGAGTTGTGCATTTAAGAGTAGAAATACATATAATTAAATAAAATAAGACTTGACAGTAATTCCATGTCTTATATTTAATTGGGACATTGTATGGTGGAAGGATTAAATTTTACGTTAACTATTTACTCAAAGGTTCTTTTATGATTAGTGTTGAAATCTATATTATCTGGAAAGTCGTTGATCGCTAGGGAGGCTTACCCCTATTGTAGAATAAATATTATTTATTTAAATAAATTAATAGTTTAATTTATTTATTTAAATAAGATTAGAATTGTTCTAATTAATTTATACACAATCGGTTTAATATGGAGAACCTAAAGGGTTACACCGTAAAAGGAAGAATAATTATTTAAGAAGTTAATGGCATAATCGTAATAATATGTTAAGTATATTTAATTTAATCTATGGTGATAAAATAAATTAAATAGCTTAATATTTATTATTTAATATTTTAGAAATATTAAATATAAATTAATAAGAGGAGTCTTATTAATATTGTTACAATTATTATTATTTTAATTTCCAAAAGAGTTTAGGAATTAATTTAATATAAGTACTCTCATTTATTCCTAATAGGATTAGGAGGTTAAATTAATTAAAAGAGTTTAATTAATTATTCCTAATAAGATTGAGAGCCTAATTAATTAAAGAAATTTAATTAATTAAAATAAAACCCAATTTCTTAATTGTTAAGGAGAGTTACCTACATCTATTAATAAGAGGAGTCTTATTATGGGTAGGGGTTGAGAGACTTTCACAACACAGGAATACGTGATTTCAATTATTAGAGAGTACGCTCCTTTTCTATGAGAGATAGAAAAATTAGGATTTTACCAAACACCCATCTTCTTGAATTTTTATTCTTTCTTGGTGGATCACCTTTAGAGGCCAAACACTTGGGTGACTAATGTTGATCAAAGGAAGGAACCAAACCCGGTGGATTCAAGTTGAACGCGAAAAGGATTTGGAGGTGAACTTGTACCTGAGGAAGCTCGAATCTTCAAGGGTATGATTCTTGTTCTATACCTTTTCGTTTAAATTAATAATTGCGCATAAAGGATGATCCGGGTATAAAGTTTGTAAAATTTTAAAACTCTGATTTTAGACGTTTTCGCTTATTTTAGGCAATTTGATTGCGTTCATGAATATTACAAACCTAACAGTGACATCAGAGCCAAACCTTTATGCGAATTATTAATTGTTCAAATTTAATATGTATATTGATATAAGTTTAAAATAATTTAATTGGGCATAATTTTGTTGTATAAGATTTAAAAAAAAACACAAAAATCATTTTGACGAAAGTCTATTATTCGCAAATCCTGACTTTTGTTATTCCACCTATTCACGTGAGTTAGTTAAGTGTTTCAAAACATTTGGCCCAGGATCATGATTTAATAAAAGTTATATATATATATATATATATATATATATATATATATATATATATATATATATATACGGAGAGGCTCTAAAGTGAACCTTAAAGAGCGAACCAAAGACGAACCGTCGTCTTTGGTGTCTATGGCGACGGTTCGACCCGTCGCCAAAGACTACATGGCTATGTCGACGGATCGAACCGTCGCCATAGACACCAAAGACGACGGTTCGTCTTTGGTTCGCTTTAGAGACGGACCGTATATATATATATATATATATATATATATATATATATATATATATATATATATATATATATATATATAGTTTATATTAATCTTAATAATTTTATAATTAAAATAAAAGTTTATTTTAATTTTAAAATTAGAATTTCATGCTAACTAATTAGAGTTGGAATTGGATTCCATGATAACTAATTAGAGTTAAAATTAGATTTTTAATTTCTTTAAATAAAGGAGTTTATTTAGATATGAAATAATATTTCATATTATTCAAAATAAAAGAGTTTATTTGTGGATAGGAAAGAGAATCCTAATTTTCTTAAATAAAGGAGTTTATTTGGATATGGAATAAGATTTCATATTATTTAAAATAAAGGAGTTTATTTGTGAATAGGAAAGAGAATCTGTGTTTCCTTTAATAAAGGAGTTTTATTTTTTTTACTTGGAATTGGATTCCATAATTAATTAAAATAAAGGAGTTTATTTTGATTAAAGATTTTGATTAAAATAAAATAGTTTATTTTATTCAAAATTGAATAAATTAAAATAAAAGAGGTTTATTTTAATTTTAATTTGGATTAAAATAAAGGAGTTTATTTTGTTTCAAAATTAGATTTTATGCTAACAAAATTTGTCCATTAAATGATATCAATATATATATATCATATATATATATATATATATATATATATATATATATATATATAATGAATGTTTATTATTCATGAGATGAATGTTATTTATTGATGCGTATGGAGATGTGTATGATAATAAATGTGATTGATTATGAACTATTAACTAATGTGATTGGATTTTATTTTAGTTGGATGCATGAATATATAGGTTTTATTAAATGGGGTCTGCGTACCTCGTCTTCTCTAATTTTTTCTTAATGTAAATTCTATCTCCCTCCTATGTACTTCCCTTGACTGCTGATCAAGGTTTCTATTTATTTTAAATAGTTTTGTAATAAGAATAGTTAAAATTAATTTTGAAGAATTAAAGATCAAGGAGCTAGGAGCGCTTGAAGACCCGTTTGTAATGGAGCCCGAGTTTAAATATAATAGTTATATTTAAATATTAATTATTGCACCCTAGGGTTTGACTTTTTGGTTCACTTGGTGGCTCTAGTGAACCAAACTAGAATAAAAGTCCATAATCAATCCAGGTAGAATATAGTATTCTATATGTGCATGCTTATACTGTATATATTATATATTATGCAAACATGCTTCACATGTTAATTAATATGATGCGTATTTTATATATATATATATGTGTATGCGCGCTAAACAAGATGAGACAAATTAATAACAAACTCCTCAAATTTTTATATTAAGTCCTAAGCGTTCAAAGATATTTGGAATATCGAACGTCGCCTTCTAGCATGATAAAAAATAATTGAGTATCAATTAATTATTATAAATTTGTTGTATCACCGCAAAGCTTATCTTAATTCTTTGATATGTTAATTTTATCACATTTGATTCTTATAAAGAAAATTGAATAATATTGTTTTGTTATGTCACCACAAGGATAATATTTTTCTTTTTTGAATATATGGAGTGCTAGGTTGGACTTAACTTAAATCATTTTAGTTCGGATGTGCATACACTTGACCATTATGATCTAAGAGATAAAATACAAGGAGTTGCATAGTTGATGTAATTGAGAAGAGTTGTCTACCTATTTATTTATATATAGCTTGTTATGTCACCACAAGGCTATATACATTTGAAATGAGATCCTTATTCTCACTAGCAAATCTTTAATTAGATTTTGCCGAACTATATAAGTGAGGGTAATATAGTTTGATAAAAATAGTGGGAGATACCAATTTAAAACAAGACCTAATTTATTTTGGTAATTAATAAAAGAATGTATGCTAAAATGTTGTTAAGAACAAATTTATTTACAGAATTTTACAATGTCTAAATTACTATCACTGTAAAGTATATTAGACGCTATTTAACCGGACCGAATTAAATGGATTGGTTAAAGAATTTGAGAATAGTTCTCATGGCTGAAAAGTTATCTTATGTCCTTAATACCTCTATCCCTGCAATGGTTGCAGACAATACCTCTAAGGAAGAGATTGTTACTTTTAAAAAGTGACAAGATGATGCACAGTTGGCTCAATGCATCATTCTCGCATCCATAAGTAACGTGCTTCGACGTCAGTATGAAAATATGGATGCTCCTACTATATTCTTGCACATCAAGTAGTTGGTGGTGAAGAAAGTAGGACTGATAGATATCAGATATCTATGAAGCTCTTCCAATCTAGAATGACTGATGACACTAAAGTATATATAAAAGTCCTTAACATTATCAATTTGATTGATCAATTAAGATAACATGTTTTGTCATGGATGGAGAGTTGAGCCAATATTTGATCTTGCACTCACTCCCGGACTTCTTTCACAATTGTTATGAATTTTTCATATGAACAAGCTAGATATCAGCCTCGCTGATTTGCTTAACATGTTGAAAAATATTGAGAGCCACTTTCTAACCAAGAAAAACAATGTTTTACTGGTAGGGGCCAAAGGATCTTCTGAAAAGAAGAACGATTCAAAGAAGGTAAATTGAAAGGCAAAAACAAATGATAATAAGAACAAAACTGATACAGATAGCAAAGGAGTTTGCTTCCACTGCAATAAGCTTAGACACTAGAAAGAAACTGCGAGAAGAATCTTACAAAGGATAACCAAAAGAAGCTTAGTGAAGTATCGGTTACAAATACAATTTTGTTCATGATTTAAAATAAATTTTTCTTTAAGTCAAGGTTCTACTTGGGTATTGGATACCGACTTTGGTTATCATAAATATAGATTTATGAAGGGACCAAGCAGAAGTAGAAAGCAAAACAAAGATAAGTAATCCTATGTGTGGGAAATGAAGCAACGGTTTCTGCATTAGCCATAGAAACTTATAGTTTAGCATTGCCTACGGGCAAATCTATTAAGTCAATGAGTTGTTATTGTATTCTAGTTCTCGTTAGAAACATTATTTCCATTTTGTTGTTGGACAATGAAATCTTTCGTATTATATTTAAGAACAATTGTTGTTCTATTTATAATAATAATGTTTTGTATAGAATTAGAATATTACTTAACGGATTTTGTGTACTTGACTTGCGTGAAAATATATTTTGCAAATTGAACAAACTAGTATAAGAAAAGGAAATTATTTGAAAGGTTCAAAGAATTCAGAAGTGAAACAAATTAGCAAAGTATTAGGATTCTTTGATCGGATCATGGAATAAATACTTGTGTAATACGTTTCTAGATCATCTCAATGGTTTTCTCATAATGGACTCCTCTTAATACGTAATAATTGATTGGTGTATCTGAAAGAAAAAATTGTACCTTGTTTGACATGGTACGATCCATAATGATTTTATCAACATTTCAGTATATTTCTGGGATAATGTTCTAGAAATGGCTGTATATCTACGAAAAAGGTAACCTCAAAATCCGACCCCAAGACTCTATAAGAGTTATGGACAGGGAGGATTCCTAATCTTAAGTATGTTAAGATAAGGGGTTGTCCAGCTTATGTGAAAAAGGTTTCAAAGGATAAGCTTGTGA
This sequence comes from Panax notoginseng, assembly GCA_016801055.1. Lineage (NCBI taxonomy): Eukaryota > Viridiplantae > Streptophyta > Magnoliopsida > Apiales > Araliaceae > Panax > Panax notoginseng. The sequence goes on along the minus strand of CM029023.1, from coordinate 54,788,883 downwards.
CAACATTTGACAAGCGTAGATTTATGGGACATCCTAAAGTATGTTTAGGGTATATATTCTATAATCTTACTTAGCAAAAGGTGTTTGTTGTGAAACATGCTGCCTTCTAAGATAAAGATGTTTATCATTGAAGGGGCTGGTGGGAGGATAATACATCTTGAAGAGTTCAAGAACCACAAAATACTATAAGTCAAATAAGAGAAACCTATAGATAGACCTATTATACCACAACCGAATCGTAAATCTGGAATAGTACCGAAGATACCTGGGAGGTATGGATTCATCATAGGTGATGATGATGAGGTATGCATCATAGAAGATGATGATCCAGTTACAGACGATGAGGTAAGAGTTGTAGACACTCAGAGAAATGGATTAAAGCAAGCTTCTCAAAATGGAACATTCGTTTTGATGAAACAAATCAAAAGAATTTGATTTTATCACAAACAACAATGAACCTAGTGTGCACAAAAGGGTCAGTAGGAGCGTTGTGACATTCCTAGTATTATATATTGATATACTATGGATAAGGAATGACATACCAATGCTACAATTAGTAAAGATAAAGTTGTCTAAATATTCCTCCATGAATGATTTAGAAGAGTATCTTAATTGGGGATACAAATCTATATAGATAGATTCAAGAGGATGCTCGACTTAACCCAAAGAGCGTACATTCATTTGATGCTAAAGTCGTTTAGCATGACAAACTCTATGGGATGTCTCATGTTGATGAGCCTTGGAGTGTATCTCTCTTAATAGTCCCCATAGACTCATAAAAGAGAGATCGCATGAGTAACCATCATGTATGCATTGAAATATACGAGACCTGATGTTGATCGGTCATATTCTGGAGAAGATCACTGTAAGATAGTGAAAAATATCTTAAATACTTAACCGGCACTAAGGATGTGATTAAAATTAATGGTTGGTCTAAATTAAAACTAGAGGGTTTAACAGACTCAAGTTTTTTAGACAGACAAAGACAACAGAAAATCCACTTTAAGGTAAAGTGTTACCTTAAACAGTGGTGCAGTGAATTGAAAAGGTTCCAAACAACAAAGAGTTGCTGGATTAGTGATAAAGACAAAGTATATAGCTGTAAATGAAGCTGCAAGTTGATTGTTTGGATGAAAAGTTCATTACAGAACTAGGAATAGTTCCTAAGTCTCATCTTGGATCTAAACATGTGTTGTGACACTTTCATTTGATTATAGGAATCATTAAAAGATGGGAAATCACTATAGAGATAGTGGACTCTCAAGAACAACATAACATATCCATTAACTAAAGCTTATCCAACAGCATGATAATCGTCACTTAGAGAAGAAGGGTATGAGATACCATGGCGATTGACTTTAGTGCAAGTGGGAGATTAAAAGTAGTATGCACACAAGCCAATCATGTTTGATGATAAAGTATATACTTTGTAACAATCTTATTCATTTATTAATAAAAAGTATTAATTTATTAAAGGCTTTTAATTATCTACATGATGTTATTTTATAATATGTGATAAACCCATAGTTTTAAGCAATACTTTTAGAATAATAATGATGATCATTCTAATGAGATCTAAATTCTTAGAAAGCTTAAAACTAAAATAGTTCCCAATCGTTAGATTACTAAATTGGGGATTAGTGAATCCGAATAGATTGGTGCATACGTTGCTTGCTCATTGGATGAGGATGATTGATCTCATGATCATTTATGTGGAGACGCTAAAGCAAGTATGTAGGTGCTTATTAGAGAATATGTTCAGTGAACATGGCTCACTAAGGAATACCTAATGGAGTTTTACTTTCTTGTTAATAGGAATTTCTGTAGTGATAGTAGTACAAGTGATCCTTGGACTTGAGATCATCATAGTATCTTGTGTATGATGAGTTATACTTTGACTTATTCCTTAAGACCGTTAGAGTATATCAAAGGGTATGCTTAGGTATAATAAGTTATACATAGAGATAATGTATGATCAACAAAGAATCTACCACTTCTAGTAAAAGAAGATAAATGTCATATGTGATTCGATAAATGACAACCTAGTAGTCCTTGGCCATGGCAGAATGAAATTAGAAATGAGTTTCTAATTTACATTATTTGGAGTTGTGCATTTAAGAGTAGAAATACATATAATTAAATAAAATAAGACTTGACAGTAATTTCATGTCTTATATTTAATTAGGATATTGTATGGTGGAAGGATTGAATTGTACGGTAACTATTTACTCAAAGGTTCTTTTATGATTAATGTTGAAATCTATATTATCTGAAAAGTCGTTGATCGCTAGGGAGGCTTATCCCTATTGTAAAATAAATATTATTTATTTAAATTAATTAATAGTTTAATTTATTTATTTAAATAAGATTAGAATTGTTCTAATTAATTTATTTACAACCGGTTTAATATGGATAACCTAAAGGGTCACACCGTAAAAGGAAGAATAGTTATTTAAGAAGTTAATGGCATAATCGTAATAATATGTTAAGTATATTTAATTTAATCTATGTGGATAAAATAAATTAAATAGCTTAATATTTATTATTTAATATTTTAGAAATATTAAATATAAATTAATAAGAGGAGTCTTATTAATATTATTACAATTATTATTATTTTAATTTCTAAAAGAGTTTAGGAATGAATTTAATATAAGTACTCTCATTTATTCCTAATAAGATTAGGAGGTTAAATTAATTAAAAGAGTTTAATTAATTATTCCTAATAAGATTGGAAGCCTAATTAATTAAAGAAATTTAATTAATTAAAATAAAACTCAATTCATTAATTGTTAAGGAGGGTTGCCCACAACTATTAATAAGATGAGTCTTACTATGGGTAGGGGGTTGAGAGACTTTCACAACACGTGAATACGTGATTTCAATTGTTGGAGAGTACGCTCCTTTTCTATGAAAGATAGAAAAATTAGGATTTTGCCAAACACCCATCTTCTTGAATCTTTATTCTTTCTTGGTGGATCACTTCTAGAGGCCAAACATTTGGGTGGCTAATATTGATCAAAGGAAGGAACCAATCCCGGTGGATTCAAGTTGAAAGCGAAAAGGATTTGGAGGTGAACTTATACCTGAGGAAGCTTAAATCTTCAAGGGTATGATTCTTGTTCTTTATCTTTTCGTTTAAATTAATAATTACGCATAAAGGATGATCCGGGTATAAGGTTTGTAAAATTTTAAAACTCTAATTTTACACGTTTTCGCTTATTTTATACAATTTGATTGCGTTCATGAATATTACAAACCTAACACTTTAGTTCTTTGATAATCTTGAGTCTCAAGGATCAGATCCAACTGATTAGCCAAGTACATATTGAATGAAATTTTCTTTCTTCTCTGGATAGACATTTCTCTACATGTATAGGCCTTTCATCTTTCAGAATAGAGGATGACAGACTCTTTGCTTTCGATGCCCTTTTGGACTTCCCATCACTAGTCTGCAGACTGCTGATTTACTTTGGACATGGATTGGTCTTGTTATTGCATTAATTTAGAACATGGACCAATCTGAGTAGCTTCAGGTGAATATGCACATTTACCTATAAGCATAATTTCCAACGTGTGAGCTATTGTGACACCCCAAATCTGGGTACTTAAATTCTGACATGATTTGGTGTTCACTATACAAACATCATATGTCTATCTACCCATAATAATGAAACTATAAAATAGATAGAAATAAATCCTCTCCTTAAGGAGTTACATCATCTGAAATAATTACATCAATCCCAGGTTATACCAACCTTAAATCTTAAATGCGGAAAGATAAACAAATAATAGTCTTACACAATATTGACATAAGTCTAAAACATAAATACATAACATAATCACATAAACAATAAGTCTTCATCACTTATTAATCTTGCCCTTGCCTTTGCTAGTAGAAGGCTCGTCAGACCTTTCGTTCTTAACTGCAATGTTATTATTACGCAAGAGTGAGCACGATTGCCCAGAAGTGTAAAAATGTAACAACAATATAATAACATGAGAGTGAATCAAAGACTTTTGGAATAAGAAACTCAACTTTTGAATCAAGAATGAATAACAAGAATGAAAAGAACTTCTGAGGGACACAAGACCTTGAACTATGTCCTAGGTTGTTAAGGGTTATTCTTAAAACCTTTAACCGTCATAAGACTATGGACTCTTCTACTCGTACTTAGGGGGATCAACCTTTAGTACCATAATATGCACAATATCTCAACGCTAAAGCGTAAGTAATTCCCTATAACAGGGTTGTTCATCTCAGTTTGACATTAGACTCCGCCCAAAGGAAGTTTGGTTTGGATAAAATTTAACAAGGGTTTTGAAATTTAGAATGTTCATAAATTATGGACTAGTAGAATCAATAAGGGTTCGCTAGTCTTAAATGGTTCAACAATAATTGATATTCAAGTGAATAAAATTCAACAAAAGTATACAATCGAATAAGTATTGTACGACTAAATTCATGCTTTAAAAGAATTATAGCATATAATATGAAGTCTCGAACTTGAACAATTAAGAACAAGAGCTTACTCGATATAAAATACAATTCTAAGACTTGATCAATGAGTAATTTAGAAATTGAGGAACTTGTTTAACAACAATAATTTAGGAATGGAATACTTGCTCAATATTAAAGTAAGATTTAGAAACTTGCCTCTTGCACAAGCTACGATTAATTCACGTTCTTTATTAAATCCTACATATCAACACATTCGCAATACCCATTAATCAATAGTTCGATATACCTATTGAATCCCAACATTAGTCTTTGAATATGTTATTGGACTTTTAAGTCTTATTATTTAATCACATAACGTAAGTTAACTAACATATTATTATATGTTTGACATGTCTTCATGTTCATTACACTGTGTTTTAAAAACACATTTTAAAAAATTGAACAATTAGAAGAAATTTCTGAAGTTTTTTAGGTAAGGCGCGGGTGCGCTACCTTTGTTCTCTGAAGCGGCGCGGGTGCGCTATATTTGCTCTTTAAAGAGGCGCGAGCGCGCTGCACGGCACGGGCACGCTCCATTCGTTCTTTGGAGCGGCGCGACCGTGCTACGACGCAGGCCCAGATTCTGTAATTCGCAAAAAATGCAGAACAAGCCAAAATCTACAAATTTGTTTATTCATACATGAATTTAAACATACCCAGACATTATAATATACACATAATCATTACTCAACCTTCCTAGCATGATTTTAATAGGTTAAAACATACAATTACTTGAATCGATTCATGTAATTTTAGTGTTCTTGGTGATTTTGAAAATATTGAACATGAAACATAAAATTTGGCATTACGGGTTTGTTATAACACCTAATCTGCTCAATCAAAATTTATTTTCTTCGTTTTGACATGTGATAACATAATCTACCATTAAATTTCAATTTAAACAACTATTCGTAGCATACAGATTCCCATAAGGGCCATACATATGAAACTTATACTCAGTAACTTTGAAGAAACTATATACGACATATTTTTATGAAACTGATGTTATGAAAACATACAATATATGGTAAAAACATGTTATGATAACATATTATCATATATAAACACATAATCATTACTTTTTCAATTACAGAGACTTGAAAGCCATTTTTCATGAAAACTTCAATAACGTAAAATAAAATTTTGAAATTGGGTTGAAGAGATTACTCAGGGTGTAGATTAGTAGAGATGAAACCCCTTTTCAGATGCTTCTTCAATCACAGAATTTCCCTCAAAATTCCTCTGAAAATCTCTCTAAATTCTCTGAACTCTCAGGTTTTTGTTTCATACGTAATAAAATTAAGACTGACTAATGCGCTTTGTAACTGGCAGTGTGATGGTCAGTTAACCCCATTCATGGGTTAACTTCTCCCAACCTCCATTAGGGCTTTGTTTGGCTAACCATTAAAAGACTATTCTCATTTAATTTAATTAACCTCTTATAATATAGTTTTGATCATGTCACACCCAATTACATAATAAATCAAATATCTTATTTAATTTAATTTAAAATAAAATATAATAATTTCTTATTAATTCACATAGTCACATAATTAAATTTCTCATTTATTAATTATGTCAAATTATTAAATCTGTAATTAATTATTAAATTAATTAAAATAACATTATGCTTATTAAATATTTTATTTAATTCAATAAGCTCACATAAATACATACTTTGAATAATAAAATTCTCTATATTAATTTAATAAATATAACACATAATTAAATTAATCTACCACAATTTCATCAATTAATTATTTAATCCAATAATTAAATCATCGAAAAATATTTATTTAATTCAATAAATATTCAAATTAAATTATAAAATCTCGTTTCTCACATCTTTCTTCCCTTAAAAGGATTCTGTCCCCAGAATCACGACTCAATCAATACATCCCGTTACATTCACCCCCCTTACAAAGATTCTGTCTCCAAAATCGCTTACACATAATTTAAGTAAATAAATGAGGATAATTCTTCATCATATTCTCCTCGAGTTCCCACGTAGTTTCTTCAGTGTTGTGGTTCCTCCAGATTACCTTTACAGAAAGTATTGCTTTATTTCTAAGAACTTGCTCTTTCCTATCGACAATCTGAACGGGAATTTCTTCATAAGATAAATCTTTTTCAAATTGTAGGGGTTCATATTCAATCACATGCTTATAATCGGGTTTGTAGGGTCGTAAAACTGAAACATGGAAGACGTTGTGGATATTTTCGAGTGCTGAAGGTAAGGCTACCTCATACGCAACTTCTTCTAATCTTCACAGTACTTCAAACTGTTCAATCACATGCTTGTAATCGTGGTAACTGTTGTTATAGCCGAACTCTACGAGCGGTAGATGATCATCCCAATTTCCTTTGAAGTCCATTATACAAGCTCTTAACATATCTTCTAATGTATGAATCGTTCTTTCATTCTGCCCATCTACCTGAAGGTGATATGCCGTACTCATTTGCAACTGCGTACCCATGCATCCCTGTAGACATTTCCAGAAGTTCGATGTAAAGCGCGGATCCCTATTAGAGACAATTGACACCGGAACTCCGTGTCTCAAAACAATCTCTTTTATATATAATTTTGCCAACTGGTCTAAATTAAATTTGATTCTGATTGGAAGGAAATATGCGGATTTTGTCAGTCGGTCAATGATAACCCATACTGCGTCATAGCCTTTCTGAGTTGTCAAAAGGCCAACTAAGAAATCCATCGTAATATGTTCCCCCTTCCATTCTGGGATCTCTAATGGTTGTAGCAATCCACTCGGCCTATGATGTTCTGCTTATACTTTCTGACATGTCAGACATTTGGTAACACATTCTATAACATCTCGTTTCAAATTTGGCCACCAAAAATGTTGTCGAAGATATTGGTACATCTTGGTACTACCAGGGTGAATTGAATATTGTGAGCTTTGAGCCTCACTCAAAATGTCTTCCTTAATCTCTAGCACTGACGGTACCCAAATTCTGTTTTTAAATTTCAGTATTCCTTCGTTGTCCATTTTGAATCTCGGTTCGGTTCCTTTGGATATCTTCTTTTTCATCTTCTCACATTCTTTGTCCTGAAGTTGAGCCACCTTAACTTTATCCAGTAAGGTTGTACTAGATTGCATCTGCAACAGTTTCTCGTCAATCTCCATAGGATACTTCACTTCCAACTCCAGTTTCTCCATTGCTGAAATCAACTCCTTCTGAGCGGTCAACATCATCAATTTCTCCTAACCCTTTCTACTTAAGGCGTCGGCAACCACATTTGCTTTACCCGTATGGTATAAAATCTCACAATCATAGTTCTTAATTAATTCCAACCACCTTCTTTGGCGCATATTCAAGTCCTTCTATGTAAAAATATATTTTAGACACTTGTGGTCTGTATATATTTCACACTTCTCCCCGTAGAGATAGTGTCTCCAGATCTTCAAAGCAAAAACCACCGCGGCTAACTCCAAGTCGTGGGTCGGATACCCCTTCTCATAGTCCTTCAATTGTCGTGATGCATACGCAATGAATCTGCCATTTTGCATAAGCACACAACCAAGTCCTTTATGCGATGCATCACTACAAACAATAGAATTTTCTGCGTCATCCAGAAGAGATAACACAGGTGTTGTACTCAAACTCTTCTCCAATTCTTGAAAGCTTTCCTCACTTCTCCGTCCAAACGAATTTCACAGCTTTTCGAGTCAAATTCGTTAATGGAGTTGCAATCTTGTAAAAGTCCTGAATGAATCTTCCGTAATATCCTACCAATCTAAGAAAACTTCGTACTTCTAATGACGATCTAGGCTGATCCCAGTTTATCACGGCTTCGACTTTGGATGGATCTACCAAAATTCTATCTTTATCAATCACATGTCCAAGAATTTGTACCTGCTCAATCTAAAATTCGCATTTCAAAAACTTGGCATACAACTTCTCCCTTCTCAATGCCTCTAACGTAACCTTCAAATGCTCTACATGTTATTCCATGGTCTTTGAGTATACCAAAATATTATCGATAAATACCACCACAAATTTATCCAAAAACGGCTTGAACACTCCATTCATTAAGCCCATAAATGGTGCAGGAGCATTCGTTAGACCAAATGACATTACCAAAAATTCGTAGTGACCATATCGTGTTCTGAATGCTGTCTTCGGTACATCCTCTGGCCTCACCTTCAGTTGATGATAACCACTCCTCAAGTCTATCTTTGAAAAGTATCTCGCTCCCTTCAATTGATCACACAAGTCATCGGTCCTCGGTAATGGATATCTATTCTTAATCGTGACCTTATTCAATTCTCTATAGTCGATGCAGAGTCGCATCGTCCCGTCCTTCTTCTTCACAAATAACACCAGTGCTCCCCACGGTGATACTCTAGGTTGAATGTACTTCTTGTCTTGTAATTCTGGTAGTTGTACCATCAATTCTTTTATTTCTACTGGTGCCATTCGGTATGGTGCTTTTGATATTGGAGCCATTACTGGTGCCAAATCGATCACAAACTCAACCTCTCTGTCTGGCAGAAGTCCTTGCAAATCATCCAGAAATACGTCTGCAAAGTCCCTCACTACTGGTGTCTCCTCTAATTTTGGATTCTCTTTACGACTGTTGACTATGTAAGCTAGATATCCTACACAGCCTTGTCTTAACAACTTTCTGGCCTGCATTATTGTTAGACAACTCGCTTGTCTAGGCGACTTGCTACAACAAAACACAACCTTTGACGGTGTCATAAGGTTAATATGCTTCTTCTAACAATCAATTACAACCCCGTAATTGAATAACCAATCCATTTCCAAGATAACGTCAAATTCCCCAAGTTTGATAGGGATAAGATCTACGTTCATAATATTACCCTTAATATCCAGCCTACAGTTCTTATGTACGTACGTAACAGGAATTATTTCTCTATTCGCAATTTCTATGTTCATGGGGTATTCTAACTCATCCTTAGGCAATTCTAAGTTCTTAGCAAAGTCATCAGATATAAATGAACAAGTAGCACCCGAATTGAATAATACATAAGCATTAACTTTATTGATCAGAATGATACCTAACATCACATCACGAGACTGCACAACATCCTGCACTGTCATGTTGAAAGTCCTAGCGGTTGGTTTGTTAGTTGCGGTTGGTCTCGTGATAGTCAAAGCACTTCCACCGCTATTTCCCTTATTTCCTCCTGATCCTGCCCCTCCAGATCCCTTCTTAGGACAATCCCTTGCAAGATGGTCCTTTGAGCCACAAGTGAAACAGGCACCCTTCTTTGGGTTAGGACAGTTAGGTGCTATGTGGCCTTCCTGACCATAATTGTAGCACACTCTTTTTCCCTTCATGAAAACTCCCAGATGAGCTTTTTTGCAGGACGGGCATGCTTTGATCCACTTCTTCTGACCTCCTTGCTGATTTCCAGTTGATGAGTTGTCAGACCACCTTCTCTTCTGATTGTTACTGCCTCCCGTGTTACTTCCATTAGCCATATTAATTCTTGTAGACACTCAAAATTTTCTACATATCTGTTACTGACATCGCAGGAGTGCATATTCGTCTTTCAAGAGGAAGCCCTGGAAGACGGTTCATATCCATTTCGGATACCACCGGGAGGAACATCTCAACACCGGAACATACACTGGAAGTAACAGCTATACCCCGAAACACACATCGGGAGTAACAATTCTAACCTCGGAGATAACCTCTAGGCATGCAGATCCAATATCGGAACATATACCAGAGAAGACCGATTCATCCCAGAGATAACCCTGAGATGTTCTGTCTCAGTCCCAACATTGGGAATAGCAGATTCTAACATTGGAGATAACCCTAAGGAAGGTAGTGGCAGTTCCGGAGATAACCCCAGAAATGCTTGTTTCAAATGCATGCCATCAGCTTTAACCTCGACGATCACACCGAGGCACTTAGTTCAAGACAGGAACACCTCAAAGAGGACACTTAGGACCTTCAACATTTGCAGTAGTCCAATCTCAACAATAACCTTGAGCAACGTCTGCTTTATCAGCCCAAATCGGAGATAACCCTGGTGAGGGGCAAAGTCGTCGTCTTGCCACCATGACGCCACATCACGCCATCTCAACATTTTAGACATACATTTCTACACAACAATGTCCCACAAGAGCCATGGAAAACTAATCCTGAGTGACTATTGCGCAAGATAACGGATAGAATTTGAAGCTGAAGACCGGAGGGCATCGTCCTATCTTCATGACTTCGTATAACCTCTAATCCTCTGTCATTACGTAACTTTGGACAATGGCGATCCGAAATAGCTCCTATATACCTCAGTCAGATGCTCAGATTGTAATTCTGAAAGTTTGAGCGGACATCACGTTGCCTACGTGCACTTACTTCGAGACGGCGGGACCCGTGAAGCCCCGGGCACCCCTGGCAGTCTCAGGTAGGGCTTGGGGTGGCCATTTTAAAAAGGAAAAAGGCGAGGAAGCCTTGTCCAATTGGCTCTGTACACACCCCAAACTGAGTGATTTCTCATTTTGAACACTTGTGAGCTCACATATAGCTACTTCTGTACCGGTGAAAGCCAGTGTTTATCTGCTTTAAAGTTATTGAAGTCTTCTTTGGCAGCCCACTGTAAGCCTTCTTACACATTTTCAAGCCTTTCTCTTCCCATTTGCACGCACCTTTCTTTACGTTGAGAGTCGTGTTGCGTGTGTTTGCCCGGACTTCGGTCCGTGGTTTTATTTTAGTTTGTATATACATATATATTTATATATATATATGTTTATATATATAAACTAACATTATCGAGTTATGCCTCGATTGAGCCTAGACTTCGGTCTGGAGCGTTTACTTGCTTTTGTATATATATACATTTATATATATGAACTGCATGTCGAATTCTGTTCGATGAGCCTAGACTTCGGTCTGGAGCGTTTACCGCTTTAATATATATATTTATATATATTAACTGTTGTCGGACTTTGTTCGATGAGCCTGGATTTTATATCCGGTGCGTTTATTTGCTTTCGTATATATTTATTTCTATATATGAACTATGTGTCGAACTTTGTTCGATAAGCCTGGATTTTATATCCGGTGCGTTTACTGCTTTAATATATATACTTATATATATTAACTGTTGTTGGACTTTGTCCGATGAACCTTGATTTTATATCCGGTGTGTTTATCGCTTATATATATATATATATATATATATATATATATATATATATATATACATTTCATCCCACCTTGAGTTTCCTCCGTGGCGGTAGATAGCTTTTACAGTTTTATTTACATTTCTGATCCCTCATGGAGGTGCTTCGTGGTTGGTGATCCTGTCTGTATATATATATTTACAGTTTTTATATATATACTTGCTTACTGCGTTTATATCAATTGCGGCATCATGTGAGCCTAGGAATCATGTGATCATAGATTCGGTCTACTGAATCTAGATTCGGTTCCCGTGATGGACCTTTTCAGCTGTAAGCAGCTTGTAAATTTAACTGTGATGTTTGGATCTCCTCAGATGGTTTTCATACCCACGAGGAGTTCAACACCTTTTGTACATTATTTTCTCATAGATGCCTCGCATCTGTAAAATAAAATCAATCCAGCCGAAGACGGAATAAAATGGAAGTATTAAAGGCCTCAATTACTATTGAGCACAAGGGTTTGAAAAACCTCTTTTCTGAAACATCATTGCTATATCTTGTTTAAAACTAAATTTTTTACATAAATTCAAACCCTTTGTATATAGGTGCAAACAAGGCATATCACTACTTCCAAATAACAACACATTGACGCACACACGCACACACACACATTCATATAATAGTTTCTTAAAAAGTAGCGGTCACCGTGGCAACACGGATGTCGGGGGGTGCCTAACACCTTCCCTCCGCATAAGCAAGTCCCCGAACCCTAAATAAATCTCGGTTTCACAGACCCGTTTAGCAATGTCACATCACTGGGTCAATGTGCAAACCTTTTCTCGGTTGTGTTGGTACAACCAATTAAAAAATTAATTGGCGACTCTTAAAGTCCAATCGTCGACATTATACATGTCGAACCTTTTTCACTTGTTTTTTTAAACAAATCTCACCTAAAATGAGAAAACAAAAAAATAGGTAACGAAAAGGGACAAATAAAAATCCCGACGTCGACAGGTGGTGACTCTGCTGGGGAATTCAGTAAGAGGACTTAAGCTGCTATTGCAAGCTTTTCAAAGCTGTTATATGCTTGTGTGTGGATGTTGCATTTACATTTACGATGAATGTGTACGAATGCATATCTTTACTGCGATTAATGCTTTACACTATATCTGCCTGTGATATTAGTGCTTCGCACATGTCATCATTTTCATAAACGGTGAGACGCGATGTATGCGAATGTATGTTGTGTGCTCCCTCCACCAGGAGGCTATCCTATCGGTGTTTGATTACTAGACTCGTAGGAAGACTAATTCCCGAGGCTAAGGAAAGGCACCACCCAAATTCGCTCCAGTTGAATAACCGGATTAACTTCCCGTCGAGTAAATTGCGATGATTTGGGAACCTTCATGCCAAAAAGCCGCGAGAGTAACCTAAGATAGGTCAGCCTCTGATAAACCAAACGCGGAAGAAAGTCTCTTCATGCTTTCTCATTTCAAATTACTTGTAAAGTCAATTACTTGTAATTTACATTCCATATTCATCTCCTTGTAATGAGAAATATGAAGAAATATGTGTAATATTTACACATTCCCTAAAAACTAAACTATGCCAGTTTTGTCGCAGGGAAGCATTTGGACCTATTACCCGGTCAAAGTCCACAAAGGCCGCAGGCCTATAGCTAATCATGTCTGCATCTGACCAGTCTAATCCAGTCTCTCGCGAAGAATTTGACGGATTAAGTAAGCAAATCACAAACTTGGCTGTTCTGCTTAAATAACTACATCAATCTACGCAGGGTTCAAAAATACCCGTACATACTGAATCCTCTACACAAGAAGGAACTCAAGGTCCTGATAAAACCATTACAATACCTGGACTGAAGTTGGATACAACCAATAAAAGTCATGATGCCGCCCATCTCACAAGAGATTCAGACACCGGTCACATCAAAAAGAAAGTTCTTTAAATGGAAGAAACCCTTCGCGCTATCAAAGGAATTGGAGCACACGGGAGTGTGTCATATGCTGACCTTTGTATATTCCCTGGTGTTCATTATCCAGAAAAATTTAAAACTCCTGACTTCAAAAAGTATGACGGGTTAGGAGATCCTTACATCCATTTGAAGGTTTTCATTGGAGAACTCGGATCTTATGCAGAGGACGAGAAGCTCAGAATGCAACTGTTCCAAAAAAGTCTGACTGGAGAAGCCCGTTCGTGGTATACCAGATTAGACAATTCAAAGATCCATAGCTGGGAAGAGCTAGCTCACGCCTTCCTCACGCAATACAGTTTTCAGTCTCAGATGGCTCCTAACTGGTACCAGATTACCAAGGTCAAGAAACAGTCCAACGAGTCTTTCAGAGAGTATGCTCAAGTTATTCCTTCTATGATAGAGTCAAAGATGGTTATGACCTTTATTGATATACAAGAAGCTCTTTTCTATGAGAGAGTCTTAGCTGGCATCGGTAAACCATTTTTTGAAATGATCAAACATGGGGAGATGGCTGAGATGGGATTGAAGTCAGGAAAGATTCAAGACCTAGCTGCACTTAAAGCTGTTGCTGAGCACATCCAATCCAAAAAATATGGAAACAACCCACGGAGGGTCCATAAAAAGAAAGAAGAGGATGTTTTCCTGATACTACAGGGTCAAAAAGGCAATCAGAATATGCCTATCCAGAGGAGAAATTACACTCCTTTTCAAGCATAGTCTTCAAACCCTCCAATACCAAAAGGTGGAGAAGTCAAATGCCCTCGAGTGTTCACACCATTAGGGAATTCCCTCGAGAACGTTCTTACTCTTTTGACCACACAGAAGAAAATCACGCATCTTCTTCCACCAGCCAGCCCTAATGGTAGGGGTTTTAATGCTACTCAGAAATGTGCTTGTCATGCCGGAGAACTTGGACATGATACTCAAGATTGTTGGGTCTTGAAACATAAGATCCAAGACCTTATAGACAATGGTGAGATTGTGGTCACCAAACCAGATCAACCTCATGTGCAAGACAACCCTCTTCCTCCACACAAAGAGAAAAAAGTCAACATGATTAATTGGAGCAGTGGACAGAGTTCCAATTTTAACGGTGAAGCATCCCAGATCATCAAAGATGATGCGGATAAATGGGATTATGCCAAGTTCCAGTTCACAATGGAACGAAAGATAAAAGCTCTTTACAAACAAATTGAGCAATTGGCAGAACTGGTGACCTACCAGCATCAAGTTACAGGCCAATTAATCAGCCAGGAGCATGCTAGTCTCCTTCCTCTTGTCATGAATATTCCCCCTTCACCTCCAGAAAGTGAAACAATGGAGGACAAAGTGGCAAAGAGAGCGAATGCCAAAGCTCGTCGGGATTTTGCCAATAGAAGGGAATTTACATATATGGGACAACCTATGGAGGAAATCCTTCAAATGCTAATCAATGAAGGAAGGATTAATTCCCTTCTACCTCCAATCAATCCCCGTTTAGTACGGTACAATTCTAATGGAGTATGTCAATATCACTCCCATTCTTGCGGTCATAGCACAGAAGAATGCCGGGCACTCCGCCACCTTATCCAGAATCTCATTAATAGCGGTGTCCTGCAACTAGCAGACAATGATACTGTGCTACGTGGTAGTGACAATACCTATCCTACTAAATGGAAGGGATTGGTAGCAGTTATCTCCACTGAGGCTGATGGCATTGTCAAGCCACTCACTATAACAACAATTCAACTCAGAGGACGCAACAATCCTTTGAAAGTGGCCGCTCCCGAGCCAATCAACTAACCATGCAGAACACAATCTCTTATTATTAGCCTGCACACAGTTCCGTGGAATTATAAAGAAGGTGAAGGATCCACCTCTCATACAACCGCTACAATGTCGATGGAGAATCCACTAAATCTTCCCCAACGGGTGATGAAGTCTACCATCAAATCAAAGGGGAAAATACCCATAGAGAAGATTGAAAAATTCCTCCGCACTATAGGTCATAATGAAGCCAAGGTGGTTTTAAGCTTAAGAGAAGCTCCACATCAAATTTCAATACTAGACTTGGTTTTAACTTCTGAGGATCACATGAAGATTCTACTAAAGGTTTTGGAAGAAGCCTACTAGCCAAAATTAGTGGATGTGGAAAAATTTCAACATCTGGCTGATCACATTTTCAACAACAATGTGATATCCTTCATTGATGATGACATACTGCCCGAAGGGACCGGTCATTGCAAGCTGTTACACATTACGGTCTTGTCCTCCGGGTATATGCTAGCTAGAGTCTTAGTAGATGGAGGTTCGTCTTTGAATATCTGTCCATACGCTACATTATTAAAGATGAACGTCAATCTCAATCGAATCTGAAGTAGCCATACGATCATCGAAGCTTTTGATGGATCCCACTGGAATTCAGTCAGAGAGATTGAGCTGCCAATTAAGAATGGTCCCCATATATTCTGCGTGTCTTTCCACGTACTCAAGATTGATTCGGGATACAACCTGTTCTTCGAAAGACCGTGGATTTATATGGCTGGGGCAATCCCCTCCACCCTTCATCAGCAACTGAAATACATTATCAACAATAGCCTAGTTACAGTCAACGCTGAACCAAAATGCCCTCAACAAGGTGACATACTGTTCATCAGTTTTAATTCTGATGTTGAGCCGGTCAGTTTCCACACTGTGGAAGTAAGCAACCTTCAATTTCATACCCTGGGAACGCCATTGCCAGTGTCCAAGATCTCTACCGAAGTAATGTCGGCTACTCTGGAAATAATGTCTTTGGGTCATCAGCCAGGACAAGGGCTGGGTAAAGATCACTAAGGTATCAAATACCCCATCCATGTAGCCAGTCAAACTGGGATAGCTGGACTAGGCTATTCTGCCGGTTCTAGTCAGAGGAATCCTCATAAGCATCAGCAGATTCCTTCAGCTTCAACCACGCGACGTTTATCTTCACCTTCAAATGTTGAGTTCGCACAACCTCCTGTAATGGTGCCAACCAACGTGATGGCTATGCTATTTCCCAAGCCAGTGTTGTTTAAAGAAAAAGAAGTCTTTGTTCCAGATCCCAAAGTGGAGGAAGAGAAACAAAGAATCAAACAAAACGTCGTCCGAATAATGTCAGGCATGCGCATCATTGTTCATGATGAACATACAAACATATATACCCCAGATGATGATTGCCCAGACGTCATGGTCATCATTCAGGAAAAGAAGGATGATGACTGCCCCTCCATCAATGAAGTCCACCCGGACTTTATCCTTACCAATTGTAGCAGTACTCCTTGCATTGGTCGACAAGGGTAAAATGGACAGGACTTCTTTCTGCCCTGTAGATATAATAGCTGCTTACTTTTTTGTATAGTATTAGCAGTTGTTTTGTTCATACATGCTAACATTATGTATGATTAAACAGTTTCATATATATTAAGTGAAAGCATATTTTGTTTCAGGACTCTGAACTTAGATATGCCTTTACTTGCTGATAAGATGCCTCTTCTCCACAACGATTGTAACTTTGATGAAAAATTGGACTCAGACTTGCTGGAAATACAAGAGGACATTGAGGTGCCTTTGGAGATCAAAGAATGGGTCGAAGACAAGCCTAAACCCAACCTTGATCAAACCACCTCCTTCAATCTTAGAACCTTAGAAAACCCTAAGTTAATCCAGATTGGTTCAGACCTTACCCCAAACTAGAGGAATGACATGGTTATGCTATTAACCCAATTTCAGGATGTGTTTGCATGGTCTCGTGAAGACATGGTGGGTTTGTCCACTGACGTTGTTCTTCATCGCCTTCCCATTAAAGAGAGATTTAAGCCAGTCAAGCAAAAGCTCAGGCGATTGAAACCTGAGTGGAGTTTAAAGGTGAAAGAAGAAATTGTGAAACAATTTCAAGCTGGCATTATCATGGTGTCCACATATCCTGAATGGATATCTAACATTGTTCTCGTGCCTAATGTAATACCCAGAAAAAAAATAATATTAAATAATTAAAAAAAAATTATTTTAAAACATATTAATTGGACTTTGTCATTTATTTGGGTCAAACTAGTTATTTAATTTGTGTGAGCTAATAAATTATAATAAGTGATGGATAAATTAAATTGGTAATATTGGGCCTTAAATTAAGTGGGTCAAATTTAGAATTGAGTTTTTTTTTAAATCCTATTAAAATTAGGGGAGTTAATAAGATATGTTAATAAATAAATAATAAACCTAATTAGACTCTCATACGCTTTATACGTGACTGAGGGAAAGAGAAATAAGAAGCAAGAGTCGGCTGTGGAGTTTTTTTTCAAAATCATTAGTACTAGACGAAAGTAGAAGAAAAGGAAACTGATTAAGGTAAAAGCTTTATTTGTTCATAAATATTATATGTATGTATTAAATAGTTAGAATAATTGATTTTTGTTTGTTCTGTAATCAACAAGTGAGGAGTTCTTGGATGGTTATTTTTCTTAATTAAATAATAGAGTGATTCACGTGAGTAATGGTTAATGCCTTAAATTTGTTAGACTTTTATTTTGTCTTATTAAAAAAACGAATCATGATTAAGTCTTCTGTACCACCACTGAGCCACTGATTTAGGATATATATATTTATATTAAAGTATTACTTGAACGAATGAAGTTTATTATATATATAATATCTTTAGGTTATTGATTTATTAAAGTGTAATAAAAAGAAAAAAAAGGATTAAAAGATAAAATATAATTTAATTTGGGTTGTATTATAAAATTGATGTAATTGGTGGAATTAATATAAATTATAATTATTAAGTAACTTATAATTGTATTATTATTACTTTTTATTAGATCGGACGGAGGAAATTTAAAGAGCTATATTTGCAATATAAATTTTGAAGTATTAATAATTGATATAAAGCGATGATTAAAGGCATATTAAATAGATTATGAATTATTTTGGAATTATTAGTTTGGATTATTTTTAATTTGAGGTGAATATGTTTAGGTGGTGAATAACGTTTTGTATTTGATATCGTTGGCATTTGAGGGTAACATTTTGTGGAGTGTGCTATAAATGGTTTGGAAGTATCAGGTACGGATTCCGTACTCTTTCAGCGATACTCTTGTTAAATTTGATTTGTTCGTTTTGTCGCTTGTTCGGATTTTGTTATTATTTCACATAATTGTTTCCTATGACATAAATATATTAGTTTCATTTTGGAGTTGATATATATGACTTGTAATTGTACTCTTTGAATTAGGTTATCATATTTAGTACTATTTATTTTGATAATTATAGAGCGGTACATGTTGATACCTTCTTTTTGAGACCTTGTGACTATAATTTGATTTGGTTCAACATGTACATATAGAACCCTTTTGTTGGTATTTTGTCACATGTGTTGTGACATGATATTTTTGTTAGAATATACCATAGGGTATACCTGAGATATAACCACCTGTGGGGGTACCACAGGTATGTCGTCTTGGCACGAGAGGCATGACACTTTCTGCGACGATGTGATTAGTCCACGGCGTCTCTGTTTGGGCTCCGGAGGAAGTGGGCCATTTAGTATTTTGTTGTGTGAGGCGTATGGGTTAACCCTAGTTTTTTATTCTACGGATTGGTGATGTTGTGCCAAACACACCTATCCGATTTGCATACATTTGGATTCGCGGTCCAATGTATGATTTGCCTATGTGGCATTATTTTGGTTGCCTGTGTGGCATTATTTTGGCTTGCCTGTGTGACATTATTTTGATTGCCTATGTGGCATCATTTGATTTGCCTGTGTGGCATTATTTTGACTTGTCTGTGTGACAAGGAATATTTCTGAGCTCATTCAGTATGAAATAACCCCAACCATTTGATTTAGCCTATTATTTTATTGTATTAGTTTTGTTTATTTCTGTTTAGTTCAATTCATTGAGTTAGTTACTTCAGTTCATTAATTCTTTATTGTTCTATTGGTTTCGTCAATGTTGTTGATTCAAATATATTTCATTCAGATCTTTGGAGATTATATTTTCGTCCGTATTTACACTTGAGGCTTTGTTCAGTATTTTGTCTCAGTTATTTTCGTATATCAGTTGTATATCTTTTGTATATCTGTATCCGTATTGGGCAATTGGCTCATGCTGTGTTTTTCTTTCGGCAGGTTACAGGGGTGATTCAGGGCTAGTGTGATGAGAGAGTTGCCTTTGACCATCTAGTTTGATTCAATTTTAGGTTTTGATTATTTTGACTCTATTTGGAGAATTGCATTTAATACTTTATTTATGGATATCATTATTACATATTTGAAGTCATTAGTACTATGTTTACTAATTTTGAGGTTTTTTGTGTTTTGCACGTGACCTCTCTTTCCTTTTCGGGAAGGGGGTGTTACACCTAAGCCTGAAGGAAAGGTGCGAGTATGCGTGGATTATCGGGATCTGAATAAAGCTTGCCTTAAAGATAGCTTTCCCGTGCCCTTTATCCACATTCTCATTGACAATACTGCTCAATATTGCATGTACTCCTTCGCTGATTACTTTGCGGGGTACCATCAGATCATGGTTGCTGAGGAAGATCGTGAAAAAATTACTTTCATCACGCCGTGGGGAACCTTTTGCTACAGATGGTTGTCATTCGGTCTCATCAATGCCAGAGCTACCTATCAGCGAGCTATGATGGCTCTTTTTCACGACTTAATGCATAAAGAGATCGAGATCTACGTGGATGACATCATTGTCAAGTCCCGGAAGGAGGAGGACCACTTAGACCATCTCAGAAAGCTCTTCAATAGGTTGCGTAAGTACAACTTGAAGTTGAATCCAGCCAAGTACACCTTTGGCGTTAAATCAGGCAAGTTGCTAGGATTTCTATTTAGCCACAAAGGGATTGAGCTGGATCCTACCAAAATCCAGGCCATCATGGAAATGCCCATTTCCTCAGACAAAGAAGGAAATACGAAGATTTTTGGGAAGAATCAACTTCATTAGCCGATTCATTTCTCAACTTACAGCAACCTGTGAGCCTATCTTCAAGCTGTTAAGGAAGAACTCCTCCATGAAATGGAATGATGAGTGCCATAATGCCTTCCTTATAATTAAAGAGCAGCTAGTCAAAGCTCCTATTTTGGTACCACCCAGGGATGATGTTCCCCTGTTCATGTACCTGTCTATAAGTGACAATGCCATGGGCTGCATGCTGGGCCAGAACGAGCTATCTATTACCTCAGCAAAAGATTCAGCAGCAGTGAAAACAAGTACACTCTGATTGAGAGGACTTGTTGTGCTTTAGCATGGGCTGCCATGAGGTTACAACATTACCTCCATGGGCACACAACCCATCTCATATCCCATGTGGATCCTCTCAAGTATGTGTTTAGTAAACCCATACTGAATTATTGGCTGTCCAGATGGCAATTGATCCTACAACAGTTTGACATTATCTACGTGACTCAAAAGTCTATTTAAGGTCAAGGAATTGTGGATCAACTGGCCGCCGCACCTTCAGGGGACTTCAAACCCTTGGAAACATACTTCCCAGATGAAGGGGTAATGACAATTCAGCAACAACATCAGTACGATGCACGTCCAATATAGAACATGTATTTTGTTGGAGCTGTTAATACGGAAGGTTCTGGAGCTGGAGCAGTTCTAGTATCTGGTATGGGGGAGCAGTATCCCATCGCTGTCAAATTGCAGTTTGTCAGCACCAACAACACAGCTGAGTATGGACGCTGTATCATGGGGCTAAAACTTGCCCGTTTAATGGGTATCAGATGGATAACTATCTTTGGGGATTCAGAGTTGGTAATCAAATAATCCACAGGAATCTATCAAACCAAAGAGCTGCGATTGCTTCCTTACCATTGACAAGTTTTACAGATGGCTTCGGAGTTCGAAGAAATCTCCTTTATACACATTCCTCGTAATAGGAATGACTTTGCGGATGCATTAGCAACTTTGGCCTCCTTGATTCACATACCTGACAAGGAACACATGCTAAGCATCACATTAGCCCTGCAAAAGGCACCAGCCTATGGGAACTATGTTGGAGAAGTATCAGATGAGCCACCTCCCATCCAACAACCTTGGTATCAACATATCGAGGAGTACCTACGAGATGGATCTACACCCGCTGAGGCGAGCCTGACTGAACAAAGGCGAATTCATCGACTTGCTATGAAATTCTACCTGAGCAGAGATGCACTCTACAAAAGTGATGTAGAACTAGGTCTTCTCAGATGTTTAGACAAAGACCTAGCTTAGAGACTCATGGATGAGATCCATGGTGGAGTCTGTGACCGACACATGAGTGGCCTCGTCCTTGTTAAGAAGATCCTCAGAACAGGATATTATTGGCTCTCTCTCAAAGATGATTACTATGACCACGTCAAGAGATGTTGTCAATGCCAAATTCATGGGAATGCTATCCATGCCCCTCCACGGGAGCTCCACAATATGAGTTCACCTTGACCATTCTCAATGTGGGGAATGGACGTGATTGGGCCCATCGAGCCCAAAGCCAGTAATGAACATCATTTCATCTTCACCATGATCGACTACTTTACCTAGTGGGCAGAAGTAGCCTCCTTCCCTAGGGTTACCAAATAAGTCATCATTGCTTTCATCAGAAACAATGTCATTTGTCGATGCAAACAACCCGAGGTAATTAAATCAGACAGTGCTAAGAACCTCAACAACAAAATGATGGAGGAACTATGCAGTAAATTCCATATCAAACACCTTAACTCCGTCATCTATCGTCCAAAGATGAATGGTGCTGTTGAAGCGGCTAACAAAAACATCAAGAAGATTATGCAAATGATGTCCACTAACAACAAAGAATGGCCTGACTTATTACCTCTTACTCTGTTAGCCTACAGAACATCAATGCGCACTTCAATTGGGGCAACCCCCTATGCATTAACCTATGGAATGGAAGCAGTACTCCCTCAGAGTGTTGATAGACGCTCAGCTGGATGAAGATCAATGGGTACAAGACATGTATCACCAATTATCTCTAATAGATGAAAGGCGAACCGCGACTATCTTCCATGATCAATTATATCAATGAGTAATTTAGAATTTGAGGAACTTGCTTAACAACAATAATTTAGGAATGGAATACTTGCTCAATATAAAAGTAAGGTTTAGAAACTTGCCTCTTGCACAAGCTACGATTAATTCACGTTCTTTATTAAATCCTACATATCAATACATTCACAATACCCATTAATCAATAGTTCGATATACCTATTGAATCCCAACATTAGTCTTTGAATATGTTATTGGACTTTTAAGTCTTATTAATTAATCACATAACGTAAGTTAACTAACATATTATTATATGTTTGACATGTCTTCATGTTCATTACACGAAGTTTTAAAAACATATTTTCAAAAAGTGAATAATTAAAATAATTTTCTGATGTTTTTCAGGTAGGGCGTGGGCGCGCTACCTTTGTTCTCTGAAGCGGCGCGGGTGCGCTACATTTGCCTTTAAAGAGGCGCGGGCGCGCTGCACGGCACGGGCACGCTCCATTCGTTCTTTGGAGCGGCGCGGCCGTGCTACGACACAGGCCCAGATTCTGCAGTTGGCGAAAAATGCAGAACAAGCCAAAATCTACCAATTTCTTTATTCATGCATGAATTTAAACATACCTAGACATTATAATATACACATAATCATAACTCAACCTTCCTAGCATGATTTTAACATGTTAAAATATACAATTACTTGAATCAATTCATGTAATTTTAGTGTTCTTGGTGATTTTGAAAATATTGAACATGAAACAGAAAATTTGGCATTACGGGTTTGTTATAACACCAAATTTACACAATCTAAGATTATTTTCTTCGTTTTGACATGTGATAACATAATCTATCGTTAAATTTCAATTTAAACAACTACTCGTAGCATACAAATTCCCATATGGGCCATACATATGAAACTTATACTCAATAACTTTTAAGAAACTATATACGACATATTTCTATGAAACTAATGTTATGAAAACATACAATATATGGTAAAAACATGTTATGATAACTTATTATCATATATAAACACATAATCATTACTTTTTCAATTATAGAGACTTGAAAGCCATTTTTCATGAAAACTTTAATAACGTAAAATAAAATTTTGAAATTGGGTTGAAGAGATTACCTAGGGTGTAGATTAGTAGAGATGAAACCCCTTTTCAGATGCTTCTTCAATCACAAAATATCCCTCAAAATTCCTCTGAAAATCTCTCTAAATTCTATAAACTCTCAGGTTTTTGTTTCATACGTAATAAAATTAAGACTGACTAATGCGCTTTGTAACTGGCAGTGTGGTGGTCAGTTAACCCCATTCATGGGTTAACTGCTCCCAACCTCCATTAGGGCTTTGTTTGGCTAACCATTAAAAGACTATTCCCATTTAATTTAATTAACCTCTTATAATATAGTTTTAATCATGTCACACCCAATTACACAATAAATCAAATATCTTATTTGATTTAATTTAAAAAAAATATAATAATTTCTCATTAATTCACATAGTCACATAATTAAATTTCTCATTTATTAATTATGTCAAATTATTAAATCTCTAATTAATTATTAAATTAATTAAAATAACATTATGCTTATTAAATATTTCATTTAATTCAATAAGCTCACATAAATACATACTTTGAAAAATAAAATTCTCCACATTAATTTAATAAATATAACACATATAATTAAATTAATCTACCATAATTTTATCAATTAATTATTTAATTCAATAATTAAATCATCGAAAAATATTTATTTAATTCAATAAATATTCAAATTAAATTATAAAATCTCGTTTGTCACAGCTATTAGTCATCACAAGTGACTTACTACTAAACTAAGTTTAGAATATGGTCTGTGCCTAGGATCAGACTCAAAGTGTTAGCTTTAGAATATAATATGAGAACCTACTTTGATACCAATTGTTGGTTCCCAGAGGACACACAATAGATCTAGGAGGGGGGGTTGAATAGATCCATTTAATTTTGAAAAATATTTTCTATTTTAGTTTACATTGCTAAGTAATTAGTAGATGACAAACTTAAGAATTATTTCAAACACAGTGGAATATGTTAAGATTCCCCTTCATAGATATTTCATTGACCATTTTTCTAGAGTTAGTTTAGATGTAAGTAGTTTATCATATACATAGCAGTTATAGATGCATAATGTAAATGACAGTATGTAAAAGACATAAGGAGTTTTAAGTGGTTCAGAGACTTAAGCTCCTAATCCACTATTCTGCTTCAACAAGCAGGGATTCCACTAAGGAAGTCTTTACATCTTTGAATCACTAAGATTCCTTTAAGGCCAGCAGCCTTGGAACTCTAGTTCACTAAGAACTCTTCAAGTCCAGCAGACTTGGAACTTCAGTTCACTAAGAACTCTTCAAGGCCAGCAGTCTTGGAACTCAATTTAGTTCCTAGGACAAGGACCCTTTAGGCCCTGGCTTCTTCTTCTTGTTGTTGTTGGTGCTACGCTGCCAAGATGACTTTAAGCTTGTTCATCTGTGATACTTGGAAGCTTGTTGTGACCCTCTTTAGATTCTACATCGAGACTAGATCACCATTGAATGGACTGCTAAGTTGTTCATGAAGTTCGATCTCTTTGAGTACTTAGCAGTTTGTCTCTTCATATTTGGTGCAGCTGATTTGATCTTAGCCTGCACATCTTCACCACTTGAGGTTTGCTAAGTCTTTGTACTTTTGATAGACTCCGTCTGGCATTTAGCATCCTCTGAACCTTGGTTAACTTGTGTACAGATTTGATTCAATAACTATTCTTCTTTAGCTCTTAGTGGTTCATGGTGATTCGTAGACTAGCTCTTTGAATCTTCTCTCTGATATGCCAATCTCTTGAATGTTATTTTCTTGGCCTTCTTGGTACTCAGCTTGGCTGATATTTTTACTGGCATTCTCATCGTTGTTGAGTGAAGCCTTTTTCTGTTAAAGCTTTTCTCTTATCTTGCTTCACATCTACTCTCGTAGTCTCACTGCCACTAAGACCTATTCTTTTTTACTCTATAGAAATCGTAGAGTCAACAACTTGTCAAAACCAACAAATTCTTCTTTTAAGCTTTTGCTGTTAAACAGCCTTTCATAAGGTTCCCGTTGGATTATAGCCGTTGGAAGCTATTTGAATTGATTCTCAGATCTCGAGTTATTTGGTGCAGACTGCAGATGTGACATGACAACATCTTTTTCACTTTTCGGACACTGCAGTCTACTATTTCACCTACCACATCAGAAATTTCACTTGAGTGTGTCAGGCTGGTAGTCACCTTCTATTTCTTCTTTCTGATTACTCGATCAGAACATTAGGAGTTGTCCTTCTACATCGATGCTTTCAATACTCAATATTCGAATGATATTCTTTGTATTGAGACGTTGCCAAGGCTTCAATACTTAGATGACTGAACTCTACGATTATGATGTAGATGACTTAACTCTACGATTCTGATAATGTTCTTTGAGTTTGCAATACATAACTTATCTTCCTTCATTCGTGCTGTGCTTTACCAATTCTGCTTGTCTTGACTTGCATTAGGTACTGACAATTTGTCTGAATACTCTGGCCCTCCTTAACTTTATGACTTATCAGATTAGTCATGCTCAGCTCTCTTTCTCCTTGTGATCTCTCGTTCACATATCATCAATGGTCTGACCCATGCTTAGTCTTCTTTGTCAATTCTGTATTGGTTGGCCAGTATCTCTGTTATAGACCTTATCAGTTCTTGCTTCTAATTTGGTAAGCACTACGATCATACGCATACCCAAGATCGTCATCTTTTGTTTATCTTGACAGCTATTGCATTACTGACTTCCTTTAGTCAATCACATTATCTGAAGTTTTCTTACGATTGCTTGTGGAAGACTTCCCTTAAGTGGCTTCACGTCTCAATCAGGATGTTGATTGAATTGGTACTTTGATCTTCTTGTTTGCTTGTAAGCCATTTGGTAAATGCTCTCAGGCTTCCTTTAGGTAGATTTTATCTTTATAGTTATGTCTAGAGGCTTCATTTTTTGGATGCTTTGGGAGTGCTCATGTGTTAAGAATCGTGTTAACACTACAATTCTACCTTGGCGTTGTAAGCACTGATAGTCTTTATCGAAGAATTTGTTCTGCAGACTACAATCTAGCTTTGGTTCTGCAGACACTACGATTCCGAGAGCAGATTATACATCAGACTACGATTTATGCCTTAACACTTGTTGTTCTTATCTGATCTAGCTCGACTATGATTTCTGCCTCTGGTATGATCAGTAGACTCTACGACTTCAAGTGTGGTCTACGATTCTTAAATTGGCTTGGCAGGTGCTTGGGCCAACTCTACGATATTGAGTGAGGCCCTCCAAGGCAGACTACGATCTATAACAACTTTCTCGATACTCTACGATTCTGCCTTGGCTTCTGCAATCCCTAAGCTGGCTCGACAGACTATGATTCAGCATTGATAGTCTCCGAATTCTTTCTTTCTCCTGGCAGACTTAGAAGACTGGTGTAGTACTTGACGATCAGACATGCCTATCTATTACATCATATAAGATCAACCTAACAAGCTTGATCTTTCTATAATTAGTCCTTGTACAACATATTCTTTTTAAGGACTTTACAAAGTTATTTTGTTCATATAGAATCAACCTAACATATTTGATCATTTCAGTTTAAGTCCTTGTACATATATTCCTATTATCTATTCAAGGACTTTGAAGCTTATTTCAATGCATACATATTTGCATATTCATTCATTAAGATCGTAATCAAATCTTATATAAATAGGAATATCATTCATATGCTTATTTCTAACAAAATAATGTGGTAAAAATCCTCTTTGGCTTACGTGCAAAGATGGATTAATGTTATAGACAAATGATGTGGTAAAAGTCATATTTGGCCCGTAGTGCAAAGATGGACTGTTGATTATTGGTTTTACAGTTGTATATCTTGGGCGTAGTGCAAAGATGAATTTAATGGCATAATTATAAACATAAACTGTAAATTGGTATAACCATGAGCTTTGTGTTTCAGGTAAAAATAGGTGGTGAAAGTTCTCTTTGTCTTGGGTACAACGAAGAACTGTTGATTAGTGTTACAGGAATAAAATATTGATGATGGACTTTTATTTTGGAGAAAATAATAGACATTATGTTCTACTTGACTCTCCTAATGGATTGTCGATTCCGCTGCTATTATGGTTGAAAACTTTTATCATCTACCATATATTCTAAATCTCTGATTTATTATTGATGAAGGCTATTGATAATGTAATTATCTTAAGTCATGATATTCTTTACTGGGCTATTTGTGCTCACCCCTTTTGTTTCATAATCCCTTTCAGGAAATAAAAGTGTAGTTGGGACTAGCAGAGAGAACATGGGTATAAAGTGGTGTTTTAAATTAGTCTAAATCCTAATCAAATTATGAAACGATATGGCATAATAATTGTACTGAGAACTTAAAATGTGGATGTCATATTTTATTCATCATTTAATATTTAATTTTGGTGAACTAAATAGGGTGATGCGAACTCGACTTTGAAAGCGTAAAAAATGCACTCCATTAGAATGACGAGGACAAAAATCTTATCGTCTTCCTTTGGAGAATTGAAATATTTGCTGCTATATTTTACATGGCATTGTAATAATTTGAGTATGAATATTGTCGTATTATATACATTACAATATTTGTATTAAAACTAACAGTATATGTGTCGTCGTATTTGGCACGACAATTGTATAAATAAAGTTGTCAGTAATGTTATTTTTGGTAACCCAAGATGGGTTGTGTGGACCTATTTTGGGGGCGTCATAGTCTTAGTTTGAGATTTCTAAGTAAGTTAAGGCCAATTGAGTTTATGAATCACAAGGACTACTATGCCCACTATGTACACATATGGAATAGTCATGAAATTGGTCGGTAGGCATGCTCACAAAGGTTTTCATCGTATATGCACAACTATCATCATTAATTTCTTTAAAACACCCCTAACTCATGCTTGACTAACTTTCATTGTGCCTAATCAAAATGAACATACGTATGTGTTATGTGTGGCCACCTAATAAGTATAATTGTACATGCTGTAAGTTCATATAGTATACAACATCAAGTTCATAATATTAGCGTACAACACATACAAGTTTTCCTTTAAAAGTTATTTTAAGCCAAGCGGAGATACTCTTTAGTACATGCATATCACTTTGAATCATATCTTATGTGAAATTAGGTCAAGTGTGCATACTCACAAAATCAGAACTTAAGCACATATGTTTCGTCAAGGTCTATATTTAAAACTATCATTTCCCCTTAGTACATATATACAAACACAATCCAAATCATCATGCCACGTCAAGGATCCTTAATCCACATGTTAAACCTATTTCCATGCATACCCAAATCATATCATTATGTTAGAATTCACCAGATTTGAAAATAAAAGTCAAAATCATTTCTTGGGGTCTGGCGCAGCTGTGCCATTCTGAACTGTAGGGAGCGCACAGCTGTACCCTACCCTGTACATTCTAGAATGGCCTCCGCTTCGGCAGAATCCAAGCTCGTATATGAAAACTCTCAATTAGTATGCTCCATATCAATCACATTATATTTATAACATACATATAAGCTCAGATAACCCATATATGACAACTTATATTTCAATTAACAAG
Organism: Panax notoginseng; assembly: GCA_016801055.1. NCBI lineage: Eukaryota > Viridiplantae > Streptophyta > Magnoliopsida > Apiales > Araliaceae > Panax > Panax notoginseng. Next base: position 54,759,600 of record CM029023.1, on the reverse strand, counting down.
TGATTACAAGAAATTCTATAATTTGAAACACTTTGAATGTAAGAGCATAGTTTAAGAAACTACCTCAGTTGAAGCTTACAAGTTGAAATTCTTCCAATCTCTGTTTGCTTCTCCTCAATTAATAGACTCACACTATATATAAATATAGCAGAAAAATTCAGTAATGTGAAGTGAAAAGAAGGGCCTGCCATTTATTGAGAGTTTATTGCCCAAATTTGGGTTTTGCACAATGAATTAATCCATGAGAAAGAAGAAAAATCCAATGGTTTGAGAGGTTTAGGTGAAAAGAAGTCACCAACTTCTTCTCCTCCATTCTCTTCTTCATCATCACAGCTATGCTAGCCATCATACACAGACTTTGTTTACGTAATTTAGACTTAGGCTACTGTGAAGCACTGTTGAGCCACTCAAACTGGGACAAGGAGTCTGATTGGTATGTAACAACAAAAAGGTTGCTAATATACTTAAGTTTTAGTACCTTTTGGATATACAACACAATTCTAATGAGGTAATATTACTAAATTGTGATAAGTTATGGTATATATCCATAATCATAATTATATAATCCATGTACATTTGTCTAGTTCAATTAATACTATAACATGTATGAACACAATTTAATTAGTTACTAATAATTCAGTATTTCCTTTTATTATTTACTTACACATCAGTATTGAAATAAATACTTTAATAGTACATATTTATTTACTCCTATATTTTAGAATACACATCTAATTGTCTCACCACACATGATGAGGTAACAAAACTTATCTAAATCAACTTTACGATTTATTTACTTTTACTATATAGTTTTGTATAGCATTATCCACAATTAAGTGTCACACCTCATTTAATCTTATGCAGTAAGTAATTATATGATACTACTACCCACATTTTCCGATATTACACATTGTGGTACAGAACAATAATTATTAATAATGTTCACATTAATAATAATGGTAATTGATCCACTATTTTACCCATTCTTTACTAATGCTAATAAACTATCTTTATAACTCATGCACACAGTTGAAATTATTTTCCAAGTCTTGCTACCGGCACAGCTGCGTTGGTTTACAGTACAGAAGTGGCGCAACTACGCCACTTTGGGAAATTCTCAGACTTAGTCACTACTACAATTAGTTCATATTCTAAATTAATTATTCTCTTCATTTATTTATTAATACACTCATTTTATTGTCTTGCCACACCAGACAAGTATCATAAGCATCAAGCTCTACATTCATTCCACAATAACACAAACCTAATTTATTTGAGAAGAATTACTGTACTCCATGCTACAACAATATTTAATTATATTCAAATAAATATTTGACTTTCATTAATTTATTCATTAATAATATTCAGAAATTCTCGAGTATTACAGGTGTAAGACCCCAACTTATTATAAATAAAATTGAATTTTCTCTACTCATTATCTTGAAATAATAAGGAGTTAATTTGATAGAATATTTTGGTTATGGGTGAAATGTGCAAATTTTGCAAAATAAGCAAGTGGTTATAAAATATTCATTGTTGTCGGTGAATATTTGTTTGGTCGTGGAATATTCTTTTTATCAGGAATATCAGTACAACGGCGTAGTCATTTGTGGGCCCCATAACAGAATAGCTGTCGGATGAATAAAACGACAAGTTTGAGTTTTTATAAATAACAGCGTAGTTGTTACCGTTAACACTGTTGGAATACCCGGCGGTTAAAATACAGTAATACGCGTGGTTACACAGTAGCACACGGTATTGCACAGTATTGATAAATTATTGATCCTTACGTAAGAAGGCAGTACTCAATAATTGTTACAGTAATTACTGTTCAATATTTTATTTTATTGATTCAATAATTGTTGCGTTGATATTTTATATTATTGTTGTTTTAATAATTGCCACTGCACAGTATCTCCATTATCAAATCAATAATTCATATTATTCAAATAATATTATTAGATAACATTATTGACAATGTCTAAGGAAGTTCTGTCTAAGGAGAGGTTTGGTCACCTAATTGCGTGCCAGTAAGGAGAAATCCTTATCAGAAAGCCCCCTCTTTCCTATGAATGACCTGGTTGTCATAACTATGATTCTGTAATATTATTTGTGAATAATTAATTATTGATAAGGAAAGATTTATTTTTATCTAAATGAAGGATTTAATTTTGAGGTGTTTTATCAGTATTTTGTCAGAATGGAGGTTTTAAAAATCAAAATAGTGTTCTTGAAGCTCTATTGTGTGAGTTATAATTTTAATCCGACCGTTGGATCGTTGTGATTTTTGGATATGTTATACATATATAAGTTGAATATATGTCCACAAATTTTGAACCATTTAAAATTAACGTATCATTTGTTATGAATTTTATGATGTATTGAAAATCATCAGTTTGTGGATTTTGGATATTTTTGGTTTGGAAAAACTTTCTTCTACAAAGTTTTAGAGAATTAAATTTCCTGTGGAAAGGACATGAGATTCGAATTTTTCTGATAAAAGAGCTATTTATTATGAATTATTGAAGTTTCAGAAAATAAAATATTTTTATTAAAATTGGGTGGGACCCACTTTTGTTTTTAAAACATGTGGGCTGCTATTTTTTTTCCAAGATGGCATGCTTTGAATTGGTCTTGGTTGGTACGTAGATGAAGAAAAGAAATATTATATTTTATTATTTTAGTCTCCTTTGGCGTTCTAGCATTTTTCTATAAATAGGCGCTTAGGTTAGAATTGAAAATCACACCAGAAACAAGTTTTCTTTTCTCTTTATATTGTCGAGCGTATTTTTGTGAGTATTTAGATACTTTGAGAGTTGTTATTCGGTACAAGCTTCCTTCGGCTTGTACCCAGCCTGCCGCACTCAGTATGTCTTGAGAAACGTTTCAGAAGTTGTTGAATGATAAGTACTTTCCTGAAATTATTCGTCATATGAAGGAGGTAGAGTTTATCAAACTATAACAAAACAACATGACTGTGTCTCAGTACGAGACGAAGTTTGCAGAGTTATCCAGGTTTGCACCTCATTTGCTAGAGAATGAGGAGCGAATGACACGGATGTTTCTGAGAGGTCTAAAACCCAAGATTCGATAATATCTTATCTCTCATAAATTTTCTTTATATTCAGATGTTTTAAACAGGGCTCAATTATTAGAGCGAGATAATGAGTATGTTCAACCAAGGGACCACAACCAGCGTCATACCGATGACAGCAGTCATCGGAGCGATGATAACCAGCGCGGAGGGAAAAATACGGACAAAAGCGGTAACCACTCGGGTGGTAATCGTGGCCATGATAACAGGAGAGGTGAGTCAAGTGAAAATTTTAAAAAGAGAAAATTTAACAATGATGGGAAGACATTAGCAGCAGCACTAGCACCAAAAATAAATTTTAGGGGAGAAGAACGACCGCCATTTAGATGCTACAGATGCAGAGAGGAGGGACACATAAGTCTAAACTGTTCACAGCCTTCCAAGGTGTGTTTCAATTGTTAAAAAGACGGTCATATAGCCTAATTTTGTCTGGTAGCAAAGTCAAGTCCAACTGGGACGGCGACACCAAAGGCGACTACGGACAAAACAAAGTCGGTGGTTCAAGGGAGGGTGTTTGTCGTGACTGGTTAAAATGCGAGAAACCAGAACAAGGTGATCACGGGTAAGCTAATCTTGAACTCTTGCGAAGTTTATACCTTACTAGATACCGGTTCTACCCATTCTTTTATCTCTCCTGCTTGTGCTCAACATTTAAACTTGACTCTGGAGAAACTAGATTTTGACTTATCTGTTGAGACTCCGTTAGGAGAAACCTTCATTACATCAACTGTTTATAAATCTTGTTTGATCCAAGTTAGCACAATCACATTACCTGTTGATCTTATCTCTTTAAAGATGCTTGCATTTGATGTGATTTTAGGGATTGATTGGTTAACCACTCATCATGCCAAAATTGATTATTTTCGTAAGGTTGTTAGTTTTCATATTCCTAACCAACCTGTTATACGAATTCAAGCAACCAAACCATTAAAATCAATCACTGTCATATCAAGCCATAAAGCCATTCGTTTATTAAAAAATGGATGTCAAGCTTTCTTAGCCCATGTTATGGATTTGAACAAAAACACGTCAGATTTGAATAATATTTCTGTTGTTAGTGAATTTCCTGATGTATTCCTGAAGAACTTCTTGGTCTACCCCCAGAACGTGAAGTTGAATTCTTTATTGATCTTGAACTGGGTACAAAGCCCATTTCTAAAACCCTATATCGAATGGCTCCTATTGAACTTCATGAGTTAAAGGTCCAACTACATGAGTTATTGGACATCAGTTTCATTCATCCTAATACATCTCCTTGGGGTGCTCCTGTTTTATTTGTAAAGAAGAAAGACGGGAGTATGGGACTTTGTATTGACTACTGGGAATTAAACTATGCCACCATCAAGAATAGGTATCCGCTACCTCGCATTGATGACCTATTCGACCAGTTACAAGGAGCACAATTCTTTTTAAAGATCAATCTTCGTTCTGGATATCAACAGCTGAAGATTAAAACTGAGGATATTCCAAAGACTGCGTTTAGAACTCGGTACGGTCATTATGAATTCTTAGTCATGTCTTTTGGATTGACTAATGCTCCTGCTAATTTCATGGATATGATGAACCGTGTATTCAAGGAATATTTGGATCAATTTGTTTTTGTCTTTATTAATGACATCCTCATCTATTCCAAAATCCGTAAAGATCATGAGCACCATTTGAAGCTGATACTCCAAAGGCTTCGCGATAACAAGATTTATGTCAAGCTAAAGAAATGCGAGTTCTGGCTTGAGGAAGTAACATTCCTTGGGCACGTGGTGTCAAAACATGGAGTATCTGTTGACCCGACGAAGATTGAAGCCATAAAAAGTTGGGAGCAACCGAAGTCGGTGACCGAAGTATGTAGTTTTCTAGGCTTAACTGGTTATTATCAGAGATTTGTGAAAGGATTTACTCGAATCGCTACTCCGTTAACTCAGCTGACTCGGAAAGATAAAAAATTCGTATGGAGCGAAGAATGCGAGAAGAGTTTCCAAGAGCTTAAGAGGAGACTCATTTTGGCACCTGTTCTGATAATACCATCTGGTTCGGATGGATTTGTTATCTATAGCGATGCTTCAGGCAAAGGGTTAGGATGTGTTCTCATGTAACATGGGAAAGTCATAGCCTATGCCTCGCGATAACTCAAAGAATATGAGAGGAATTATCCTACTTATGATCTAGAGTTGGCAGCAGTCGTTTTCGTATTAAAAATATAGAGGCACTACCTGTATGGGGAGAAAGTGGAGATTTATACGGATCATAAAAGCCTCAAATATTTCTTCACCCAAAAGAAATTCAACATGTGCCAACGACGTTGGCTTGAGCTGTTGAAAGATTACGATCATACCATCCAATATCATCCTGGAAAAGCAAACGTGGTAGCTGACGCATTGAGTAGAAGATCGTATGCAGGTACAAGTGCAATGTTGTTAACGCAGAGACCCATTTTGTATGACTTGCAAAAGATGGAGATAGAGGTAAAGGCTCCAAGTACCCACGTGATGATATCAATTATACGAGTAGAACTGACTTTAATCGATCAAATTAAAGCTGCTTTATCTACGGACCTGGAGCTGATGCGTATGAAGAAGAAAGTGCAAGAAGGTGCTATTCCAGAAGCAAGAACCGATGAAGAAGGAATACTTTGAGTCCACTCCAGACTTTGTTCCTAACGATTCTGAATTGAAGCATAGAATCATGATGGAGGCGCACAATACACCATTTATAATCCGTCCTAGGAATACCACAATGTATCACGATCTTCGACATACATTTTGGTGGAGCAATATGAAGAGAGAGATCCCGGAGTTTATATCGAGGTGTTTAACTTGTCAACATATAAAGGCGGAGCATCAAGTGCCAAAGGGTCTATTGCAACCACTTGAGATTCTGAAATGGAAGTGGGAACACATTACCATGGATTTCGTTACGGATCTTCCCAAGGTTTCTCAGGGCATAGATGCGATTTGGTTTATTGTTGATAGATTAACCAAGTCTGCTCATTTCTTGCCTATACGTGAGACTTATTCCCTTGAACGTCTTGCTCGTATGTACGTAAATGAGATTGTGAGATTGCATTGCATGCCAGTATCCATAGTTTCGGATCATCACCCAAGATTCACTTTACGATTTTGGGTTAGCTTACAGAAAGCTATGGGCACGGATTTACGATTCAGTTCGGCATACTATCCTCAAACGGACGGAAAATCAGAGAGAACTATTCAAACTGTTGAAGATCTATTAAGACTCTGTGTCCTAGATTTCAAAGGGAGTTGGGATAAGTACCTACCATTGGTGGAATTATTCTACAACAACAGTTATCAAGCAAGTATAGGCATGGCTCCATTCGAGGCGTTGTGTAGAAGAAAATGTCGTTCTCCAATATGCTCGGATGAGGTGGGTGAAGCAACGTTGTTAGGACCAGAATTGGTACGTATGACTACAGAGAAAATCTAAATGATCCGACAACGTATACAAACGGCACAGGATCGACAAAAGAGTTATGCGGATCTTCATTGAAAGGACGTGGAATTTAATATTGGGAATCATGTACTATTACGTATTGCTCCATGGAAGGGAGTTACAAGATTTGGGAAGAGAAGAAAGCTCAATCCATGATTTGTTAATCCATTTGAGATTCTTGACCGAATAGGAAATGTGGCCTATATACTCGCATTACCTCCAAGCATGTCTCGTGCTTATAATGTTTTTCATATATCTATGCTTCGTAAATATGTGAAAGACCCGAACCACATTATTGCGTTAGAACCAGACGAGATAGCCGAAGATTTAACGTACGATGAGGTACCTGTCAAGATATTGGATAGAAAAGAGCATGTCCTACGAACAAAGGTTATACCATAACTCAAGGTTTTGTGGAGGAACCATGCTATTGAAGAAAAGACCTGGGAGTTAGAATCAGAAATGAAAGCGAGGTACCCTCACCTTTTCGAAACACCAGGTACGTACGTCAATTTTGAGGACGAAATTTCATAAAGAGGGGAGGTTATAAGACCCCAACTTATTATAAATAAAATTGAATTTTCTCTACTCATTATCTTGAAATAATAAGGAGTTAATTTGATAGAATATTTTGGTTATGGGTGAAATGTGCAAATTTTACAAAATAAGCAAGTGGTTATAAAATATTCAGTGTTGTTGGGGAATATTCGTTTGGTCGTGGAATATTCTTTTTATCGGGAGTATCCGTACAAAGGCACATTAATTTATGGGCCCCATAACAGAATAACTGTCGGATGAAGAAAACGACAAGTTTGAGTTTTTATAAATAACGGCGTAGTTGTTACCGTTAACACTGTTGGAATACCCGGTGGTTAAAATACAGTAATACGCGTGGTTGCACAGTAGCACACGGTATTACATAGTATTGATGAATTATTGATCCTTACGTAAGAAGACACTACTCAATAATTGTTACAGTAATTACTGTTCAATATTTTGTTTTATTGATTCAATAATTGCTGCGTTGATAATTTATATTATTATTGTTTCAATAATTATCACTACACAGTATCTCTATTATCAGATCAATAATTCATATTATTCGAATAATATTATTAGATAGCATTATTGACAATGTCTAAGGAAGTTCTGTCTAATGAGAGGTTTGGTAACCTAATTACGCGCCAGTAAGGAGAAATCCTTATCGGAAAGCCCCCTCTTTTTTCTGGGAATGACCTAGTTGTTATAATTGTGATTCTGTAATATTATTTGTGAATAATTAATTATTGATAAGAAAACATTTGTTTTTATCTAAATGAAGGAGTTAATTTTGAGGTGTTTTATCAGTATTTTGTCGGAATGGAGGTTTTAAAAATCAAAACAGTGTTCTTAAAGCTCTATTGTGTGAGTTATAATTTTAATCCGACCGTTAAATCGTTGTGATTTTTGGATATGTTATACATATATAAGTTGAATATATGTTCACAAATTTTTAATCGTTAAAAATTAACGTATGATTTGTTATGAATTTTATGAGGTATTGAAAATCATCCGTTTGTGGATTTCAGATATTTTCGGTTTGAAATTTGGAAAAACATTCTTCTACAAAGTTGTAGAGAATTAAATTTTCTATGGAATGGACATGATATTTGAATTTTTCTGATAAAAGAGCTATTTATTATGGATTATTGATGTTTCGGAAAATAAAATATTTTTATTAAAATTGGGTGGGACCCACTTTTGTTTTGAAGACATGTGGGCTGCTATTTTTTTTTCCAAGATGGCATGCTTTGAATTGGTCTTGGTTGGCGCGTAGATGAAGAAAAGAAATATTATATTTTATTATTTTAGTCTCCTTTGACATTCTAGCATTTTTCTACAAATAGGCGATTATGTTAGAATTGAAAATCACAGCAGAAACAAGTTTTCTTTTCTCTCTATATTGTCGAGCGTATTTTTTTGAGTATTTAGATACTTTGAGAGTTGCTGTTCGGTACAAGCTTTCTTCGATTTTATATCTGATATTTTGATCAGGAGTACCGTTATTTTAAGGTAAGGGATGTTATTTTCTTCTTAAGTGATATAATTTTTTTCAATATCATTATGCCAAAATATTGGCCTGAATTTTTTATAAAATTTGGAACTTTTTGTATCGGAGTTACTATTCATAAATACAGTACTATTCACCAGAAAAATGAAAATTTTCTTTTTTATCCAAGATGCCTATTATGGTTACTATCTTTGATTGTATCCATGTTTTGATCTTTATTTTTGAATTCTACTTCACAATTGGTTATTATAGAGTATTATTGAATTTGGATAAACCGAAATACGAATTCCTAATATTTGTCCTTCTGTCTCACTGGATTCGTTCTCTAAAATGTTTTTCATCATCCTCAGTCCTTAATGGTGACACTTGATGAATATCTTTTGGCCTGTAGTGCAAAGATGAATGATTACCTGATTAATATCTCTGGGCCGTAGTGCAAAGATGAACAGGTGTTGAGATTAACATGACTAACTGCTGATACAAATGAATATCTTTGGCCCGTAGCGCAAAGATAAATATTTGATTCAAAATGTATATTGATTGATGCTACAGGGTTAAAATATTGATGATGGACTTTTAAATTCATAGATGATAGTAGATTTCATTCTCTACTTAACTCTTCTAATGAATTATTGTTTCCGTTGCAGTTGTTGATCTAAAACTTGTTGTCCATTATATTATATCAGGTTTTTCCCTGTTGAAGACTAATGATAATTTGTTGTATATTATCTTAGTCATAATATTCTTTACTGGGCTAGTTGATCTCACCCTTTTCCTTTTTGTTCCATTTTTCTTCTCAGGAGGTGAGAATATAGCAGGAACTAGCCGGAGTATGGAGTGATGGTTCTAGAAAGTTGTTTTAGCAGTCCTCACTATTTTTGTAAAATAGTGTATTAATAATTGTAATGAGAACTCCTTTTGAGTTTTAATATTGTCTATTAGACAATATTTGTATTTAAACTCACAATTTATGTGTTGTCGTATTTTGCACGACAATTGTAGTAATGAAGTTGTATTTGTTTCTGTACCATGTATTTGGCGACTCAAAATGGGTGATGTATACCTATTTTGGGGGCGTCACAACAGGCACTACTCAGATCCGCTCCAATTGAAAGATCAAATTAACTTCTCGTCTAGTAATTTGCGATGATCTGGGGACCTTCAAGCCGAAAAGTCGCGAGAGTAGCCTAAGATAGGCTGACCTCTTGTAAGGTTTTGTGAAGATCAATGTAGCAATCAAATTGCAAAAATAGCGAAAGAAAAGTAAAATCAGATTTAAAAATTTTTTACAAACCAATTACCTAGATCATCCTTTATGCATATTATTAATTAAAAAGAAGAACAAGAAGTTATGAAATCATACCCTTGAAGATATGAGCTTCCACATGTACGAGTTCAACTACTACTTCTCCGCGATCTCCTTGAATCTCCGGGTAGATTCATTTCTTTGATCAATGTTAGCCACCCAAGTGTATGACCTCTAGAGGTGATCCACCAAGGACGAAGAATTTTCAAGAAGAATGGTGTATTGGCTCAAACCCTAGTTTTTTCTATCTCTCTAGAAAAAAGGGGCGTACTCTCTAACTTTTGGAATTACGTATATCTGATATCTGATATAAGACTCCTCTTATAAAGATATCAAGTAACACTATTTAATATAATAAGGTATTTTTTTTTTAATTAAACAGGCCCGCTAATCTAATTATAAATAATTAATTAATTTGCCTCATAATCTTATTAGGAATAGATGAGAGTACTTATATTAAATTAATTCCTAAACTCTTTTAGAAATTAAAATTAATATTAATAAGACACCTCTTATTAATTTATATTTAATATTTTTAAAATATTAAATAATAAATATTAAGCTATTTAATTTACTCTATAACCATAGATTAAATTAAATATAATTAACATATTATTACGATTATGCCATTAACTTCTTAAATAATTATTCTTCTTTTTATGGTGTGACCCTTTAGGTTCTCCATATTAAACCGGCTGTGAATAAATCAATTAGAATAATTCTAATCTTATTTAAATAAATAAATTAAACAATTAATTTATTTAAATAAATAATATTTATTCCACAATAGGGATAAGCTTCCCTAGCGATCAATGACTTTCTAGATAATATAGATTTTAACATTAATCATAAAAAGAACTTTTGAGTAGATAGTTATCGTACAATTTTATCATTCCACCATACAATGTCCCAATTATATATAAGACATGGAATTACTGTCAAGTCTTATTTTATCTAATTATATGTATTTTGATTCCCAAATGCACAACTCCGAATAAATGCAAATTAAAAACTACTTTCTAATTTCATTTCACATTAGCCAATGATTCCTAGGTTGTCATTTATCGAATCACATAAGACATTTCTCTTCTTTTACTAGAAGTGGTAGATTCTATACTGAGCATTCATTATCTCAATATATAACTTATTACACCCAAGCGTACCCCTTGATATACCCCAAGTATCTTAAGGAATAAGTCAAAATATAATTCATTATACAAAAGATATTATGATGATCTCAAGTCTAAGGATCATTTGTACTACTATCACTACAGAAAATCCTATTGACAGGAAAGTAAAACTCTATTAGGTATTCCTTAGCGAGTCACGTTCAGTGAACTTATTCCCCAATAAGCACCTACACACTTTTTTTAGTGTTTCCACACAAATGTCATGAGATCAAGCATTTTCATCCAATGAGTAAGCAACGTATGTACCAATCTATCCAGATTCACTAATCCCCTTTTTAGTAATCCATTGATTGAGAACATTTTAGTTTTAAGCTATCTAAGAATTTAGATCTCATTAGCATGATCTCATTAGCATGATCTCATCATGATTCTAAACGCTTTGCTTAAAACTATGGGTTTATCACATATTATTAAAATAACACTACGTAGATAATAAATTCCTTTAATAAATATTTCTTTTATTAATAAATAAATAAGATTAATTACAAAGTATATGATTTATCATCATACATGATTGACTTGTATGCAAACTACTTTCAATCTCCCACTTGCACTAAAGCCAATCGTTGTGGTATCTCATACCCATCTTCTCTAAGTGACGATCGAACTGCTGTTGTGTTAATGCTTTAGTAAATGGATCTGTAATATTATCTTGAGAGTCCACACGCTCCAAGGTGACATCTTCTCTTTCAATGATCTCTCTGATCAAATGAAATCGTCGCAACACATGTTTGGATTTTTTATGAGACCTGGGGTCCTTAGCCTTCGCAATAGCTCTGGTGTTGTCACAGAGTAAAGGTACTGGTCCTGTAATTCTAGGAACCATACCAAGCTCGGTAATGAACTTCTTCATCCAAATAGTTTCCTTTGTAGCTTCACTTGCAGCTATATACTCTGCCTCTGTCACTGAATCAGCAACTGTTTGCTGTTTGGAACTTTTTTTAACTCACTACGCCACCATTCAAGGTAAACACATACCCCGAAATGGATTTACTATCATCTTGGTCTATTTGAAAACTTGAGTCTGTAAAGCCCTCTAGTTTCAATTCAGACCCACCGTAGACAAGAAATACATCCTTAGTTCTTGTTAAGTACATTAGGATATTTTTCACTACCTTCCAGTGCTCTTCTCCTGGATTCGATTAATATCTTCTTGTTACACTAAGTGCATGAACGACATCCAGTCTAGTACATATCATACCGTACATGATAGATCATGTTACTAAAGCATAAAGAATCTTACTCATATGGTCTCTCTCCTTAGGTGTCTTTGGGGCCTGTTTCTTGGAGAGATGTATTCCATGGCGCATCGGCAAGAGAACTCTTTTGGAATCTTCCATGTTAAACCTCTTTAGCATAGATTCAATGTACGTTCCTTGGGACAAGCCAAGCATCCTTTTAAATCTATCTCTATAAATATTTATCCACAAAATATAGAATGCTTCACCCAAGTCCTTCGTGAAGAAGTGTTTAGATAATCAGATTTTAATCGATTGTAGCATAGGAATATCATTCTCTATCAGTAATATATCATCAACATATAATAAAAAGAATGAAACAACGCTCCTACTAACCTTCTTGTACACACACGGTTCATCCTCATTTTTGATAAAATCAAACTCTTTGATGGTCTCATCAAAACGGATGTTCCACCTACGAGAAGCTTGGTTCAATCCATCAATGGATCGTTTTAGCTTACAGACTTGATTTGTTCCAACCTTTGAAACAAATCCCTTTGGTTGTGTCATATACACATCCTTCTCAAGTTTCCTATTGAGGAAGGCTGTTTTCACATCCATCTGTCAGATTTCGTAGTCGTGGTAAGCTGCAATCATAAGCAAAATCTGAATGGACTTACGCATCGCTACTGGTGAGAAGGTTTCATCATAATCAACTCCTTGTCTTTGTTTGAAACCTTTTGCGACCAGTCGGGCCTTATAGGTCTCTACCTTGTCGTCTGCTTTAGTCTTTCTTTTAAAGACCCATTTAAACCCAATAGGCTTAATGCTTTCAGGTCGTGAAACCAAAATCCATACTTGGATTTCATACATGGAGTCCATTTCGAATTTTATGGCTTCTTTCCATTACTCTGAGCCTTTACTACTTATAGCCTGTTCGTAATTCAATAGATCATCATCATCTATGATGCATACCTCATCGTCATCCTCTATGACGAATCCATACTTATCAGGTATCTTCAATACACTTCCAAATTTACGAATAGGGTGTGTTACAATAGGTTCTACCACTTGGTTAGGTACCTGACTTTGATCTGTAGTATTTTATGGTTCTTGAACTGCTTCAAGATATATCTTACTCCCACTGACCCCTTCAAGGATAAACTCCTTTTCCAATAAGGTAGCATGTTTCGCAACAAATACCTTTTGATCAGTTGTATGATAGAAATAATACCCTAATATTTCTTTAGGGTATCCCACAAATCTACACTTGTCGAATCTAGTCTGTAGCTTATCATTTTCAAAATTTTTGACATAAGCTAGACAACCCCAAGTATTAGCATTCTTAAGATTTTGTTTCCTCCCTATCCATAACTCATATGAAGTTTTAGGGACGGATTTGGTAGGTACCTTGTTAAGTAGGTACGCGGTCGATTCTAGGGCATATCCCCAAAAGGAAACTTGAAGATCGGTAAAGCTCATCGTGGATCAAACCATGTCCAACAATGTTTGATTTCTCCTTCCAGATACATCATTCATCTGTGGCGTCCCTGGTGGAGTCCATTGTGAGATTATACCATTTTCTTTTAGATAATTGAGAAACTTACCGCTTAAGTATTCACCACTGATAAGTGGGTTTTATACCCACGAATCGGTTCCTAATTCAAACTTAATCGGTGTTAATTCATTAATTTTGTTGTTTATTTTTACTTGTTTGTTGTTATTTTGTGTGTAGGTTTGGTGGTGTGGTAATTGATCAAGAATGGTGAAATTGTGGCAAAAACTTAGCAATTTTAGAGCATTACATGACCAACTAACAGAAGCCATGCCCGCCGGGGCGGGCCTTTTTATGCCTTACACCCCCGCCGGGGCGGGCTCTTTTTAAGCTAACACCCCCGCCGGGGCGATGGTACGGGACAGAGTAGTCTCCTAGTCGATTTATAATGCTGCAAATGTGGAGTTTGAGTGATGGAATGGTTTGGGACTCATATTGGCGTGAAATTACAATCGGAATGCGTGTCTTAGAGATATATCTGACATCAAATAACAAGATTGAGAGAGAATACAACATAAGGCAATTAACAGAGCTAGAAGACAGATTTTTGGAGCAAGCATTGGAGTAAAGATAATTGAAGGATTTTCATATCAATTGCAGATTAAGGCTAAAGTGAAGGGTGTTCTGAATTTATTCTTATTCTCTAGTTTTATATTTGTAATTGCAATGATGTTTTCTTTAATTAATTCAGTTTTTATTTCATTGAAAATAAACTAAATTATCTTTTAGGCTTATGACGGATCTTTAAGTGAAATATTGGTTATGTAATATGTGATTTTCTGTTTAATAAGCTATTATTCAGTTTATTTATATTAATTTATGCTTGAGTTTATTAATTGCCTGATCAACAATTCTTTGTGGACTTGTATGGATTCGAGAGAGGAAATATGAGTCTAAACTTAGTTAATATAGCATGTGTTCTTGAATTTTGTTAATGAACAAAATCTTGATGAATGTTATGGTAGAGATGTGCTTAACATCGCATGTAATCAGATAAAGAACTTGACCTTAAACCTTCTTTAATTGTAATTCACATAGAGATATCGTGAGTTAGTTGATTAAGTTGTTTAACTTGATTCTATCTAATTTGTGGATTTGAGTTAATAGGGTATTAGTACATCGAGAGTTGGCTTGTTCTACATATGTGTTCTTGATTAATAAACTGGTATAGTGAATTAAACTGGAATAAGGTGTAATAATCAGAGTGATGCTTAGAGTGAAGTTGTAAGCCTAATTCTCCAATATTTGTTTGAAAATTCAGTTTTTAGGGTTTGTTGATTGTTTGGTAATTTTAATATTTTTAATACTTTTAGTTACAACTTGAAATTGGTTACTTTAATAAAATTTGGATTAATAGGAAATTGGTAATTGTGAGAGTTAATTTCTTGTTAGTATATGTGGGAACGATACTTAACTTATCACTTTATTACTTGTTGACCACGTATACTTGCGTGTTGTGCGTAATTAGATTTTACCCAACAAGTTTTTGGCGCCGTTGCCGGAGATTTAGTATAGAATTAATATTTTGCGATATCAGTTTAATTAGTCTAGTTTTACTTAAAAAATTTTATTTTTGTTTTGTTCGTCTTATTTCAGGTATTTGTAGTTGGTTTATGCAAACTCGATCCAAAAATCCAGACTTGCTTCCTTTTGAGGACAACATTGAGAGACGTTTTCAAAGGCTAAGTAAGTGGATCAAGGAGACAAGGGAAGACTTCGAAAGCTCTGAAAAAGAAGAAGCAATGGATGCCGAAGACCAAAAAGCGTTGAGGGACTTTGCTACACCCAAGGTGACTGAGCTGCAGTCGAGTATCACCAAATATCTGGGACTATTCAGATGATCCAAAAATCTGTTTAGTTTGGGGGACTTGCAAACGATGATCCGAATGAACATTTGATCAGCTTTTTGGAGATATGTGACACTTTCAAATACAATGGGGTGTCGGATGATGTAGTTAGACTTCGCTTGTTCCCATTCACTTTGCTGGATAAGGCAAAGAGTTGGTTACACTCTCTACCATCGGGTTCAATAACTACATGGGATGACCTGGCTCAAAAGTTCCTAGCTAAATTTTTTCCTTAGCGAAGACTACAAATATGAGAAACGAGATTACTATGTTTGAACAGCAATATGGGGAATCATTGTACGAGGCATGGGATACAAAGAGTTGCTCAGAAAATGCCCACATCACGAATTGCCTAAGTGGTTGCAGCTGGACACATTTTACAATGGATTACATGGGAATCTCAGGACCAGTATTGATGCGGCTTTGGGTGGAGCTTTTATGCCAAAGAATTATGAGGAGGCTTATGAATTGATAGAGACAATGGCAACTAACAATTACCAGTAACCCACGACAAGAATGACACAACCTAAGGCAGCTGGAGTGTTAAAGGTAGACGGAGTGATGGCAATAGCAGCGCAGATTTCAGCGCTCTCTAAGAAGTTCGATGCTTTGTCAGGTGTACATACACAACAAGTTGCAGTTATTTGTGAATTGTGCGCGGGTGAACATCCTACAGATCAATGTGCAATCAACCCAACATCAGTGCAATTTGTGGGTAGCTACAATAGAATACCATAGAATACCTACCAGGATACATACAATCCGGGGAATAGGAATCATCCTAGTTTTTTGTGGAGTAATAATCAGCATCAGCAAGCTCCACGACCATCTTATCCCCCAGGATTTCAGAATCAACAACAACAACTAGCTCAACATCAAGAGAGGAAATCAGATTTAGAGGAGCTGTTATCAAAGTATATAACAAGCAACGAGGCAACCATGAAAAACCAAACAATCACCATGAAATCGCAAGAAATAGCCATCAAGGATTTAGAAATCAGATGGGACATATAGCTTTTGCATTGAATAATAGGCCTCAAGGAACATTACCAAGTGATACAGAGAAAAATCTGAAAGGTAATCACGAGCAATGCCAGGCAATTATGTTGAGAAGTGGAAAACAGCTTGAGGGTCAGAAAACAAAAAATTTGGCAACAACAGAAGATGATAAAGAAAATGAAAATAAAGTGGTTGAGGATAGACAAGGGGAAGAAAAGCAAGTGGAAAAGTGCAAGATAGTTAACGAACTGGTTGTTTATCCTCCCCCACCTTTTCAGCAAAGAGTTCAAAAATAGAAATTGGATAAGTAATTCGCTAAAATTTTAGAAGTTTTTAAGAAACTTCAGATTAACATTTCGTTCGCTGCAGCCCTTGAGCAGATGCCAAGTTATGCTAAATTTATGAAAGGGATTTTGTCCAGAAAAAAAAATTGGTAGATTTTGAAACAGTGGCATTAACCGAGGAGTTTAGTGCAGTTTTACAACGAAAGTTGCCACTAAAGTTGAAAGATCCGGGGAGTTTTACTATTCCGTGCACAATCGGGAACATGGCGTTCAACAAGTGTTTATGTGATTTTGGGGGCAAGTGTGAACCTTATGCCATTATCAGTTTATACATAATTGGGTTTGCCAGCTCCAAAGCCTACGAACATTTCGTTGCAGTTGGCAGATAGGTCAATTACGTACCCAAGAGGCATTGTGGAGGATATTTTGGTCAAGGTTGACAAAGTTATATTCCTCGCAGACTTCATAATTCTGGATTTTGAGGATGATAAGAACATCCCAATCATCCTAGGGAGACCGCACTTGGCTACGGGAAGGACTCTCATTGATGTGCAAAAAGGTGAACTAACTATGAGGTTCCAAGATCAGGAAGTAAAGTTCAATGTTTTCAGAGCCATGAAATTCCCCACAAATGAAGAGGAGTGTTTCAGGATTGATGCCATTGATTAGATAATCAGCGAAGAAATGGTTAAAAGTTTGGCTAATGATCCATTGGAAACAACATTATTGGGAGATGAAGATTTAGATGATCCAAAATTTGTGGATTACTTGCAAATGCTGGATTCCTTGCCATTAGTTAGCAGATTCAAAGCACCCTTTGAACCATTGCACAGGGAGGAAAGAGCCACAACAAGGATGAAACCTTCATTGGAGGAGCCACCTACTCTTGAACTTAAGCCATTCCCTAAACACCTTAGGTATGCATATTTAGGCAATTCTAATTCTTTACCTGTTATTATTTCTGTTGCACTTAACGAATTACAGGAAAATAAGTTACTAAGAGTGCTTAGAGAACACAAATCGGCTATAGGATGGACAATTGCAGATATCAAGGGAATCAGCCCATCCTTTTGCATGCACAAAATTCTGATGGAAGAAGATGCAAACCCGACAATGGAGCAACAGAGACGGCTCAACCCAATCATGAAAGAAGTAGTGAAGAAAGAAATCCTGAAATGGTTGGATGCGGGAATCATCTACCCAATTTCAGATAGTAAGTGGGTCAGTCCGGTTCAACATGTGCCGAAAAAGGGAGGAATGACTGTAGTGAAAAATGATGACAATGTGCTAATTTCGACGAGGACAGTGACTGGCTGGAGGGTTTACATGGACTACAGGAAGTTGAATAAGTTGCCTGCAAAGACCACTTTCCTCTGCCTTTTATCGATCAAATGTTGGACAGATTAGCGGGACACGAGTACTACTGCTTATTGGATAGGTATTCGAGATATAATTAGATAGTCATTGCTCCTGAAGATCAAGAGAAGACTACTTTCACGTGCCCATACGACACATTCGCATTTAGGAGAATGTCCTTCGGCTTATGTAATGCATCTGCTACCTTCTAACGGTGTATGATGGCCATCTTCTCGGACATGGTGGAGAAAAATGTGGAAGTCTTCATGGACGACTTTTATGTCTATGGGGATGATTTTGATGCTTGTCTAGAGAATTTGGAGATGGTTTTACAGAGATGCACAGAAACAAATTTGGTACTTAAGTGGGAAAAGTGCCATTTCATGGTTAAAGAAGGAATAATTTTGGGGCACAAGGTCTCGGCTAAAGGATTAGAGGTTGATAAAGCAAATCTGGAAACGATTGAAAAGCATCCGCCACCAACTTCAGTTAAAGGGAATCCGCAGCTTTCTGGGACATGCCGGGTTCTACAGGAGATTTATAAAAGACTTCTCAAAAGGTGCAAAATCATTGTGCAGTCTTTTGGAGAAGGATTCAGTTTTTAAGTTTGATGAGGATTGTAAGATGGTATTCGAGCTATTGAAGAAGAAATTGAATACAGCTCCAATCATCGTCGCACCGGATTGGAATATGCCTTTAGAGTTAACGTGTGATATAAGCGACTATGCGGTTGGGGCGGTCTTGGGTCAACGCCGAGAGAAGATATTCCATGACATACACTGTGACGCCCCCAAAATTAGGTATACATCACCCATCTTGGGTCGTCAGATACATGGTACAGAATACAAATACAACTTACTAATACAATTGTCGTGTACAATACGACAAAACATAACTGTGAGTTTGAATACAATTACTGTCTACTAGAGACTATACAAACTCAAAAGGAGTTCTCATTACAATTATTATCACACTATTTAATAGAATAGTGAGGACTACTAATACTATCATCTGGTCCATCACTCCGTTCCCCGACTCGTCCCAGCTATATTCTCATTTCCTGCAGAGAACAGTGAAAGAAAGGGTGAGCTCAACTAGCCCAGTAAGAAATATTACGACTAAGATAATGCAGAATAAATTATCATTAGCCTTCAACAGTGTTAAACTGATAAAATATAACGAACATCAGGTTTAACTGCAGCGGAACAAGAAATCCATTAAAAGAGTCAAGTAGAGAATAAAATCTCCTATCTTCTATGATTTAAAAGGTTTTTCAACACTGTTATCGCTGGGACTCAACTTAATAAAATAATCCACATCATCGAATCACCCCTGCACTACGGCCAAGGATATTCTTTAGTATTACGACCACAATTATCCATGCACTACGGGCCAAGAATATTTGTGTACTCATTAATGATCATGATCATGCCAACAACTGTCCATCAATGCACTACGGGCCAATGAGGACTTTTACCACAGCATTTGTAACATTACGGTCGTGATTATACCGAATATTCTCTGGTCATAATCATACCAAGTCCATCTATGCACTACATGCCACAGATGACTTTCAACATTTTATAAACATGAGGATGATGACAATGATATAAGAATTCAATAAAACAAGTTCAAGAATTAATTTATCCAAGAATTAACAACGTCCAAATTGTCAACATGATACTACTTTGTGGAGTAAAATCCAAGAATGCTTAGAAGAATATTTTCATGAAAAGATACTAGATGCACCATAATTATCAAGGATATTCCACTAATTTTATGGAGTATATAAGTTAAAACTTAACCAACTAGGTATAATAAAGAATGGAATAACAAAAGAAATCACCCGGCATGCGATAGACCACACAGATAGGTTATTCCAATAGAATAATAAATAATGGAACTAGGTTCGGCGTAAACGCACAGATAGGATATTCCGACAGAATAATAAATAATGGAACCAGGTCCGTCGTAAACGCACAGACAGGATATTCCGACAGAATAATAAATAATGGAACCAGGTCTGGTGTAAAATACATAGACAGGATGTTCCAACAGAATAATAACAAGATGGAACCAGGTCCGGTGTAAAACACACAGACAGGATGTTCCAACAGAATAATAATAAAAACGGAACCAAGTCCGGTGTAAAACACACAGACAGGATGTTCAAACAGAATAATAACAAGACAGAACCAGGTCCGGTGTAAAACACACAGACAGGATGTTCCAACAGAATAATAATAAAAATGGAACCATGTCCGGTGTAAAACACACAGACAGGATGTTCCAACAGAATAATAACAAGACGAAACCAGGTCCGGTGTAAAATACACAAACATAATGTTCCAACAGAATAATAATAAAACGGAACCAGTTCCGGTGTAAAACACACAGACGGGATGTTCCAACAGAATAATAGAAGAATGTCACCAAGTATAGGGTAAACCGCGTATACAGGTTATTCCAACAGAATAATAAGAAATTGAATAACAACAATTTTCTTCATGAATAAGAAAGAATAACACCCCTTATCGTTTTACAGAAGAACTGAAATAAGGAAGTAGTTAAGTAGCAGAATACTTTTCTTCTCTCTCTTTATAGTCCTCTCTATAGTTTTTCTCTCTAGAGTTCAGTGAATTCGTAAGAAATAATGAAGGAATGAGCTGCTATTTATAGAAAAATGGAATGCATAGTAACTAATCCATGAACGGTCCAGATTGATTACTTTAATCTGACGGTCCATATTTAAAGAAAAATCTTTTAAATAAAATATAATATATAATCTATTTATAGAATAACTTTAATAAAGTATTCTGTTTTATATAAAAAGATGTTTCTGTTTTATTACGTTAATAATACGAATAAAACAAAACTTCATTATCTCTAAATAATTCATATTATTAACTGACAATAATTGAATCAAACTGAGTGACTTCTCACATAAGCATTAATAATTAATACCGTGTGTTACTATGCAACCACACGTATTATTGTACTTTTACTACCGAGTAGTTCAACAGTATCAATGGTAAAACTTCCGCCGTTATTTTTAATAAAATATTTTTGTCGTTTTCTCAATCCGACAATAATTCCGTTGTGGGGTCCACCAATGATTGTACCATTGTATAAATATTCCCTGTTAAAACGAATATTTTCCGACCAATCAAATATTATATAACAACTTGCGTACTTTGGAAAATTTATAAATATTACCCACAACTATAACATTATATCAAATTAACTCTATAATATTCAAAAATGATATTTATAGAAAATTCATCTTTATTTATAAAAGTTGGGGTCTTACAACCTCCCCTTCTTATGAAATTTCGCCCTCGAAATTAGGGTACGTACCTGGTATATCGAAGAGGTAAGGATACATTGACTTCATTTCAAATTCTAACTCCCAAGTCATTTCCTCAACATCATGATTTCTCCACAAAACTTTGACTTGAGGTATAACCTTAGAGCGTAGAATATGTTCCTTCTTATCCAAGATTTGAACAGGAACTTCTTCATACGTCAAATTCTCCGCTATTTCGTCCGGTTCTAACTCAATAATGTGGTTCGGGTCTTCCACATATTTATGTAACATGGATATGTGAAAAACGTTATGAACACGAGACATACTTGGCGGTAAAGCGAGTCTATAAGCCACAGTTCCTACTCGATCGAGGATTAAAAATAGACCGATGAATCGAGGATTGAGCTTTCCTCTCCTTCCAAATCTCGTAACTCCTTTCTATGGAGCAACACGTAAGAACACATGATCTCCTATATCAAATTCCACGTCCTTTCGATGAAGATCAGCATAACTCTTTTGTCGATCTTGTGAGGTTTTTATACGTTGTCGGATCGTTTGAATCTTTTCTGTAGTCAAACGTACCAACTCCGGTCCCAACAACGTTGCTTCACCCACCTCATCCCAGCATACTGGAGAACGACATTTTCTTCCATACAATGCTTCGAATGGAGCCATGCCAATACTTGCTTGATAAATATTGTTGTAGGAAAACTCCACCAATGGTAAGAACTTGTCCCAACTTCCCTTGAAATCAAGGAAACAGAGTCTTAATAGATCTTCAAGAGTTTGAATAGTCCTCTCTGATTGTCCGTCTGTCTGAGGATGATATGCCGAACTAAATCGTAAATCCGTACCCATAGCTTTTTGTAAACTAACCCAAAATCGTGAAGTGAATCTTGGGTCTCGATTAGAAACTATGGATACTGGCATACCATGCAGTCTTACAAACTCGTTTATGTACATACGAGCAAGATGTTCAAGTGTACAAGTTTCTCGTATCGGTAAGAAATGAGCAGACTTGGTCAATCTATCAACAATGACCCAAATCACATCTATACCTTGAGAAACCTTAGGAAGACCGGTAACGAAATCCATGGTAATGTGCTCCCACTTCCATTCTAAAATTTCAAGTGGTAGCAATGGACCTTTTGGTATCTGATGCTCCGCTTTGACTCGTTGACAAGTTAGACACCTTACTTTCTATCACCATAGTTGATGAAAAATCATTAAGTTTGGGGGGGATTAAACATCTTGCACACCAAGTGTTCGATAATTTGCTTGAGTGAAGTTTGGGGGCATTTGTTGTTGAAGTTTACCAATTTTAATTCAATGGCACCTAAACTGGCATCAAAGAGGCAATGTGGAGAGAGTTCCGGGACCACACTACCTACATGGACATTTGACAGCCAAAAATTCATAAGTGTCGCCGCCGCCGACCGTTACGACTATATGGTGACAAAAGCACTCACACCAGAGTTGGGGTTGGCACCGAACCATGTCGACGGTGAAATGATGCAACAAATATATTAGAGGGGTTGGAATAAGTTGACGAAAGAGCCCGAGGCCACAATTATGATTGGGGTCAAAGAATTCTATGCTAACACCGAAGATAAGGCCCCTTTCAATGCTTTTGTGCGGGGTAGGTTAGTTACTTTCAATGCCGATGCCATCAACACATGCTACCAGTTATGAGTTACTAGACATTACCAATATGCTCACTTATGTGATTTTGATCCTGA
Source organism: Panax notoginseng (assembly GCA_016801055.1). Lineage (NCBI taxonomy): Eukaryota > Viridiplantae > Streptophyta > Magnoliopsida > Apiales > Araliaceae > Panax > Panax notoginseng. The sequence goes on along the minus strand of CM029023.1, from coordinate 54,736,251 downwards.
TTTCGAGGCTATTATGAAGGAAATGACTAAGTCTGGTACAACATGGATTAAAGGTCGAAAAGGAGGCATTGTTTTTCACAGTAAGGATCTCAGCAGGTATGGGAAGATATGGTAAACATTCCTGTGTGCCAAGCTGTTTCCATCCACACACATATCTGATGTGACCAAAGAAAAGGCATTACTCTTATATGCAATTGTACAAGATTTCATCATCGACATAGGGGCTATAATCAGTTTTTCAATTCGACGATGCTTATGAGGACATTTCTCGGGCGACTTGCCACACCTATCACTCATTTATGGGTTGTGTAGGCAAGCGGGAGTTAGATGGTTTGATGATGAGACCACCCAGCTGCCGCCTCAGATACTAGATTCAAGAATGATTGCGAGGTATGCGGTATGGGTAGGGGGCGAGTCACATCCTAGCAGAGTAGGTTTTGTATTTCCCTCAGCTTCGGAGGACGAGGCTGACGTTGAAGACACCTCGGATGATGATAAGTTTTAGGAGGATGCGATGATGGGAGAGTAAGGAACAGAGGCGGCACAATAGCCTAAAATCATATCTAGCCCTCAGTTCCTGAACCTTTAACGACAAGTGGATGAGCAATACAAGGAGGCACGATGAGAAATACAGAGACTTACAGCGAGGCAGGATCGCATGTTTGAGGCCATGAATATGTCTTTCGCCTCATTAAATATGAGACTCTAGAGCTTCAATCCCAATGCTGAATTCCCATACCAGGAGCTAGCTCCAATGCCAAGGTTCCCACCTAGTGATTTTGATGAAGAACAACCACCACCAACCCATGATTAGGCGATTACAGGGAAGTCCTCATACATTCATTGCTTTATCTATACAATGAGGACATTGTAGTTTTCAAGTTTGGGGGATTTAGTTTAATTTTTATGTTTGCATGTTTAATGTCATTAGATAGGTTTGCATTTGTTATTTCATGTTTAGTTTTAGGATTATTAATGTTTGCATTCATGTAGTCATGTAGTTTTATAGTAGCTTAGGATTGTAAGTAGTCTTATTTAGTTTGCAATCATGTTATGTTTACCATTTATGAAAAATATATATATCATTTAGTTAAGCATTGTTTTATATTGCATATGTCCAGCAGTTGTTGTAGTTCATTTTATTTTGGCCAATGATGAGAATGGGATTAAGTAGACAAATACAGTACCCAATATTAGAACTATGATGTATTTTTGAGTTATGAATTGAATCTTTTACATGTTTGACACTGGTATAAAAAGGTTGGCACGTCAATAACAGTTATGTGGACTGATTAGTTCAATTTGATACATAAGAATTTTCTAAAGGAATATACTAGTTTAAATGAAAGATTGACAATGACATGTAGTAAAGATAATGAATTAGACAGAAACTTAAGTTTGGGGGAAAAAGTGGGGTATATAAGCTTCAGAAAAAAAAGAATGTCTAGTTGAGTCTTGTGGTGGGTTGAGAAGAAATGTGAAACATACTACGCATAAACACAGGCGTGAGATGGAGCGTAAAACACACTCACTAACCATCGTTCTAAAAAAAAGATAGACGTGAAATAAGAGCAAAGAGCCCCCGTGAATGAAAAAGAAAGCATGAGTACCCTATTCGGATCCATAATCTTGGTGAATGTTTGATTGTTTTTTGGATTTCACCTGTTTTTAAAGTTTTTGAGTTTACACTTTATGATGCCTTCTAAGAGATTTGTTATGCATTAAATTTGCAATTGCATCAGTTAGCATGAATATTGATCTCACACACACTATACCAGTAATAACAGTTTAAGATTCGAGGATTGATAAGAAGTTATTGACTAGTTTTGATATTAAATGTTGTAGTGTTTGCTTGATTTCTTTGAGGCCGGAGGAATAATTTTGAGTATATGATGACTGTCAGATTAGTAGGCATATAGGTTAGATGTATTACATATTATTGCATTGCATTGCATTGCATAACATGTTAGTTTGTTTTGTGCTCGAGGACTAGCACGTTTTAAGTTTGGGGGATTTTGATAAGTAGGTTTTATACCCACGAATCGGTTCCTAATTCAAACTTAATCGGTGTTAATTCATTAATTTTATTATTTATTTTTACTTGTTTGTTGTTATTGTGTGTGTAGGTTTGGTGGTTTGGTAATTGATCAAGAAGGGTGAAATTGTGGCAAAAACTTAACAAATTTGGAGCATTACATGACCAGCTAACAGAAGCCATGCCCGCCGGGGCGGGCCTTTTTATGCCTTGCACCCCCGCCGGGGCGGGGGGGGGGGGTCCAAACTCAGAAGACAATGTACATGCCCGCCGAGGCGGGCTCTTTTCAAGCTAACACCCCCACCGGGGCGGGGGTACGGGACAGGGTAGTGTCCTAGTCGATTTATAATGCTGCAAATATGGAGATTGAGTGATGGAATGGTTTGGGACTCATATTGGCATGGAATTTCAATCGGAATGCGTGTCTTAGAGATATATCTGACATTAAATAACAAGATTGATACAACATAAGGCAATTAACAGAGCTAGAAGACAGATTTTTGGAGCAAGCATTGGAGTGAAGATAATTGAAGGATTTCATATCAATTACAAATTAAGGCTAAAGTGAAGGGTGTTCTGAATTTATTCTTCTTCTTTAGTTTTATATTTATAATTGGAAGGATGTTTTCTTTAATTAATTCAGTTTTTATTTCATTGAAGATTAACTAAATTACATTTTAGGCTTATGATGGATCTTTAAGTGGAACAATGGTTATGTAATCTGTGATTTTCAGTTTAATAAGTTATTATTCAGTTTATCTATATTAATTTATACTTGAATTTATGAATTGCCTTATCAACAATTCTTTGTGGACTTGTATGAATTCGAGAGAGGAAATATGAGTCTAAACGTAGTTAATATAGCATGTGTTCTTGAATTTTATGAATGAACATAATCTTGATGAATGTTAGGGTAGAGATGTGCTTAACATCGCATGTAATCAGATAAAGAACTCAAACTTAAACATTCTTTAATTGTAATTCACGTAGAGATATAGTGAGTTAGTTGATTAAGGTGTTTAACTTGATTCTATCTAATTTGTGGATTTGAGTTACTACGGCATTAGTACATCGAGAAGTGGCTAGCTCTACATATGTGTTTTTTATTAATAAAATGGGATAGTGAATTAAACTGGAATAAGGTGTAATAATCAAAGTGATGCTTAGAGTGAAGTTGTAAGCCTAATTCTCCAATATTTGTTTGAAAATTTAGTTTTTAGGGTTTGTTGATTTTTTGGTAATTTTAATATTTTTAATACTTTTAGTTACAACTTGAAATTGGTTAGTATAATAAAATTTGGATTAATAGGAAATTAGTAATTGTGAGAGTTAATTCATTGCTAGTCTCTGTGAGAACGATACTTAACTTATCACTTTATTACTTATTGACCACGTATACTTATGTGTTGTGCGTAATTAGATTTTACCCAACAACCACCTCGATCTGATAGAATAATCTTAATACTTTTGCCAATTTGTTTCTCTACGTCACTTCTGAACTCTTTAAACTTTTTAAATGATTCAGATTTGTATTTCATTAAATACACATATCCAAATCTTGTGTGATCATCAGTGAATATAATAAAATAAGAATACACTCCTCGTGTAGTCGTTGTCATAGGTCCACAAACATCTGTGCGTACCAACGCTAACAACTCTGTAACTCTTTCTCCTTTTCCACTAAAAGGAGATTTAGTCATTTTTCCCGTGAGATAAGATTCACAAGTTGGATATGATTCATTGTAGCATCCCCAAATTTGGGTCCTTTTTAACTAAGATCTGGTACATCATTTCTATAACTTTTGCGGAAGATATAAACATAAATTATTTATACATTAAACTATTACACATCATTCCCAAGGTCTACAACCTTAACTAAATACATATCTTCAATATCTAAAAAGGTTTACAATGCTATTTTCGTCAGAAAATTTAATAAATCTAACTGCACCATAATTTAATCTTTCACTTTGCCTTTGCTTCTGTCTTTTCTCGAGCTTTAATCGTAATTTGAAAATTTTTATCATGATATAGCAAGGGTGAGCAACAAATTTTCTCAGCAAGCATAAGTTTAATTGAGGACATATTATGATTGAAAGAATTGAACAATAAGCTAGCTGATAAGTGGTATTTTTACCTTCTTATTGAATACCAATTCATGCGAATTGTGCCCATCTCAAGTACATTTTTGTTGTGTTTTAGCTGCATTTCATTATATTTTGCATTGTATTTATTTAAAACGCCTTTTGGTGAATAAGTGCAGGAATTGCCTTAATTTTGGTGGTATTAGAGGTCACGAGGCTAATGGATGCGTGAAGGCGAGGCACAAGCAAGGATGTGCATGGCATGGAGGTACAATGAAGCATGGAGATCAAGCATGGAGCAATAGGAGCAAGCACGATAGAACAAATAGCAGCAGCTGCATGGCAGAAGCAAAAACCAAAACCAGAACTTGCAGAGTGCAAGTCGCGCGGCTAAGCGGCAGAACAGCCTGGGGAGCACGCGCCCGCGCAAGTACCCAGCCAGACACTACTGACCTACAGCAAGTTGCGTGACCACGAGGTAGGAGCGCGCGTCCGCGTGAGAGGCTAGCTGGATAAGGGCATACTTTTCGCGAGAAGGATAGGCTATAGAGGTGTGCGGCCGCGCGCGATGCTGATGCTGTAATTTCGTTTTATTTTAATTTCAATTAAATGATGTGTAATTTGTTAAGACAATTCTGACGGGTGTCAGAGATAACATTGGATAATTTTTACGTATTTTTCATCATAGAAACTAGGGTTTACACCTTGGGAGAGATTCCAACGTAGAAAAAAGCCAAAACATCTACTTCTCTACTTCTTTTTGGAATTCTCTGCCATCGTGGATTTTTATTATTGTTTATTGGATTTCTATGAGGATTTAAATGGTGATCATTGGTTTCTATTCAGCGATTGGGTTTGATCGTTCTACCTTTCTTACTTCAATTGTTGGCTTATTGATCATGTTTAGCGTTGATCCCGTAATGGCTTTTGGTTCAAACATGAACTAAACTCCATTATGGGATTCTAACGGATTTTAATATGCAGTTTGATTGTACACTTAGATGCTAGGATTGTTTTGCATATCATATGGACTATCTGTCATGATTGTTTTACATGTAAGAATACTTGATCTCCATTTGTCTCAGTATTTGTATGGAATTGACAATGAACATGCAAGTATGGATTATAATCATGATAGCATGCGAATATGGGGCTGTTGTATATGGCTTGCGTATTTTGTGAACCAGATAGACATATACTGTTTCACCGTATGAACTAGAATAAGGGCTTGTGCTTAAAATCAATGTAATTGCAATTTCACATAGACATATAGTGATTTTGGTTGTATTGGTGATTACATAGAGTCTAACATCTGTAGATGCTGTGTAAGTAGGTTATAGTGCATTGAAAAATGGTTATAACTCTATTCGTGCTCTTTGCTATTTTCCTGTGATATGTGAACACTTCTTGCATGATCGTGGCGATTAGATGAAATATTAAATAAAGTTAGGGTCTCATTATTTCCACATTATATTTATTTCATTTGTATTGGTATTTTTAGTTGTTATTCATAATTAGTTTAATTCAACAATCTTAGTCATTAGTTTGAGCATATAAATATAGTAACTTAATTAATGCATAGTGATTTAAATTAAACAACTTTCTCTGTGGGATCGATACTTTACTTGCTCTGTATTACTTGTTGATGTATATATGCTTGCATGAGTTAGAGCTCTTTTGTTAAGATTAAAAAAGAGGCAACACTAGCTAACTTTCAACAATATAAACATTGTGAAAGAGCATGAACAAATTTTCTTAGCTGAACGACCAAGTCAATAAAAATGAATGGTCAAGCATGAACATGAACAGATTAACTAAACCAAATGGTAATGAAGGTGATCAGCCTTTCATACCTGATGACCATTTACAACATGCATAACGTATGAATCAATAATCAGTATAGACGTGAAAAATCAACAACAATTATTCACTAACATGCTTTGAACATACAACTCAAGTTTGAGTTAGGGAACTTGCATGCACCGCTGATTACCGCTAAGCAATCTACTTTAATCTCTCATGAAAGACCAATCAATTATGAGATTGATCTTTCAATTAGCATAACATACCTGCTAACTCATAATACTATTTCTTTGTTAATCACTTATCTAACACTTAATCACATAATTAGATAACACCTTACAACATTAGCATTATTAACATCCGTTGATAATTCTGTAATCACTATATAATATTCATTATGATTTAACACTCACTTTTTCATTTCATAAGCTATTCTTTAACATCTAATAAGTCAAATACTAATCCAGCATCCTGGATTCTAAATCTAGCAACCAAATTGCTAATCCAGCAAACTGGATTCCAAATCCAGCATCTAGATGGCCAATCCAGCAAACCAAACTGTAATCCAGCAAACTGGATTCCAAATCCAGCAACTAGATTGCAATCCAGCAAGCTGAATTCAACATATTTTCAATTCAGTAAACTTCTTTTTAATCCAGCAAGCTAGATTCATCAGATTTTCCAATCCAGCAAACTGGATTCACAAATTACTCAATCCAGCAAGCTGGATTCCATATCCTATTCACGAAAATACCAAATCAGTTTTTATTTTTCTATCCTTTGTCCAAACACATATACATATATTTCATACACAAAAAGTATTTTTCCAAAATTTTCCAACTTCCTTTAGTATTTTTCAAAAATCATTTTTAATGTGTAGCTTAAGAATTTAGCCCCATCATGCTCAACTCTAGAAATTCCCATCTCTTGGCACAATCTTATACGTGTTAACGTGATCCCCAAGTTTAAATTTCGTAGCCACCGGAGTTATAGAACTCCGGTTATAGCAATATTTGTCAGAAAATCCCAAAAATTGAAATGACCATAACTTGGTCGCTGTAAGTCAGAATGAGTTCATTCTTGGACAGGAGGTACTTAATACCATATATTTTCATGTCCTAAAAGGCCGGAATTTATTTCATAATTTAAGTGGCTGAAATAGCCCGCACAAAATCTTGGATAGTAGCTATTTTAGCGTTTTTACTTTTTCGTGCTTTGTTAAAAATATTCCATACGGAAATCTACAACTCCTTTTTCAGTGATTCAACATGAAGATGTTAGAAAACTTATCATATTATCCTCCTAAATTTTTCCAGAATTTTTGAATGTCAAAAAAATGACGAAACCGCCCCTACCCGTGACTGTCCAAAACAGTCTATTTTTCCTTAAAAACACAAAAACAATTTTTGTTACATCAATCACTATGGACTTTGTATACAACATTTTTGAGTGCTACCACTTGGGTTTAGTATTTAACTTACATATCTAACACCTCTCTTTGACGGATCACAAAAATAAGGTGTGGATTAAAAATGGTGGAAATCCAAAGTACATAGAAATTTTAGGGTTTATAAACTAGAAAATTACTTTTCTTTACTTTTGATTTCCAACTAAAACAACACCCAATATAGGTATATCTAAATATGAAACACTCATAAACGCATAGATTTAAGGTTTTAAACCTCAAGATCATAACTTCATATTGTCAAAAATCGAATCAAACTAAAAAGGAAATTAGACTACATAAGTATAAATTTTGTTATATCTTAGCTTTTCCTTCTTCTCATTCTAAAATATGAGATGGATCTTGGTTGTATGAAAATCAAAATCTCCCCTCTTCTCTCTCTCTAGGGCTACCGAAATTGGCCCCTCTATTCTCTCTCTCTCTCTCTCTCTCTCTTTAGTTTTCTTAGCAAAATAGAAGAAATATGATGAAAGATAAATATGATTGAAGTGTTGGAAAAATCTATAGATATATTTGGTATATCTAACCATAATCTACCAGCATAGCTAGCACTTCTCTCTCCCACTCAAAATGTAATGTTGCTTGCAAGCTTGTACAAACATGTTGGTGAAATAAAAAGATGACACATAGGAGGAGTAGGTGGGAGTGGGTGAACCACTAAAGTAATTAAACCACATTCTTCCCCCTTCCTTTTTCCTCTCTAATGTCCGGCCATGTGGCCTATTATCTACCAAGTTTGGTTTAATTTCTTTGTCCAAAATTTCCCCCCGTACTTGGATCAAATTTTGGGGTTCTAAATTTAGTTTCTTTGGGCCATAACAACTAACATCTTCCAACACTTCTAATATTACCATTCCCTAATTATTTAATTAGGGTTTTCATTTCCTCAATTATAACATAAATCATTACTCATGCACATTTTTTTCCTTAATCCAATTAGACTTGCTATAATTAGGTTATAAAATTAATTAATAGAGATATGTATAAAATAAATCTCTTAGAATTAGTATATATTTTATATACTAATATTCTCCCCTATTATAACCTCTTAGGTTATTTAATTATCACACCTAATATATATATTAGGTTACATAACTTAATTCTTAATTCACTTTTACATACAAAATAAATTTATGCACATTATATAATGTATATTTATCTAATCACACACATAATTCACATAATCATAACATATTTCACTTCTCACACTAATTTTGATTTTTTACCATAAAAAGTCAACTATTGACTTTGACCAAAAGTCAACATTTACACATTTTGTGTTTACAATCTATTCTGACTAAACTTGACGTTTCGGACGTAACCGAGCAACCCGTACTTCAAAATTCTATCTCTAACTCAAATTTTGAGTTTTAAATTACTCCCTTCTTATTGCTAATCGTATTAACTAACGACTTTATACTTATTCAAATTCTTATTTGCAAGTCAAGGCCAATGTTCAAGCTATGTTAATTACTAACATAGTTTTATCTTGATCCTTATATCATTAACTTAATTCATCATTCCTCTTGCTAAAATATATATAGCACCTTACTAAGTATATATATTTCTAGACATATACCCATCTTCGTTTAACCTCATAGCATGTCTTCATATGAAATCTTATCTCCTTAATAAAATTTCTGTATGTACTTATATAACATTTCTTAGACTATTCAGTTCACATTGAATTTACAGGTATCGTAATACTTTATTATTGATATTCCTTCAATTACATATTAATTCATTTCTAGGGTTTTAGAATTTTGTAACTCATTTTTCTCTATTCTCATTCGAATATCAAACCATATAGGTTTTACTTAAAAATTTTAAATAAATCCTCAAATTCTCTTCTAGGTTTTATTATTTAACCTTTATTCTAATCATTCAAGATTTTATGAATTTTTGGGTTATCACATTCATAATTCGATAGCTCTAGGAGCTCATCTTTATGCAACTTGGATAATCTTGTTTCATTATTATGACCAAGTCTACAGTGCCACATATAGGTATAATTTACATCATCTCTTTTCCTTTTATTAGTTTGTTCAATTTGAAGTATATTTTTATGCAAGGCAAGTATATAAAGTCCATTTCACAAATTACCACCATATAAAACATTATTATTATAAATAGAATAACTATTGTTCTTTATTATAATGTCAAAACAATCCATATCCAATACATAAATAGAAATAATGTTTCTAATAAGTGATAGAACAAAATAACAATTATTTAATCTAATGGACTTGCCCGTAGGCAATGCTAAACAATAAGTCCCCGCAGCTAATGCAGCAATCTTTGCTCCATTTCCCACTCGTAGGACGACCTTATCCTTGCTCAGCTTTCTACTTCTGACCTGTCTCTGCATAGAGAACCATAACTTGTATCCAATACCTAAGTAGAAGATTGACTTTCAAAAAAATTAATTTTAATCATAAACAAACCTTGATTAGGATTTGAAGCTTCTCCATGCTTCTTCCGCATTTGCTCTACAAGATAATCCTTGCAGTTCCTTTTCAAGTGACCTGGCTTGTTGCAATGGAAACAAATTCATTTGCTAACTGGACCAGGTTTTTTTTATCCTTCACTTTTGCCTTACCCTTAACCTTCTTGGATTTTTTCTTTTGAGAAGATACCTTGGGCCTCTTCCTTTTATTGGAAGAATCATCTACTATTAAGACATAGTCCTTCTTGGATGGGAAGTGACCTTCAGCAGTTTTTAACATGTTAAGTAATTCATGCAAGCTGACATCTAACATATTCATGTGAAAATTCACAACAAATTATGAGAAGGTGTCCGGGAGTGACTGGAAGACTAAATCTTGACTCAACTCCCCATCCATGATGAACCCAAGCTGTCCAAGCCGTTCAATCAGATTGATTATCTTTAAGACATGAGTCTTAATGGTAGTACCCTCGGTCATCTGAGATCGGAAGAGATCCTTAGATATTTCATATCTAGCCGTCCTACTTTTCTCACATATAGCTCTTGCAGCAGCATAGTAGGAGTATCCATGGTTTCATGCTAACGCTGAAGCTCGTTACTCATAGATGCGAGCATGATGCATTGAGCCACAGATACATCATCTTGCCAGTGTTTAAAAGTAGCAATCTCTTCCTCAGAGGTTGTCTCTGCAACTTTTGCATGTACGGGCGAATTTAAGACATAAGAAATCTTTTCAACAGTGAGAACAATTCTCAGATTCCTTAACCAGTTCGTGTAATTCGGTTTTGTCAGTTTGTTAGCATCAAGTATACTACGTAGTTAAATTAGTGAATGTGACATTTTCAAAATTCTGCATGTAAAAAAAGTAATATTTTAGCAAACATTCATTTATTAATTTATTTTACCAAAATAAATTAGGTCTTATTTTATATTGGTATCTCCCACTATTTTCTTCAAACTTTATTACCCTCATTATATAATTCGACAATATCTAATTAAAGATTTTTTATTAAGAATAAGGATCTCATTTCAAATGTATATAGCCTTGTCATGACACAACAAACTATATATAAATAAATAGGTAGATAACTCCTTGTCAATTACATCATCATGTAACTCCTTATATTTTGCCTCTTGGATTATTTTGATCAAGTGGTGGCACATCTGAATAAAAATTATCTAAGTTAAGTCAATCCTAACACTTCCATATATTCAAAATAGAAAAATATTGTCCTTGTGGTGACAAAACAAAACAATATTGTTCAATTTTCTTTATAAGCATCAAATGTGAGAAATTAACATCTTAAATACTTAATACTTGTATTGTGGTGCACAACAAACTCATATTAAATATTTAATACTCTATTAATTTTATCATGCTAGAAGACGACGTTTGATATTCAAAATATCTTTGAACGCTTAGGACTTAATATAATTTCTTTGAGGGGTTTGTTATGAATTGTCTCATCATGTTTAGCGCGCGCACACGCACACACACATACACATGCACACGAGCGCGCGCGCACACACACACACACACACACACACACACACACACACACATATATATATATATATATATAATACGCGTCATATTATTAAACATGCAAAGCATGTTTGCATAATATATAATATATATATATATATATATATATATATATATATATATACTACTAGCATGCATACATAGATTAAAATATTCTACCCGGATTGATTATGAACTTTTATTCTAGTTTGGTTTACTAGAGCCACCAAGTGAACCAAAAGGTCAAACCCTAGGGTGTAAGGATTAACATTTAAATATAACTATTACATTTAAACTCGGGCTCCGTTATAAAAGGGTATTCAAATGCTCATAGCACCTTGATCTCCAGTTCTTCAAAAAATTATAACAAATCCTATTATATAAACTATTTATTTAAATAGAAACCTTGATCAGCAGTCAATGAAAAGTACATAGGAGGAAGATATAATTTATATCAAGAAGAAAACTAGAAAAGACGAGGTACGCAGACCTCATTTAATAAAACTCATTCATTCAAACATCCAACCAAAATAAATCCAATCACATTGGGCAATAGTCCATAATCAATTTCATTTATTATCATACATATCATCATATGTATCAATAAATAAAATCATTCCATATATATACGAATATTATTTAATGGGGCAATTTTAAGTTGTATGAAATCCAATTTCAAGATTAAAATAAACTATTTATTTTAATTATAAAATTATTAAGAATATTATATATATATATATATATATATATATATATATATATATATATATATATATATATATATTGTCGACGTCGGGATTCTTATTTGTCCCTTTTCGTTACTTGTTCTTTGGTGTTCTCATTTTAGGTGAGATTTGTTTAAAAAAATAAGTGAAAAAGGTCTGACATGTATAATGTCTATGATTGGACTATAAGAGTCGCCAGTTAGTTTTTTAACTGGTTGTACCAACACAACCGAGAAAACGTTTGCACATTGACCAAGTGATGTGACACTGCTAAACGGGTTGGTGAAATCGAGATTCAATTAGGGTCCGGGGACTTGCTTATGTGGAGGGGAGGTGTTAGGCACCCCCCGACATCCGTGTTGCCACGGTGACCGCCGGTTTTCAAGAAACTATTATCTGAATGTGTGTGTGTGTAGATCAATGTGCTGTTATTTGGAAGTAGTGCTATGACTCGTTTGCACCTATATACAAAGGGTTTGAATTTATGTAAAAATTCAATTTTAAACAAGATATAACAGTGATGTTTTAGAAAAGAGGTTTTTTCAAACTCTTGTGCTCAATAGTAATTAAGGCCTTTGATACTTCCTTTTTTTTTCGTATTCAGCTGGATTGATTTTATTTACAGATGCGAGGCATCTGTATGAAAATAATGTACAAAAATTGTTGAAATCCTCATGGGTATGAAAACCATCTGAGGACATCCAAACATCACAGATAAATTTACAAGCTGCTTACAGCTGAAAAATATCCATCACGGGAACCGAATCTAGATTCAGTGAACTGAACCTGTGATCACATGATTCCTAGGCTCACATGATGTTGCAATTGATATAAATGCAGTAAGCAGGTATATATATAAAAGTTGTAAATATATATATACAGACATGATCTCTAACCACGAAGTACCTCCGTGGGGGATCAGAAATGTAAATAAAGCTGTAAAAGCTATCAACCGGCACGGAGGAGACTCCAGGCGGGACAAAACGTAAATAAAGTTGTAAAGACGGTCGACCGCCACGAAGGAAACTCCAGGCAGAACGAAATGTACAGAAAGCTGTAAAAAACGGTCAACCACCATGAAGTAGACTCCAGGTGGGACGAAATGTATATATATATATATATATATATATATATATATATATATATATATATATATATATATATATATATATATATATTAAAGCGATAAACGCACCGGATGTAAAATCCAGGCTCATCAAACAAAGTTTGACACACAATTTTTATATATAAGTATATATATACAAAAATAAATAAACGCTCCAGACCGAAGTCTAGGCTCAATCGAGGCATAACTCGATAATGTTTTTTCATATATATAAATATATATGTATATACAAACTGAAATAAAACTACGGACCGAAGTTCGGGCAAACAAACGTAACACGACTCTCAACTTGAAGAAGGGTGTGTGCAAAGATGAAGAGAAAGGCTTTAAAGTGTGTGAGAAGGCTTACAGTGGGCTGCCAAAGAGGACTTCTATATCTTTAAAGTAGATAAACACAGGCTTCAGCAGGTACAAAAGTAGCTATATGTGAGCTCACAAGTGTTTAAAATGAGAAAGTACTCAATTTAGGGTGAGCATTGAGCAAATTGGGTAGGGCTTCCTCGCCGTTTTCTCTTACAAAATGGCCACCCCAAGCCCTCTATTTATAGAGGGTGGACCTGTGGCTGGGCCGCAGGTGTACCAGAGGCTGCCCGGGGTGCCCCAGGCTTTGCGGGTCTTGTCATCTCGAAGTACGTGCATGAAGGCAACGTGATGTCCGCTCGAACTTTTAAAATTGCAATTCGGGCATCCGACTGAGGTATATAGGACCTTTTTCGGACTTCCATTGTCGAGAGTTACGCAATGACATGAGATTAGAGGTTGTACAAAGTCATGAAGATGGGACGGTGCCCTCCGGTCTTCAGCTTTAAATTCTATCCGTTATCCTGTGCAATAGTCACTCAGGATTGGTTCTTCTGAGCTTTTGTGGGACATTGCTGTGTAGAAATGTATGTCTAAAATATTGGGACTACGTGATGTGGCATCATATTAGAGAGATGACAACTTTGCCCCTCACCGGGGTTGATAGAGCAGACGTTGCTCAGGGTTATCGCTGAGATTGGACTACTGCAATGGTTGAAGGTCCTCAGTGTCATCTTTGAGGTGTGCATGTCCTCCTGGTGTTATTGCCAGGTCTTGTACTGAGTATCTCGTGGTGAGCGCCGAGATTAAAGTTGATTGCATTTAAAATAAGCATTTTCGGGGTTATCTCCAGAACTGCATTCCTTGGGGTTATTGCCAAGGTTGGTAGTTATTCCCATGGTTGGGACTGAGACTGGATACCTTGGGGTTATCTCTGAGATTAATCTATCTTCTCCGATGTGTGGTCCTGTATTGGATCTGTACGCCTCGGGGTTATCTCCGAGGTTGGAACTGTTACTCCCGATGTGTGTTCCGGGGTTGAGGCTGCTGCTCCCAGTTTGTATTCTAGGGTTGAAACTGAGCTTCCAGTAGTATCCGGACTGGATGTGAACGATCTTCCAGGGTTCCCTCTTGAAAGACGAATCTGTGCTCCTACAATGTTAGTGATAGGTGTACAAAAAATTTTGAGTGTCTACAGGTGCCCTTTCTTTATCATATTCATGCACTACGATGCATGGATATGATAAAGAATCCTAGACACTTGAAATACAAAATAATGTGAATGTATGATGTATGTGATGCATGTGTACGGGGTTGTTGCCCAACATGTTGGGATGATTGCTGGCTCCTTATTGCTTCAAATGGGGATTGACAATGATGACCAGATTGGATATATGATCCAAATCTTTGAGGATGTTGACGTTGGGGTTATTACCAAAGTCCTTATTCCTTGATACAGACTTGATTCCAAAGAAGTGCCTCTTATGTGTAAGAGATCTGTGGGGATAAAGCTTTGTCTGGTTGAGGATGTGTATAACATATTCAATCATCAATCCTCCTTGATGACGTTGACCTCTCCTGGTTTGTATTGTCAGGACAGGTCAGGGTTCTGTTTGATTTACTTCCAACAGCAAATGTTGTCAGGGTTGCCTAACCTTCGTTGACTTGAGCTTCACCGATGTGTGAATCAACGGATGAAATCCCTGTGGGGTAGACTGTCAAGGCTGCTTGACCTTCGCTGACGTGTGAATCAATGAAACACTGCGTTGTGACCCCCGCCGGGGATCCGCTGGGGAAATATGAGTACTAGAGTATTAAATCCTCTAATAGTTCTTGATCTTCGATAGGTTTAATTGCTATCTAGTGACATAACATCAAGGCTGCTTGACCTTCATTGATATGTGTGTCAACGGACGAACACGCATTGTAATTTCACTGATGGGTATAGCAGTGGCTGGTCATCGGATGGCTTTCGATGCTCTGTTGAAATTATTTCCGATAATTATCACGATGTCAAGGTTGCTTGACCTTCGTTGATGTGTGTGTCAATGGACGAACACGCATTGTAACCCCCGCCGGGGTCTGACGTTGTAACCCCCGTCAGGGACTCACGTTGTAACCCCCATCGGGGACTCACGTTGTAACCCCCGTCGGGGACTCATGTTTTATCTTTAAGGTAAAGACCCAGAGTTGGCAGCATTGGACCTGTGTAGGGTATTGCCAAATGTGATTAGTAACAACTGAGATCATTGGCATAATGGACCTCGTGCTCGGGCGAATACCAATGAGTGATGTACATACTCAAGGCTCTGTCTGAGAAGACCAGGATTGTAGGCTATTCTGCTTAATCGCGTAGCATTTTTATTCCTGATTTGGCAATTTCAGCTTGCGAGAACTCCTTTGTAACTCGACCTAGACCGAGCCGAAGGGGTGCGACCTACATAGGGGTGTCGTAGGTACACCTGCTTCAGCCATAGATGAGCCTGCAGCCAACCGTGGATGTTATAATCCAGCAGGTTGGTCTCACAAGTCACTTTCAACTTGTTTTGCAAGGGAAAATTCGAGAGCTTCCTTCAGATCTGTTGAGTTTGGGTAATTTTCTGCAAATTTTGTCAACATACAAGTGTTTTTCACTATCCTGGTAACGTATGCATGTACTCTTTTCCAGTTTTTGTCCGTTGGAAAATGACTTATCGCATGAAATGCATCTAAACACATAGTAGTGATTATGTACGCACAGATGACTTGATACAAATATTCAACACAGTAAATGTTAGTATTAAACCATGCTGAACATAATGATGTTAAAAAATTTAACTTTTGAGACAGCCAAATTGGCACCTTTTTCTGCTATTTTTATCCTATTTGAGGACATATGAGCAAAAGGTGAAAAGGCAAAGTACTCCTGGTATTGAGGTTAACCTTATGCATGATGTTTTTGATTTTTAAATGCATATATTTTGTATATGACTTTGGGGCAGGTGTGCTACTAAATGGCCACCTAGTCATGCCTATGTGCATGTGGATAGTCCTATTTGCAAAGGGGACTACGGCAAAATTTTCCAAAATATAGGCTTTGGGTAGTCATGCATTTTAACTCTATTGTATGTTAAAGTAAATGCATGCATGCATGTAGTCATAAGATGCATTTAGAAAAGCTCAAGGTTAGAAAATACCACACCCTTTTTGAGGTGATTTGGAGAGTTGTTGTCCAAATATTATGGATCCGGATCAGCCGAGTAGTTCCTGTAGGACCACTTCTGGTGTACAGAGGAGGGCTTATGAAGTGCCTCATCCCCGTTCTATGAGATAACCTCACAGGTTCGTGAAGGCGATGATACGTCCAGTCCGGATTGATGTGCCGGACGTCGACGACGAGGAGGAGGTTGTTCCGGTTGCAGACCTTACTCCTGCTGCACATGTTCCCCGTAGGGAGCTCTTGAGAATTCAGGTAGTAAACCCAGAGCTTTTAGGTGGTTTGAGCAGACATCCCTCGATGTATTTGCATGCTAACGAGGTATGACTTTAGATCTTGATCTTCCTTCTTTCCTATTTATGAGGAGCAAAGGGGTTTGATGTTGATCTGCATTACATGCAGGTTCCTGGCTTTACACAGCCTCGAGGGAACTGATTTAGCATCCAATCCATGTATCAGGCTCTTCATCCCAATTATAGAGCGGTAGTGCATGACTGGGGATTCGGGGCATTCTTCTCCATCCTTCCCCGTCGTTGTCCCTAGGGTTACCTTAGGGCATTATCTGAGCGGTGGTTTCAATAGACTCAGTCACTCCATTTGCTAGATTGTGAGGTGATGATGACGTCGATGGATTGGCGGTTTATCATAGGTATAGATTTTGGAGGGGCGCCAGTGCCTTGCATGGCGGATATCACCCCTACTGCCGTCAGATCCTTGTTAGGTGTTCTGGCAGAGGCGCTCAAGGGCAGGACTATCCTTGAAGGTCCTTTGAGCATAGATGCTATGGGTGGACTGCTGAGCAAGCCCATGCCAGATGATGTCAGAGTTAGGGATCGCATTCTTCGGCGATTGTTTCTGATGATCATTAGGGGCTGCTTCATAGCAGAAAACTCTTCCATGGAGTCGTTCGCTTTGATCAGCGCCACACGTCATGTGGATCATATTGGAGAGTATGATTGGGGTTCCTACACCTTTGCCTATTTCCTTAGGGGCATGCGTATGCGCTCACAGGGTTTGACGGAGGCTTGGTTAGGATTTTACCCATTTCTGCTGGTGAGTATTTCTCTTGTCTTTTACCACGTAGAGGTTAAGAGTGTTAACTGACAGCAGATATTTGCCTTTGTGTTGGCAGTTTTGGGCCTGTGAGAGGCTCCCATGTTTACGTCCGGTGAGTGTGTTAAGGTTGGATACCTACCCACGAGGACGGCAATGGCATCATTCCATACTGGCGGAGGTCCCTATAGCTGAGGGTTTCACTCACTACCGCTTGCAGCTGGAATTGATGACAGCTGAGCTTATCACATGGATTCTCTATTCTGGGGAATATTTGGCCATCAGTTTTGAGGATGGATACCCGACTGGAGTCGAGTATGTGATTTCCACCAGGAGAGTTCCTCTCTTCACAGATGGAGGCTGGGAACTCCATTTAAGAGAGCGTGCTATTAGGAGCACTACAGGGGAGATTCGTATAGCGATCTTGCCTCCTGCCAGGCGTTATTGGCCAGTATCGCAGTCACCCGTCATTGATATCCCATTGTTGGGGGTTAACAGTTTTGCATTATCTGAGGGTCCATGTACTCAGGAGACGTTCCAGCGTTGGTGGATCCCTCGTACTATTGGAGGCCAGACCCGCGCCACTCAGTTCATGGGGGATATGGTTTCAGGATCTGTGATGATGACGGATTGGCTAGCCTGTGTCTGAGATTCGACTCGTATGACAAAGATTGATAGCTTGACCCGATAATTGGACCAAGCACATATATTTATTCGACATTTGGGCAGAGATCCGGTAGAGGAAGGTTTGTTTGATCCTTCCAGCTCAGAAGCTGGCCCCTCGGGTTACCCATTTGGTTTTGCCGGCGCAGATCCTCCTTTGTATCGGCCTGATATCCCTGTTGATAGAGATCCAGTGACTCAGGAGGACTTACATCATGTGGACAGGATTGATGATGTGGACATCGACACCATTGTCATATTCTTATGTGTATTCTCGTTATTTCTTTTGATAGGCCTCTGTTAGCTATTGGGTGGCTGTGCCCCATTCTCGCTATATCTTTTGATAGGCCTCTGTTAGTAGTAGGGCGTCTATGCCCCATTTCTCTGTATTTGTAGCTGTACAGAGATGATGTATTAGATGATGATATACTTAGGAATGTATGTACATTTTTTCCATTCCCTATATCATATTGCCATCTATTATCTATTATGCATGTATCATGTTATGCATATGTATGTATGTCCAGAGATATTCAGCATTGACCCCTGGATGGTCTTCTGACACGGCCCATGCAGATGTCTTCTTCGACAGTTAGCCGTATTGATCATACCTCACCATTATTGGTGGTATCTGGTATGCGATTTTGGTATGATAGCATGTCACCATCAGACAGGGTGATCGTAGATCATTTATTATAGCATACTATGACCCTGTTGATGTTTCAGGTTCCCACAGGATTCGTGGATGGCATGATGGAGCATTGGGTATTGGAGAGGATGGTTTTTCGATTTGGAACCCAGGAGTTGACTCCCACTCTGGAGGAGTATGCACGGTTGACGATGCTGCCACTAGACAGACCTTGAGTGCATATGACTTTGGGGGACATGAGTCGACGGTTCATGACCCTCACTGGATTGAGGCGTAGAGTGGTACAGGATGAGCTGACATCTGGCCACGTTATATCCCAGCATTTTTTGTTTGACAGATTTGGCTCTAAGGACAGTTTTTCATGATATTTCGGGGATTTTACCATATCAGAGGATCATTGGCATCTAGCTAGAGTGGATGTACTGCTATTGTGCGTACTGTCGTTCATCTACATGCCACGGTACATGGATGAGATAAACATAGGAGTTATCATGGCGGTGAGAGCTCTCAGGGAGGGTCGTACCATCATTCCTATGATTATAGCCGAGACATTGAGGTCAGCTACATAATGTTGCACGTATCCGACAGGAGTATTTACGGGCAGTTCGGTTATGCTCTACATGTGGTGTATGTCACACTTGAGACCGATTGGCACTCTTAGACGGCATGGGTATTGGTTCACCCATGATATAGCCATGTCGTACTCCTTTCAGCCATCAAAATGTACATATGCTATGTCTTGGTCTATGTTCTTAGCGGATATAAGAGATCTATTTGTCATATTGCCGTGTACGGGGCTTAGCTCACCTTACAGCTTTATTACTCATGCTCCGGGCATAGATTATCTCCCTCTTGCTGGCTTGAGGGGCGTGACCACTTACCATCCACTGGCCGTGATGTCTTAGTTTGACCAGTTTCAGGATTTTCATCCTTTTGAGGGGGCGCTAGGTCAGCGTTCAGCTTCTCGCAATCTTTCAGCAGAGGATCGATCCCGTGTGTATGCTTGTTGGGATCAGTGTGAGATAGCTAATTTCTTTATTAGTCATCCAGGTTGCTCTACAGAGTATTCCGCATGGATGGAGACAGAGGTTTCATTGGCTGCGATAGTATCCACAGTACCAAATAGTGAGACAGATTAAGGAGAGCCTATGGAGGACATTGATTCCCATGTCGCAGAGGAGTCAGTTGCCAAGTTGCCAGCATCTCCTTTAGATTCTCCCAGTACTAGCACGATTGTGATTCAGCATTCAACACAGTACTTTGAGCAGCGTCTTCAATTGATGACCTTTGAGAGAGACCAGGCTAGAGCCTTGATGTTGACTGCCCTTGATGAGAGAGACGCAGCTCTGCTAGATAGAGACGATGCATTAGATCACAGAGATGTCGCTTTTGTTGGGCGGGATAAGGCCAGATCAACCAGAGATGTAGTAATAGTTGAGCGGGATAGTGCCATATCTGCTCGGGATGTAGCCATCACAGACATGAGCACATATATTGATGATCGTATGGTCACCATGCAGAGGGCTGCAAATCTGTTGAGTCGTGTGGATGTCCTCATACATGAGACCACAACTTTGTCTCCTTCTCCGGAGAGGGATGCCATGTTGGGCTTGTTAGCTCGCATATACACGGACTTGTAGATGGGCTTGTATTTTCCTGCACAGACTAGCTTAGCCATTTTGTCATGTACAGTTTACATTTATGTATATCAAACAGCATTATATATATCAGAAAAATATATTATTGATCACTTCCCTTTTAGATATGCCTTAATACTTGCTTGATATTTTGTCTGCTGTTTCAGGACTTGTGATCTTGATGTATTCTGAATTCCTCCTTGCTGGATGGACATTGAGTCGTCTCTGGATAGTTCAGAATGGATCATTAATCTTTGTATATCCCTACCATCTTTTCGGTGTTTTGGGACTGGTTTCTGTATGGAAATGTGGAGAGGAGTATGGCTTTCCTCTCTAAGATTGACCGCACCATAGATGGTCGCCAGTACCCCTATTCAGGAGGAGCCTAGTCAATTCCATCTCTTATGGATTAGTATTGCTCTTTGAGGAACAACCACAGCTTAGATGGTCGCCGAACCTCCTATTTGCGAGGAGAGGTTGGGTAATTCCATCCCTTTGGTTTGAAGCTAATGAAATGTGATGAATTAAAGTTTGATCCCAGTACCAGTTGACAAAGGTTTGTGTTTTGGTAGGGGGTGAGACCGAACCATGAATGGGCTACCTACATACTCCTATTGAAGAGGAGATCAGGTCTGTGTAGTTCGAACCTGGTGTAAAAGGTTCAACATTGTTTGTGAAAGGCATATGGGTGTAGAAGCTTTATTGATGAAGAAGGTTGTAAAAGTGTTTTTGTTTGTTTTTGTAGAAAAGGGTAGAAATGTTTTTGTTGTTTTTGTTTATTGCGACCGGGCCATATAGAATATGGTTGCCTACGTACTCTAGTGTATCAAGGAGATCAGGTCGACGTAGTTCACCCCTCAGGGTGAGTTGAAAAACGTGATCCCATGTGTAGGTCAAAATGCGGGGAAGAAAGATTAACCCCATGTACAGGTTAGAATGTGGGGAAGAAGGTTTAATCCCATATGCAAGATAGACTGTGGGGAAGAGAAAGTTTGATCCTAGGTTGATGATAAACTGCAAGTACGAGAAGTTTGATCCCATATATGGGTAGCCAAACTACAAATGCGAGAGGTTCAATCCACGGTGGGATGACCTAAGTTGTATGAGCGCAGAGAAGCCAGGCTGCTGGCTGGAAGAGTGTGTTTCCCTGAGGGGAAAAGTGTGGAAAAGAGTTGTATGTGGTAGAGGGTTAAAGAACCGGAATGACTGGTGATCTGATGATCCAACACCAGGATATTTGCTTGATGGTAACTTCAGACATAGTACCGTTTCACGGTGTCCGAGTTGATAAGTTGTGGAAATTCATTGCCGTTCATTTCTTGTAATCTGAGAGCACCTCCTGTCAATACTTCCTTGACAACAAACAGGCCTTCCCAGTTAGGAGCGAATTTTCCCTTAAATTGATCTTGGTTGTCAATAATCTTCTTCAAAACCAAGTCATGTCGTTTAAACTGCCGTAGCCGGACTTTTCTGTTGTAGGATCTAGAGATCCTTTGTTGGTATAACTGACCATGGAAGATAGTCGCGGTTCACCGTTCGTCTATCATTGACAATTGGTGATACCTATCTTGTATCCATTGGTCTTCGTCCAGCTTAGCGTCCATCAACACTTTGAGGGATTCCATTTCTACTTCTATGGGGAGCACTGCTTCCATCCCATAGGTTAATGCGCAGGGAGTTGCCCCAGTTAAAGTGTGCATTGATGTTCTGTAGGCTAACAGAGCAAAAGGCAATAAGTCAAGCCATCATTTGTGGTTGGCGAACATCTTTTGCATAATTTTCTTGATGTTTTTGTTAGCCGCTTCAACATCACCATTCATCTTTGGACGATAGATGATGAAATTAAGGTGTTTGATGTAGAATTTACTGCAGAACTCCAGCATCATTTTGTTGTTGAGGTGCTTAGCATTGTCGGATACAATCACCTCTGGTTTTCCGTATCGACAAATGACATTATTTCTGATGAAGGCAATGATGACTTCTTTGGTAACCCTGGGAAAGGAGGCTGCTTCTACCCACTTGGTAAAGTAGTCAATCATGGTGAAGATGAATCGATGTCCATTACTGGCTTTGGGCTCGATGGGCCCAATCATGTCCATTCCCCACATTGAGAAAGGCCAAGGTGAACTCATATTGTGGAGTTCCTGTGGAGGGGCGTGGATAGCATTCCCATGAATTTCGCATTGAAAACATCTCTTGACATAGTCATCGCAGTCAACATTGAAAGATAGCCAATAATGTCCTGTCTTGAGGATCTTTTTGAAAAGGAGGGGACCACTCATGTGTGGGCCACAGACTCCACCATGGATCTCATCCACGAGTCTCTAAGCTTGGTCTTTGTCTAAACATCTGAGAAGACCTTGACCTACATCTCTTTTGTAGAGTGCATCTCCGCTCAAGTAGACTTTCATAGCAAGTCGATGAATCCGCCTTTGTTCAGTCAAGCTCACCTCAGTGGGTGTAGAACCATCTCACAAGTACTCCTTGATATGCTGATACCAAGGTTGTTGGATGGGAGGTAGCTCATCCGATACTTCTCCATCATAGTTCCCATAGGCTGGTGCCTTATGCAGGGAAATTGTGACGCTTGGCAAGTGTTCCTCGTCAGGTATGTGTATCAAGGAAGCCAAAGTTGATAATGCATCCGCAAAATCATTCCTATTATGAGGAATGTGTAGAAAGGAGATTTCTTCGAACTCCGAGAGCATCAGTAAAACCTACCGATGGTAAGGCAGCAAACGTAGCTCTTTGGTTTGATAGATTCTCGTGGTTTGTCTGACCACTAATTTCGAATCTCCAAAGACAGTTAACTGTCTAATACCCATTGAACAAGCAAGTTTTAGCCCCATGAGACAGCCTTCATAATCAGCTGTATTGTTCGTGCTGACAAACTGTAATTTAACGGCGACGGGATACTACTGCCCCGTATCGAAAACTAGAACTGCTCCATCTCCAGAACCTTCTGTATTAACAGCTCCATCGAAATACATCTTCCATATTTGGCGTGTATCGTCCTGTAGAGGTTGCTGAACTGTCATGACCCCTTCATCGGGGAAGTATGTTTCCAAGGGTTTGAAATCCCTTGAAGGTGCGACGGCCAGTCGATCCGCAACTCCTTGACCTTTGATGGACTTTTGAGTCACGTAGACGATGTCAAGTTGTTTTAGGATCAACTGCCATCTGGACAGTCGGTAATTTACCATGGGTTTGTTGAACACGTACTTGAGAAGATCCACACGGGACATGAGATGGGTTGTGTGACCTAATTAGTTTAGTTTTGCATGTTTAATGTAGTTGTTTTAGTTTTGCATAAGTTGTCATGTTTGTTTAGTTTAGGATTATTATATGTTTGCATTCATATAGTGTAAGTACATAATAGTTTGCATAGTAGAGTAGTTGTAAAGAGTTTTTATTTTTGTCTATAAATTTTTTTTAAAAAAATATGTATATTAGTTAGATACTATGTTAATCTTGCATGTTTCCAACTGTTAGATAGTTACAGTTTATTTTGGCCAATGATGAGATTGGAATTGGGTAGACAAGTATAGTAGTGACTATTAGAGCTTTGATGTGATTTCCTGTTATGAATTGAATCTTTTTATGTTTGAAACTGGTATAATAAGGATAGCACAATAAAAACAACTTGTTGATTGATTGAGTTTAAATTGATATATAATGGGATTTTATAGGATAATGCTAGTTTCAATGAAAGAATGACAAGAACAAGTAGTGATGGCTAAAGTTAGACAAGATCCTAACTTTGGGGGAATATTTGGGGTGTATAAGCTATAAAAAGAAAAAAATGAAAAAAAATGAAAAATAAATTATGAATAAACACCGTGGCGTGCTTGCCTAGTTTTGTGGCCTTTATTACTTGTGTAAGTAAGCCTGAGGGAATTGTCTTTACACCTAGCGCCCTAAGGTCTTAATGGTCTGGGAGCCGTTGGTCGAAAGCTCGTTAAGGTAGCATTGAAAAGCCTAAGGGAATAAGACATTGCATAGCTATGTGTATATAAAAAAAAGAAAAAAAATGAATAAAACGGGAAATAAGAGCAAAAAGCCCCCGTAGATGAAAAATAAAGCATAAGTATCCCGTGTTGACCCTCGATATTGGTAATTGTTTGATTTTAGTTGGCTCTAGCTTGTTTTTAGATTTCTTGAGTTTACATTGTATGATGCCTTCAAAGAGACTTGTTATGTGTTAAATTTGATTTTATATCAGTTAACATTGTTGTGGAGCACACACACACTATACCAGTAATAACAGTTTAAGACTTGATGATTGACTAGGAAATTGTAGATGAGTTTTGATATGATGTATTATCGTGTTTACATCATTTTTCTAAGGCCGGTTGAATAGACTTGTTTCTGTCATTACTGCTGGATTCGTAGGCATGTAGATTAGTTGCATTGCATAGCATTGCTGTTTTGTGTTTTTGCTTGAGGACAAGAAAAGGTTTAAGTTTGAGGGTATTTGATAAGTAGGTTTTATACCTACTTATCCGGTATATATTACTTGAATTAGTTGCTTAAACCTATGTTTCTTAGTTACTTTTCATACATGTTATGTTATTTTGTAGGCTATGACATAACATTGGCATGAAGAAGAAAGGAAAAGCAATTCGGACATCTTTTGGACCAAAATACACAAGCAAATGCAAAAAGGGACGATTGAAGGACTTTCAGCACTAAGTTGGATGCATGTTCTTGGCTTGGAACTTAGATTATACTGTAGAACATCTTCTTAGCTTTCCGAAACATCTTGAATCATCCCAATCGGAGTTCAGATGCAAGAGTTATGGCCTTTTTATCAACGAAGATCAAAGCTAAGAGTTCTCATACTTGCAATTTACACAACATCTACTTCGAGGCCAATTTTGACCTTCATCCGTCCGTTATTTCTAAAATATCAAAGAATGAAAGTTGTAGAGATCGTCGATATCTTCGATTTGATAGGTGTCAGGGCCCGTAACTCCTCTCGGATCAAAAGTTATGGCCATTTTAGCAAGGGATATCAGAGCAGAAAAGTGACCCCCACCGGGCCGGTCATAGTAGCTGCTAAACAATACCCTACCCCACCGCGGCGGGCCCTTTTAGTGTATAAACCCCTGTCGGGGCGGGGGTATGCGCAGAAAAGTCATTTTTTAGCCAAATTTAAGTTCGGGAAGCATTGTTTCGATCTGATTGACTCAAGGACTTCCAAGAGGACTTAAAGACATATGAAGAAGCTTATAAAAGGGGGAGAAACACAAGGATTAGAGGGGAGATTAGAGAGATTAGATTGTAGAGAGGATTCTATTAGATTAGATTAGAGTATAGTAGGAGAAAGCACTAGTTCTTGTTAGATTTGGAGATTGACGCAACTTGGAGACCATTGAAGATTCAAAGTAGGAGCAAGGAGGGAGCATCAAATCTACAGACAATAGATTATATCTTCTTCTCTTCTTCTATTTTTATCTTTTAATGATTATTCAATTGTAGATTCTTAGTTTTAATTCAATGAACTAATTCTTTGTTTAAGATTACAATGGATCTTATTGCGTAGTTTATTTTAATATGCTTCGCTATCAATTATTATATTCTATTGTGAGGGTTGTCTATTGTGATTTGGACTTAATTGTTTAATTGCTTGGCCATCAATTACCGTGATAATCTATATGAACTCGAGAGATGAAGTATTGATTTAGATATTATCATGATAGCATGTGTTCATGATTTTGTGAATAGCTTAATCTTGATGAATGTTAAGGTAGAGATATGTTTTACATCGCATGAAATCAGATAGAGAACTTATTCTTAAACTTTTTTCGATTGTAATTCACATAGAGATATAGTGGGTTAGTTGATTAAGGTGTTTAACAGATTTCAATCTTAATTGTGAATTGATGTTAATACGGTATTAGTGCATCGAGAGGTGGTTAATACTACTTTCGTGTTCTTGATTAACAATTCGGGATAGAGAATAATTGATGAGAAGTGTGTTAACCTAAATGCAGCAATAAGTGAAGTTGTGATCTTAAATCTCCATAATCTTAATTTAACTAGTGGTAATTAGAATTAGTTTACTTATAAATTGAAATTCATTCATTTAAATAAGATTGAGTTGGTTATATGTTAGTACTTGGTAATTCTTGTTAACTAATTCTGTGTGGGAACGATACTCAACTTATCACTTTATTACTTGTTGACCACGTATACTTGCTGTGACAACCCCAAAATAGGTCCATTCTATCCAACCTATTCTGAGTCGCCAAATACATGGTACAGAAAATAACTACAACTTTATTATAACAATTGTCATGCAAAATACAATAGCACATATGTTGTGAGTTTGGATACAAATATATACCAAATGTGACTCATGTCCCAACCGTGGACAGCACCTCACAATGACACCTTACATAAAGGTATAGTCAAAAACTGTTTTAGTAATTAGAATCTTTGGGAAGTGCTCAAGGAAACCTTCGTACATGGGAGGCCATGCGTCTAGGTTATGATAGATATCATATGTCCACAGAATTATCCTTGGTTGACCCAATAGACCCCAAAGAAAAATAAGAAGATTACTATCATATTCTTTCCAATGGTGAGTCTTCTCTTGACATATCATTATCTCCACTGTCTTTAATCGTGAATTATACTTCAAACAAACACCAAGATTATATAGGTAGTGCTCGTAAATATACTCAGCAAGTGGATGAGCACAACCCTGTCTTATGATGACACGAGGTTGTATGTCATTAGACATCTTGTATGATAGTGGAAAAACACCCTTCCAAAGTTGAGTTCACCTCACCCTATTCGGTTCACCAAAATTAAATATCAAATGATGTACATAATACGACACACGTATCTAAAGTCTCAATGAAATTATTTTCATACTATTTAGGGAGAACCTCAACAGCTATAGACCACCGTTCTATTCCCCTGTTATCCCCCGCTCGACCCAGCTACACTTTTATTACCTGAAAGGAATTGTGAAGAAAAAGGGTGAGCACAACTAGCTCAGTAAAGAATATCATGACTAAAGATAATTAAATTATCAATAGCCTTCATCAGTAATAAATCAGAGATTTAGAACATATGGTAGATGATAAAACTTTTCAACCATAGTTGCAGCGGAACGAGCAATCCATTAGAAGAGTCAAATAGACCATAAAATCTATTATCTTCTCCATGTTAAAAGTCCACCAACAATGTTTTATCCCTGTAACATCAATCAACAATTCCTGTCCATAATCACGTGTATAACTCATAATCGTAATTGTAGTTCTAAATTCCTTTTCTCATTCAGGACAAAGATAATTTTCATCACCTGAAACATCAAAGATCATGGTTATACCAAATCACAGTTCATGTTCATAATCATACTAAGAAATTCATCTTTGCACTACCGCCCAAAGATATTCATCAACAAGTCATCTTTGTACTACAGGCCAAAGATATTCAACAATAGGTCATCTTTGCATTACGAGCCAAAGATATTCATCAACAACTCATATTTGCACTACAGGGTAAAGATATTCAACAAAAAGTCATCTTTGCATTACGAGCTAAAGATATTCATCAATAATTCATCTTTACACTACGGGCCAAAGATATTCATCAATAATTCATCTTTGCACTAAAGGCTAAAGATATTCATTATCATTTCATCTTTGCAATACAGGCAAAAGATATTCAACAACAGATCATCTTTGCACTACAGGCCAAAGATATTCAACAACAGGTCATCTTTGCACTACAGGCCAAAGATATTCAACAACAGGTCATCTTTCCACTACGGGCCAAAGATATTCAACAACAGGTCATCTTTACACTACGGGCTAAAGATATTCATCAATAATTCATCTTTGCATTACAGGCCAAAGATATTCAACAACAGGTCATCTTTGCACTACGGGCCAAAGATATTCATCAATAATTCATCTTTACACTACACGCCAAAGATATTCCTCAACAGTTCATATTTGCACTACAGGCCAAATATATTCATATCTCAAAGAAATATATAATCATTTAAGAATTTATATAAACAATAATTATAACCATGTTAATCAAATCATCTTTACACTTAAGCTAAAGATATTCAATTATAAATTCAATGGTCATGATCATACCAGTTAACAATTCATCTTTGCACTACAGGCCAAATATATTCCTCAGTCACGATCATACCAATAATTTACCCATCTTTACACTCAAGTGAAAGAGAAATTCAACATCAGGGTTATAAAAATGTTATATATGATAATAAAAATAATATGATCAACAATTGCATTTATTTTCAAGAGCAACAATCATAAATCAACGATAATTTGATTAGAAAAAGAAACCAATTTTTGTCGTGAATAGTACCCGTGAATAGTAACTCGTGAATAGTAACTCATGAATAGTAACTCATAAATAGTAACTCGTGAATAGTAACTCGTGAATAGTACTCCGTATTCGTACATAGTACCGCTTACGTAAATAGTGTCATATACATGAATAGTGCCGTATACGTGAATAGTGACGTATACGTCAATAGTAATCCCGACTCAAAAATGTAATAATTCCATAATAAAATCTATACCAATATTTTAGTATAATGATATAGAAAGAATAACATCAGTATGAAGAATATAGCATCCCTTAATATCTCTTACTATCCTTTACCTCAAAAGAGCAGCACTTCTGACTGGATATCGGATATGACGCTGAAGGAAACTTGCACTGATAAATAGTAACTCACCAAGTATCTAAATACTCACAAAATACACTCGATAATCTAGAGAGAAAAAGAGAGAAAACTTATGAATTCTGGTGTGATTTTCAATTCTAACTTAGCCCTCTATTTGTAGGAAAATGTTAGCACGCCGAAGCAGACTTGACCTGCTACCTGATGGCTTTATCTGCTACTATTTCACCCACCAAAAATCAACCATCTTCCCCAACAACCAAAAGTGGGGCCCACCTATTTCTAGAATTTTTCACCAAAATCATTTATAAACCTAATTTCTAAATTAGTCACCTCTTAAAATTCATAACAAATCATTCGATCATTTTTAACGGTTCAAAATTTGTGAACATATACTCAACTTATATATGTATAACTTATCCAAAAATCACAACGATCCAACGATCAGATTAAAAATTACAACTCACACAATAAAGCTCTAAGAACACTGATTTGATCTTTTAATACCTCCAATCTGACAAAATACTGATAAAATACCTCAACATTAATTCCTTTATTTATAACCACATAAATAAATCCATCATTTATATCCACATAAAATAAATATTTCATTATCATATAGATCAATAATTAATTATTCATAAATAATATTACAGAAGTACAATTATGACAACCAGTCCGTTCCCAGGTAAGAGGGGGCTTTCCGATAAGGATTTCTCCTTACTGGCGCGCAATTAGGTGACCAAACTTCTCCTTGACAGAACTTTCTAGACATTGCCAATAATGATATCTAATAATATTATTCAAATAATATGAATTATTGATCTGATAATGGAGATATTGTGCAGTGATAATTATTGAAACAACAATACTATAAAATATCAACGCAGCTATTATTGATTCAATAAAATAAAATATTAAATAGTAATTACTGTAACAATTACTGAGTAGTGTCTTCTCACGTAAGAATCAATAATTAAAAAAATATTGTGCAATACCGTGTGCTACTGTGTAACTACGCGTATTACTGTATTTTAACCACCAGGTATTCCAATAGTGTTAACGGTAACAACTACGTCGTTATTTATAAAAACTCAAATTTGTCATTTTCTTCATCCGACAGTTATTCTGTTATGGGGCCCACAAATGGCTGCGCCGTCGTACGAATATTCCCCGGCAGAAAGAATATTCCACGACTAAACGAATATTCCCCGACAGCAATGAATATTTTATAACCACTTGTGTATTTTAAAAAATTTCATATATTACCCTTAACTTTAACTTGTTATCAATTTAACCATTTACTAAATAGAAAAATTGAATACTTTTATTTCAGAAAATTCGGGGTCTTACACTTGCGTGTTGTGCATAAATAGATTTTACCCAACAAGTTTTTGAACACAAAACAACAATGTAATGAAATGCAACTAATCTACATGCCTACGAATCCAGCAGTAGTGATAGAAACAAGTCTATTCAACCGGCCTTAGAAAAATCAAGTAAACACGATAATACATAATATCAAAACTCATCAATAATTTCCTAGTCAATCATCAAGTCTTAAACTGTTATTACTGGTATAATGTGTGTGTGCTCCACAACATTGTTAACTGATATAAAATCAAATTTAACACATAACAAGTCTCTTTGAAGGCATCATACAATGTAAACTCAAGAAATCTAAAAATAAGCTAGAGCCAACTAAAATTATACAATTACCAATATTGTGGGTCAACATGGGATACTTATGCTTTATTTTTCATCTACGGGGGCTTTTTGCTCTTATTTCTCGTTTTATTCATTTTTTTCCTTTTTTTTTATATACACATAGCTATGCAATGTCTTATTCGCTTAGGCTTTTCAATGCTACCTTAACGAGCTTTCGATCAACGACTCCCAGACCATTAAGACCTTAGGGCGCTAGGTGTAAAGACAATCCCCTCGAGCTTATTTACTCAAGTAACAAAGGCCACAAAACTAGACAAACACGCCACGGTATTTTTTCATACTTTTTTTTTCTTCTTCTTCTTTTTATAGCTTATATACCCCAAATATTCCCCCAAACTTAGGTTCTTGTCTAACTTTAGCCATCACTACTTGTTCTTGTCATTCTTTCATTCAAACTAGCATTATCCTTTAGAATCCCATTATGTATCAATTTAAACTCAATCAATCAATAAGTTATTTTTACTGTGTTATCCTTATTATACTCGTTTCAAACAAAAAAAGATTCAATTCATAGTAGGACATCACATCAAAGCTCTAATAGTCAGTACTATACTTGTCTACCCAATTCCAATCTCATCATTGGCCAAAATAAACTGTAATTATCTAACAGCTGGAAACTTGCAAGATTAACATAGTATCTAACTAAAATACATATTTTTTTAAAAAAAATTTATAGACAAAAATAAAAACTCTTTACAACTACTCTACTATGCAAACTATTATGTACTTACACTACATGAATGCAAACATATAATAATCCTAAACTAAACAAACATGACAACTTGTGCAAAACTAAAACAACTACATTAAACATGCAAAACTAAACTAATTAACTCCCCCAAACTTAGCAATTACAATGTCCTCATTGTATGAATATAGCGGTAAGTATAAGAGAACTTCCCTGTAATCAACTAAGCGTAAGGTGATGGTGGCAATGGCGGTAACGATCATTTTTCTATCCATTGAACCTCCAATACCTACAATGAAGAGACAACATGGATTAGAATAGCACTTGTGTGACGCCCTCAAAATTAGGTATACATCACCCATCTTGGGTCGTCAGATACATGGTACAGAATACAAATATAACTTACTAATACAACTGTCGTGTACAATACGACAAAATATAACTGTGAGTTTGAATACAATTATTGTCTACTAGAGACAATACAAACTCAAAAGGAGTCCTCATTACAATTATTGTCACACTATTTAATAGAATAGTGAGGACTACTAATACTATCATCTGGTCCATCACTCCGTTCCCCGACTCGTTCCAGCTATATTCTCATTTCCTGAAGAAAACAATTAAAGAAAGGGTGAGCTCAACTAGCCCAGTAAGAAATATTATGACTAAGATAATGCAGAATAAATTATCATTAGCCTCCAACAGTGTTAAACTGATAAAATATAACGAACATCAAGTTTAACTGCAGCGGAACAAATAATCCATTAAAAGAGTCAAGTAGAGAATAAAATCTACTATCTTCTATGATTTAAAAGGGTTTTCAACACTGTTATCGCTGGAACTCAGCTTAATAAAATAATCCACATCATCGAATCACCCCTGCACTACGGCCAAGGATATTCTTTAGCATCACGACCACAATTATCCATGCACTATGGGCCAATAATATGTGTGTACTCATTAATGGTCATGATCATGCTAACAACTGTCCATCAATGCACTACGGGCCAATGAGGGCTTTTACCACATCATTTGTAACATTAAGGTCACGATTATACCGAATAATCTCTGGTCATAATCATACCAAGTCCATCTATGCACTACAGGCCACAGATGACTTTCAACATTTTATAAACATGAGGATGATGACAATGATATAAGAATTCAATAAAACAAGTTCAAGAATTAATTTATCCAAGAATTAACAACGTCTAAATTGTCAACATGATACTGCTTTGTGGAGCAAAATTCAAGAATACTTAGAAGAATATTTTCATGAAAAGATAATGGATGAA
The DNA here is from genome assembly GCA_016801055.1 of Panax notoginseng. Taxonomy (NCBI): domain Eukaryota; kingdom Viridiplantae; phylum Streptophyta; class Magnoliopsida; order Apiales; family Araliaceae; genus Panax; species Panax notoginseng. The sequence goes on along the minus strand of CM029023.1, from coordinate 54,703,153 downwards.
CCGCAATTATCAAGGATATTCCACTAATTTCATGGAGTACAGAAGTTAAAACTTAACCAACTAAGTATAATAAAGAATGGAATAACAAAAGAAATCACCCGGCATTTGATAGACCGCATAGACAGGTTATTCCAACAGAATAATAAATAATGGAACCAGGTCCGGCGTAAACGCACAGACAGGATATTCCGACAGAATAATAAATAATAGAACCAGGTCCGGCGTATATGCACAGACATGATATTTTGACAGAATAATAAATAATGGAACCAGGTCCGGTGTAAAACACACAGACATGATGTTCCAACAGAATAATAACAAGACGGAATCAGGTCCGGTGTAAAACACACAGACAGGATGTTCCAACAGAATAATAGAAGAATGTCACCAAGTATAAGGTATACCGCGTATACAGGTTATTCCAACAAAATAATAAGAAATTGAATAACAACAGTTCTCTTCATGAATAAGAAAGAATAACACCCCTTACTGTTTTAAAGAAGAATTGAAATAAGGAAGTAGTTAAGTAGCAGAATACTTTTCTTCTCTCTCTAGAGTTCAGTGAATTCGTAAGAAATAATGAAGGAATGAACTGCTATTTATAGAAAAATAGAATACATAGTAACTAATCTATGAACGGTCCAGATTGATTACTTTAATCTGACGGTCCATATTTAAAGAAAAATCTTTTAAATAAAATATAATATATATTCTATTTATAGAATAATTTTAATAAAGTATTCTGTTTTATATAAAAAGATGTTTCTGTTTTATTACGTTAATAATATGAATAAAACAAAACTTCATTATCTCTAAATAATTCATATTATTAACTGACAATAATTGAATCAAACTGAGTGACTTCTCACATAAGCATTAACAATCAATACCGTATGCTACTATGCAACCACACATATTACTGTATTTTTACTACCGAGTAGTTCAACAGTATCAATGGTAAAACTTTCGCCGTTATTTTTAAAAAAATATTTTTGTCGTTTTCTCAATCCGACAATAATTCTGTTGTGGGGTCCACCAATGATTGTGCCGTTGTACGAATATTTCCTATTAAAACGAATATTCCCCGACCAATCGAATATTATATAACAACTTGCGTACTTTGTAAAATTTATAAATATTACCCACAACTATAACATTATATCAAATTAACTCATAATATTCAAAAATGATATTTATAGAAAATTCATCTTTATTTATAAAAGTTGGGGTCTTACAACCTCCCCTTCGTATGAAATTTCGCCCTCGAAATTAGGGTACGTACTTGGTATGTCGAAGAGGTAAGGATACCTTGACTTTATTTCAGATTCTAACTCCCAAGTCATTTCCTCAACATCGTGATTTCTCCACAAAATTTTGACTTGAGGTATAACCTTGAAGCGTAGAATATGTTCCTTCTTATCCAAGATTTGAACAAGAACTTCTTCATACGTCAAATCCTCTGCTATTTCGTCCGGTTCTAACTTAATAATGTGGTTCGGATCTTCCACATATTTACGTAACATGGATATGTGAAAAATGTTATGAACATGAGACATACTTGGCGGTAAAGCGAGTCTATAAGCCACAGTTCCTACTCGATCGAGGATTAAAAATGGACCGATGAGTCGAGGATTGAGCTTTCCTCTCTTTCCAAATCTCGTAACCCATTTCCATGGAGCAACACGTAAGAACACATTATCTCCTATATCAAATTCCACGTCCTTTCGATGAAGATCAGCATAACTCTTTTGTCGATCTTGTGAGATTTTTATACGTTGTCGGATCGTTTGAATCTTTTCTGTAGTCATACGTACCAACTCCGATCCCAACAATGCTGCTTCACCTACCTCATCCCAGCATACTGGAGAACGACATTTTCTTCCATACAATGCTTCGAATGGAGCCATGCCAATACTTGCTTGATAACTATTGTTGTAGGAAAACTCCACCAATGGTAAGAACTTATCCCAACTTCCCTTGAAATCAAGGACACAGAGTCTTAATAGATCTTCAAGAGTTTGAATAGTCCTCTCTGATTGTCCGTCCGTCTGAGGATGATATGCCAAACTAAATCGTAAATCCGTGCCTATAGCTTTTTGTAAACTAACCCAAAATCGTGAAGTGAATCTTGGGTCTCGATCATAAACTATGGATACTGACATACCTTGCAGTCTTACAATCTCGTTTATGTACATACGAGTAAGACGTTCAAGTGTATAAGTTTCTCGTATCGGTAAGAAATGAGCAGACTAGGTCAATCTATCAAAAATGACCCAAATCGCATCTATACCTTGAGAAACCTTAGGAAGACCGGTAACGAAATCCATGGTAATGTGCTCCGACTTCCATTCTGGAATTTCAAGTGGTTGCAATGGACCTTTTTATACTTGATGCTCCGCTTTGACTCGTTGACAAGTTAGACACCTTGAGATAAACAGCGCTATCTCTCGCTTCATATTGCTCCACCAAAATATATGACGAAGATCATGATACATTTTGGTACTCCCAGGATGGATTGCAAACGGTGTGTTGTGCGCCTCCATCATGATTTCATACTTTAAATCAGGATTGTTAGGAACACAAAGTCTGGAGTTGACTCGAAGTATTCCTTCTTCATCGATTCTTTCTTCCGGCATAGAACCTTCTTGCACTTTCTTCCTCATACGCATCAGCTCCAGGTCTGTAGCTTGAGCAGCTTTAACTTTACTGATTAAAGTCGGTTCTACTCGTATATTCGTCATCATCACATGGGTCCCTGGAGTATTTAACTCTATCTCCATCCTTTGCAAGTCACACAAAATGGGCCTTTGTGTTGACAATATAGCACTCATACTTGCATATGATCTTCTACTCAATGCGTCAGCTACCACGTTCGCTTTTCTAGGATGGAATTGAATAGTATGATCATAATCTTTCAATAGTTCAAGCCAACATCGTTGTCGCATGTTGAGTTCCTTTTGAGTGAAGAAATATTTGAGGCTTTTATGATCCGTAAAGATCTCCACCTTCTCCCCATACAAGTAATGCCTCCAAATTTTAAGTGCAAAGACAACAGCTGCCAAGTCTAGATCATGAGTAGGATAATTCCTCTCATATTCCTTGAGTTGTCTTGATGCATAGGCTATGACTTTTCTATGTTGCATGAGAACGCATCCCAACCCTTTGCTCGAAGCATCACTGTAGATGACAAATCCCTCCGAGCCAGATGGTATTGTTAGAATAGGTGCTAAAATGAGTCTCCTCTTGAGTTCTTGAAAACTCTTATCACATTCTTCGCTCCAACCGAACTTTGTATATTTCCGAGTCAGCTGAGTTAGTGGAGTAGCAATTCGAGAAAATCTTTCCACGAATCTCTGATAATAACCAGCTAAACCGAGAAAGCTACGTACTTTGGTCACTGATTTAGGTTGCTCCCAGCTTTGAATAGCTTCAATCTTTGCCGGGTCAACAGATATTCCATGACTTGATACTACGTGCCCAAGGAATGATACCTCCTCCAGCCAGAACTCGCATTTCTTCAACTTGGCATAAAAGCTTGTATTCACGAAGCTTTTGGAGTACCAGCCTTAAATGTTGCTCATGATCTTCACGGCTTTTGGAATAAATAAGGATGTCATCAATAAAGACGACCACAAAGTGATCCAAATATTCCTTGAATACACGGTTCATCATATCCATTAAGGTAGCAGAAGCCTTAGTCAATCCAAAGGACATGACTAGGAATTCATAATGCCTGTACCGAGTTCTGAAAGTCGTCTTTGGAATATCCTCAGTTCTAACCTTCAGCTGATGATATCTAGAACAAAGATTGATCTTTGAAAAGAATTATGCTCCTTGCAACTGGTCAAACATGTCATCAATACGTGGCAATGGGTACCTATTTTTGATGGTGACATGATTCAACTCCCGATAATCAATACAAAGTCGCATACTTCCATCTTTCTTCTTCACGAATAGAACAGGAGCACCCCAAGGAGAAGTACTAGGACGAATAAAGCCAGTGTCTAATAATTCCTGCAGTTAGATCTTTAACTCCTGAAGTTCAATAGGAGCCATTCGATATGGGGCTTTGGAAATGGGTTTTGTACCGGGTTCAAGGTCGATACAAAATTCAATTTCACGCTCTGGGGGTAGGCCAGAAAGTTCTTCAGGGAATACGTCAGGGAATTTATTAACAATAGAAATATCATTCAAAACTGACGTATTTTTGTTTAGATCCGTGACATGAGCTAAGAAAGCTTGACATCCATTTTTCAATAAACGAATAGCTTTATGGCTTGAGATGACAGCGATTGATTTTAATTGTTTGGTTGCTTGAATTCGCATAATAGGTCGATTAGAAATATGAAAGCTAATAACTTTACAAAAATAATCAATTTTTGCATGATGAGTAGTTAACCAATCAATCCCTAGAATCACGTCAAATGCAAGTATTTTTAATGAAATCAGATCGACAGGTAATGTGTGGGTACCAAATTGAACCAAACAAGACTTATAAACCGTGGATGTAATGAAGGTTTCTCCCAATGGAGTTTCAACAGATAAGTCAAAGTCAAATTTCTCTGAAGTCAAATTTAATCAATGAGCGCAAGTAGGAGAAATAAAAGAATGGGTAGAACCGGTATCAAATAAAGTATAGACTTCATTAGAGTTTATGATAAGCTTACCCGTGATGACCTCATTCGGGTTCCTTACTTTCTGGGAGGTCACAACAAACGCTCTCCCTTGCACTACCGGTTTTGACTTTTTTGGGACGGCCTTTGGTGCCTCCATCCTGGCTGAACTTGTTTTTGGTAAATGACAAAATCGAGCTAAATGACCTTCTCTTCCACAATTATAACATGCTTTAGACGGCATCACGCAGTTTGGACTGATGTGCCCCTCCCCTCCGCATTTGAAATATATGATAGGTGGCCGTTCTCCTTCCTTAACAACGGGTGTTGGTGCTGACGTCTTTCCATCATTGTTGAATCTCCTCTTCTTGAAATGACCATTCTTATTATTTTGGCCCTGATTACCACCAAAGTGGTTACCATTTCTGGCATGTTGATTCCCACCACGCTTGTTGTCACCGCTTCGATAACTGCTCTCACTGGTATTATCACTTTGTCGACTGCTCTCTTTTGGTTGCGTTGACTCGTTATCGCGCTCCACTAACTGAGCCCTATTCACAACATCTGAATACAAACACAGTTTATGAGAAATAAGATGTTGACGTATCTCAGGTTTCAAACCTCGCAAAAACATTTGTGTCATTCACTCTTCATTATCCACCAAGTGGGACGTAAACCGGGACAACTCAGCAAATTTAGCCTCATACTGCGACACGGTCATATTATTCTGCTCCAATTTGATGAACTCCACCTCCTTCATGTGACGAACACTTTCAAAAAAGTATTTGTCATTGAACAGCTCTTGGAACTTCTCCCAAGACATCTTCAGTGCGACAGGATGAGTACGCTTAATCGATTCCCACCAGTAATCTGCCTCTCCTCGCAACATAAAGGCGGCAAAGGGAACCTTTTGCTCCTCGGAGCATCTCAAGACATCAAATATTTTGGTGTTCTGCTTTATCCATGTTTCAGTGGTTTTGGCTCTCCCTTAAACTGTAGTGGTCCCAGCTCCTTGAACTGTTTAGCGGTGACCGACCAAGAGTTTTCAGTATTTCCACCAACATTTTGGACAGGAGCCGCTCTCGCCTACTGTTGCATGAACTGCATAAAGCTTTTGAACATTCCATCATTCATCATCTGGTCAGTGTTGTTGTTTGCATGAGGATTGTCGCCTTCCTGATGCACATTATCCCGATTATTGATATGTAGTGAATCAACAGTCGCATGTGCTCCATTGCTATTCTCAACATTCTCGGATGCCATTTTCAGATACTGCCACAAAACAAAAGTTAATTGATATGTCATATATTATCCTTATATTCTGACCGACCAATTAAATACCATGCAAATAAACTTAGGTAGGTCATACTGGCAAAGGAATTCCCCATCTCTCCCCTCCTAGTTCTATTCTCACATCTTAGCCAAGGATCATATCCCTAAGCTCTGATACCAACTGTGACGCTCCCAAAATTAGGTATACATCACCCATCTTGTGTCGTCAGATACATGGTACAGAATACAAATACAACTTACTAATACAACTGTCATGTACAATACGACAAAACATAACTGTGAGTTTGAATACAATTATTGTCTACTAGAGACTATACAAACTCAAAAGGAGTCCTCATTACAATTATTGTCACACTATTTAATAGAATAGTGAGGACTACTAATACTATCATCTAGTCCATCACTCCGTTCCTCGACTCGTCCCAGCTATATTCTCATTTCCTGAAGAGAACATTGAAAGAAAGGGTGAGCTCAACTAGCCCAATAAGAAATATTATGACTAAGATAATGCAGAATAAATTATCATTAGCCTTCAACAGTGTTAAACTGATAAAATATAACGAACATCAAGTTTAACTGCAGCAGAACAAGCAATCCATTAAAAGAGTCAAGTAGAGAATAAAATCTACTATCTTCTATGATTTAAAAGGTTTTTCAACACTGTTATCGCTGGGACTCAGCTTAATAAAATAATCCACATCATCGAATCACCCCTGCACTACGGCCAAGGATATTCTTTAGCATCACGACCACAATTATCCATGCACTATGGGCCAATAATATGTGTGTACTCATTAATGGTCATGATCATGCTAACAACTGTCCATCATTGCACTACGGGCCAATGAGGGCTTTTACCACATCATTTGTAACATTAAGGTCACGATTATACCGAATAATCTCTGGTCATAATCATACCAAGTCCATCTATGCACTACAGGCCACAGATGACTTTCAACATTTTATAAACATGAGGATGATGACAATGATATAAGAATTTAATAAAACAAGTTCAAGAATTAATTTATCCAAGAATTAACAACGTCCAAATTGTCAACATGATACTGCTTTGTGGAGTAAAATTCAAGAATGCTTAGAAGAATATTTTCATGAAAAGATACTGGATGAACCGCAATTATCAAGGATATTCCACTAATTTCATGGAGTATAGAACTTAAAACTTAACCAACTGAGTATAATAAAGAATGGAATAACAAAAGAAATCACCCGGCATGCGATAGATCGCACAGATAGGTTATTCTAACAGAATAATAAATAATAGAACCAGGTCCGACATAAACGCACAGACAAGATATTCCGACAGAATAATAAATAATGGAACCAGGTCCAGCGTAAACGCACAGACAGGATATTCCGACAGAATAATAAATAATGGAACCAGGTCCGGTGTAAAACACACAGACAGGATATTCCAACAGAATAATAACAAGACGGAACCAGGTCCGGTGTAAAACACACAGACAAAATGTTCCAACAGAATAATAATAAAAACGGAACCAGGTCTGATGTAAAACACACAGACAGGATGTTCCAACAGAATAATAGAAGAATGTCACCAAGTATAGGGTAGACCACGTATACAGGTTATTCCAACAGAATAATAAGAAATGGAATAACAACAGTTCTGTTCATGAATAAGAAAGAATAACACCCCTTACCGTTTTAAAGAAGAACTGAAATAAGGAAGTAGTTAAGTAGCAGAATACTTTTCTTCTCTCTCTCTATAGTTTCTCTCTCTAGAGTTCAGTGAATTCGTAAGAAATAATAAAGGAATGAGCTGCTATTTATAGAAAAATGGAATGCATAGTAACTAATCCATGAACGGTCCAGATTGATTACTTTAATCTGTCGGTCCATATTTAAAGAAAAAACTTTTAAATAAAATATAATATATTATATTTATAGAATAACTTTAATAAAGTATTCTATTTTATATTAAAAGATATTTTTGTTTTATTACGTTAATAATACGAATAAAACAAAACTTCATTATCGTTAAATAATTCATATTATTAACTGACAATAATTGAATCAAACTGAGTGACTTCTCACATAAGCATTAATAATCAATACCGTGTGCTACTATGCAATCACACGTATTACTGTACTTTTACTACCGAGTAGTTCAATAGTATCAATGGTAAAACTTCCGCCGTTATTTTTAATAAAATATTTTTCTCGTTTTCTCAATCCGACAATAATTCCGTTGTGGGGTCCACCAATGATTGTGCCATTGTACGAATATTCCCTGTTAAAACGAATATTCTCCGACCAATCGAATATTATATAACAACTTGCGTACTTTGCAAAATTTATAAATATTACCCACAACTATAACATTATATCAACATAACTCCATAATATTCAAAAATGATATTTATAGAAAATTCATCTTTATTTATAAAAGTTGGGGTCTTACAACTTGGATTGGTAAGAGAACTTAATAAGCAAATTAATTCCTATCTACTAACTAAACTAGTAAAGCAAATAAATAAATAAAAATTCCTGGGTTGCCTCCCAGTTAGCGCTTGAATTATAGTCTTTCAGCCTGACTTTGTCTGGTCAATGCTATCCAATTCCTCTTCGATAGTTTAGGAACCCTCCATCCATCGAAAATAATATAGCTTTTGGTAGGTTCCCATTTGTGATGGCTATTGAGTTAAAGTCACCTAGCATGCTTTGTTTAAATATGTGCCCAATTGAGAATGTTGAATAACTAGGTGCTTTTCCGTCCGTTGAGCCTATGACTCGATTGGGGCTTTGAGGCTTGGTAAAAACAATGGGTTCTTCTTCTATCCTTTCCTCCTCCTCCCACCATGGCTTCACATTTGTACTAGCTCTCATGTCATAAAGAGCCTTGCCGACGACATAACTACCGAGCGGGCACGGTTTTGCAAATCTAACTGGACCCTTGATCTGTGGCGGAGAAGGAACTTGGGGCACTAATAACATTGGTTCATCCTCATTGGTACTCATAGTTAGTTCTTCACCGACCTTATTTTCATTATCACCACTTGTCTCCTCTTTTTAAATATCTCGTGTCTCATCCAGTTGTAGATTTGGCTCGGGCACTTCATCAATCTCGGAATCCTCATCATAACACCAATCGTTTCGAGGAAGGTTGCTTACGGCTTTGGTCAATTGATCAATCTTATTTTGAAGATTTTGAATTGTTATCTCTTGATTCTGAATTGACCGCTCTTGATTAATCATCCTTTCCTTAGTTGATGCTACAAATTTGAACCACAAATCCTCCAAACTTGAATTATCTGTCTTAGTTTTGGAATCCATGTATTGAGGACCATGAGTTGAAGTGGTGATGAGTTGTTCCATCTGGTGCTGAAAATTATGGCTCGATATTTCTTGACTCATCATCCTCTCCTCTTGGTTTGCTATAATCCTTAACATGAATTCCTTCAACTCTAAATTGTCTTCTTGTCGCATTGGAGGTGGATATGAGAATTCCACCGTGTATGTTGGATTTGGAGTAGAGTATTGACCTTCATAAGTATATCTCCATGAAGAATCCAAGTGGTACCCCCAAACTTGATCATAATTATCATATGCATACTGATTGAGGTAGTTACCACCATACTGTACCGACCCTAGATTGATGGTGCATTGATTACTCGGGTGATTGCCAGCAGAATAGTCACACATAACTGCCATCCTTCGACTCCTTTGGGCTGCAAAAACGTCCAACTTCCTTGAAAGTTCTTCAATATGTGCTGACATTGCAGAAAATGCATTAAGTCCATCAATCCCCGTTTCCCTTGGTTGAGTCATGTTAGTGTATGGCCATTGATACACAAAGTCATCCATGATACCTGAAAAGATAAAAATATAGGAAGAGAATTAAAAATAAAAATAAAAATGTTTAAATTAAGACTAATTTGATTGAAATTAATATTGGCAAAGAGATATTAAACTAATTCCCCGGCAACGGCGCCAAAAACTTGATGGGTAAAATCTAATTACGCACAACACGCAAGTATAGTTGGTCAACAAGTAATAAAGTGATAAGTTGAGTGTCGTTCCCATAGAGAATTAGTTAACAAGAATTACCAAGTACTAACATATAACCAACTCAATCTTATTTAAACGAATGAATTTCAATTTATAAGTAAACTAATTCTAATTGCCACTAGTTAAATTAAGATTATGGAGATTTAAGATCACAACTTCACTTATTGTTGCATTTAGGTTAACACACTTCTCATCAATTATTCTCTATCCTGAATTGTTCATCAAGAACATGAAAGTAGTATTAACCACCTCTCGATGCACTAATACCGTATTAACATCAATCCACAATTAAGATATAAATATGTTAAACACCTTAATCAACTAACCCACTATATCTCTATGTGAATTACAATTGAAGAAAGTTTAAGAATAAGTTCTCTATCCGATTACATGCGATGTCAAGCATATCTCTACCTTAACATTCACCAAGATTAAGTTATTCACAAAATCATGAACACATGCTATCATGATAAGATCTAAATCAATACTTCATCTCTCGAGTTCATATATATTATCAAAGTAATTGATGGCTAATCAATTAAACAATTAAGTTCAAATCACAATAGACAACCCTCACAATAGAATATTATAATTGATAGCGAAGCATATTAAAATAAACTACACAATAAGATCCATTGTAATCTTAAACAAAGAATTAGTTCATTGAATTAAAACTAAGAATCCACAATTGAATAATTATTAAAAGATAAAAATAGAAGAAGAGAAGAAGATAGAATCTTTGGTCTATGGATTTGATACTCCCTCCTTGCTCCTACTTTGAATCTTCAATGGTCTCCAAGTTGCGTCAATCTCCAAATCTAACAAGAGCTAATGTTTTCTCCTACTCTACTCTAATGTAATCTAATAGAATCCTCTCTACAATCTAATCTCTATAATCTCCCCTCTAATCCTTGTGTTTCTCCCCCTTTTATAAGCTTCTTCATATGTCTTTAAGTCCTCTTGGAAGTCCTTGAGTCAATCGGATCGAAACAATCCTTCCCGAACTCAAATTTGGCCAAAAACGAGATTTCTGCACATACCACCGCCCCGACGGGGGTTTATACACTAAAAGTTCCTACCCTGGCGGGGTAGGGTACCGTTTAGCAGCTGCTATGCCTGCCCCGACGAGGGTTTTACTAAGGAAACGCCCGCCCCGGCGGGGGTCACTTTTATGCTCTGATGTCCCTTGCTAAAACGCCCATAACTTTTGATCCGGGAGGAGTTACGGGGTCTGCCACCTATCAAATCGAAGATATCGACGAGCTCTAAAACTTTCATTCTTTGAGATTTTAGAAATAACAGACGAATGAATGTTGAAATAGGCCTCGAAGTAGATGTTGTGTAAAATGCAAGTATGAGAACTCTTGGCTTTGATCTTCGTTGATAAAAAGGCCATAACTCTTGCATCTGAACTCCGATTGGGATGATTCAAGATGTTTTGGAAAGCAAAAAAGACGCTCTATAGTACAATCTAAGTTCCAAGCCAAGAACATGCATCCAACTTGGTGTTAAAAGTCCTTCAATCTTTCTTTTTTGCAATTGATTGTGTATTTTGGTCTAAAAGATGTCCGAATTGCTTTTCCTTGCTTCTTCATGCTAATGTTATGTCATAGACTGTAAAATAACATAAAATGTATGAAAAGTAACTAAGAAACATAGGTTTAAGCAATTAATTCAAGTAATTGATACCGGATATGTAGGTATAAAACCTACTTATAATGACCATGGAGGTAATTCTATAACCTCATGGAAGCCCATGCTAAAGCGCAATAAGTTTTCTCAATCAGAGTGTACTTGTGTTCACTGATGCTGAATCTTTTACTGAGGTAACATATAGCTCGTTCTTGGCCTCTATTGTCCTTCTGTCCCAGCATATAGTCCATGGCATTGCTACTTACTGACAGGTACATAAACAGAGGAGCATCATCTCTGGGTGGTACCAAAACGGGAGCTTTGACTAACTGATCTTTGATCATAAGGAAGGCCTTCTGGAACTCATCATTCCATTTCATGGAGGAGTTCTTCCTTAACAACTTAAAGATTGGCTCACAGGTTGCTGTGAGTTGACAGATGAACCAGCTAATGAAGTTGATTCTTCCTAAAAATCCCTGTATTTCCTTCTCTGTCTGAGGAATGGGCATTTCCGTAATGGCCTAGATTTTGGTAGGATCCAGCTCAATTCCTTTATGGCTGACTAGAAATCCTAGTAACTCGCCTGATTTAACGCCAAAGGCGCACTTGGCTGGATTCAACTTCAAGTTATAATTACACAACCTGTTGAATAGTTTTCTGAGATGGTCTAAGTGGTCATCCTCCTTCTGGGACTTGAAAATGATGTCATCCACGTAGATCTCTATCTCTTTGTGCATTAAGTCATGGAAAAGAACCATCATAGCTCGTTGATAGGTAGCTCCAACATTGATAAGGTTGAATGACAACCGTCTGTAACAAAAGGTACCCCAAGGCGTGACGAAAGCAGTTTTCTCACGATCTTCCTCAGCAACCATAATCTGATAGTACCCCGCAAAGCAATCAGCGAAGAAGTACATGTTATATTGAGCAGTATTGTCAATGAAGATGTGGATAAATGGCACGGGAAAGCTGTCCTTTAGGCAAGCTTTATTCAAATCCCGGTAATCTACGTAAACTCGTACCTTTCCTCCAGGTTTAGGCACGGGCACAATATTGGATATCCACTCAGGATATGTAGACACCATGATGATGCCAGCTTGAAATTGTTTCACAATTTCTTCTTTCACCATTAAACTCCACTCAGGTTTCAATCGCCTGAGCTTCTGCTTGACTGGCTAAATCCCTCTTTAATGAGAAGATGATGAAGAACAATGTCAGTGGACAAACCCACCATATCTTCATGAGACCATACAAACACATCCTAGAATTGGGTTAGTAGCGTAACCATGTCATTCCTTTGGTTTGGGGTAAGGTCTGATCCAATCTGGATTAACTTAGGGCTTTCTAAGGTTACGAGATTGAAGGAAGTGGTTTGATCAAGGTTGGGTTTCGATTTGTCTTTGACCCATTCTTGAATTTCTGGAGGCACCTCAATGTCCTCATGTATTTCCATCAAGGCTGAATTCATATCTACATCAAAGTCACAATCTTTGTGGAGAAGAGGCACCGTATCAGCAAGTACAGGCACATCTAAACTCAAGGTCCTGAAATAAAATATGCTTTCACTTAGTATATATGAAGCGTTTTGATCATACATAGTGTTAGCATGTATTGGCAAAATAAACTGCTAATACTATACAGAAAAGTAAGCAGTTATTATATCTTCAGGGCAGAAAGAGTTTCTGCCTGTTTTACCCTTGTCGACCAATGCAAGGAGTGCTGCTCCAATTGGCAAGGATAAAGTCTGGGTGCACTGCAGTGATGGAGGGGTTGTCATCGTCCCCCTTCTCTCAAATGATGACCATGACGTCTGGGCAATCATCGTTTGGGGTATATCTATTTGTATGTTCATCATGGATGATGATACGCATGCCCGACATTATCCGGACGACGTTCTATTTAACTCTCTATTTCTCTTCCTCCACTGCGGGATCTGGAACAAAGATTTCTTTTACTTTGAATGGTACTAGTTTGGGAAATAGCATAGCCATCACATTGGCTGGCACCTTTACAGGAGGTTGTGCGGACTCAATGTTAGAAGGCGAAGATAAATGCCGCGTGGTTGAAGCCGAAGGAATCTGCTGATGCTTATGAGGATTCCTCTGACTATAACTGGCAGAATAGCCTAATCCAGCTATCCCAGTTTGACTGGTTACTTGGATGGGATATTTGATACCTTGGTGATCTTTACCCAGCCCTTGTCCTGGTTGATGACCCAAAGACATCATTTCCTGAGTAGCCGACATTACTTCGGCAGAGATCTTGAGTACTGGTAATGGCGTTCCCAGAGCATGGTATTGAGTATTGCTCAATTCCAAGGCATACAAATTGACTGGTTCAACATCTGCATTAGCATTGATGAATGGCAAATCCCCGTGTCGAGGACATTCTGGTTCAGCGTTGACAGTAACCAGGCTATTATTGATAATGTATTTTAACTGTTGATGAAGGGTGGAGGGGACTGCCCCAGCCATATGAATCCACGGTCTTCCCAAGAGCAGGTTGTATCCCGAATCTATCTTGAGTACATGGAAAGACACGCAGAATGTATGGGGACCAATCTCAATTTGTAGCTTAATTATTCTGAAAGAATTTTGGCGGCCTCCGTCAAAAGCTTTGATGACCGTATGGCTGCTCTGAATTCGGTTAAGATTAATATTCATCTTCCACAACGTGGCATATGGACAAATATTTAGAGATGAGCCTCCATCTACCAAGACTCCAGCCAGTATATATTCGGAGGACAAGATCGCAATGTGTAACGACTTGCAATGACCGGTCCCTTCGGGCGGTATATCATCATCAGTGAAGGATATCACATTGTTGTTGAAAATATGATCAACCAGGTGTTGAAACTTTTTCGTATCCACTAATTTTGGTAGATAGGCTTCTTCTAAAACCTTTAGTAAGATCTTCCAGTGATCCTCAGAAGTTAGGACCAAGTCCAAAATAGAAATTTGGTGTGGAGCTTCTCTCAAGTTTAGAACCACCTTGGCTTCGTGATGACCCATAGTGCAGAGGAATTTTTTAGTCTTCTCCATGGGTAATTTCCCCTTTGATTTGATGGTAGGCTTCATCACCCGTTGGGGAAGATATAGTGGATTTTCCTTCGATACTATAGCAGTTGTATGTAAGGTGGATCCTTCACCTTCTCCACAATTCCACATAACTATGTGTAAGCTAACAATAGGATATTGTGCTCTGCATGGTAAGTTGACTGGCTCGGGAGCGGCCACTTTTAAAGGATTATTGCTTCCTCTGAGTTGAATTGTTGGTATAGTGAATGGCTTGACAATATCATCAGCCTCAGTGGATATAACTGATACCAATCCCTTCCATTTAGTAGGACAGGTATTCTCACTTCCACGTAGTATAGTATCATCATCTGCTAAGTGCAGGATACCGCTGTCAATGAGATTCTGGATAAAATGGCGGAGTGCCCAGCATTCCTCTGTGTTGTGACCGCGAGAATTGGAATGATACCGACATACTCCATCAGTATTGTACCGTCCTGAACGGGGGTTGATTGGAGGTAGACGGGAATTGATCCTTCCTTCATTGATTAGCATTTGAAGGATTTCCTCCATAGGTTGGCCCAGATGTGTGAATTCCCTTCTGTTGGCAAAATCACGACGAGCTTTGGCATTCGCTCTCTTTGCCACTTTTTCCTCCAGAGTTTCACTTTTTGAAGGTAATATAGGAATATTCATAACAATAGGGAGGAGATTAGCATGCTCCTGACTTACTAACTGGCGTGTAACTTGATGCTGGTAGGTCACTAGTTCTGCTAGTTGTTCGATCTGTTTGCATAAAGCTTTCATCTTACGTTCCATTGTGAATTGGAACCCGGTACAATCCCATTTGTCCACCCCGTCTCTAGTGGTCTGAGATAATTCGTAGTTGAAATTGGAACTTTGTCCATTGCTCCAATTAATCATGTTGACCTCTTCTTCTTTGTGTTGAGGAAGAGGATTATCTTGAACGTGAGGCTGATCTGGTTTGGTGATCACGATCTCACCATTGTCTATCAGGTCTTCGATTTTGTGTTTCAAGGCCCAATAATCTTGAGTATCATGTCCAGGTGCCCCGGCATGATATGCACATTTCTTAGCAGCATTAAAACCCCGTCCATTAGGGCTGGCTGGTGAAAGAAGATGCGTGATTTTCTTATGCGTTGTCAGAAGAGTGAGAATATTCTCGAGTGAGTCTCCTAAGGGTGTGAACACTCGAGGGCATCTAACTTCTCCACCTTTTGGTACTGGAGGATTTGAAGACTGAGCATGAAAGGGAGTGCAACTTCTCCTTTCAACAGCCATGTTCTGATTACCTTACATCTTCCTTTTTCTTTTTATGGACCCTCTGGGGGTTGTTTCCATAATTTCCAGACTGGATGTGCTCAACAACTTTAAGGGCAGCTAGGTCTTGAATCTTTCCTAACTTCAATCCCATCTCAACCATCTCCCCGTGTTTGATCATTTTAGAAAATGTTTTACCGATGCTGGCTAACACTCTTTCATAGAAAGGAGCTTCTTGTATATCTATGAAGGTCATGACCATTTCTGATTCTGTCATGGAAGGAATAACTTGAGCAGTAAGGCGCCTCCACCTTTGAGCAAACTCTCTAAAAGACTCGTTAGACTGTTTCTTGACCTCGATAATCTGATACCAGTCAGGAGCCATTTGAGATTGGAAGTTGTATTGAGTGATGAAGGTGTGTGCTAGCTCTTCCCAGCTATGGATCTTGGAGTTTTCTAATCTGGTATACCATGAACGGGCTTCTCCAGTCAGACTTTTCTAGAACAGCTGCATTCTGAGCTTCTCGTCCTTTGCATAAGATCCTAGTTCTCCAATGAATACCTTCAAATGGGTATAAGGATCTCCTAACCCGTCAAACTTTTCAAAGTTAGGAGTCTTAACTTTTTCTGGATAATTAACACCAGGGAATATACAAAGGTTAGCATATGAAACACTCCTGTGTGCTCCAATTCCTTTGATTGTGTGAAGATTCTCTTCCATTTGAAGGACTTGCTTTCAGATGTCACCAGTGTCTGGATCTCCAGTGGGATGGGTTGTCACATGACTTTTGTTGGTTGTATCAAACTGCAGTGCAGGTATTGTAATGACCTGGGCTCCCCCTTATATAGAGGATTCAGTATGTACGTGTATTTTTGGACCCTGCGTAGATTGATATAGTTCTTTAAGTAGAACAGCCAAGTTTGTAATTTTTTTAGTTAATCTGTCGAATTCTTCGCGAGACACTGGATTAGACTGGTCAGATGAAGACATAATTGATTGTAGGTCCGCGGCCTTTTTGGATTTTGACCGGGTAGTAGGTCCGATGGATTCCCTGCAAAAGACTTGCATAGTTTAGTCTTTAGGGAATGCGTAAATATTAACATTCTATGTGGTGTGTCTTTCCTTTAGGATTTTTATCCTACAAAACAGAGGTCAGTTGTAATACGTGATAGCATGTTAATTTGAATATGTATATGCACATATTTCTTCATATTTCTCATTACACGGAGATGAATATGGCATGAATAGTGTAAGTAATGCAAAAGTATGAAGAGACTTTCCTCCGTGTTGGGTTTATCAGAGGCTGACCTATCTTAGGTTACTCTCGCGGCTTTTTGGCATGAAGGTTCCCAAATCATCGCAATTTACTCAACGGGAAATTAATCTGGTCTTTTAACTAGAACGAATTTGGGTGGTGCCTTTCCTGACCCTCGGGGAATTAGTCTTCCCGCGAGTCCAGTAATCAAACACCGACGGGATAGCCTCCTGGTGGAGGGACCACACAACATACATTCACATACATTGCGTCTTACCGTATGAAAATGATAACATACGCGAAGCACTAATATCATAAGCAGATATGGTGCGAAGCACTAAGTGCAATAAGGAAATGCATTCGTACACATTCATCATAAATGTAAATGCAACATCCACAAATAAGCAGATAATAGTTTTGAAAAGATTTTAGTAGCAGCTTAAGTCCTCTTACTTGAGTCCCCAACAGAGTCGCCACCTGTCGACGTCGGGATTTTTATTTGTCCCTTTTCGTTACTTGTTCTTTGGTGTTCTCATTTTAGGTGAGATTTGTTTGAAAAAAAAAGTGAAAAAGGTCTGACATGTATAATGTCGACGATTGGACTATAAGAGTCGCCAGTTGGTTTTTTAACTGGTTGTACCAACACAACCGAGAAAAGGTTTGCACATTGACCCAGTGATGTGACACTACTAAATAGGTCGGTGAAATCGAGATTCAATTAGGGTATGGGGACTTACTTATGCGGAGGGAAGGTGGTAGGCACCCCCCGACATCCGTGTTGCCACGGTGATTGCCACTTTTTAAGAAACTATTATCTGAATTTGTGTGTGTGTGGATTAATGTATTGTTATTTGGAAGTAGTGCTATGCCTCGTTTGCACCTATATACAAAGGGTTTGAATTTATGTAAAAATTCAGTTTTAAACAAGATATACTAGTGATGTTTTAGAAAAGAGGTTTTTTCAAACCCTTTTGCTCAATAGTAATGGAGGCCTTTGATACTTCCATTTTATTCCGTATTCGGCTGGATTGATTTTATTTTACAGATGCGAGGCATTTCTATGAAAATATTGTACAAAAGGTGTTGAAATCCTCATGGGTATGAAAACTATCTGAGGACATCCAAACATCACAGATAAATTTACAAGTTGCTTACAGCTGAAAAATGTCCATCACGGGAACCGAATCTAGATTCAGTGGACTGAACCTGTGATCACATGATTCCTAGGCTCACATGATGCCACAATTGATATAAATGCAGTAAGCAGGTATATATATAAAAGCTTTTATATATATATATATATATATATATATATATATATATATATATATATATATATATATATATATATATATATATATATATATACAGACATGATCTCCAACCACGAAGCACCTCCATGGAGGATCAGAAATGTAAATAAAGTTGTAAAAGCTATCAACCGCCATGGAGGAGACTCCAGGCAGGACAAAACGTAAATAAAGCTATAAAGACAGTCGACCACCACGGAGGAAACTCCAGGCGGGACGAAATATATAGAAAGCTGTAAAAACGGTCAACCACCACGAAGTAGACTCCAGGTTGGACGAAATGTATATATATATATATATATCAACTGTTGTTAGATTTTGTCCGATGAGCCTGTATTTTATATTCGGTGCGTTTATTGCTTTGATATATATATATATATATATATATATATATATATATATATATATATATTAAAGCGATAAACACACCGGATGTAAAATCCAGGCGCATCGAACAAAGTTTGACACACAGTTTATATATATAAGTATATATATACAAAAGTAAATAAACGCTCCAGACCGAAGTCTAGGCTCAATCAAGGCATAACTTGATAATATTAGTCCATATATATATATATATATATATATATATATATATATATATATATATATATATATATATATACAAACTGAAATAAAATCACGGACCGAAGTCCAGGCAAATACACGCAACACGACTCTCAACTTGAAGAAAGGTGTGTGCAAAGATGAAGAGAAAGGTATTAAAGTGTGTGAGAAGGCTTACAGTGGGCTGTCAAAGAAGACTTCTATATCTTTAAAGTAGATAAACACTGGCTTCAGTAGGTACAAAAGTAGCTATATGTGAGCTCACAAGTGTTTAAAATTAGAAAGCACTCAGTTTAGGGTGAGTACAGAGCAAATTGGGCAGGGCTTCCTTGCCATTTTCTCTTACAAAATGGCCACTCCAAACCCACTATTTATAGAGGGTGGAGCCGTAGGTGTACCTGCAGCTGGGCCGCAGGTGTACCAGAGGTTGCCCAGGGTGGCCCGGGGTTCGCAAGTCCCGCCATCTCGAAGTACTTGCACGTAGGTAATGTGATGTCTGCTCGAACTTTTAGAATTACAATCTGGGCATCCGACTGAGGTATATATGACCTGTTTCGGACCGCCGTTATCGAGAGTTACACAATGACATGGGATTAGAGGTTGTACGAAGTTATGAAGATGGGACGGTGCCCTCCGGTCTTCAGCTTCAAATTCTATCCGTTATCCTGCGCAATAGTCACTCGGGATTCCTGTGTAGAAATGTATGTCTGAAATGTTGAGACGACGTTATGTGGCGTTATATTAGCAAGATGACGACTTTGCCCCTCACCGGGGTTATCTCCGATTTGGGCTGATAAAGCAGATGTTGCTCAGGGTTATCGCTGAGATTAGACTACTACAATGGTTGAAGGTCCTCAGTGTCATCTCTGAGGTGTGCATGTCCTCCTGGTGTTATTGTCAGGTCTTGTACTGGGTATCTCATTGTGAGCACCGAGATTGAAGCTGATTGCATTTGAAACAAGCATTTTTGGGGTTATCTCCGGAACTGCATTTCTTAGGGTTATCGCCAAGGTTGGTAGCTATTCCCATGGTTAGGACTGAGACTGGATACCTCGGGGTTATCTCCGAGATTAATCGGTCTTCTTCGGTGTGTGCTCCTGTATTGGATCTACACGCCTCGGGGTTATCTCCGAGGTTGGAACTGTTACTACCGATGTGTGTTCCAGGGTTGAGGCTGTTGCTCCCAGTGTGTGTTCTGGGGTTGAAACTGAGCTTTCGGTAGTATCCATACTGGATGTGAATGATCTTCCAGAGTTCCCTCTTGAAAGACAAATCTGTGCTCCTGCAATGTTAGTGACAGATGTACAGAAAATTTTGAGTGTCTACATATATAATATTAACCAAAGTGTTAACTGATTTATAATATTCATATTCAGTGATTCGTGTGGCAATATATATATATATATATATATATATATATATATATATATATATATATATATATATAGACACTCGAAATTTTTTGCATACCTGTTACTAACATTGCATGAGGGCAGAATCGTCTCTCAGAGATAACCTTGAAAGACAGCTCAGTTCAATCCCAGAGACAACCCTGGGATATTCAGTTATTACCATCTCGGAGATAACCCCGAGATACTCAGTCTCAGTCCCAGGAACAACACCGAGAGTTTCAGTTTCAACCTCGGAGATAACCCCGAGGAATGCAGTTCAAATGCCGAAAATCACACCGGAGAAGACCATTTCATCTAGCGGATAACCCTGAGATACTCAGTCTCAATCCCGAAAATAACACCGAGAAATATATTATCAACCTTGGAGATAACCCTGAGGCATGCAGTTACAGTTCTGGAGAAAACCCCAAAAATGCTTGTTTCAAACCCATGCAATAAGCTTCAACACTCGGTGATAACCCCGAGGCACTTATTTCCAAGTCTGAAGATAACCCTATGAGGTTAAGCACACCTCAGAGACAACTCTAAGGACGATCAACACCTACAACAGTCCAATCTCAGAGATAACCCTGCGCAACGACCTCTAAAACAGCTTAAACCAGAGAAAACCCCGTTGAGGGGCTGATATGTAGGTTTTATACCTATATATTCGGTATCTATTACTTGAATTAGTTGCTTAAACCTATGTTTTGTAGTTACTTTGCATGCATATTGTGTTCATTTCAGACATTTTATATTATTTTGTAGGCTATGGCACGACATTGGCATGAAAAAGCAAGAAAAAACAATTCGGACATCTTTTGGACTAAAATACGCAATCAAATGCAAGAAGGGAAGATTGTTGGACTTTTAACACCAAGTTGGATGTATGTTCTCAGCTTGGAACTTGGATTTTATTGTAGACCTGCTTCTTAGCTTTTCGGAACATCTTGAATCGTCCCAATCAGAGTTCAGATGCGAGAGTTATGGCCTTTTTATCAACGAAGATCAAAATTAAGAGTTGTCATGCTTGCCATTTACATAGCATCTACTTCAATCTCAATTTCTGCCTTGATTCGGACAGAATCTGTCAATTCTCAAAGAATAAAAGTTATAGACATCGTCGATATCTTCGATTTGATAGGTGGCAGACCTCGTAACTCCTAGCGGATCAAAAGTTATGCCTGTTTTACCAAAGGATGTTGTAGCATAAAATAGAGTAGCGTGGGCCCCATTAAAAATGGTGCGGGGCGAGCCGGGCAACCAGTTTCTCTGCTACAGTAGCACAGGGCGTGCCCAAAATGGCCTAGGAACAGCGTGGGGCACGCCGATCGACGGAGGGAGAGTTAAATTGGGTTATTTGATGTCCAATTTGAGCTAGAATAGGATTCTTAGTTGCCTAACTTGCTAGGGTGACCATTAGAACTATAAATACTTGATTTTAACTTAGATTGGGAGGCTAGTTTTGGAGGATTCCATTAGATTAGATTAGAATAGATTATGAGTACAACCCTAGTTCTTATTAGAGTTGGAGGTTGAAGCAACTTGGAGACCATTGAAGATCAAGAGCAGGAGCTTGAGGAATATGAAGATTTGCTGACAACAGATTTATTCTTTACTCTACTCTTATTTTTATCTTTTAATGTGTATTCAAGTGTGGATTCTTAGTTTTAATTCAATGAACTAATTCTTTGTTTGAGATTACAATGAATCTTATTGTGTAGTTTATTTTAATATGCTTCGCTATCAATTATTATGTTCTATTGTGAGAATTGTCTATTGTGATTTGAACTTAATTATTTAATTGATTGGCCATCAATTACCGTGATAATCTATATGAACTCGAGAGATGAAGTAAAGGTTTAGATCTGATTATAATAGCATGTGTTTGTGATTTCTGCATAGATGGAATTCATGATTCGTGTTTAGGATAGAGATATGCATTTACGTCATATGTAATCTTATAGAGAACTTGTGCTTTAAATCCTTTTTAATTGTAATTCACATAGGGATATAGTGGATTAGTTAATTTGGGTGTCTTGCTTAATTCTATCATCTATGGATTTAAGTGAGTATGGGTATTATGCATCGAGAGGTGGTTTTATCTGCTTTAGTGTTCTTGATTAACAATTCAGGATAGAAAATAATTGATGAGAAGTGTGTTAACTTAAATGAAGCAATAAGTGAAGTTGTGATCTTAAATCTCTATAATCTGATTTTTAATTAGTGGTAATTAGAATTAGTGTAATTAAATAATTTAATTTATATAATTTGAAATTCATTCGTTTAAATAAGATTGAGTTGGTTACGGGTTAGTACTTGGTGATTTTTATTAAACAATTCTTCGTGGGAACGATACTCTACTTTCACTTTATTACTTGTTGACCACGTATACTTGCGTGTTGTGCATAACTAGATTTTACCCAACAGGGGCAGAATCGTCATTTTGCCATCCCAATACCACA
The DNA here is from genome assembly GCA_016801055.1 of Panax notoginseng. Classification (NCBI taxonomy): domain Eukaryota; kingdom Viridiplantae; phylum Streptophyta; class Magnoliopsida; order Apiales; family Araliaceae; genus Panax; species Panax notoginseng. Next base: position 54,680,284 of record CM029023.1, on the reverse strand, counting down.
TTGCGCTGTCTCAACATTCAAACATACATTCTATACAGAAATGTCCTACAAGAACCAAAGAGCTCCAATCCTGAGTGACTACTTCATAAGATAGCGCACCGGATAAAATTTAAAGCTTGAAGACCAAGGGTATGGTCCCATCTTTCTGACTTCATACAACCTCTAATCCCATGTCATTGTTTAGCTCTCGACAACAGCATGCCGAAAAATGTCTTATACACCTCGATCGGATGCCCGGATTGAAGTTCTGAAAGTTCGACCGGACATAACATTGCATACATGCACGTACTTCGAGACGGTGGGACCTGCGGAACCCGGGGCACCACGGGTAGCCGCAGGTACACCTGCGGCTGCCCCTCGATAAATAGAGGGCTTGGGGAAGCCATTTTGAAGAGAGAAAGGGCAAGGAAGTCCTGTCCAATTTGCTTTGTACACACTATAAACTGAGTGCTTTCTCATTTTAAACACTTGTGAGCTTCTATATTGTTATATTTTTACCGGCGGGAGCTGAGTGTCCATCCATTTAAAGTCATTGAAGTCTTTTTGGTAGTCCACTTTAAGCCTTCTTACACTTTCTAAAGTCTTTCTCCACTACTGTGCACACACAGTTCTGCACGTTGAGAGTCGTCTTACGTGTGTATACCCGGACTTTGGTCCGTGGCTTTTATTTCTTTTTGTATATATATATATATTATATATATATATATATATATATATATGTATATTTATATATATGGACTAACATTATCGAGTTATGCCTCGATTGAGCATGGACTCACGTCTGAAGCGTTTATTTGCTTATATATATATATATATATATATATATATATATATATATATATATATATATATACATTTCGTCCCGCCTAGAGTTTATGTAACGCCCCCAAATTCAAGTATTTGAAACCCGAACTTAGTGCTTCACAATACCATTTCTATGAGCGAAATAATAGTAATAATAATAACAATAATATAAATACCCAACTTAATTTACATATATCAGAGTCTAATCCCAGTTTCTCAACCTTTACTACATTACATTAAATGATAGATAATAAATATCAAAGTCTTAATAACGTCTAACTATTACATAAGATACCATAAAGTTTATTCTTCTAGCTTTCCTTTTCCTTTGTCCTTGTCTGAACCTTCAAGTTGATTACACTTAGCTGAAAACATTTACATTTAAAATAAGAACGAGCATTTGATTGCCCAGCAAGTAATAACAACAATAATAATTAGCTGAAAGAAGTAAATGTTTTCTGTGAATGATAATCTACAATGAATCAACAGTTGTGAAGTAAGCTGAATCAATAATAACAACATATCAAATCTATCTCAAATTTTAAAACTACGTACTGACTATAAATGGAGAGCAGTCAACAGACTATGAACTTTGTTTCCGAATTTCGATATTTAACTGAATAACAAGAATTAATTATACGCAATGTCAAAGTGGAATATTTTTCAGAGTTTATGCTGAGTGATCCCTAAGGATCTTGAACTTAATTCTCGAGTAACTATCAAAAATTTGCTTTGATATACCCAGGTGTATCAGATAACCGTAAAGATTAAGTCATACCCCTCTACAAGTATAACAAGTGATCAGCTTAATTATATCCTATATTATGCATAATACTTAACTGTGCGCAATAGTCGAATATACGACCAATAGTTTTTCCTTTTGTATTAAAGGTTGTTCTTCTCAGTCCTACAATCAGAATTTGAATTATAACAACGAAATACCATGATTTCAATATCTGATCACTTTTTCGATCTAGCCGAAATAATTGGCATTGACCTAACAATAATAATTGAGTTCTTTTCCCAGACCTATCAAGTTCTAACAATTATTCGTCTAGCCAGAATAATTAGCTAAGACATATCTCAACGCTATCTACAAATCTATGTCTAGCCGAGTCAAATAGCTTAGACATCTTTTAAATTAACATATACATACTGGAAAATAATAAGTATGTATCAACATGTGATTAAATACAATAATTATCTAAGTGGGGTCACTTATTTAACAAATTTTAGAAATTAACGAACAGAATATATATATCTGGATTGTACAATATTTCTGAATTGATAACCAATGATCGGATAGAATTCAAGAACTGGCATATCGACAAAAGTATAGATTCATGAACAATAACAGTAACAATAGAGTCCTAAAACTGGCTTACACATGTCCATTGCATAAAATAAATGCAAATGTTAGATACTTGCCTGGTCTGCTGCTTAGAGTTACGCAACTTAGTTTTATCTTTTATGTCGAGACCTGTTATTAATAAGATCATTCTATCGATTAGAAATATATCTCATAACACATAGTACTGCTATTTGCAGTCAGCACATAACCTAATCATATTGTTACATAGTTATATCAGTCATTGTATCATAAACAAACACTTATACTGTAACAATCCAGATTTTTAATTATAATATTTAAATATTTATTGAATTATATAAATATTTAATGGATGTGTTTATCATTGAATAAGTATTTGTTTAATTGATTTGATGTGATTTGATTATTTATTTGTTTAATAAATAATTAATGAGTTAGGGAAAGTAATTATTTTGAAATAGTAATCTAATTTAATTTAATAATTAAGTTAGAGAGTTTATAATGATTAAATAAATTATTATATTATGCAATGAATTATTATTAGAATTAATTAAATTAAATATGAAAACTTAATTAATTAGAAGTGTGACAAATAACTATATTATAAATGGTTATTAAAATAAATTAAAATAGTTTTACTTTATCTTGCCAAACAATGCTTAAATATATTAAGTCTTTAATTTTAAAGTATTTTGCTAAACAAAGCCTTATGACTTTTGGAATTTCCAATTTTTGAATTTCAATAAAATAAATAAAATAATAAATATAATATATTTATATTATATACGTTAGTTTTGTAACTGTTATTTTATTAAGTTTGGCGTATTAAAGATTAACAGTTTTGGTTTTTCTCCTTAAAGCTATCAGTTGTTCTTTTTACGTATTCTAGTTTGCTAGCCTAGAGATTACAAAGAGTTGAGAGAATTGTGAGAGAACTTAAGCAATTTCTGGCAATTTTAGCAAGGATTACAAGAGTTAGCAAGAATTGTCTGAGCAAATTGAAGGTATGTTATATAACCCTTAATATATATGCTACGACATAATTTTTCATGAGTTTCACTGTGTAAAAATTCTTTACAAATTCTCTGTGAAGTTTAAATTCTCTTGAATTGTTGTATAAACTGAATAATTGCACTTGTAGGTAATTGTAATGCTAGAGTTTATGTTTAGATAAGGGATTGTACGCTAGTCTCGTTTAGAAAGGAAGAAATTGTTTGAAGTTTATAGATGTTCAAAAATGACTGGTAAAAAAAGTACCAAATATTAATATAATGTAATTGTCTGTAATAGTTTGGTGGTGAATTAATGGTGAAATTGAACACTGAATATATTAACTTGGTAAGAAACGATGAGATTATAGTTGGAATGGACTAAGTTGTTGACTAATAAGAATTTCAGTGTTAAACTTTGTAAACAAACATCGATAATAAAGTTTTGGTTTTAAAACAGTGCGTACAATGATTTAAGTTTTCTAAAATTATTGTTTAATGGTTTAAATTAGTATATGCATGTTGGGTAATGTGTATATGTGTAATTGGCATAAGTTATACATGTTAATTAGTGTTAGAAATTAAGTTATAGATAAAAATTTAGTTGTTCTGTTCATCGTGGGCTGTGTTCTGCAAGTTTCGGCGCCCCAGCGCCAAAATTTGAGCCCCAGCGCCAAAAATCGCGCCCCGGCGCCAAAATTCGCGCCCCAGCGCCAGAAGTTAGCGCCCAAGAACTGAAATTCGCGCCCCAACGCCAATCTCGCGCCCCAGCGCCACTGGTTGGCTTAGTCCTCGCGCCCCAGCGCGGGGACAGAAGTCTGACTTGGACAGTTTTAACCTCCTGTAGTAAAATGACCATAACTTCCTCATACGAACTCCGATTGACCTGATTCAAGATGATCCGGAACGAGGACGAGTAGACCTACAACTTTTGTTCTTTAAGTTTTTCAATTTGAGGTCATTAGGATGGGTCAAAATGGTCATCTTTAGGACTATTGTGTTTTCAGAGGCAATCGGAGGGTGTCGGGCATGCACATATGCATGTGTAGTGCTCCAGACCATAAAAGATGATGTCTTAAGTTATAAAATATGAATGTTAGTAAATATAATGATACTTAACATTAATAAATAATGTATTAGATAAGTTATAGAAGCATAGTAAAGATACACAAGAGAGGCAAATTGGGCGTGTGACGATTGAACGTCGAAACGCCGTGCCAAGTGTTAATAAACTGAAAAAGTGTTTCAATTCCATTGAAATGGATATTATAAGATATGGAATGGGTTTAATATAAAACCAATAAGTATTCCTAGCAAGACTTAAGCACTTAAACTTCGAGTTTGACTAAGAAGAAATATAGTGAGTCATAAGTCGAAAAGTTAACACAATCTAATTGACCATTGTGTATTTATTAATAAGAAAGATTATGAGATATGGAGTAGAGTTTACATTACAATTGCTATGTGTTGTTATGTGAGTAATAGTTGATGTGTATGATTATATAATTGTGTAGGGCACGTGAAGTGCAGATAACTGTAAGATGTTAAGCTATTATTGGTAAACAACGATCAAGGCAAGTCTTTCGGTTCCTATTTTTTACGAGGACTTGATGAACTGTTTTAAATTGCATGATATGTTATGCATGTTGAAATCATGAAATGTTAAAGTCAATATATGACTGCATTGTTTTGGCTAAGTAATGATGATTGAGTAAGGAACTCAATCTTTATATTTGCTATGTGAATTAAAAGCATGTATGCCATGTTACTTTAATAAGATGTATATCGAGCATGTTATTATGTGCTATGTGATGCATGAAAATTGTTAGACTTTGTTGGGCTGTCGAGCTCACTCTTGCAAATAACCACTTTTGCAGGTCAATATTTTAAGGTAAAGATACGTGCTATGTGAGTTATAGAGTGATCTATATTCATGAAGATTACTTATATTTTATGAGAAATGTATTTCATATTTTGAACGTAACATGTTGTTAAAATGTAAGTTGAGCTATCCAATATATATGGATATTTAGTTACGATGTAAGACTTTGTATAGTCATTTTGTTGTAACGATTCATGATATAAGATTGAATCAAAGAGATGTAATGTAATGGTTGCGATTCAGGGCAAGAAAGAAGAAAATATATAAAAGTTTTAAATATTCCACAATTTTATTAAGTTTAACATCGAATAATGATGTATTATTTAGAGGTTGAATGTATGGTTAACGACCGAAGTCGGGATTTAAATTGTATAGGTTTTGGGGTCGTTACATAAACAGTTAAACTATATAGGTCTGGATCAGTTTCGAAATCATTTTGGTGTACTGACGGCTTTATCGGGTAATTATCGAGTCTAAAACTCTATCGTGTAGTTCAATAGTCGTATTATTTTTTATAACCATATAATAATTTTTAAATAATTATTATAATTAATCATGATTTTTCAAACATTGGAATTATTAGTAAATAATTTAAATATTGAATAATGCTATTATCATTAATATTTACTTTATATTAAATTATTAATGAAACCATTGTCAAAATATTAAAGTTATTTATAATAACTCAAAATATTTTTAAAACATTTTTTTATTACCCTTAAATGATTTTTAAAACATTTAAAATCATTTTTAAATAATTACCATTAATATTGTACTATTTATCAAAATATTAAAAGTCATTTAATATTACTTAAAATATTTTTAAATCATTTATATCCTTTTTAAATAATTTTTTAATTTAATAAACTATTTTTAAACTATTTATTTAATATAATTATTAAAAAAATTTAATATCATTAATATTAAATTATTAATGAAATTTACCTTAAAATATTAAAAGTCACATTTTATAACTTAAAATATTTTTAAACTAATTATTTTCATTTAAAATTATTTTTATAATATTAAAATTATTTTTAAACTAATTTATTTAATATAATTATTAAATACATCTAATATCTTTAATATTAAATAATTAATGAAATTTGCTTTAAAATATTAAAAGTTATGTTTTATAACTTAAAATATTATTAAATACCTTATTATCATTTAAAATAATTTTTAATTTAATAAAATCATTTTTAATTAATTTATTTAATACATTTAATAAATAAATTAAATATCAATAATATTCAAATAAATATTAATATTTATCAAAAATATGTAAAATTATTAAAAGTGAATTTTTATAACTTAAAATATATTTTAAAATAATTTTTGTAATTTTCATAAATTAATTTCTATTTTTAAATGATTTTTAGAATTTATTTCTATTTTTAATCACTTTCCAGAAATCAGAAAACTAAAATAATATAAACTGTCGTTGTAGCCTATAGCGACGCTTTCTGTCGCTGTTGGTGTTCTTGAGCTCAAGAACACTGACAGCCGGCTTAACAACAAGCCTAGTTTTACCACGATTAATTCTCTGATTATAATGTTTCTGGGCCTGATTAAATATTTATCTTGTAGTTGGTATGCAACACTACAATTATCAATCAATATCTAGTTCATATATCAACACATCATGAAGATCTGCCTCTTTAAATTTGTTGTCAGAGCGTTCCTGGGTTTTCTGGGTAACCCAGGCAGTTCGAGTGTCCACCTTGATCTAGCTCAATTTAATCTAGGTTCCGATAATTAGTTAAGTGTTTTGTTGGTCCACACATGTAGCACTCATATCATAGAACATTTTTAAATCAACAGAACAGTCCGAATACATGACATATTCCAAATTCAGCTCGGTCAAACCTTGTCAGAGAGCTAGTTCATACAGTTTTCTGGGTTTTCCAAAAACACAAATTTTGATCGGATGGTCTAGTTTGACCGTCCACTACATTGATCCTGTTGATGTTTTAAAGTATCTAAAACCATGAATCTATAGTACATAATACAGACTACAATCTAGATATAACGACATCATCAAACAACATAACACCTGATAGATCTTGGGCTAACGAAATCCTGTCAGGCACTGAAAACGAGTTTTTGGGTTGCCCAGAAACTCTTGGTCATGCTCGGTCAATGGGTTTTGACCAAGAATAACATGAAACCTAGACATGTAATGGTTGTTATTATACTTCCAGATCACAGACCACATATTAAACCACATATCCACAACATAAAATAACAAAACTCATGATCAGGCAAGAATCTAGAGCCACTGACATTCGTTGTCAGACCACAGTTTTAAACATTTTCCAGATTTTGTAAATCATCAAATCCGAGCCTATAGATGTTATGGATCTAACATCTATCAACCTAGATCTTTGATTAACACCTTATACCACATGATTAAACATAAAAACACAACATTTAACAAAAAATAAAATATCAGATTTTGCAAATATGGTTTATATCTTCTATGAACAAATCTTGATTCTAGGCTACTAATTTGTTGTGAGTAGTAGTGGGGCTTGCTTTGGGGACTGAAATTCTAAGGAAATTCGTGTTAGAGAGAGAGAGGGACTTGGTAGAGAGTTAGTGTACAAATGGGCAAAAAAAATGAACTTTCTCACTCTTTCAATCTATATATATTGATCTAGATGCAATGCATGGCTGGTGTAGCTGATGTGCTAGAGATTTAAGTCAATGGAGTAGATAGAGTTGTTGAGCAACTAAAGTTTTAGCAATTTTTGCAAGCAAGCTAATAAAGAATGCACACAAGGGTATTTTGGTCCATAGCCTTGTAAATTTAATGGCAATCTTGGTAATCTTGGCAAACCCTTAGGGTTGACCCTTAGGGTTTAACCCTAAGGTTCTTGTACATTAATTTTATAGGGTTCTTAATTAGGGCAAAAATGAAAAATTAGGTTTCCTAAATTATGAATTAGGGCTTTCTAAATTACATTCGGTTTTCTAAATATATAAACTTACATATTAGGTTTAGGAATTCACTAATCATAATTAGCTTTCCAATAACGCAATAGGGTTACCAAAAAGTAATTAGGGTTAGCAATTAGGGTTTTGAATTAGTTACTAGTGTTTTTAATAATTAGGGTTCCTAAATAATAATTAAGGTTTCCCTAATTAACATTAAATCCTATACCACGCGACATAAATCATATCACACCATCACTACCCAGTCTTGAACTCTCATTTGAGTTTCAAAATAGGGTTTAAACAAATTAATGCAAGGATTTTGATATTATACACATAATTGACCAACCATTATTGTAAGACCCCAACTTTTTTATAAATGAAATTGAATTTCCTCTATTTATTATTTTAAAATAGTAAGGGTTGATTTGATTAATGTGATAAATTATGGATAAAATGCGCAAATATCTTAAATGAGCAAGTGGTTATAAAATATTCTTGTTATCAGGAAATATTCGTTTGGTCATGAAATATTTTTACTGTTGGGAAATATTCGTACGACGGCGCAGCCTTGTATGGGCCACATAGCAGAAAACGATTGGATGAAGAAAACGACAAGTATGAGTTTTTTATAAATAACGGCGTAGTTGTTACCGTTAACACTGTTAGAATACTCGGTGGTTAAAACACAGTAATACGCGGTGTTGCACAGTAGCACACGGTATTGCACCAATTATTGATTCTTACGTAAGAAGGCACTACTCAACAATTGTTACAGTAATTACTGTTCAATATTTTATTTTATTGATTCAATAATTGCTACGTTGATATTTAATTTATATTATTGTTGTTTCAATAATTATCACTGCACAGTATTTCCATTATCAGATCAATAAATCATATTATTTTAATAATATTATTAGATAGTATTATTGACAATGTCTAAAAAGTTCTGTCTAATGAGAGGTTTGGTCACCTAATTGCGCGCCAGTAAGGAGAAATCCTTATTGAAAAGCCCCCACTTTCTTGGGAACGGCCTAGTTGTCAGTATTGTGATTCTGTAATATTATTTGTAAATAATTAATTATTAATTTATATGATAAGAATAATATTTATTTATGTGGATATAAATGGGTGAATTTTTAGAAAAGTGACAATTGTTGAAAATTAATATTTTATCTTTTCTGATAAAATAATTCATTTAAATGTATTATAATATTTTAATAATATAATAATGATGATATTTTTACGATGAATGTGTGATATATGAATAAATGAGGAGGAAGAGTATTTTTGTTGCATTAAATGATAAAAACATGTTAAACATGTTGGTGGGGCCCATTTTTTTGACTAAAATTTGATTATAACCTGTAAAATCGTCCGTATGTAAATTTCGGTCAATTTCTACTTTGAATTTGGTAAAACTTAAACTTACAAAGTTGTAGAGAATTAAATTTCCTATGGAATGGACATAAGATTCGAATTTTTCTGATAAAAGAGCTATTTATAATGAATTATTGAAGTTCCGAAATAATTAATTTTTGGAGTTTAAAATATTTATTTTAAGAAAAATATTTTTACAATTGGATGGGCCCCACATATGTTGTAAACATCCTGAATTCAGATTTCAAGAGGTGGGCGTGAAATTTTTTAATAAATATTATTATTTTGTTAATTTTTTTAGTTTGGTTTTCTAAATATTTTTCTATAAATAGGGCGCTTATGTTAGAATTGAAAATCACACCAGAAACTGAAGTTTTCTCTCTCTATATTATCGAGCGTATATTTGTGAGTATTTTGATACTTTGAGTGTTGCTATACGGTGCAAGTTTCCTTCAGCACTATATCTGGTATTCCAGTCTGAAGTACTGTCCTTTTGAGGTAAGGGATGTTATTTTTTGTTATAAATGATATTATTTCTTTCAATATTATTATTCCAGAATATTGATAAGATTTTCCTTGTGAAATTCTTGTCTTTTTGTGTCGAGGTTACTATTCACGTATACGACACTATTCACGTATACGGCTCTATTCACAGAAAAATTAAAAAAAAAAATTCTTTGTCCAAGTTGTTTATTATGATTACTAGCTTTTATTGTATCCATGTTTTGATCTTCATTCTTGAATTTTGCTCCACAATGGTTTATTATGGAGTATTTTTGAAATGGATAAACCGAAGTACGAATCCCTAATATTTGTTCTTTTGTCTCACTGGATTCGTTTTCTTTAAAATATTTTTCATCATCCTTAGTCCTTAATGATGATATTATTGAATATCTTTGGCCTGTAGTATAAAGATGAATGATTAACTGATGAATATCTTTGGCCCGTAATGCAAAGATGAACAGGTGTTTAGATGAACATGACCAACTAGTGATACAAATGAATATCTTTGGCCTGTAGTGCAAAGATGAATATTTGATTCAAGATGTATATTGATTGTTGCTACAGGGATAAAATATTGAGGGACTTTTAAATCTTAGAAGATAGTAGAATTTATTATCTACTTAGCTTTTCTAATGGATTGTTGTTTCCGCTGCAATTGTTGATCTAAAATATGTTGTCTATTATATTCTATCAAATTTTTCCCTGTTGAGGACTAACGATAATTTGTTCTATATTATCTTAGTCATAATATTCTTTACTGGGCTAGTTGAGCTCATCCTTTTCCTTTTTGTTCCATTTTTCTTCTCAGGAAGCGAGAATATAGCGGGAAGTAGTCGGGGTGTGGAGTGATGTTCCAAGACATTTTTAATAATAGTCCTCACTATTTTGTAAAATAGTGTATTAATAATTATAATGAGGACTTATTTGACTGTAGATATTGTCTAGAAGACAATATTTATATTTTAATTCACAGTTTATGTGTTGTCGTATTTTGCACGACAATTGTATTAATAAAGTTGTAGTTATTTCTGTACCATATTTTTTGCGACTCAGAATGGGTGAGGTATACCTATTTTGCGGGCATCACAGTTGGCATCAGAGCTTAGGGATATGGTCTCTGGCGGAGATCGGAGAATAGAACTAGGAGGGGAGAGATGAGTAAATATTTCGCTAGTGTGTCCTACCTAAGCTTATTTGTTGGTTGGTCAGAATATAAGGATATTATGTTATATGTTAATTTCTTTAATTAACCCTTGTTTTGTGACAGTATTTGAGAATGGCAACCGAGAATGTTAACAGTAGAGTAAATGAGACCGTGGAGACACCTTTACTCACCAATCAGGAGAATGTGCAATAGAAAGACAATATTCCTCCTGTAAACAACACCACTGAGCAGACGATGAACGATGAGATGTTTAGAAGCTTTTTGCAGTTCATACAAAATCAGACGAGGGAGACTCGTGTACAAAATACAGGTGGAAATGATAGTAACGCGCGGTTTGTCATAGCCAAGCAGTTCAAAGAGTTGGGACCACCAGAATTCTAGGGAAAGCCAGACCCGATTAAGGCGAAAACGTGGGTCAAGCAAATTACTAAGATATTCGATGTCTTGGCATGCACGGAGGAACAGAAGGTTCCATTTGCCACATTTATGTTCCGTGGTGAGGTAGATTACTGGTGGGAATCTGTGAAGCGTACCCAGTCAGTCGCACTAAGCATGTATTGGGAAACATTTCAGAAACTGTTCAATTACAAGTACTTTTCTGAAAGTATTCGTCATATGAAGGAGGTGGAGTTTATCAGACTGGAACAAAACAACATGACGATGTCCCAATACGAGACAAATTTCGCAGAGTTATCCAGGTTTTCACCTCATTTGGTAGAGAATGAGGAACAAATGACACAGATGTTTCTGAGAGGTGTAAAACCTGAGATTCGGCAATATCTTATCTCTCATAAATTTTCTTTATATTCAGATGTTGTAAATAGGGCTCAATTATTAGAGCGAGATAATGAGTATGTTCAACCGAGGAACCATAACTAGGGTCATACTGGTGACAGCAGTCATCGGAGCAATGATAACCAATGGCGAGGCAAAAATGCAGGCAAAAGCGGTAACCACTCTAGTGGTAATTGTGGTCATGATAATAGGAGAGGCGAGTCAAGTGGAAATTTCAAAAAGAGGAGATTCAACAATGACAATGTGAAGACGTCAGCACTAGTATCAACTATTTTGAAGGGAGGAGAGTGACCACCGGTCATATGCTATAAATATGGAAAAGAGGGACACATCATCCCAAACTGTCCACAACAGTTCAAGGTATGTTATAATTATGGAAAGGAAGGACATTTCGCTCGAGATTATACTATAGCGAAACCAAGTCCAGCGGAGATGGTGACTCCAAAGGCTGTCCTAGACAAATCAAAGTCAGCGGTTCCTGGAAGAGCATTTGTCGTGACTGGCCAAAATACGAGGAACCCGAATGAGGTGATCACGGGTATGCTAATCATAAATTCTTACGAAGTTTATACCTTACTAGATACCGGTTCTACCCATTCATTTATCTCTCCTCCTTGTGCTCAACGTTTAAACTTGACTCCGAAGAAATTATACTTTGACTTATCTGTGGATACTCCGTTAGGAGAAACTTTCATTACATCTACTGTTTATAAATCTTGTTTGATCCAAGCTGGCTCCATCACATTACCTGTTGATCTTATCTCTTTAAAGATACTTACTTTTGATGTGATTTTATGGATTGATTGGTGAACTTCTCATCATGCCAAAATTGATTATTTTCGTAAGGTTGTTAGTTTTCATATTCCTAACCAACCTATTATGTGAATTCAAGCAACCAAACCACTAAAGTCAATCGTTGTCATATCAAACCATAAAGTCATTCGTTTATTGAAAAACGGATGTCAAGCTTTCTTAGCCCATGCCTTGGACTTGAACAAAAACATGTCAGATTTGAATAATATTTCTGTTGCTAGTGAATTTCCTGACGTATTTCCTGAAGAACTTTCCGGTCTACCCCCAGAACGTGAAGTTGAATTCTTTATTGATCTTGAACCTGGTACAAAGCCCATTTCTAAAATCCCATATCGAATGGCTCCTATTGAACTTCAGGAGTTAAAAGTCCAACTACAGGAGTTATTGGACATCGGTTTCATTCGTCCTAGTACATCTCCTTGGGGTGCACCTGTTTTATTCTTAAAGAAGAAAGACAGGAGTATGCGAATTTGTATTGACTACCGGGAATTAAACCATGTCACCATCAAGAATAGGTATCCGCTACCTCGCATTAATGACCTGTTTGATCAGTTGCAAGGAGCATAATTCTTTTCAAAGATTGATCTTCGTTCTTGATATCATCAGCTGAAGATTAAAACTGAGGATATTCCGAAGACTGCCTTCAGAACTCGGTACGGGTATTATAAATTCCTAGTTATGTCGTTTGGATTAACTAATGCTCATGCGACTTTCATGGATATGATGAACCGAGTATTCAAGGAATATTTGGATCAGTTTGTTGTTGTCTTTATTGATGGCATCCTCGTCTATTCTAAAAGTCGTGAAGATCATGAGCACCATTTGAAGCTGGTACTTCAAAGGCTTCGTGAAAATAAGCTATATGCCAAGTTGAAGAAACGTGAGTTCTGACTTGAGGAAGTAGCATTCCTTGGGCACGTAGTGTCAAAACATGAAGTATCTGTTGACCCGGCGAAGATTGAAGCAATACAAAGTTAGGAGCAACCGAAGTCGGTGACCGAAGTACGTAGCTTTCTGGGTTTAGTTGGCTATTATCGAAGATTCGTAGAAGGATTTTCTTAAATCACTACTCCGTTAACTCAACTGACTCGAAAAGATACAAAATTCGTATGGAGCGAGGAATGCGAGAAGAGTTTTCAAGAGCTTAAGAGGAGACTCATTTTGGCACCTGTTCTGACAATACCATCTGGTTTGGATGGATTTGTTATCTACAACGATGCTTCGGGCAAAGGGTTAGGATGTGTTCTCATGCAACATGGAAAGGTCATAGCCTATGCCTCACGACAACTCAAAGAATATGAGAGAAATTATCCTACTCATGATCTAGAGTTGGCAGCAGTCGTTTTCGCGTTAAAAATCTGGAGGCACTATTTATATGGGGAGAAAGTGGAGATATTTTCAGATCATAAAAGCCTCAAATATTTTTTCACCCAAAAAGAACTCAATATGCGGCAACGACGTTGGCTCAAGCTATTAAAAGATTACGATCATACCATTCAATATCATCTTGGAAAAGCAAACGTGGTAGCTGACGCATTAAGTAGAAGATTATATGCGAGAACAAGTGCGATGTTATCAACACAAAGGCCCATTTTGTGTGATTTACAAAAGATGAATATAGAATTCAAGACTCCGGAGACCCATGCGATGATAACAAGTATATGAATAGAACCAACTTTAATCGACAAAGTTAAAGTAGCTCAAGCCACAGACCCGGAGCTGATGTGTATGAAGAAGAAAGTGCAAGAAGGTGTTATTCCAGAAGCCAGAATCGACGAAGAAGGAATACTTCGAGTCAACTCCAGACTTTGTGTTCCTAACGATTCTGACTTGAAACATAAAATCACGATGGAGGCACACAACACACCATTTGCAATTCACCCTGGAAGTACCAAAATGTATCATGATCTTCAACATACATTTTGGTGGAGCAATATCAAGAGAGAGATCACGAAGTTTATCTCGAGGTGTTTAACTTGTCAACGTATAAAGGTGGAGCATCAAGTGTTAAAGGATCCATTGCAACCACTTGAGATTCCGAAATAGAAGTGGGAACACGTTACCATAGATTTCGTTACGGGTCTACCCATGGTTTCTCAAGGTATAGATGCGATTTGGGTTATTATTGATAGATTAGTCAAGTCTGCTTATTTCTTACCGATACGAGAGACTTATTCCCTTGAACGTCTTACTCTAATGTACGTGAATGAGATTGTGAGGTTGCATGGCATGGCAGTATCCATAGTTTCGGATCGTGACCCAAGATTTACTTCACGATTTTAGGTTAGCTTGTAGAAAGCTATGGGCACGGATTTACTATTCAGTTCGGCATACCATCCTCAAACGGAGGGACAATCAGAGAGGACTATTCAAACTCTTGAAGATCTATTAAGACTCTATGTCCTAAACTTCAAAGGGAGTTGGGATAAGTATTTACCATTGGTGGAATTCTCCAACAACAACAGTTATCAGGAAAGTATAGGTGTGGCTCCATTCGAAGCATTATATGGACGAAAGTGTCGCTCTCTAGTATGTTAGGATGAGGTGGGTGAAGCAACATTGTTGGGACCAAAGTTAGTACGCATGACTACACAAAAGATCTAAATGATTCAACAACGTATACAAACGTCACAGGATCGACAAAAGAGTTATGCGGATCTTCGTTGAAAGGACGTGGAATTTAATATTGGGGATCATGTATTGTTGCGTGTTGCTCCATAGAAGGGAGTTACAGGATTTAGGAAGAGAGGAAAGCTCAATCCACGATTTATTGGTCCATTTCAGATTCTTGACTGAGTAGGAAATGTGGCCTATAAACTCGCGTTACCTCTAAGCATATCTCGTGTTCATAATGTTTTTCACATATCTGTGCTTTGTAAATATGTGAAAGACCCGAACCATATTATTGAGTTAGAACCAAACGAGATAGCCGAAGACTTAACGTACGAGGAGGTACCTGTCAAGATCATGGATAGGAAGGAGCACGTCCTACGCACAAAGATCATACCACAAGTCAAAGTTTTGTGGAGGAACCATGCTATTGAGGAAATGACATGGGAGTTGGAAATGGAAATGAAAGCGAGGTATCCTTATCTTTTCGAAACACCACGTACGTACGTCAATTTCGAGGGCGAAATTTCATAAGGAGGGGAGGTTGTAAGACCCCAACTTTTTTATAAATGAAATTGAATTTCCTCTATTTATTATTTTGAAATAGTAAGGGTTGATTTGATTAATATGATAAATTATGGGTAAAATGCGCAATTATCCTAAATGAGCAAGTGGTTATAAAATATTCTTGTTATCGGGAAATATTCGTTTGGTCGTGGAATATTCTTACTGTTGGGGAATATTCGTACGACGACACAGCCTTGTGTGGGCCGCGTAACAGAAACCGATTGGATGAAGAAAACAACAAGTACGAATATTTTACAAATAACGGCGTAGTTGTTACCGTTAACACTGTTGGAATACCCGGTGGTTAAAACACAGTAATACGTGGTGTTGCACAATAGCACACGGTATTGCACCAATTATTGATTCTTACATAAAAAGGCATTACTCAATAATTGTTACAGTAATTACTGTTAAATATTTTATTTTATTGATTCAATAATTGCTACGTTGATATTTAATTTATATTATTATTATTTCAATAATTATCACTGCACAGTATTTCCATTATCAGATCAATAAAATATATTATTTTAATAATATTATTAGATAGCATTATTGGCAACGTCTAGAAAGTTCTGTCTAAGGAGAGGTTTGGCCACCTAATTGCGCGCCAGTAAGGAGAAATTCTTATTGGAAAGCTCCCTCTTTTCTGGGAACGGCCTGGTTGTCAGTATTGTGATTCTGTTATATTATTTGTGAATAATTAATTATTGATTTATATGATAAGAAAAATATTTATTTATGTGGATATAAATGGGGGAATTTTTAGAAAAGTGACAATTGTTGAAAATTGATATTTTATCTTTTCTGATAAAATAATTCATTTAAATATATTATTACATTTTAATAATATAATAATGATGATATTTTTACGATGAATGTGTGATATATGAATAAATGAGGAGGAAGAGTATTTTTGTTGTATTAAATGATAAAAACATGTTAAACATGTTGGTGGGCCCCAATTTTTGACTGAAATTTGATTATAACATGTAAAATCATCCGTATGTGGATTTCGGTCAATTTCTGCTTGAAATTTAGAAAAACTTAAACTTACAAAGTTGTAGAGAAATGAATTTCCTATGGAATGGACATAAGATTTGAATTTTTTTGATAAAAGATGTGACGCCCCCAAAATTATGTATACATCACCCATCTTGAGTCGCCAGATACATGGTACAGAATTCAAATACAACTTAATAATACAATTGTCGTGTACAATACGACAGGACATAAACTGTGAGTTTGAATACAAATATTGTCTTCTAGAGAGTATCCATACTCAAAAGGAGTTCTCATTACAATTATTATCACACTATTACATAGAATAGTGAGGACTACTAATGCTATCATCTAGGACCATCACTCTGTTTCCCGACTAGTCACAGCTACGTTCTCATTTCTTGAAGAGAACAATGAAAGAAAGGGTGAGCTCAACTAGCCCAGTAAGAAATATTATGACTAAGATAATGCAGAATAAATTATCATTAGTCTTCAACAATGTTAAACTGATAAAATACAATAGACATCAAGTTTAACTGCAGCGGAACCAACAATCCATTAAAAGAGTCAAGTAGAGAATAAAATCTACTATCTTTTATGATTTAAAAGGTTTTTCATGACTTTTATCGCTGAGACTCAGCTAAAAAAAATACTACACATCATCGAATCACCCCTGCACTACGGCCAAGGATATTCTTTAGTATCACGACCACGAATTATCTATGCACTACGGGCCAAAGATAATCGTGTTTTCATTAACGGTCCTGATCATGCCATAAAATAATTCATCTTTGCACTACGGCTAAAGAGAATCCATAGCCATAATCATACCAAAAACTGTTCATCAATGCACTACGGGCCAATGAGGACTTTTTTCACATCATTTGTAACATTACGGTCATGATTACACCGAATAATCCCTGGCCATAATCATACCAAGTCCATCTATGCACTACAGGCCACAGATGACTTTCAACATAATATAAACATGAGGATGATGACAATGATATAAGAATTCAATAAAACAAGTTCAAGAATTAATTTGTCCAGAAACCAATAACGTCCAAATTGTCAATATGATACTTTTGTGTAGAGTAAAATTCAACAATGCTCAGAAAAATATTTTCATGAAAAAATACTAGATGAAGGGCAAATATCAAGGATATTCTACTAATTTCATGGAGTATGGAAGTCAAAACTTTAACCAACTGAGTATAATAAAGAATGGAATAACAAAAGAAATCACCATGCATGCGATAGACCGCACAGACAGGTTATTCCAACAGAATAATAAATAATAGAACCAGGTCCGGCGTAAAACGCACAAACAGGATATTCCAACAGAATAATAATAAAGACGGAACTAGGTCCGGTGTAAAACACACAGACAGGATGTTCCAACAGAATAATAATAAAGACGGAACCAGGCCCGGTGTAAAACACACAGACAGGATATTCCAACAGAATAATAATAAAGACGGAACTAGGTCCAGCGTAAAACACACAGACATGATGTTACAACAGAATAATAGAAGAATGTCACCAAGTATAGGGTAGACCGCGTATGCAGGTTATTCCAACAAAATAATAAATAATGGAATAACAGAAGTTCTCTTCATGAATACAAAAGAAATAATACCCCTTACGGGTACAAGAAATAATATCCCTTACCGTAAAAGAAACTTGATATCGGAGTAGTGAAGTAGCATAATACTTTTCTTCTTTCTCTCTATAGTTTCTCTCTAGAGTTTCAGTGAATTCGTAAGAAAATAATGAAGGAATGAGCTTCTATTTGTAGGAAAATAGAATGCATAGTAACTAATCAATGAACGGTCCAGATTGATTTACTTTAATCTGACGGTCCATATTTAAAGAAAAATCTTTTAAATAAAATAAAATATATTCTATTTATATAATAACTATAATAAAGTATTCTGTTTTATATAAAAAGATGTTTATGTTTTATTACGTTAATAATACGAATAAAACAAAACTTCATTATCGCTAAATAAATCATATTATTAATTGACAATAATTAAATCAAACTGAGTGACTTCTCACATAAGCATTAATAATCAATACCGTGTGCTACTATGCAACCACACGTATTATTGTACTTTTATTACCAAGTAGTTCAACAGTATCAACGGTAAAACTTCCACCGTTATTTTTAATAAAATATTTTTGTCGTTTTCTCAATCCAACAATATTTCCGTTGTGGGGTCCACCAATAATTGTGCCGTCGTACGAATATTCCCCGACAAAAATAATATTCCCCGACCAATCGAATATAATACAACAACTTGCATACTTTGAAAAATTTATAAATACTACCCACAACTATAACATTATCTCAAATTCACACCATAATATTTAAAAAATATTTCGAAAAAATTAAATCTTTATTCATAAAATCTGGGGTTTCACACTATCCCCTCCTTATGAAATTTTGCCCTCAAAATTTATGTACGTACCTGGTATGCCGAATAGATGAGGACACTTCGTCAGATTCTAACTCTTGAGGTATAACCTTTGAGTGTTGAATACATTCCAGGATTTTAACAGGTACATCTTCATACGTTAAATTATCTGTTATCTCGTCCGGTTCGAAATCAATAATGTGGTTCGGGTCATCCACATATTTACGTAACGTCGATACGTTAAAAAATGTTATGAACACGTGACATACTTGGCGGTAAAACGAGTCTATAAGCCACAGTTCCTACTTGATCGAGTATTTCAAATGGGCCAATTAAATCGAGGGTTGAGATTTCCTCTCTTCATCGATTCTTGCTTCTAGAATAACGCCCTCTTGAACCTTCTTCTTAGTATTCATCAGCTCCGGGTCCGTAGCTTGCACGACTTTAACTTTATCGATTAAAGTCGATTCTAATCATATATTCGTTATCTTCACGTGGGTCCCTAGAGTCTTTAACTCTATCTTCATTATTTGTAGGTTATACGAAATGGGTCTTTGTGTTAATAACATCTCACTCGCATACGATCTTCTACTCAACGTGTCAACTACCACGTTCGAACTTCTACGATGATATTGAATGGTACGATCGTAATCTTCAACAGCTCGAGCCAACGTCTTTGGCGCATAATACGTTCGTTTTAGTTGAAAAAAAATATTTGAGGGTTTAAGAAATGGGTTTTGTACTGGGGTCAATACAAAATTCGATTTCATGCTCTGGGGTAGGCTAAGAAGTCTTCAAGAATACGTCAGGAAATTTATTAACAATAGAAATATCATTCAAAACTGTGACCCTCATCCAAGACTTGGATAACACGTCACATTGATACCTATCAACTTGCCATCATCATTCACAACGTCTCCTACGGAAAGTCTGGCTTCGGTGCATTCCACATAAGGAAGTCATCAGCGAAAGACTCGGGGCTCTTTACTTATGGCTTGATATGACAATGATTGACTTTAGTGGTTTGGTTACTTGAATTCGCATAATAGGTTGGTTAGGAATATGAAAGCTAACAACCTTACGAAAAGTATGATGAGAAGTTAACCAATCGTTTTCAAAAATCACATCAATGCAAGTATTTTCAAAGAGATAAGATCGACAGGTAACATGAAAGTGTTGATTTGAACAAGATTTATAAATAGTGGAGGTAACGAAGGTTTCTCTCAACTGATTTTAAACAGATATATCAAAGTCTAACTTCTCCGGAGTTAAGTTCAAACATTGAACACAACTAGGTGAAATAAAAGAGTGAGTAGAACCGGTATCTAACACGGTATAGACTTCGCAAGAGTTTATGACTAACATACCCGTGATAATTTTATTGAGGTTCCTCGTCACGAAAAAAATGCTCTCTCTTAAACTATCGGCTTTGGCTTGTCTGGGACATCCTATGGCATCACTATCCCAGCTGGACTTGACTTCACCATACGACAAAATCGAGCTAGGTGACCTTCTCTTCCGCAATTAAAACACGCTTTGGATTGTTATGTACAGTTTGAACGGATGTGTCCCTCCTGTCCGCATTTAAAATATACGACCGGTGGTCGTTCTTCTTCCTTTGAAACGGGTGCTGGTACCGACGTCTTCACGTCATTGTTGAACCTTCTCTTCTTGAAATGTCCATTCTTATTATTTTGGCCATGATTACCACCGAAGTGGTTACCATTTCTGGCATGTTGATTCACTCCATGCTTATTGTCACCGCTTTGATGACTGTTATCACCAGTATTATCATTTTATCGATTGCTCTCTTTTGGTTGCGTTAACTCGTTATCGCACTCTACTAACTGAGCCATATTTATAACATCTAAATACAAAAACAGTTTATGAGAAATCAGATATTGACGTATCTCTGGCTTCACACCTCTTAAAAACATCCGCGTCATTCTTTCTTTATTATCAACCAAGTGGGACGCAAATCGGGATAACTCGGCAAACTTGGCTTCGTACTGCGACACGGTCATGTTGTTTTGCTCCAACTTGATATATTTCACTTTGTTCATGTGACGAATGCTTTCGGGAAAGTACTTGTCGTTGAACAGCTCCTGGAATTTCTCCCAAAACATCTTGAGTGCGTCAGGCTAGGTGCGTTTTACAGATTTCCTCCAGTGATCTGCCTCTTCATGCAACATAAATGTGGCAAAGGGAACCTTTTGCTCCTCGAAGCATCCCAAGACATCAAATATCTTAGTGATCTGCTTTAACCACGTCTCCGCCTTAACTGGTTCTGGCTTTCCCAAAAACTCTGGTGGTCCCAACTCCTTGAATTGCTTAGCAGTGACTAACCGTGGGTTGCCATTGTTTCCTCCTGCATTTTGAACAGGAGCCGCCTTCGCCTGATGTTGCATAAATTCTAAAAAGCTCTTAAACGTACCGTCGTTCGTCAATTGATCAGTGTTGTTGTTTACAGGAGGATTATCGCCATCCTGCTTCACATTGTCCTGATTATTGATCTGTGGAGACTCAACGGTCTCCTGTGCTCCATTGCTTATCTCAACATTTTCAGATGCCATTTTCAAATACTGCCACAAAACAAGGGTTAATTAACATATCACATATTATCTCTATACTCTGACCGACCAATTAAATAACAAGTAAACTTAGGTAGGTCATACTAGCGAAGAAATTTCTCGTCTCTCCCCTCCTAGTTCTTATCTCACATCTCAGCCAGGGATCATATCCCTAAGCTCTGATACCAACTGTGACGCCCCCAAAATTAGGTATACAGCACCCATCTTGAGTCGCCAGATACATGGTACAGAATTCAAATACAACTTAATAATACAACTGTCGTGTACAATACGACAGAACATAAACTATGAGTTTGAATACAAATATTATCTTCTAGAGAGTATCCATACTCAAAAGGAGTTCTCATTACAATTATTATCACACTATTACATAGAATAGTGAGGACTACTAATGCTATCATCTAGGACCATCACTCTATTTCCCGACTAGTCCCAACTACGTTCTCATTTCCTGAAGAGAACAATGAAAGAAAGGGTGAGCTCAACTAGCCCAGTAAGAAATATTATGACTAAGATAATGCAGAATAAATTATTATTAGTCTTCAACAATGTTAAACTGATAAAATACAATAGACATCAAGTTTAACTGCAGCGGAACCAACAATCCATTAAAAGAGTCAAGTAGAGAATAAAATCTACTATCTTTTACGATTTAAAAGGTTTTTCATGACTTTTATCGCTGAGACTCAGCTAAAAAATAATAATCCACATCATTGAATCACCCCTACACTACGGCCAAGGTTATTCTTTAGTGTCACGACCACGAATTATCTATGCACTACGGGCCAAAGATAATCGTGTTTTCATCAACGGTCCTGATCATGCCATAAAACAATTCATCTTTGCACTACGGCTAAAGAGAATCCATAGCCATAGTCATACCAAAAACTGTCCATCAATGCACTACGGGCCAATGAGGACTTTTTCCACATCATTAGTAACATTACGGTCATGATTACACCGAATAATCCCTGGTCATAATCATACCAAGTCCATCTATGCACTACAGGCCACAGATGACTTTCAACATAATATAAACATGAGGATGATGACAATGATATAAGAATTCAATAAAATAAGTTCAAAAATTAATTTGTCCAGGAACCAATAACGTCCAAATTGTCAACATGATACTTTTGTGTAGAGTAAAATTCAAGAATGCTCAGAAGAATATTTCCATAAAAAGATACTGGATGAAGCGCAAATATCAATGATATTCTACTAATTTCATAGAGTATGGAAGTCAAAACTTTAACCAACTGAGTATAATAAAGAATGGAATAACAAAAGAAATCACCATGCATGCGATAGACCGCACAGACAGGTTATTCCAATAGAATAATAAATAATGAAACTAGGTCCGGCGTAAAACGCACAGACAGGATATTCCAACAAAATAATAGTAAAGACAGAACCAGGTCCAGTGTAAAACACACAGACAGGATGTTCCAACAGAATAATAATAAAGACGGAACCAGGTCCGGCGTAAAACACACGGACATGATGTTCTAACAGAATAATAGAAGAATGTCACCAAGTATAGGGTATACCGCGTATACAGGTTATTCCAACAGAATAATAAATAATGGAATAACAGAAGTTCTCTTCATGAATACAAAAGAAATAATACCCCTTACGGGTACAACAAATAATATCATTTACCTTAAAAGAAACTTGATATCAGAGTAGTGAAGTAGCAGAATACTTTTCTTCTTTCTCTCTATAGTTTCTTTCTAGAGTTTTAGTGAATTCGTAAGAAAATAATGAAGGAATGAGCTTATATTTATAGGAAAATGGAATGCATAGTAATTAATCTATGAACGGTCCATATTGATTTATTTTAATCTGACGGTCCATATTTAAAAAAAATCTTTTAAATAAAATATAATATATTCTATTTATAGAATAACTTTAATAAAGTATTATGTTTTATATAAAAAGATGTTTATGTTTTATTACGTTAATAATATGAATAAAACAAAACTTCATTATCACTAAAAAATTCATATTATTAATTGATAATAATTGAATCAAACTGAGTGACTTCTCACATAAGCATTAATAATTAATACCGTGTACTACTATGCAACCACATGTATTACTGTACTTTTACTACCGAGTAGTTCAACAGTATCAACGGTAAAACTTCCGCCGTTATTTTTAATAAAATATTTTTGTCATTTTCTTAATCCGACAATAATTCCGTTGTGGGGTCCACCAATAATTGTGCAGTCGTACGAATATTCCCCGACCAATCGAATATAATACAACAACTTGCATACTTTACAAAATTTATAAATACTGCCCACAACTATAATATTATCTCAAATTCACACCATAATATTTAAAAAATATTTCGAAAAAATTAAATTTTTAATCATAAAATTTGGGGTTTCACAAAAGAGCTATTTATTATGAATTATTGAAGTTTCGGAATAATTAATTTTTGTAGTTTAGAATATTTATTTTAAGAAAAACATTTTTTGCAATTGGGTGGGCCCCACATGTGTTGTAAACATGTTGAATTCAGATTTCAAGAGGTGGGTGTGAAATTTTTTAATAAATATTATTATTTTATTAAGATTTCTACTTTGGTGTTCTAAGTATTTTCCTATAAATAGGGTGTGCTTAATTAGAATTGAAAATCACACCAGAAACTGAAGTTTTCTCTCTCTATATTATCGAGCGTATTTTTGTGAGTATTTTGATATTTTGAGTGTCACTATACAGTGCAAGTTTCCTTCAACACTATATCTGGTATTCCAGTCAAAAGTACTGTCCTTTTGAGGTAAGGGATGTTATTTTTTTTATAAATGATATTATTTCTTTCAATATTATTATGCCGGATTATTGGTAAGATTTTTCTTGTGAAATTCTTGTCTTTTTGTGTCGAGATTACTATTCACGTATACGGCACTATTCACGTATATGGCTTTATTCACAGAAAAATTAAAATTTTTTTTTCTTTGTCCAAGTTGTTTATTATGATTACTAGCTTTGATTGTATCCATGTTTTGATCTTCATTCTTGAATTTTGCTCCAAAATGGTTTATTATGGAGTATTTTTGAACATGGAGAAACCGAAGTACGAATCCCTAATATTTATTCTTTTGTCTCACTAGATTCGTTTTCTTTGAAATATTTTTTATCATCCTCAGTCCTAAATAATGATATTATTGAATATCTTTGGCCTGTAGTACAAAGATGAATGATTAACTGATGAATATTTTTGGCCCGTAGTGCAAAGATGAACATGTGTTTAGATGAACATGACCAACTGGTGATACAAATGAATATCTTTGGCCTGCAGTGCAAAGATGACTTTTTGATTCAAGATGTATATTGATTGATGCTACAGGGATAAAATATTGATGATGGACTTTTAAATCTTAGAAGAAAGTAGAATTCATTCTCTACTTAACTCTCTTAATGGATTGTTATTTTCGCTGCAGTTGTTGATCTAAAATTTGTTGTCTATTATATTCTATCAAATTTTTTCCTGTTGAAGACTAACGATAATTTATTCTATATTATCTTAGTCATAATATTCTTTACAAGGCTAGTTGAGCTCACCCTTTTCTTTTTTCTTCCATTTTTCTTCTTAGGAAGCGATAATATAGCGGGAAGTAGTCGGGGTATGGAGTGATGTTCCAAGGCAGTTTTTATAATAGTCCTCACTATTTTGTAAAATAGTGTATCAATAATTATAATGAGGAATTATTTGAGTGTGGATATTGTCTAGAAAATAATATTTGTATTTTAATTCTTAGTTTATGTGTTGTCTTATTTTACACGACAATTTTCTTAATAAAGTTGTAGTTATTTCTGTACCATATTTTTGGAGACTCAGAATGGGTGAGGTATACCTATTTTGGGGGCGTCACAATTATTAATATGTATATACAATACATATTTATAGCACTGAAAAATAATAATATTATATTATTATTTCCATTCCTTGTCAAAACTGTAATACCCGAGATTTTTATAAATTATAAATAAAAGTGTTTGAATATTTATTTTGAACACATATATATTTTGGTGTGTCATGAAAGGTGAAAACGAAAATTTAATTGAATCATGTTTGAAAGGATTAAGAAATTTATTGATAATGTTGATAAGCTTGGTTACGATTGATTACGCTTAAGTGTAAAGCCTTTTGTGGTGTAATTAATTTCTTAATGAGATTAATTGATGGATAACTTAATGAAGTGTTGGATCTAGGATAAATCCAAGCTCAACATTATTAATGTAACATACTTGCATAGTTGGGAGTTTAGCCCAAGAATTTGAATTGGAAGACTAATGTTTAACCCAATGTGTATAAGTGTTTGTACCTAGTCCAATTCAAATATTAATTTGGACAAACCCAATGTACATGGATTATATAAATACATATATAAGATAAGTATACTTATATATATAGGAATATATATATATATATATATATATATATATATATATATATATATATATATATATATATATATATATATATATATAGATGTATGTGTAAAGGTAACAATAAGCTAGCACATGGTACAAATGATAAAATGAAAGTGTAACATATGGATGCTAACCCTCATGGCCGAAATTTTGGCCCTATTAAGCCTAAGTGCTGATTTTTGTTGCACAAAAATGCTTACAAGCAATCCCATGTGGGCTCATGATGAAGAAGGACATAGTTGGTGAAGGAATTGAAAATTCTTTTTACCTAATCACCTTTTACCCATGGTTAATACCTAGTTGCGTGTACAAATACAAGTATTATACCAAGTACTAGTGTATGTATTGCATACATATACCTTGCCTATAAATATAACCCATCCTAGTTCATTGCTTCATTTACTTGAAATTTCACAAGTGTTAGTAGTATAATAAGAGCTAGAGAGAAATTGAGGGAAGTAGAAGGATTCTAGAGGAACTCTTGCACTGTGGTGGTTCAAGAGGAGTTCAAGAAGGAGAAGCAAAGGTGGAGAACTACTTAAGGTTCCTAGCTAAGAGGAAGAAAGCCTTCAAGAAGTAAGTTCATAATCTAGCTTTATTTTTGTCAAGTAAAGTTAGTATATGTAGATATTAGTAAGAATGCATGCTTGATTGTGGCAAGTTTATGTGTTGTGTGATCATGATTGATCTGAAAGTATAATGATGAGTATTGGAAGGAGAATAAGTGATTTATATGTCTTGGTATGTGATCTAAGTTAAAAATGAATCATATAAAAGCATGTGAGCATGAAACCTAGCTTAATATACTTGAAAGTTTGATAATTGTGATTAAAAGGTGTAAGAGATATATGTAATTCTAAAATGTTATATTAAGCATGTATGAAATACGATCATAACCCAAGTTGAATCGTCGGATTCAGGCATAAAACGAACTCGTAGCAAAATAATCGGTAAGACAAACTAACATGAGAACCTTTCTTTGGAAAAGTAAATAATTTTATTAAATAAATATTTTGGAAAATTGTTCAAGATATCACATATTGAAGATATGTAAGTTTATGAGATAATGGAAGTGGTTTGAACTCATTTGGATATGAAATGAGCAAGTTATGAAAGATTGAATCAAAAAGGGTCAAAACTCAAAATGTTAAAAAAATCGGATTTTGGCTTCTGCAGGGGAGCGCCTAGGCGCTCAACCCAGGCTTATTTCAAGCGCCTAGGTGCTAGGCCATTTTCAGTGTTAAGTCAGTCCGGTTTGGGTCGGGTCAAACGGGTCAAGACTTGTTTTTTTGGATAAAATAAGATAAAATAGGATTAATAACAAGATAAAATATAATATTAATACTAAGTAAGGTAAGAATACTTTATTTATGTAATGAGACATGGATAAATAAAATAAAGTGACCAATTGATTAAACAAGTAAAATGGTAGAAGGTTACTTATAAAGTATTGACTAAAGTTGTTTTTGAAGTCTTCGGGTTCGGAGATGAAGTCTTCGACTTCGGAAGATGTCTTCGCGTTCAAACATGGCGGGATGTCTTCGGAATTGGAAACAACATCATGACTTAGGAAAAGACTGGATTAATTGATAAATATTATCAATTTAATATATGTTACCCGCGCATGAACTAAACTGAATTTCTAAGTAGAGAGTTATACTAGCTACGTTCGAATAAACCTAATATATGTAAGCATGCTTTGAAAAGGTTATTTAGCATTGTTATGTGGTTTAATAAATACTATGGTTAGTCTTTGATGCAATAAATTTTCTTAGCTTGTGAAATGGAAATGTTATGAGTAAACAATAACAATTGTTGAAAGTAAACAAAGAAGACCAAACTTAATTTAAAAGTTCCTTGACACGTATGTGTGAACGACGTAATCTAGAATGCGTAACTCAAGTAATGTTTCACGTATACAAACATGAAATGAGTATACGACACTTAAATTTGCTAAAATGTTTTTAAGGTTTTTAAAAGTAAAAACAATGTGAATTATACATCTATGAGTTCTAAGGTGTATGGATAGATATATGTGTGATAATTGCATGTTGAGATTTATGTCAAGATGTGTGACTAATGAGTACCTATACATACATAAATAGGATAATATAGTTCGTTGAGGTGATTTTATGCTATAAGTGGTAATCAACGCTTAAGGCAAGTATCCGAACCCTACTCTTATTGTGCAAGTATATTTGCATTCTTTATTCGACGAATACCGTAAACTTATTTCTTTGAATACAAGTTATATTACTTTCTCGTTCAAATGAGTTAATATGCTTAAACCCTTGTGAGAACTATTATTCATGATGAACTTAGTATTGATCTTGAATATTGTGAAAGAGTCGATGTCATTTGATTCGGCTAGACTATATACATGTTTATAATAAAACTGTCCAAACCAATTGATTGGTGCGAAAATCTTGAAAACTGAGTTGAACAACCCTTTTGGTAAGGGGAGTGTATGTTGTTGGAAACCCCAACACATGAATAAATATTATTGTGGTGTTATGCATAACATGAAGTATTGTAGACTGATCATCTATAGTACTTGATATTTTTGGTTATCAATTTAATATTGGTAACTCTAGTGAAAGTTCAATGGTCTTTAGTGACTGCTCAGTATAAATTACTTATCCAGTTGGATACATTGTTAGCTGTTGAATTCATATATATATCTGTTGAATTATATTGAATTGTCATATCCCTTATTCATGATGTTATTCTGACACTTTGAACTATCTTAGAAATAACCCTTCGATATTTCAAACCTTGTGATATTATATCCTACACCCTTGTTGTATATTACTTGATGGGCAAATTGTGCTCATCCTTGCTTATTTAAAACCTTTCAGCTAAGGCGGAACAGGGAGGTGTCTCTGGGAAAGACAAGGGCAAGGGAAAGGCTACTGACTAGCTTGTCCCTTTTATGTTTAAATCTATCATGTTGTAATAAGACTATTTGCAAACTATGTTTAAACTTAAGTAGGATTATGTAATAAGTCTTTATTCGATATTATTATGTAATCTATTAAGTACTGTAGGTTACGAGACTTGGGGGAATAATTATAATAAATCGTTGTATATTATTCTAAATTAGATCTTTCGTTGTGAATGTGTGATTTTAGTTATTATGATAATACCTTAAGAACGTGATGAATCGAATTCGGGTGACCAAGTGGAGGTCAGAATTTGGGGGCGTCACAGGTTGGTATCAAAGCTATAGTTATAAAACTTAGGAACGAGAATTCTTAGACTATAACTTAAGAAAACTTAGAAGTTAGGAAAAGGGATAAAACTCATGTAGAGTTTTCCCTGAGAGACTTAGTGTGTCATAAAATGTAACTTCATTCTATACAATGAACTTATGTTTATTTAACATTCTGATGTAGTTGTTGTTTGTCTTGTCTTATGTTGGTGATTGTAGGATGACTGACATGGGAGGACCTAGCCGAGTAGTAGAGGAGGAGCCACGTGATATCTACGTAGTCTATGAGGCACCCTTGATAGCGGAGCCTATATCAGTTGTTGCCCCTATTTATGACAATGATGAGGAGGAGGAGATGGTTCCTCTACCTGAGGAATCTGATCCAGAGGAGGAGCCTATGGAGGAGGAACCCGTGGAAGAGGAACCTGAGCCCATGGAGGACTCCGACGAGACTACCTTTGAGGATCGGATGCTAGGAGAGTATGAGGAGCAGATTTTGGAGTTAGGGAGTAGAGTTGAAGAGCTATAAACTGAGACTCTTGAGAGGCAGCTAGTAATGCAGGAAATGGAAGTAGAAATTGCACACTGTAAGGAGGCAGGGATCCAGATGGGTGCCTTATTTCACCGATCGGTGGCAAGGAATGTCGAGTTGGCAGGGAAATTAGAAGAATTGGAACAGAGGGTGTTGAGTGAGAAGGCGGAGAAGGAGGCTCTCCGAACTCAGTTAGAGATGGAAGTGATGGGTAGGATCCACTTCGAAGAGAAGTGGGAGGATTCTAATGACAGAGTAGGTGATCTTGAAGATGAGGTGCGATGCAAAAGGAGGAAGATGAACAAGATAGGCTATACTCTACGCACGGCCATGGAGAGATTGATCGATGGGGTAAATCACTACCCCGCTGAGCAAGGATAGACCCGGCATACCATAAGTCGGGATATGGTGGCACACATCTCACAGAAGGAGTATGAAAGCGCCGTGGAGCGTGGAATGTTAGATTGAGTCTAGAGGAAATGCTTTAGTAGTGTAGTATTCTTAATTATGTGTTGTTAAAATATTGTTGAAATCTCAGTCTTTTTGTGTAAGATGTGAGATAGTGGTAAACCCCGAACTTTTGAAAAATATTAGAGGGATAGTAAGTTAGTGTTGTCCCTGTCTTTTCAGATATTAGGGGAGATGTGCTTTCATTTATAGCAGTATGCTAGAAAAGAACATGTATTGTAACCATTTGGCATATGAATATAAATGATCTTATTTCAGAAATGTGTTATAAACTTTTAGTTCTTTTCAATTGATAAATATCTGAATATGATAGTTGGATAATAAGATGAAATTTGTGATGCAGAAAATGCCGCCCAGACGTAGAATACATGTTCCAGAAGAGTCAGTTAACGATGAGTGAGGTCCAATAGATACGATACAGCGACTGGTAGATTTATTGGGAGAAGCTTTGAGGGGAAAAAATGAACCTGTACCACCCGTTCCCCGAGCTGTCCCAGTAACAACCTTCAAAGACTTTAAGAGTGTAGGACCCCCAGAGTTCACGGGAACTACTGACCCGACAGTTGCGCAAACCTGGATCAAGGAGATCGAGAAGGCCTTCACTATTGCACGCATGGGTGAAGACCAGAAGACTGTATTTTCCACATACATGATGAGGGGCGAAGTAAACTATTGGTGGGAAACTAACCAGCAGAGAGCGGGGGAAGGAACGATAACTTGGGAGAGGTTTACTACGTTGTTCTTCGAGAATTATTTCCCAAAGAGTATGAAGAGTAGGATGGAAGTAAAATTCCTAGAATTAAAATAAGGTGATATGACAGTGGCGCAGTACGCAGCTAAGTTCAATGAACTAGCGCGGTTTGTAGAACACCAAGTTGTGGATGAGGAGAGGAAGGCGAGACATTTTGAGCAAGGGTTAAAGTCGTGGTTGTATAATAAGGTATCAGTCTTTCAGATTGATTCCTTTACGACTCTGTTGGAGAAGGCAGTCATTGCGGAAGGTGGCAGTGAGGCCTTAAGTCTATATCATAAGGAGAAGAAGAATAAGAACACTGGTAGCGAGCATCGTGGAGGAAGCAGCAGCGCAGGAAGTAATTCAGGAAAAAGGAAATGGGAAAACAACAACAACAACCACAACAGCAACAACCGAAATAATAACCAAGGTGGGAGTCACCAGGAAAACTTCAAGAAAAGGACCGAAGCTTACAACAACTATGGAAGAAACCATCAGGGAGAATGCTGGAAAGGAAAGACCACTTGCTATAATTGCGGCCAAGAGGGGTACATCTCGCTAAATTGCCCAAAGCCAAAGAAGATCAGAGGATGTTTTGCTTGTGGATCGACAGAGCACCAGATAAAGGATTGCTCGAAGAAAGGAAGCAGTGGAGCTGGCGGAGGCCAGGGAGGAGGGAGCAAGTTAATGATTGGTGGACCTGCGTAACCCAACCGATCGACTGCTCGAACCTTTAACATGACTGTCCAGGACGCAGTGGCTGCGAAGGACGTGGTGTCAGGTATAATCCCAATTAATAATATAAATGCTTATGTATTATTTGATTCGGGTGCCACCTGTTCTTTTGTATCTGAAGAATTCACTAGTAAATTTAGTACACCCCGAGAACGTTTAGAAATTTCCTTGAACATAGAGGTTGCGAATAAGGAAATAATCCCTGTAGAATACGTTTATCGAAATTGTCACGCAAATGTTAGAGAACATGAACTGAGCGTAGACTTGATTCCTATTAGACTGGGAGAATTTGACGTAATACTGGGAATGGATTGGTTATATAACCATGCAGCGATAATTGACTGTCAGAATAAGTGTGTGAACCTTCAGACTCCGAGTAAGTCTAAGGTAGTGTTTCATGGTAGCTCATCGCTTAAGCAATCGTGTTGTGTTACGATGATACAGGCCAAGAAGTTACTAAGGAAAGGATGTGTAGGTTATTTAGCTTACATCGTAAATACTCAGAAAAAGGAAGTAGAGATTAAAGATATACCCATAGTGAATGAATTTCAAGACGTGTTTCCAGACGATCTGCCTGGTCTTCCGCCGGACAGAGAAATCGAATTCTTAACAGACTTAGCACCAGGAACGGCACCAATTTCGAAAGCTCCATATCGTATGGCGCCAGTAGAAATGAAGGAATTGATGATACAACTTCAAGAGTTATTAGATAAGGGCTACATTCGACCGAGTGTGTCTCATTGGGGAGCACCAATGTTATTCGTGAAGAAAAAGGACGGATCGATGAGGCTCTGTATCGATTATCGAGATTTGAACAGAGTAACGATCAAGAATCGATATCCATTATCGAGGATAGACGACTTGTTTAATCAACTGAAAGGAGCAAAATGTTTCTCAAAAATTGACTTACGAACATGATATTATCAACTAAAAGTGCGGGATGAGGACATACCAAAGACTGCGTTTCGAACCTGTTATGGACATTACGAGTTTTTGGTAATGTCATTCGGTTTAACTAATGCTCCGGCAGCCTTTATGGACTTGATGAATCAAGTTTTTAAGCCATACTTGGATAAATTCGTTGTAGTTTTCATCGACGACATTTTGATTTACTCAAAAACAGAGGAAGAACATGTCGAACATCTGAAGATTGTTTTAGAGGCACTGCAAAGGGAGGAGATGTATGCGAAGTTTTCAAAATGCGAATTTTGGATGAAGAAGGTTCAATTCTTAGGCCACGTGGTGGATGAGAATGGAATCTCAGTAGACCCTGAAAAGGTTGAAGCGGTAAGTAGTTGGGAACAACCGAGAACACCGACAAAAGTAAGGAGTTTCCTAGGGTTAGCAGGGTACTATCGAAGATTCATCCAAGATTTTTCTAAGATAGCCACCCCGTTGACTAATCTGACGAGGAAGACAGTGAAATTTGTATGGACCGACAAATGCGAAGAGAGTTTTCAAGAGTTGAAGAAGAGATTAAGCGAAGCGCCTGTATTATCCCTACAAGATGATACGGGAGGATTCGTGGTGTATAGTGATGCATCGCATAGAGGACTGGGTTATGTGCTAATGTAGCATGGCAAGGTCATTGCATATGCGTCACGACAATTAAAGGATTACGAAAAATGATACCCTACCCATGATTTGGAGTTAGCGGTAGTAGTTTTTGCGTTAAAGATCTGGAGACATTATTTGTACGGAGAGAAATGTGAGATATACACGGACCACAAAAGTCTAAAATATATCTTCACATAGAAGGAGTTGAATATGCGTCAGAGGAGGTGGTTAGAACTAATCAAAGATTATGACTGTGAGATTCTTTATCACCCGGGGAAGGCAAACGTAGTTGCCGACGCTCTGAGCAGGAAAGGAAGGGAGAAATTGTTTCAACTAACAACTCAGAAGGAGTTAATAAGAGATATGGAGAAGTTGGAAATAAAAGTGAAGGGACCCGAGAGGTCTGAAGAGAAGTTATTTGTAATGGAAGCTCATCCAACATTGTTGGATAGAGTAAAGGAAGCACAGGAGAATGATGGAGAGTGTGAGAAGATCAGGAAGAGGATTGCGAAAAATGAGGAATAAAAATTTTGAATAGATAAAGATGGTATTTTAAGATTCGAAGAGAGAGTGTGGGTACCGATGGTAACCGAGTTAAGAGAAGAGATTCTACAAGAGGCACATAATACGACATATTCCGTTCATCTGGGAGGCACTAAGATGTATCGAGACTTGAAACAACATTTTTGGTGGCCCAATTTGAAACAAAAATTCACAGAGTGCGTTAGTAGATGTTTGACTTGTCAACGCGTAAAAATAGAGCATCAGCGGCCGAGTGGGTTACTTCAATCGTTAAAAATACCAGAGTGGAAATGGGAGCATATTACGATGGATTTCGTGGTAGGACTTCCGGTCACGCAGAAAGGTTTGGATGCCATTTGGATTATCGTGGATCGAATTACAAAGACCGCACATTTTCTACCGATCAAGATCCGCTACAGTTTGAATCAGTTAGCAAGTCTGTACGTGAAGGAAATTGTTTCACGACATGGAGTGCCAGTATCGATTATTTCTGACCGAGACCCGCGTTTCACGTCAAAATTCTAGAAAAGCTTACAAGAGAGGATGGGAACACAGTTGAGGATGAGTACAGCTTATCATCCTCAGACAGATGGACAGAGTGAGCGGACAATTCAAATGCTAGAAGACATGCTTAGAACTTACATGATGGACTTCAAGGGAAATTGGGACGACCACCTACCCTTAGTCGAATTTGCATATAATAATAGTTACCATGTGAGTATCGACATGCCAAAGTACGAAGCTCTTTACGGAAGGAAGTGCAGGATGCCATTATGTTGGGACGAAGTCGGTGAACGACAAATACTCGGACCAGAGTTAGTACAACAAACCGCGGATGTGGTGACAGTAATAAGGGCTAGACTTATGGCAGCTCAAGATCGCCAGAAAATGTATACAGATTTGCATCGGCAAGACCGCGATTTTGAAATCGGTAGTTTTGTATTTTTGAAGGTATCTCCATGGAAGGGAAAGATCCGTTTCGACAAGAAAGGGAAACTGAGTCCAAGATTCATAAGACCGTTCGAGGTACTCAAGCGAGTGGGCGAAGTAGCATACAAAGTTGTACTACCACCCGAGTTGGAGCGCATCCATAACGTTTTTCACATATCTGTGTTGCGTCCATACAAGCCAGACTACAAGCACGTGATTTCTTATGAACCCATTCAGGTGGAGAAGAACTTAGCATATGAAGAAATTCATGTCCAAATTCTGGATAAGAAAGAGCAAACTTTAAGGAACAAAGTCATTTCTTCTGTAAAAGTACTTTGGCGTAACCACGATGTCGAGGAGGCAACGTGGGAGATAGAAGATAAGATGAGGATGGACTATCCCAATCTATTTGTGTAACCTTGTAGCAATTTCGGAACGAAATTTTTATAAGGTGGGGAGGATGTAATACCCGAGATTTTTATAAATTAGAAATAAAAGTGTTTGAATATTTATTTTGAACACATATATATTTTGGTGTGTCATGAAAGGTGAAAACGAAAATTTAATTGAATCATGTTTGAAAGGATTAAGAAATTTATTGATAATGTTGATAAGCTTGATTACGATTGATTAAGCTTAAGTGTAAAGCCTTTTGTGGTGTAATTAATTTTTTAATGAGATTAATTGATGGATAAGTTAATGAAGTGTTGGATCTAGGATAAATCCAAGCCCAGCATTATTAATGTATCATACTTGCATAGTTGGGAGTTTAGCCCAAGAATTTGAATTGGTAGACTAATGTTTAACCCAATGTGTATAAGTGTTTGTACCTAGCCCAATTCAAATATTAATTTGGACAAACCCAATGTACATGGATTATATAAATACATATATAAGATAAGTATACTTATATATATAGGAATATATATATATATATATATATATATATATATATATATATATATATATATATATATAGGTATATAGATGTATGTATAAAGGTAACAATAAGCTAGCACATGGTACAAATGCTAAAATGAAAGAGCAACATATGGATTCTACCCCTCATGGCCGAAATTTTGGCCCTATTAAGCCTAAGTGCTAATTTTTGTTGCACAAAAATGCTTACAAGCAATCCCATGTGGGCTCATGATGAAGAAGGACATAGTTGGTGAAGGAGTTGGTAATTCTTTTTACGTAATCACCTTTTACCCATGGTTAATACCTAGTTGGGTGTACAGATACAAGTATTATACCAAGTAGTAGTATATGTATTGCATACATAGACCTTGCCTATAAATATAACCCATCCTAGTTCATTGCTTCATTTACTTGAAATTTCATAAGTGTTAGTAGTATAATAAGAGCTAGAGAGAAATTGAGGGAAGTAGAAGGATTCTAGAGGAACTCTTGCACTTTGGTGGTTCAAGAGGAGTTCAAGAAGGAGAAAAAAAGGTGGAGAACTACTTAAGGTTCCTAACTAAGAGGAAGAAAGCCTTCAAGAAGTAAGTTCATAATCTAGCTTTATTTTTGTCAAGTAAAGTTAGTATATGTAGATATTAGTAAGAATGCATGCTTGATTGTGGCAAGTTTATGTTTTGTGTGATCATGATTGATCTAAAAGTATAATGATGAGTATTGGAAGGAGAATAAGTGATTTATATGTCTTGGTATGTGATCTAAGTTAAAATGAATCATGTAAAAGCATGTGAGCATGAAACCTAGCTTAATATACTTAAAAGTTTGATAATTGTGATTAAAAGGTGTAAGAGATATGTGTAATTCTAAAATGTTATATTAAGCATGTATGAAATACGATCATAACCTAAGTTGAATCATCGGATTCAGGCATAAAACGAACTCGTAGCAAAATAATCGGTAAGACAAGCTAACATGAGAACCTTTGCTTGGAAAAGTAAATAATTTGATTAAATAAATATTTTGGAAAATTGTTCAAGATATCACATATTGAAGATATGTAAGTTTATGAGATAATGGAAGTGGTTTGAACTCATTTGGATATGAAATGAGCAAGTTATGAAAGATTGAATCAAAAAGGGTCAAAACTGAAAATGTTGAAAAAATCGGATTTTGGCTTCTGCAGGGGAGAGCCTAGGCGCTCAACCCAGGCTTATTTCAAGCGCCTAGGCGCTAGGCCATTTTTAGTGTTGAGTCAGTCCGGTTCGGGTCGGGTCAAACGGGTCAAGACTTGTTTTTTTTGGATAAAATAAGATAAAATAGGATTAATAACAAGATAAAATATAATATTAATACTAAGTAAGGTAAGAATACTTTATTTATGTAATGAGACATGAATAAATAAAACAAAGTGAACAATTGATTAAACAAGTAAAATGATAGAAGGTTACTTATAAAGTATTGACTAAAGTTGTTTTTGAAGTCTTGGGGTTTAGAGTCGATGCCATTTGATTCGGCTAGACTATATGCATGTTTATAATAAAACTGTCCAAACCAATTGATTGGTGCGAAAATCTTGAAAATTGAGTTGAACAACCCTTTTGCTAAGGGGAGTGTATGTTGTTGGAAACCCCAACACATGAATAAATATTATTGTGGTGTTATGTATAACGTGAAGTATTGTAGACTGATCATCTATAGTACTTGATATTTTTGGTTATCAATTTAATATTGGTAACTCTAGTGAAAGTTCAATGGTCTTTAGTGACTGCTCAGTATAAATTACTTATCCAGTTGGATACATTGTTAGCCGTTGAATTCATATATATCTGTTCAATTATATTGAATTGTCATATCCCTTATTCATGATGTTATTCTGACACTTTGAACTATCTTAGAAATAACCCTTCGATATTTCAAACCTTGTGATATTATATCCTACGCCCTTGTTGTATATTACTTGCTCGGCTAATTGTGTTCATCCTTGCTTATTTAAAACCTTTCAGCTAAGGCGGAACAGGGAAGTGTCTCTGGGAAAGACAAGGGCAAGGGCAAGGGCAAGGCTACTAACTAGCTTGTCCCTTTTATGTTTAAATCTATCATGTTGTAATAAGACTATTTGCAAACTATGTTTAAACTTAAGTAGGATTATGTAATAAGTCTTTATTCGATATTATTATGTAATCTATTAAGTATTGTAGGTTGCGAGACTTGGGGGAATAATTACAATAAATCGTTGTATATTATTCTAAATTAGATCTTTCGTTGTGAATGTGTGATTTTAGTTATTAGGGTAATACCTTGAGAACGTGATGAACCGAATTCGGGTGCCCAAGTGGAGGTCAGAATTTAGGGGCGTCACACAAACTCCAAAATTAGGGTTTGGATTCTATATATGATTTATCTTTCATATACATACCGTTATTAATTAAGTTATAATAATTAACTTAATTAATCTGATATAAATTCATATAATAAAATAGTTGTTATAATAATTCTAATAATAATTTTATATATTATTTAAATAATAATATAATCATATTTTCATAGAAAATAAGTAATACAAACATTTCTACAACAAAATTAATTTATTATAAGATTATAATTTATAATGATCAATAAATCTAAAATAAAATTATTTGTAATTATTCATATAATAAATAAATTTTTATTTATCACATAATTATATATATATATATATATATATATATATATATATATATATATATATATATATATATACACACACATTACCTTACACATATTCCCACATTTATTTTATTAGAATAAAAAAAAATAATAAAAAAATTATACGCAAAATTTCTTATTTAATTATATCGAAAATATTGGGTTATTACATTCACCCTCTCTTATAAGGATTCCGTCCCCGGAATCACCGTTTCAAAACCTATACATACTAGGGTACATAACATACACAATCATTGTAAGTAGATCTCGATTAAATTTGATCGAACTGATCTTTTACTATTCAGCCTAAAGCTTGTCTATCTAATTATACGGAAGTTTGACTTCTAATAGAACTCAAATTCTTCCTTCAAAATTTATTTATAAAATAGTTTACTATATATAAGAAAATCATATATAAGAAAATAAAATTTATTCGAATAATTTCTATAGTTCCATCCCTGACTGCTACCGTATCTTGCATTATCTTGTTGAAGACTTCGGCAGTTGATTTAGTTGGTTTGCTTGTTAAAGTTGGTCCCATCATCACCACTGTCCCGCTACTTTTCCCCTTATTCGCACTCCCTGCCTCCCTTCTACCTTTTCGACAATCTTTCACCTTATGCTCTATTGATTAACAATTAAAACACCTACTATACATTCTTGAATTGGGGCAGTTAGGAGAGATATGTCCCTTCTACCCACACTTGTAGCATACAAACTTCTCTTTAAACACTCACCCGAGTGATTCTTTCCGTAATTCCCATATTGCAGAACTTATTTCTTTCCACCTCCTGGCCTATTTTCGGCATTCTCAACCTTATCTTCTTTCCTCTTTCCAGTTCTACTACCACTACTCCCTTCTTCGGCTTTAACTTAATTTGCCTCCCACCAAAAATTCACCTCCCTTTTCATTGTATAGGTGGCAAAAGCTGTCTTTTGCCCCTCTGTTACCCTAGCTATCACAAATACTTCTACAGGGCCAGTTGA
Organism: Panax notoginseng; assembly: GCA_016801055.1. Lineage (NCBI taxonomy): Eukaryota > Viridiplantae > Streptophyta > Magnoliopsida > Apiales > Araliaceae > Panax > Panax notoginseng. The sequence continues at coordinate 54,640,765 of CM029023.1, read as the reverse complement.
TCCTCTAAATCCTGGCGGTTCAATTTTCTTAAAGTCTGCCGATTGATTATCTGGCTGATTTCCTTCGGCTGGTATTTCATTCTGCATAGCTTGAGCGTCCATATTCGCCAAATTCTGTATCGGGACTAGTTGTGCTCCAACTTTGTTGACAGGTTCTTCTGCCATTTGGTTTCGTTTTTGTCTTGGCGGCATTATCTGATCAAATAAAAATCATGTTCATCCAACTAATTTATAGTACTTTACAGTATACAGCATAGCACATACTACTTTAAACATCTGTTATCCCTTTGTGGCATAAAAGTCGGGAATCGCTGCCACAACTTATACAAAAGTTGAGAATATTACCTTACACATCATAGAACATACATATTCAAGGAATACTAATACTACTTATTTCCTGCGCCTTCACTAAGGATCAATTGCTTAGTAATCAATATATTCTCATTATCCTCAATAATCCATTCACACATAACTATACTAAGTTTGTCAAAGTTACCACCGTTTCTAGATCCGATTCTACAATTTCCACAATAACCACCTCATCAGGGTTGCTTTCAAAGTGAGCCTCTATTTTAGCTATTGGCTTTGATATTGGCTCGGTTATGGATGTTGACTCCTTCTTTACAATCTGAGAGTATCCTAATCCTATCCACCTAACATTTACACATAAATTATATTGACTAGCAAATAATATATACACATTGCAAAATAATATATACACATTGCAAATGATAGTTTTATATAAGTTATATTTTATTTTGTTTTATAATGAATTTAGTCAATTCATCTCCTTTTAAACTCTATATGAGTTAGAAATTAACTAATAGAATATATATATATATATATATATATATATATATATATATATATATGGATTGTACAATAATACTGAATTGATAACCAATGATCGATAGAATTCAAGAACTGGCATGTCGATAAAAGTATAGATTCATGAACAATAACAGTAACAATAGAGTTCTGAAACTAGCTTACACATGTCCATTGCATAAAATAAATGCAAAGGTTAGATATTTGCTTGGTCTGCTACTTACAGTTACGTAACTTAGTTTTATCTTTTATGTCGAGACCTATTATTAATAAGATCATTCTATCGATTAGAAATACATCTCATAACGCATAGTACTGCTATTTGCAGTCAACACATAACCTAATCACATTGTCACATAGTTATATTAGTCATTGGATCATAAACAAACACTTATACAGTCAAACTATTTAAGTCTGGATCAGTTTCGAAGTCAATTTAGTGTACCGACGGCTTTATCGGGTAATTATCGAGTCTAAAACTCTATCGTGAAGTTCAATATTCGTTTAGATATTTTAAATATCAGTCGTATTATTTTTCATAGCCTTATAATAATTTTTAAATAATTATTATAATTAATCATGATTTTTCAAACATTGTAATCATTATTAAATGATTTAAATATTGAATAATGTTATTATCAATAATATTTAATTTATATTAAATTATTAATGAAACCATTGCCAAAATATTAAAGTTATTTATAATAACTCAAAATATTTTTAAAATATTTTTTTATTACCCTTAAATAATTTTTAAAATATTTAAAATTATTTTTAAATAATTACCATTAATATTTAAATATTAATGTACTATTTATCTAAATATTAAAAGTCATTTAATATTACTTAAAATATTTTTAAATCATTTATATCTTTTTTAAATGTTTTTTTAATTTAATAAACTATTTTTAAACTATTTATTTAATATAATTATTAAATAAATTTAATATCATTAATATTAAATTATTAATGAAATTTACCTTCAAATATTAAAAGTCACATTTTATAACTTAAAATATTTTAAAACTATTTATTTTCATTTAAAATAATTTTTATAATATTAAAATCATTTTTAAACTAATTTATTTAATATAATTATTAAATAAATCTAATATCTTTAATATTAAATAATTAATGAAATTTTCTTTAAAATATTAAAAGTTATGTTTTATAACTTAAAATATTATTAAATACCTTATTATCATTTAAATTAATTTTTAATATAATAAAATCATTTTTAATTAATTTATTTAATGCATTTAATAAATAAATTAAATATCAATAATATTCAAATAAATATTAATATTTATTAAAAATATGTAAAATTATTAAAAGTGAATTTTTATAACTTAAACTAATTTTTGTAATTTTCAGAAATTAATTTCTATTTTTAAATGATTTTTAGAATTTATTTCTATTTTTAATTATTTTCCAGAAATTAGAAAATGAAATAATAGAAACCGTCGGTGTAGCCTATAGCGACGATTTCTGTCGCTGTTGGTGTTCTTGAGCTCAAGAACACTGACAGTCGGCTTAGCAACAAGCTTAGTTTGACCACGATTAATTCTCTGATTATCATGTTTCTGGGCCTGATTAAACATTTATCTTGTAGTAGGTATGCAACACTACAATTATCAACCAATATCTAGTTCATATATCAACACATCATGAAGATCTACCTCTTTAAATTTGTTATCAGAGCGTTCCTGGGTTTTCTGGGTAACCCAGAAACCTAGGCAGTTCGAGTTTCCACCTTCTAGCTCAATTTAATCTAGGTTCCGATAATTAGTTAAGTGTTTTGTTGGTCCACACATGTAGCACTCATATCATAGAACATTTTTAAATCAACAGAATAGTCCGAATACATGACATATTCCAAATTCAGCTCGGTCAAACCTCGTCAGAGAGCTAGTTCATACAGTTTCTGGGTTTTCCATAAACGCAAAATGTGATCGGATGGTCTAATTTGACCATCCACTGCACCGATCCTGTTGATGTTTTAAAGTATCTAAAACCATGAATCTATAGTACATAATACAGGCTACAATCTAGATATAACAACATCATCAAACAACATAACACCTGACAGATCTTGGGCTAACGAAATCCTGTCAGGCACTGAAAACGATTTTCTGGGTTGCCCAGAAACTCCTAGTCATGCTCGGTCAATGGGTTTTGACCAAGAATAACATGAAACCTAGACATGAAATGGATGTTATTATACTTCTAGATCACAGACCACATATCAAACCACATATCTAAAACATAAAACAACAAAACTCATGATCAGGCAAGAATCTAGAGCCACTGATATTCATTGTCAAACCACAGTTTTAAACTTTTTCCAAATATTGTAAATCATTAAATCTGAGCCTATAGATGTTATGGATCTAACATCTATCAGCCCAGATCATTGATTAACACCTTATACCACATGATTAAACATAAAAACACATCATTTAACAAACGATCAAAGATCAGATTTTGCAAATAGGGTTTATACCTTCTCTGAACAAATCTTGATTCTAGGCTACTGATTTATTGTGAGTAGTAGTGGGGCTTGCTTTGGGGACTGAAATTCTAAGGAAATTCGTGTTAGAGCGAGAGAGGGACTTGGTAGAGAGTTAGTGTACAAATGGGCAAAAAAATGAACTTTCTTTATTTTTCAATCTATATATATTGAGCTAGATGCAATGCATGGCTGATGTAGCTGATGTGCTGGAGATTTAAGTCAATGGAGTAGATAGAGTTGTTGAGCAACTAAAGTTTTAGCAAGGTTTGCAAGCAAGCTAATAAAGAATGCACATAAGGGTATTTTGGTCCATAGCCTTGTAAATTTAATGGCAATCTTGGTAATCTTGGCAAACCCTTAGGGTTTGACCCTTAGGGTTTAACCCTAAGGTTCTTGTACATTAATTTTCTATGGTTCTTAATTAGGGCAAAAATAGAAAATTAGGTTTCCTAAATTATGAATTAGAGCTTTCTAAATTAGATTAGGTTTTCTAAATATATAAACTTACATATTAGGTTTAGAAATTCGCTAATCATAGTTAGCTTTCCAATAACGCGATTAGGGTTACCAAAAAGTAATTAGGGTTAGCAATTAGGGTTTCTAATTAGTTACTTGGGTTTCTAATAATTAGGATTCCTAAATAATAATTAGGGTTTCCCTAATTAACATTAAATCCTATACCACGCGACATAAATCATATCACACCATCACTACCTAGTCTTGAACTCTCATTTGAGTTTCAAAATAGGGTTTAAACAAATTAATGCTAGGGTTTTGACATTATACACATAATTAACCAACCATTATTAATACGTACATATAATACATATTTATAGCACTAAAAAATAATAATATTATATTATTATTTCCATTCCTTGTCCAAACTCTAGAATTATGGTTTGGATTCCATATCTGATTTATCTTTCATATAAATACCGTTATTAATTAAGTTATAACAATTAACTTAATTAATCTGAAATAAATTCATATAATAAAATATGTGTTATAATAATTCTAATAATCATTTCATATATTATTTAAATAATAATATAATCATATTTTCATAGAAAATAAATAATACAAACATTTCTACAACAAAATTAATTTATTATAAGATTATAATTTATAATGATCAATAAATCTAAAATAAAATTATTTGTAATTATTCATGTAATAAATAAATTTTTATTTATCACATAATTATATATATATATATATATATATATATATATATATATATATACACACACACACACACACACACACATTACCTTACACATATTCCCACATTTATTTTAATAGAATAAAAAAAAATTATACGCAAAATTTCTTATTTAATTATATCGAAAATATTGGGTTATTACATTCACAATCCCTTATAAGGATTTCGTACCCGGAATCACCGTTTCAAAACCTATACATACTAGGGTACATAGCATACGCAGTCATTGTAAGTAGATCTCGATCAAATTTGATCGAACTGATCTTTTACTATTCAGCCTAAAGCTTGTCTATCTGATTATACGGAAGTTTGACTTCTAATAGAAATCAAATTCTTCCTTCAAAATTTATTTATAAAATAGTTTACTATATATAAGAAAATCATATATAAGAAAATAAAATTTATTCAAATAATTCCTAGAGTTCAATCCCTGACTGCTACCGTATCTTGCATTGTCTTGTTGAAGACTTCGGCGGTTGATTTAGTTGGTTTGCTTGTTGAAGTTAGTCCCGTCATCACCACTGTCCTGTTGCTTTTCCCCTTATTCGCGTTCTCTACCTCCTTTCTACCTTTTGGACAATCTTTCACCTTATGCTCTATTGATTAACAAATAAAACGCCCACTATACATTCTTGAATTGGGGCAGTTAGGAGAGATATGTCCCTTCTGCCCACACTTGTAGCATACAAACTTCTCTTTAAACACTCACACGAGTGATTCTTTCCGCAATTCCTATACTGCAGAACTTGTTTCTTTCCACCTCCTGGCCTATTTTCGGCATTCTCAACCTTATCTTCTTTCCTCTTTCCAGTTCTACTACCACTACTCCCTTCTTCGGCTTTAACTTGATTTGCCTCCCACCAAAAATTTGCCTCCCTTTTCATTGTATAGGTGGCAAAAGCTGTCTTTTACCCCTCCGTTACCCTAGCTATCACAAACACTTCTACAGGGTCAGTTGATCCTCTAAATCCTGGCGGTTCAATTTCCTTGAAGTCTGCCGATTGATTATCTGGCTGATTTCCCGCGGCTGATATTCCATTCTGCATAGCTTGAGCATCCATATTCGCCAAATTCTATATCGGGATTAGTTGTCCTCTAACTTTGTTGACAGGTTCTTCTACCATTTGGTTTCGTTTTTGTCTTGGCAGCATTATCTGATCAAATAAAAATCATGTTCATCCAACTAATTTATAGTACTTTACAATATACATCATATCACATATTGCTTTAAACATCCGTTATCCCTTTGTGACATAAAAGTCAGGAATCGCTGCCATAACTTATACAAAAGTTGAGAATATTACCTTACACATCATAGAACATACATATTCAAGGAATACTAATACTACTTATTTCCTATGCCTTCACTAAGTATCAATTGCTTAGCAATCTATATATTTCCATTATCCTCAATAATCCATTCACACATAACTATACTAAGTTCGTCAAAGTTACCATCGTTTCTAGATCAGATTCTACAATTTCCACAATAACCACCTCATCAGGGTTTCTTTCAAAGTGAGCCTCTATTTTAGCTATTGGCTTTGATATTGGCTCGGTTATGGATGTTGACTCCTTCTTTACGATTTGAGAGTATCCTAATCCTATCCACCTGACATTTACACATAAATTATCTTGACTAGCAAATAATATATACACACTGCAAATAATAGTTTTATATAAGTTATCTTTTATTTTGTTATACAATGAATTTAGTCAATTCATCTCCTTTTAAACTCTATATGAGTTATTTATATTTTCAATGTTTTCCTCTATTCTAAGTTATAGCCTAAGGTCTATCCCACTTAAGGTTTCTAACCTATAGCTCTGATACCATGTTGTGACGCCTCCAAATTCAGGTACTTGAAAACCGAACTTAGTGCTTCACGATACCATTTCTATGAGCGGAATAATACTAATAATAATAATAATAATAATAATATAAATACCCAACTTAATTTACATATATCAGAGTCTAATCCCAGTTTCTCAATCTTTACTACATTACATTACATGATAGATAATAAATATCAAAGTCTTAATAACGTCTAACTATTACATATGATACCATAAAGTTTATTCTTCTAGCTTTCCTTTTCCTTTGTCCTTATCTGAACCTTCAGGTTGATTACACTTAGCTAAAAACATTTACATTTAAAGCAAGAATGAGCATTTGATTGCCCAGCAAGTAATAACAATAATAATAATTAGCTGAAAGAAGTAAATATTTTCTGTGAATGACACTTCTACAACGATTCAACAGTTATGAAGTAAGCTGAACTAATAAAAATAACATATCAAGTCTATCTCAAATTTTGAAACTACGTACTGACTATAAATGGAGAGTAGTCAACAGACTATGAACTTTGTATCTAAATTTTGATATTTAACTGAATAACAAGAATTAATTATACACAATATCAAAGTGAAATATTTTCCAGAGTTTATGCTGAGTGATCCCTAAAGATCTCGAACTTAATTCTCGAGTAACTATCAAAAATTTGCTTTGATATACCCAGGTGTATCAGATAACCATAAAGATTAAGTCATACCCCTCTGCAAGTATAACAAGTGATCAGCTTAATTATACCCTATATTATGCATAATACTTAACTGTGCGCAATAGCCGAATATACGACCAATAGTTTTCCCTTTGTATTAAAAGTTGTTCTTCTCAGTCTTACAATCAAAATTTTAATTATAACAACGAAATACCATGATTTCAATATCTAATCGGTTTTTCAATCTAGCCGAAACAATTGGCATTGACCTGACAATAATAATTGAGTTCTTTTCTCGAACCTATCAAGTTCTAACAATTATTCGTCTAGCCAGAATAATTAGCTAAGACATATCTCAACGCTATCTATAAATCTATGTCTAGTCGAGTCAAATAGCTTAGACAACTTTTAAATTAACGTATGCATACTGGAAAACAATAAGTATGTATCAACATTTGATTAAATACAATGATTATCCAAGTGGGGTCACTTGTTTAACAAATTTTAGAAATTAACTAATAGAATATATATATATATATATATATATATATATATATATATATATATATATATATATATATATGGATTGTACAATAATACTGAATTAATGACCAATGATCGGATAGAATTCAAGAACTGACATGTCGACAAAAGTATAGATTCATGAACAATAACAGTAACAATAGAGTTTTGAAACTAGCTTACACATGTCCATTGCATAAAATAAATGCAAAGGTTAGATACTTGCCCGGTCTGCTGCTTACAGTTACGCAACTTAGTTTTATCTTTTATGTCGACACTTATCATTAATAAGATCATTCTATCGATTAGAAATACATCTCATAACACATAGTACTGCTATTTACAGTTAGTAAATAGCCTAATCACATTGTCAGATAGTTATATCAGTTATTGGATCATAAACAAACACTTATACAGTCAAACTATCTAGGTTTGGATCAGTTTCGAAGTCAATTTGGTGTACCGACGGCTTTATCGGGTAATTATTAAGTATAAAACTCTATCGTGTAGTTCAATATTCGTTTAGATATTTTAAATATCAGTCGTATTATTTTTCATAGCCTTATAATAATTTTTAAATAATTATTATAATTAATCATGATTTTTTAAACATTAGAATCATTATTAAATGATTTAAATATTGAATAATGATATTATCATTAATATTTAATTTATATTAAATTATTAATGAAACCATTGTCAAAATATTAAAGTTATTTATAATAACTCAAAATATTTTTAAAATATTTTTTTATTACCCTTAAATGATTTTTAAAACATTTAAAATCATTCTTAAATAATTACCATTAATATTTAAATATTAATATACTATTTATCAAAATATTAAAAGTCATTTAATATTACTTAAAATATTTTTAAATCATTTATATCCTTTTTAAATAATTTTTTAATTTAATAAACCATTTTTCAATTATTTATTTAGTATAATTATTAAAAAAATTTAATATCATTAATATTAAATTATTAATGAAATTTACCTTAAAATATTAAAAGCACCATTTTATAACTTAAAATATTTTAAAACTATTTATTTTAATTTAAAACGATTTTTATAATATTAAAATCATTTTTAAACTAATTTATTTAATATAATTATTAAATAAATCTAATATCTTTAATATTAAATAATTAATGAAATTTGATTTAAAATATAATAGTTATATTTTATAACTTAAAATATTATTAAATACCATATTAACATTTAAAATGATTTTTAATATAATAAATTCATTTTTAATTAATTTATTTAATGCTTTTAATAAAGAAATTAAATATCAATAATATTCAAAGAAATACTAATATTTATGAAAAATATGTAAAATTATTAAAAGTAAATTTTTATAACTTCAAATAATTTTTATATTTTTTTTGTAATTTTCAGAAATTAATTTCTATTTTTAAATGATTTTTAGAATTTATATCTATTTTTAATCATTTTTCAGAAATTAGAAAAAAAAATAATAGAAACCGTCGCTATAGCCTATAGCGACGCTTTCTGTCGCTGTTGGTGTTCTTAAACTCAAGAACACTGACAGCCGGCTTAGCAACAAGCCTGATTTGACCACGATTAATTCTCTGATTATCATGTTTCTGGGCCTGATTAAATATTTATCTTGTAGTAAGTATACAACACTACAATTATCAACCAATATCTAGTTCATATATCAACACATCATGAAGATCTACCTCTTTAAATTTGTTGTCAGAGCGTTCCTAGGTTTTCTGGGTAACCCAGAAACCCAGGCAATTCGAGTGTCCACCTTCTAGCTTAATTTAATCTAGGTTCCGATAATTATTTAAGTGTTTTGTTGGTCCACACATGTAGCACTCATATCATAGAACATTTTTAAATCAACAGAACAATCCGAATACATAACATATTCCAGATTCAGCTCGGTCAAACCTTGTCAGAGAACTAGTTCATACAGTTTCTGGGTTTTCCAGAAATGCAAATTGTGATCGGATGGTCTAGTTTGACCATCCACTACACCGATCCTGTTGATGTTTTAAAGTATCTAAAACCATGAATCTATAGTACATAATACAGGCTACAATCTAGATATAACAACATCATCAAACAACATAACACCTGACAGATCTTGGGCTAACGAAATCCTGTCAGGCATTGAAAACGAGTTTCTAGGTTGCCCAGAAACTCCTAGTCATGCTCGATCAATTGGTTTTGGCGGAGTTGACTCGAAGTATTCCTTCTTCATCGATTCTTGCTTCTGGAATAGCACCTTCTTGCACTTTCTTCTTCATACGCTTCAGCTCCATGTCCGTAGCTTGAGCAGCTTTAACTTTATCGATTAAAGTCGGTTCTACTCGTATATTTGATATCATCATGTGGGTACTTGGAGCCTTCATCTCTATCCCCATCCTTTGCAAGTCATACAAAATGGGCCTTTGTGTTAACAACATTGCACTCGTACCCGCATATGATCTTCTACTCAATGCGTCAGCTACTACGTTTGCTTTTCCAGGATGATATTGGATGGTATGATCGTAATCTTTCAGTAGCTCGAGCCAACGTCGTTGCCGCATGTTGAGTTCCTTTTGGGTGAAGAAATATTTGAGGCTTTTATGATCTATATAGATCTCCACTTTCTCCCCATACAGGTAGTGTCTCCAGATCTTCAACGTCAAAACGACTGCTGCCAACTCCAAATCATGAGTAGGATAATTCCTCTCATATTCTTTGAGTTGTCGCGAGGCATAGGCTATGACTTTTCCATGTTGCATGAGAACACATCCTAACCCTTTGCCTGAAGAATCGCTATAGATAACAAATCCATCCGAACCAGATGGTATTGTCAGAACAGGTGTCGAAATGAGTCTCCTCTTGAGTTCTTGGAAACTCTTCTCGCATTCCTCACTCTATACGAATTTTGTATCTTTCCGAGTCAGCTGAGTTAATGGAGTAGCAATTCGAGAAATCCTTCCACAAATCTCCGATAATAACCAGCTAAGCCCAGAAAGCTACGTACTTCGGTTACCGACTTCGGTTGCTCTCAACTTTGTATGGCTTCAATCTTCGCAGGGTCGACAGATACTCCATGTTTTGACATCACGTGCCCAAGAAATGCTACTTCCTCAAGCCAGAACTCGCATTTCTTCAGTTTGGCATATAGCTTGTTTTCATGAAGCCTTTGCAATATCAGCTTCAAATGGCGCTCATGATCTTCACGGCTTTTGGAATAGATGAGGATGTCATCAATAAAGACAACAACGAAATGATCCAAATATTCTTTGAACACACGATTCATCATATCCATGAAAGCAGCAGGAGCATTAGTCAATCCAAAAGACATGACTAAGAATTCATAATGCCCGTACCGAGTTCTGAAGGCCGTCTTTGGAATATCCTCAGTTTTAATCTTCAGGTGATGATATCCAGAACGAAGGTCGATCTTTGAAAAGAATTGTGCTCCTTGTAACTGGTCGAATAGGTCATCAATGCGAGGTAGCGGATACCTATTCTTGATGGTGACATGGTTCAATTCCCTATAGTCGATATAAAGTCCCATACTCCCGTCTTTCTTCTTTACGAATAAAATAGGAGCACCCCAAGGAGATGTACTAGGACGAATAAAACCGATGTCTAATAACTCCTGTAATTGGACTTTTAACTCCTGAAGTTCAATAGGAGCCATTCGATATGGGATTTTAGAAATGGGCTTTGTACCGGGTTCAAGGTCAATAAATAATTCAACTTCACGTTCTGGGGGTAGACCAGGAAGTTCTTCAGGAAATACGTCGGGAAATTCACTAACAACAGAAATATTATTCAAATCTGTCGTGTTTTTGTTCAAGTCCATAATATGGGCTAAGAAAGCTTGACATACGTTTTTCAATAAACGAATGGCTTTATGGCTTGATATAACAGCGATTGATTTTAATGGTTTGGTTGCTTGAATTCGCATAACAGGTTGGTTAGGAATATGAAAACTAACAACCTTACGAAAACAATCAATTTTGGCATGATGAGTAGTTAACCAATCAATCCCTAAAATCACATCAAATACAAGTATCTTTAAAGAAATAAGGTCAACAGGTAATGTGATGGTGCCAACTTGGATTAAGCAAGATTTATAAACTGTAGATGTAACAAAGGTTTCACCCAACGGAGTTTCAACAGATAAGTCAAAGGTGAATTTCTACAGAGTCAAGTTCAAACGTTGAGTACAAGCAGGAGAGATAAAAGAATGGGTAGAACCGGTATCTAGTAAAGTATAAAATTCGTAAGAATTCAAGATTAGCTTACCCGTGATCACCTCGTTCGGGTTTCTCGCGTTTTGGCCAGTCACGACAAACGCCCTTCCAGGAACCGCTGATTTCGACTTATCCGGGACAACTTTTGGAGTCAACATCCCCGCTGAACTTGGTTTTGCTACAGAACACTCTTGAGCTATATGACCCTCCTTTCCACAGTTATAACATACCTTGGATTGTTGTGGGCAGTTTGGGCTGATATGTCCCTCTTTCCCACATTTGTAATATACGACCGGTGGTCGTTCTCCTCCCCTAGAAACAGTTGATGTTTGTGCTGACGTCTTCACGTTATCATTATTGTACCTTCTCTTCTTGAAATCTCCTCCCGACTCACTCCTTCTATTATCACGGCCACGATTACCACCAGAGTGGTTACCGCTTTTGTCCTAATGTTTTCCTCCCTGCTGGTTTTTATTGCTCCGATGACTGCCACCACCGGTATATCCCTGGTTGTGGTCCCTCGGTTGAACATACTCATTATCTCGCTCTAATAATTGAGCCCTGTTTACAACATCTGAATATAAAGAAAATTTCTGAGAGATAAGATATTACCGAATCTCGGGTTTTAGACCTCTCAAAAACATCCTTGTCATATGTTCCTCGTTCTCCACCAAATGAGGTGCAAACCTGGATAACTCTGCGAACTTCGCCTCGTACTGAGACACGGTCATGTTGTTTTGTTCTAGTCTGATAAATTCTACCTCCTTCGTATGACGAATACTTTCAGGAAAGTACTTATCATTGAACAGCTTCTGAAACGTTTCCCAAGACATGCTGAGTGCGGCTGGCTGGGTACGCTTTACAGATTCCCTCCAGTAATCTGCCTCACCACGGAACATAAATGTGGCGAATGGAACCTTCTGTTCCTCCGTGCATCCTAAGACATCAAATATCTTGGTAATTTGTTTGACCCACGTTTCTGCCTTAATCAGATCCGGCTTTCCCCAGAATTCTGGTGGTCCCAACTCCTTGAACTGCTTGGCTGTGACAAACCACGCGTTGCCATCATTTCCACCCGTATTTTGTACATGAGTCTCCCTCGTCTGATTTTTCATGAACTGCAAGAAGCTCCTAAACATTCCATCATTCATCGTTTGCCCGGTAACGTTGTTTATAGGAGGAATATTGCCTTCTTGTTGCACGTTCTCCTGGTTTGTGACTAAAGGTTGTTCCACAGTATCATATACTCCATTGTTAAAGTTCTCGGCTGCCATTCTCAAATACTACCATAAAATAAGAGTTAATTAAACAAATTAACATATCACATAATATCCCTATATTATGACCGACCAACAATTAAGCTTAGGTAGGACACACTAGCGAAGGATTTACTCGTCTCTCCCCTCCTAGTTCTATTCTCCGATCTCCCCCAGAGACCATATCCCTAAGTTCTGATACCAACTGTGACGCCCCCAAAATAGGCATACATCACCCATTCTGAGTCTCCAAATACATGGTACAGAAACAAATACAACTTCATTATAATAATTGTCGTGCAAAATACGACAACACAAATATTGTGAGTTTAAATACAAATATTATCTTCTAGACAATATCCACACTCAAATAAGTCCTTATTACAATTATTGAAACACTATTTTATAAAATAGTGAGGACTGCTAACATAATTGACTGGAAACATCACTCCACACCCCGACTAGTTCCCGCTATATTCTCGCCTCCTGAGAAAAATAGAACAAAAAGGAAAATGGTGAGCTCAACTAGCCCAGTAAAGAATATTATGACTAAGATAATATACAACAAATTATCGTTAGTCTTCAACAGAGAAAAATCTGATAAAATATAATAGACAACAAGTTTTAGATCGACAACTGCAGCGGAAACAGCAAACCATTAGAAGAGTCAAGTAGAGAATGAATTATACTATCTTCTAAGATTTAAAAGTCCATCAACGATATTTTATCCCTGGAACATCAATCAATAACCATCTTTAATCAAATATTCATCTTTACACTATAGGCCAAAAATATTCATTTGTAACACCAGTCGGTTATGTTCATCTCAACACTGTTCATCTTTGCACTACGGGCCAAAGATATTCATCAGTTAATCATTCATCTTTGCACTACAGGCCAAAGATATTCAGTAATATCATCATTTAGGACTGAGGATGATTAATAATTATCTTAAAGAAAACGAATACAATGAGACAGAAGGATAAATATTAGGGATTCGTATTATAGTTTATCCAAGTACAATAATACTCCATAATAACCAATTGTGAAGGAGAATTCAAAAAATAAAGATCAAAACATGGATACAATCAAAGATAATAACCATAATAGACATCTTGGACAAAAAATTTTTTTTATTTTTTGGTGAATAGTGTCGTATTCGTGAATAGTGCCGTATACGTGAATAGTAACCCCGACATAAAAAGTTCTAAATTTGATAAAAAAGTTTATATCAATATTTCAGCATAATGATATTGAAGAAAATAATATCCTTTACCTCAAACGAACAGTACTTCTGATCAGAATATCGTATATGAGGCTGAATGAAACTTGTGCTGAATAGCAACTCTTAAAGTATCAAAATACTCACAAAATACGCTCAATAATATAGAGAGAGAAAGAGAGAAAACTTATGAATTCTGGTTTGACTTTCAATTTTAACTTAGCCCTCTATTTATAGGAAAATGTTAGCACGCCGAAGTAGACTTGACCTGCAACCTGATGACTTTACCTGCTATTATTTCCACCCACCACATTTGAATAAAAATTTCAGCATATTTCTCAACAACCAAAAGTGGGGCCCACCAATTCTAAAATTTTTCACCAAAATGATAAATTCCGAAACTTCAACAATTTATGAACCAGTCATCTCTTAAAATTCATAAAAAATCATACGTTCATTTTTAGCGGTTCAAAATTTGTAAACATATACTCAACTTATATATGTATAACATATCCAAAAATTACAACGATCCAATGGTCAGATTAAAAATTATAACCCCCGCAATATATCTCAAAAACTCTGATTGATTTTAAATACCTCCATTCCGATAAAAATACTAATAAAACACCTCAACATTAACTCCTTCATTTTTAACCACCAAATATATCCAACATTTATATTCACATAAAATAAATATTTTCTTATCATATGAACTAATAATTAATTATTCACAATTAATATTATTGAATCACATTTATGACAACCAGGCCGTTCCCAAGAAAGAGGGGGCTTTCCAATAAGGATTTCTCCTTACTGGCGCGCAATTAGATGACCAAACCTCTCCTTAGACAGAACTTTCTAGACATGGCCAATAATGTTATCCAATAATATTATTCAAATAATATGAATTATTGATCTGATAATGAGAAATACTGTGCAATGCTAATTATTGAAACAACAATAATATAAAATATCAATGCAGCAATTATTGAATCAATAAAATAAAATATTGAACAGTAACTACTGTAACAATTATTGAGTAGTGCATTCCTTCGTAAGAATTAATAATTCAAAAATATTGTGCAATCTGTGTGCTACTGTGCAACCACGCGTATTACTGTATTTTAACCACCGGGTATTCCAACAGTGTTAACAGTAATAACTACGCCGTTATTTATAAAGACTCAATTTTTGTCGTTATCTTCATCCAATCGTTTTCCGTTATGGAGCCCACAAATAGATGCGTTGTCGTACGAATATTCCCCGACAGAAAGAATATTCCACGACCAAACGAATATTCCCCGACATAATGAATATTTTATAACCACTTGTTTATTTTGCAAAATTTGCACATTTCACCCATAACCAAAGTATTATATCGAATTAACACCTTATCATTCACAATAATATTTAGAGAAAATTTGATTTTATTCATTAATAAGTTGGGGTCTTACAATAGCAAATGTTGTTAGGGCTGCCCGACCTTCGTTGACGTGTGAACCAACGGTTTACCACGCGTTGTAACCCTCGCCGGGGATACATTTGATCCTCTATTGACGTGTAGATCAACGGATGAACTCCCTGCTGGGGATAAATGCCAAGGCTGCTTGGACTTTGTTGATGTGTGTATCAACTGATGAAATCATCAGATGGTTTCTGATGCGACGTTGGGTTTACCTGCCAATGGCTAAACTGATGTCAAGGTTGCTTGACCTTCATGGACATATGTATCAATGGCAAACATGCGTTGTAGCCCCCGCCGGGGAGACGTGTTGGATCATCGTTGATGTGTGTGTCAACAGAACATACGTTGTAACCCCCGCCGGTGAGACGTTAGGGAATATGAGTACCCAAGTATGAAATCCTCGAATAGCTCTAGATGCTTCGATGGGTTTACTTGCCACCGGCTGAAATAACATCAAGGCTGCTTGACCTTCATTGATACGTACATTAATGGATGGCAATGTGTTGTGACCCCCGCCGGGGTTGTTGTATTTTGATATATACAAGCGCGTTGTAACCCTCGCTGGGGTTTCTTATTATAAATGAGGATGATGATCCTAAGTGATCAGCATTGGACCTGTGTAAGGTATTGCCGAGTACAGATCCTCCTTTGTATAGGCCTGACATCCCTGTTGATAGAGATCCAGTGACTTAGGAGGAGTTACATCAGGTGGATAGGATTGATGATGTAGATATTGACACCATTGTCTTCTTCTGATGTGTATTCTCGTTATATCTTTTGATAGGCCTCTGTTAGCTAGTGGGTGTCTGTGCCTCATTCTCGCTATATCTTTTGATAGGCCTCTATTAGTAGTAGGGCGTATGTGCCCTATTTCCCTGTATTTTTAGTTGTATAGAGATGATATAGTAAATGATGATATACTTAGGAATGTATGTATAGTTTTTCCATTCCCTATATCATATTACCATCTATTATCTGTTATGGATGAATCATGTTATGCATATGTATGTATGTCCAGAGATATTCATCATTGACCCCTGGATGGTCTTATGATATGGCCCACACAGATGTTTTCTTTGACAGTCAGCCGCATAGATCACACCCCGCCATTATTGGTGGCATCCCGTCTGAGATATTGGTATGATAGTATGTCACCCTCAGATAGGGTGACCATAGATCAGTTGTTGTATCATACCATGAACCTTTTGATGTTTTAGGTTCCCACAAGATTCATGAATGGCATGCTGAAGCACTGGGTATCGGAGAGGCGGGTTTTCTGATTTGGGACCCAGGAGTTGACTCCCACTTTGGAGGAGTATGCACGATTGACGATGCTGCCATTGGATAGACCTTGCGTGTATATGGCTTTGGGGGACATGAGTCGACAGTTCATAACCCTCACTGGATTGAGGCATAAGGTATTACAGGATGAGCTTACATCTGGCCACGTTATATCCTAGCGTTTTTTGTTTGACAGATTTGGCTCTGAGGATAGTTATAGATAACATTCCAGGGATTTCACCACACCGGAGGATCATTGGCGTCTGGCCAGAGTGGATGTACTGCTATTGTGTGTATTGTCATATGTCTACATGCCACTGTATATGGATGAGTTGGACATGGGAGGTGAGAGCTCTCAGGGAGGGTCGTACCATCATACCTATGATTACAGCTAAGACATTGAGGTCAGCTACATACTGCAGCACTTATCTGATAGGAGTACTTACGGGCAGTTCGGTCATGCTATACGTGTGGTTTATATCACACCTGAGACCAATTGGCACTTTTAGACGGTATGGGTACTGTTTCACCCATAATATAGCCATGTCATATTCATTTCAGCCTACAGAGTGTACGGATGCTGCATCTTGGTCCGCTTTCTTAGCTGATATTGTAGACCCGTTTAGTATATTACCGTTCTCAAGGCTCAGCTCACCTAACAGCTTTATTACTCATGTTCCAAGCATGGATTACATCCCTCTGGCAGGTTTGAGGGGCATGACTACTTACCATCCACTGGCCGTCATGTAGCAGTTTGACCAGTTTTAGGATTTTCATCCTTTCGAGGGGGCGTTGGGCCAACGTTTAGCTTCTCGCTGTCTTTCAGCAGAGGGCAGATCCCGTGTGTATGCATGTTGGGATCAGCATGAGATAGCAGCTTTCTCTATTAGTCATCCAGGTTATTATGCAGAGTATTCCGCATGGATGGAGACAGAGACTGCACCGGCTGAGGTAGTATCTACATTATCGAGTATTGACTCAGATGGTGGAGAGACCATAGAGGACATTGATTCTCACACCGAGGAGGAGCCATTTACTGGGTTGCCAGTATTTCCTTTAGATTCTCCCAGTACTAGCACTGCCGTGATTCAGCATTCAGCACAGTACTTTGAGCAGAGTCTTCATCTGATGACCTTTGAGAGAGATCAGGCTAGATCCCTGATGTTGACTGCCCTTGATGGGAGAGACGCAACTCTATTAGAGAGAGACGAGGCATTAGCTCGTAGAGATACCGCTGTTATTAAGCGGGTTGAGGCCAGATCAGCTAGAGATGCAGTGATAGTTGAGAGGGATAGTGCCATATCTGCTTGGGATGTAGCCGTCATAAATAGTACTGCAGTGAGGTCCCTTACTACTGGCATGCTTACAGAGATGAGCACATATAATGATGAGCATATGGTCACCATGCAGATGGCTGCAAATCTGTTGGGTCGTGTGGACATCCTTGTACAGGAGACCACAGCTTTGCCTCCTTCTTCGGAGAGGGATGCCATGTTGGGCTTGTTAGCTAGCATATACACCGATTTGTAGATGGGCTCGTACTTTCCTGCACAGACTAGCTTAGCCATTTTGTCATGTACAGTTTATATTATGTATATCAAACAGCATTATATATAGCAGGGAAATATATTTTTTGATCACTTCCCTTTTAGATATGCTATGATACTTGCTTGATATTTTCCTACTTTTTCAGGGCTTGTGATCTTGATGTATTCTAAATTCCTCCTTGATGGATGGACATTGAGTTGTCTCTGGATAGTTCAGAATAGATCATGGATTTGTGTGTATCCCTACCATCTTTGGTGTCTTGCGACTGGTTTCTGTATGGAATTATGGAGAGGATTGTGGCAATCCTCTCTGAGATTGATCACACCACAGATGGTCGCCAATACTCCTATTTAGGAGGAGCCTAGTTAATTCCATCTCTTATGGATTGGTGTTGCTCTTAAAGGAACAACAGTAGCTTAGATGGTCGCCGAATCTCCTACTCGCGAGGAGAGGTTAGGTAATTCCATCCCATTGGTTTGAAGCCACTGAAATGTAGTGGATTGAAGGATTGATCCCAGTACCGTTGGCAGGTATTTACGTTTTGGTAGGGGGTGAGACCGAACCATAAATGGCTACCTATGTACTCCTATTGAACAGGAGATCAGGTCTGCGTAGTTAGAACCTGGTGTAAGAGGTTCAACGTTGTTTATGAAAGGTAGATGAGTGTAGAAGCTTTATTGATGTAAAAGGTTGTAGAAGTGTTTTTGTGGTTTTTGTTTTTGTAGAAAAGGGTAGAAATGTTTTTGTTATTTTTTGTTTATTGCGACCGGGCTATATAGAATATGGTTGCCTACGTACTCCCGTGTATCAAGGAGATTAGGTCGACGTAGTTCAACCCTTAGGGCGAGTTGAAAAGCGTGATCCCATGTGTAGGATAAACTGCGGGGAAGAAAGATTAATCCCATGTACATGTCAAACTGTGGGGAACAAAGTTTAATCCCATGTGCAAGATAGACTGCGGGGAAGAGAAAGTCTAATCCTAGGTTGAGGACAAACTACAGGTACGAGAAGTTTGATCCCATGTATGGGTAGCCAAACTGCAAACGCGAGAGGTTCAATCCATAGTGGGATGACCTGAGTTATATGAGCGCAATGAAGCCAGGCTCCTGGCTTGAAGAGTATGTTTACGTGAGGGGCAAAGTGTGGAAAAGAGTTGTATGTGGTAATGGGTTAAAGAACCGGAGTGACTGATGATCTGATAATCCAACACCAGGATGTTTGCTTGATGGTAACTTCAGACATAGTACCATTTCACGGTGTCCGAGTTGATAAGCTGTGAAAATTTATCGCCGTCCATTTCCTGTAATCTGAGAGCACCTCCTGTCAATACCTCCTTGACAATAAATGGGCCTTCCCAGTTAGGAGCAAATTTTTCCTTAGACTGATCTTGGTTATCGAGGATCTTCTTTAAAACCAAGTCATTTTTTTTAAACTGCCGTAGTCGGACTTTTCTGTTGTAGGATCTGGCGATCCATTGTTGATATAATTGACCGTGGAAGATAGCCGCGGTTCACCTCTCATCTATTAGAGACAATTGGTGATACCTTTCTTGTACCCATTGATCTTCGTCTACCTGAGCGTCCATCAACACTCTGAGGGATTCCATTTCTACTTCTATGGGGAGTACTACTTCCATCCCATAGGTTAATGCGTACGGGGTTGCTCCAGTTGAAGTGCGCATTGATGTTCTGTAGGCTAACAAAGTAAGTGGCAATAAGTCAAGCCATCCTCTGTGGTTGGCGGGCATCTTTTGCAAAATCTTCTTGATGTTTTTGTTAGCCGCTTCAACAACATCATTCATCTTTGGACGGTAGATGACGGAGTTAAGGTGTTTGATGTGTAATTTACTGCATAGTTCTTCCATCATTTTGTTGGTGAGGTTCTTAGCATTGTTTGATACAATTACCTCAGGTTGTCCGTATCGACAAATGACATTGTTTCTGATGAAAGCAATGACGACTTCTTTGGTAACCCTGGGGAAGGAGGCTGATTCTACCCACTTGGTAAAGTAGTCGATCATGGTGAAGATGAAGCGATGTCCATTACTGGCTTTGGGCTCAATGGGCCCAATCACGTCCATTCCCCACATTGAGAAGGGCCAAGGTGAACTCATATTGTGGAGCTCCCGTGGAGGGGCGTGGATAACATTCCCATGAATTTGGCATTGATAACATCTCTTGACGTGGTCATTGCAGTCAGCTTTGAGAGATAGCCAGTAATGTCCTATCCTGAGGATCTTCTTAACAAGGAGAGGGCCACTCATGTGTGGGCCACAGACTCCACCATGGACCTCATCCATGAGTCTCTGAGCTTGGTCCTTATCCAGGCATCTGAGGAGACCTAGTCCTGCATCTCTCTTGTAGAGTGCATCTCCGCTCAGATAGAATTTCATAGCAAGTCGATGAATCCGCCTTTGCTCATTCAGGCTCACCTCAGTGGGTGTAGATCCATCTCGCAAGTACTCCTTGATATGTTGATACCAAGGTTGTTGGATGGGAGGTAGTTCATTCGATACTTCTCCAACATAGTTCCCATAGGCTGGCGCCTTTTGCAGGGATACTGTGACGCTTGGCATGTGTTCCTTGTCAGGAATGTAAATTAAGGAGGCCAAAGTTGCTAATGCGTCTACGAAGTCATTCCTATTACGAGGAATGTGTAGAAAGGAGATCTCTTCAAACTCCGAAGCCATCTATAAAACCTGCCGATGGTAAGGCAGTAAACATAGCTCTTTGGTTTGATAGATTCCCGTGGATTGTTTGACTACCAACTCTGAATCCCCAAAGACAGTTAACCGTCTAATACCCATTGAACGGGAAAGTTTTAGCCTCATGATACAGCATTCATACTCAACTGTGTTGTTGGTGCTGACAAACTGCAATTTGATGACAATGGGATACTGCTCCCCCGTACCGGATACTAGAACTGCTCCAGCTCTAGAACCTTCAGTATTAACAGCTCCATCAAAATACATCTTCCATGCTTGGCGTGTATCATACTGATGGTGTGGCTGAATTGCCATTACCCCTTCATCGGGGAAGTATGTTTCCAAGGGTTTGAAATCCCCTGAAGCTGCGGTGGCCAGTTGATCCGCAATTCCTTGACCTTTAATGGACTTTTGAGTCACGTAAATAATGTCAAATTATTATAGGATCAACTGCCATCTGGACAGCCGATAATTCAGTATGGGTTTACTAAACACATACTTGAGAGGATCCACGCGGGATATGAGATGGGTTGTGTGCCTATGGAGGTAATGTTGTAACCTCATGGAAGCCCATGCTAAAGCACAACAAGTTCTCTCAATCAGAGTGTACTTGTGTTCATTGATGCTGAATATTTTGCTGAGGTAATAGATAGCTCGTTCTTAGCCTCTATCGTCTTTATGTCCCGGCATGCAGCCCATAGCATTGTCACTTATGGAAAGGTACATGAACAGGGGAACATCATCCCTGGGTGGTACCAAAATAGGAGCTTTGACTAGCTGCTCTTTGATGGTAAGGAAGGCCTTCTGGCACTCATCATCCCATTTCATGGAGGAGTTCTTCCTTAACATCTTGAAGATAGGCTCACAGGTTGCTGTGAGTTGAGAGATGAACCTACTAATGAAGTTGATTCTTCCCAAAAATCCTCGTATGTCCTTCTCTGTCTGAGGAGTGGGCATTTCCGTAATGGCCTAGATTTTGGTAGGATCCAGCTCAATTCCTTTGTGGCTGACTAGAAATCCTAGCAACTTTCCTGATTTAACGCCAAAGGCGCACTTGGCTAGATTCAACTTCAAGTTGTACTTGCGTAACCTGTTGAATAGATTTTTGAGATGGTCTAAGTGGTTATCCTCCTTCTAGGATTTGACAATGATGTCATCCACGTAGATCTCTATCTCTTTGTGCATTAAATCGCGGAAAAGAGCCATCATAGCTCGTTAATAGGTGGCTCCGGCATTGATAAGGCCGAATGACAATCGTCTATAGCAAAAGGTTCCCCAAGGAGTGATGAAAGTAGTTTTCTCACGATCTTCCTCAGCAACCATGATCTGATGGTACCCCGCAAAGCAATCAGCAAAGGAGTACATGCCGTATTGAGCATTATTGTCAATGAGAATATGGATGAATGGCACAGGAAAGCTATCTTTAAGGCAAGCTTTATTCAAATCCATGTAATCCATGCAAACTCGCACCTTTCCTCCAGGTTTAGGCACGGGCACGATGTTGGATATCCACTCAGGATATGTAGACACCATGATAATACCAGCTTGAAATTGTTTCACAATTTCTTCTTTCACCTTCAAACTCCACTCAGGTTTCAATCGCCTGAGCTTCTGCTTGACTGTCTTGGATCCCTCTTTAATGGGAAGGCAATGAAGAACAATGTCAGTGGACAAACCCACCATGTCTTTATGAGACCGTGCAAACACATCATAGACTTGGGTTAGTAGCATAACCATGTCATTCCGTTGGTTTGGGGTAAGGTCTGAACCAATCTAGATTAACTTAGGGTTTTCTAAGGTTCCGAGATTGAAGGAAATAGTTTGATCAAGGTTGGGTTTAGGTTTGTCTTTGACCTATTCTTGAATTTCTGAAGGCACCTCAATGTCCTCTTGTGTTTCCATCAAGGATGAATTCATCTCTACATCAAAGTCACAATCTTTGTGGAGAAGAGGCACCGTATCAGCAAGTATAGGCATATCTAAATTCAGGGTCCTGAAACAAAATATGCTTTCACTTAGTATATATGAAATTGTTTAATCATACAAAGTGTTAGCATGTACTGACAAAATGACTGTTAATACTGTACAAAAAAGTAAGCAGTTATGATATCTACAGGGCAGAAAGAGTTCCTACCCATTTTACCCTTGTCGATCAATGCAAAGAGTGCTGCTCCAATTGTCAAGGATAAAGTACGGGTGGACTGTATTGATGGAGGGGCTGTCATCGTCCTCCTTTTCCCGAATGATGACCATGACGTCTGGGCAATCATCGTCTGGGGTGTATCTGTTTGTATGTTCATCATGAACAATGATGTGCATGCCCGACATTATCTGGATGACATTTTGTTTGATTCTTTGTTTCTCTTCCTCCACTCTGCGATCTGGAACAAAGACTTCTTTTGCTTTAAACGGCACTGGTTTGGGAAATAGCATAGCCATCACGCTGATTGGCACCTTTACAGGAGGTTGTGCGGACTCTAAGTTTGATGGCGAAGATAAACGCCGTATGGTTGAAGCTGAAGTAATCTGCTGATGCTTATGAGGATTCCTTTGACTAGAACTGGCAGAATAGCCTAGTCCAGCTATCCCAGTTTGCCTGGCTACTTGGATGGGGTATTTGATACCTTGGTGATCTTTGCCCAGCCCTTGTCCTGATTGATGACCCAAAGGCATCATTTCCTGAGTAGCAGACATTACTTCGACAGAGGTCTTGGGTACGGGCAATGGCGTTCCAATAGTATGGTATTGAGTATTGCTCACTTCCAAGGCATAAAAACTGACCGGTTCAACATCTGCATTAATGTTGATGAATGGCATGTCCCCATGTTGAGGACACTCCGGTTAAACGTTGATCGTGACTAGGCTATTGTTGATAATGTATTTCAATTGCTGATGAAGGGTGGAGGGGACTGCCCCAGCCATATGAATCCATGGTTTTCCCAAGAGCATGTTGTATCCCGAATCTATCTTGAGTACGTGGAAAGACACGCAGAATGTATGGGGACCAATTTCGATTGGCAACTCAATTACTCCGACTGCATTCCGGCGGGATGCATCAAAAGCTTTGATGATCGTATGGCTACTTCGAATTTGATTGAGATTGACGTTCATCTTCAGCAACATATCATAAGGACATATATTTAGAGACGAACCTCAATCTACCAAGACTCCAGCTAGCATGTATCCGGAGGACAAGACCGCAATGTGTAACGGCTTGCAATGATCGATCCCTTTAGGCGGTATGTCATCATCAGTGAAGGATATCACATTGTTGTTGAAAATGTGATCAACCAGGTGTTAAAATTTTTTCGTATCCACTGATGTTGGTAAATAGGCTTCTTCCAAACCTTTCAGTAAGATCTTCTGGTGATCCTCGGAAGTGACGACCAAGTCCAAAATTGATATTTGGTGTGGAGCTTCTCTTAAGCTTACAACCACCTTGGCTTTGTTATGACCCATAGTGCGGAGGATTTTTCAATCTTCTCCATGGGTATTTTCCGCTTTGATTTGATCGTAGACTTCATCACCCGTTGGGGAAGATACAGTGGATTCTCCATCGACACTATAGCGGTTGTATACGAGGTGGATCCTTCACCTTCTTTATAATTCCATGGAACTGTATGCAAGCTAACAATAGGATATTGTGCTCTGCATGGTAAGTTGATTGGTTTGAGAGCGGCTACTTTCAAAGGATTGTTGCTTCCTCTGAGTTGAATTGTTGGTATAGTGAGTGGCTTGACAATTCCATCAGCCTCAGTGGAGATAACTTCTACCAATCCCTTCCATTTAGTAGGATAGATGTTCTCACTACCACGTAGCGCAGTATCATCGTCTGCTATCTGCAGGACACCGCTATCAATGAGATTCTGTATAAGGTGGTGGAGTGCCCAGCATTCTTCTGTGCTGTGACCGCCAGAATGGGAGTGATATTGACAGACTCTGTAATATCCCGAGTGTTTGTGAGTGGAGTATTTGATAACGATCCTTAAAAAAGGAAATGAATGGGTTAACGAATATGTAATACTCAAATATAGTTGAGTCTAAGTAAAGGTTATGAAATAAAACTTACAAGAATTTATTATGAATAATGGTGGGAGTAGAAAATATAAAACATGTATTAAGGTAATGTGTTGAAGTTATTCAACGATGAATTTTGAAAAGAGTTTTGGTGAAAACCGAGTAAGGGAGGTTTCGTTGATTCCGAGGACAGAATCCTTATAAGGGGGGAAAGATGTGACAACCCGAATTTTTATAAATTATTAAAATAAGAATTTATTATTTAAAATTCTTATTATGAGATGTTTTGAGTTCGAGCATGTATATATACATGTTATATATATATTTTTTGAAATATGTGATCTGGTATGAAGAGAAATATATAATCATATATTGGGAAAGTGAGGATCAATAGTTAAGTTAACTATTGAAGAAATTAAATGAATTTTGTAATTTATTTTAAATATTTATTGAATTAAATAAATATTTTAAATAATTTATTTATTGAGAAAAATAAATAATTTATGAAATTGAGGTATAATAATTTAGTTACGTGTGTATGATAATTAAATTAAAGCAAAGATAAACTTTATTCTTTGAGGATTTAATTTAATGAATTAATTAAATTAAATGAGTTGTTTAATATTAGAGCAAATAAGTAATTAAATAAAGTGATGTTTAAGTCTAATTTATTAATTAAATTAGATATACAATTATTTATTAATCATTAGAATAATTATAATAAAACTTATAATTATTATTGTAAGTTATGTAAATTGGTTACAGGCGTGACAAATAAAAACTATATAATATAATATTATCAAAATAAATTAAAAGGGGTTTGTGGGTCTAGCCAAACACGGCCTTGTGACCCTTTACCTTTTGTAACAGCTGGGTCTCTTGGTTTGTATAACTGATAAAAATACGTAAAGACTAATATTCAGTTATTTTGGGTTACGCTCATTATTTTCCTAAGTTTGAGAGAGCAGAGAAGAAGGGAAGAATTTGAGAGAGACATATTCTCCTGAAAATTGAAAAAGAGGTGATTGTGAGAATCAAAGAATGGAGAGGAAGGATAATCAAGCCATTCTCATCCTCTAGTTAAGCTTATGGAGAAAGTAAAAGGTAATAGTATAGCCCTAGTTCTTAGTTGTGTTTTATCGAAACTTCTTCTCTTTAATTAGTTATGGTGCATGATTTGAGTAAAGAATTGGTTTATAAAGATTATGGGGTATGTATAATATGTTAATTATCATATATGAGTGTTGTTTGAGTATCAAACACGTGAAATTGGGATTGTAGGAAGAATTGAAATAATAGTGGTTATGTATGAAAAAAATGGCTTAAGAAAGTACAAAATTTCGTGGTCAATACTTGTTATAATCTGTAAATTGATGTTGGATTATGTTAGTATGTTAAGAAACGAAAACAACGTAGTTTAAATCATGTTAATCGGTTAAGTAACGAAGTCGTGGCGATCATATTCGCTAAATGTGTTTAAAAAATGAAAATAGAGTATGAACATGTGTTTTGGGTCAAATTTTTGGTTGGTTAATGTTTTTATAAATTGTTAGAATTCTAGTATGTTGTAGTTCTATGAAGTACGAATCCATAGAATCGAAAATGGACTAATTTGGATGTGTATAACTCAAGTTATGAAGATTAGTAGGAGAAAAGGGTCAAAAATCGCAAAACACTGTAATCTGGGAGATGCCTAGCGCGGGCGCGCTGCTAGATGTCGCGGGCGCACAGAAAAGGGGCGCGGCCGCGCCCTATGTGTGCTAACTTTGACTACTTTGACTTGTTCTGGTAAAACGGCCATAACTTTTTCATAAGAACTCCGATTGAGGCGATTCAAGATAATCCAGAACGAGGACGAATAGACCTACAACTTTCATTCTTTAAGCTTTTCAATTTGAGGTCTGGAACAGGGGTCAAAATAGTCATTTTTGGGACTATTGTGTTTTCAGAGGCAATCGGAGGGCGTCGGGCATGCACGTATACAAGTGTAGTGCTTCTGACAATAAAAGATGTTGTTCTAAGTTATAAAACATAAATGTTAGTAAAAATGATGATACTTAACACTGATAAATGATGTATTAGATAAGTTGTATAAGCATACTAAGCATACACAAGAGAGACAAATCGGGCATGTGACGAATGAACATCGAAACACCGTGCCAAGTGTTAATGAATGTAAAAAGTGTTGTAAGTTAAATGAAATGAATATTATAAGATATGATATGGGGGTTAATATAAAACTAATAAGTAGTCCAAGCAAGACTTAAACACTTGAATGAACTTCGAATATGAAACATAGTGAGCTATAAGTCGAAAGTTAACACGATAAAAATGAATATTGTGTATTAATAATAGGAAGGGCTATGAGATGTAGAGTAAAGTTTACATTACAACTACTACGCATTTCTATGTGGCTAATAGTTAATGTGAAGGATTATATAATTGTGTAGGACACGCGAAGTGCAGATAGCTGTAAGCTGTTAATGTAAGACCCCGAATTTTATGAAATAAAAGTATTCAATTTTTCTTATAATTACTATTCAGTAAATGGTTAAATTGATAAATGTTAAAGTTAAGGGTGAAATATGATTTTTTTTCAAAATAAGCAAGTGGTTATAAAATAATCATTGTTGTCGGGGAATATTTGTTTGGTCGTGGAATATTCTTTCTGTCGGGGAATATTCGTACGACGGCGCAGCTATTTGTGGGCCCCATAACAGAATAACTGTCGGGTGAAGAAAACGACAAATTTAAGTTTTTACAAATAACGGCGTAGTTGTTACCGTTAACACTGTTGGAATACCCGGTGGTTAAAATACAGTAATACGCGTTATTGCACAGTAGCACACGGTATTGCATAGTATTTTTGAAATTATTGATTCTTACGTAAGAAGGCACTACTCAATAATTGTTACAGTAATTACTGTTCAATATTTTATTTTATTGATTCAATAATTGCTACGTTGAAATTTTGTATTATTGTTGTTCAATAATTGTTGCTGCACAGTATTTCCCATTATCAGATCAATAATTCATATTATTTGAATAATATTATTAGATAACATTATTGGCAATGTCTAGAAAGTTCTGTCTAAGGAGAGGTTTGGTCATCTAATTGCGCGCCAGTAAGGAGAAATCCTTATTGGAAAGCCCCCTCTTTCCTGGGAACGGCCTGGTTGTCATAAATGTGATTCTGTAATATTATTTGTGAATAATTAATTATTGATTCATATGATAAAGAAATATTTATTTTATGTGGATATAAATGAGGGATATATTTTTGTGGTTAAAAATGAAGGAGTTAATGTTGAGGTTTTTATCAGTATTTTTGTCGGAATGGAGGTATTAAAAATCAGGATTTTTGAGATATTTTGCGGGGGTTATAATTTTTAATCCGACCGTTGGATCGTGGTAATTTTTGGATATGTTATACATATATAAGTTGAGTATATGCCCACAAATTTTGAACCGTTAAAAATGAACGTATGATTTATTATGAATTTTACAAGATGACTGGTTCAGAAATTGTTGAATTTTCGGAGTTTATCATTTTGGTGGAAAATTCTAGAATTGGTGGGCCCCACTTGTGGTTGGTGAAGAAATGTGCTGAATTATATTTCAAATGTGGTGGGTGGGAATAGTAGCAGGTAAAGCCATCAGGTTGCAGGTCAAACCTACCAAACTTTTCCTATAAATAGAGGGCTAAGTTAGAATTGAAAATCACACCAAAAACATAAGCTTTCTCTCTTTCTCTCTCTATATTATGAAGCATATTTTGTGAGTATTTAGATACTCTGTGAGTTTCTATTCATCAGTGCAAGTGTCCTTCAGCCTTATACCGATCAGAAGTACTGCTCTTTTGAGGTAAGGGATAGTAAGGGATATTAAGGGATTTTAAGGGTTGTTATGATTTTCAGTTTCGTAATTTTTCTGATCTTCAAAAATTCTGGAAAAATTTGAAATGATATTTTGATGAGTTTTATTGATTGTGTCCAAAAATGGTGATTTTTGGATGTATAGATTGAGAGTTATGAATTTTATGAGAAAAGACTATTTTAAAAGTAACCGCTTATAATTCCTTGTGGTTAACTCTAAAATTGATGAAATTTTTATTGGGAGTACATGTATATGATAGAAGTATACTCTGTAAATTTCAGAATTTTTAGACAAAAGTATAATTTTTGATAAATGTCTAAATATTCGGCTATTTTGGCCATATGAAAAATAGTAAATGACTTTTAAAAATTCTGAGAAAAATATATGTTCACTATGGGACTATATTATGCTAAATTTCAGAAAAGAAATATTTTTGGAACGGATTTGGTATTTTTCATGAAAATAGTCTAGTTATGAGAAAATGAATTAAATATGTTATGTGAAGTAAGAAAATTGAAAAATAGGATTTTATGGCTTGAGAATCCTATATATGAGGTATATGCAGATTTTTGATGAGAGTTTTGGTTATTGATGATGAAATCTTAAGAGTTGGCGTTTTATGATGATTAAATGCATTAATTAGTAAAGTGTAAACAATTTAAATAAATTGTTTATAAGCTTAAGAATATTATTCTTTCAATATCATTATACCGAAATATTGGTATGTATTTTATTGTGGAATTTCTACCTTTTTGTGTTGAGTTTACTATTCATGAGTTACTATTCATGAGTTACTATTCACGAGTTACTATTCATGAGTTACTATTCACGAGTTACTATTCTCCTTTTCTGACCAAATTATAGTTGGTTTATGAATATTATTCTTGAGATTAAATCTATATGTTGATTATATTGATTTTATTATCTTATATAACATTTTTATAACCCTGATGTTGAAATTCTCTTTCACTGGAGTGTAAAGATGGGTAGATTATTGGTATGATCATGACTAGGGTTCTCTTTGGCCTGTAGTGCAAAGTTGAATTGTGACTGGTATGATCATGACCATTGAATTTATAGTTGAATATCTTAAGCTTAAGTGCAAAGGTGAATTGATCAACATGGTTATAATTATTGTTTATATAAATTCTGAAATGATTATATATTTCTTTGAGATATGAATATATTTGGCCTATAGTGCAAATATGAATTATTGATGAATATCTTTGGCATGTAGTGCAAAGATGGCCTGTTGATGAATATCTTTGGCCTGTAGTGCAAAGATGAACTGTTGTTGAATATCTTTGGTCCGTAGTGCAAAGATGGTTTGTTGATGAACATCTTTGGCCCGTAGTGCAAAGATGGATTTGTTAGTATGATTATAAACAGGAATTGTGATTTGGTATAACCATGATCTTTGATGTTTCAGGTAAAGACATGTGATGAAAATATTCTTCGTCCTGGGTGCGAAGAAAAATTTAGAGTCACAATTATGATTATGAGTTATTCATATAATTGTGAAAAGGAACTGTTGATTAATGTTACAGGGATAAAACATTATTGGTGGACTTTTAATGTGGAAAAGATAATAGACTTTATGGTCTATTTGACTCTTCTAATGGATTGCTCGTTCCGCTGCAACTATGGTTGAAATTTTTATCATTTACCATATGTTCTAAATCTCTGATTTATTATTGATGAAGGCTATTGATAATTTATTTATCTTTAGTCATGATATTCTTTACTGGGCTAGTTGTGCTCACCCTTTTGCTTCACAATTCCTTTCAGGTAATAAGAGTGTAGCTGGGTCGAGCGGGGGTAACAAGGGAATAGAACGGTGGTCTCTAGCTGTGGATGTTCTCCCGAAGCAGTATAGAAAAGTTCATTTAGTAGTTATATTTGGTGAATCCAATAGGGTAAGGTGTACCCAACGTTAGAAGGGTGGTTTGCCACTATCATACAAGATGTCTAACGACATACAACCTCGTGTCATCATAAGACAGGGATGTGCTCATCCACTTGCTGAGTATATATACGAGCACTACCTATATAATCTTGGTGTTTGTTTAAAGTATAATTCTCAATTAGAGACAGTAGAGATAATGATATGTCAAGAGAAGACTCACCATTGGGAAGAATATGATAGTAATCTTCTCATTTTTCTTTGGGGTCTATTGGGTAAACCAAGGATAATTCTGTGGCCATATGATATCTATCATAACCTAGATGCATGGCCTCCCATGTACGAAGGTTTCCTTGAGCACTTCCCAAAGATTTTAATTTCTAAAACAATTTTTGACTATACCTTTATGTAAGGTGTCATTGTGAGGTGATGTCCACGGTTGGAACATGAGTCACATTTGGTATATATTTGTATCCAAACTCACAGCATATGTGTTGTTGTATTTTGCACGACAATTATTGTAATAAAGTTATAGTTGTTTTCTGTACCATGTATTTGGCGACTCAGAATAGGTTGGATGGAATGGATCTATTTTGGGGGCGTCACATTTGGTATCAGAGCTTAGGGATATGATCTCTGGCGGAGATCGGGAAATATAACTAGGAGGGGAGAGATGAGTAAATCCTTCGCTAGTGTGTCCTACCTAAGCCTATTTGTTGGTCAGTCATAATATTGGGATATTATGTGATATGTTAATTTGTTCAATTAACCCTTATTTTGAAGCTGTATTCTAGAATGATATCTGAAATACAGGAGATGAGCAATGGAGAAATCATGATGACAGGGAAGATGGAATCTGAAATGAAAAGAATGTATTCTCAATTCTTTGAAATACCAGGTACGTAAATTTCGAGGACGAAATTTCATAAGGAGGGGAGATTGTAAGACCCCGAATTTTATGAAATAAAAGTATTCAATTTTTCTTATAATTACTATTCAGTAAATGGTTAAATTGATAAATGTTAAAGTTAAGGGTGAAATATGATTTTTTTTCAAAATAAGCAAGTGGTTATAAAATAATCATTGTTGTCGGGGAATATTTGTTTGGTCGTGGAATATTCTTTCTGTCGGGGAATATTCGTACGACGGCGCAGCTATTTGTGGGCCCCATAACAGAATAACTGTCGGGTGAAGAAAACGACAAATTTAAGTTTTTACAAATAACGGCGTAGTTGTTACCGTTAACACTGTTGGAATACCCGGTGGTTAAAATACAGTAATACGCGTTATTGCACAGTAGCACACGGTATTGCATAGTATTTTTGAAATTATTGATTCTTACGTAAGAAGGCACTACTCAATAATTGTTACAGTAATTACTGTTCAATATTTTATTTTATTGATTCAATAATTGCTACGTTGAAATTTTGTATTATTGTTGTTCAATAATTGTTGCTGCACAGTATTTCCCATTATCAGATCAATAATTCATATTATTTGAATAATATTATTAGATAACATTATTGGCAATGTCTAGAAAGTTCTGTCTAAGGAGAGGTTTGGTCATCTAATTGCGCGCCAGTAAGGAGAAATCCTTATTGGAAAGCCCCCTCTTTCCTGGGAACGGCCTGGTTGTCATAAATGTGATTCTGTAATATTATTTGTGAATAATTAATTATTGATTCATATGATAAAGAAATATTTATTTTATGTGGATATAAATGAGGGATATATTTTTGTGGTTAAAAATGAAGGAGTTAATGTTGAGGTTTTTATCAGTATTTTTGTCGGAATGGAGGTATTAAAAATCAGGATTTTTGAGATATTTTGCGGGGGTTATAATTTTTAATCCGACCGTTGGATCGTGGTAATTTTTGGATATGTTATACATATATAAGTTGAGTATATGCCCACAAATTTTGAACCGTTAAAAATGAACGTACGATTTATTATGAATTTTACAAGATGACTGGTTCAGAAATTGTTGAATTTTCGGAGTTTATCATTTTGGTGGAAAATTCTAGAATTGGTGGGCCCCACTTGTGGTTGGTGAAGAAATGTGCTGAATTATATTTCAAATGTGGTGGGTGGGAATAGTAGCAGGTAAAGCCATCAGGTTGCAGGTCAAACCTACCAAACTTTTCCTATAAATAGAGGGCTAAGTTAGAATTGAAAATCACACCAAAAACATAAGCTTTCTCTCTTTCTCTCTCTATATTATGAAGCATATTTTGTGAGTATTTAGATACTCTGTGAGTTTCTATTCATCAGTGCAAGTGTCCTTCAGCCTTATACCGATCAGAAGTACTGCTCTTTTGAGGTAAGGGATAGTAAGGGATATTAAGGGATTTTAAGGGTTGTTATGATTTTCAGTTTCGTAATTTTTCTGATCTTCAAAAATTCTGGAAAAATTTGAAATGATATTTTGATGAGTTTTATTGATTGTGTCCAAAAATGGTGATTTTTGGATGTATAGATTGAGAGTTATGAATTTTATGAGAAAAGACTATTTTAAAAGTAACCGCTTATAATTCCTTGTGGTTAACTCTAAAATTGATGAAATTTTTATTGGGAGTACATGTATATGATAGAAGTATACTCTGTAAATTTCAGAATTTTTAGACAAAAGTATAATTTTTGATAAATGTCTAAATATTCGGCTATTTTGGCCATATGAAAAATAGTAAATGACTTTTAAAAATTCTGAGAAAAATATATGTTCACTATGGGACTATATTATGCTAAATTTCAGAAAAGAAATATTTTTGGAACGGATTTGGTATTTTTCATGAAAATAGTCTAGTTATGAGAAAATGAATTAAATATGTTATGTGAAGTAAGAAAATTGAAAAATAGGATTTTATGGCTTGAGAATCCTATATATGAGGTATATGCAGATTTTTGATGAGAGTTTTGGTTATTGATGATGAAATCTTAAGAGTTGGCGTTTTATGATGATTAAATGCATTAATTAGTAAAGTGTAAACAATTTAAATAAATTGTTTATAAGCTTAAGAATATTATTCTTTCAATATCATTATACCGAAATATTGGTATGTATTTTATTGTGGAATTTCTACCTTTTTGTGTTGAGTTTACTATTCATGAGTTACTATTCATGAGTTACTATTCACGAATTACTATTCATGAGTTACTATTCACGAGTTACTATTCTCCTTTTCTGACCAAATTATAGTTGGTTTATGAATATTATTCTTGAGATTAAATCTATATGTTGATTATATTGATTTTATTATCTTATATAACATTTTTATAACCCTGATGTTGAAATTCTCTTTCACTGGAGTGTAAAGATGGGTAGATTATTGGTATGATCATGACTAGGGTTCTCTTTGGCCTGTAGTGCAAAGTTGAATTGTGACTGGTATGATCATGACCATTGAATTTATAGTTGAATATCTTAAGCTTAAGTGCAAAGGTGAATTGATCAACATGGTTATAATTATTGTTTATATAAATTCTGAAATGATTATATATTTCTTTGAGATATGAATATATTTGGCCTATAGTGCAAATATGAATTATTGATGAATATCTTTGGCATGTAGTGCAAAGATGGCCTGTTGATGAATATCTTTGGCCTGTAGTGCAAAGATGAACTGTTGTTGAATATCTTTGGTCCGTAGTGCAAAGATGGTTTGTTGATGAACATCTTTGGCCCGTAGTGCAAAGATGGATTTGTTAGTATGATTATAAACAGGAATTGTGATTTGGTATAACCATGATCTTTGATGTTTCAGGTAAAGACATGTGATGAAAATATTCTTCGTCCTGGGTGCGAAGAAAAATTTAGAGTCACAATTATGATTATGAGTTATTCATATAATTGTGAAAAGGAACTGTTGATTAATGTTACAGGGATAAAACATTATTGGTGGACTTTTAATGTGGAAAAGATAATAGACTTTATGGTCTATTTGACTCTTCTAATGGATTGCTCGTTCCGCTGCAACTATGGTTGAAATTTTTATCATTTACCATATGTTCTAAATCTCTGATTTATTATTGATGAAGGCTATTGATAATTTATTTATCTTTAGTCATGATATTCTTTACTGGGCTAGTTGTGCTCACCCTTTTGCTTCACAATTCCTTTCAGGTAATAAGAGTGTAGCTGGGTCGAGCGGGGGTAACAAGGGAATAGAACGGTGGTCTCTAGCTGTGGATGTTCTCCCGAAGCAGTATAGAAAAGTTCATTTAGTAGTTATATTTGGTGAATCCAATAGGGTAAGGTGTACCCAACGTTAGAAGGGTGGTTTGCCACTATCATACAAGATGTCTAACGACATACAACCTCGTGTCATCATAAGACAGGGATGTGCTCATCCACTTGCTGAGTATATATACGAGCACTACCTATATAATCTTGGTGTTTGTTTAAAGTATAATTCTCAATTAGAGACAGTAGAGATAATGATATGTCAAGAGAAGACTCACCATTGGGAAGAATATGATAGTAATCTTCTCATTTTTCTTTGGGGTCTATTGGGTAAACCAAGGATAATTCTGTGGCCATATGATATCTATCATAACCTAGATGCATGGCCTCCCATGTACGAAGGTTTCCTTGAGCACTTCCCAAAGATTTTAATTTCTAAAACAATTTTTGACTATACCTTTATGTAAGGTGTCATTGTGAGGTGATGTCCACGGTTGGAACATGAGTCACATTTGGTATATATTTGTATCCAAACTCACAGCATATGTGTTGTTGTATTTTGCACGACAATTATTGTAATAAAGTTATAGTTGTTTTCTGTACCATGTATTTGGCGACTCAGAATAGGTTGGATGGAATGGATCTATTTTGGGGGCGTCACAGTTAACCTGTTATTGGTAAAAAAAATGATCAAGGCAAGTCTTTCAGTTCCTATTTGCTATGTGAATTTGATTGTTTTAAATCTTTATTTCAAAGAGCATGATGCGTTATATATATGTTGAATGTATGAAATGTTAATGTCAACTTATGACTACGTTGATTAAGTAAAGCATGCTAATTGAGTAAGGAACTCAATCTTTATACTTGTTATATGATCTGTAACATGTATGTTATGTTAGTCCAATGTTTACGAGATATATGTTGAACATGTTATTATGTGCTACGTGATGCATGAAAATAGTTAGATTTTGCTGGGCTGTCGAGCTTAACCTTGCAAATAACCATTTTTACAGGTTAAGGATTGAATGTAACTCTGTGTACTACTTGAATGACGTGGATCGGAAATAATACACGAAGATTAATATTTTAGCTAAAGTTGTTATTTCTTTATACCATGATTAAGATTCATGAGATGTACTAAATGTTTTATGATGTATAGTTTTATGTTGAGTTGTAAAGCTAATGTCAGAGTTATCTGATATGTAAAGGTTATCGGATTGAAATGTAAAATTTTATAATAACGGTGATAAAGTGAATCATAAAATAAGATTGATTCAAAGACATGCAGATGATAAAGGTTTTGATTCAGGGAATTAAAGTAAGAAGACATAAAAGTTTAAATTATTCCGCATTATATAAAGTTTAACATCGAATAATGATAAAAAATCAGAAGGTAGACGTATTATTAACGACCGAAGTTAATAATCAAATTGTATGAATTTTGGGGTCGTTACAGTTGGTAACAAAGCCAATAGGTTAGAAACCTTAGGTAAGAGTACCTTAGGCTATAACCTTAGAGAAGAGATGTGAAGGTGATAAAGAATAAGCTCAATTAGAGTTTGAACAATAAGAAGTAATTTAAGAAATTTATAAAGAATGGATTAAAACATGCGTGAGAGGATTCAAAGAAGAATCTCATAGTGTTATAAGGAATATAAATGTGGGGTTACCCAACTCTAATAATAAGAATATAAGGTGATAATAAATAGACAATGTCTATAAGAAGAGAATGATAACGAAGTTAAGAATAAAAAGTTATATTTAAGTATGGTACAAGTGTACTCTTTAATAGTTTATGTATGGTATCTGGGCTAAACGATTCCTTCATAGAGCGGAGGTATATACGAACTAGCAACTCAGAACCTAGTTTGTTGGTTATTTGTGGGAAACCACTCAGCGTACCATATTGAAACTGTTAGAGACTCGATGTGTACCAAGTATAGAAAATGGATACGTATGATGAAATGTGGAACTCAAATGAAATGTTGAGCAAAGTAAATGAAGTTAGAAATTCTTAAAGAAAGAATTGTTACATAAATAAGAAAATTTAAAGAAGAATCTTGAAGAGACATAAAGATAAGAAATGGGAGTTACCCTAACTCCAACAGCCAAGATAACGAATAATGTCGTAAATGATGAAAAAGGAAAGAAAGGGGATCGTAAAACAAAACGATCACGAGTTAATAAAAGACTTTTAAGGGAGATGATATAGAATAAGATCACGACGTGATCTGTTTAAGTTATAAAGGAAAGATGGTCTGTAATGTTTGAATAATTATAGTTTGATGCTATGAAGATGAATTACTATGAAATAGTACTAGATAACTCACGAGGAGTTATAGATGATGTGATACGAGGAATTTGTATCGAGCAAAGAGCAAGTTATGAGCAAGATAGGGTTAGGTGGGATTTCAATTGAGGACTCATGTGATGGCTGAGTTGTACAAACCTTTGTATGGGCGAGGGTTTTGTGCTTGCACTCAGTTTATCACATTGATAATCATTGGAATGTTGGTGTCGCGCTATCAATGTATATGTGGCGAAAAGGTGATTCTTTTCTCATGTGTATATTTGATAGTTAGAAACTATTAAGATTAGTCAGATATTATTAGGGTTAGGTACGAGTTCTTAAAACTAATGCATATGGTATGTTTGTGACTCATAATAATATGGTATGTTTTGAACCTCTCAGCGAATGGATGCCTATGGCCTGACTAGGATAAGTTCTTAAACTCATATTATTGTGGCAAGTTCCTGGATTTCCAATGTGTAGTATGTTTGATGAACTGGGGTATAGATAACTGTGAATGGAGTATTGAGGATGATAGGAATAAATAGACTGATTAAGCAATGGATCATTATAGAAAGTGGAGTTGATGGTGGAGACATGGGTTTTCTAAATCTACTAGCTATGCTAGACTTTCAAAATTTATTGACTTCGTGCTGGTGTTTGCACTTCTATTTTCTTGAAAACATTGGATCAAGTGATGAAACCAGTGAGTTTTAAAAATAATATAGTTATTCGTATGTCTATACTAATTGCTTCGGCTAGACAAAAATAATTTAAAATATATCAAAATGTATTTTTTTATATCATCAATGCATCATAGAACCTGGTACAGAGATGATAAAAATGATGGAGTCATCAATGCAGTATTACTTAGTGTTAGATGTGATCTAATGATTATCAACCCACTATGGTATGATGTAGTATGACAAAGTCACAAAATGACGGAATCCTCAAACGGACTGTAAATACAGTGCGGTATCATGACGTCATAAAAAGATTTTTAAGTTTTCTTTAAAATTTGAATATATATATATATATATATATATATATGTGTGTGTGTGTGTGTGTGTGTGTTTGTGTGTGTGTGTGTACGTATATTTCGATTGATGTTCAAATTGTTGTAGAAGTCTATGATATTTGATTTTGCTAAAGATGTTCATGAAATTCAAGCGTTTATTGAAAAGTCATGCCAAACCAAATTGTTTTGGTGCGGATTCAGATGTTGAAAAGCTGAGGTGAACAACCCTATAAGGAGATATGTTTTCGGGGATAATGGTTCCGAGTGTAACGCATATAGTAGTTACAAAACACTACGTAGCGGCCCAACGTAGTGGTACAATAGGTTGGTCACCTAGTGTACGTGAGGAGTGTGTTTTCAGTCTTTGTGATTGATAAAAACTCTGGTTTACAGTGTGAAGGATTGAGTTGAAGCACTAGCAAACCGAGAATAGAATTCATGGTCTTATGACCCCTCAGCATGATTTGGATTTTTTTTTAAAATTCTTGAGTTATTCATATTGTTTCCCAATTATTAAGCAATTGTGGAAGATTCTTGCTATTCTAAAAGGCGAATGTAGTAAGGATGATATTCCTTAGAAGGAAGTTAGTCGTAGAATACGAC
The DNA here is from genome assembly GCA_016801055.1 of Panax notoginseng. NCBI lineage: Eukaryota > Viridiplantae > Streptophyta > Magnoliopsida > Apiales > Araliaceae > Panax > Panax notoginseng. Next base: position 54,601,584 of record CM029023.1, on the reverse strand, counting down.
ACTTAATGATGAATATGTTAAATAAGTGAGAAAAAAAAATTTGAAATGAGAAGGAGATGAGTTATCAAAGAATAATGTAAAATTTTTAATAGAAAAGTTAATAATGGTAGAAAGATCGTTGTGGAAAGAAAGAGGTTATAGAACCCAATGAATGAATGAAGTATTAACGTAAAATCTATTTTGATAGATTGAATGAATAAAGATTAATAAATAAAATTTTGAGGACGAAATTCGTAGAAGAAGGAGTGAATGTAATATCCCGAGTGTTTATGCGTTGAGTATATGATAACGATCCTTAAAAAAAGAAATGAATGGGTTAACGAATATGTAATACTCAAATATAGTTAAGTCTAAGTAAAGGTTATGAAATATAACTTACAAGAATTTATTATGAATAATGGTAGGAGCAGAAAATATAAAACTTGTATTAAGGTAATGTGTTGAAGTTATTCAACGATGAATTTTGAAAAGAGTTTTGGTGAAAACCGAGTAAGGGAGGTTTCGTTGATTCCGAGGACGTAATCCTTATAAGGGGGGAAAGATGTGACAACCCGAATTTTTATAAATTATTAAAATAAGAATTTAATATTTAAAATTCTTATTATGAGATGTTTTAAGTTTAAGCATGTATATATACATGCTATATATATTTTTTGAAATATGTGATCTAGTATGAAGAGAAATATATAATCATATATTGGGAAAGTGAGGATCAATAGTTAACTATTGAAGAAATTAAATGAATTTTGTAATTTATTTTAAATATTTATTAAATTAAATAAATATTTTTAATAATTTATTTATTGAAAAAAATAAATAATTTATGAAATTGAGGTATAATAATTTAGTTACGTGTGTATGATAATTAAATTAAAGCAAAGATAAATTTTATTCTTTGAGGATTTAATTTAATGAATTAATTAAATTAAATGAGTTGTTTAATATTAAAGAAAATAAGTAATTAAATAAAGTGATATTTAAGTATAATTTATTAATTAAATTAGATATACAATTATTTATTAATCATTAGAATAATTATAATAAAAATTATAATTATTATTGTAAGTTATGTAAATTGGTTATAGTGACAACTAAAAACTATATAATATAATATTATCAAAATAAATTAAAAAGGGTTTGTGGGTTTAGCCAAACATGGCCTTGTGACCCTTTACCTTTTGGAACAGCTAGGTCTCTTGGTTTGTATAACTGATAAAAATACGTAAAGACTAATATTCAGTTATTTTGGGCTACGCTCAATATTTTCCTAAGTTTAAGAGCAAAGAAGAAGGGAAGAATTTGAGAGAGACATATTCTCTGGAAAATTAAAAAAGAGGTGATTGTGAGAATCAAAGAAGGGAGAGGAAGGATAATCAAGCCATTCTCATCCTCTAGTTAAGCTTATGGAGAAAGTAAAAGGTAATAATATAGCCCTAGTTCTTAGTTGTGTTTTATCGAAACTTCTTCCCTTTAATTAGTTATGGTGCATGATTTGAGTAAAGAATTGGTTTACAAAGATTATTGGGTATGTATAATATGTTAATTATCATATATGAGTGTTGTTTGAGTATCAAACACGTGAAATTGGAATTGTAGGAAGAATTGAAATAATAGTGGTTATGTATGAAAAAAATAGCTTAAGAAAGTACAAATTTTCTTTGTCAATACTTGTTATAATCTATAAATTGATGTTGGATTATGTTAGTATGTTAAGAAATGAAAACAACGTAGTCTAAATCATGTTAATCGGTTAAGTAACGAAGCCGTGGCGATAAATGCGTTTAAAACATTAAAATAGAGTATGAACATGTGTTTTGGGTCAAATTTTAGGTTAGTTAATGTTTTTATAAATTGTTAGAATTCTAGTATGTTGTAGTTCTATGAATTACGAATCCATAGAATCGAAAACGGACTAATTTGGATGTGTATAACTCAAGTTATGAAGATTACTAGCAGAAAAGGGTCAAAAAATCGCAAAACACTGTAATCTGGGAGAAGCCTAGCGCGGGCGCACTGCCCAGCGCTGCTAGATGGCGCGGGAGCACGGAAAAGGGGCGCAGCCGCGCCCCATGTGTGCTAACTTTGACTACTTTGAACTGTTCTAGTAAAACGGCCATTACTTTTTCATACGAACTCCGATTGAGGCGATTCAAGATGATCCGAAAACGAGGACAAATAAACCTACAACTTTCATTTTTTAAGCTTTTCAATTTGAGGTCTGGAACAGGGATCAAAATAGTCATTTTTGGGACTATTGTGTTTTCAGAGGCAATCGGAGGGCGTCGGGCATGCACGTATGCAAGTGTGGTGCTTCTGACAATAAAAGATGTTGGTCTAAGTTATAAAACATGAATGTTAGTAAAAATAATGATACTTAACATTGATAAATGATGTATTAGATAAGTTGTATAAGCATACTAAGCATACACAAGAGAGACAAATCGGGCGTGTGACGAATGAACGTCGAAACGCCGTGCCAAGTGTTAATGAATGTAAAAAGTGTTTTAAGTCAAATGAAATGAATATTATAAGATATGATATGGGGGTTAATATAAAACCAATAAGTAGTCCTAGCAAGACTTAAACACTTGAATAAACTTCGAATATGAAATATAGTGAGCTATAAGTCGAAAGTTAACACAATAAAATTGAACATTGTGTATTAATAATAAGAAGGGTTATGAGATAAAGAGTAAAGTTTACATTACAACTACTACGCATTTTTATGTGGCTAATAGTTAATGTGAATGATTATATAATTGTGTAGGGCACGCGAAGTGTAGATAGCTGTAAGCTGTTAACTTGTTATTGGTAAAAAACGATCAAGGCAAGTCTTTCAGTTCCTATTTGCTATGTGAATTTGATTGTTTTAAATCTTTATTGCAAAGAGCATGATGTGTTATATATATGTTGAATGTATGAAATATTAAAGTCAACTTATGACTACATTGATTGAGTAAAGCGTGCTGATTGAGTAAGGAACTCAATCTTTATACTTGTTATATGATCTGTAACATATATGTTATGTTAGTCCAATGTTTATGAGATATATATATGTGGAGCATGTTATTATGTGTTACGTGATGCATGAAAATAGTTAGATTTTGCTGGGCTGTCGAGCTCAACCTTGCAAATAACCATTTTTGCAGGTTAAGGATTGAAGGTAACACTATGTGCTGCTTGAATGACGTGGATCAGAAATAATACACGAAGATTAATATTTTAGCTAAAGTTGCTATTTCTTTATACCATGATTAAGATTCATGAGATGTACTAAATATTTTATGATGTATAATTTTATGTTGAGTTGTAAAGCTAATGTTAGAGTTATCTGATATGTAAAGGTTATCGGATTGAAATATAAAATTTTATAATAACAGTAATAAAGTGAATCATAAAATAAGATTGATTCAAAGACATGTAGATGATAAAGGTTTTGATATAGGGAATTAAAGTAAGAAGACATAAAAGTTTAAATCATTCCGCATTATATAAAGTTTAACATCGAATAATGATCAAAAATTAGAAGGTAGACGTATTATTAACGACCGAAGTTAATAATCAAATTGTATGAATTTTGGGGTCATTACAGACTCCATCAGAATTGTACCGTCCTGAACGGGTATTGATTTGAGGTATAAGGGAAGTAATCCTTCCTTCATTGATTATCATCTGAAGGATTTCCTCCATGGGTTGGCCTAGATATGTAAATTCCCTTCTGTTCGCAAAATCCCGACGAGCTTTGGCATTCGCTCTCTTTGCCACTTTGTCCTCCATCGTTTCACTTTCTGGAGGTGACGAGGGAATATTCATGATAAGAGGAAGGAGACTAGCATGCTCCTGGCTTACTAACTTGAGTGTAACTTAATGCTGGTTGGTCACCAGTTCTGCCAATTGCTCAATTTATTTGCAAAGAGCTTTTATCTTTCGTTCCATTGCGAACTGGAACTTGGCATAATCCCACTTGTCAACACCATCTTTGATGGTATGAGATGACTCGCCGCTAAAATTGGAACTCCGTACGTTGCTCCAATTGATCATGTTAACCTCTTCCTCTTTGTGTTGAGGAAGAGGGTTGTCTTGAACGTGAGGTTGATCCGGTTTAGTGACCACGATCTCCCTATTGTCTATCAAATCTTGGATCTTGTGTTTTAAGGCCCAACAATCTTGAGTATCATGTCCAGGTGCCCCGACATGATAAGCACATTTTTGAGTAGCATTAAAACCCTTACCATTAGGGTTAGAGGGTTTGACGATTGTGTTGGAAAGGGAGTGTAATTTCTCCTCTGGATAGGCATGTTCTAATTACCTTTTTGACCCTGTAGTATCAGGGAAACATCCTCTTCTTTATTTTTATGGACCCTCCGGGGGTTGTTTCCATAATTTTTGGATTAGATGTGCTCAGCAACGGCTTTAAGGGCAGCTAGGTCTTGAATCTTTCCTGACTTCAATCCCATCTCAGCCATCTTCCTATGTTTGATCATTTCAAAAATTGGTTTACCGATGCCGGTTAATACTCTTTCATAGAAAGGAGCTTCTTGTACGTCTATGCCGGCTAAAAGACTCATTAGACTATTTTTTGACCTTGGTAATCTGGTACCGGTCAGGAGCCATTTGAGATTGGAAGCTGTACTGCGCAAGGAAAGCGTGTGCTAGCTCTTCTCAGCTATGGATCTTTGCATTGTCTAGTCTGGTATACCACGAACGGGTTTCTCCAATCAGACTCTTCTGGAATAGCTGCATTCTAAGCTTCTCATCCTCTACATAAGTCCAAGTTCTCCAATGAACACCTTCAAATGTGTGTAAGGATCTCCTAACCCGTCATACTTTTCGAAGTCAGGAGTTTTGAACTTTTCTGGATAATGAACACCAGGGAAAATACAAAGGTCAGCATATGAAACACTCCCATGTGCTCCAATTCCTTTGATAGCGCGAAGGGTTTCTTCCATTTGAGGAACTTTCTTTTTGATGTCACCAGTGTCTGGATCTCTTGTGAGATGGGCGGCATCATGACTTTTGTTGGTTGTATCCAACTGCAGTTCAGGTATTGTAATGGCTTTATCAGAACCTTGAGTTCCTCCTTGTGTGGAGGATTCAGCATGGACGAGTATTTTGGGACCCTGCGTAGATTGATGTAGTTCTTTAAGCAGAACAGCCAAATCTCTAATTTGTTTACTTAATCCGTCAAATTCCTCGTGAGAAACTGGATTAGACTGGTCAGATGAAAACACGATTGGTTGTAGGCCTGCGGCCTTTTTGGACTTTGACCGGGTAACAGGTCTGAATGCCTCCCTGTGACAAAACTAGCATAGTTTAGTTTTAGGGATGATGTAAATGTTAACATGCTATGTGATCTGTCCGTTTTAGGAATTTTGTCCTGCAAAACAGATGTTAGCTGTTTGTAATACAGGATAGCATGTTAATTTAAATATGCATATGCACATATTTCTTCATATTTCTCATTACATGGAGATGAATATGGAATATAAATTACAAGTAATTGACTTTACAAGTAATTTGAAATGAGAAAGCATGAAGAGACTTTTCTCCGCGTTTGGTTTATCAGAGGCTGACCTATCTTAGGTTACTCTCACGGCTTTTCGGCATGAAGGTTCCCAAATCATCGCAATTTACTCGACGGGAAGTTAATCCGGTCTTTCAACTTGAGCGAATTTGGGTGGTACCTTTCCTGAGCCTCGCGAGAATTAGTCTTCCTACGAGTCCAGTAATCAAACATTGACAGGATAGCCTCCTGGTGGAGGGACCACACAACATACATTCACATTCATCGCGTCTCACCGTATATGAAAATGATGACATATGCAAAGCACTAATATCACAGGCAGATATAGTGTAAAACATTAATCGCAATAAAGATATGCATTCGTACACATTCATCATAAATGTAAATGCAACATCCACACACAAGCATATAACAGTTTTGAAAAGCTTGTAATAGCGGCTTAAGTCCTCTTACTGGAATCCCCAGTAGAGTCGCCATTTGTCGACGTCGAGATTTTTATTTGTCCCTTTTCGTTACCTGTTTTTTTTGTGTTCTCATTTTATGTGAGATTTATTTGAAAAAACAAGTGAAAAAAGGTCCGACATGTACAATGTCGACGATTGGACTGTAAGAGTCGCCAGTTAGTTTTTTAACTGGTTGTACCAACACAACCGAGAAAATATTTGCACATTGACCCAGTGATGTGACACTGCTAAACGGGTCGGTGAAACCGATATTTAATTAGGGTCCGGGGACTTGCTTATGCGGAGGGAAAGTGTTAGGCACCCCCCGACATCCGTGTTGCCACGGTGACCGCCACTTTTCAGGAAACTGTTATATGAATATGTGTGTGTGTGTGTGTGTGTGTGTGGGTGTGGGTCAATGTGCTATTATTTGGAAATAGTGCTATGCATCGTTTGCAACTATATACAAAGGGTTTGAATTTATGTAAAAAATTCAGTTTTAAACAAGATATAGCAATGATGTTTTATAAAAAAAGTTTTTCAAACCCTTGTGCTCAATAGTAATTGAGGTATTTGATACTTCTATTTTATTCCGTATTCGGCTGGATTAATTTTATTTTCCAGATGTGAGGCATCTATAAGAAAATAGTGTACAAAAAGGTGTTGAACTCCTCGTGGGTATGAAAACCTTCTGAGGAGATTCAAACATCACAGATAAAGTTACAAGCTGCTTACAGCTGAAAAGGTCCATCACGGGAACCGAATCTAGATTTAGTAGACTGAATCTGTGATCACATGATTCCTAGGCTCACATGATGCCGCAATTGATATAAACGCAGTAAGCATGTATATATATAAAAGCTATAAATATATATATATATATATATATATATATATATATATATATATATATATATATATATATATACAGACATGATCACCAACCACGAAGTACCTCCGTGGGGGATCAGAAATATAAATAAAGCTGTAAAAGCTATCTACCGCCACGGAGGAAACTCCAGGCGGGACAAAATGTACAGAAAGCAGTAAAAACGATCAATCACCACGAAGTAAACTCCAGGTGGGACGAAATGTATATATATATATATATATATATATATATATATATATATATATAAGCGATAAACGCACCGGATATAAAATTCAGGCTCATCGGATAAAGTCCAACAACAGTTAATATATATAAGTATATATATATATATATATATATATATATATATATATATTAAAGTAGTAAATGCAACGGATGTAAAATTCAGGCTCATCGAACAAAGTCCGACAACAGTTAATATATATATATATATATATATATATATATATATATATATATATATATATATATATGTGTGTGTGTGTGTGTGTGTGTGTGTGTGTGTGTGTGTGTGTGTGTGACAACCCCAAAATAGGTCCATTCCATCCAACCCATTCTGAGTCGTCAAATACATGGTACAGAAAACAACTACAACTTTATTACAACAATTGTCGTGCAAAATACAACAATACATATGCTGTGAGTTTGAATACAAATATATACCAAATGTGACTCATGTTCCAACCGTGGACATCACCTCACAATAACACCTTACATAAAGGTATAGTCAAAAACTGTTTTAGAAATTAGAATCTTTGGGAAGTGCTCAAAGAAACCTTCGTACATGGGAGGCCACGCATCTAGATTATGATAGATATCATATGGCCACAGAATTATCCTTGGTTGACCCAATAGACCCCAAAGAAAAACGAGAAGATTACTATCATATTCTTCCCAATGGTGAGTCTTCTCTTGACTTATCATTATCTCCACTGTCTCTAATTGAGAATTATACTTCAAACAAACACCAAGACTATATAGGTAGTGCCCATAGATATACTCAGTAAGTAGATGAGCACAACCCTGTCTTATGATGACACGAGGTTGTATGTCATTAGACATCTTGTATGATAGTGGCAAAACATCCTTCCAACGTTGGGTTCGTCTCACCCTATTTGATTCACCAAATATAACTACTAAATGATGACCACCGTTCTATTCCCCTGTTACCCCCGCTCGACCCATCTACACTCTTATTACCTGAAAGGAATTGTGAAGCAAAAGGGTGAGCACAACTAGCTCAGTAAAGAATATCATGACTAAAGATAATTAAATTATCAATAGCCTTCATCAATAATAAATCAGAGATTTAGAACATATGGTAAATGATAAAAATTTCAACCATAGTTGCAGCGGAACGAGCAATCCATTAGAAGAGTCAAATAGACTATAAAGTCTATTATCTTCTCCATGTTAAAAATCCACCAACAATATTTTATCCATGTAACATCACTCAACAGTTCCTTTCCACAATCATATGAATAACTCATAATCATAGTTGTGACTATAAATTTTTCCTCGCACCCAGGACGAAGAATATTTTCATCACCTGTCTTTACCTGAAATATCAAAGATCATAGTTATACCAGATCACAATTCCTGTTTATAATCATACTAACAAATCCATCTTTGCACTACGGGCCAAAGATATTCATCAACAAACCATCTTTGCACTACGGGCCAAAGATATTCATCAACAAACCATCTTTGCACTACGGGCCAAAGATATTCAACAACAGTTCATCTTTGCACTACAGGCCAAAGATATTCATCAACAGGCCATCTTTGCACTACATGCCAAAGATATTCATCAATAATTTATATTTGCACTACAGGCCAAATATATTCATATCTCAAAAAAATATATAATCATTTCAGAATTTATATAAACAATAATTATAACCATGTTGATCAATTCACCTTTGCACTTAAGCTTAAGATATTCAATTATAAATTCAATGGTCATGATCATACCAGTCACAATTCAACTTTGCACTACAGGCCAAAGAGAACCCTAGTCATGATCATACCAATAATCTACCCATCTTTACACTCCAGTGAAAGAGAATTTCAACATCAGGGTTATAAAAATGTTATATATGATGATAAAAATAATATGATCAACATATAGTTTTAATCTCAAGAGTAATATTCGTAACTCATGAATAGTAACCCCGACACAAAAGATAGAAATTCTACAATAAAATTCATACCAATATTTTGGTATAATGATATTGAAAGAATAACATTACTTAAATTTATAAACAATTTATTTTAATTGTTTACACTTTACTAATTAATGCATTTAATCATCATAAAATGCCAACTCTTACAATTTCATCATCAATAACCAAAACCCTCATCAAAAATCTGCATATACCTCATATAGGATTCTCAAGCCATAAAATCCTATTTTCCAATTTTATTTCTTCACAAAACATATTTAATTCATTTACTCATAACTAGACCATTTTCATGAAAAATACCAAATCAGTTCCAAAAATATTTCTTTTCTGGGATTTAGCATAATATAGTCCCATAGTAAACATATATTTTTCTTAGAATTTTTAAAAGTCATTTACTATTTTTCATATGGCCAAAATAGCTAAATATTTAGACATTTATCAAAAATTGTACTTTTGTCTAAAAATTCTGAAATTTACAGAGTATACTTCTATCATATACATGTACTCCCAATAAAAATTTCATCAATTTTGGAGTTAACCACAAGGAATTATAAGCTGTTACTTCTAAAATAGTCTTTTCTCATTAAATTCATAACTCTCAATCTATACATCCAAAAATCACCATTTTTGGACACAATCAAGAAAACTCATCAAAATATCATTTCAAATTTTTCCAGAATTTTTGAAGATCAGAAAAATTACGAAACTGAAAATCATAACAACCCTTAAAATCCCTTAATATCCCTTACTATCCCTTACCTCAAAAGAGCAGTACTTCTGATCGGTATAAGGCTGAAGGAAACTTGCACTGATAAATAGCAACTCACCAAGTATCTAAATACTCACAAAATACACTCAATAATCTAGAGAGAGAAAGAGAGAAAGCTTATGTTTCTGGTGTGATTTTCAATTCTAACTTAGCCCTCTATTTATAGGAAAATTTTGGTAGGTTTGACCTGTAACCTGATGGCTTTACCTGCTACTATTCCCACCCACCACATTTGAAATATAATTCAGCACATTTCTTCACCAACCACAAGTGGGGCCCACCAATTCTAGAATTTTCCACCAAAATGATAAACTCCGAAAATTCAACAATTTCTGAACCAGTCATCTCGTAAAATTCATAATAAATCATACGTTCATTTTTAACGGTTCAAAATTTGTGGGCATATACTCAACTTATATATGTATAACATATCCAAAAATTACCACGATCCAACGGTCGGATTAAAAATTATAACCCCCGCAAAATATCTCAAAAACCCTAATTTTTAATACCTCCATTCCAACAAAAATACTGATAAAAACCTCAACATTAACTCCTTCATTTTTAACCACAAAAATATGTCCCTCGTTTATATCCACATAAAATAAATATTTCCTTATCATACGAATCAATAATTAATTATTCACAAATAATATTACAGAATCACATTTATGACAACCAGGCCGTTCCCAGGAAAGAGGGGCTTTCCAATAAGGATTTTTTCTTACTGGCGCGCAATTAGATGACCAAATCTCTCCTTAGACAGAACTTTCTAGACATTGCCAATAATGCTATCTAATAATACTATTCAAATAATATGAATTATTGATCTGATAATGGAAAATACTGTGCAGCAACAATTATTGAACAACAATAATATAAAATTTCAACGTAGCAATTATTGAATCAATAAAATAAAATATTGAACAGTAATTACTGTAACAATTATTGAGTAGTGCCTTCTTACGTAAGAATCAATAATTTCAAAAATACTATGCAATACCGTGTGCTACTGTGCAATAACGCGTATTACTGTATTTTAACCACCGGGTATTCCAACAGTGTTAACAGTAACAACTACGTCGTTATTTGTAAAAACTCAAATTTGTCGTTTTCTTCACCCGACAGTTATTCGTTATGGGGCCCACAAATAGCTGCGCCGTCGTACGAATATTCTCCGACAGAAAGAATATTCCATGACCAAACGAATATTCTCCGACAACAATGATTATTTTATAACCACTTGTGTATTTTGAAAAAAATTATATATCACCCTTAACTTTAACATTTATCAATTTAACCATTTACTGAATAGTAATTATAAGAAAAATTGAATACTTTTATTTCATAAAATTCGGGGTCTTACAATATATATATATATATATATATATATATATATATATATATATATATATATATATATATATATATATATATATATATTAAAGCAGTAAACGCTCAAGACCGAAGTCTAGGATTATCGAACAGAGTTCGACACGCAGTTCATATATATAAATGTATATATATATACAAAAGCAAGTAAACGCTCCAGACCGAAGTCTAGGCTCAATCGAGGTATAACTCGATAATGTTATTCCATAGATATAAATAAATATATATATATATATATATATGTATATACAAACTAAAATAAAATCGCGGACCGAAGTCCGGGCAAACACACGCAACACGACTCTCAACGTGAAGAACTGTGTGTGCACAGATGAAGAGAAAGGCTTTAAAGTGTGTGAGAAGGCTTACAGTTGGCTGCCAAAGAAGACTTATATATCTTTAAAATAGATAAACACTAGCTTCCACAGGTACAGAAATAGCTATATGTGAGCTCACAAGTGTTTAAAATGAGAAAACACTCAGTATAGGGTGAGTACAGAGCAAATTGGGCAGGGCTTCCTCGTCGTCTCCTCTTTCAAAATGGCCAAAGGCTGCCCGGGGTGTCCCGGGCTTTGCGGGTCCCATTGTCTCAAAGTACGTGCACGTATGCAACGTGATGTCCGTTCGAACATTCAGAATTACAATTCGGGGATCCGACTGAGGTATATAGGACCTATTTCGGACTCCCATTGTCGGGAGTTACGCAATAACATGGGATTAGAGGTTGTACGAAGTCATAAAGATTGGACGATGCCCTCCGATCTTCAACTTCAAATTCTATCTGTTATCCTGCGCAATAGTCACTCGGGATTGGTTTTCCTTGGCTTTTGTGGGACATTGTGTATGTTTCAAAGCGTTGATACGGTACGGTGTGGCATCATGGTGGTGATATGACGACTTTGCCCCTCACCGGGGTTATCGCCGGTTGGGCTGATAAAGTAGACGTTGCTCAAAGTTATCGCTGAGATTGGACTGCTGCAAGTGTTGAAGGTCCTCAGTGTCATCTGAGAGCTGTGTCTGTCCTCCCGGTGTTATCTCTGGGTTGGTACTGAGTATCTCGTTGTGAGCGCCGAGATTGAAGCTGATTGCATTTGAAACAAGCATTTCCGGGGTTATCGTCGGAACTGTATTCCTTGGGGTTATCGCTAAGGTTGGTAGCTACTCCCATGGTTGGGATTGAGACTGGAACATCTCGGGGTTATCTCCGGAATGAATCGGTCTTCTCCGGTGTGTGATCCGGTAATGGAACTGCAGGCCTCGATGTCATCGCCGAGTTTGGAACTGTTACTCCCGGTGTGTGTTTTGGGGTTGAGGCTGTTACTCCCAGTGTGTGTTCTAGGGTTGAAATTGAGCTTTCGGTAGTATCCGGACTGGATGTAAACTGTCCTCCAGGGTTATCTCTGAAAAACGAATCTGTCTTCCTGCAATGTCAGTAACAGGTGTGCAAAAAATTTCGAGTGTCTACATGTGCACAACAAACTCATATTAAATATTCAATGCTCTATTATTTTTATCATGCTGGAAGGCAACGTTCGATATTCTAAATATCTTTGAACGTTACAACTTCATATAATAAACACTTTGAGGGGTTTGTTTTTTATTAGTCTCATCTTGTTTAGCGCGCATGCAAATATATATATATAAAATACGCGTCATATTATTAAACATGCGAAGCATGTTTGCATAATATATAATATATATAATACTAGCATGCACATATAGAATACTATATTCTACTCGGATTAATTATGGACTTTTATTCTAGTTTGGTTCATTAGAGCCACCAAGTGAACCAAAAGGTCAAACCCTAGGGTGCAAGAATAAACATTTAAATATAACTATTACATTTAAACCCGGGCTCCATTACAAACGGGTCTTCGAGCGCTCTTTTTCTCCTTGATCTTCGGTTCTTCGAAAAAATTCTAACTAATCCTATTATATTTAACTATTTAATTTAAATAGAAACCTTGATCAGCAGTCAAGGGGAAGTACATAAGAGATAGATAGAATTTACATCAAGAAGAAAACCAGAAAAGACGAGGTACGCAGACCCCATTTAATAAAACTCATTTATTCAAACATTCAACCAAAATAAATTCAATCACATTGGTCAATAATCCATAATCAACCCCATTTATTATCATACATATCATCATATGTATCAATAAATAAAATCATTCCATATATATATGAATATCATTTAATGGGCATTATTATGTTGCATGAAATCCAATTTTAAGATTAAAATAAACTCTTTAATTTAATTATAAAATTATTATGTTAATATTAATATATATATATATATATATATATATATATATATATATACTAACGGAATTCGCGTGGCACCAAATCTCTTGTTTCCTAAATCACCTTATATGAATCTTGTTTATTACTCTCTCCGTTTCAGGATAAAAGTCTTGGTGGACTTTTCACGCATATTAAGAAGAGGAATAAAATGACAAAATTATCCATAATAATGTCATTAAATATGGAGAGAGAATTAGAATAAGAAAAATATGAAATATTTAATGCTACGGGCATAATAGGAAAAAATGTGTAAAAGTTTGATTATTAAAAAAAAGAGGACATTTAACATGGGACAACCCAAAATAGTAATAAGGACTTTTATCTTGGGACGGAGGGAGTATTATAAACAAGTATATAATATATATATTACTCCCTCCATCCCATAATAACTATCGTTTTAGCTTGATGCACATGGATTAAGAAAGTCATTTAGTGTTATCATGTATTAATTAAAATTGATGTGAAATTTCATCACTACCCCTTTATGGGAAGTTGAAAACTATTAATACAAGGAAAAAATTTCTTGGGAAAATGAGAGAAGGTAGGGGTGATATAGGAAAGTAAATAATTTATTATCCTAGAAAGTTGTAAACGACAAATAAATTGGGAAAAAATTTTCCTTTTAAAACGACAGTTATTATAGGATGGAGGTAGTAATATATATCATATAGATTTCCAACATAGTCCATGAAGTTGCAGGAGGAATTGGCTTTCCATGTGACCATTCAAACTATCTAATTTATAATATTATATAATTCGCGTGGCTCAAGAAAAAAACATGTTAACATAACAATCACATTATATATATAATGTTTCCAGGAGATTTGATATTAAATGATGATCTTGGGCATGCCACTAACGTGAATTATATATAGATATATAATGTATCACCTGCAGATTTGAGGTTTCAAGATTCAAGTCACCCACGAATTCAGTAAAAAAACGATTTTCGAAAACAGCTTTCGATAAAAATAATTTTTTTTAATAAAATAATAATTTTATACAATAAATTATGCCCAATAAATTATTTAAAATATATACCCATACATATATGAAATTATAACAATTAATAATTTACATAAAGTTTGGCTCTGATACCACTGTTAGGTTTTGTGAAACTCAAAGTAGCAATCAAATTGCCAAAAAAAAAAACAGAAGCATAATAAAATCAGATTTTAAAATTTTTCACAAACCAATTACTCGGATCATCCTTTATGCATATTATTAATTAAACGAAGAATAAGACATTATGAAATCATACCCTTGTAGAAACGAGCTTCCTCAGGTACGAGTTCACCTCCTACTTCTCCGCAATCTCCTTGAATCTCCGGGTAGATTCCTTCCTTCAATCAATGTAAGTCACCCAAGTGTATGGCCTCCAGAGGTGATCTACCAAGAAAGAACAATTTTCAAGAAGAATGGTGTATTGGCTCAAATCCTACTTTTTCTTAAAAAGGAGTGTACTCTCCAACTATTAGAATTACGTATATCTGATATCTAATATAAGACTCCTCTTATAAAGATATCAGGTAACCCTATTTAATTAAAATAAGGTATTATTTATTTAATTAAACTCTTTTAATTAAATGGGCTCCCTAATCTTATCAGGGATAATTAATTAAACTCCTTTAACTAATTTTTTCTCCTAATCCTATTAGGAATAAATGTGAGTACTTATATTAAATTAATTCTTAAACTCTTTAAGAAATTAAAATAATAATAATTGTAATAATATTAATAAGACACCTCTTATTAATTTATATTTAATATTTTTAAAATATTAAATAATAAATATTAAGTTATTTAATTTATTATATCACCATAGATTAAATTAAATATACTTAACATATTATTACGATTATGTCATTAACTTCTTAAATAATTATTCTTCCTTTTATGGTGTGACTATTTAGGTTCTCCATATTAAACCGGTTGTGAATAAATCAATTAGAACAATTCTAATCCTATTTAAATAAATAAATTAATTGATTCATTTATTTAAATAAATAATATTTATTCTACAATAGGGATAAGCCTCCCTAGCGATCAACGACTTTCCAGATAATATAGATTTCAATATTAATCATAAAAGAACCTTTGAGTTAATAGTTACCGTACAATTCAATCCTTCCATCATACAATGTCCCAATTAAATATAAGACATAAAATTACTGTCAAGTCTTATTTTATTTAATTATATGTATTTCGATTCATAAATGCACAACTCCTAATGAATGCAAATTAGAAACTACTTTCTAATTTCATTCCACCTTGGCCAAGGATTCTTGGGTTGTCATTTATCGAATAACAGATGACATTTCTCTTCTTTTACTAGAAGTGGTAGATTCTTTATTGATCATTCATTATCTTCATATATAACTTATTACACCCAAGCATACCATTTGATATACTCTAAGAGTCTTAAGGAATAAGTCAAAGTGTAATTCATTATATATAAGATATTATGATGATCTCAAGTCTAAGGATCATTTGTACTACTATCACTATAGAAATTCTTATTGACAGGCAAGTAAAACTCCATTAGGTATTCCTTAGCGAGTCACGTTCAGTAAACTTATTCTCTAATAAGCACCTACATACTTGCTTTAGTGTCTCCACACAAATGATCATGAGATCAATCATCCTCATCCAATGAGCAAGCAATATACGTACCAATCTATCCGGATCCACTAATCCCCTTTTTAGTAATTCATTAATTGGGAATATTTTAGTTTTAAGTTATCTAAGAATTTAGATCTCATTAGCATGATCTCATTATGATTCTAAAAGCATTGCTTAAAACTATGAGTTTATCACATATTATTAAAACAGCACCATGTAGATAATAAATGCCTTTAATAAATAATTTTTTATTAATAAATAAATAAGATTGATTGCAAAGTATATGCTTTATCATCATACATGATTGGGTATTTCAAATAATTTAAGATTCTTATTTGTATGTTAATTCAGTGTCTGAGATTTGTACCCGTGCTTATGATTCTAAACTCTTTTTAAACTTGTTGAGTAAATTTGTTGTTCACTCTTTCATTCTATTTAAATTTTTAGATAAGGTAGAAGGATTAAAAGGATCTGGAAGACAAAGATAAATGGAATAAAATATTTATTAGGAAGAATAAATAATATTGATGTAATAGATTATAATGTTATATTAATTTTTGGTAATAATGAAGATACTTTATGATATAATTAAGTATTAAATTATGTGAGGAGTAGAGATGTGGAAATATGTAATTTCATTTGCATGAAATTTGTTGTAAGTGAGTCTAATTTATATTATAGGCAAGTGTTGTAAATGTGAGGTTTAAGACCTGGGAAAGAGTGAATTGATGTTTCCATAATTTTTTGTGAGACGTGTAGAATGAATGAAGAAATTATATTTGAATATATATTAAGTAGGTAATAGATGTATTTGGAAAGTGATGCACCAAATCAACTGTAGAGAGTATATGAATTTGGGGGCGTCACAAAAACTAGATTTAGATCTAAGTTAGAGAGGTTTTCTCTTATGTTATTTTTTTCTCTAGATAAGACATTTTCTCAAATGTCTTCCCCTTTAAGCAAATGAGCCAAGCCCTCTATTTATAGACCTTAATAGGTCTGCTGTAGATAGACCTGGGAAAGATGGCCCAGGCCCTGTGACACCCCCAAATCCGGGTACTTCGATTTCACGGGATTTGGTGTTCACTGTACAAGCATCATCTATCTATCTACCCATAAATAATATCAAACCATACAATAGATAGAAATCATAATAAAATCTCTTCCCTTAAGGGTTACATCAACTGAATCATAAATAAATCCCAGGTTACTCTAACCTTAAAATATCTGTGCGGAATTCTAAACAAATAAGTCTTAACATCAACATAACTCAAGTCTTAAACAAATACATCAGTTAATAAAAATAACAGGTCTTCATCATTTGCTAACTTTGCCCTTGCCCTTACTAGTGGAGGGTTCATCGCTTCTTTCATTCTTAACTGCAATGTTATTATTAAGCAAGAGTGAGCACAATGCCCACAAGTATAATAATGAAATAACATTATAATAACATGCGAATAAATCAAAGACATCTGAATAAAAGCTCAACTTTTGAATCGAGAATGAATAACAAGAATCAAAAGAATTCTGAGGGTCATAAGACCTTGAACTATGTCCTAGGTTAACAAGAAATATACTTGAAACCTTTAACAGTCATAAGACTATGGACCTTCTTCTCGTACTTAGGGGGATCAGCCCTTAGTACCATACTTTGCACAATATCTTAACGCTAAAGCGTAATTAATCCCCTATACAGGGTTGTTCATCTCAGTTTGACATTCGAGTCCGCACCAAAGGAAGTTTGGTTTGGATACTTTCATCAAGGGTTCTGAAATTTAGAACGCTCATCAACTATGGACTAGTTGAATCAATAAGGTTCACTAGTCTAATAAGGTTCAACAATAATTGATATTTGATTAGAATAATAATCTCAAAAGTATACAATAGGACAATTATTGTATAACTGAATCATGCTTTGGAAAGATAATTAATCTTTAATATCATGCTTGAACTTGAATAATAACAAGGATAATTTATTCAAGGTAAATAATAAACTTGAACAATAATGACAAGTGGGGTTAGGGAAAATTGCTCGACATAAAAGTAACGTTTAAGTTTAAATAAACTTGCTCAATGGAATGGAGTTAAGGATATGATACTTGCCTCATGCGTAGATTACACTTTAACTAAGCACGTTCTTTGAATTAAATCCTACATACCATTCATATACACAATACCAGTTAATTATAAATTAACTAATCATTATAAACTCTTTCTCTTTGACTACTTTAATTATTCGACTAAACTTAGTCAAATTTTCACTTTGTCACATCATTTGTACTTCGTGAATTACCAAACTAATTATGTAATTTAATAATTCAAATCACATGTAATTATGTTATTTACATGTTAAACATCCATTTTAATATCACATTATACCTATAACATGTTTACATGTTCATTACATTAATCCACTAACACATTGTTAGACTTAAACATTTTAAAAAAATACATTTCTGAATTTTTTGGGGAGTGGCGCTGCGGCGCCACTAATGAACTAAGGATTCGCGCTACGGCGCCGTGGCGCTGTGGCCGGGCCCTTGGCGCTGCGGCGCTGTGGCGCCGTGGCTCGAGTCATGGCGCTACGACGCTGCGGCGCTACGACGCTGCGGCGCTGCGGCCATAATATACGGTGGCGCTGCGGCGCGGGAAATGAACTGGTAGCTGGCGCTGCGGCGCGGCTTACCAGACACAGAAATGGCCGGCCAGTTCTGTGTCTGGTAAGCCGCGCCGCAGCGCCACCGTGCCGTAGCGCCATGACTCGAGCCACGGCGCCACAGCGCCGCAGCGTCGCAGCACCAAGGGCCCGGCCACAGCGCCACGGCGCCGCAGCGCGAATCCTTAGTTCATTAGTGGCGCCGCAGCGCCACTCCCCAGAAAATTCAGAAATATATTTTTTTAAAATGTTTAAGTCTAACAATGTGTTAGTGGATTAATGTAATGAACATGTAAACATGTTATAGGTATAATGTGATATTAAAATAGATGTTTAACATGTAAATAACATAATTACATGTGATTTGAATTATTAAATTACATAATTAGTTTGGTAATTCACGAAGTACAAATGATGTGACAAAGTAAAAATTTGACTAAGTTTAGTCGAATAATTAAAGTAGTCAAAGAGAAAGAGTTTTTAATGATTAGTTAATTTATAATTAATTGGTATTGTGTATATGAATGGTATGTAGGATTTAATTCAAAGAACGTGCTTAGTTAAAGTGTAATCTACGCATGAGGCAAGTATCCTATCCTTAACTCCATTCAATTGAGCAAGTTTATTTAAACTTAAACGTTACTTTTATGTCGAGCAAGTTTCCCTAACCCCACTTGTCATTATTGTTCAAGTTTATTATTTACCTTGAATAAATTATCCTTGTTATTATTCAAGTTCAAGCACGATATTAAAGATTAATTATCTTTCCAAAGCATGATTCAGTTATACAATAATTGTCCTATTTTATACTTTTAAGATTATTATTCTAATCAAATATCAATTATTGTTGAACCTTATTATACTAGTGAACCTTATTGATTCAACTAGTCCATAGTTGATGAGCGTTCTAAATTTCAGAACCCTTGATGAAAGTATCCAAACCAAACTTCTTTTGGTGCGGACTCGAATGTCAAACTGAGATGAACAACCCTGTATAGGAGATTAATTACGCTTTAGCGTTAAGATATTGTGCACAGTATGGTACTAAGGGCTGATCCCCCTAAGTACGAGAAGAAGGTCCATAGTCTTATGACTGTTACAGGTTTCAAGTATATTTCTTGTTAACCTAGGACATAGTTCAAGGTCTTATGACCCTCAAAATTCTTTTGATTCTTGTTATTCATTCTCGATTCAAAAGTTGAGCTTTTATTCAGATGTCTTTGATTTATTCGCATGTTATTATAATGTTATTTCATTATTATACTTGTGGGCATTGTGCTCACTCTTGCTTAATAATAACATTGCAGTTAAGAATGAAAGAAGCGATGAACCCTCCACTAGTAAGGTCAAGGGCAAAGTTAGCAAATGATGAAGACCTGTTATTTTTATTAACTGATGTATTTGTTTAAGACTTGAGTTATGTTGATGTTAAGACTTATTTGTTTAGAATTCCGCACAGATGTTTTAAGGTTAGAGTAACCTGGGATTTATTTATGATTCAGTTGATGTAACCCTTAAGGGAAGAGATTTTATTATGATTTCTATCTATTGTATGGTTTGATATTATTTATGGGTAGATAGATAGATGATGCTTGTACAGTGAACACCAAATCCCGTGGAATCGAAGTACCCGGATTTGGGGATGTCACAGGTTGGTATCAGAGCTGTAGGTTATGAACCTTAGGTGGGAAAACAACCTTAGGTAGTAACCTTATAGAAAGAAGATAGTAAAGGAAAACTCTTATCGAGTTTTAAGAAATGAATTTTTGGTAATTCATTGAAGATAATAAAATACATTATGTGTCTATGTGTTAATTTATGTGCTCGTTAGTACGACTTAGTAACTAAAAACTTAAAATGTTGTTGTCAGGATGATGAATGTTAGAGAAGCTAGTCAAGCTGGGGAGGAAGAATCCCGATTACCTATAGTACCAACTGAGGAGGAGCCCCGAGACATTCATGTTGTTAGGGAACAGTTAGTTCAGAGGGAGTCATCTCCATTGATCACCGTTGTTGGTCAGGAGCATGAGCCCGAGACTGATCCTGAGGAGGGTCTTGAGGAGGAGTTTGATGAGGAGGAAGAAGAAGAGGAGCTACCACGGTACACTGTTGATGCTGAGATGTATGACACACTATATGATCGTAACGTGGAGTTACAAGATGAGGTTCAGGAATTGACTGAGCGAGCGACTGTTCAGCAGTCTACTTTAGAGGAGAAGGATAGAGAGATTGTGACCCTTCATACACGTTTAGGAAACGTGGAGTGGGATCTGATTCATGAGAAGGGTCAAACCGAAGATAAGACCGAGGAGATAGAGAAGCTGAAGAAGGAACTGAAGGAAACTTCCGGAAGACTGAAAATAGCAGAGGAAGGATGGGTAAGAGAATCACATCGAGCTGATCGTGCAGAAGATGATAGTCGTGCAAAGAAGGCAAAGCTTGAAGACACGTACGCCACACTTAATCATGCGATGGATGAGGTTCAAGAGCGAGTGTTAAGGTACCCCATCCAATTTGAAGGACTTCCATCGTATATGTTGGATCGCAGGACGATGTCTCGTATCATGAATGAGGAGCGTGGCAAGGCTATTGAGCACCTTGGAAGACAGGAATAGAATCTGTTTATTTCTGTGAAAAACTTATATAGTTTTATGTAAATTCCGATGTGTTTATGAACTAAGGAATATGTTAATATTTGAATGTTTTAAATCCTGTGGATTCTTTATTCCAGGATAGATGATGTAAATAGCAGTATGCTATAGTTTAATGTTAAAACTTTTTATTTGAATGAAAAGATATCAAGTTGTTTGAGATGATGTGTTAAGTGATATGTTAAATTATTGAGTAATGTCTTAACTATGTAGAGAAATAAATAAAGTTCTAATAAACGTTTATTTAACAGAAAAATACCGCCAAGGAGAAGACAACAACGTCAACCGGCTCAGGAAGAGTCAACCAACAATAACAATAATGCCAACGTTAATCCAGTTCAACAGCTAGTTAATTTACTAACTGGAGTCATGAATAACCAACCGCAAGCTCCACCTAGCACAACGTTTAAAGATTTTAAGGCGGTGGGACCGCCAGAGTTCAAAGGTTCCAGAAACCCGATCGAGGCTCAAACGTGGGTGATGGAAATGAAGAAGGTTTTCGACGTTGCTAGGGTTCGAGAAGATCAGAAGACCGTTTTTGCGACTTTTATGCTGAAGTCTGAGGCTAGCTACTGGTGGCAGGCAAACAAGATGCGAGGAGGTGAAGGTGTAATTACGTGGGAAGAGATTTTATTATGATTTCTATCTATTATATGGTTTGATATTATTTATGGGTAGATAGATAGATGATGCTTGTACAGTGAACACCAAATCCCGTGGAATCGAAGTACCCGGATTTGGGGGTGTCACAGGCCCGCGGCCCGGGCCGGCCCGCCCGCCAAAAATCGGGCTTTGGGCCGTAGGTTTTTAGCCCGCCAAAACCCGGGCGTTTTTGGCCCGGCCCGTTTTTAGCCCGGCCCGCGGGGCGCCCGACCCGCCCAAGTGGCCCGTGATTTTTTTTATTTTTTTTATTTTTTAAAATAAAATGTTACTACTTGTGGGTTGTGAAGCTTGAACACAAGACTTATAAGTAAATAAATAAGAGTTCAAACCAACTAAGCTACAACAACTATTTGTTTTTAATGCAATCTTCAATATATTTTAACTATAATTAAAAATTATAATTAAGATATGTAGTTAATGTAGGTAATTAATTAATAATACTAATTTATAATACTATTAAAATTTTAATTGATTGAGATATGTAGTTAATAATTTCAAAGTATAAAACTATTAAACTAGCAAATAACAATTATTAGTTTAAGTTAGATAATATAATTATAAAAATTTAAAATTATCTATATATTAGTATTAATTACAGTATTTATTATTTTTAAAAGTAAAATAAATTATATTAATTTTAAAAAATCAAATTTGATTATATACTTTGAATTACTAGCAATATATAATTCGAATCAACCACTAATTTTTTAGATTGCAAATTCAAAAATCTGTACACAATAATATAGATAATTTTATCCCTTAATTATGCATTTCCCCTACTTATTGTAGTACATTTAGAAAGTAAATCAATCATTATCCCTTAATTATGTATTCCCTCTACTTATTTGGAAAGTAAATAAATCATTATCCCAAATCATGCCTTTAGAATAATATCTAAAATTATAATACTATTAAAATTTTAATTGATTGAGATATGTAGTTAATTTAAGTAATTAGAATTATTGTTTATTATAAATTATTTTATTATTTTTAATATTTATTATTATTACTATTTTTGGCGTATCAAGATTTTGTAAAAAAAAAAATAGGAAAAAGCCCGCGGGCCGGCCTGGCCCGGCCCGCCCAACCCGGGCCACGGGCCTAACAAATCTGGCCTGCCAAAACCCGGGCCTTTTCGGCCCGGCCCACGCTCGGCCCGGCCCGCCCGTTTGCCAGATCTAGCCATAGATTTACCTACGGTACCTGGACAACTTGAGGGTGGGGCTCACATGCCTCGTTTTTCGTATTGCGACATTAGTTTTTCGCGTCGTGTACGGAAACGTCCATAACTTTTAAACCGGGATGAGTTAGAAAATGTGTTATACCAATCCTGAAAGCTCTTTTCGAGAGCTGCACAATGACATCAAGTTTGATTAATTTTGAATCCGGAAAGATAGAGAAAAAGAGAAGAAAAAAAAAAGAAAGAAGCACCATACTTCTGTATACGTCGGATAATCGTTTGTCATATTTTTATTGATTGACACTTAGAGGTCACTATGTGGACTCCAAGTACTCGTCCTGAGCCTAGTGATCTTTGCTTTAACATCTTGCCAAGGTGAAATAATGATATTTCCTTCCTGCAACGGTTAGAGAAAACCTGTACAAATTTTAGGTCATGTCTACACTAACGACTCTATTTCATTAGCTCAATCTAAACTCAATCTTTAATAAAGTCGAGTAAAAAACTATCATCCAAAAATTTCATATAAACCACACCTATTTCTTCAAAAAATCTAAAATTTGAGATGTTTTCGCGAAAAAATCCCGGCGTTGACAAAGGGGGTATATACTTTTTAAAATTGGCTTCAATTTTTTTTTTTCATCATCACACATTAACCATATGCTTATAATTTTATGTGATTCCAATGATATTTGGGAGTGATATTACCCAAAATACTCTTATTCGGATCAATTATTACATGTCGATGGCTAAAAAGTTTAATTTATAAAAATTTAAAAACATTAAAGTTCAATATTTTAAAGTTGAAACTTTAAGATTTAAATTGTAAAAATTTTAAAAAATATATAATTTTTAAAGTGTATTTAAACCTTATTTATAATGCACTTACAAAATGGAAAGAGATGTGTCGTGTGTTTCTTCAAACCTCGTTCATTAGTAATGATGACTTAAAAAGAGTTAATTACGAGTAATATTTTTCTTACTTTCGTCTTATCTCTCATATTCGCGAGTGATTTTTAAACTAAGAATTGGGAGCAGTATTTTCATTTTTTTGAAGTGAGGGGTTACAAAGTAACAAACACCAATGTTCTAAAAAATGTTAGACGAATTAGGCGGTAAAGAGAATTTCAAGCACTTGTAGGCGCCATGTTTTCCTAGGTAATGTATTTTATTGTTATTTCTTATATTTGTTATAAAATTAAGGGACTGTTTGATAACCCTTTTTGACCATTAATAATAGCAACATTTCTTATTCGATCAGTTATATAATACAATAAACAATTATCAAATAGCAGGAATGAGAACAAAAAGTGCTTATTCACTAAGGTAGCGTTTTGCTCACGTCAAGTGTAATAGCCATATAACGCAATAAGTTATTAAATTAATTTGATATTTTTTCTATTTGTTTATTTTTACATGTATTAATCTATTACGAATGAATTCTCATTACATCAATTTGAAGGTTTTATATTACATCCTCCAATGCGCAGAGTCGTTTCTGAGCACGGGCGGGAGTATCGATCTCTCTGGGCCCCCGATCAAAAGGGTTCCAAATTTTTTATGTATATATAGTGTGTATATATATAGGATTTTGAACATTTGATTGAAGATTTTGGTTTTAGGAATACAAGAATAAGTATCTTTCAATGAATGTATTCTTATATATTTTGTTGTAATCGAACTTCTCATATATTTTGTTGCAGTCGAAATTCTCATATATTTCGTTGTAGTCGAACTATTATGTTTAAGTTCCAGAAAGACACTTTTTTGGATACAGCTTGTATTTTTTTTTATATTTATTTTTACCTTTTTTTAGGTGAAGATAATGTTGCAAAGAGGGTCTCATTTTCATTTTTCGTCATGGGCCACCAAAATCTCATGAACGGCCCTGCCAATGCGTTATTGGCCTATTACATACGAATGTAATACGACAAAAAACACATTTATCCCACTGTGTTCGTCGATTTGTAAATAATTGATCACTAAACTTTAAAAATATGCAATTGACCCACTATGTTTTTTAAAAAGTAAAAATCAGGTCATTCCGTCCAATTTTCGCCATAGACATTAAAAAATCAATTTAATTTTCCTACGTTGCTTTTTAAAAAACAAAACACGTGTATTTTCTGATGTTTGCATTAAGGCAATCATCATTACCAAAATCTGAGGTACCAGTTTGGTTATTCACAGCCCACTTACTTTTTGTGCGTGTTTTTAATCTTTGTCCTTTCTCTCATGGCCCCCACAAGCACCACCAATCTCTCTCCTCTCTCACCATCTCTTGACAACAAGCCCTACTCCAAAAACCCATCGAACCTCCACTTCTCTCTTTCCTCCAAAACCATAACACCCGAACCAACAAAACCTTATTCACATCCTACTCCAAAAACTCCATCTCCGACGCTATCTAATCAAACAAACAAAACCCAGATGACCATGTCTTTGATAATGACGACAAAGCTCGGGAAGAGTGCGGCGTGGTCGAAATTTACGACGACCCAGAAGCCTCCCGCATTTGCTACTTGGCCTTTCACACACTTCAATACCGTGGTCAGAAAGGAACTGGCATAGTCACCGTTCATGAAAAGGTGTTCCACTCCATCATCGGCGCCAGGCTCGTCTCTTAAGTCTTCAATCAATCGAAACTAGATATCTCCCAAGTGATTCTTGAATTAGGCATGTCCATTACTCCACCGGTGGCGCCTCCGTGTTGAAAAATGTGCAGCCTTTCGTCACTAGGTACCGATACGGGTCATTTGGTGTTGCCCACAATGGTAATTTGGTGAATTATCAGGCTCTTAGATCAAATCTTGAAGATAATGGTTTAATATTTACTATTAGCTCTGATACTGAAGTGGTTTTGCATCTTATTGATAGATCTAAAGTAAGACCCTTTTTTCTAAGAATTGTTGAGGCTTGTGTGATGCTTGAGGGAGCTTATTCTTTGGTGTTTTTGACAAAAGAGAAATTGGTTGCGATTCGTGATCCATTTGGCCTTAATGCACACATCAGTAAATACACGTGTTACAGATGTTTTGTTTATTTTTTAAAAGCCACTTGGGAAAATTGGACTGATTTTTTAACAGCTGTTACTAAAATTGGACGAAATGGCCTGATTTTTATTTTTTAAAAAGAATAGTGGGCCAATTGCATATTTATAAAGTTCAGTAGCCAATTATTTACAAGTTGACAAACATAGTGGGTAAAGGTATTTTTTGCCAATGTAATACAAAACAAGTCCTATTAACTCATAATTACTCGTTTTACCCTTTTTACCCAAAATTACTTATTTACAATGAAAACACTAATCTTTCATAATTTAATGGTCTTACAAAGGAAAGAGTTAGATGGTGTGTTAGGACATGATTTCGTGGGCCTGGATGATTTGGTGGGACCACTCCACGTGGAGAATTCTATTCCACATGGAGGAATATTTTAGTCACGAGACTTGAAAGTTACAATAAGTCTAAGCGGACAAACATATTGGACAGCCAAATTAGACCGTGGGTCCCCTAAAGAGAAGAAAAAGCCATCATCCATAACTATCATGTTAGGAATATAGGTTTAAATTAATTTCCTTTTAATTACGTTCTTTGTGTATGACCATATAGGTTATTATTATTTTGGCAATAATTTAAAAAGTCATATTATAAAATTATAAACAGTGAGCGATATCTAGTAATGCATCACTGTTACCCAGGTAATAATAAGATCGATGATTCGATGCAACCTTTTCGTGACCAATGTTTCAATGTAATTTAATCCTTTTAACCTTAATATCCTAGATTAAACTTGAGTCATGAAATGTTTCATACTCTTCATAATTTAATTTGAGTTTTCTTGATCAATGAGTAGACTATATGAAACAAATCACTATTTGAGCATGGCCATGCATTTCATAGTCCTACTCAATCAAGAGGCCTATGGATATCACCCATAAAATATAGGATAGTTAAATTCCATCTAGATCACTCATATTTCTCGCACGATTCACAATGAACCCAATAATCACCTTTATAGTCCACCCTATTAAAGGTGACATTTGATGATATCAAAGTACATAAATTCTCGTGTAGTAATATAGCGGTTTCAGGTCGGAGGACCATTACATCATTGTCACTATGAGAATTGCTAATGACACTTCGCATAATGCTCCATATAGAATTCTCATGGTGGGTCTGTCCAGTACATCGTTCTCTAACATGTACCTATGCATTGACTTAATATCTCATATATTTATGACCAATGAGATTTGGTCATCAGTCAATCCACATACTAGTCTCAATGCATCATTGTTGTCCCATCAACAATGATACTCGACTAGAGACATTTAAGAACAATGATACTAATTGTAATTATATAATCTCATGTTCAAGTCACATACTTGAAACTATATAATTTGTATCACTATTCTAAGGAATTTTATTATGTTAACAATTATATTACTCAGTAAATAAAACCATAATAAAATCATTTATTTATTCAATCAAATATAATATCAAAATGTTAAGCAATTATATCAAATAATTGGCCTCTAGGGCATAAACTCTAACAGTCTCCCACTTGCACTAGAGCCAATCACTCATGTATCTAATACCCATGGAACTAGTGTGAACGTCGTGCTTCTGCTGCGACAAAGCCTTGGTCAGTGGATCTGTAACATTATCATCTGTTGGCACTCTTCCTATATGTACATCTCCTCTGTCAATGATTTTACGGATGAGATGGTACCGCCTAAGTATATGCTTGGATCGTTGGTGAGATCTGGGTTCCTTAGCCTGTGCAATGGCTCCATTATTATCACAGTATAGAGCAACCGGATCAACAATGGTTGGAACAACACCAAGTTCAGTGATGAACTTTTTAATCTTTACAGCCTCCTTGGCTGCACTAGAAGCAGCAATATACTCAGCCTCTGTTGTAGAATCAGCTACTGTTTCTTGCTTCGAACTTTTCCAGCTAACAGCACCACCATTAAGGCAAAACACAAAACCTGACTGAGACTTATAGTCATCATTGTCAGTTTGGAAACTAGCATCTGTGTAACCCTTTACTGCCAGTTCGTCTTCACATCCATATACCAAGGATGAATCCTTAGTCCTTTTCAGGTACTTGAGGATATTCTTGACTGCTGTCTAGTGACCTTTACCTGGATTCGACTGGTATCTGCTCGTCATGCTCAAAGCATACGAGACATCCGGACGAGTACATATCATTACATACATGATAGATCCAATTGCCGAAGCATAAGGGATCTTTCTCATACGCTCCTCATCATCTTGTGATTTAGGACATTGGGCCTTAGAGATCTTTACACCATGAGTCACGGGTAAATTTCCTCTTTTCGCCTCTTGCATGCTGAACCGTTTTAACACTTTATCAATATATGTACTTTGACTTAGGCCGAGCATTTTTCTCGATCTATCTCTATAGATCTTGATACCTAAAATATAGGGAGCATCGCCCAAATCTTTCATGGAGAAACATTTTCCTAACCATGTTTTTACAGCCTGTAAGGAAGGAATGTCATTCCCAATAATTAATATGTCATCAACATATAATACTAGGAATACAATGTGACTCCCACTAACCTTCTTATATACACAAGGTTCATCTTCATTTTTAATAAAGCCAAATTCTTTGACTGCTTCATCAAATCGTAGATTCCAACTCCGAGAGGCTTGCTTTAATCCATAAATGGATCGCTGCAGTTTACATACCTTTCCAGCATCCTTTGGAGTGACAAAACCCTCACGTTGTGTCATATACACATCCTCAAGTAGATTTCCGTTAAGGAAAGCAGTTTTGACATCCATCTGCCAGATTTCGTAATCATAAAAAGCTGTAATAGCAAGTAAGATCCTTATGGATTTAACCATTGCCACTGGAGAGAAGGTTTCATCATAGTGAACACCTTGAATTTGTTTGAAACCTTTTGCTACCAGTCGGCCTTTATAGGTTTGTACATTACCATCCATGTCGATTTTCTTCTTGAAAACCCACTTGCACCCGATTGGTTTTACCCCTTCGGGTGGATCAACCAGAGTCCATACTTGGTTAGTATACATGGATTCCATCTCAGATTTCATGGCTTCAAGCCATTTCTCAGAATCTGGTCCATTCATAGCTTCTTGGTAGGATGCAGGCTCATCTTGATCTATGAGCATCACATCGCCGTTTTGAGTCACAAGATATCCATAATATCTCTAAGACTCTTGGCGTGTCCTACCAGATCTACGAATGACTTGTGTAATTTGAGCAGGTTCACTTTCCACAATATCTTGTGGTTCCTGCTCACGTTCCAACTCAAGTTCAATGATATTTTGAGGTTCTCGAATTTCTTCGAGTTCTACTTTCCTCCCATTGTTTCCTTTAGAGACAAATTCTCTTTCTAGAAAAATACCAGTTCGAGCAACAAACACCTTGTTCTCAGAAGGTTTGTAGAAATAATACCCTTTTGTTTCCTTTGGGTATCCCACAAAATTACATTTGTCAGATTTAGGTCCGAGCTTGTCAGAATCCAGACGTTTTACGAACGCCTCGCAACCCCAAATCTTCATGAACGATATACTAGGACGTTTCCCAGTCCACATCTCAAATGGTGTCTTCTGAACCGTCTTTGTAGGAACACAGTTAAGTGTGAATGCAGCTGTCTCTAGGGCATGACCCCAGAAGCTTATTGGAAGATCTGCATAACTCATCATTGATCGTACCATGTTCAACAAGGTTCGATTCCTCCTCTCAAACACACCATTCCATTGTGGTGTTCCAGGTGGAGTGAGCTGTGATATAATACCACACTCCTTTAGAAGGTCATCAAAGTCTTGGCTTAAGTATTCACCTCCTCGATCGGATCGAAGGGCTTTTATGCTTTTGCCAAATTGGTTTTGAACTTCATTCTTGAATTCCTTGAACTTTTCAAAGGATTCGGATATGTGTCTCATAAGATACACATATCCATATCTACTAAAGTCGTCAGTAAATGTAATGAAGTAATAAAACCTACCTCTTGCTAACGAACTCATGGGTCCACATACATCACTATGTATAAGTCCCAATACATCGCTAGCCCGTTCACTGTGTCCAGTGAAAGGGGCTTTAGTCATCTTGCCTAATAAACAAGACTCACATTTCTCATATGATTCAAAATCAAATGAATTCAAGAACCCATCTTTATGGAGTTTGGATATGCATTTCTCATTTATATGGCCTAAACGACAGTGCCAGAGGTATGCTGGATTTGAATCATTTGATTTAAATCGTTTTGTATTTATGTTATAGATAGGCATTTCTAAATCAAGAATATAGAGACCGTTAAACAATTGTGCAACACCATAACAAATATCATTTAAGTAAAACAAACAACGATTGTTCTTTATTATAAATGAAAAATCTTTCTTGTCCAAACAAGAAACATAAATAATGTTTTTGCTAATAGCATGCACAAAATAACAATCTTCTAATTCTAAAACTAGCCCAGTGGGCAAAGATAAATGATAAGTTCCTACGGCCAGTGCAACAACTTTTGCTCCATTCCCAACTCGTAGGTCAACCTCTCCTTTCGCCAAAGTCCTACTCCTTCGGAGTCCCTGCACATTAACACAAATATGAGAATCACATCCAGTATCCAATACCCATGATGTAGAAGTAGACAAATTGACTTCTATAACATATATACCTGAATCATAAGTCATACTTCCTTTCCTTTTCTTCACTTCTTCCAAATAAGCATGATAGTTCCTTTTCCAGTGTTCAGGTTTTCCATAGAAGTGACATTCACCTTCTTTAGCCACCCCACCTTTAGGTTTTAAAGCCTGTTTGGTTTTGGAATTGGGTTTGGCAACAGACTTAGATCCTATCTTCTTTTTGCCTTTCCAATTTCCCTTAGCATTCCCCTTTTGCACCATCATTATGGGAGCGGGTCCTGCCTTTTTCATGTTGTTCTCGGCAGTTCTTAACATGCTCAACAACTCAGTAAGGGGTTTCTCAATTTCATTCATAAGATAGTTCATAACAAATTGAGAGTAGGTGTTGTTCAAAGATTGGAAAACTAGATCAGTTTGGGCTTCCGGAGTGATTGGAAAACCCAACCTATCAAGGTACTCAATATACCTAATCATTTTCAGCACATGTGGACCAACTAGATCACGTTCACCCATTTTGCAGTGATACAATGCCTTGCTTGTATCATACCTCTCCTGACGAGCATGCCATTCGAACAATTTCTTGAGATGCTCGATCATATCATAAACATCCATCAACTCATGTTGCTTCTGAAGCTCAGCGTTCATGGTTGCTAGCATAACACAACTCATGTCCAGAGCATCATCTTGATGCTTCTTGTAAGCATTATGCTCCACACGTGGTGCAGTGACAGCTGGTGCTGCAGGAATGGGCCCATCAAGGACATATAGCTTACGCTCTTGTTTAAGGACAATCCTCAAGTTCCTATGCCAGTCAAGGAAATTAATTCCACTCAGCTTGTCCTTTTCAAGGACTGATCGTAATGAAAGACTATTTGTGTTGTTGTTGTTTGCCATTGATATCTACAATTTATAAGTTCAAAGATAATAAGTCAAATTGCAGAGTTGATATTATGTAATTGATAATAGTACATTCAAAATATACCTCCCACTATTTTATTCAAATTAATAGCCCTCACCATTAATTCGGAAAGCATTTTCTATTAAATCTTTCTAGTGAGCCAAGATCCATATTTCATTATGCCTTAAGTTAGCTTTGGCTATTCTCTCAAAACATAATTATTTAGGTAGACAACCCTTTGTCAATTATATCATATATAACTCCTGGATAGTTTGGTAAACAATAATTATTTTTAGTCCATCTAATGGTACCTACCAAACTCTATGCCTTTAAGTCCACAATCCTATTGAGATAATTTAGTTAAGTCGGGCCTAATGATTTTAACAGTTTGGATATCACAATTATCCTATCGCATCTTACCTAGATAAATAGGGTACTTTGCTTTGGCAAACCTACATCTATTGATCAAGGTCTTGATAAGTGTTATTCATTGGAAGACATCTGATTTAGACTTAATAATTTAATAAGGGATTTTATTAATTAATTTAGATCTCACCAATTTTAATCTTATTAAGCATGCACATTATTTATCATATCATATCGCATACAAGCATAAATAAAGTGCAAAATTAAATGTGTCACAGTTATGGCCCAATCCACTGTCAATCTTTTCAAGCTAATGAAAGATTAAAGGTCAATCTAAGGTGGTAAAAGATCTTAAAATAAATAGCTTCCTTGGATCTTCCTCAAGCATGTGCCTCCTCTCCATCATCATCTTTCCATCGTGTTCTCCATCTTGACTTCTTCATTGATTACAGATTATTACATGACATAAAGAAAACTCGAGTTACATTCGAGGGGATTTAGATGAGAAGAGAATATTACATTAGAATTTATAGAAAGGCACGACATGCAAGCCGTATTTCAAAACCAAAACCACTAACCTATGGGTCAAAAGGCCATAACTGTGCACCATGCATATCACAATAAGCATATAACAATTTATATAAAATTAAAGAAAAATATATAACAAATTAGGGTCACGACCATCGTGCGCAACAACGGGGGGGTCTCCCCCCCTGGCGGTGGTCGAACTACAATCTGTATTGCAGTATTTTTCCATACGAATCTCTCAAACAGTTTCAGAATCTTACATTTTAATCCACCAAAACACCAATATTAACAAACATATATGTCCAGTTTTGATTTAATCATATTAAAACGAATTCTTCATGCTTCTAATCCGATTAGAACAGTTATATTATTATTCCACCGATTAAAGATACGATTAACAATATCATCATATATATTACTAGAATACACATACAACGGAATATCATATATTCAATTTCATATCGGTAAACATGCATCATCATATATCATATATATCGAATACAATTAAAACACGTAATATGAATTAATCTTTCCTCAAGTAGCTCTGATACCACTGTTGGGGTTTCGATACAGAAACGCACAGCAAAAATTAAAATTTAAAGCAATTTCAAAACCCTAAAACAGGATCCATGCAAAAAATAATTAATTTAGTGGTAAGAAATTATACCGATTGTAAAAGATAGAATCGATGCGGTTGAATCTCCAATACAATTCAAACGGACTGCGTCTCTATGGTATCCACACAAACGCTCCACACGAATCGTCCTACGATCTGCAGAAGAAGGAAACGCGGTACTATGCACCAAGGATGAGGATTTTCTGAACTGTTTTCTCTAGTCTCTCTCTAAGAGCGGCTAGGGTTTTTTATTTTGACGTAAAACCTAAAGTGACTAATATATATCATATATATATATAGCAGTTAGGAGGAATTAATCAAAACCTATTGTTATTAAAATCCAAATTTATATATATCTTAATTAAGTTTTACTTAATTAATATACCTATATATAAATTATCCTATTAATTTAAATTCGTAATTTAAAATTCTATCAATCATATTGACATATTTAAATCTTTACAATTCAAATTAATTTCTTTTTAATTACGTTCTTTGTGTGTGACTCAATAGGTTATTATTACGTTGGCAATAATTTAAAAATCATATTATAAAATTATAAATAGTAAGCGGCATCTAGTAATGCATCACTGTTACCAAAGTAATAATAAGATCGATGATTCGATGCAACCTTTTCGTAACCAATGTTTCAATATAATTTAATCATTTTAACCTTAATATCCTAGATTAAACTCGAGTCATGGAATGTGTCATACTCTTCATAATTTAATCTGAGTTTTCTTGATCAATGAGTAGACTATATGAAACAAATCACTATTTGAGCATGGCCATGCATTTCATAGTCCTACTCAATCAAGAGGCCTATGGATATCACCCATAAAATATAGGATAGTTAAATTCCATCTAGATCACTCATATTTCTCGCACGATTCACAATGAACCCAATAATCACCTTTATAGTCCACCCTATTAAAGGTGACATTTGATGATATCAAAGTACATAAATTCTCGTGTAGTAATATAGCGGTTTCAGGTCGGAGGACCATTACATCATTGTCACTATAAGAATTGCTAATGACACTTCGCATAATGCTCCATATAGAATTCTCATGGTGGGTCTGTCCAGTACATCGTTCTCTAACATGTACCTATGCATTGACTTAATATCTCATATATTTATGACCAATGAGATTTGGTCATCAGTCAATCCACATACTAGTCTCAATGCATCATTGTTGTCCCATCAACAATGATACTTGACTAGGGACATTTAAGAACAATGATACTAATTGTAATTATATAATCTCATGTTCAAGTCACATACTTGAAACTATATAATTTGTATCACTATTCTAAGGAATTTTATTATGTTAACAATTATATTACGCAGTAAATAAAACCATAATAAAATCATTTATTTATTCAATCAAATATAATATCAAAATGTTAAGTAATTATATCAAATAATTGGCCTCTAGGGCATAAACTCTAACAATGACGTATAAAATGATTTTGTACCTTACGTGCCTACTTGTATCATGTCAAGCTTGGTTAAAGACTATGTTAGCTAATGAACATCTTGAACATATAATACATAATAAATAGGATTCGAAAGTGTTGAATTCTTAAACAAGGATAAACTAAGCGTAAGGCAAGTATCCGAACCCTACTCTTATTGTGCAAGTATCTTTGCATTCTTTATTCGACGAATACCGTAAGTTTATCTCTTTGAGTGCAAGTTATATTATTTTCTCGTTCAAATGAGCCATTATGCTTAAACCCTTGTGAAAACTATTATTTATAATGAACTTGGTATTGTTCTTGAATATTGTGAAAGAGTTGATGCCATTTGATTCGGCTAGAATATATGCATGTTTATAAAACTGTCCAAACCCATTTGATTGGTGCGAAAAATCTTAAAAACTGAGTTGAACAACCCTTATGGTAAGGGAATTGTATGTTGTTGGGAACCCCAACACATAAGTATATTATTATTGTGGTGTTATGCATAACGTGGATTTTTGTAGACTAATCCTCTACATTACTTGATTCTTTTGGGTTATCAGTTTAATATTGGTAATTCTAGTAGATGTTCAATAGTCCTTAGTGACTGGTCAGTATAAATTGTTATCCAGTCGGATACCTTGATAGCCTTTGAATTCATATATATCAGTTGATTTATATTGAATTATTGATCTTAGTCTAAGTATTGTTGATATTCATTATTCATGATAGTATTCTGACACTCTGAACTATCCTAAAAATGAAACTTCGATATTTCAAACCTTGTGATATTATATCCTACACCCTTATTGTATATTACTTGCTGGGCAATTTGTGCTCATCCTTGCTTATTTAAAACCTTTTAGTTAAGGAAGAACAGGGAGGTGTCTCTAGAACAGACAAGGGCAAGGGCAAGGCTACCGACTAGCTTGTTCCTTTTATGTTTAAGATTATTATGTTGTATTAAGACTATGTTTAAACTTAAGTAGGATTATGTAATAGGTCTTTATTCGATACTATTATGTAATCTATTAAGTACTGTAGGTTGCGAGACTTGGGGGAATAATTATAATAAATCATTGTATATTATTCTAAATTAGATCTTTCGGTGTGAATGTGAAATTTTAGTTATTATGGTAATACTTTGAGCATGTGATGAACCGAATTCGGGTGACCAAGTGGAGGTCAGAATTTGGGGACGTCACAGGTTGGTATCAAAGCTTAGTTATAAACCTTAAGATTAAGAGTCCTTAGATTATAACTTAAGAAAATTTAGAAGTTAGGAAGGGGATAAAACTCATGTAGAGTTTTCCTTGAGAGACTTAGTGTGTTATGAAATGTAACTTCATTCTATACAATGAACTTATGCTATTTAACATTCTAATAGAGTTGTTGTTTGTCTTGTCTTATGTTGGTGATTGTAGGATGACTGACATGGGAGGACCTAGTCGAGTAGTAAAGGAAGAGCCGCGTGATATCCACGTAGTCTATAAGGCACCCTTGATAGCGGAGCCTATATCGGTAGTTACCCCTATTGATGATGATGATGAGGAGGAGGAGATGGAGCCTCTACCTGAGGAGTATGATCCGAAGGAGGAGCCTATGGAGGAGGAACCCATGGAGGAGGAACCCGAGCCCATGGAGGACTCTGACGGGACCACTTTCGAAGATCGAATGTTGGGAGAATATGAAGAATAGATTTTAGAATTAGTATGTAGAGTCGAGGAGCTAGAGACTGAGACTCTTGAGAGGCAACTAGTGATTCAGGAAATGGAGGTGGAAATTGCTCACCGTAAGGAGGCAGGGATCCAGATGGGGGCCTTGTTTTACCGATCTGTAGCGAGGAACGTTGAGTTAGCAGGAAAGCCAGAAGAAATGGAGCAAAGGGTTTTGAGTGAGAGGACGGAGAAGGAGGCTCTTCGAACTCAGTTAGAGATGGAGGTGATAGATAGGATTCACTTCGAGGAGAAGTGGGAGGACTCCAATGATAGGGTGAATAATCTAGAGGATGAGGTGCGATGCAAGTGGAGAAAAATGAACAAGATGGGCTATGCTCTACGAACGACCATGGAGAGATTGATCGATGGGGTGAATCACTACCCAGCTGGAGCAAGGACAGACCCGGATACCATAAGTCGGGATATGGTAGCACACATTACGCAGAAGGAATATCAGAGCGCCGTGGAGCGGGGGATGTTAGATTGAGTCTAGCAGGAAAAACTCAGTAGTATAGTAGTTTTATTTATGTGTTGTTAATATGTTGTTGTAATCTCAGTCTTTTGTGTAAGATGTGAGATGGTAGTAAACCCCAAGCTTTTGAAAAATGTTAGAAGGGTAGTAAGCTAGTGTTGTCCCTGTCTTTTGTGATATTAGGAGATATGTGTTTCATTTATAGCAGTATGCTAGAAAAGAACGTGTATTGTAACCATTTGGCATATGAATATAAATGATCTTGTTTCAGAAACGTGTTATAGACTTCTAGTTCTTTTCATTTGAGAAATGTCTAAATATGACGGTTAGATAATAAAATGAAAATTTTGTGATGCAGAAAATGCCGCCCAGACGTAGAATAACTGTCCAAGAAGAGTCAGTTAATGATGAGAGAGGACCTGTAGACCCGATACAGCGACTTGTAGATTTATTGGGAGAAGCTCTGAGGGGAAGAAACGAACCCGTACCACCCGTTCCTCAAGCTGTCCCAGTAATAACCTTCAAGGATTTTAAGAGTGTAGGACCCCCAGAGTTCACAGGAACTACTGACCCGATAGTTACGTAAACCTGGATCAAGCAGATCGAGAAGGCCTTCACTATAGCTCGTGAGGGTGAAGACCAGAAGACCGTATTTGCCACATACATGATGAGGGACAAAACAAACTATTGGTGGGAAACTAATCAACAGAGAGCGGGGGAAGGAATGATAACATGGGAGAGGTTTACAACGCTGTTTTTTGAGAATTATTTTTTGAAAAGTATGAAGAGTAGGATGGAAGTAAAATTCCTAGAGTTAAAACAAGGTGATATCACAGTGGCGCAATACGCAGCTAAGTTTAATGAACTAGTGCGATTTGCAGAACACCAAGTTATGGATGCGGAGAGGAAAGCGAGACATTTTGAGCAAGGTTGAAGCCGTGGTTGTATAATAAGGTATCGATCTTCCAGATTAATTCCTTTACAACATTGTTGGAGAAGGCAATCATTGAGGAAGGTGGCAGTGAGGCCTTAAGTCTATATCATAAGGAGAAGAAGAACAAGAACGCTGGTAGTGAGCATCGTGGAGGGTGCAGCAGCGGAGGAAGTAACTCTGAAAAGAGGAAATGGGAAAACAATAACAACAGAAACAATAACCAAGGTGGGAGTCACTAGGGAAACTTCAAGAAGAGAACTGAAGCTTGCAACAAATGTGGAATAAGTCATCAGGGAGAGTGTTGGAAGAGAAAGAACACCTACTATAATTGAGGCCAGGAGGGGCATATATCACCAAATTTCCCAAAGCCAAAGAAGATCAGAGGATGTTTTGCGTGTGGATAGACAGAGCACCAGATAAAGGATTGCCCAAAGAAAGGAAGCGGTGGAGCTGGCGGAAGCCAGGGAGGAGGAAGCAAGTTAATGATTGGTGGACCTGCATAACCCAACTAATCGACCGCTCGAACCTTTAACATGACCGTCCAGGACGCAGTGGCTGCGAAGGACGTGGTGTCAAGTATAATCCCAATCAATAATATAAATGTTTATGTATTATTTGATTCGGGTGCGACCTGTTCTTTTGTATCTGAAGAATTTGCTAGTAAACTTACTACACCCCGAGAACGTTTGGAAGATTCCTTGAGCGTAGAAGTTGCGAATAAGGAAATAATCCCCGTAGAATACGTTTATCAAAATTGTCGCGTAAACATTAGAGAACATGAACTAAGCGTAGACTTGATTCCTATTAGACTAGGAGAATTTGGCGTAATACTGGGAATGGATTGGTTATATAACCATGCGGCAGTAATTGACTGTCATAACAAGTGTGTGAACCTTCAGACTCCGAGTAAGTCTAAGGTAGTGTTTTATGGTAGCTCATCGCTTAAGAAATCATGTTGCGTTACGATGATACAGGCCAGGAAATTGTTAAACAAAGGATGTGCAGGTTATTTAGCTTACATCGTAGATACTCGAAAGAAGGGAGTAGAGATTAAGGATATTCCCGTAGTGAATGAATTTCAAGACGTGTTTCCGGACGATCTGCTAGGCCTTCCGCCAGACAGAGAAATCAAATTTGTAATAGACTTAGCACCGGGAACGTCACCGATTTCGAAAGCTCCATATCGTATGGCGCTAGTAGAAATGAAGGAATTAATGATACAACTTCAAGAATTATTGGATAAGGATTAAATTCGATCGAGTGTGTCCCCTTGGGGAGCACCAGTGTTATTCGTGAAGAAAAAGGACAGATCGATGAGGGTCTGTATCGATTATCAAGAATTGAATAGAGTAACGATCAAGAATAGATATTCGCTACCGAGGATAGATGACTTGTTTGATCAATTAAAGGGAGCAAAATGTTTCTCGAAGATCGACTTACGGATAGGATATCATCAACTAAAAGTGCGTGATGAGGATATGCCGAAGACCGCGTTTCAAACCCGTTATGGATATTACGAGTTTTTGGTAATGTCATTCGGTTTAACTAATGCTTCGGCAGCATTCATAGACTTGATGAATCGAGTTTTCAAGCTATACTTGGATAAATTCATAGTAGTTTTCATCGACGACATTTTGATCTACTCAAAGATAGAGGAAGAACACACCGAACATCTGGAGATCGTTTTGGAAGCACTACGAAAGGAGAAGATGTATGCAAAGTTTTTAAAATGTGAATTTTGGATGAAGAAGGTTCAATTCTTAGGCCACGTGGTGGATGAGAATGGAATCTCAGTAGACCTCGAAAAGGTCGAAGCGGTAAGTAGTTGGGAACAACCGAGAATACCGACGGAGGTGAGAAGTTTCTTAGGGTTAGCTAGGTACTATCGAAGATTTATCCAGGATTTTTCTAAGATAGCGACCCCGTTGACTAATCTGATGAGGAAGATGGTGAAATTTGTATGGACCAACAAATGCGAAGAGAGTTTTCAAGAATTGAAGAGGAGATTAAGTGTGGCACCTGTATTATCCTTACCAGATGATACGGGAAGATTTGTGGTGTATAGTGATGTATCACATAGAGGACTAGGCTGTGTGCTGATGCAACATGGCAAAGTCATTACGTATGCGTCATGACAATTGAAGGATTATGAAAAAAGATACCCTACTCATGACTTAGAGTTAGCGGTAGTAGTTTTTACGTTAAAGATGTGGAGACATTATTTGTACGGAGAGAAATGTGAGATATACATGAACCACAAGAGTCTGAAATATATCTTCACACAGATAGAGTTGAATATGCATCAGAGAAGGTGGTTAGAACTTATCAAAGATTATGACTGTGAGATTCTTTATCACCCGAGGAAGGCAAACGTAGTTGCCGACGCTCTAAGCAGGAAAGGAAGGGAGAAATTGTTTCAACTGACAACTCAGGAGAAGTTAATAAGAGATATGGAGAAGTTGGAGATAGAGGCGAAGGGACCCAAGAGGTCTGAAGAGAAGATATTTGTAATGGAAGCTTGTCCGACATTGTTGGATAGAGTAAAGGAAGCACAGGAGAAAGATGGAGAATGTGAGAAAATCAGGAGTAGGATCGAGAAAAATAAGGTAGAAAATTTTTGAATAGATAAAGACGGTATCTTAAGATTCGAAGGGAGAGTATGGGTACCGGCGGTAACCGAGTTGAGAGAGGAAATTTCACACGAGGCACACAATACGATATATTTTGTTCATCTGGGAAGCACTAAAATGTACCGAGACTTGAGATAACATTTTTGGTGGCCAAATTTGAAACGGGAAGTCGTAGAGTGCGCTAGTAGATGTCGTACGTGTCAACGTGTAAAAGCAGAGCATCAGCGGTCGAGTGGTTTGCTACAACCGTTGGAAATATCAGAGTGGAAATGGGAGCATATTACGATAGATTTCGTGTTAGGACTTCCAGTCACGCAGAAAGGGTTGGATGCCATTTGGGTTATCGTGGATCGACTAACAAAGACCTCACATTTTCTACCAATCAAGATCCGCTATAGTTTAAATTAGTTAGCAAATCTATACGTAAAGGAAATCATTTCATGACATGGAGTGCCGGTATCGATTGTTTCTGACCGAGACCCGTGTTTCACGTCAAAATTCTGGAAAAGCTTGCAAGAAAGGATGGGAACACAGTTAAGGTTAATTACTACTTATCATCCTCAGACAGACGGACAGAGTGAGTGAACAATACAAATGCTAGAGGACATGCTTAGAACTTGCGTGATGGACTTCAAGGGAAATTGGGACGACCACCTACCCTTAGTCGAATTTGGGTATAATAATAGTTACCATGCGAGTATCGGCATGCCACCGTATGAAGCTTTTTACGGGAGGAAGTGCAGAACACCATTATATTGGGATGAAGTCGGAGAATGACGAATATTCAGACCAGAGTTAGTACAACAAACCGCGGACGTGGTGACAGTAATAAGGGCTATACTAGTGGCAACTCAAGATCCCCAGAAAAAGTTTGCAGACTTGCATTGGCAAGACCGAGATTTTGAAGTCGGCAGTTTTATATTCCTGAAGGTATCTCCATGGAAGGGAAAGATCCGTTTCAGCAAGAAAGGAAAATTGAGTCCAAGATTCATAGGACCGTTCGAGATACTGAAGCGAGTAGGCGAGGTAGCGTACAAAGTTGAACTACCACCTGAGTTGGAGCACATCCATAACGTGTTTCACATATTCGTGTTGCGTCCATACAAGCCTGACTACAAGCATCTGATTTCTTATGAACCCATTTAAGTGGAGAAGAATTTAGCGTACGAAGAAATTCCTGTCCAAATTCTTTATAGGAAAGAGCAAACCTTGAGAAATAAAGTCATTTCTTTTGTAAAAGTACTTTGGCGTAACCACGAGGTCTAGGAGGCTACGTGGGAGTTAGAAGATAGGATGATGAGGGATTATTCCTATCTATTTGTGTAACCATGTAGCAATTCCGGGACAAAAATTTTATAAGGGGGGGATGATGTAATACCCGAGAATTTTCACGTATTATAAAATGAATATATTAATGAAAATACTATTATTTGAGAATAAGTGTTATTGTTTTATGAGTCGGTTAATATAACTGATTCATATTAAATCAATGCGTATTAAGAAATGTGAATTGGCAATGAGAAGTGTGAAATGCCTTGTGTGGCATAGTGCAAAATGAGAAAATTCACTAAGTAAGTTAAACCAGGAATTAGGAAGATTAATCGTGTATGATCATGAGATTTTATATAAGTAATCAATGCACTCGTAGACTCATAGTAACACTCTTGTGGACTTTAATTCATGCCATATAAAATGAGTTAGTATTAAAAACTGGCACGGGCAGAAGCTGCACTAGTCTTGGCACTGTCAGGGCACGGCGCAGCTGCGCTGTCCCAGCAGTACAAACTGGCGCAGCTGCGCCAGCAGTCAGTTTGAGAAAAGTAATTTTTCACTCTGAAAATTAAATGGAACAATTATGTGATATGTGTGACATTAATAAATCATGAATTAGAGTATGTTATCTCCGATAACGGAATTGTTAATCCATTAATTAATATTAATTAATTGTGGTGGAATATGGATTATTTGGTAATTAATTCATAATATACGATTATTATTAATTGCAATATATCAATAAATATAACAAGAATTATATCGATAATCAATAGTTATGAAAATCCATAAATTCATCAATGAAAAATGGATTAAGTTATATTAGTGGTAATTAATCGAGGAGGTGAATAATTTATTTACTTAACATAAATAAGTAAGTTATTAATACAATAATATTATATTGACAGTCATGTGCATATGAGCAATAAAATAACTATACCATATAGTGTAGTGTGACATTGTGTCACTATATATTAAGTCTTATAAAATTTTATTGTATAAAGCAATGTGATTATGCATAGTGAAACTATATAGTATAAATATATCATGAAATGTGTAAGTAACCATATACATGTGGGTATACATTAAAATAGAATGTACATGAATTATATGTATGTTGCATAACATCTATTACCTTAAAATGTTAAGTCATATTGTGACATTAGGTTATAATATATGGTTGTTATGTGTATTAAAATGTAACATAAGGGTGAGAGTGTGTAGGAGTTTACAAGAAGGCTGAGAGGTTAGAGTTGTCCCAAAATGAGTGTCCCAATCCCTCCTAAATCTCAGTCACGTGGATAGCAAAAAGGTTAAGGCCTATTCCTCATCTTTTCTTCCAAGCTTCTAGCTAATGATCATTGGGGGGGGGGGGGGGAGTGGTGTTCATGATGCAAACCAACCACTAATTACCAACTCCTCTATAACCTTCATGC
This sequence comes from Panax notoginseng, assembly GCA_016801055.1. Lineage (NCBI taxonomy): Eukaryota > Viridiplantae > Streptophyta > Magnoliopsida > Apiales > Araliaceae > Panax > Panax notoginseng. Next base: position 54,558,316 of record CM029023.1, on the reverse strand, counting down.
AATCCTACAATCCATGGGTTTGATTCAATGGAAAATTGTTATGTCTGTGTAAGAATTTTTCTATAAATAGCAGACATGTTTTATTAGTTGTTGTTCTTGAAGTTGTCTGAGATTTGATAAGTAGGAGATTGAAAGCATACAAGCATTCCTAGAGCTTAAGAGTTCAAGTAGTAGCAAGTTCTTTCACATTACAAAGGTATAATTCCATTCCTTATTTTCTATTTCCATTTCTGTTAACAGAGTTCATAAATGTTGGAATTTAAATCTCTTGAATTCATGGAATTGAATGCTAGTATGGTTGAATAATGTTCATATGGTTGTTATTTGACCTCTCAAACATGTTTGAACTGATAAATAAGTGTTTAGGAATGATTTCGTGAGTAAATTCTGTGTTTGGGCTAAACAGTTGCCGAAGTAGACTGTTCCTGGTTTGAACTAGGCACAGCGCAGCTGCGCCGTAATTACACTGGGGCGCAGTGCAGCTGCGCCGGTTCCTGATTTTAGTTTGAGCTTCTGTTTTGCAATCTGTTGTAATACTATGACTTATAATAGCATGCAAGCATGTGTAAGAGGTATATATAGAGATATGAACCTAATGTGAGCATGTTAGACTAGCATTAGCATGATTAACGAAAGTGTATAGTTGAAATAAATTTAGAAACTTTAAATATGAACTTGATGAGTATAAGTGCCATGTTTATGTACCGACCCGCAAGCACGTTGGTATGATTTAGACATGCATGATGTATGACTCTTAATTCCTTGTTCATGACCAAATTTATTTGGATGTGTGTTAAAGAAGTTTTCAAGAAAACTTAGCCTAGTAAGCTAACATGCATGGTTCTACATAATGTATACTCTGACTTTGAGGACATGTGGGTATTACTTAGAAATGCATGACTAAACCTTTAGGTTGTGTTTATATGATTAGAAAGCAAACATGAGAATGTTGAACCTACTAATAAGCTTTGAATGTGAACATTGTCAAGCTACCATGAGGACTAGAAACTGACACTTGTGATCATGTTTGATGAAGCTCTTAGACTCATTCATGTAATATAAACATATATATGCCATGCTTATGTATCATATTTCAAGAAAAACGTAAACAAAGCCTATTTTTAACTAAAGCGGTGCTAAATTGCACATATGTGTTATGAATACTCACAAGTATGCCTAATATGAGTTTTGTGACTATCTTGTATGATTAGAGAGCAAGCATGATGGACTTTGTGGTTTCACGACCTTGAATGGCCTTAGATTATTGAAATAATCAATTTAAGATGTTGTTATGAAAGAAGGAACCTAGATTGACTTGAGTAGCATGAAAATACCTTTAACATATCATGTATGATTGTTTTGCGTCGGTCCCAGGCTTAGCCATGGCGCAGCTGCGCCGTGTAGCAGTCACAGATAGAGTCTATTTTTGGTCTGGTGTTTGAAGCATGCCTATATGATGTCTTTAACTTGTAATATATGATCAACATGCTAAGTAATGTGTTTAGGAGCATGCTACGAGATGTAAATAAAGGTAAGTTTTAACTATCGAATGCTAAGTCTAAGAGGATGTTTACATGATATCAAACCATGATACGTGGGTTAAACTTGTGATGACGTATAAACTGATTTTGTACCTTACGTGCCTACTTGTATCATGTCAAGCTTGGTTAAAGACTACGTTAGTTAATGAACATCTTGAACATATAATACGTTATAAATAGGATTCGAAAGTGTTGAATTCTTAAACGATGATAAACTACGCGTAAGGCAAGTATCCAAACCCTACTCTTATTGTGCAAGTATCTTTGCATTCTTTATTCGATGAATACCGTAAGCTTATCTCTTTGAGTGCAAGTTATATTGTTTTCTCATTCAGATGAGCCATTATGCTTAAAACCTTGTGAAAACTATTATTCATAATGAACTTGGTATTGTTCTTGAATATTGTGAAAGAGTCGCTGCCATTTGATTCGGCTAGACTATATGCATGTTTATAAAACTGTCCAAACCTATTTGATTGGTGCGAAAAATCTTAAAAACTGAGTTGAACAACCATTATGGTAAGGGGATTGTATGTTGTTGGAAAGCCCAACATATAAGTATATTATTATTGTGGTGTTATGCATAACGTGGAGTATTATAGACTGATCCTCTACATTACTTGATTCTTTTGGGTTATCAGTTTAATATTGGTAATTCTAATAGATGTTCAATAGTCCTTAGTGACTGCTCAGTATAAATTGTTATCCAGTCGGATACCTTGATAGCCTTTGAATTCATATATATCAGTTGATTTATATTGAATTATTGATCTTAGTCTAAGTATTGTTGATATTCATTATTCATGATAGTATTCTGACACTCTGAACTATCCTAGAAATGGCACTTCAATATTTTAATCCTTGTGATATTATATCCTACACCCTTGTTGTATATTAATTACTGGGCAATTTGTGCTCATCCTTGCTTATTTAAAACCTTTCAGTTAAAGAAGAACAGGGAGGTGTCTCTGGAACAGACAAGGGCAAGGCTACCGACTAGCTTGTTTCTTTTATGTTTAAGATTATTATGTTGTATTAAGACTATGTTTAAACTTAAGTAGGATTATGTAATAGGGCTTTATTCGACACTATTATGTAATCTATTAAGTATTGTAGGTTGCGAGACTTGGGAGAATAATTATAATAAATCATTGTATATTATTCTAAATTAGATCTTTCGTTGTGAATGTGAAATTTTAGTTATTATGGTAATACTTTGAGCACGTGATGAACCAAATTCGGGTGACCAAGTGGAGGTCAGAATTTGGGGGCGTCACACATAACACATAATAACATACTCGATATACATCTCATAAACATTGGACTAACATAACATAAATGCTGTAGTTTATATAACAAGTATAAAAATTAAGTTCCTTACTCAATCAACATTCATTACTCAATTAACGTAGTCATAAAATTGACTTTAACATTTCATACTTTCAACATTAATATAACACACCATGCTATTTGCAATAAAGATTTCAAACAGTTCATCATCAAATACACATAGCAAATATGAACTAAAAGACTTGCCTTGATCGTTGTTTACCAATAACAGTTTAACAACTTACAGTCATTTGCACTTCACGTGCCCCGAAAATACGAGTTTCACAAACTGACTACGCACTTCCACACCAAAATTTAACTAAGGAGGTCTTTATAAAAAGTCCTCCCACAACAAAGCCTTTCTCAAAATTGGAGGCTTTATTGTTGGTGAATGAAACAAAAGGTCAAGCCCTTCTATTTATAGGTTTAGCAAAGGGGTAAAGTTCTCAATTTAGTCGATGTAGGACTTGGTTTATACTAATTCTAATTGGTTTATACTAATTTTTCATATTTTTAACATGCTAAGTCTATTCATTCATCACGAATTCGTTTCTTAACCGATTCGATCCGTTCAAGTTGCATTATTTTCGTTTTATAAATGAGAACAACAATCATCCGTCAATTTAAAGTTTCAATCACGAATTCATCATCAATTTTAGTCTCAAAGTACACCAAAACACACATTATCATAAAAACCCAAATTCCTCTTCTTTAGCATAAATACATGAATTTGATTTCTGAAAACTCGTTTTTAGATGCCTATTATGAAATTATAAAATCTAATAACATATATAACATCATAACCCACAAATTCATTAACCAAAACTCTAATTTTAAATGAAACTCAATAACACATAAAATAGAAATATAAACTAGATTATGTACCTTTAATTTCTTAAGAAATAAAATTAACCTTATCAGTAAAATTATAATTTCTATTCAACAATTATAATCATAACATTATTTAACAAATTCTCACACCTCTAATTTAATTATTTAATTTAATTAATTTAGAATATCACCATTATACTCGCGTAATAAAATACGTATAAATCTCATCTCTTTTATCACACTTAAATAAACTATCTCATAACAATTTTCATCAAATATTTATTTAATACCATAAATATTCATTTTATTCCATAAAGTTTCCAACTAAAATATTTAATGTAGTTAATAAATATTTTACTCGCATTATACTAACATTTATATTTTCATGCAATGTATTACTTTCTTACTTTATTAAATCAATTATACTTATATTAATTCACTATTTTAATTAAGTGAATTATTCACACTATTTATGAAACTTAACTCATAATAATTTCTATTACCCACAAGGCATAACAATTAAAATTATATTATCTCATAATATAATTTCAACTTAATTAAATTAACTAATATTATTTAATTTCTTTAATAATTTAGTTAACTATTAAATCTCACTTTCTCCAACATATGAATATATATTTTTCTTCACACCAAATCATATAATTCAAAATATATACACCTCATAATAAGAATTTTAATTATTAAATTCTTATTTTAATAACTTATGAAAATTCGAGTTGTCACAAGTTCCACCAGAACTGAACAGAACAAGTCTTAGTAGCAGTGAGACTACGAAGGTGGAAGTGAAGTAGATTTGAAGAAGAACTTGACCAGACTAAAGCTTCACTCAACAAGGATGAGAATGCCACTGAAGATGATAGCTAAGCTGAGAGCCGAGAAGGCCAAGAAGATAGCATTCAGAAAAGTGGCAAAACATAACAAAGATTCAGAAAGCCACTCTACGAATCACCATGAACCAAAAGCTGAAACAGAACAGATGCAGAACCATGTTTGCATATAATTCAAGAAGGGTTCAGGGCATGTTAAGTGACAGACGAAGTCTACCAAAAGCTCAAAGACTTAGCAAACCTAAATGGTGATGGTGCACCGCTGACATCAGAAGAAGATGGGATGAACAATATAAAGATCAGCTACACCCGAGAAGAAGTAGTCCAGACTCTATACAGAATGCCAAGAGGACCACGTCAAGCTGATAAGTACAAAAGATGTTAAAGCTTTAAGACATCTTAGTAGCAAAGCACCAACAACAACTACAACAACAAGTAGTCAAGGCCTGAGGGGTCCTTATCCGGAGGGACTAAATAAAGTTCCAAGTCTGTTGGGCTTAAAGAGTTCTTAGTGAACTAAAGTTCCAAGGCTGCTGGCTTTGAAGGAATCTTAGTGATTCAGGGCGTTGCCCTTCCTTAATGGAATTCATGCTGATTGAAGCCGAAGAGTGGATTAGGAGCTTGAGTTTATGAACCACTTAAAATCCCTTGTATCTTTTACATTCAGTCATTTACTTTCTGTCATTTATATTATGTACCTAACTGCTATAAATACTATGTATGTATTAACTGCTTACAACTAAACTAACACCACGAACAATGTATGTATGCTCATGAATATATCAATGAACGAGATCTTTTACTTATTCCGCTGTGCTTGAAAAGATTCTTATGTTTGTCAAATACAAATTCGTTAGTAATACTAAATATGCAGGAAAAGTATTTGAAATTAAAAAGGATCTATTCAACCACCCCCCATCCTTCTAGATCTATTGTGTGCCTATTGGGAACTATTAATTGGTATCAGAGCAGGTTCTCATGCTATATTCAAAAGCTAATCGGTTTAAGTCTGATCCTAGGCACAAACATTCATTTAAACTTAGTTTTGTAGTAAGTCACTTGTAAATGAAGCTGAGCTCACACGTTGAAAATAATGTGTACAGGTAAATGTGTATATACACCTGAAGCTGCTCAGATTGGTCCATGTTCTTAAATGCCATAGCAACAAGACCAATCCCTATCCACAGTCAATCTTGTTGTAACGCCCCCAAATTCAGGTACTTGAAACCCGAACTCGGTGCTTTACAATACCATTTCTATGAGCGAAATAATACTAAAAATAATAACAGTAATATAAAAATCAAACTTAATTTACACTTATCAGAGTCTAATCCCAAGTACGTAACCTTTAATACATTCTTTACATGATATATAATATATATCATTATCTTAATACAGTTTAACTATTACAAAAGATAACATTAAACATATTCTGTTTGCTTTCTTTTTCACTTAATCTTGTCTGAACCTTCAGGTTGATCACGCTTAGCTGAAAATATTTAAATTTAAAGCAAGAATGAGCATTTAGGTGCCCAGCAAGTAATAACAATTATAAATATAATTAGCTGAAAGAATTAAATATTTTCTTTATGCATCACTTCTACAACGATTCAATAGTTGTGAAGTAAACTAAACCAGTAATAATAACATAACAACTCTATATCACATTTTTGAAACTACGTATTGATTATATATAGAGTTAAGGTGACATACTATGAACATTATTTTCTATTTTCGAAAAGGTTAAACAGAACATCATCTGCAAATCGTCATAACTTACGGGCGCTAGGGTGTATATCACATGGGCCCTGTATTGATCAATACTGCATGCGAGAACGATATTATCGTTCACTCTGTCTGCCTTGGGCGCATAAAAGTTTTTCCTTGATCAGGATATTCATACTTAGTCTGAAATCTAAACCAAAACAATTAGATTGAATACAAAAAGATTTTATTATATTCAACGATATTTCTAAATCCGTGTCTAGCTGATCAAATAGCTTAGAGGTATGTATGTATATATATATATATATATATATATATATATATATATATATATATATATATATATCAACATGTGATTAAATACAATGATTATCCGAGTGAGGTCACTTGTATAACCATATTTAGAAATTAACGAATAGAATAAATATCTGAATTATATAATATAATATCATGTTGATAAACAATGATTGGATATAATATATACGACAATAAGGTTAATAATCTAGTACAATAATAATATAAATATGAAACTTTCTTACTCATGTACATTGCATAAAGGAAATGCAAAGGTAGGATACTTGCCTGGTCTGCTGCTTATAGTACGCAACTTAGTTTTATCTTTTATACCGAAACCTATCATTAATAAGATCATTTGATCGATTAGAATAACATACTATAACACATAGCATTGCTTATTGCAGTCAGCACGTAACTTAACCACCTTGTCACACACATTCATCAGTCATTGAATCACAAACAAACATTAATACATTAAAATTATCTAAGTCCAGATCAATTTCTGAAACATGTGGGTGTCCTACGACTTTATCGGGTAATTATCGAGTCTAAGACTCTATCATGTAGTTCGACATCTGTAAGTATCAGTTATATTATTTTTAAATGACTTATAATAATTTTTAAATATTTATTATAATTTATCACGGATTTTCAAACACCAGAATCATCATTAATGATTTAAATATTAAACAATTCTATTATCATTAATATTTAATTAATATTAAACAATTAATAAAACCACTGCCAAAATATTAAAGTTATTTATAATAACTCAAAGGATTTTTAAATTACTAATATTACCCTTAAATGATTTTTAAAACATTTGAAATCATTTTTAAATAATTTCCATTAATATTTAAATATTAATGCACTATTTATCCAAATATTAAAAGTCATTAATTATAACTTAAAATATTTTTAATTCATTAATATCCTTTTTAAATGATTTTTTTAAAAATAAATAAAATTATTTTTAAACTATTTATTTAATATAATTATTAAATAAATTTAATATCATTAATAATAAATTAATATCATTAATATTAAATTATTAATGAAATTATCCTTTAAATATTAGAAGTTATATTCTATAACTTAAAATATTCTTAAACACTTTATTATCATTTAAAATGATTTTTAAAATATTAAAATTATTTTTAAACTAATTTATTTAATATAATTATTAAATAATTCTAATATCATTAATAGTAAGTAATTAATAAAATTTACCTTTAAATATTGAAAGTTATATTTTATAACTTAAAATATTTTTAAACTATTTATTTTCATTTAAAGCGATTTTTCTAATATTAAAATTATTTTTAAACTAATTTATTTAATATACTTATTAAATAAATCTAATATCATTAATATTAAAATATTAATATTTTTCATGACAAAATATCAAAAGTTATATTTTATACTTAGAATATTTTTATAACCTTTAAATCATTTTTATATGATTTTTAAATCATTAATTATATTTTTCATCATTTATTTAATGCACTTATTAAATAACTTAATTATCATTAATATTAATTTATTAATGAAATTTCATCACAAAATATTAAAAGTTATAGAAAATAACTTGAAATATTTTCTTATAACATAATATAATTTTAAATGATTTTTCAAGTATTAAACTCATTTTTAAGTAATTTATTTAATATAATAATTAAATAAATTAAATACCTTTAATATTCTAAAATATTAAATATTTATGAAATATATTTAAAACAATTAAAATATAATTTTCGGACTTTAAAATAATTTTTAATAATTTATTATGTATTTTTCATAATTAAAAATTATTTAATACTAATTATTTAATAAAAATAATTTATTTTAGAAATTATCTGTCGCTAAAAGTGGCTTTAGTGACAAAACTGTCGCTGATTGTGTTCTTCAGTAAACCCAGATCTTCATAGTCAGTACACAAGGTACCCACTTTGACCGAGCCTAAATCTTTTCTAGATGTGTTTTTGGAACAGTTATTGATTGAATATTGTAGTGTTAGTGTAACACTTCATGATACAACAACAATCATGACCATATTACATAAAACGAACGTGATCTGGGCTTCAGAAAACCTTGTCAGAAGCTGTTCTTCATTTCTGGGTTTTCCAGAAATGAAGAACAGTCTGAGTTGGCAAATTATGATCTTCATAACTTGCAACCCATGAACTGTTTTTATGATATGAAGGTTTCAATATGTAGACAACATGTAAGAGTAGAGATACAATACATAAAACCAAGAAAACAACAACACAATCGCAACATATATGATGGTCAAACGTTGTCAGAGATCGTGTTCTTGAGTTTTCTGGGTTACCCAGAAAACTCAGTTCATGATCTTCTGGCCTGGTTTGATTAGCTACTGACTTCAATCCGTTTAATATTTAAGCGATCTAAAAGCTTAAACTTGTAGTCTATACAATATACTACAAGCTAAATACAACAAACGTAACAATACACATATAACCTGACAGATCAAGGCATTAGAAAACGTTGTCAGACGCTGCTAATCACTTTCTGGGTTACCCAGATTTCACTTGGTCATGGTCGGTCAACCGACTTTGACCAAGAATATCTTTCAATATAAACTAGATCTGACCCTGATTCGACTTCCAGATCCAAGACCTCATAGCAGACTACAAGATTAAACACTTAAACAACAAAAATACATAACATACAAAGATCTATGAGCACTGACATTTGACTGTCAGACTCAAAAACAAAAATTTCCAGATTCTTAAAATCTTCTAATCTGAGCTTATAGATGTTATGGATCTAATATCTATCAACCCAGATCATCTACACACACTACATATAACATGTTTTAACACAAAAACACAACATCCTACAATAGATCACATGATTTTCAAACTAGGGTTTTTATACCTCTTTACACCTTGATCCATGATTCTGATCTTGTGATTTATTAATGATAAACGTGGGGCTGTGTTTTGGGACTGGTCTACTACATAAATTTGTGAGTGAGGAGAGATAGAGAGACTTGGTTGAGCATTGGTTGAATAAATGGGCACTAAAATGACTTTCTCTCTCTCCGTAGATCTATATATCATGTGATACAATGAATGTGATTAATAACTTGGCTGAGTTGCTAGCAATAAAGTCACATTGTCAACCTTGGTAGGTTACCCACTAAAGTGTTAGCCAATTCTACAAGTTTCCTACAATAATACACTAAGGGTATAATAGTCATTTGATTTATAGTTTTAATGGCAACATGGTAACTTGTCAATCCTTAGAGTTTGACCCTTAGGGTTTAACCCTAAGGTTTAGCACAAAAAATGTAAAATTTCAATTTAGGGTTTAAAATAAAAAATTTAGTTTCTAAAAATTGTAATTAGGGTTTCCTAAATTAGTTTAGGTCTTTAATTACTTAGCACTTTGCTAATTAGGTTTAAGAGACATTAATTAGAATTACACTTCCCAATTTAGTGATTAGGGTTTACCATAGGCAAATTAAGGTTTATAATTTAGAAGATAAAAATAATAAGGTTTATTCTTAAAAAACATTAGGGTTTTGAAAATTAGGGTTCTCCCTAATTAGGGTTAATATCTATAACACCGATCATAAATCACATTAACATGATTACGCAACAGTCTTAAACTAGTATTCGACTTTTAAATTAGGATTTAACAGCTTAAAACTAGGGTTTTGACATTATCCACATAATTTGACCAACATTATCAGTCCACACATATACAGTACATATTTACAGTACTGAAATAAAATAATATTATAATAAATATCATTAATCACATAACAAAATTACTAGACAGATTTTAAAGTCTCATTTGACTTCAAAACTAAGGTTTATCAGTAATATTAGGGTTTATAAAAATATTATTAAAGTTTAGTCATATTACATCATAATTGACCAACCATTATCAATACGTACATCCAGTACATATTTATAGCACTGAAAAATCAAGATATAATTAATATTATATTATTATTCTCATTCTTTGATCAAAATCTAAAATTAGGGTTTGGATTCCATATATGATTTTCTTACATATACATCCCATTATTAATTAAGTTAAATAATTAGCTTAATTAATTCTGAAATAAATTCGTATAATAAAATAGTTATTATAATAATTCTATAACCATTTCATATATTATTTAAATAATATATAAACATATTTTCATGGAAAATAAATAATAAAAATATTTCTACTATAAAATTAATTATTATATAATATAATTTATAATGATCAATAATTTTAAAATAAAATTATTTGTAATCATTCATGTAATAAATATATTTTATATTTATCACATAAATACATACACATTACCTTGCACGCATTCTCATCTTTAAAATAATAATAAAAAAATTTATACGCAATTTTTTTTTTTAATTATATAGAAAATATCGGGTTATTACACTTGTAGTCTGAAGACCAGAGATGGGAGGTCAAGGAGCATCAACAACAAAGAGACAAACATCCACCAGTCTGAAAGATGAAAGTAGCTGGATGTGAACCTTGAGGTTCAAAGGTGTCAAATAACTAAGGATGCCAAGATTTTTCTAGCTTACATCTTCAAGACTATGAATGATTGATCGAAGGACAACTGGAGCAATAAGATGTCAGAAATGAATGTAAAAATATGCACGTCAATGCCTAACTTCATTATATCAAGATAAATGACTGTCAAGAAATTGACAGTGGAAAGGTACGATTCCTCATTAATATAAATATGTACATCATGTTGCATCACCTTATGTACTATAACAGTATTCTATCAAGAGACCATACTCTACCTAAAAAGGGGAAGAGAGAAAGTACACTAAGATTGGAAACTCAACTGCTAACAAACTTTCTCTCCATCCAAGTTTTAAGTTGAAGATAACATCTTGAAAGAATTCTGAAATAGGTCATAAGCATATCAAGATCTAATTAATCTTAAGTGGAGTAAACTTTGCTGAAGGGTTAGTATGTATGTACAAACCTATGTTCTAGGTTTTTGATAATTCATAGAATATGATCAGGTCGACAAGAGTATCTTGAAGATTCATAGAAACTGATCACCTCCATGAATCAACCAGATACAAATAAGTGATATAACTGATTCTCACTCTGTGAACATTTAAAATATGCGAACATAACCAAGCAAATGATGAAACCATCAAAGAAAAAGGGTGTCCTTTTAAAATGGTTAATCCCACACACACTCATCGTCATGTATTTTAAAATGTCATATCTAAATTGGATAAATGCATGAGTATGATTGTTGATGACCAATGTGATGAAAATTCAATTATATGAGGAATATGGATTTTGGAAACTAACCTAGCAGGACCCATTTAACCATGGGTACCAAAAATAGAAATTTATCTAATCTACAGGTACTTGGTCTATCTGACCACACTAAGGAATGCTAAAGCATATGACTTCAGTCAAAAAGATTCAACCTGCTGGAGGCTTAAGACATTTTAGAAATGTTCTTGACAAAATCATTCTTTGTCAAAGCCTGTTCTTGAAGACTTGCTGAGATAACATGAATAAAGCTCACATAATTGCTGATCTCAATATGGAAGCAGATCATTCATGCTAAGATGAAAGGGTCTTATATGCTCATTCATGCAAAGCATATCATCTGAGAAGAATCCTCGAAGTAGTTCACATCAGAGGATCATCGAGCATTAATCATGAAGAACTCATTATAGAAGCAGAACTCCACGAGTGCAATTTGTCAAAGAAGACTACGTACGTAGTTCTGTCAACAATCGTAGAGTTATCAGTCCTGAAAATATCTATTTCTATAATCCAAGGAGGTTTAAATGATAGTAATGATTCCAGTCAAAAGGAGGTGTGCAAGGTTGCCTTCTGATGCACATGAAGAAGAAGAACTTATACCTCTCTAAGAAGATAATATCAACTATGGGGGAGTAGTGATCTATTAAAGAACAATAGCATTAAAAGTATCAGAAGTGCACTATGAAGCACTCTTAGCCTGAACAGCAGTCGGGTCTGATTTTGAAGAAAGTACACAGCCTTGAAAGGAAGAGTATGGATGAACAATGAGAGATATTGAAATGATGAAGTTCAGGGAGCAAAAATGAAGAAGTGGAATTCTTGGTAGAAGATCTGAGATAAGCTCAGAAGGAAAGTCAATCATGGTGCATGCCTATCGACCACACCACGATCATCAAAACCACTTCTGTCGAGCTCATGGAGAACAGAAGCTAACCCTAAACAGCAATATACCAGTTACAAAGTCCCAAAAATTTTATAGGAACGTCTCAAAACATGCCATTGATAACCATATCAACCACTCAACTCAAAATCATAGAGTGCTTACAATCAAACATCTGATCGTAGTGTAAGAGCATGAGGACACCACGAAACACCAATGTATATCCAAAGTTGGTAGATGAACTCCCCAATAGAGAGATCAAATGCGATATAAGTTCTTCATCTGGTAAGCTTCTCAAGGACAAACCTAACCCTTAGTTCACTCTAAGAGGTTGGCCCTTCCTGAGTTACCTTAATAACCCAGAAGGAATGATTAGTCAGAACTAATCACAAGAACCAGTTCAGACAATGATCGTAGAGTATGATCAGCAGCAAACTCAACGATGGTAGAGTAGCCTCGGTGATCGCAGTCTCTCCAAAGGATACACTAGCTCATGGGGAGCTCGACAGAACTCGACACATGCCAAACTATTCAGATCGTGTGGAGGGAAGTTACGAATACAACAATCGTTGAGTTGTCAAAGAAAATTATAGAGTATATAGCAATCTCATCAAGCTACTCTACGTACTGAAAAGTCAAAAGTCAATCTGCATTAGTAATACTTATTTTCTTAAAAAGAAAATCAAACCTGAAAAACTGATCAGTTTATGGGAAGTTACAGTTTCTTACTGGGCATCGTGCAACCAATAGCTTTTGAACACATCACATCTTATGCAGAGTTAAAAGGAACTAATCATAAAGATAAATTCAAAATCTTCATACAGTTATCTAAAGCTATCGATCTTCTCTCCCTTCTTTTTTCAAAACCTAAAATCCTCTTCAAAGCCTGAATCCATTAAACCTTGAGTTTCACCAAAATTGCATTCAACTAACCCTCATAAGAGTTCTGAAACTAAATACCCATATATTTTGAACCCTCAAAATGGAAGAATGGCGTGTTATAACCAGAATCCAACTCGACTTCAAGAAGATTGAAAGATCAAAAAAGAAGTTCAAGGATATACTTGATCTTGTAAAGAATGTTGGATTTTCTGAGTGCTTGGAAGCTAACACTCCTGTCTATACCGATCTAGTGAAGACAAATTCAAAATCTTCATACAGCTATCTAAAGCTATCGATCTTCTCTCCCTTCTTTTTTCAAACCCTACAATTCTCTTCAAAGCCTGAATCCATTAAACCTTGAGTTTCACCAAAATTGCATTCAACTAACCCTCATAAGAGTTCTGAAACTAAATACCCATATATTTTGAACCCTCAAAATGGAAGAATGGCGTGTTATAACCGGAATCCAACTCGGCTTCAAGAAGTTTGAAAGATCAAAAAAGAAGTTCAAGGATATACTTGATCTTGTAAAGAATGTTGGGTTTTCTGAGTGCTTGGAAGCTAACACTCCTGTCTATACCGATCTAGTGAAGCAATTCTACACCAATGTAACGATAGATTCTGGGCTTCTGTCCACAAAGGTAAAAAGAGTAAGCCTAAAAATAAAAGCATCAGACATCAACCAATGTCTAGGGTTTCCTAACCAGGTTCTGATAAACCGCGAGGACATTGACATCGAAGAAGGCAAAAAGGTAATGCGCTACATGAGGAATGCAAATATGAAAGATATGAAGAAGAAGGAGTTTCCTGAAGAGTTTGAATTTCTAGCTGAGATTACGAGAAAATACATCTTGTACAAAGACACTGCACATGATATTGTTAGTGATCTGCAACTGAGAGTCATGACTGCAATCATTATGAAGTAGCAGATGAACTTCGGAGCCCTTCTAATTGACTGGTTGACCAAATGACTGGAAAAACCTATGATGAAGAAGTCTACAGAAAAACCCCTCATAAAGGTTTTTCATGGAAGACTCTTGATGTGAAAGCCCCGAATCCGAGTCCCAAATCACCGCGGATCCGGTACAATCATTCTATCACTATTTGCGGAAGATATAAACATAAATTATTTATACAATAAACGTACACATTATTTTTCCAAAATCGAGTAACCTTAACTTATACACAATTCATAAACTATCAGACATATAACATATTTATTAAACTATTCTATTACAAATTAGTTGCACATTTTATCCCAAGCTGAACTTGGCTTTATCCTTTCCTGTATCCGACGTTTTCGCCTTAATCTGCAATTTTAAATCATGATATAGCAAGGGTGAGCATGAAAGTTGCCCAACAAGTTTAAATTTATTAAGATATATCATGATTGAAAGAGACTGAATAATAAGCTGGCTATAATTCATCAATATAGTTGTGAATTAGCACGAACAAAATTTTGACTGAACAAGTATTAAACATGAACAAATATATCTGGACCAACTAGTAATGAAGGTGATCAGCCTTTCATACCTGACTTATACATGCAATATGTACATAGTACAATTCTACAGTGGCAATCAGCAATGATTAACCATAATCATATCTGAATGAAACAACTCTTAGTAGAGTTAAGTAAAACTTGTCTGAACCGTTGATTACCGCTACGCAATTTAATAAGCTTTGTCTGAACCTAATATATAAATAATATCGAAATATAAATTAGAATAATATCATCACAATATTTAAAATAACCTAAACACATTATCACATAATCCTATCAGTCTATACAACACATAAAACCTAGTATCAAATCAAACTATTTCAGTCTGACTTAAATCCGACACAATTCTGACATCCCGACGGTCTAGTCGGACAAAATTTTGAGTTTAAATTCAATTAAACTCCGGTGAAACACTTAACCATTAACTTAAATAATTTAAATATCAGTCGAAATATTTTTCCAAATCTCATAATAATTTTCACATAATTATTATTATTTATCGTGACTTTTCAATCATTAAACACGTATTTAAATGAATTAAATACCACATAATTCCTTTATCATTAATATTTATTTATTATCAAATATTAATGAAATACATGTCATAATATTATAATATATTTATAATATCACAAAGTATTTTTAATACTTTAAAATCACCTTTATATGATTTTAAACAATTAAATTCATTATCCGATAATTGCTATTAATGTTTTCATGACAAAATATCGAAAGTTATATTTTATAACTTAAAATATTTTTATATCACTTAAATCATTTTTATATGATTTTTAAATCATTAATTCTATTTTTCTATAATTTATTTAACATATTTAGTAAATAAATTAGTTATCATTAATATTGATTAATTAATAAAATTCCTCACAAAATATTAAAAGTCACTAAAAATAACTTAAAATATTTTCTTATACCATAATATAATTTTTCATGATTTTTTTATGTATAAAAAATCATTTTTAAATAATTTATTTGATATTATAATTAAATAAATTAAATACCATTTATATTCCAAAAATATTAAATATTTATGAAATATACTCAAAATAATTAAAAACTAATTTTCGGACTTTAAAATAATTTTTAGGAATTTATTTTGTATTTTTAATAATTAAAAACCATTTTTATCTATTTTTAAATAATTTTCGAAAAATCAGAAATTCAAAATTAATAAAACCGTCGCTAAAGGGCCCTATAGCGACAGACCCGTCGCTATAGGTGTTCTTGGTGTTCTTGGGCCAACCCAGAACTTCATCGCCAGCTACCAGGGTACCATGTTTGACCGGTTCTGGGTTCATGATCGTGTTGATTCAGGGTTGGTAATTGTTTTAATATTATAGTATGTATGTAATACTACAACTACAATTTGATTTCATGGCCAAACAATAACACAAATGAGAGATTTAAGCTTCGCAAATATTGTCAGACGCTGTTCTTCAATTTCTGGGTTTTCCAGAAATTGAAGAACAATTGAGATTCCTTATTTGAGCCCTTTAATCTTAGCTTTCTTGGCTCGGTATATGTGATATAAAGGTTCAAGTATGTAATATATATATCAGTGTACAATGCTATAACAACCGATCATCATAACAACAACAATTAAATGAGATCTAGACGGTTAAAGTTCTGACAAAAAATCGTACATGAAGTTTTCTGGGGTTTCCAGAAATCTTCAAGAATAGCCGGTCAACCCTACATTGACCCTTCTTATCTTTGATTATATACATGATCTGTGAGTTCTATAAGCATTAACATGAAGCCTACATGTCAGTATACAAGATCAAAACAACATTATAGCCAAACTAACCAAAAACCACTAAGATCCGAAGCCACAAAATATTGTCAGACCCATTGTTAGCAAATCTGGGTTACCCAGAACTTCTAGTCAATGTCGGTCAACGCTGTTTGACCCTTAATAATTTTTTATTTACACTTGATCTGGACTTGATTCAAGTTCCAGATCAAAGTCCATACTACACACAACAAGTTCAAACTCTTAAAACACAAAAACACTTAACAGTAAAAGATCTATGAGCCCTGACATTTGGCTGTCAGGCCATGTTTTAGGGTTCATAGACCAGTTCTAAAAACTTTGATTTCGAGCACCAAAATGATATGGATCTAGGTTTTGACAACCCAGATCATCAAATGACACCCTCTAACACATATCTAAACAACAAATCCTAACATCTAACACCAGATCATGAAATTTCTAGAATTAGGGTTTTATACCTTTAAAACTTTGATCTTGGTTTTCTGTCTTCTGATTCTGAGGTTGGCTTGCTAGAAATTGATTATGGCTCACCTTCTCTCTCTCTCTCTCTCCTTCTAAATCTCGAATTATAGGGAGAGAAAAGACATGGACAAGTTTGCTTAGGAAAATAAGTAATGTTTTCTTACTTTAATTTTTTGATTTGTTTGATTCATTGTATCTAGTGGGTATAGGTGGCCCAAAAATCAAATTTGGGATAGATTTGAGCACATGTTGTATATCTAAATAGATAAGTCGCCAAGATTTGGACATATCCTTTACTTAATGTGTAAGAAAAGGGGTAAATGGGTCATTTTATTTTTATTTTTAATGGCATTCTAGTAAATGGCCAAACCCTTAGGGTTTAGGGTTTGGCTAGAGTTTAGGGTTTGAACCATTAGGGTTTAGGATTTAACCCTAAAATATATGAAATTAAATTTTTAGGATTTTCAAATTTCGGTTTTCGAAATAGAAAATTAATATTTCAAAATTATAATTAGGATTCTCTAATTATATTAAAATTTACTAATCATAAATCAAGCTTGCTAATTAGGATTTAATATTTTCTAATTAAAATTACTAATTTAGCAATTTGGTTCGTTAGGGTTTCAAACGGAACAATTAGAGTTTTAAACTTATAAATTAGGGTTTCTAAATTATTAGAAAATCTAATTAATCATTAGGGTTATCCCAAATTAGGTTTGTAATTAAAATACAAAAACCATATACATAACATTTAAATTCCCAAATTAGGATTCTAATATCCGAATTAGGGTTTCAAATTCCCAGAACTGAAGTTAGGGTTTCCAGAATCGGTTTCTAGGGTTTTTATCAGACGTTAGGGTTTTCTAATTGAACGTTAATGTTCTAAATATATACATAGGGTTTGGACACTGATATAGTTATCTGGTCAACCCATGACCCTTAACTACATTCTGCAAAAAAAAATTGGACTAATAGGTGAATTTTTAGTTAACGAAGTCAAATAGATGAAATTTTTGCATGAACATGTAGAGCATATAATTTGTGAACCGTAGGCTCTTGAACGAGTTAATTCAGACTTATAACGAAGAAGTTACGAGCCCGGGAGTTTCACAAAATTTCAAGTCTGTCAAAAAATTTTGGTGCACAGAGCTGGCGCCGCGGCGCTAGCCCAAGGCCAAATAGCTCGCATCGTAGCGTCGAGCTTGGCCGAGCAAAGCTATCACCTACTGTTAGTTGGCGTCGCAGCACGGCCATAACAAAGGAGACTCGCACCGCAGCGCCGAGTCCAGGTTTTCTAGCACTAGTACATGGCGCCGCAGCGCGGTATAGAGAGGGATTGATGGCGTCGCAGTGCCAGTCCTAGGGTTTGTATAGAGAGGATTGCTTATGAAGATAAAAAGAAAGAAAACCTAATAAACATGAAGTAACATTGGTAATACATTGTTAAAACCTCAAGTATGATCACTTAGGGTTGAAGTAAATCAATTGTATATGAACGTAAGAATGACGTAACGAAAAGTCGAGACCAATAATAAATCTAATATGTAACTAGATTGAGAAGAAGGGAAAGATTCTTTAGGAACCATGTATGTTATTCATGACCTAATGTGTTATGTGATGTTATCATCTACTGTAGAGACCTTAAAGGCTTAAAGTGCATGTGTTGTAACTGTAGCAGACGCTAAAGGCAAGTATTCTAACCCTTGTTCCAGTTTAATCCTTTGTAATTTATGTATTCTTACGCATAAGTTAATGTCTGATGAAGTCAACGCCGATTCTTTTGGCTAGACTTATCATATGTTGGATTTCTTATAATCTATCAATGTAATGTCAATAAGTTACCAAACTAATATTGGTGTGGTTTTCAAAAGGAGACTGAGTATGCTAAATTGTTTTGTCGTCAAACGACAGGCACATGTGGTTGCCACAACTTAAACGTATACACGTTTAATGAATGTAGTGTTGATCAACATAGAGTACTATAGGCTGATCACCTAGATGTGCTCGTAAGCTATGCCGGACTTACGGACTTCGTGTCGGGATGTCCTTTTCAAAGTACTTATGAAATGCTCATGGTCTTGGACCGAAATTGATGTTTTACTGAATATTGTTATTGTAAAACGTTTTTAAAGAAAAGAAGTGCTATTTTGAATTATCGATAGTACTTCATAACTATTGTTCGGTTATTGAAGATATACGATTTCTATGTTTGAAGCATGCTATTTTACTAGAATTGTTGTACTTGCCGAGCTAGTTAGGCTCACTCTTATTTGAACCATATGAATGCAGCTAAGATTGAACGAACCGACGGCTTTGGCAAGGATAAATGGAAGGCTAAGGCGAACCCGTAGATTACTTATGTAATAGTATAGATTTGTAATTATAATATTTGATATTATGATAAGGACAAATGTAATGGTTATAAAGAACATAGGAGAATGTAAATATTATTTTGAATATATATAAGACATATTCGTTCTTTTGAGGTATTTCAATTAAATGTTTGTGTGAACTGTAGCACCGTGCAGCAGCATCAATCGGGTTGGAAGATACCCGAATTTGGGGGCGTCACAAGTTGGTATCAGAGCCTTAGGTTATAAAACTTAAGGGGGATTTTAAACCTTAAGTCATAACCTTAAGAAAAGTCAAAGAAATAAAAGATGGAAATTAACCTTATAAAAATGCATTATATATGTTATGTGTTTTTATTATTCTACTGACGTTTACTAATCAAAATTATTATGTTGTTGTAGATGTCGGGAGAAAATAGAGATGTGTAGGTAGTCGGCGAAGGGTCGATTAATCAGGCAGAGATCATACCGAACCTCATATCAGCAGAGCCCAAAGTAGTGGTGGTTGAGTCTAGAGACTCAGAGAGCCTAGACTATATGTCCGTATTTGACGACATGTTGGAGGAAGAGGTGGAGGCAGTATCCTTCAACCTAGTAGCTATAGCAGCAGAGATGGCTCCGGGGGAGTCAATGATGTCACTCTTTATGTCAGTATTGGATAGAAACATCCATTACTGCTAGGAGGTTAAAGAGCTGAAAGTAGAGCTCCAGGCTGTCTTAGAGGATGAGACAGACGTGGAGTCGATGTGGGAACAGGAACATGATGAGAGGATTTTAGCCAAGGATAAGGTCCATGAGCTGAAACAGGAGATCTTTGAGCTCAGGGGTGAGCTAAAGACCAAAAAGCAAAAGATAGGGAGAATGTCCTATATTCATAGGAGTTCTCATGCGGACTTCTAGCAGCAGGTAGCTGGCTATCCCGTGGAGGCAGGGCAGATGCGGCATACTATCAGCCGTGATATTATTGCCGGTCTTACCAAGGTAGATTTTGATAATGCCTTAAGGCAAATGTAATCTATTAGTAGATAGAGTAGTTATATATGTGAATATTGTGTATCTAGTAGTGACGTAAAACCCTCTTTTGTATAACAAAGGGTAGTCTTTTGTAAATTCCAATTTTTGGAAAGTAATTGTGGGAAAGTAATGTAATCAGCTTAGGCTGTGTATTGTAACCGATGTAGTATTATACTACAATGAATAAATCAATATAAGTTTTTTTTAAAACATATTGAGTAATGAATGTTTAAGTTATTGTTTAATTTTTAATAATAACTAACTAACAGGAAATGAATAATAACGAAATGTGTTGTTTGTTGTAACAGTAAAATGCCGCCAAGAAGAGTACCGTGTAATCAAGGCGCTAACGTAAATTAACCGGAGGGAGGTCCGGTTAACCCCATGCAGGAGTTTGTAAATCTTTTAACAGCAGCGTTTAATAGAACTGGGGCTAACATCCCCGTAAATCCTGGTGTAGTACGAGCTACTACGTTTAAGGATTTTAAAAGTGTGGGTCCGCCAGAGTTCAAAGGAATTACGGACCCTATCGAATCCTAAACGTGGGTGAAAGAAATTGAGAAGGCATTTGTGGTAGCAAATGTCGACGAAGCCCAGAAGGTTGCCTTTGTAACCTATATGATGAAGGGAGAGGCCAACTTTTGGTGGGAGGCCAACCAGGCTAGGGTTGGGATCGAGAATCTAACGTGGGTGAGGTTCAAGGAGATATTCTTCGAGAACTACTTTCCCACGAGCATGCAGGGGAGGATGGAGATGCGATTTCTAGACTTGAAACAAGGGGACATGACGGTTCCCCAATACGCTGCCAAGTTTAATTAACTGGCGAGGTTTGCTCCACATCAAGTGGACACCGAGGTGAGGAAGGCACGACGGTTCGAGCAGGGCTTGAAACCCTGGCTCTATAACCGTATTTCTGTGTTCCAAAGCACTTTGTTTGGGACCATTTTAGAGAAGGCGATAATCGCCGAAGGTGGTAGCGAGGCATTAAGCCAGTACCACAAGGATAAGACGAATAAGGGGAAAATGGACGGGGGAGTGAAGATCGAAGGAGCCAGCGGGAGTGGCGAGAAGCGGAAAGGGTTTAACTCTGGGAATATCGGAGTGAAGCAAGGAGATCCGAAGAGGAGGATGGAGGCCTGCAAGACCTGTGGGAAGACTCATTTACGAGTCTGTCTCAAGGGAAAAGCTGTATGCTACAATTGTGGACATGAGGGGCACATAGCGCCTAACTGTCCAAGTCCGAAGAAAAACTATGGATGCTTTGTGTGTGGGTCAACTGACCACATAGCAAAGAACCGCCCAAAGAAGGGGATGGACGGGAATAAGGGCGCCAATAGTGGTAAGTTAACTATTGGGGGTCCAGCGCAGCCGGTTAGGCCGATGGCCCGTACCTTTAATATGACCGTTCAAGATGCGATGGCCTCAGGGGACGTAGTCGCAGGTATTATTTCGATCAACGACCTAAATGCATACATGCTGTTTGACTCGGGTGCTACTTGTTCATTTATTGTATGTGATTTTGCTAGACGATTAGGATTACTTCCCGAAAAGTTGACGATACCTTTAAACATTAAGGCAGCAAATGAAGATATAATTCATGTTGAAGATGTGCATAGGAGTTGTTGTGTAGACATACGGGGTTGTAAATTATCGGTAGATTTGATACAGATAAAGTTAGGAGAATTTGACGTAATTCTCGGAATGGATTGGTTGGTTAACCATGAGGCAATTATAGATTATCAAAAGAAATGCATAAATATTAAAACGTAAAGACAACCTCATGTAATATTTTACGGTAATAAATCGTCGGGACGCTCGTGTTGTCTTACCATGACACAAACTAGGAAACTGTTTAGGAAGGGGTGTGTAGGTTAACTGTACCATGTTGTTGATACCCAGAGAGTGGGAGCGACCATGGAACAAATATCTATAGTGAGTGAATTCATGGATGTATTTCTAAGTGAGTTACCAGGTCTTCCGCTGGATAGGGAGACCGTGTTCATAATAGACATCTTGCTAGGAGCGACACCAGTTTTCAGGGCACCGTATCGTATGGCACCAGTGGAGATGAAGGAGTTGATGGTGCAGTTGCAAGAACTGTTGGACAGGAAGTACATTCAACCGAGTGTTTCGCCATGGAGAGCACCGGTACTGTTTGTCAAGAAGAAGGACGGTTCGTTAAGACTTTGTATCGACTACAGAGAGTTGAACAAGTTAACAAGAAAGGATAAAAACCCATTGTTCATGATCGATGATCTTTTTGATCAGTTAAAAGGGGCAAAGTATTTTTCTAAAATAGATTTAAGGACATGGTATCATCAGTTGAAGGAAAATACATCTTGTACAAAGACACTGCACATGATATTGTTAGTGATCTGCAACTGAGAGTCATGACTGCAATCATTATGAAGTAGCAGATGAACTTCGGAGCCCTTCTAATTGACTGGTTGACCAAATGACTGGAAAAACCTAAGATGAAGGAGTCTACAGAAAAACCCCTCATAAAGGTTTTTCATGGAAGACTCTTGATGTGAAAGCCCCGAATCCGAGTCCCAAATCACCGCGGATCCGGTACAATCATTCTATCACTATTTGCGGAAGATATAAACATAAATTATTTATACAATAAACGTACACATTATTTTTCCAAAATCGAGTAACCTTAACTTATACACAATTCATAAACTATCAGACATATAACATATTTATTAAACTATTCTATTACAAATTAGTTGCACATTTTATCCCAAGCTGAACTTGGCTTTATCCTTTCCTGTATCCGACGTTTTCGCCTTAATCTGTAATTTTAAATCATGATATAGCAAGGGTGAGCATGAAAGTTGCCCAACAAGTTTAAATTTATTAAGATATATCATGATTGAAAGAGATTGAATAATAAGCTGGCTATAATTCATCAATATAGTTGTGAATTAGCACGAACAAAATTTTGACTGAACAAGTATTAAACATGAACAAATATATCTGGACCAACTAGTAATGAAGGTGATCAGCCTTTCATACCTGACTTATACATGCAATATGTACATAGTACAATTCTACAGTGGCAATCAGCAATGATTAACCATAATCATATCTGAATGAAACAACTCTTAGTAGAGTTAAGTAAAACTTGTCTGAACCGTTGATTACCGCTACGCAATTTAATAAGCTTTGTCTGAACCTAATATATAAATAATATCGAAATATAAATTAGAATAATATCATCACAATATTTAAAATAACCTAAACACATTATCACATAATCCTATCAGTCTATACAACACATAAAACCTAGTATCAAATCAAACTATTTCAGTCTGACTTAAACCCGACACAATTCTGACATCCCGACGGTCTAGTCGGACAAAATTTTGAGTTTAAATTCAATTAAACTCCGGTGAAACACTTAACCATTAACTTAAATAATTTAAATATCAGTCGAAATATTTTTCCAAATCTCATAATAATTTTCACATAATTATTATTATTTATCGTGACTTTTCAATCATTAAACACGTATTTAAATGAATTAAATACCACATAATTCCTTTATCATTAATATTTATTTATTATCAAATATTAATGAAATACATGTCATAATATTATAATATATTTATAATATCACAAAGTATTTTTAATACTTTAAAATCACCTTTATATGATTTTAAACAATTAAATTCATTATCCGATAATTGCTATTAATGTTTTCATGACAAAATATCAAAAGTTATATTTTATAACTTAAAATATTTTTATATCACTTAAATCATTTTTATATGATTTTTAAATCATTAATTCTATTTTTCTATAATTTATTTAACATATTTAGTAAATAAATTAGTTATCATTAATATTGATTAATTAATAAAATTCCTCACAAAATATTAAAAGTCACTAAAAATAACTTAAAATATTTTCTTATACCATAATATAATTTTTCATGATTTTTTTATGTATAAAAAATCATTTTTAAATAATTTATTTGATATTATAATTAAATAAATTAAATACCATTTATATTCCAAAAATATTAAATATTTATGAAATATACTCAAAATAATTAAAAACTAATTTTCGGACTTTAAAATAATTTTTAGGAATTTATTTTGTATTTTTAATAATTAAAAACCATTTTTATCTATTTTTAAATAATTTTCGAAAAATCAGAAATTCAAAATTAATAAAACCGTCGCTAAAGGGCCCTATAGCGACAGACCCGTCGCTATAGGTGTTCTTGGTGTTCTTGGGCCAACCCAGAACTTCATCGCCAGCTACCAGGGTACCATGTTTGACCGGTTCTGGGTTCATGATCGTGTTGATTCAGGGTTGGTAATTGTTTTAATATTATAGTATGTATGTAATACTACAACTAAAATTTGATTTCATGGCCAAACAATAACACAAATGAGAGATTTAAGCTTCACAAATATTGTCAGACGCTGTTCTTCAATTTCTGGGTTTTCCAGAAATTGAAGAACAATTGAGATTCCTTATTTGAGCCCTTTAATCTTAGCTTTCTTGGCTCGGTATATGTGATATAAAGGTTCAAGTATGTAATATATATATATATCAGTGTACAATGCTATAACAACCGATCATCATAACAACAACAATTAAATGAGATCTAGACGGTTAAAGTTCTGACAAAAAAATCGTACATGAAGTTTTCTGGGGTTTCCAGAAATCTTCAAGAATAGCCGGTCAACCCTACATTGACCCTTCTTATCTTTGATTATATACATGATCTGTGAGTTCTATAAGCATTAACATGAAGCCTACATGTCAGTATACAAGATCAAAACAACATTATAGCCAAACTAACCAAAAACCACTAAGATCCGAAGCCACAAAATATTATCAGACCCATTGTTAGCAAATCTGGGTTACCCAGAACTTCTAGTCAATGTCGGTCAACGCTGTTTGACCCTTAATAACTTCTGATTTACACTTGATTTGGACTTGATTCAAGTTCCAGATCAAAGTCCATACTACACACAACAAGTTCAAACTCTTAAAACACAAAAACACTTAATAGTAAAAGATCTATGAGCCCTGACATTCGGCTGTCAGGCCATGTTTTATGGTTCATAGATCAGTTCTAAAAACTTTGATTTCGAGCACCAAAATGATATGGATCTAGGTTTTGACAACCCAGATCATCAAATGACACCCTCTAACACATATCTAAACAACAAATCCTAACATCTAACACCAGATCATGAAATTTCTAGAATTAGGGTTTTATACCTTTAAAACTTTGATCTTGGTTTTCTGTCTTCTGATTCTGAGGTTGGCTTGCTAGAAATTGATTATGGCTCACCTTCTCTCTTTCTCTCTCTCCTTCTAAATCTCGAATTATAGGGAGAGAAAAGACATGGACAAGTTTGCTTAGGAAAATAAGTAATGTTTTCTTACTTTAATTTTTTGATTTGTTTGATTCATTGTATCTAGTGGGTATAGGTGGCCCAAAAATCAAATTTGGGATAGATTTGAGCACATGTTGTATATCTAAATAGATAAGTCGCCAAGATTTGGACATATCCTTTACTTAATGTGTAAGAAAAGGGGTAAATGGGTCATTTTATTTTTATTTTTAATGGCATTCTAGTAAATGGCCAAACCCTTAGGGTTTAGGGTTTGGCTAGAGTTTAGGGTTTGAACCCTTAGGGTTTAGGATTTACCCCTAAAATATATGAAATTAAATTTTTAGGATTTTCAAATTTCGGTTTTCGAAATAGAAAATTAATATTTCAAAATTATAATTAGGATTCTCTAATTATATTAAAATTTACTAATCATAAATCAAGCTTGCTAATTAGGATTTAATATTTTCTAATTAAAATTACTAATTTAGCAATTTGGTTCGTTAGGGTTTCAAACGGAACAATTAGAGTTTTAAACTTATAAATTAGGGTTTCTAAATTATTAAAAAATCTAATTAATCATTAGGGTTATCCCAAATTAGGTTTGTAATTAAAATACAAAAACCATATACATAACATTTAAATTCCCAAATTAGGATTCTAATATCCGAATTAGGGTTTCAAATTCCAGGAACTGAAGTTAGGGTTTCCAGAACCGGTTTCTAGGGTTTTTATCAGACGTTAGGGTTTTCTAACTGAACGTTAATGTTCTAAATATATACATAGGGTTTGGACACTGATATAGTTATCTGGTCAACCCATGACCCTTAACTACATTCTGCTCACATATAATACCATATACACAGAACATATTCACGTATACCCTTGATCCTGAATAATTCACCACAAAGGTTTTTAAATCCAAAAATTTCTTTTCAGAAATGTCAAATCCATACACTTATTTTCTGTCTAGGTTCATTATTTAACCTTTATTCAATATTTTAAGATTTAAATAATTTTCTAAATTCTTGGGTCGTCACACTTGAGCATTGCACTAAAGAAGAAACTGAGAAGCAAGATAAATGATGATCAGGGAGAACCTGTAACGCCCCGAAATCCGGCCTATTTTCACATCCGGATTCCGTACGTCACTATCCCATTTTCTTCCAAACATACATCATTATATACTAAAATCCCAGGTTCTATAACCACAAAACCTCTTTCATTACAAATAATGATAATTACATTATTCTTTATATCTTACACGAGTGACTTTCATCCGCCACAAAGGATTCATAACTGTTCATTAAACTAGTCTATAGTTTAATTCTATCATTCTATATTACAAGTCTTCACTTGCTCTTCACGCACATTCATATAATGAATGACACTTCGTCTGAATACCGCTCAGCTTGATCTTTACGGGATCCTTAAGTTCTTTCTAACATCGTTCGCTGAAAATATTTTTATTTAAAGCAAGTGTGAGCATTCAATTGCCCAGCAAGTCATACAGTTGAACAAACAACTTCAAGAGTTTAAACATTTTTCAGAACTTCAATAACCGAACAAAGGTTACAAAGCAGCTTGAATAATAGGAATAATCTTGATTCCTATCATTTTAAAACATTACTCACATGCACTTTGAAATTCTTTCATTCTCTACTTTCTTTCATGCACAATAGGTCTGGCTAGAATCAATAGCACAGACTTAACAATAACGGTTCATGTATAAACCGAACATACTTGTATTGAACAGTTCGATCACAAAACAGTTCATCTCATAAAAACACCGAAGTGCTCACATTGTGGCTCAAGGCCTCATACATACTACCATCTTGTACAAATATCGCACATTCACACATAGACAGAACCTCTCAAGTTCAACATCTGAGAAGTTTTAGAAACTAGCATTCATTTAAAATATGAATGAAGTTAGGAAACTTGCCTTACGCATAGCTACAGCTTACAGTTTACGCTAAAATGCTTATTCCAAAACCCTATATAACAAATAAGGAAATAACAAGTACACCAATTAGTCATATACTTGACTTACGCAATGGTTTACTTAACTTTGCTTCTTAAGGTTCGCACTATTGTAATTTAAGTTTACGCGACTAACTTTCATTACCAGATTATGGCTTTATGACATACTGAGATGTCTTACTCAACACGTTCATCATCTTTGATGATTCACATTCTTATCTTCTTCTTATACTTCTCTAGGACTCAGCACACATCGCTTTTCTGCTAGTAGTCCATATGGTACTCTGGGTGGTTTCCCACAAACAACCAACAAACAAGTTCCCGTCTCATCTACACTGACCACACAGTGAGTTAGATCGGTTGCCAGTTTTGTATATACCTTCGCTCTCTGAAGGAATTGTTTAGCCCAGCTCCCATATGTCAACCATCAAAGGTTACGATTGTACTACAACCTAACTTACCTTAACTTATCCGAACCATTAAAATATAGTGTTCGTTAAGTCAACTTCTTATTCCTTATGGCTTTCTGGCAACTAAATGCCATACCTCAAGATTCATTCTTTATCGTCTAAGTCATACAATCTTTTGTATACTCGGAACGATCATTCAATGTCAATACTATGAGACCATAGCGTTAAACATTTCATATGAACTTATTCATATCTTACAACGTCCGGTTCCCTCAACTCAGAACGTTGTCCAAGTTATACTTATTAACTCGGCTTCTTAACGTTATACGTTATTGTCTTCAATTTAGTATCTTCACCGTTCACAGGTTTAATCAATAGTTTTCACTATCATACGGTCAAACCATACACGGGGTGTATGTTCTACCCGTTTAATAAATGCGTACACCAAACCTTCACGTCGGTTAAAGTGTTCAACGTTTACATTTCAATCTAACACTGTCATCCGACTTATATCGGACTTTCATTACTCTTATTACCGTTTGTTACAGCTTTCCTTGATAACATTCGTATCTTACTTACTATCTTCGTCAATGTCTAAGTCATACAACTAGGGTATACTTAGCACGTTCGTCAAACGCGAATATGATTCACGAGGATCGTTTACGTATTCAACGTTCACGTTGCTCGTCTCTTAATCTCTCATTCAACCTTTACTTAAGGTTTTACTTTCTTTCGATCGTTATCCATCCCTTGAACCCCATGTTCATCATTCTTTCTTAATGTCAAAGCCATACGGTTCGCTGTATGCTAAGACTAATTATTCATCGCAACAACGTTGCGTTCATAGCGTCTATACGCTTTACACTTTTCTCATATTGCCATGTCATAACATCAAAATGTTTTACATTAACATCGTCAACCAACGTCTAAGGAATCACAACCATAGCAATCCCTCACGTTCGTTTATCGCGACTACGGTCCCCGGACATCGGTTCTGTAACCCGCATCTACATTCTTTGTCTTCTATTCTCGTTTAATCTTTTCGTTCAACCTTTGCTAAAGGTTTAAAACACTTGACTAAGTGTTACATTACGTGAACTATATGTTCATACTTCTTTCTTGCACATCCCCCGAGAAATTGAGAACTAAAAATCTCATTTCTGGGCATTGCTATGCACTGGTGCTGCGGCGCCGTGCTTGCCTTTTCTGTTGCGCTGCGGTGCCACTCTCCAGAAGTGTATGGCCGAGCTCGCGCTGCGGCGCCCCTTCTCACTCTGCGGCGCCCCTTCTCGCGCTACGACGCCCAGACAAAACCTAGGAAATTTTTCTAAGTGTTAAGTCAAGTTTGAGATGCTTACTTTACGATCTCAGAACTTCTTTGTTATAACTCAGAACGAGGTCGTTCCAAAGTCATTCTCTTCCTTATCTTATGTACTTTAATATGCCTCAGACAGAACTTCATTCGGAATCCGTTAACATGCCATTCAATTGGCTTAATCTTAACCCTTCGTTCATTTTACGCTTTAAATGTTCTTCGTTCCTTCGTCCGTAATTCGGTCATCCGAACTCAGAATTCGTTCGTTCTTGAGTCCACGACTCACGTTTTATACATTCTGTTACATTCTTATGAAACCCTACACATTCGGGTTCATTTACTAACTTTCTAATTCTCATTTGTCTTTTACAAAAATTTTGCCATAACTTCGTTATAGCTCAATTTAAATACGTTCTTCATGAACGTTTCTAACGCTCCTAACCAAGCAAGAATCAACTAACTTATACACAATGGTTTTAAACTTGTCCATCAACAACATTTACACTACGATGGTTTTAAATTTGTCCATCAACAACGTTCTACGCGTTCTTCGCGTGTTCTTCGCGTTCTTTGTTTTTAATCGATATTTTGGATTACGATTTCACTTTTTCTTGGAATTTGATGTTATAGAACACCATTCTTTACTTAATTCACCTACTCGTTCATAATATTCATTCGGATCGCTCAAAATCCTCACGAATCTTATACTTGCTTAAGAAATTTATAAACTAAATTTCTTATTCCTTATTTCTTATTTTCTCATGATTTCAACCATATGAAATCATTACTAACATCTTTTACTCCTTATTCTCATTAAGTTATGTTTTAAATATATTAAACTTAAAGAAAATAGTAGAAGAAACTAGGGTTCGGATTACCGTTCTTCTTTATTTCTCTTCTGTTAGACAAAGCCGGCGATTTGCTAGCTTTTCTATTTCACGATCACTTTTGATCCGAGCGTTCATGATCATGCTCTTCCTCTTCTGTCCCAACCGAGCTCTCTCTATCTCTCTCAAGGTAGGATTTTCAAAAATCCTAGAAAATGAAATTCTAAGTTTCTATTTATAGAAAACCAAAGCTAAGGGCAAAATAGTCATTTCGCCCCCACCTCCTTACTATTCACACCTCCTTAACAACTTAGCCACCAAGTTAATTTGGCCACCACCCTTATTTGGTGGCCAAGTGGCCGGCCCACATGCCCATGGGTCACCCCATGGGTTGCCCCAATGGTTCTTACCCATTCGTTCACCCATCGGTTCGATCCGCGGTTTTTTTTCTTGGTTTGGGCCTTAACCCTAATTCTTATTGGGCCTAACTTGGGCTTAACTTCACAAATCATTGGGCTTGATATAATCCAAGTCCAATTGGATTCTACAAAAGTTTATGAACACAAAGTCCTTTAAGACTAATCGTATTCTACGCATTCCATTCTCGTATGCTCGTATTCTCTTCGTATATTGTTCGTAAGATATTCGTATTATACGTCGTACTAATCTTCGTAATATCCTCGTATAATAACTCGTATCATACTCGTATTTCTCACGCATAATAACCCTAATTATTATACGTACTCATAACATTCTCGGAACTCATTTTTCCAAACCCTTAGGTTTTGAGTCCGCAGGCGAAAACTTCGTTTTTGCCATAACTGAAATATTATTGAATATTCCATCACGTCTTAAGATTTCACGCAATCAAAAACTTCTCGGAATTTCAAAATAAATCTCCGAGCAGAAATAGGTGAATAGTGCCTATTTCGTCTTTTTCCCCGAAAAATATTTGTTCCCGGAAAAATTTCATTTTCGTCTTGAAAATTCTTACTCGTTCAGTCTAGCTCATAGCCAGAATCCTCCCGATTAATAATCATTCTAGGTTATAGAACGATTAATAAACACATAGCACAGAATAGTATTAATAAAAATTCATTTTATTAATAACTTAAATTCTTGACAATCCGATTTTCCGGGTTGTCACATTCTTCCCTCCTTCAAAGAATTTCGTCCTCGAAATTTTAGCTTACCATTCTCCTCAACTTCTCTTCAAAGAAGTTCTTATCTTTCCATCATTCCTAACCTCCATAACCTATCAAGAATCATGAAGCGAAAGGAATAACTAGGAATATAAAGATTCCTTTAAAACATTTCATTCTTTTGCTGAGGGGTCAAATTGACCATGAACTCTTACAAGGTTAAACAGCCTCTCGCCGTAAACCTTTCTTACACGGTAAGTTTACAATCACAAAGAAGGTAAACTACCTCTTCCATACGTAGGTGATCAGCCTAACGTATAACCCCATTTCAGGGTATGTTCACCTCAGACTTAGTACCAAAAATTTGGATATTTCTTGAAACATTCGTCTAGTCAACTCGCTTGACATCGACTACTTCTTTAAATTCTTTTCAAAACGTTTCATGACGTCATGCTATCGTACTCTTCACAGTACGTTGAGGACTTCGTCAGTTTATGACTTCGTCATTATACATCATACCATAGCAGGTTATTGATCCTCTGATCAAATTCCATACCAGGTTTAATTGCATTAACAACTCCATCTTTTTACCATCCTTGCATCAAATGCACTGATGATATAAAATTCATTTTGATATTTTAAATCAGTTTTTCTCTAGCCGAAGCAATTGGCATAGACATAAAAAGCATAGCTCTTTTAAAATCCATTGGTTCCAAAAAGTTGAACCAATTCTTTTCTTTTTCAAAATGTACAATTCAGCACGATTTGAATAAACTTCGAAATCTAGCATAGCTAGAGGATTTGGAATATCCTATTCTCCATCTTCCTTCATTGTCTTTCTGCGACAATACTTAAACTTCTCTAGCACCTTCAATGCTAAGTCTACTGAAAATACTTCGTTTTCAGTCTAAACATTCCTATACCTTAGTACAGTTCATCAACTTACCACACATTATGAGTTCAGGAACTTTCCACAATAATATGAGTTTAAGAACATCCAGACAGACCTTAGGCGTCCATTCGCTGAAACATTCGAAAACATACCATGTTATTATGAGTCACGAACTTACTATAAGTATGAGTTTCAAGAACTCGCACCTACCTTATCGTTCTCTACCTATCAAGTATATACATGAGAAAAGATTCACCTTCCCGTCATATACATCTTAATAGCGCGACCAATTCTAATGATTATCACTGTAATAAACTGAGCAGTTGTTACACCAAGCACAAACCTCTGCCCATACAAAGGTTCATACAACTCAGCCATCACATGAGTCCGCAATTGAAATCTTACAACTTCTGACTTCCTCTGTACTTAATACAAATTTTCTTTAATTCGTATAGTAACCTTTACAACTCAATCTGAGTTCTTCTTCCCGTACTACTTCGTAGTACCATTCATTCATAGCATTAGCTATAAATCATTCATCGTTTAACAGCTCATCTGTTACTACGATTTACTATGATCACGTGGTGATCTTCTTATCATTCTCTCTACGATTATAATCTTAGGTACTCTTACCTAAGATTTATAACTTATCAGCTCTGATACCAACCTGTAACGCCCCGAAATCCGACCTATTTTCACATCCGGATTCCGTACGTCACTATCCCATTTTCTTCCAAACATACATCATTATATACTAAAATCCCAGGTTCTATAACCACAAAACCTCTTTCATTACAAATAATGATAATTACATTATTCTTCACATCTTACACGAGTGACTTTCATCCTCCACAAAGGATTCATAACTGTTCATTAAACTAGTCTATAGTTTAATTCTATCATTCTATATTACAAGTCTTCACTTGCTCTTCACGCACATTCATATAATGAATGGCACTTCGTCTGAGTACCGCTCAGCTTGATCTTTACGGGATCCTTAAGTTCTTTCTAACATCGTTCGCTGAAAATGTTTTTATTTAAAGCAAGTGTGAGCATTCAATTGCCCAGCAAGTCATACAGTTGAACAAACAACTTCAAGAGTTTAAACATTTTTCAGAACTTCAATAACCGAACAAAGGTTACGAAGCAACTTGAATAATAGGAATAATCTTGATTCCTATCATTTTAAAACATTAGTCACATGCACTTTGAAATACTTTCATTCTCTACTTTCTTTCATGCACAATCGGTCTGGCTAGAATCAATAGCACAGACTTAACAATAACGGTTCATGTATAAACAGAACATACTTGTATTGAACAGTTCGATCACAAAACAGTTCATCTCATAAAAATACCGAAGTGCTCACATTGTGGCTCAAGGCCTCATACATACTACCATCTTGTACAAATATCGCACATTCACACATAGACAGAACCTCTCAAGTTCAACATCTGAGAAGTTTTAGAAACTAGCATTCATTTAAAATATGAATGAAGTTAGGAAACTTGCCTTACGTATAGCTACAACTTACAGTTTACGCTGAAATGCTTATTCCAAAACCCTATATAACAAATAAGGAAATAACAAGTACACCAATTAGTCATATACTTGACTTACACAATGGTTTACTTAACTTTACTTCTTAAGGTTCGCGCTATTGTAATTTAAGTTTACGCGACTAACTTTCATTACCAGATTATGGCTTTATAACATACTGAGATGTCTTACTCAACACGTTCATCATCTTTGATGATTCACATTCTTATCTTCTTCTTATACTTCTCTAGGACTCAGCACACATCGCTTTTCTGCTAGT
This sequence comes from Panax notoginseng, assembly GCA_016801055.1. Taxonomy (NCBI): domain Eukaryota; kingdom Viridiplantae; phylum Streptophyta; class Magnoliopsida; order Apiales; family Araliaceae; genus Panax; species Panax notoginseng. Next base: position 54,523,814 of record CM029023.1, on the reverse strand, counting down.
AGTCCATATGGTACTCTGGGTGGTTTCCCACAAACAACCAACAAACAAGTTCCCATCTCATCTACACTGACCACACAGTGAGTTAGATCGGTTGCCAGTTTTGTATATACCTTCGCTCTCTGAAGGAATTGTTTAGCCCAGCTCCCATATGTCAACCATCAAAGGTTACGATTGTACTACAACCTAACTTACCTTAATTTATCCGAACCATTAAACTATAATGTTCGTTAAGTCAACTTCTTATTCCTTATGGCTTTCTGGCAACTAAATGCCATACCTCAGGATTCATTCTTTATCGTCTAAGTCATACAATCTTTTGTATACTTAGAACGATCATTCAATGTCAATACTATGAGACCATAGCGTTAAACATTTCATATGAACTTATTCATATCTTACAACGTCCGGTTCCCTCAACACAGAACGTTGTCCAAGTTATACTTATTAACTCGGCTTCTTAACGTTATACATTATTGTCTTCAATTTAGTATCTTCACCGTTCACAGGTTTAATCAATAGTCTTCACTATCATACTGTCAAACCATACACGGGGTGTATGTTCTACCCGTTTAATAAATGCGTACACCCAACCTTCACGTCGGTTAAAGTGTTCAACGTTTACATTTCAATCTAACATTCTCATCCGACTTATATCGGACTTTCATTACTCTTATTACTGTTTGTTACGGCTTTCCTTGATAACATTCATATCTTACTTACTATCTTCGTTAACGTCTAAGTCATACAACTAGGGTATACTTAGCACGTTCGTCAAACGCGAATACGATTCACGAGGATCGTTTACGTATTCAACGTTCACGTTGCTCGTCTCTTAATCTCTCATTCAACCTTTACTTAAGGTTTTACTTTCTTTCGATCGTTATCCATCCCTTGAACCCCATGTTCATTATTCTTTCTTAATGTCAAAGCCATACGGTTCACTGTATGCAAAGATTAATCATTCATCGCAACAACGTTGCGTTCATAGCGTCTATACGCTTTACACTTTTCTCACATTGCCATGTCATAACATCAAAATGTTATACATTAACATCGCCAACCAACGTCTAAGGAATCACAACCATAGCAATCCCTCACGTTCGTTTATCGCGACTACGGTCCCCGGACATCAGTTCCGTAACCCGCATCTACATTTTTTGTCTTCTATTCTCGTTTAATCTTTTCGTTCAACCTTTGCTAAAGGTTTAAAACACTTGACTAAGTGTTACATTACGTGAACTATATGTTCATACTTCTTTCTTGCACATCCCCCGAGAATTTGAGAACTAAAAATCTAATTTCTGGGCATTGCTATGCACTGGCGCTGCGGCGCCGTGCCTTGCCTTTTCTCTCACGCTGCGGCGCCACTCTCCAGAAATGTATGGCCGAGCTCGCACTGCGGCGCCCCTTCTCGCGCTGCAGCGCCCCTTCTCGCAATGCCGCGCCAAGACAAAACCTAGGAAATTTTTCTAAGTGTTAAGTCAAGTTTGAGATGCTTATTTTACGATCTCATAACTTTTTCGTTATAACTCAGAACGAGGTCGTTCCAAAGCCATTCTCTTCCGTATCATACGTACTTTAATATTCCTTAGACAGAACTTCATTCTGAATCCGTTAACATTCCATTCAATTGGCTTAATCTTAACCCTTTATTCATTTTACGCTTTTAACGTTCTTCGTTCGTTCATCCGTAATTCGGTCATCCAAACTCGGAATTCGTTCGTTCTTGAGTCCACGACTCACGTTTTATACATTCTCTTACATTCTTATGAAACCCTACACATTCGGGTTAATTTACTAACTTTCTAATTCTCGTTCGTCTTTTACGAAAATTGCGCCATAACTTCGTTATAGCTCAATTTAAATCCGTTCTTCATGAACGTTTCTAACGCTCCTAACCAAGCAAGAAGCAACTAACTTATACACGATGGTTTTAAACTTGTCCATCAACAACATTTACACTACGATGGTTTTAAATTTGTCCATCAACAACGTTCTACGCGTTCTTCGCGTGTTCTTCGCGTTCTTCATTTTTAATCGATATTTTGGATTACGATTTCACTTTTTCTTAGAATTTGATGTTAAAGAACACCATTCCTTACTTAATTCACCTACTCGTTCATAATATTCATTCGGATCGCTCAAAATCCTCACGAATCTTATACTTGCTTAAGAAATTTATAAACTAAATTTCTTATTCCTTATTTCTTATTTTCTCATGATTTCAACCATATGAAATCATTACTAACATCTTTTACTCCTTATTCTCATTAAGTTATGTTTTAAACATATTAAACTTAAAGAAAATAGTAGAAGAAACTAGGGTTCGGATTACCGTTCATTATTTCTCTTCTGTTAGACAAAGCCGGCGATTTGCTAGCTTTTCTATTTCACGATCACTTTTGATCCGAGCGTTCATGATCATGCTCTTCCTCTTCTGTCCCAACCGAGCTCTCTCTATCTCTCTCAAGGTAGGATTTTCAAAAATCCTAGAAAATGAAATTCTAAGTTTCTATTTATAGAAAACCAAAGCTAAGGGCAAAATAGTCATTTCGCCCCCACCTCCTTACTATTCACACCTCCTTAACAACTTAGCCACCAAGTTAATTTGGCCACCACCCTTATTTGGTGGCCAAGTGGCCGGCCCACATGCCCATGGGTCACCCCATGGGTTGCCCCAATGGTTCTTACCCATTCGTTCACCCATCGGTTCGATCCGCGGTTTCTTTTCTTGGTTTGGGCCTTAACCCTAATTCTTATTGGGCCTAACTTGGGCTTAACTTCACAAATCATTGGGCTTGATATAATCCAAGTCCAATTGGATTCTACAAAAGTTTATGAACACAAAGTCCTTTAAGACTAATCGTATTCTACGCATTCCATTCTCGTATGCTCGTATTCTCTTCGTATATTGTTCGTAAGATATTCGTATTATACGTCGTACTAATCTTCGTAATATCCTCGTATAATAACTCGTATCATACTCGTATTTCTCACGCATAATAACCCTAATTATTATACGTACTCATAACATTCTCGGAACTCACTTTTCCAAACCTTAGGTTTTGAGTCCGCAGGCGAAAACTTCATTTTTTCCATAACTGAAATATTATTGAATATTCCATCACGTCTTAAGATTTCACGCAATCAAAAACTTCTCGGAATTTCAAAATAAATCTCCGAGCAGAAATAGGTGAATAGTGCCTATTTCGTCTTTTTCCCCGAAAAATATTTTGTTCGCGGAAAAATTTCATTTTCGTCTTGTAAATTCTTACTCGTTCAGTCTAGCTCGTAGCCAGAATCCTCCCGATTAATAATCATTCTAGGTTATAGAACGATTAATAAACACATAGCACAGAATAGTATTAATAAAAATTCATTTTATTAATAACTAATTCTTTAACTTAAATTCTTGACAATCCGATTTTTCGGGTTGTCACATGAACCACTGAATGTTCATAAAATGATGTCCCCACAGTTGTTTGAAAACTTGAAGAAAAATCCAAAGGAAAACAAGAGGTTAATGACATCTGGCAGCAGCAACAAGGTCTCTGCAAAGAAGAGGAACGCAAAAGAAATGGAAAACATGATGTCTCAATTTGATGACTCTGTAACTATAGCAGTCACTCCAATAAAAAAGAAAACTAAGATTATGAAGAATATAGAGACTCCACCAAGCAGTTTTTTCACTGACAAGAATAGGCATGAAGTGGAAATAGAAAAAGAATCAACTGTAGCAACCCCAAAAAGAAGAAGGAGTAACAGATTACTCCAAGGGCCATCCTAGAAGAAAGCAAAGGTGATAAAGAAGTCAGTCTCAGTTCACCAAAAAAGTCTATCTGCTGAAGAGAAGACAGTAGATTCAGAAGAAGAAAAGAAAACTGAAGACTCTATGAATGAATTCACAAGTAGTCATTCTACTGATAAGGAAGTGGCTAAGTCTGAAGATATTAGATCTCCCATTGCTGAAGTCTCAAGGAGTTCTTTTGCCACTACAGAGGACTCAGAGTCTGAAGAGGAATCATATGTTCTTGTGACTGAACCCCAAAGAAGCTCATTTGATGATTTTAAGGCTTCAAAATTTGAGGATGAAGAAAGAACTAAAACTCCTATAGCTAGATCTCCAAGGAGAAGGAAGAGCAACATATTGTTTGCCAGATCTGTTCTAAAGAAGAAAAGGAGAATCTTCTACTGCTATAATTGAATTGAGTGATGATAAGCCTGAATCTAAGAGAGAAGATGCTAAAGAAGGTACTAGTAATGAAAATTAGCATGAAGGATTCACTGATGAATCAGATGAAATAATTGTAACGCCCTAGAAAATCGAACCTTTTGTAAATACTTTAATAATAAATAAAATAATATTATTTGTTATTATTATATGTTAGTAAGATGAATGTCGTATTATAACCTAGAAACGTTGGAACGTCGTAGTATTTTAACTATGTGAAGAAATTAAAGTGTTTGAATTTCCAGGACGAAAATAAAACCTTTCCGAGAAATTTTTTGAAAAATACTATTCATCATTTTTCGCTCGGGAATTATTTTTGAACTTTTGAGAAATACGTAACGTTATAATATCAAGGTGAGATAGATTATGTAATAATAATCTAAGTATGGAAAACGAAATATTTCGCATGCGGACTTAATTTAAGAACGTTAAGAATTAAAGTTTAATGAAATGAATTTGTGCAATCTTGTAGGAAGTACAAGTCCAATAAACATTAAGGGGCAAGCCCAAGATGAAATATTGAGTAAGCCCAAGTTTTTATTAATGTAAAGCCTAAATGGTTATTAGTGAGGAGTCCAAGTCAATTGGTAATACAAGCCAAGGTTAAGTTAAGTTAATTAAATCAAAGCCAAGCTAGGATCCATTGGGTTATAGTGACCCGTGGGGAAACCCATGTTAATGTGGTTAATCTTGGTGACCATGACATTGGAGTAATGACCAAGATTTAAGTGTAATGATCAAGTAAAGGATAAGTGTTGTGATTTGCAAGTAATGAATTGTAAGGAGGTGACTTAAGGAGGTGGGATGGCATAATGACTAAACTACCCTATCCTTGTGTTTTCTATAAATAGGAGGAGTTTGCTAGTCAGTTGCTACTTGTTCAAAATACCAACAACTTCCAATACAAAACAACTTATTGGTTAGAGAGAATAAGCACTATTAAGCTTAATTTCCATTATTAGATTTCCAAGAAGAAGAAGTTAGTCATCAAAGGTAAATGATCTTATCTCTACCATTGTAGGGTTATAAGAGAAGTGTAATTTAATGAACATGTATGTTAAGAATTCATAAAGATTTGATAATCCATGGACTTAAGTCGTATAAGTCTTGAATAAGTAAGGAATAAGAAATTCAAATCTAAATATGTTATAAACTTATGAAGAACATTGATGAACTTGTCATAGGTTGACCTTAAGAAGATAGTGTGATTGTTAAGATGTAAGGATGTTGCTTAAATGACTTAAATCAATAATAAGTCATAAGGAAATGAAATCATGTATTGTATAATTTGTTAAAGTTATGAACTTATGAGGAGTAAGCCATAACCTAATTTAAAGATAAGTGGTTGTAATATGTAGGTTGAGATGTCTAATTAATGGATTGAATCTATTTGGAATGATGAACAAATCACTAGTAATAATGTAACATTCCATAATTTTAAAGCGTGATATTAAATATTTATTGGTTTATTTAAGTATTTAATGGATATGTTATTGTTGAATAAATAATTGTTCAATTTGAGTGATGTGGTTTATTTAATTATTTGTTGAATAAATAATTAAATATTAAATATTAAATATTTATCGGCAATATTAAATATTTATTGAATTATATGGCAATTTGAGTTGATGTGATTTAATTAATTGTTGAGTAAATAATTAAGGAGCTAAGTAAATTAATTGTTATGAGATTATATAATAATATAATTTAATAAGTAAGCTAGAGAGCTTATGGTGATTTAAATAAGTTATAATATTTTAAATGGGAAATTGTAATTTAAAATATTAGTTGGTTAAATAAAATTATAAAATTATAAAAGAAATTATAATTATGTGATAATGATTTATGTGTTAAAGTAATTTAATAGATTAATGTTTTAATTGATTTATTAATTTAATAAAAGTGTGACTAATAACCTTGCTATAAAGGAGTTATTAAAATAAATAAAAAAAATGGTTTAATTTAGTTTTGTCAAACAAGGTATAAGAATTATTCAATTTGTTTTAATTCAGTTTACCAAACAAGGTGTAAGGATTAATGGGTTATTTTATTATGCTAGCCAAACAAGCCTTAAGGCTTTTGATTTTTAAAACTTATGTAACTGACATAACTTGTGTCAGTACTTATATTATATAATTATTATAATTATATCTTATATGCGTTATAATATTTTACGTAAGATTAGAGGAGAGAGAAAGGAGAGAAAAAGAGAAAAACTCAGAGGAAGAAGAAGAAAAAAAAAAGAAAACTAAGAGAAAAATTGAGAAAATTAAGAACATTTTACAGGTTTTGGAGAAAAGATTTGGAGAAAAAGGGATAGTGTCATCATCTTTCATAATCCAAGGTAGGAGCTCTAGCTCTTTCTTTAAAAATGTAGTTTTCTTCTTCCCAAAAAGTCTCTGTGAAAATTTTATAAAAGATAAATTGTTGTTATGTATATGGTTTGGCATAATTATTGATTATATGGTTGTTCTATGAACTTATATATGATTATAGAGAAATTAGTTCATGCATATATGTGTTTTGTGGAAGAAAATATATTACTGAGTGTTCATATGACAATATGTATGAATATGACTATTTTAAAATAGAAATTAAGGTTTTAATTGTTGTTAAATGGATAAATTGATTGTTAGAATTGATAGAGTATGTAAAAACATAATTATGATGCTTTGAAATTTCTGTTTTGGTTGAATAACAAAATCACAGTGTTGATTTTTATGAAAAATATCAAAAATGGAGTTTTTGAGTTTTAAAATATGTTATTCTAGTATTTAATTTTCTAAAATTATGGTTTAAGTTGTGTTAATTTAGTATTTGTATGCTCGGTGAAGTTTATGTGTAATTTGTATTAGTTATTCATGTCAATTAGTGTTGGAATTGAAGTTATAGACAGAAAATTTAGTTGTTCGTGGTTGGTTTCTGTGAGTTTCGGCGCCCCAGCGTCAAAATTCACGCCCCAGCGCCAAATTTCGCGCCCTGGCGCCAAGGTTCGCGCCCCAGCGCCCCAGCCCCAGGGTGCCCCAGCGCCCTGGCACGTAGCTCGCGCCCAGCGCTGAAGCTCACGCCCCAGCGCTGATGCTCGCGCCCCAGCGCCGTAGCTCGCGCCCCAGCGCTACTGTTCCGCGCCCCGGCGCCGGAAAAGTGGCCTAGTTGGGTAGTTTTGACCTCCTGTAGTAAAATGGCCATAACTTCCTCATACGAACTCCGATTGAGGTGATTTAAGATGATCCGGAACGAGAACGAGTATACCTACAACTTTCGTTCTTTAAGTTTTTCAATTTGAGGTAATTAAGATGGGTCAAAATGGTCATCTTTAGGACTGTTGTGTTTTCAGAGGCAATCGGAGGGTGTCGGGCATGCACATATGCATGTGTAGTGCTCCAGACCGTAAAAGATGATGTCCTAAGTTATAAAACATGAATCTTAGTAAATATAATGATACTTAACATTAATAAATAATGTATTAGATAAGTTATAGAAGCATTGTAAGCATACACAAGAGAGGCAAATCGGGCGTGTGACGATTGAACGTCGAAACGCCGTACCAAGTGTTAATGAACTTAAAAAGTGTTTCAATTCCATTGAAATGGATATTATAAGATATGGAATGGGTTTAATATAAAACCAATAAGTAGTCCTAGCAAGACTTAACCACTTGAACTTCGAGTTTGACTAAGAAGAAATATAGTGAGTCATAAGTCGAAAAGTTAACACAATCTAATTGACCATTGTGTATTTATTAATATGAAAGATTATGAGATGTGGAGTAGAGTTTACATTACAATTGCTATGTGTTGTTATGTGACTAATAGTTGATGTGTATGATTATATAATTGTGTAGGGCACATGAAGTGCAGATAACTGTAAGCTGTTAAGCTATTATTGGTAAACAACGATCAAGGCAAGTCTTTCGGTTCCTATTTTCTACGTGGACTTGATGAACTATTTTAAATTGCATGATATGTTAAGCATGTTGAATCATGAAATGTTAAAGTCAATATATGACTACATTGTTTTGGCTACGTAATGATGATTGAGTAAGGAACTCAATCTTTATATTTGCTATGTGAATTAAAAGCATGTATGCCATGTTACTTTAATGAGATGTATATCGAGCATGTTATTATGTGTTATGTGATGCATGAAAACTGTTAGATTTTGCTGGGCTGTCGAGCTCACTCTTGCAAATAACCACTTTTGCATGTCAAGATTTTAAGGTAAAGATACGTGCTATGTGAGTTATAGAGATCTATATTCACGAAGATTACTTATGTTTTATGAGAAATGTATTTCATATTTTGAACGTAACATGTTGTTGAATTGTAAGTTGAGCTATCCAATGTATATGGATATTTAGTTATGCTGTAAGACTTTGTATAGTCATTTTGTTGTAACGATTCATGATATAAGATTGAATCAAAGAGATGTAATGTAATGGTTGCGATTCAGGGCAAGAAAGAAGGAAATGTATAAAAGTTTTAAATATTCCTCAATTTTATTAAGTTTAACATCGAATAATGATGTATTAATTAGAGGTTGAATGTATGGTTAACGACCGAAGTCGGGATTTAAATTGTATAGATTTTGGGGTCGTTACAAATAACGTTTTGCCGGAATTCACACGATTGGACGATAATCGTTGAATTCTTAAATTTTTTGGAATGGAAGTCGTATTTTGTGTTTGAACTCAGAAATGTTGGTTTTTGATGGAGATAAGTCGTATTTGGCATTATAGAGTTGTGAACTCGAAAATTACCGGATTTCGACTTAGAACGAAGAAACGAGCGTTGAACGTTCACGAACGTTTATCATTTTCACAAAAAATTGGACTAATAGGTGAATTTTTAGTTAACGAAGTCAAATAGATGAAATTCTTGCATGAACATGTAGAGCATATAATTTGTGAACCGTAGGCTCTTGAACGAGTTAATTCGGACTTATAACGAAGAAGTTACGAGCCCGGGAGTTTCACAAAATTTCAAGTCTGTCAAAAAATTTTGGTGCACAGAGCTGGCGCCGCGGCGCCAGCCCAAGGCCAAATAGCTCGCATCGTAGCGTCGAGCTTGGCCGAGCAAAGCTATCACCTACTGTTAGTTGGCGTCGCATCACGGCCATAACAAAGGAGACTCGCACCGCAGCGCCGAGTCCAGGTTTTCTAGCACTAGTACATGGCGCCGCAGCGCGGTATAGAGAGGGATTGATGGCGTCGCAGCGCCAGTCCTAGGGTTTGTATAGAGAGGATTGCTTATGAAGATAAAAAGAAAGAAAACCTAATAAACATGAAGTAACATTGGTAATACATTGTTAAAACCTCAAGTATGATCACTTAGGGTTGAAGTAAATCAATTGTATATGAACGTAAGAATGACGTAACGAAAAGTCGAGACCAATAATAAATCTAATATGTAACTAGATTGAGAAGAAGGGAAAGATTCTTTAGGAACCATGTATGTTATTCATGACCTAATGTGTTATGTGATGTTATCATCTACTGTAGAGACCTTAAAGGCTTAAAGTGCATGTGTTGTAACTGTAGCAGACGCTAAAGGCAAGTATTCTAACCCTTGTTCCAGTTTAATCCTTTGTAATTTATGTATTCTTACGCATAAGTTAATGTCTGATGAAGTCAACGCCGATTCTTTTGGCTAGACTTATCATATGTTGGATTTCTTATAATCTATCAATGTAATGTCAATAAGTTACCAAACTAATATTGGTGTGGTTTTCAAAAGGAGACTGAGTATGCTAAATTGTTTTGTCGTCAAACGACATGCACATGTGGTTGCCACAACTTAAACGTATACACGTTTAATGAATGTAGTGTTGATCAACATAGAGTACTATAGGCTGATCACCTAGATGTGCTCGTAAGCTATGCCGGACTTACGGACTTCGTGTCGGGATGTCCTTTTCAAAGTACTTATGAAATGCTCATGGTCTTGGACCGAAATTGATGTTTTACTGAATATTGTTATTGTAAAACGTTTTTAAAGAAAAGAAGTGCTATTTTGAATTATCGATAGTACTTCATAACTATTGTTCGGTTATTGAAGATATACGATTTCTATGTTTGAAGCATGCTATTTTACTAGAATTGTTGTACTTGCCGAGCTAGTTAGGCTCACTCTTATTTGAACCATATGAATGCAGCTAAGATTGAACGAACCGACGGCTTTGGCAAGGATAAATGGAAGGCTAAGGCGAACCCGTAGATTACTTATGTAATAGTATAGATTTGTAATTATAATATTTGATATTATGATAAGGACAAATGTAATGGTTATAAAGAACATGGGAGAATGTAAATATTATTTTGAATATATATAAGACATATTCGTTCTTTTGAGGTATTTCAATTAAATGTTTGTGTGAACTGTAGCACCGTGCAGCAGCATCTATCGGGTTGGAAGATACCCGAATTTGGGGGCGTCACAAGTTGGTATCAGAGCCTTAGGTTATAAAACTTAAGGGGGAATTTAAACCTTAAGTCATAACCTTAAGAAAAGTCAAAGAAATAAAAGATGGAAATTAACCTTATAAAAATGCATTATATATGTTATGTGTTTTTATTATTCTACTGACGTTTACTAATCAAAATTATTATGTTGTTGTAGATGTCGGGAGAAAATAGAGATGTGTAGGTAGTCGGCGAAGGGTCGATTAATCAGGCAGAGATCATACCGAACCTCATATCAGCAGAGCCCAAAGTAGTGGTGGTTGAGTCTAGAGACTCAGAGAGCCTAGACTATATGTCCGTATTTGACGACATGTTGGAGGAAGAGGTGGAGGCAGTATCCTTCAACCTAGTAGCTATAGCAGCAGAGATGGCTCCGGGGGAGTCAATGATGTCACTCTTTATGTCAGTATTGGATAGAAACATCCATTACTGCTAGGAGGTTAAAGAGCTGAAAGTAGAGCTCCAGGCTGTCTTAGAGGATGAGACAGACGTGGAGTCGATGTGGGAACAGGAACATGATGAGAGGATTTTAGCCAAGGATAAGGTCCATGAGCTGAAACAGGAGATCTTTGAGCTCAGGGGTGAGCTAAAGACCAAAAAGCAAAAGATAGGGAGAATGTCCTATATTCATAGGAGTTCTCATGCGGACTTCTAGCAGCAGGTAGCTGGCTATCCCGTGGAGGCAGGGCAGATGCGGCATACTATCAGCCGTGATATTATTGCCGGTCTTACCAAGGTAGATTTTGATAATGCCTTAAGGCAAATGTAATCTATTTGTAGATAGAGTAGTTATATATGTGAATATTGTGTATCTAGTAGTGACGTAAAACCCTCTTTTGTATAACAAAGGGTAGTCTTTTGTAAATTCCAATTTTTGGAAAGTAATTGTGGGAAAGTAATGTAATCAGCTTAGGCTGTGTATTGTAACCGATGTAGTATTATACTACAATGAATAAATCAATATAAGTTTTTTTTAAAACATATTGAGTAATGAATGTTTAAGTTATTGTTTAATTTTTAATAATAACTAACTAACAGGAAATGAATAATAACGAAATGTGTTGTTTGTTGTAACAGTAAAATGCCGCCAAGAAGAGTACCGTGTAATCAAGGCGCTAACGTAAATTAACCGGAGGGAGGTCCGGTTAACCCCATGCAGGAGTTTGTAAATCTTTTAACAGCAGCGTTTAATAGAACTGGGGCTAACATCCCCGTAAATCCTGGTGTAGTACGAGCTACTACGTTTAAGGATTTTAAAAGTGTGGGTCCGCCAGAGTTCAAAGGAATTACGGACCCTATCGAATCCTAAACGTGGGTGAAAGAAATTGAGAAGGCATTTGTGGTAGCAAATGTCGACGAAGCCCAGAAGGTTGCCTTTGTAACCTATATGATGAAGGGAGAGGCCAACTTTTGGTGGGAGGCCAACCAGGCTAGGGTTGGGATCGAGAATCTAACGTGGGTGAGGTTCAAGGAGATATTCTTCGAGAACTACTTTCCCACGAGCATGCAGGGGAGGATGGAGATGCGATTTCTAGACTTGAAACAAGGGGACATGACGGTTCCCCAATACGCTGCCAAGTTTAATTAACTGGCGAGGTTTGCTCCACATCAAGTGGACACCGAGGTGAGGAAGGCACGACGGTTCGAGCAGGGCTTGAAACCCTGGCTCTATAACCGTATTTCTGTGTTCCAAAGCACTTTATTTGGGACCGTTTTAGAGAAGGCGATAATCGCCGAAGGTGGTAGCGAGGCATTAAGCCAGTACCACAAGGATAAGACGAATAAGGGGAAAATGGACGGGGGAGTGAAGATCGAAGGAGCCAGCGGGAGTGGCGAGAAGCGGAAATGGTTTAACTCTGGGAATATCGGAGTGAAGCAAGGAGATCCGAAGAGGAGGATGGAGGCCTGCAAGACCTGTGGGAAGACTCATTTACGAGTCTGTCTCAAGGGAAAAGCTGTATGCTACAATTGTGGACATGAGGGGCACATAGCGCCTAACTGTCCAAGTCCGAAGAAAAACTATGGATGCTTTGTGTGTGGGTCAACTGACCACATGGCAAAGAACTGCCCAAAGAAGGGGATGGACGGGAATAAGGGCGCCAATAGTGGTAAGTTAACTATTGGGGGTCCAGCGCAGCCGGTTAGGCCGATGGCTCGTACCTTTAATATGACCGTTCAAGATGCGATGGCCTCAGGGGACGTAGTCGCACGTATTATTTCGATCAACGACCTAAATGCATACATGCTGTTTGACTCGGGTGCTACTTGTTCGTTTATTGTATGTGATTTTGCTAGACGATTAGGATTACTTCCCGAAAAGTTGACGATACCTTTAAACATTAAGGCAGCAAATGAAGAAATAATTCATGTTGAAGATGTGCATAGGAGTTGTTGTGTAGACATACGGGGTTGTAAATTATCGGTAGATTTGATACAGATAAAGTTAGGAGAATTTGACGTAATTCTCGGAATGGATTGGTTGGTTAACCATGGGGCAATTATAGATTATCAAAAGAAATGCATAAATATTAAAACGTTAAGACAACCTCATGTAATATTTTACGGTAATAAATCGTCGGGACGCTCGTGTTGTCTTACCATGACACAAACTAGGAAACTGTTTAGGAAGGGGTGTGTAGGTTAACTGTACCATGTTGTTGATACCCAGAGAGTGGGAGCGACCATGGAACAAATATCTATAGTGAGTGAATTCATGGATGTATTTCTAAGTGAGTTACCAGGTCTTCCGCTGGATAGGGAGACCGTGTTCATAATAGACATCTTGCTAGGAGCGACACCAGTTTCCAGGGCACCGTATCGTATGGCACCAGTGGAGATGAAGGAGTTGATGGTGCAGTTGCAAGAACTGTTGGACAGGAAGTACATTCAACCGAGTGTTTCGCCATGGAGAGCACCGGTACTGTTTGTCAAGAAGAAGGACGGTTCGTTAAGACTTTGTATCGACTACAGAGAGTTGAACAAGTTAACAATAAAGGATAAAAACCCATTGCTCATGATCGATGATCTTTTTGATCAGTTAAAAGGGGCAAAGTATTTTTCTAAAATAGATTTAAGGACATGGTATCATCAGTTGAAGGTTAGGAATGAGGACGTACCAAAGACGGCATTCAGGACTTGTTATGGTCATTACAAGTTTCTGGTGATGTCATTTGGGTTGACTAATTCACCAGCTGCATTTATGGATATGATGAACAGAGTGTTCAAATATTGGACAAGTTCGTTGTGGTGTTTATCGATGATATTCTAGTCTATTCTAAGACCACAGAAGATCATGCTGAACACCTAAGAATAGTGTTGGAAACACTAAGGAAGGAGAAGTAGTATGCAAAATTCACAAAGTGTGAATTTTGGTTAGAGAGGGTACAATTTTTAGGACATGTCATTGACCATGAGGGGATTTTAGTAGATCCAGCGAAGGTGGAAGCCGTGATGAATTGGGAACAACTAAAAATGCCGACTGAGGTGCGGAGTTTCCTAAGGTTAGCAGGATACTATCGGAGAGATTCATTCAGAATTTTTCGAAGAATGCTACTCCGTTGACTAATTTGACAAGAAAGACGGTAAATTACGCGTGAAATAAGAAATGCGAGGATAATTTTCAAGAACTGAAGAAGAGGTTAAGTGAAGCACCTGTTTTTTCATTACCCGATGACACAAGAAATTTTGTAGTTTATAGCAATGCTTCGCATAGAGGACTTGGTTGCATGCTCATGCAGTATGGCAAGGTCATTGCGTGTGCATCAAGGCAGTTGAAGGATTATGAGAAAGTTTACCCTACTTATGATCTGGAACTGGCCGCTGTAGTTTTTGCCTTAAAGATACGGCGACATTATCTTTACGGGGAAAAATGTGAGATATACACGGACCACAAGAGTTTAAATTATATCTTCACACAGAAGGAGTTGAATATGAGATAGAGGAGATGGCTTGAGTTGATAAAGGATTACAACTGTGAAATCATGTATCACCCTGGAAAAGCCAATGTAGTGGCCGATGCCTTAAGTAGAAAGGGTCGGGAAAAGTTGTCTATGTTAATGGCTCAAACTGAGTTAATAAGAGAGATGGCTAGGATGGAGATAGAGGTGAAGTTGCCAAGTGAAGTGGGACAGTGACTGTTTGCGACGGAGATCCAATCTACCATCGTAGAGAGAATCAAGGAGGTGCAGCTTGAAACTGATGAGTGTGAGTAGATGAAGAAGCGGTTAACAAATGAAAAGGATATTAAATATAGTCTTGATAATGAGGGATTATTAATATTTGAGGGAAGAATTTGGGTTCCAAATGAGACAGAATTAAAGGAGCAAGTTTTAGAAGAGGCTCACAGTTCGAGGTACTCGATTCATCCTGGTAGCACTAAGATGTATCCAGACCTTCGACAGGGTTTTTGGTGGCCGAACATGAAGAGAGAAATAGCCGAGTATGTAAGTAGGTGCTTAACTTGTCAGAAAGTTAAGGCTGAACATGTGACACCCCCAAATATGGGTACTTTTATTTCCACAAGATTTGGTGCTCACTATCCAAACATTCACACTATCTACCCAGATATAATAATATTTAACCAAAATCCTCCCTTTAAATAGGATTACAACATTAATTCAAAAACATCACAGGTTATTTAACCTTTAAACATCATTCAAGTGCGGAATTTAATTATTACATTACATCGTTATTGAAAAGTCTATGATCGTAACAGTAAACAAAAGTACAAATCAGCATCACTTGTACATTTTTCCCTTTCCATTGCTAGTTGAAGGCTCATCTACCTTCTCAACTTTAGCTGCAATGAGTGTATAAATATGCAAGAGTGAGCAAAACAATTGCTCACTCGATACAACAATAAATCAACAGGAAAATAATAATAATAGTTGCCAACGAATAGGCTCATCAAGTCTGAATAGTACTCCAACAATGATAATCAAAAACTGGAATCTAAAATATGGAATATATATAACTGAGGGTCATAAGACCATGAACTATGTCCACAGTTGTGAGTAATCTTTCAACTTCAACTTTAACAGTCATAAGACTATAAGGACTCCTCGTACTTAGGGGGATCAGCCCTTCGTACAATGTATTGTGCACAAACATTTTAACGCTACGCGTAAATTATCCCCTAATAATAATAGAGTTGTTCATCCCAGTATTTAGAGTACAAGTCCGCACCAAAGAAAGTTTGGTTTGAATAAGCTTTCAAGGGAAATTGAAGTTTAACGAACATCAACTAGAGGGCTAGTTGAATCAATAGTGTTTGATAATCACAACAGATGTTTAATAACAACATAACATAGAACAATTGAGAATCATAAATGAACTGATTATACATATTAAACTCATGCTTGAAATAACTATAGAGCATAAGTATTCAACAAAATGAATAAAATGGTAAACCTTTGCTTGAACAATCAATAAACTAAGGTTAGAGTTTTGTAAAATTAGAAATGAAATTACTGAACGTACATTAACTGATAGCAAGCTGGAAACTAAAAACTTGCCCAACAGGGTATTAACTCATGCAAAGAATTAAAACAGTTCAATAATAGAGACGAGAGTTCAAAAACTATGTTCATTATACAATAATAGAACTTAAGAAACTTGTTTAACTATAAACAAGTTAGAATGAATCAATCAAATGAATAACATTAGAGTTAAAGTTTGCTTAAATGAATTTTTAGAACAATTGACTTATTCAATACCAGTTAAGATAAAAAGCTTGCTCAATCAAAAGAATAAAGTTACACAATGTACTAATAGAACTAACTCAACAAAAGTGTAGAGTTAGAAAACTTTCTTAATGTAAAAAGATAGGGTTTAGAAACTTGCCTTGAGCGTAAGCTATAAAATTAAACTCACGATCACCTATACATAATTTTAGAACCACAATACCTATTAGATATGCTAACATACAATAACATGTTCATTACCATTTACATTTCAGAAACTCTAAGTGTTTTACTTCGCAACACTTGTCTAACTTTCATTATGTATACTAAATTATCACACAACGCGTTCTTGATTTACTAATCATTTTTGCAACTTTGAACTTACTAACCACCATTTACTATATTATGTTAACCTTAACATTACCCATTTAACATGTTAACATACTTTCAGACCATGCCATGTTGCTATCACAAATCTGCAGCAACAACAAAACAAGAATCTTAAACCAGGCGCAGCTGCGCCATTTTTTGCCTTGGCACCAGTGTAGCTGCGCCGGTGCTCAGACAGACGTAGTATAGTAGCCGACTTTAGCCCAACAAACACAAATTTCACCCAATAGACAATAATATCAACACGTAAAATAAATATACAACTATCATAAACATGTTTGCTAACATTTACAACCACTTAGCACAATTTATCAACAACTAAAACTATTTTAATTTCTCAATTTTCATGTTTTTCATATAAAACTCCATTTTTGATATTCATCCCAAAAACCATCACTGTGAATTCATTATTTGTTCAAATCACTCCATTCAAATTATGTTATGCTCGTATCTCAATGAACTAACATATACAAACTTCAATTTATAACTTCACATACTAATTGGCCACTAAAATTGATACTTACATAACTACATACGAAAACATATATATACTGATAACATTTTTCTACTAATAACTATAATTAGCATACGAATTCTTGTTTATCCATAAACTCTAGTATTATAAATTACATATAAATTGCAACAACTCAGTTTCTACAACAAGCCAAGAGAATTTGGATTCACAGAGTATATAGAATTTTGCCGTCAAACACATATACATGCTTAAAATATAGAGATTATGGAACATACCTTTACTTTGCTAATACAATCGCTGCTAATTACTGGAATTGCTATGTAAATTCTTAAGACTCCCTCTCAATTTTCTCTGAAGCTCTCTAGGCTAGCAAACTAAGTTATGCGCAAAAATCAACTGAATAATAAGCGTAAACAAAAGAAACTGATACACCATAATAATACTACTAAATGTCAATTCAGTTACTAACGTATATAATATAAATGTATTTTATTATTTTAATTTATTTTATTTGTTTATTTTAAATTTCAAAAATTAAAAATACCAAAAGTCATAAGGCTTGTTTGACAAAATCATTTAATTTTAAAGAATTAAAATATTTAAGCCTTGTTTGGTAAAAACTAAATTAAACCCTTTTTGATTTATTTTAATAAACACTTTAGTTTATAATTATAATCACATACTATATTTTAATTAAATATAGCTTTTTAGCAAATATCACAAAATTATAATTTCCATTATAACTTTATTTAATAATTTAATATACCATCTAAATTATTAAATCAAAATAACAATAGACACATCAAATAAATATTTATATTATTCGATAAATATTTAATTTTACAATTTGAAATTTTGGATCGTTACATCCTTCCCTCCTTACAAGGATTATGTCCCCAGAATCACAATTCAAACAATCAAATCGTCACATTCTCCCCTACTTACAAAGATTCTGTCTCCATAATCGAAGACATAGACTAAACAAATAACTCAGGATAATTTTTTATCATAACAGCTTCGAGTTCCCACGTAGCCTCTTCGACATTGTGGTTCCTCCATATCACCTTAACAGAAGGTGTCACTTTATTCCTGAGCACTTGTTCTTTCCTGTCGACTATCTGGATAGGAATCTCTTCGTAAGATAAATCTTTACTGAACTGCAACGGTTCATACTTAAACACATGCTTGTAATCGGGTTTATATGGCCGCAATACCGACACATGGAAAACATTGTGCACATGCTCTAATTCTGGAGGTAAAGCTACCTCATAAGCTACTTCTCCCACTCGTCGCAAAATTTTGAATGGTCCAATAAACCTGGGGCTGAGCTTTCCTTTCTTGCCGAAACGAATTTTTCCCTTCCAAGGAGAAACTTTCAGGAACACGAAACTTCCTACTTTAAATTCACGATTCTGCCGGTGTTGATCAGCATACTTTTTCGGTCGATCTTGAGCTGCTACCCGTCTTGCTCTGATGAGTTTGATAACTTCAGCGGTCTGCTGTACCAATTCTGAGCCTAACAGTTGACGCTCACTAACTTCATCCCAACATAGTGGAGTTTTGCACTTTCTGCCGTATAACGCCTTGTACAGTGGCATACCAATGCTTGCATGGTAACTATTATTGTATGCAAATTCCACCAATGGTAGATGATCATCCCAGTTTCCTTTAAAATCCATGATGCACGCTCTAAGCATATCTTCTAGCGTTTGGAGTGTCCGTTCGCTTTGCCCATCAGTTTGCGGATGATAAGTTGTGCTCATCTTCAGTTGCGTTCCCATGCATTCTTGTAGTTTCTTCCAAAAATTTGATGTGAACCTTGGATCTCTGTCTGATACAATTGACACTGGAACTCCATGTCTTAAGACGATCTCCTTAACATATAGCTTCGCCAGCTGATCAAGATTAAATCTAATCTTTATTGGCAAAAAGTGTGCAGATTTCGTTAATCTGTCCACTATCATCCATATCGCATCATATCCTTTCTGAGTCATTGGAAGACCTACCACAAAATCCATTGTGATATGCTCCCACTTTCATTCCGGTATTTCTAACGATTGAAGTAATCCGCTTGGTCGTTGATGCTCGGCCTTCACTTTCTGACATGTCAAGCAATTTGCACGCATTCTGTAACATCTCTTTTCATGTTCGGCCACCAAAAATGGCGTCGCAAATCTTGAAACATTTTCGTACTTCCTGGATGAATCGAATATCTTGAGCTATGAGCTTCCGTCAAGATGTCTTCTTTATTATCCTGTACTGCTAGAAGCCAAATTCGTCCCTCGAATATTAGCATTCCCTCAGTATCGACCTTGTACTTCACTTCTTTACCCTCGGCCACGCTTTCCTTTATTTTCTTGCATTCTTCATCTTGTAGTTGTGTGTTCTACACTTTATCCACCAAAGTTGGACCAACTTCTATCTGGAACAATTTTTCACCGGATTCTTCTGGAAATTTGATTTCTAGCTCTAGCCTTGCCATTGCTAAAATGAGCTCCTCCTTATTAGTTAACAACATCAACTTTTCTCTGCCTTTCCTACTCAAGGCATCTGCAACCACGTTACCTTTGCCCGGATGATAAAAGATCTCACAATCGTAATCTTTTATCAATTCCATCCATCTCCTTTGCCGCATGTTCAGGTCTTGTTGTGTGAAATATACTTCAGACTTTTATAGTCTGTGTAGATCTCACATTTTCTCCGTAGATATAGTGTCTCCATATCATTAATGCAAACACAACTGTCGCCAACTCTAAATGATGAGTTGGATACCTTTTCTCGTAGTCTTTCAGTTGCCTTAATGCATAGGCAATGACTTTGCCGTTCTGCATAAGGACACAACCCAATCATTTGTGTGAAGAATCACTATACACCACAAAGTTTTCTATATTATCTGGTAACGACAACACAGGTACCACACTTAACTTCTTCTTTAGTTCTTGAAAAATTTCCTCACTTTTTCGTCCAAACAAATTTAAAGATTTTCTCGTCAAATATGTCAACGGAGTGGCAATCTTGATAAAATCTTGAATAAACCGTCTATAATATCCTGCCAATCCCAATAAACTTCTCACTTTTGATGGAGTTCTTGGTTGTTCTCAATTTATCACAGCTTCGACTTTTGATGGATCTACCAAAATCCCATCCTTATGAATTACATGCCCAAGAAATTGTACACGTTCTAACCAAAATTCACATTTAGAAAATTTCACGTACAAATTTTCTTTTCTTAGCTTCTCCAGCGTCAGACGTAAGTGTTCCACTTGTTCCTCTTGAGTTTTAGAGTACACCAAAATATCATCGATTAACACCACTATAAACTTGTCTAAAAATGGTTTAAACACCCTGTTCATCAAATCCATAAATGCTGCAGGGGCGTTTGTCAAACCAAATGATATCACTAAAAATTCGTAATGTCCATAGCGAGTTCAGAACGCCGTCTTCAGTACATCCTCCTTCCTCACTTTCAATTGGTGATATCCACTTCATAAATCTATTTTTGAGAAATATTTAGTACCCTTCAATTGATCAAACAAGTCATCTATTCTTGGTAATGGGTATTTATTTTTAATAGTGACCTTGTTTAATTCTCTATAATCAATGCAAAGACGCATTGACCCATCCTTCTTCTTCACGAATAATACCGGTGCTCCCCATGTTGACACACTCGGTTGAATGTACTTCTTATCCAGCAGTTCTTGAAGTTACACCATTAGTTCCTTCATTTCCACCGGAGCCATTCTATACGGGGCCTTCGATATCGGAGCGGTTCCTGGTACTAAGTCGATCACGAACTCGATTTCTCTGTCAGGTGGAAGCCCTGACAAATCCTGGAAACACATCCCCAAATTCCCTAACCACTGGTATTTCC
The DNA here is from genome assembly GCA_016801055.1 of Panax notoginseng. Taxonomy (NCBI): domain Eukaryota; kingdom Viridiplantae; phylum Streptophyta; class Magnoliopsida; order Apiales; family Araliaceae; genus Panax; species Panax notoginseng. The sequence continues at coordinate 54,502,706 of CM029023.1, read as the reverse complement.
TTCAATTTCACACCCTTCTCCTTTTGAGTATCGACTATGTAAGCTAAATACCCTACACAGCCCTGACTCAATAACTTCTTGACCTGCATCATCGTCATACATTTCATTTGTCTAGGCGATTTGCTATCATGAAAAAAATACCTTTGACAGAGTTCTAAGGTTTACACACTTCTTTTGGCAGTCGATTATCGCTCCATAACTAAATAACCAATCCATTCCCAAAATAACATCGAACTCTCAGAGTTTTATCGGGATTAAATCAACTTTCATAACATTCCCCTTAATGTTCACCCTACAGTTCTTGTATACGAACCTAATAGGAATCACTTCCCTATTCGCAATTTCTATGTTTAAAGGGAAATTCAACTCTTCACTAGGTATTTCTAACTTCTTAGCAAAATCATTAAATATTAACAAGCAAGTAGCACCTGAATCAAATAATACATATGCATTTATATCATTGATTGGAATAATACCTGACACGACATCTTTTGATTTCACCGCGTCCTGCATCGTCATGTTAAAGGTTCTTGCTGTGGGCTTATTTGTTAACGTTTGTCCAGTAATAGCCAGTGCACCTCCACTAGCATTTCCCTTGCTTCCAGCTGTCTCACCTGACTTCTTCTTTGGACACTCGCGAGCAAAATAATCCTTTGACCCGCAGGTGTAGCAAACATTCTTCTTGGGTTGATTGTAATTTGGGGCGATGTGACCCTCCTGGACGCAGTTGAAGAATACTCATTTCCCCATAAAGCACACACCCTTGTGAAACTTTCTGCATGTAGCACATGCTTCGAACTTCTTCTTTTGCTGGCTTCCTTGTAGATTTCCAGCTCCCCCATTCACATTCCACTTCCTCTTCAAACTGTTGTTGCCAGTTCCACCATTATTACCTCCACCATTCTTAACTTCACCTTCACTCTTCTTCTTCCTCTGCTCTTGGTTATGTTTTGTTACAGCCTCGCCTCCACACTCAGTAAGATTTGCCTTCTCCATCACCGCTGTACAACCAGGGCTTCAATCCTTGTTCAAACCTCTTCTCCTTGCGTTCGTCCGTGCTGACTTGATATGACGCAAACCTCACCAACTCGTTGAATTTAGCGGCATACTCAGACACCGTCATCGTTCCCTGCTTCAATTCCAAAAACTGCACTTCTAACTGACTCTTCGAACTCTCTGGGAAATAGGTCTCGAAGAACAATTCCTTAAACCTATCCCAAGTCATCACCCCTGGCCCTTCACGAGTTTTATTGGCCTGCCACCAATAACTAGCCTTCTGATCATCCCTTACCCTAGCGACATCAAACACCTTTTCTATCTCCATAATCCAGGTTTGTGCCTCCACTAGATTCATGGACCCACGGAATTCAGGTCGTCCAACAGCCTTGAAATCCTTAAACGTTGTACCTTGGTTCTGTGTTTGATTCTGCAACGCTCCTGTCAGTAGCGTCACTAGCCGCTGAACAGGGTTTCCTTCGACATTGTTGTTGTTGTTTTCCTTAGTGTTTCTCTGTCATGGTGGTTGACGTCTTGGAGACATTTTCTGTTAAAATACACCCATTAGCTTCTATTCACCCTTTAAAGTATTATATACTTAAATTGCACATCATAAGAGATTATCACGTAACACATAACACTTTGAATAAATCAATAACTTTTATTCATTCATCATCTTTCAAAAACATCAAAACAATAGCATCACTGTTATTTACATTACTTTCCTGAACTATAACAGTTGCAGGACAACATCATCATCATTTATCCCAACGGTTATATCGTACTCGGGATTTACAACTTATTTACTTCCTAACAACATATCAGCTACGATGTCCTACTAAGATACTCCGTAGCCATTTTACATTCTTCTTCCATAATCCGGAACATTGTTCGACGATCTAACACGTACGATGGCAGAGTCTCGAACTGAATAGGATAACCCATGACCCGATCTTGAGCTCGATTGATCACGGCGTTGAATACGTTATTCATCTCCTCCATCTTCATCCTTTTTGCTTATGCGTCTCTTCCTGTTATCCCGGCTCGTTGATAAGCTTCCTCGTACGCGTCTTCGGCTCTTGCCCTCTTAGTCGATTCCTCCCTCAACTTGTTCTTCAGCTCTGCAATCTCCACTGTCATTCATGCATTCTCTTCTTCGGTGTGAACCAGCTTCTCTTCGACATTACTCAGACATTCCTCTAATCTAGGATCTCGTCATCCTTCTGTGCCATCAAGGTCTATTGTTCAGCCACTATCTCCTATAACTCCTCAACGGTATCTTAAAGTCCCACATTGCGGTCATACACCTCGTCGTACATACGGGCAGCTATCGAGTTAGGTGGAATCTCCTCCTCCTCGACCTCCTCATCCCCTGACTGTGGCAGCTCAACAGGGTCCTCCTCATCAGTCTCTATCTCATCCTCCTCATCATGTACTCTTTCATGCTCAACTACTGTGACCGACGGAACTATTTCCCGTGGCAGTAGTTGTTCCCAAATCACCTGAATATCTCGAGGCTCCTCCTCTCTAGCCTGACTGGATCCTCCTACATTAGCCATCATGTCAACCAAATTTGAAGTTTTAATTACTAATCATCACTACTCGACACTCACGAGCACATAAGTTATAAACACATAAGCACATAGTTGTTTTATTACTTCTTCCTTAAAACTCGATAAGAGTTTATCATCACTATCTTTTCAAAGATTAATTCCTAAGGCTTTTCCCCACCTAAGGTTCATAACCTAAAGCTTTGATACCAACCTGTGACACCCCCAAATCTAGGTACTTTTATTTTCACAAGATTTGGTGCTCACTATCCAAACATTCATACTATCTACCCAGAAAAAATAATATTTAACCATAATCCTCCCTTTAAATAGGATTACAACATTAATTCAAAAACATCCTAGGTTATCTAACCTTTAAACATCATTCAAGTGCGGAATTTAATTATTACATTACATCGTTATTGAAAGTCTATGATCGTAACAGTAAACAAAAGTACAAATCAACATCACTTGTACATTTTTCCCTTTCCTTTGCTAGTTGAAGGCTCATCTACCTTCTCAACTTTAGCTGCAATGAGTGTATAAATACGCAAGAGTGAGCAAAATAATTGCTCACTCGATACAACAATAAATCAACAGGAAAATAATAATAATAATTGCCAACGAATAGGCTCATCAAGTCTGAATAGTACTCCAACAATGATAATCAAAAATTGGAATCCAAAATATGGAATATATATAACTGAGGGTCATAAGACCATGAACTAAGTCCACAGTTGTGAGTAATCTTTCAACTCCAACTTTAACAGTCATAAGACTATAAGGACTACTCGTACTTAGGGGGATCAACCCTTCGTACAATGTATTGTGCACAAATATTTTAATGCTACACATAAATTATCCCCTAATACTAATTGGGTTGTTCATCCCAGTATTTAGACTACAAGTCCGCACCAAAGAAAGTTTGGTTTGGATAAGTTTTCAAGGGAAATTGAAGTTTAACGAACATCAACTAGAGGACTAGTTGAATCAATAGTGTTTGATAATCACAACAGATGTTTAATAACAACATAACATAGAACAATTGAGAATCATAAATGAACTGATTATACATATTAAACTCATGCTTGAAATAACTATAGAGCATAAGTATTCAACAAAATGAATAAAATGGTAAACTTTTGCTTGAACAATCAATAAACTAAGCTTAGAGTTTTATAACATTAGAAATGAAATTACTGAACGTACATTAACTGATAGCAAGCTGGAAACTAAAAACTTGCCCAACAGGGTATTAACTTATGTAAAGAATTAAAACAGTTCAATAATAGAGACGAGAGTTCAAAAAATACGCTCATTATACAATAATAGAACTTAAGAAACTTGTTTAACTATAAACAAGTTAGAATAAATCAATCAAATGAATAACATTAGAGTTAAAGTTTGCTTGAATGAATTTTAGGAACAATTGACTTATTCAATACCAGTTAAGATAAAAAGCTTGCACAATCAAAAGAATAAGTTACACAATGTAATAATAGAACTAACTCAATGAAAGTGTAGAGTTAGAAAACTTTCTTAATGTAAAAAGGTAGGGTTTAGAAACTTGCCTTGAGCGTAAGCTATAAAATTAAACTCACGATCACCTACACATAATTTTAGAATCACAATACCTATTAGATATCCTAACATACCATTACTTGTTCATTACCATTTACATTTTAGAAACTCTAAGTGTTTTACTTCGCAACACTTGTCTCACTTTCATTATGTATACTAAATTATCACACAACGCATTCTTGATTTACTAATCATTTTTGTAACTTTGAAGTTACTAACCACCATTCACTATATTATGTTAACCTTAACATTACCCATTTAACATAGTAACATACTTTCAGACCATGTCATGTTGCTATCACAAATCTGCAGCAACAGCAGAACCAGAATCTCAAACCAGGCGCAGCTGCGCCGTTTTTTGCCTTGGCACCGGCGCAGCCGCGCCGATGCTCATACAGACCTAGAGAAGGCTAATGAACAGTAGCCGACTTTAGCCTAACAAACACAAATTTCACCCAATAGACAGTAATATCAACACGTAAAATAAATATAAGACAATCATAAACATGTCTACTAACATTTCCAACCACTTAGCACAATTTATCAACAACTAAAACTATTTTAATTTCTCAATTTTCATGTTTTTCGTATAAAACTCCATTTTTGATATTCATCCCAAAAACCATCACTGTGGATTCATTATTTGATCAAATCACTCCATTCAAATTACGTTATGCTCGTATCTCAATGTACTAACATATACAAACTTCAATTTATAACTTGACATACTAATTGACCACTAAAATTGATACTTACATAACTACATATGAAAATATATATATACTGACAAAATTTTTCTACTATTAACTGTAATTAGCATACGAATTCTTGTTTATGCATAAATTCTAGTACTATAAATTACATATAAATTGTAACAACTTAGTTTCTACAACAAGCCAAGAGAATTTGGATTCACAGAGTATATAGAATTTTGCCGTCAAACACATATCCATGCTTAAAATATAGAGATTATGGAACATACCTTTACTTTGCTAATACAATCGCTGCAAATTACTGAAATTGCTGTGAAAATTCTTAAGACTCTCTCTCAATTTTCACTGAAGCTCTCTAGGCTAGCAAACTAAGTTATGCGCAAAAACCAACTGAATAATAAGTGTAAACAAAAGAAATTGATACACCTTAATAATATTACTAAATGTCAATTCAGTTAATAACGTATATAATATAAATGTATTTTATTATTTTAATTTATTTTATTTGTTTATTTTAAATTTCAAAAATTAGAAATACCAAAAGCCATAAGGCTTGTTTGGCAAAACCATTTAATTTTAAAGAATTAAAATATTTAAGCCTTGTTTGGTAAAAACTAAATTAAACCCTTTTTAATTTATTTTAATAAACACTTTAGTTTATAATTATAATCACATACACTATTTTAATTAAATATAGCATTTTAGCAAATATCACAAAATTATAATTTCCATTATAACTTTATTTAATAATTTAATAAACCATCTAAATTATTAAATCAAAACAACAATAGACACATCAAATAAATATTTATATTATTCGATAAATATTTAATTTTATAATTTGAAATTTCGGATCGTTACAGAACATCAAAGACCTAGTGGCTTGTTATAGTCATTGAAAATTTCAGAGTGGAAATATGAGCATATCACGATGGACTTTGTGGCGGAACTTCCGACTAATCAGAAGGGGTATGATATGATTTGTGTAATAGTGGACCGGTTGACGAAGTCGGCTCACTTTTTGCCAATTAGAATTAAGTATAACTTAGACCAGTTTGCTAAACTTTATGTTAAGAAAATTATTTCCAAGCATGGAGTACCAGTTTCGATTTTGTCAGATCGTGACCCACGATTCACGTTGAACTTTTGGAGAAGTCTGCAAGAACAGTTGGGAACGCAGCTGAAGTTGAGTACAACATATCATCCACAAACCGATGGACAGAGCGAGAGGGCAATTTAGACGTTAGAAGATATGCTAAGATCTTGCATCATGGATTTCATGGGTAGTTGGGATGATCATCTACCATTAGTAGAGTTTGCGTATAACAACAGTTATCATGCAAGCATAGGTATGCCGCCTTACAAAGCCTTGTACGAAAGAAAATGCAGAACACAATTGTATTGAGATGAAGTGGTAGAACGCCGAATGCTAGGACCAGAATTGGTGCAGCAAACAACAGATATATTGAAGCTAATACGGATGCGATTGGTAGCAGCTCAAGACAGACAAAGGAAGTTTACAGATTTACATCTAGTAAATAGGGAGTTCGAGGTAAGCTCGTACGTATTTCTGAAAGTATCTCCCTGGAAAGGAAATATACGCTTTGGAAAGAAGGGAAAGTTAAGTCCCAAGTTTATAGGACCTTTTGAAATATTCAAAAAAGTGGGAGAGGTAGCTTACATGGTAGCGTTACCTCCAGACCTAGAACGAATATATAACGTGTTTCACGTATCTATAGTACGTCCTTATAAGCCTGATTACAAACACATAATAGAGTATGAGCCGATTCATATCGAGAAGGACTTAACATATGAGGAGATGCCGGTTCAAATCAATGATCGAAAAGAGCAAGTTCTACGAAACAAAGTTATACCGTCTGTAAAGGTGTTATGGAAGAACCAAGATGTCGAAGAAGCAACGTTGTAATTAGAAGAAAAGATGAAAAAGAATTACCCTCATCTGTTTGTGTAATTTTTTTTAGCGAGATTTTGGGGACAGAATCCTTATAAGGGGGAGAGAGTGTAACGCCCCAGAAAATCGAACCATTTGTAAATACTTTAATAATGAATAAAATAATATTATTTGTTATTATTATGTGTTAGTAAGATGAATGTCGTTCTAGAACCTAGAAACATTGGAACGTCGTAGTATTTTAACTATGTGAAGGAATTAAAATGTTTGAATTTCCAAGATGAAAATAAAAGCTTTTCGAAAAATTTTCTGAAAAACACTATTCATCATTTTCCGCTCGGGAATTATTTTTGAACTTCCGAGAAATACTTAACGTTATAATATCAAGGTGAGATAGATTATGTAATAATAATGTAAGTATGATAAATAAAATATTTCGCATGCGGACTTAATTTAAGAACGTTAAGAATTAAAGACTAATGAAATGAATTTGTGCAATCTTGTAGGAAGTACAAGTCCAATAAATATTAAGGGGCAAGCCCAAGATGAAATAATGAGTAAGCCCAAGGGTTTATTAATGTAAAGCCCAAATGGTTGTTAGTGAGGAGTCCAAGTCAATTGGTAATACAAGCCAAGGTTAAGTTAAGTTAATTAAATCCAAGCCAAGCTAGGATTCATTGGGTTGCAGTGACCCATGGGGTAACCCATGTTAATGTGGTTAATCTTGGTGACCAAGACATTGGAGTAATGGCCAAGATATAAGTGTAATGATCAAGTAAAAGATAAGTGTTGTGATTTGCAAGTAATGAATAGTAAGGAGGTGACTTAAGGAGGTGGGATGACATAATAACTAAACTACCCTAACCTTGTGTTTTCTATAAATAGGAGGCGTTTGCTAGTCATTTGCTACTTGTTCAAGACACCAACAACTTCCAATACAAAATAACTTATTAGTTAGAGAGAATAAGCACTATTAAGCTTAACTTCCATTGTTAGATTTCCAATAAGAAGAAGTTAGTCATCAAAGGTAAATGATCTTATCTCTTCTATCTCTACCATTGTAGGGTTATAAGAGAAGTGTAATTTAATGAACATGTATGTTAAGAACTTATAAAGATTTGATAATCCATGGACTTAAGCCGTATAAGTTATAAACTTATGAAGGACATTGATGAACTTGTCATAGGTTTAACTTAAGAAGATAGTGTGATTGTGAAGATGTAACGATGTTGCTTAAATGACTTAAATCAATAATAAGTCATAAGGAAATGAAATCATATATTGTATAATTTGTTAAAGTTATGAACTTATGAGGAGTAAGCCATAACCTAATTTAAAGATACGTGGTTATAATATGTAGGTTGAGATGTCTAATTAATGGATTGAATCTATTTGGAATGATGAACAAATCACTAGTAATAACGTTTTGCCGGAATTCACACGATTGGACAATAATCGTCGAATTCGTGAAATTCTCGGAATGGAAGTCGTATTTTGTGTTTGAACTCAGAAACATTGGTTTTTGATGGAGTCAAGTCGTATTTGGCATTATAGAGTTGTGGACTCAAAAATGACCGGATTCTGACTTAGAACGAAGAAATGAGCGTTGAACGTTCACGAACATTTATCGTTTTCGTAAAAAAAAGGACTAATAGGTGAATTTTTAGTTAACAAAATCAAATAGATGAAATTCTTGCATGAACACATAGAGCATGTAATTTGTGAACCGTAGGCTCTTGAACGAGCCAATTCGGACTTATAACGAAGAAGTTACGAGCCCGGGAGTTTCACATAATTTCAAGTCTGTCAAAATTTTCTGGTGGCCAAATAGCCCGCGCCGCAGCGCCGAGCTTGGCCGAGCAAAGCTATCACCTACTGTTAGTTGGCGCCATAGAGCGGCCATAACAAAGGAGAATCGCACCGCAGCGCCGAGTCCGGGTTTTCTAGCACTAGTACATGGCGCCGTAGCGCGGCACAGAGAGGGATTGATGGCGCCGCAGTGCCAGTCCTAGGGTTTTCATAGAGAGGATTGCTTATGAAGATAAAAAGAAAGAAAACCTAATAAATATGAAGTAAAATTGGCAATACATTGTTAAAATCTCAAGTATGATCACTTAGGGTTAAAGTAAATCAATTGTATATGAACGTAAGAATGACGTAACGGAAAGCCGGGACCAATAATAAATCTAATATGTAATTAGATTGAGAAGAAGGACAAGATTCTTTAGGAACCATGTGTGACATCCCAGATTTTTAGAAATTATAAATGAGAATTTTATAAAGAAAAGTATTATTTATGAGATATGTTGGGTGTGAGTATGTGTATGTCATATATTGTAGAATATGTGAATTGATGTGAAGAGAATGTTATATATTAATTTTAATATATATAAATATTTAATTGAATTATTTATTGAGTTAAATAAATAAATTTTATTTTGATTATAGAGTAATGTAATTAAGTGTAGCAGATTAATTAAATGAATATTTAGTATTTAATTTAATTAATATAATAATTTTATGTTATAGTTTTAATTTAATTGAGATAATTAAATTAGATGAGTTATGTGATGATTGTTACACAAAATTATAATTAACAAGTAAATATAATTATGGGACAATTTGATGAGATTGATTGATGTTAAGCTATTGATTAATTAAAATAATGAGTATTTGCCAAACATGGTCTTGGGTTTTTCAAGTTCAAATTGGTGTAACCTATGTATTAACTAGTAATTATTATATCTAATAATTACTAGGAGTTACATATATTATATATTACTAGTATTGTATATTATATGTATATACTACAAGTTAGTATGTTAGTTTTAGAAAACAAACTAAAGAAAGAAGAAGAGAGTTAGAGAGAGTTGTAGGAGAAGAAGAAGAGGAAGAAAAAGAAGAAGAAGGGAAAGTTTTGAGAAGACAAAACAAGCCCCATCATCATCATCTTCATCTCTCTCTTAAATTCATACTAATAAGACTATAATCTAAATTCCTTGTTTTAATTATATTTTATGTTCTTCAAAATGTAGGATAATGGTTCTATAGAAGTTGTATTGAGAAATCTAGAGAGATAGAGGAATTGAGATGAGCTAGAAGAAGAAGAAGAAGAAGTTAGAAGAAGGTAACTTCTAAACTCTTATTTAATCCTTGATTTTTTTGGGTAGATTTATGTTCTAGGATAGTAGATCATGCTTAATCTGTTTGTATTGGTTTAATCTTGGACTATCAAGAATCAAACAAGAGGATTCAAGAAAGAAAATGAAATGGAAAGAAAATTTGAAGAACAAAATTCGTAGGTTTTGAGTAATTGTGGACATATCTTGTGAAATTCATATCTCTTTGGGTATAATGAGTTAGAAAATGAGCCTTATAACAAATCGAAGATATGGAAGTAAGCTATATTCTGAAAGTGGAATCACATGAAAACTCCTTGTAGATTTCTCGCAATCTCTGTTTTAGTAAGGCTGGTCCGAAGGAAAAATAATCTGTCTAGAAAATCAAAACTGTTACGGTTTCTGACTTTGAAAAATTCATATAAATTCGTGTGTTTTGAATCTGAAGAAACTTAAAACTGCAAAGTTGTAGATATGGATGTTTACTAGCTATACTCGCGAGATTGAGCCATTTTATGGACCGGATCATGTCTGAAATAAATTGTTTAGCAATGATGTCCAGAAAATGAAATTTTTCTACACTAGTTGATGAATTGCAGAATCTGGTTTAGATGGATAAGGGTCTGACTTTAAGGCCTAGATGAGGTTGTAGTACACTGAGTAAGGGTTAATTTTAAATAAAAAGGAACAAAAACGGACATGTAACGAAGGAGATACGTAAAAAACGAAAACAACGTTTTGTTAAAGAAATTGTGAAGATGAGTTTTATAATTATGTTTGAATTAAGATTTTGGGTGATGGTATATTTTGATGATTAAAAATATGTTTTGACATATGTAATGAATATAGATATGTGTTATCATATTCTATGCATAATTAACCATTTAAGATCAAGAGTTGAGATAAGTTAATGTGTGCACATAACGTGCTCGATAAAATGCCTAAAAGTAATAGTGTTTCTAAACTTTGGTATACAAAGTGCCTAACTAATGGCTAATATTGGATATCTAAGTATGAAAAGATGATAATACAAGAATAATAATGGAAAGAAATCAAAAAAGGGAAATTTTTGATTTATGAAGGAAAATTAAACATGTAAACAATGTGTTGAATATGCATTTTTGAAACCAAATTGGTAAAATAAAATGGTGTGGTATATGCACATTAAACTACAAGTGAGATAGTCTAGCATGTGTGGTGATGAAAATGAAAATAAAACCGAGTTGCATATAAAATACAATTACATGTCTATAAAGATATTATAAAGGATAATAAGATAAAGTAAGGTCTTAGAATAAATTTGACCATAAGATTGAGTATTGATTTTATTTATTATCAATCTCGCATACAGTGTAGGTTGTGCAAGGATGCAAAGTATTAGCGTGTTGGTAAAACGCCGGTTAAGGCAAGTCTTTCAGTTTCTTTTTGCTATGTGAACTTGATGATGAACTACTTTAAAATTTTAGTGTATGATGTATTGTATATGTCAAAAGTATGAAATGTGAAAGTCAATCTATGACTATGATGATTGAACTATGAATGTTGATTGAGTAAGGAACTCAATCTTTATAGTTGTTATGTGAACTTAACATGTATGCTATGTTTGTTTATGACTATTCTTGTATGTTGAGCATGTTATTATGTGCTACGTGATTATGTGCTACGTGATGCATGAAAATTGTTAGATTTTGCTGAGCTGTCGAGCTCATTCTTGCAAATAATCATTTTTACAGATTCAAGAATTGAAGGTAATGCTATGTGCTACTTGATTGTTATGGATCAAAAGTGATATATGAAGATTTAATATCCTAGCTAAGTTGTTATTCTTGTAAACCATGTCTAATGTTTCGAATAATGTATTAATGTTGAATTTTAATATTGTTTTGCGAATGTAAACTATTGTAGTATTAAAATGATTCTGAGATATTTAGATGTAAAGGTTGAAGGTTTTGGGAACGAGGATAGTTTGTAATAGAAAATTTTAATTATTCCGCAAATCTCAATGGTTGTATTATCGTTTAATGATGTAAAATTAGAGGTTGAATGTATTATTAATGACCGAAGTCGAGAATTAAATTGTATGAATTTTGGGGTCGTTACACCATGTATGTTATTCATGACCTAATGTGTTATGTAATGTTATCATCTACTGTAGACACCTTAAAGACTTAAAGTGCACATGTTATAACTGTAGCAGACACTAAAGGCAAGTATTCTAACCCTTGTTCCAGTTTAATCTGGACAAGCTTTGTAATTAATGTATTCTTACGCATGAGTTAATGTCTGATGAAGTCAACACCGATTCTTTCAGCTAGACTTATCATATGTTGGTTTTCTTATAATCTATTAATGTAATGTCAATAAGTTACCAAACTAATATTGGTGTGGTTTTCAAAAGGAGACTAAGTATGCTAAATTGTTTTATCGTCAAACGACAGGCACGTGAGGTTGCATGAACATGTAGAGCATATAATTTGTGAACCGTAGGCTCTTGAACGAGTTAATTCGGACTTATAACGAAGAAGTTACGAGCCCGGGAGTTTCACAAAATTTCAAGTCTGTCAAAAAATTTTGGTGCACAGAGCTGGCGCCGCGGCGCCAGCCCAAGGCCAAATAGCTCGCATCGTAGCGTCGAGCTTGGCCGAGCAAAGCTATCACCTACTGTTAGTTGGCATCGCATCACGGCCATAACAAAGGAGACTCGCACCGCAGCGCCGAGTCCAGGTTTTCTAGCACTAGTACATGGCGCCGCAGCGCGGTATAGAGAGGGATTGATGGCGTCGCAGCGCCAGTCCTAGGGTTTGTATAGAGAGGATTGCTTATGAAGATAAAAAGAAAGAAAACCTAATAAACATGAAGTAACATTGGTAATACATTGTTAAAACCTCAAGTATGATCACTTAGGGTTGAAGTAAATCAATTGTATATGAACGTAAGAATGACGTAACGAAAAGTCGAGACCAATAATAAATCTAATATGTAACTAGATTGAGAAGAAGGGAAAGATTCTTTAGGAACCATGTATGTTATTCATGACCTAATGTGTTATGTGATGTTATCATCTACTGTAGAGACCTTAAAGGCTTAAAGTGCATGTGTTGTAACTGTAGCAGACGCTAAAGGCAAGTATTCTAACCCTTGTTCCAGTTTAATCCTTTGTAATTTATGTATTCTTACGCATAAGTTAATGTCTGATGAAGTCAACGCCGATTCTTTTGGCTAGACTTATCATATGTTGGATTTCTTATAATCTATCAATGTAATGTCAATAAGTTACCAAACTAATATTGGTGTGGTTTTCAAAAGGAGACTGAGTATGCTAAATTGTTTTATCGTCAAACGACAGGCACGTGAGGTTGCCATAACTTAAACGTATACACGTTTAATGAATGTAGTTTTGATCAACATAGAGTACTATAGGCTGATCACCTAGACGTGCTCGTAAGCTATGCCGAACTTATAGAATTCGTGCCGGGATGTCCTTTTCAAAGTACTTATGAAATGCTCATGGTCTTGGACCGGAATTGATGTTTTTCTGAATATTTTTTTTGTAAAACGTTTTTAAAGAAAAGAAGTGCTATTTTAAATTATCGATAGTAATTCATAACTAATGTTCGGTTATTGAAGATATACGATTCCTATGTTTCAAGCATGCTATTTTACTAGAATTGTTGTACTTGTTGAGCTAGTTAGGCACACTCTTGTTTGAACCATATGAATGCAGCTAAGATTGAACGAACCGACGGCTCCGACAAGGATAAAGGGAAGGCTAAGGCGAACCCGTAGATTACTTATGTAATAGTATAGATTTGTAATGATAATATTTGATATTATGACAAGGACAAATGTAATGGTTATAAAGAACATGGGGGAATGTTAATATTATTTTGAATATATATAAGACATATTTGTTCTTTTGAGGCATTTCAATTGAATGTTTGTGTGAACTGTAGCACCGTGCAGCACCATCTATTGGGTTGGAAGATACCTGGATTTGGGGGCGTCACAATAATTGAGCATGATTCAAGTTTAGAAGATGAAAAGATGTAAAAAGATTCTAGTTCTACAAATCAGGAATCAGAGGAATCAGCAGACTATTATGTTCTCTCTCCAGCAAGAGTTCGTAGAAGAATAGTGATGGAAGTCTTCGATGAACCAACAGTTGTACCACCAGAAAGATGGATAAGCTATGGAAACGAAAAACTCAAAGTTATAAGGATGACTACAGACGAGGTGTTTAACAACTGGAAAAATATGGAGTTAGACTGCACTACCATACTGTACAATCCTGATGATCTTTTGATGAGATGGTTCTTCTCATGGATGCCCTAGTTAAAGGCATATACTGATAAAGATGGGAGTTACTTCAGCTGGTGTTATTCACAGTTTTCGAACTTGGAACTGGTGTCTCAAAACTTTCCAAGAGTAAAGAAGTTTGCAACAAAGCTGATCAGAGACCAGTCTCATTTCAAGATCTATCGACATGCTGGTAACCACTACATTCCCTACGATTGTAGAGTAGGATTAGATGGCAGAAGGTGTATACCCAAGTTCATGATCGTAGAGTCCATCCACTCTACCATTGAAGATGATTAAACACAGATTGAGAAGCTCTACACTACTCAAGCATAAGTGTCTGATATTCCTTCATCCTCCAACAGTGATTAGCATTCAACGATTTATCAGATTCTCACTACTTTCAAAAAGCTGTCTAAGAATGAAAATTGTGGAGTCCAACTAGATGTTCAGCAGGAGGCTGACTAAACAGCAGATCAGACGGAGAATGAACAACCAGATGCCATATCATCTCAAGAGTAATAGTTACTAAAGAACTCTAAAGAATTGATTGAGGATATCTCTCTCATTGGTGCAGAAGTCAATGACATGTCAACAGGAGAAGACAATGAGTTATCCAAAAGGCTTCAAGCCTGCATCTCATACATATCCTTCAAGATTCAACAAAGGGATCAAGTTTTTCTAAAGGCTATGAATGATCAGAAGGAAAAAGCTCTACGAGCACAGAAGGCTAATGAAGAGCAAATTCTATCTCTTTCTGACAAGATTGACAATATGAATCAGCCTCTTTCCCTTTAACTTGAGCTAAGTCAACAAGAACTCAAGATTGAGGTTGGTAACTCATCTTACCTGATGGAGCAACTTATGTCAAACATGGAGCAACTTTCACAAGATATTAATGACAAAAAGGGGGAGAAAAGTGACATAGAAAGAGGCACTCAAGGAGGTGTAAGGTGAAAAGAATGAAGGAAGAAGAGAATGCCAAGAGCAGAAAGGCAAAGAAGGAGAAGAAGAAGACAGCAACAATAGAAGCAGAATCATCATCTAAGGGGGAGCCAAAGGATGACGATCCCATGAACATAGAATCTGAGGGGGAGCTAGACAAAGAAAAAGAGCATGCACCAGAACCAAGCCTCGAGCAAGATGAAACAATGGAGCATGAATCTGAAAGGGAGCAAAGAAAAGAAGAAAAATAAGAAAAGAAATATGAGTAGCAGAGTAGCTGATCAACAAACATCCTGGAGACACACATGGATCCAAAAAAAGGTAAATCACTATCTAGTTAGGTATGTTCTGGATCCAGGATGTAAAGTGTCATAATTTATGTAATCTCATATTATCATCAATGACATTCATGCTTATCTATTTTTGAAATACAGCTGCTCACTGTATATAGGATTCATTCATCTCATGCATATGCACTAATTGTTTTTGTCATAATGAAATAGGGGGAGATTGTTAGGAATATACATGAGAATGTTATTCCTATTTATATATGATTTGGTTATGATATAAATGAATGAATATGCAAGTATGCTTGCATTAAGGAAAGCTGTAAAGTCCTTTAATAGATAATAGGAATATATGTACAAGGACTTAGAGTGAATTGATCAAATATGTTAGGGTAATCCTAGCAAAATAGCTTTGTAAAGTCTTTAAAAAGAAATGATGTACAAGGACT
Source organism: Panax notoginseng (assembly GCA_016801055.1). Lineage (NCBI taxonomy): Eukaryota > Viridiplantae > Streptophyta > Magnoliopsida > Apiales > Araliaceae > Panax > Panax notoginseng. Next base: position 54,486,858 of record CM029023.1, on the reverse strand, counting down.
ATAAATATAGAAAGATCAAGCTTCTTAGGTTGATCTTTTGATGTAATAGATAGGCATGCCTGATCGTGGAACATTGCACTAGAATCGTAGTCTACCAAGAGAGTCAAGGAAAACTCGAGAACTATCAAGGCGGAATCGTAGTCTGCAAGATAGTAGATCTCGGACTTCGTAGTCTGTCAGGAGAGACGAGGAAGGATCGTAGTGTGTCGAGAAGAACTTTCTCAGAGATGTAGTCTGCTGAGGAAGTCATATTCAGAATCGTGGAGACAGCCTGTCTAAGAGTTGATCGAGCATCTGCCAGAGCCAAGTTAAGAATTATAGGCCACACTTGAAGTAGTGGAGTCTACTGATCGTATCAGAGGCAGAAATCGTAGTCAAGTCAGATCAGACGAGGACAACAAACATAAAGACAGAAATCATAGTCTGTCAAGATCTGATCTCGGAGTCGTAGTTTTTGCAAAACCAAAGCTAAATCGTAGTGTGCAGAACTAAGGCTTCAATAGAGGTGCTCATAATGTCAAGGCAGATTCATAGAGTTAACACGATTCTCAACAAATGAGCACTCCCATAATATCCAAAGTATGAAGCCTCTGGTCTTAGTTGCAAAGATACACTCAACGAATGGCATGCAAGCTAACAAAAGATCTAAGCACCAACCCAATCAGCATCCAAATTGAGTTGTGAAGCCATTCAAGATGAAGTCTTCCACAAGTCGATCAGAAGAAGACTTCAGTAAAAGTGACTGACTAAATAAAGTCAACAAGTGCAGTAGCTGTCAAGAGAACAAAAGACAATGATCTTGGGAGTAACCAGGATCATAGTGTTTTCCAAATAAAGCAGGAACTGATGCAGTTTACACAGAGATACTGGCCAGCTTATGAAGAACAAAGAAAAAGTGATTAAGCATGAGTCAGACCATTGATGATAAGTGAATGGGAGATCACAAGGAGAAAGATAGCTGGGCATGCTACAAATCTGATATGTCTTACTATTCAGAAGAGGCCAGAACAAGAAGTTAAGCTATCAGTTCTTGAGATCAGTCAAGGAAAATAGAAGTGTTGAAGCACTGCACAAGAGAAGGAAGAGGTGTTCTACATTAGAGATCCAATGAACACTCTTCAGAATCGTAGTGTTGTCTCAACCAGTCAATGAGCAACATTCAACAAGATACACTACGACTAGGACCACGAACATCTACATCAGAATCATAGAGTTCGGTCATCTGAAGATTGAAGCATTGGCACTGGTTTAATCTGAATATTGATATTTGAACGTTGCTAATTGAGAGCATCGATGCAGAAAGACAATTCCTGATGTTCTGATCTAGGAGTCAGAAAGAAGAAATAAAGATGACTACTTGCCTAACACACCAAAGTGACATCTCTGATGGGGTAGGTGAAATAGTAGAATATAGTGTCAAAAAAATGAAAAAGGGGATGTCATGTCACATCTACAGTCTACACCAAATAACTCGAGATCTGCAAAGTAATTCAAATAGCTCCCAACGATAATATTCCAACAGAAAGATGGGGGAGGAGTATATATCAGCTAGAGCTTCAAAAATCAAGAGATGCTAAGTTGCAGAATCGTTGAGTTGTTGGAATGCTATATTGTTGACTCTACGAGTTCCACCAAAACTGAACAGAATAAGTCTCAGTAGCAGTGAGACTACGAAGGTGGAAATGAAGCAGATTTGAGAAGAAATTGACCAGACTAAAGCTTCACTCAACAAGGATGGGAATGCCACTAAAGATGACATCTAAGCTGAGAGCCGAGAAGGCCAAGAAGATAGAATTCAGAAAAGTGGTAAAGCACAACGAAGATCCAGAAAGCCACTCTACGAATCACCATGAACTAAAAGCTGAAACAGAATAGATGCATAACCATGTCTGCATACCATTCAAGAAGGGTTCAGGGTATGCTAAGTGCCAGACGAAGTCTACCAAAAGCTCAAAGACTTAGCAAACCTAAATGGTGATGGTGCACAGCTGACATCAGAAGAAGATGGGATGAACAGTATAAAGATCAGCTGCACCAGAGAAGAAGTGGTCCAGACTCTATGCAGAATGCCAGGAGGACCACCTCAAGCTACTAAGTACAAAAGATGTTAAAGCTTCAAGACATCTTAGCAGCAAAGCACCAATAATAAGTAGCCAAGGCCTGAGGGGTCCTTGTGCTAAGGGACTAAATGAAGTTTCAAGCCTGCTGAGCTTGAAGAGTTCTTAGTGAACTGAAGTTCCAATGCTGCTGGCCTTGAAGGAATCTTAGTGATTCAGGGCATTGCCCTTCCTTTGTGGAATTCCTAGTGATTGAAGCAGAAGAGTGGATTAGGAGCTTAAGTCTCTGAACCACTTAAAATCCCTTGTGTCTTTACATTCAGTCATTTACTTTCTGTCATTTACATTATGTACCTAACTACTATAAATGTTAAGTATGTATTAACTGCTTACAACTACACTAACTCCACGAACAATGTATGTATGTTCATGAATATATCAACGAAGGGGATCTTTTACTTATTCCGCAGTGCTTGAAAAGATTCTTATGTTTGTCAAATGCTAATTCGTTAACAATACTAAATATACAGGAAAAGTATTTGAAATTAACAAGGATCTATTCAACCCCCCCCCCTTCTAGATCTATTGTGTGCCTACTGGGAACTAACATATCAAAAGAAATAAGTACGAAAGACACCACCAGAGGCTTCATCGCCAAAATATTCTTGTGAAATATAATCATCCGCCCATCCCAAACATCTACTACGAAATTTAATCCTCCCCCTCCATCCTAACAAATCTTGGGCATTCCGTCCTCCCTCCCAAGTTCGATGATCTCCATCTCAGGTAACACTTTTTCCCTCTTGAGATTTGGATCTAGGTTTAATTTTGTGCACAAATGGATTAATTGATATCGAAAAACATGGTTCAAACAAAAAACATTCTCTCTTTTAATTGATATCATCTTACCCTCTCCATACATGGTTCAAAAAAAACATTACAAAGAAAAAGCCCTAATTTTGGATTAAGTGTTTTGTTTTTGTTTTTTTTATACAGGTTTTTTTGGGCGCAAATGAAAACATAATCATTGAATGTATCTTTAAGTACAGAGATGAATGAACACATTGAGGATAATGATATGAATGATAATTTAGAATTTGATGAGTGTGTGGAGAGTGCAGTAGTTGTAGATGAGATAAAAGATCCGAAAATAGGTATAAAATTTGACAATATTGATGCTTCTGTAGAATACTACATTAAATATGCTAACAAACAAGGGTTCCCAATGAAGAAAAGATCTTCGAAAAAGGATGATGATGGGGAGGTTAATTATGTGGGTCTTTCATGCTCTCGAACCGGACAAACAGTAAGTAGTTCAAAGAATGCCTTAAAAGGCTCTAAACAGTAAAACATGATGTAAAGCTAAGATTAGGATTGTATTATGCCTTAATGGTAAGTGGGGAGCCTCACAAATAACCCTTGATCACAATATCATGCTTTGAGCCCAGAAAAATCTAGATTTTATAAGAAGAATAAGGTTATGAGGATGTACATTAGAAGGACACTTTAAGTTAATGATAGTGCGGGTATTAGACCAAATATAAATTTTAGTTCATTTTTGGTTGAAGTTGGTGGTCATGAGAATGTTCCATTTTTAGAGAAAGACTGTTATAATCATATTGAGAAAATGAGACGATTAAGGCTGGGTGATGGGGATGTTACGGCAGTTCAGAACTACTTTATTAAAATGCAAGCTAATAATGCTAATGTCTTTTATTCGATGGATTTGGATAAGGAGAGGAGGCTAAGGAATGTATTTTGGGCAGATGTTAAGAGTAGGGCAGCGTATGAGGAATTTGGTGATGCCATTACGTTTGACACAACATACTTGATTAATAAGTATGGCATGCTCTTTGCTCTTTTTGTTGGAGTGAATCATCATGGTCAGTCTACACTTTTAGGATGTGGATTGATATCAAGTGAGGATGTTGAGTCGTTTACTTGGCTTTTTAAATCTTGGCTTGCATGTATGAATGGTCACACTCCTACCACAATAATCACTTATCAGAACAAAGAAATGAAAAAGGCTATGGAAAATGTCTTTCCTAACACACGTCATCGGTGGTGCTTATGGCATATCATGAAGAAGTTACCTAAAAAATTACGAGGTTGTATTGAATATGAATCAATTAAGTATACGATGTAAAAAGTGGTTTATGATTCTTTGACTTGTGAAGGATTTGAAGAAAATTGGAGTAAATTCATTAAAAAGTTTACACTTAAAAAAATGATTGGTTGACTAGTTTATACAATGAAAGAAGTCATTGGGTCCCAACATTATTAAGAAATACTATTGGGTATTACATATTTAAATTTGATATTAAAAGTAATTAGTCATGCTTATATGTAAAGTCCTTCAAGGAATACATGTACAAAGACTTAGTGGTAGATCAAAGTTGTTAGGTTGATTTGTGATTTAATGTTTATCATTCTATAAATGAATGTATAGAAGAAAAGATCAAAGCTGTTAGGTTGATCAAATTTTTGAGATGTAATAAATAGGCATCAACAGAATCGTAGTTTGCCGAGCCAGGCAAGAGATTTCAGAAGCCAAGGCAGAATCGTAGAGCATTAAGAATCGTAGTATGTTTTCTTTGGAGGGCCTCTCCTAGAATCATAGAGTGGTCAAATGCCTACCGAGCCAAATCAAGTATCGTAGTCTGCAATCATAGTGCATGATTGTAGTGCATCATCTGGATCAAGCATGAATGTGGCAAGACACCACATGTCCATGATTATAGTGCATCATCTGTCTGCATCAGAAGCATCGAGCTTTGTCCATTTGTTTAAGAATAAATTACAACAAATGTGGAATGGATTATATACGTTGAGACTCTCGGGAATCCAAAAGATACAACACTCATCCTTAGTATATAACAAAGAAACGTATTGAAGAAGCTAAGGAAAGTACTACATGTCAGCTGAAAACACCTTTTCAGGTGTTATATGAGATAGCAGTCTGCTATGTCAGTGGACCAGACGGCTGGACAGAAGATTTTTAGGAAGTCACCATCAGTGCTCAGAAATGTCAAATACAATTAATGCTTCAACGAATGCCTTCAAACGGACATATCTCAAAGTCACCTTATATACAAATCAGATGCAGATGCAAGATGCAAGCAAGTACAAAACAAAAAGTTGAACACTCAACGCTTAACTCTACGATCTAGAAAGAAAGTTTGCTCAGCTGCTCAATTCTTTAGAACGCATGCTTAACAGCAATTGAGTAGCACACCCCAAAGAACTCAACTCTCATCAAGTGTATTCCAAGTCTGCTAGACTTGAAGAGTTCTAAGTGAACTAAGAAGTTCCAAGACTGCTGGTCTTGAAGGAATCTGTGAGATTCAAAGATTGTAAAGACATCCTTAGTGGATTTTCTACTCGAGGAGTAGAAGAGTGGACTAGGAGTCTTGAGTGCTCTGAACCACTTAAATTCTTTGTGTCTTTTATATTCTTATTTTAACTGCTATACTTGTTATAACTACCTGTTATCTATTAACTCAGTTTATCTTAAAGGTGAACAAACAAATCATATATTTCACTGAAATTTTTTTACAATATCTGACAAAGGATTTTGAAAAAGATATTTTAAAATATTTATTCAACCCCCCTTCTAGATAACTATTGTGCCTCTAGGAACTAACAATTGGTATCAGAGCAGGTTCTCTCAATCAGCCTACAAAGCTTGAGTAGATCCAATGGCACATCTGATAAGCGAATTAAAGACTGGAGGAGGTAGCAAACCACCAATGTGCAACAAAGATAAATTTTCCAACTGGAAAGTTCGTATGCAAGCATACATGGACTCAATAGATGAAGAGCTATTTGAAACTATCATAAATGGGCCCTACATTCTAACAAAGCTAGCACTAACTCCAGAATATCCAAACAGAGTTTAAATTAAAGTTAAAACATAGTGGACTGACAACGAAAAGAAAGTTGTCCAACTAGACAAAAAGGCCAAGAACATTATGTTCCAATCTTTAGAAGATGGTCTGTTTGAGAATGTGGTCAACATCAAAACTGCCAAATAAGTATGGGAAACATTGCTCATCATGGACGAAGGAACTGAAGAAGTCAAAGAAAATAAACAATCTCTTCTGACTCAACAATATGAAATGTTTGCCCATATTCCAGGGGAAAATGTCACTTCCACTTATGAAAGATTCAATGTTCTGCTCAACTCTCTTCGAGCTTTTGGAAAGATTTATCCAAACAAAGATCTGATCATAAAATTCATGAGAGCTGTACCAAGCAAGTGGGATGCCAAAACTACTACCATCAAAGAATTAAATAATCTCTATGAAATTACTATTCAACAACTCTATGGAAACCTTCTCACCTATGAACTGGAGTTGACTCAACGAGCAGAAACTCAATCTGAAGGAAGAAAGAAGGACAAAGGAGTTACTGTCAAAGCAACAGGTACCATCTCTAAAGCTAACACTAAAAATGACTCTGACTCTGAGGAAGATGACGATGAGGATATTGCAATGCTAGTAAGAAGACTCAAGAGGTTCATGCGTAAAGGCAGAAGTAGCAAACCTAAGAGATTTAACAACAACAACAGCCAAGAGCAGATAAATGACTTATGCTACAACTGCAAGAAGCCTGGCCATTTCATTACAAACTGCAACAAACCTCTTAGAGAAGAACTAAATAGGAAATCAAATTTAAAGAAAGGATTCAAAGGCAACAAGAGGCTCCAGAAGAAAGACAAAGGTCTTTTGGCCAGAGGATCATGGAGTGACTCAGACAACGACATAACTCCTGAGCCTGGAGATTATGAAGGTCCTTAGGTAGCAAATCTGTGTCTAATGGCCAAAAATGCAAAGGATAAGAAAAGCCCTGACAATCATGAAGTAAGTATCGATGAGGTATTTGACTTTAACTCTCCTGGTGTATATATTGATGATTTAAGAACTACACTACATGGCATAACATTTGATCTGCATCAATACATGAAATGGTTCAGAGTTCTGTCTAAAGATTATTCTCTTCTTCAAAAAGAGAAAGAGAAAGTTCAGGGAGAAATGGAAACAGTTCTTCTAAGTGCTAACTCTCTCTCTCTCTAAATTTGAAGCTGAGAATAAACTCTTAAAACAGACCAATAAACTTAATGCACAAAGAGAGTCAAATCTAACCTCTAAGATTGAGGAGCTAGAAAAGATAATCTTCACGTGGAATAGATCCTCTTCATCCATGGACTCCCTGATCTCAAGTCTGAGATGTGCATCTGACAGAACAAGTTTAGGTTTTGGGGAATCCACCTCAGAACCACATGTGAAAAAGTCAAAGGAAACTAATATCAGCAGTGCTTCAAACCTCAATAGAAGCATTGCATTTGTAAAATTCTCACAGAAGGAAGAATCATTCCATCCTTGCTCTTCTGATCCAATCTATGCTAAAAGGCATAACGGATCCCATGTTGGCATAGGGTTTAGAGAAAGAGAAGAGTAACTTAGTCACTACTCTCCAACCTCAAAGAATCGTAGAGTCGAGAAAAATTAACTCCACGAACCAACCAGGTGGGAACAGTAGAGTTAAGTTACATTCTTCACAAATTATGAATCATAAGGACACATTGAAAAAGAAGAATCAGTATAAAGGAAGGACTGCCAAAAATCCACTTAAGTCAAAATGGAGAAAAAATCCACACACACACAAGCATGCATCATGCTAGATGTTTTATATGTGATAAGATTGGTCATAAGGCTGCAATATGTTACAATAATCCTATGTATATCAAATCCAAAGTCAAGCAAATTTTGGTTCCCAAGGGTACTAACAAGATAGGACCCATGCAAGTATAGGTACCAAAATGAGAGCTTGAATCTCAATATAGGAACAGAGCTCCACAATCATAACTTAGTACCTGGACAGTGAATGCTCACGACACATGACTGGGAACAAAGCCCTCCTATCCAACTTCATAGAGAAAGAGGGTCCAACAGTCATCTTTGGAGACAATGGCTCTTACAAGACAAGAGGTTATGGCTCAGCTGGAAATGGTGCAGTATCCTTCAGCAAAGTAGCATATGTGGAAGGACTAAAGCATAATCTTCTGAGTATAAGCCAGCTCTGCGATAAAGGTCATCAAGTTACCTTTCTCAACAATCAATGTCAAGTTAGAGACCTGAAGACCTCTTCCATAAAGCTGACCAGAATTAGAGAAGGAAACGTCTACACTGTTAATCTTGGTCAACTGAGTTCTGAAGAGACAATATACTTTTTGGCTAAAGCCTCTGAAGAAATGAGCTGGCTATGGCATAGAAGGCTGTCTTATCTCAACTTCAAAAGCATGTCAAAACTGGCCTCCAAGGATCTAGTAGCAGGCTTACCCAAGCTCAGCTTTGTCAAGGAAAGGCTATGCAATGCCTGTCAACTTGAAAAATAAACTATAAGCACATTCAAAAGTAAAACTGTCAACTTAATTTATAAGCCTCTGCAGCTACTTCACATGGATCTATTTGGACCAATTCCAACAACGAGCCTTGGAGGGAAGAGATACTCATTGGTCGTAGTGGATGACTATACAAGATTTCCATGGGTGTTCTTTCTAAACTCAAAAGATGAAACAAGTTCGTAACTCATCAAGATGTTCAGGCTGGTGATGAACGAGAAAGGGGGGAAAATCAAGGCTATAAAGAGTGATCATGGTAGAGAATTTGACTTCTCTGAGATGGGTCAGTTCTGCACAGACAATAACATCAGTCACTGTGACGCCCCTAAATTCGGGTTACCCGACCCCCGAGTTTGGTGTTCACGATCCACAATATAATAACATCTAACTACCAATTCATATAAAAATAGTAATACAGAAGTTATTAACAAAGATTGTTAATACGTTAGTCCTTGGTTCTCTAACCTTAACATTACAATTATACCCTTTAGATATACAAAAAGGGTTTTCAAAACAACATAATATTAATAATGTTCATTATTCTAATTTTTCACTTTGCCTTTTTCTTTGTTCTTCTTCGCAGCACCATCTGCAACTTCGTCCCTAGCTGAAAAGTTTTATTTAGCAAGGGTGAGTAACAAGTTTGCCCCGCAAGTTAAGACATACAATAAAGGTATAGAAATTAATATCAAGTCTTCCCACATTCTCCACAATAATAATCTGATAATGAAAGAGCACAACGCTTTCAAGGTTTTCTACGATATTTAAATGAATAATCAAGAATTTATTCTACGAACTAGCAAAGTGGAATATTTTCCAGATTTATGTTGAGCTATTCGTTGGATCTTGAATATTTCTTCTCGGGTATATATTAAAGTTTTACTTTGACATATACGCAGATGTATTAGATAACCATAAAGATTAAATCATACCCCTCTGCAAGTACTTAGAGCCGACCAACTCCTTGTACCCTATATTATGCATAATACTTAAGTCGCGCGCAATGGTCGAATATATGACTAAAAGTGTTCCCTTTATATAAAAGGTTGTTCTTCTCAGTCTCAGAATCAAGATTTGATTTAACAACGAAATTCAATGATTTCAATTTCTATTTACTTATCAATCTAGCCAAAATAATTGGCATCGATCTGTCAATAACAATTGAATTCTCTTCTCGAATCTATCAAATTCTAACAAATATTCGTCTAGCCAGAATAATTAGCTAAGACATTTCTCAACATAATTTGACAATAAACAGGAATTATCTGTATTGTCAATATTAGCTTCTACGGATATGAATATCCAACAACAGTTATACTACGAATGTATATTTTACGAATCAGTAATTCAATTTGAATTATTAAACATGAACTAACTGCGAATAATCAACAATAAATTTTTGGACGTGGTATAATCAGCAATAATTAACCATTATAATATTTAAACAATATTAACTCAAGGTTGAGTTAGAAACTTTTTCTCTTTCGCTGTTTACAGCTACACAATAAACTTATCTGCGTTTGAAAGACCTATAACCAATAATATCGGTCTCACAATTAGCACAATAATTCATAACACGAAACACTGTAACTTACAGTCAATCTTCTCCTATACACATTACCACATAACCACATCAGTGTTTATACCCTATATAAACACTTAACAAGTCTAACTAGTTTGGTCTGGTTAGACTTCGGTCTCATCCCGGTGTTCTGGTCACTCTATCCAATAATTAACACCTTTATTGTCAATTAAATTCGGTTTCTAAGTTTCAATATTAATTTAGATAAGTCAATTATCATTAATAATATTTTTCAGAATTTTTTAATAATTTATAAGCAAGTACTATAATTTATAATAATTTTCAAACATCGAAATCATTTTTAAATGATTTAAAATCATTATTAATATTTTATAATATAAAAATATTACTGACATACTTGTCAAAATATTAAAGTTATTTTTAATAACTTTAAATATTTTTAAATCATCAATATTCTACTTAAATAATTTTTTAAATAATTAAAATTATTTTTAAATCATCACCATTAATATCTAAATATTAATGAAATTATTATCAAAATATTAAAAGTCATTTATTATAACTTAAAAATTTTTTAAAATATTTTTCTCATTTTTAAATAATTTTTAAAACGATAAAATTATTTTTAATTCATTTATTTAATATAATAATTAAATAAATCTAATATCATTAATATTAATTTATTAATGAGAATTCTCCAAAAATATTGAAAATTATATTTTATAATTCAAAATATTTTCTAACACTTTATTCTTATTTAAAATGATTTTTGAATCATTAAAATCATTTTTAACTTATTTATTTAATTTTATAATTAAATAAATATAATATCATTAATATTAAATTATTAATGAAAATTCTTCAAAAATATTAAAAGTTATATTTTATAACTTAAAATATTTTTAAATACATTTTTCTTATTTAAAATGATTTTTCATAATATTAAATTATTTTTCTCTAATTTATTTAATATACTAATTAAATAATTTAAATATCATTTTTATTCAAATAACTAATATTATTAATAAAAAATATCCCAAATAATTAAAAGTTATTTTTTAGAATTTAAAATGATTTTTAAAACCATTTTTGTAAGTTTTATAATTTATTTTCTATTTTTAAGCATTTTTCAGAATATTCAGAAAATAAAATAATTAAACCGTCGCTGTAGCCCTTTAGCGACACTAAGCATCGCTGTTGGTGTTCCTGAGCTCAAGAACACTGACAGCCGGCTTCACAGGAGCCTTACTTTGACCATTTATAATTGTTTGTTCTTGCTTGATCTGTCCAATCTAAAACTTAGATCTTGTAGTGTTTATGTAACAACACAATTATAACTAACAATCTGAGCTAAACATCAACACACTTTAAAGATTCAAGCCACCAAAGTCGCTGCCAGGGTGTTCCTGGGTTTTCTGGGTAACCTAGAAACCCAGGCAGTTGCATGCGGTCACTTTCTAGCCCAATTATTTAGGTGTTCTTATCATCAAATAGGTTGGTTATTGATCTAAACAGGAAGTACTTATGACAAAGAACAACGAAATAATATGATCACAGTCAAACTATAACACAACCACCAGATTTAATCTGGTCAAACCTTGTCAGACAGCTTGTTCTTCATGTTTCTGGAAAATCCCAGAAATGCAAATCAGTGCAAGTGACCTACTTTGACCACTTGCTAGGATCGATCTATTGATTGTCTATGGGATCTTAAGGCATGGGTATACAGTCCATATTACTAGCTACAACATGTTCATAACAACAACATCAAATCACTTAATACCTGACAGATCTGGGCTTCGAGAAATGTTGTCAAACTCGATTTCATACTTTCTGGGTTACCCAGATTTATACTCGGTCATGGTCGGTCAACCGACTTTGGCCGGTTATAACTCACGATCTAGACATCTGATGGCTGTACTACCACTTCCAGATTAAAGACAACATAACAAGCTACAGATCCAAAACTTAAAACAACTTAAATCATAAACACATAAAAATCTAGAGCGACTGACATTAGCTTGTCAGGCGATTTTAGAGTTCAAGAACAGTTTTGAAAAAAATCACTTTTTACCCATTTTGATGCTATGGATCTATGGTAGATCATCATAGATCACCATAAAACATCCTTTAGCAATATTCTAAACACATAAACACAAAATCTTTCTTAGCATTTAAGATCAAAAGGGCTTAGGGCTTTATACCTTTCTTGTCCAATGTTTGATCTTAACTCTCCAGATCTGACCTTGGTGTTCTAAGAGCTGTTAATGGGACTGATTCACTTAAGGAATTCGGAGGTTAGGAGAGAGAAAAAGTTTGATAGCAAAATGAGCAAAAGTTAATACTTTCTCTCCCTTTAATCCTTTAAATTAGATACATTGAATGTATGTAATGCAAGGTGTCCCCCTAGATTAGATTTGGCTGAGATAAGAGTCAAAAAGGCTAGCTTTAGTTGGTGAACAACTAAAAGTATTGGCCATTTTTACAAGTAACCTTACTAAAAAAATGTAAAAAAGGGTATTTTTGTCATTTGCACTCTAAATTTAATGGCATGATGGTCAATTATACAAACCCTTAGGGTTTAGCCCTAAAGTTCTAGCCCTTAGGTTTTAAAACTTTAGCTTTCTAGGATTTTCCAATTAGGGTTTTAATTAGAAAAAATAAAATTTCTAAATTACAATTAGGGTTTGTAAAATAGAAATTAAAATACCTAAAATATAATTAGGGTTTTCTAATCATATTTAAGTTTAATAAACACCTTAGGTTTGCCAATTAGAATTAGGGTTTCCTAATTAGGGTATTAGGATTCTCGACTATGAAATTAGGGTTTCCCAGCTTTCAATTAGGGTTTCTAACTGTACATTAGGTTTTCTAAATCTGATATTAGAGTTTCTAATCTCTTATTAGGGTTTATTAGTTTTAAACCTTATCTGATCAATCATTACTCAAAATCAACATACAATACAAACACGTTCTCATCAATAAAATTATTTTAATTATATTTTCTTTCGAATCCCTATCCAGAAATTAGGGTTAGAGTTTCTAAAGCTGTTAAGCACAACTCTACTCTAATTTCTCAGTCAATACACAAATTGACCAATTCTCACAGCTCGTATCACAGATACACAGCACAATATTGATAATTAATATTAATATTAAATAATAAAAAAAAATATTTGTACATTCAGATTATTCGAAATCCCGAGTTATTGCAGTCACAACTTCTCAGCTCCACGAACTCTATAGCAAAATGGGGCAGCTGAAAGAAAGAATAGAACGTTGATTGAAGCTGGAAGAACTCTAGTAGCAGCAGCTCGTCTTCCTGAATACTTCTGGGCAAAAGCTGTCAACACTGCATGATACACTCAGAACAGATCTCTTGTGCACTGTACGTTAAAAAAGACTCCCTATGAGCTATGGAGAGGAAGATAGCCAACTGTCAACTACTTCCATGAATTCGGTTGTGCATGTTATATTCTCAACAATGGAAAACAGTATTTGACTAAGTTCCAACCTAAGTCAGACGAAGGAATCTTTATCGGATATGCCACAGACAGTAAGGCTTTTAGTGTATTCAACAAGAAGACGCTAAGTGTTAAAGTCTCGATTCACATCATCTTCGATGAAACAGACTTAGACAAAATTGTGCCTCAAGACACTATGATCGATAACTCAGACACTACGAACGAGGTGTTTGAGCTCAACACCACGATCGTAGTCCCAAAAGATGAAATCATCGAGCCTGAAGAAGAGATCGTAGAGAGAACTACGCCGGACAACGAACCTCCACATAAAGAAGCAGAGGTTGATCTTGAAGAATTCAGACAAGAAGGCATCAGGACATATGTTCCAACAGGAAATAGATGGGCAAGAGATCACACTCAAGACCTAAACATTGGAGATCCAAATGCAAGAGTCGAGACAAGATCTGCCACCTAGAATGAGTGTTTCTGTAAGACCTCAAATTATTAATAAATAAATTTAAATTCCTCTATTTATTATTTTGAAATAGTAAGGGTTGAATTGATTAATGAGGTAAGTTATGGGTAAAATGCGCAAATATTTTAAATAAGCAAGTGGTTATAAAATATTCATTGTTGTTGGGGAATATTCATTTGGTCGTGGAATATTCTTCCTATCGGGGAATATTCGTACGACGGCGCAGTCTTTAGTGGGCCCCATAACGAAAAGCGATTGGATGAAAAAACGAGAAGTATAAGTTGTTTATAATAACGACGTAGTTGTTACCGTTAATACTGTTGGAATATCCGGTGGTTAAAACACAGTAATACGCGTTGTTGCACAGTAGCACACGGTATTGCACCAATTATTGATTCTTACGTAAGAAGGCACTACTCAATAATTGTTACAGTAATTACTGTTCAGTATTTAATTTTATTGATTCAATAATTGTTGCGTTGATATTTTATATTACTGTTGTTTCAATAATTGTCACTACACAGTATTTTCCATTATCGAAGCAATAATTCATATTATCTGAATAATATTATTAGATAACATTATTGGCAATGTCTAGAAAGTTCTGTCTAAGGAGAGGTTTGGTCACCTAATTGCGCGCCAGTAAGGAGAAATCCTTATTGGAAAGCCCCCTCTTTCTTGGGAACTGCCTGGTTGTCAATATTGTGATTCTGTAATATTATTTATGAATAATTAATTATTAATTTATATCATGAGAAAAATATTCATTTTATGTGAATATAGATGGAGAAAATTTTTAATGTGACAATTGTTGAAAATCGATATTTTATCTTTTCTGATAAAATAATATTTTATTATATTATTATAATATAATAATGACGATATTTTTATAATGAATGTGGGATATATGAGTATATGAGGAGGAAGAGTATTTTTGTTGTAAAAGTTATTTAAAACATGTTAAACATGTCTGTGGGCCCATTTCTTGACTGAAATTTGATTATAGCCTGTAGAATAGCTCGTTTATGGATTTCCGTCAATTTCTGTTTGAAATTTGGAAAAACTTTCTTCCGCAAAGTTGTAGGTAATGAAATTTCCTACGAAGAAGACATGTGGTTTGAATTTTTCTAACAAAAAGGAAATTTATTATGAATTATTGAAGTTCTGAAGTTCCAGAATAATTGATTTTTGAAGTTTTAAATAATTTTTAAAAGAAAAACGTTCTTTACAAGTTAAGTGGGTCTCACATGTGTTACAAATGGGCTGAAATTAGATTTCAAAGATGGGCGTGAAAATTTTGTAAATATAATAATATTTTATTAAATTTTCTACTTTGGTGTTCTAAGCATTTTCCTATAAATAGGGTGCTTAGGTTAGAATTAAAAATCACACCAGAAACTGAAGTTTTCTCTCTTTTTCTCTCTCGATATATTGAGCGTATTCTTGTGAGTATTTTAATACTTTGAGTGTTGCTATATGGTGCAAGTTCAAGTCATAGCCTATATCTGGTGTTTCAACTAGAAGTACTGTCTTTACAAGGTAAGAGATATTATATTTTTATATAAATGATATTATTTCTTCCAATATTATTATGCCGAATTATTGATCTGAATTTTTATCAAATTTGGAACTTTTTGTATCGGGGTTACTAGTTACGTATACGGTACTATTCACGAATACGGCACTATTCACAGAAAAATTAAATTTTTATTTTTCGTCCAAAATATCAATTATGGATACTAGCTTTGATTGTATCCATGTTTTGATCAGTCTTGAATTTTACTCCACTATGATTACTTATGAGGTATTTTTGGACATGGATAAACCGAAATACGAATCCTTAATATTTATTCTTTTGTTTCACTAGATTCGTTTTCTTTAACATATTTTTTTTCATCATCCTCAGTCCTAAATGATAATATAACTGAATATCTTTGGCCTGTAGTGCAACGATTAATAATTTTATGATGAATATCTTTGACCCGTAGTGCAAAGATGAACAGGTGTTGAGGTGAACATGACCAACTGATGAATATCTTTGGCCTGTAGTGCAAAGATGAATATTTGATTCCAGATATATATTGATTGATGTTACAGAGATAAAATAATGACGATGAACTTTTAAATTCATATATAAAAGATAGTAGATTTTATTTTCTACTTTACTATTCTAATGAATTATTATTTTCGCTGCGAATATTGATTTAAAATTTGTTGTCTATTGTATTCTATTAAATTTTTCCCTGTTGAGGACTAACGATAATTTGTTCTATATTATCTTAGTCATAATGTTCTTTACTGGGCTAGTTGAGCTCACCCTTTTCCTTTTTGTTCCATTTTTCTTCTCAAGAGGCGAGAATGTAGCGAGTACTAGTCGGGGGTGTGGAATGATGGTTCTAGAAGTTATTTTAGTAGTCCTCACTATTTTGTAAAATAGTGTATCAATAATTGTAATGAGAACTTATTTGAGTGTAGATATTATCTAGATGACAATATTTTTATTTTAAACTCACAGTTTTTATGTTGTATTAATAAAGTTGTAGTTGTTTCTGTACCATGTATTTTGACAACTCAAAATGGGTGTTGTATACCTATTTTGGGGGTGTCACAGTTGGTATCAGAGCTTAGGGATATAATCTCTGGCGGAGATCAGGGAATAGAACTAGGAGGGGAGAGACGAGTAAATCCTTCGCTAGTGTGTCCTACCTTATCTTATTTGTTGGTCGGTCATAATATAGGTGTATTATGTGATTTGTTAATTTCTTTAATTAACCATTGTTTTATTGCAGTATTTGAGAATAGCAACTGAGAATGTTAACAGTGGTGTAAATGAGACCGTAGAGACGCCTGTACTCACCAATGAGGAGAACATGCAACAGGCTGACAATGTTCCTTCTGTAAACAACACTGAGCAGACGATGAACGATAAGACGTTTAGAAGCTTTTTATGGTTCATGCAAAATCGAACGAGGGAGACTCCTGTTCAAAATACAGGTAGGAACAATGGCAACGCACAGCTAGTCACAGCCAAGCAGTTCAAAGAGTTGGGACCACCAGAATTTTGGGGAAAGCCGGATCCGATTAAGGTAGAGACGTGGGTCAAACAAATTACCAAGATATTCGATGTCTTGGGATGAACAGAAGGTTCCATTCGCCACCTTTATGTTCCATAATGAGGCAGATTACTGGTGGGAATCTGTGAAGCGTACCCATCCAGCCGCACTTAGCATGTCTTGGGAAATGTTTCAGAAACTGTTCATTGACAAGTACTTTCCTGAAAGTATTCATCATATGAAGGAGGTAGAGTTTATTAGACTGGAGCAGAATAACATGACGGTGTCCCAGTACGAGGTGAAGTTTGCAGAGTTGTCTAGGTTTACACCTCATTTGGTGGAGAATGAGGAACGTATGACGCGGATGTTTCTGAGAGGTTTGAAACCCGGCATACGTCAATATCTCATTTCACATAAATTTTCTCTCTATTCAGATGTTGTCAACAGGGCTCAATTATTAGAGCGAGATAAGTACGTTCAACCGAGGGACCACAACCAGGATCATACCGGTGACAGCAGTCATCAGAACAACGATAACCAGCGGAGAAAGAAAAATACGGACAAGAGCGACAACCACTCTGGTGGTAATCATGGCCATGAGAATAGAAGAAGCGAGTCGGGAGGAGATTTTAAAAAGAGGAGATTCAACAATGACAATACGAAGACGTCAGCACCAGCAGTAACTGGTTCCAATGGAGGAGAACAACCACCGGTCATATGCTATAAGTGCGTAAAAGAAGGACATATCAGCCCAAACTGTCCACAATAGTTTAAGGTATGTTATAACTGTGGAAAGGAAGGACATATCGCTCGAGATTTCACTGTAGCGAAACCAAGTCTAGTGGGGATGGTGACTCAAAAGGCTGTCCCAGAAAAGTCAAAGTCAACGGTTCCTGGAAGAGCGTTTGTTGTGACTGGTCAACATGCGAGGAACCCAAACGAGGTGATCACGGGTAAGCTAATCATAAATTCTTATGAAGTTTATACCTTACTAGATACCGGTGCTACCCATTCATTTATCTCTCCTGCTTGTGCTCAACGTTTAAACTTGACACCTGAGAAATTGGACTTTGACTTATCTGTTGAAACTCCGTTAGGAGAAACTTTCATCACATCCACTGTTTATAAATCTTGTTTGATCCAAGTTGGCACCATCACCTTATCTGTTGACCTTATCTCTTTTAAGATACTTGCATTTGACGTGATTTTAGGGATTGATTGGTTAACTACTCATAATGCCAAAATTGATTATTTTCGTAAGGTTGTTAGTTTTCATATTCCTAACCAACCTGCTGTGCGAATTCAAGCAACTAAGCCATTAAAATCAATCACTATTATATCAAGTCATAAAGCTATTCGTTTATTAAAAAATGGATGTCAAGCTTTCTTAGCCCATGTTATGGATTTGAATAAAGACACGTCATATTTGAATAATATTCCTGTTGTTATTGACTTTCCTGACGTATTTCCTGAAGAACTTCACGGTCTACCCCCAGAACGTGAAGTTAAATTCTTTATTGATCTTGAACCTAGTACAAAGCCCATTTTTAAAACCCCATATCGAATGGCTCCTATTGAACTTCAGGAGTTAAAGGTCCAACTACAGGAGTTGTTGGACATCGGTTTCATTCGTCCTAGTACATCTCCTTGTGGTGCTCCTGTTTTATTCGTAAAGAAGAATGACGGGAGTATGCGACTTTGTATCGACTACCGAGAATTAAACCATGTCACTATCAAGAATAGGTATCCGCTACCTCGTATTGATGACCTGTTTGACCAATTATAAGGAGCACAATTCTTTTTAAAAATTGATCTTCGTTCTGGATATCGTCAGCTGAAGAATAGAACTGAGGATATTCCAATGACTGCCTTTAGAACTCGGTACGGGCTTTATGAATTCTTAGTCATGTCTTTTGAATTGACTAATGCTCATGCAGCTTTCATGGATATGATGAATCGAGTATTCAAGAAATATTTGGATCAGTTCGTTGTTGTTTTTATTGATGACATCCTCATATATTCTAAAAGTCATGAAGATCATGAGCACCATTTGAAGCTGGTACTCCAAAGGCTTCGTGAAAACAAGTTTATATGCCAAGTTAAAGAAATGCGAGTTCTGGCTTGAGGAAGTAGCATTCCTTGGGCACGTGGTGTCAAAACATGGAGTATCTGTTGACCCGGCGTAGATTGAAACAATACAAAGTTGGGAACAACCGAAGTCGGTGACCGAAGTACGTAGCTTTCTGGGCTTAGCTGGTTATTATCGGAGATTCGTGGAAGGATTTTCTCGAATCGCTACTCCATTAACTCAGCTGACTCGGAAAGATATCAAATTTGTATGGAGTGAGGAATGCGAGAAGAGTTTCCAAGAGCTTAAGAGGAGACTCATTTTGGCACCTGTTTTGACCATACCATCTAGTTCGGATGGATTTGTTATTTACAGCGATGCTTCAGGCAAAGGGCTAGGATGTGTTCTCATGCAACGTGGAAAAGTTATAGCCTATGCCTCGCGACAACTTAAAGAATATGAGAAGAATTATTCTACTCATGATCTAGATTTGGCAGCAGTCGTTTTTGCGCTAAAGATATGGAGGCACTATCTATATGGGGAGAAAGTGGAGATATATTCAAACCATAAAAGCCTCCAATATTTCTTCACCCAAAAAGAACTCAACGTGCGGCAATGACGTTGGCTTGAGCTGTTGAAAGACTACAACCATACCATTCAATACCATCCTGGAAAAGCGAACGTGGTAGCCGACGCATTAAGTAGAAGATCATACGCGGGAACGAGTGCGATGTTGTCAATACAAAGGCCTATTTGGTGTGATTTACAAAAGATGAAGATAGAAGTCAAGACTTCGGGGACCCATGCAATGATGTCAAGTATACGTATAAAACCAACTTTAATCGAAAAAGTTAAAGTTGCTCAATCCACAGACCCGGAGCTGATGCGTATGAAGAAGAAAGTGCAAGAAGGTGCTATTCCAAAAGCAAGAATCGATGAAGAAAGAATACTTCGAGTCCACTCCAGACTTTATGTTCCTAATGATTCTGATTTGAAGTACAAGATCATGATGGAGGCACACAATACACCATTTGCAATCCATCCTGGAAGTACCAAAATGTATCGTGATCTTCGACATACATTTTGGTAGAACAATATGAAGAGAGATATTGCAAAGTTTATCTCAAGGTGTTTAACTTGTCAACGTGTAAAGGCGGAGCATCAAGTGCCTAAGTGTCCATTGCAACCGCTTGAGATTCTAAAATGGAAGTGGAAACATATTACCATGGATTTCGTTACGGGTCTTCCTACGGTTTTTCAAGGTATAAATGCTATTTGGGTTATTGTTGATAGATTAACTAAGTCTGCTCATTTCTTGCCAATACGAGAGACTTATTCCCTTGAACGTCTTGCTCGTATGTATGTAAGTGAGATTGTGAGATTACATGGCATGCCAGTATCCATAGTTTCGGATCGTGACCCAAGATTCACTTCAAGATTTTTGGGTTAGCTTGCAGAAAGCTATGGGCACGGATTTACGATTCAGTTTGGCATACCATCCTCAAACGGATGGGCAATCAGAGAGGACTTTTCAAACTCTTGAAGATCTATTAAGACTCTGTGTCCTAGACTTCAGAGGCAGTTGGGATAAGTATTTACCATTAGTGGAATTCTCCTACAATAACAATTATCAGGTAAGTATAGGTGTGGCTCCATTCGAAGCATTGTATTGACGAAAGTGTTGCTCTCCAATATGTTGGGATGAGGTGGGTGAAGCAACATTGTTGGGACCCGAGTTGGTACGTATGACTACAAAAAAGATCTAAACGATTCGATAACGTATACAAACGGCACATGATCGACAAAAGAGTTATGCGGATCTTCATCGAAAAGATGTGGAATTTAGTATTGGGGATCATGTATTATTGTGTGTTGCTCCATAGAAGGGAGTTACTAGATTTGGGAAGAGAGGAAAGCTCAATCCACGATTTATTGGTCCATTTTAGATTCTTGACCAAGTAGGAAATGTGGCCTATAGACTCACGTTACCTCCAAGTATGTCTCGTGTTCATAATGTTTTTCATATATCTGCGCTACGTAAATATTTGAAAGACCAAAACAACGTTATTGAGTTAGAACCGGACGAGATAGCCAAAGACTTAACGTACGAAGATGTATCTGTCAAGATCTTAGATAGGAAAGAGCATGTACTACGCACAAAGGTCATACCACAAGTTAAAGTTTTGTTGAGGAACCATGTTATTGAGGAAATGACCTGGGAGTTGAAAACGGAAATGAAAGCGAGGTATCCTCATCTTTTTGAAATATCAGGCACGTACGTCAATTTCGAGGACGAAATTTCATAAGGAGGGGAGGTTGTAAGACCCCAAATTATTAATAAATGAAATTTAAATTCCTCTATTTATTATTTTGAAATAGTAAGGGTTGAATTGATTAATGAGGTTAGTTATGGGTAAAATGCGTAAATATTTTAAATAAGCAAATGGTTATAAAATATTCATTGTTGTCGGGAAATATTCATTTGGTCGTGGAATATTCTTCCTGTCGGGGAATATTCGTACGACGGCGCAGTCTTTAGTGGGTCAAATAACGGAAAGCGATTGGATGAAGAAAATGACAAGTATAAGTTATTTATAATAACGACGTAGTTGTTACCGTTAATACTATTGAAATACCGGTGGTTAAAACATAGTAATATGCGTTGTTGCACAGTAGCACACGGTATTGCACCAATTATTGATTCTTACGTAAGAAGACACTACTCAATAATTGTTACAGTAATTACTGTTCAGTATTTTATTTTATTGATTCAATAATTGTTGCGTTGATATTTTATATTACTGTTGTTTCAATAATTGTCACTACACAATATTTTCTATTATCGAAGCAATAATTCATATTATCTTAATAATATTATTAGATAACATTATTGGCAATGTCTAGAAAGTTCTGTTTAAGGAGAGGTTTGGTCACCTAATTGCGCGCCAATAAGGAGAAATCCTTACTGGAAAGCCCCCCTCTTTCCTGGGAACTGCCTGGTTGTCAGTATTGTGATTCTGCAATATTATTTGTGAATAATTAATTATTGATTTATATGATGAGAAAAATATTTATTTTATGTGGATATAGAAGGAGAAAATTTTTAAAGTGACAATTATTGAAAATCGATATTTTATCTTTTCTGATAAAATAATATTTTATTATATTATTATAATATAATAATGATGATATTTTTACAATGAATCTGGGATATATGAGTATATGAGGATGAAGAGTATTTTTATTGTAAAAGTTGTTTAAAACATGTTAAACATATCTGTGGGCCCATTTCTTGACTGAAATTTGATTATAGCCTGTAGAATCGCCTGTTTGTGGATTTCGGTTAATTTCTGTTTAGAATTTGGAAAAACTTTCTTCTGTAAAGTTGTAGATAATGAAATTTCCTATGAAAAAGACATGTGGTTCAAATTTTTCTGATAAAAGGGCTATTTATTATGAATTATTGAAGTTCTGATGTTCTAGAATAATTGATTTTTGAAGTTTTAAATAATTTTTAAAAGAAAAACATTTTTTACAAGTTAAGTGGGTCTCACATGTGTTACAAATGGGCTGAAATCAGATTTCAAAGATGGGCGTGAAAATTTTGTAAATATAATAATATTTTATTATATTTTCTGCTTTGGTGTTCTAAGCATTTTCCTATAAATATGGTGCTTAAGTTAGAATTGAAAATCACACCAGAAATTGAAGTTTTCTCTCTCTTTCTCTTTCGATATATTGAGCGTATTCTTGTTAGTATTTTAATACTTTGAGTGTTGTTATACGGTGCAAGTTCAAGTCATAGCTTATATCCGGTGTTTCAACTAGAAGTACTGTCTTTACAAGGTAAGAGATATTATATTTTTATATAAATGATATTCTTTCTTCCAATATCATTATGCCAAAATATTGATCTAAATTTTTATCAAATTTAAAACTTTTTATGTCGGGGTTACTAGTCACGTATACGGTACTATTCACGTATACGGCACTATTCACGAATACGGCACTATTCACAGAAAAATTAAATTTTCGTTTTTCGTCCAAAATATCTATTATGGATACTAGCTTTGATTGTATCCATGTTTTGATCATTCTTGAATTTTACTCCACTATGATTACTTATGAGGTATTTTTGGACATGGATAAACCGAAATACGAATCCTTAATATTTATTCTTTTGTTTCACTGGATTCATTTTCTTTAACATATTTTTTTTTCATCATCCTCAGTCCTAAATGATAATATAACTGAATATCTTTGGCCTGTAGTGCAACGATTAATAATTTTATGATGAATATCTTTGACCCGTAGTGCAAAGATGAACAGGTGTTGAGGTGAACATGACCAACTGATGAATATCTTTGGCCTGTAGTGCAAAGATGAATATTTGATTCCAGATATATATTGATTGATGTTACAGAGATAAAATAATGACGATGAACTTTTAAATTCATATATAGAAGATAGTAGATTTTATTCTCTACTTTACTCTTCTAATGAATTATTATTTTCGCTGCGAATATTGATTTAAAATTTGTTGTCTATTGTATTCTATTAAATTTTTCCCTGTTGAGGACTAACGATAATTTGTTCTATATTATCCTAGTCATAATGTTCTTTACTGGGCTAGTTGAGCTCACCCTTTTTCTTTTTATTCCATTTTTCTTCTCAGGAGGCGAGAATGTAGCGAGTACTAGTCGGGGTGTGGAATGATGGTTCTAGAAGTTGTTTTAGTAGTCCTCACTATTTTGTAAAATAGTGTGTCAATAATTGTAATGAGGACTTATTTGAGTGTGGATTTTGTCTAGATGACAATATTTGTATTTTAAACTCACAGTTTTTATGTTGTATTAATAAAGTTGTAGTTATTTCTGTACCATGTATTTTGACAACTCAGAATGGGTGTTGTATACCTATTTTGGGGGTTTCACAGTTTCTATCTAAACTTTATGTCACAAATGGAACCCAAGAAGATAGAAGATGCTATGGAAGACTCAAGTTGTTTAGAAGCCATGCAAGAGGAACTAAATTAGTTTGAAAGAAGCAGAGTATGGAGATTAGTTCCAAGACCAAGAAGCCACCCAGTTATTGGCACCAAGTGGGTCTTCAAAAACAAGATGGATGAAGATGGGGTAATAACAAGGAACAAGGCAAGACTAGTAGCCAAAGGTTAGTCCTAAGAAGAAGGCATCGACTATGACAAGACCTTCGCACCTGTTGCCAGATTAGAAGCCATCAGGATATTCCTTGCTTTTGCTGCCCACATGAAGATCAAAGTCTTTCAAATGGATGTCAAAAGTGCATTTCTGAATGGTGAACTTCAAGAAGAGGTATATGTGGAGCAACCTCCAGGTTTCATCAATCCAACTCTCTCTAATTATGTCTGTAGATTAGACAAAGCCTTATATGGACTTAAACAAGCACCTAGAGCATGGAATGAAACACTAACCAACTTTCTTATTGAAAATGGTTTCACTAGAGGTAGAGTAGATACCAAATTATTTCTTAGAAAGCACAAAAACAAAGTCCTATTTGTCCAAATATATGTTGATGACATTATCTTTGGCTCTACTGATGAAAACTTGTGCACGAGATTTGCCAAGCTTATGCAGAACAAGTTCGAAATGAGTATGATGGGTGAGCTGAATTTCTTCCTTGGATTACAAGTAAAGCAGACTGATGAAGGTATCTTCATTAACTAAGCTAAGTACATTAAAGACTTACTTAAAAAGTATGGCATAGAATCAGCGTCTCCCATTAAAACACCAATTGCTCCAGCAACCAAGCTTGACAAAGATGAGAAAGGTAAAAGTATTGACATTACTCAAAAAAGAGGTATGATAGGCTCTCTTCTATATCTAACAGTCAGTAGACCAGACATAATGTTTGCAACATGCATGTATGTGACACCCCCAAATCTAGGTACTTCATTACCTTAAGATTTAATGTTCACGTAATCAAAATATTCATATCTAACTACCCAATCATAATAAATTGAATAATAAAAACCTGCCCATACAGGATTACTTTAATAAAAACATTATCTCCCATGTTATCTAACCTTTAATTACAATCACTCAAATGTGAAAATTAAATTATTACATCACATCATTATTAAAAGTCTATCATCATAACGATAAAGTAAAATTACAAGTCTTCATCACTTGTACATTTTTCCCTTTTCTTTGCTAGATGAAGGCTCATCTACCTTCTCAACTTTAGCTGCAATGAGTGTATAAATATGCAAGAGTGAGCAAAACAATTGCCCACTGGATACAACAATAAATCAACAGGAAAATAATAATAATAATAATTGTCAACGAATCTAAATAGTACTCCAACAATGATAATAAAAAACCAGAATCCAAAATATGGAATATATATAACTGAAGGTCATAAGACCATGAACTATGTCCACAGTTGTGAGTAATCTTTCAACTCCAACTTTAACAGTCATAAGACTATAAGGACTCCTCGTACTTAGGGGGATCAGCCCTTCGTACAATATATTGTGCACAAATATTTTAACGCTACACGTAAATTATCCTCTAATAATAATAGGGTTGTTCATCCCAGTATTTAGAGTACAAGTCCGCACCAAAGAAAGTTTGGTTTGGATAAGCTTTCAAGGGAAATTAAAGTTTAACGAACATCAACTAGAGGACTAGTTGAATCAATAGTGTTTGATAATCACAACAGATGTTTGATAATAAGATAACATAGAACAATTGAGAATCATAAATGAACTGATTATAAATATTAAACTCATGCTTTAAATAACTATAGAGCATAAGTATTCAACAAAATGAATAAAATGGTAAACCCTTGCTTGAACAATCAATGAGCTAAGGTTAAAGTTTTATAACATTAGAAATGAAATTACTGAACGTACATCAACTGATAGCAAGCTGGAAACTAAAAACTTGCCCAACATTGCATTAACACATGCAAAGAATTAAAACAGTCTAATAATAGAGACAAGAGTTCTAAAACTACGTTCATTATACAATAATAGAACTTAAGAAACTTGCTTAACTATAAAAATTAGAATGAATCGATCAAATGAGAATTTCCAATAACATTAGAGTTAAAGTTTGCTCGAATGAATTTTAGGAACAATTGACTTATTCAATAACAGTTAAGATAAAAAGCTTGTTCAATCAAAAGAATAAAGTTACACAATGTAATAATAGAACAAACTCAACGAAAGTGTAGAGTTAGAAAACTTTCTTAATGTAAAAAGATAGGGTTTCAAAACTTGCCTTGAGTGTAAGCTATAAAATTAAACTCACGATCACCTACACATAATTTTAGAACCACAATACCTATTAGACATGCTAACATACTATAACATGTTCATTACCATTTATATTTTAGAAACTCTAAGTGCTTTACTTCGCAACACTTGTTTAACTTTCACTATGTATACTAAATTATCACATAACACGTTTTTTGATTTACTAATCATTTTTGCAACTTTGAATTTATAATACACATAGCACCACTCTGTATTAGCCTTGTTGTTGCATGTTGGACACATTACCATAACCTTTAGCTAAACCACAACGAACGACCAAAGTCTGCAGAATTAGCAGACTTCAGTATCTGGAAATGGGCACTCGCGCGACCGCGCGAGTTTTGTATGGGGATATCGCGCGCCTGCGCGACTTGTAGAACCCAGTTTTGCAGAACAGAGCCACTGCACTTTTCTTAAGCCAACTAACCCGAACTTCACCCATCAAACAGTAAAATTAACACATACAAATAATACAACACCATTACAACATGTTTCCTCACTTCTATATCAATATAGAACAACTTAACAGTAATTACACCACTGTAATTTCTCAAATTTCATGTTTTTCATATAAAACTCAATTTCTTAACATTCATCCTAAAATCATCACTGTGAATTCATTATTTGGCCAAAACACTCCATTCAAATTACGTTATACTCGTATGTCATTAAACTAACATATACCAGCTTCAATTATAATTTCACACACTAATTGGCCACTAAAATTGATACTTACATGAGCCATATGAAAACATATATATACTGACATTATTTCTTCCTACTGTCAAACGAATTTAGCATGCCATTGTTGTTTAAACATAATCTCTATCATCATAAACATGTATAACCACAAGTAATCCATTGTAAAGCAACAATTTAATAAATTTGCAATTCACAGAGTCTAAAATAGTTGCCGTAGAACATATATATGTATATATAATATAGAGTTAACATACCTTCAAATTGCTTATAGATAATCGTTGCTAAACACTGGAATTGTTGAAAATCCTAAGCTTTCTCTCAATTTCTCTCAACTCTCAGTTCTCTCTATTACCTTTAGACTAGCAAAGTTAGAATGAAGCTTTGATAGCCAGTATGCATAATAACCAAAATGAAAAACTGATATGGCCTTAATACATATATTAAATATATCAGTTACCAACATAAAAGTATATAATATAAATATATTATATTTATTATTTTATTTATTTTATTTGTATTATTAAATTTAAATTTCAGAAATTAGAAATATCAAAAGCCATAAGGCTTGTTTGGCAACCATTTAAATTTTAAAGAATTAAAATACTTAAGCCTTGTTTGACAAAAACTAATTCAGCTACTTTAATTCATTTTAATAACTCCTTATAATATAGTTATTTGTCACACTATATTTAATCAAGCTTTCATATTTATTTTAATTAATTCAAATCACAATTAATTAAATAAATCTTTTAATCACATAACATAATACCAATAATTAACATTAATTTGAAATATCAATATAATAATTATTTTCTTAATTCATCGATTATTTATTTAGCGAATAATTAACCAAATAAAATTAAATTAATTAAACAAATATTTGCTTAACGATAAACACATCCACTAAATATGTATATAATTCAATAAATATTTAACATTACATTCTTCCCTACTTACAAAGATTCTGTCCCCAGAATCGAAGACAAATAACTTACATAGATTAAACAAATAACTCAGGGTAATTCTTGATCATATCAGATTCGAGTTCCCACGTAGCCTCTTCGACATTGTGGTTCCTCCATATCACCTTCACAGAAGGTATCACTTTATTCCTGAGCACTTGTTCTTTCCTGTCGACTATCTGGATAGGAATCTCTTCGTAAAACAAATCGTTATTGAATTGTAACGGTTCATACTCAATAACATGCTTGTAATCGGGTTTATACGGTCGCAACACCGACACATGAAAAACATTGTACACATGCTCTAATTCTGGAGGTAAAGCTACCTCGTAAGCTACTTCTCCCACTCGTCGCAAAATTTCGAAAGGTCCAATAAACCTTGGGATGAGCTTTCCTTTCTTGCCGAAATGATTTTTCCCCTTCCAAGGAAAAACTTTTAGGAACACGAAACTTCCTGCTTCAAACTAACGATTCTACCGATGTTGATCAGTATACTTTTTCTGTCGATATTGAGCTGCTACCAGTCTTGCTCTAATGAGTTTAATAACTTCAAAGGTCTGCTGTACCAGTTATGGGCCTAACAGTTGACGCTCACCAACTTCATCCCAGCATAGTGGAGTTCTGCATTTTCTGCCGTATAACGCCTCGTATGGCGGCATACCAATGCTTGTGTGGTAACTGTTATTGTATGCAAATTCCACCAACGGTAGATGATCATCCTAATTTTCTTTGAAATCCATAATGCACGCTTTGAGCATATCTTCAAGCGTCTGGATCGTTCTTTCACTTTGGCCATCGGTTTGTGGATGATATGTTGTACTCATTTTCAGTTGCGTTCCCATGCATTCTTGTAGTCTCTTCCAGAATTTTGATGTGAATCTCGGATCTCTGTCTAATACAATTGACACTGGAACTCCATGCTTGAGACGATTTCTTTAACGTATAGTTTCGCCAGCTGATCAAGATTAAATCTAATCTTTATTGGCAAAAAGTGTGCAAATTTATTCAATCTGTCCATTATCACCCATATAGCATCGCATCCTTTCTGAGTCATTGGAAGACCTACCACAAAATCTATTGTGATATGCTCTCACTTCAATTTCGATATTTCTAACGGTTGAAGTAACCCGCTTGGTTGTTGACGCTCGGCCTTCACTTTTTGAAATGTCAAGCATTTTGCAACGCATTCTGCAACATCTCTTTTCATGTTTGGCCACCAAAAATGACGCCGCAAATCTTGATGCATTTTCGTACTTCCTAGATGAATCGAATATCTTGAGCTATGAGCTTCCATCAAAATGTCTTCTTTATTATCCTGTACTGCTAGAACCCAAATTCGTCCCTCGAATCTTAGCATTCCCTCAGTATCTACCTTATACTTCACTTCTTTACCCTAGGCCACGCTTTCCTTTATTTTCTTGTATTCTTCATCCTGTAGTTGTGCGTTCATCAGTTTGTCCACCAAAGTTGGACCAGCTTCTATCTGGAATAATTTGTCACCGGATTCTTATAGAAATTTGATTTCTAGCTCTAGCCTTGCCATTGCTGAAATGAGCTCCTCCTTATTAGTTAATAACATCAACTTTTATCTGCCTTTCCTACTCAAGGCATCTACAACCACGTTAGCTTTGTCCGGATGATAAAAGATCTCACAATCGTAATCCTTTATCAATTCCATCCATCTCCTTTGCCGCATGTTCAGGTCTTTCTATGTGAAAATATACTTCAGACTTTTATGGTCTGTGTAGATCTCATATTTTTCTCCGTAGAGATAATGTCTCCATATCTTTAATGCAAACATAATTGCCGCCAATGCTAAATCATGGGTCAGATACCCTTTCTCGTAGTCTTTCAGTTGCCTTGATGCATACGCAATGACTTTGCCGTTTTGCATAAGGACACAACCCAATCCTTTGTGTGAAGCATCACTATACACCATAAAGTTTCCTGTATTATCTGGTAACGACAACACAGGTGCCACACTTAACTTCTTTTTCAGTTCTTGAAAACTTTCCTCACACTTTTCAATCCAATCAAATTTTACAGATTTTCTCATCAAATTTGTCAACGGAGTGGCAATCTTGGAAAAATCTTAAATAAACCGTCTATAATATCCTGCCAATCCCAAGACTTCTTCTCACTTCTGATGGAGTTCTTGGTTGTTCCCAATTTATCACAGCTTCGACTTTTGATGGATCTACCGAAATCCCATCCTTATCAACTACATGCCCAAGAAATTGTACACGTTCTAGCCAAAATTCACATTTAGAAAATTTTGTGTACAACTTTTCTTTTCTTAGCGTCTCCAGCGTCAAACGTAAGTGTTCCACGTGTTCCTCTAGAGTCTTAGAGTACACCAAAATATCATCGATGAACATCACCACAAACTTGTCTAAAAATGGTTTAAACACCCTGTTCATCAAATCCATGAACGCTACAGGGGCGTTTGTCAAACCAAATAACATCACTAAAAATTTGTAATGTCCATAGCGAGTTCGGAATGCCGTCTTCGGTACATCCTCCTTCCTCACTTTCAATTGGTGATATCCACTTCTCAAATCTATTTTTGAGAAATATTTAGCACCCTTCAATTGATCAAACAAGTCATCTATTCTTGGCAATGGATATTTATTTTTAATAGTGACCTTGTTTAATTCTCTATAATCAATGCAAAGACGCATTGACCCATCCTTCTTCTTCACAAATAATACCGGTGCTCCCAACGGTGACACACTCGATTGAATGTACTTCTTATCTAGCAGTTCTTGAAGTTGCACCATTAGTTCCTTCATTTCCATCGGAGCCATTCTATACGGGGCCTTCGATATCGGAGCAGTTCCTGGCGCTAAGTCGATCACGAACTCGATTTCTCTGTCAGGTGGAAGTCCTAGTAAATCTCCCAGAAACACATCCCCGAATTCCCTAACCACTGGTATTTCCTCCAATTTCACACCCTTCACCTTTTGAGTATCGATTATGTAAGCTAAATACCCTACACAGCCCTGACTCAATAACTTCTTAGCCTGCATCATCATCAGATATTTCATTTGTTTAGGCGATTTGCTACCATGAAAAACTACCTTAGACGGAGTCATAAGGTTTACACACTTCTTTTGACAGTCAATTATCGCTCCATAACTGAATAGTCAATCCATTCCCAAAATAACATCGAACTCTCTGAGTTTTATCGGGATTAAATCTACTTTCATAACATTCCCCTTAATGTTCACCCTACAGTTCTTGTATACGAACCTAACAGGAATCACTTCCCTATTCGAAATTTCTATGTTTAAAGGGAAATTCAACTCTTCACTAGGTATTTCTAATTTCTTAGCAAAATCATCAGATATAAACGAGCAAGTATCACTCGAATCAAATAATACATATACATTTATATCATTGATTGGGATAATACATGACACGGCATCTTTTGATTGCATCGCGTCCTGCACCGTCATGTTAAAGGTTCTTGCTGTGGGCTTATTTGTTGATGTTGGCCCAGCAATAGTCAGTGCACCTCCACTAGCATTTCCCTTGCTTCCACTTGTCTCACCAGACTTCTTCTTTGGACACTCGTGAGCAAAGTGATCCTTTGACCCGCAGGTGTAGCAAACATTCTTCTTGGGTTGATTGCAATTTGGGGCGATGTGACCCTCCTGGCCACAGTTAAAACATACTCGTTTCCCCATCAAGCACACACCCTTATGAAACTTTTAGCATGTAGCACATGCTTCGAACTTCTTCTTTTGCTGACTTTCTTGCTGATTTCTAGCTCCCCCATTTGTATTCCACTTCCTCTTCAAACTGTTGTTACCATTTCCACCGTTATTACCTCCACCATTCTTAACTTCACCTTCACTCTTCTTCTTCCTCTGCTCTTGGTTATGTTTTGTTACAGTCTCGACTCCACTTTCAGCAAGAATTGCCTTCTCCATCACCGCTGCAAATGTTTTCAACTGGAACAAGGAGACCCTACTGTACAACCAGGGCTTCAATCCTTGTTCAAACCTCTTCGCCTTGCGTTCGTCTGTGCTGACTTGATATGGCGCAAACCTCGCTAACTCGTTGAATCTTGCGGCATCTCAGATACCGACATCGTTCCCTGCTTCAGTTCCAAAAACTGCACTTCAAACTAACTCTTCGAACTCTCTGGAAAGTAGGTCTCGAAGAATATTTTGTTAAACCTATCCCAGGTCATCACCCCTGGCCCTTCACGAGTTTTATTGGCCTGCCATCAATAACTAGACTCTACTTTCAACATAAATGTTGCGAAAGCAGTCTTCTGATCATCCCCTACCCTAGCGACATCAAACACCTTTTCTATCTCCATAATCCAAGTTTATGCCTCTACTGGATTCATGGACCCACAGAATTCAGGTGGTCCAACTGCCTTGAAATCCTTAAACGTTGTACCTTGGTTCTGTGGTTGATTCTCCAACGCTCCTGTCAGTAGCGTCACTAGCTGCTGAATAGGGTTTCCTTCCACATTGTTGTTGTTGTTTTCCTCAGTGGTTCTCTGTCGTGGTGGTTGACGTCTTGGAAGCATTTTCTGTTAAAATACATCCATTAGCTTCTATTCAACCTTTTAAGTATTATATACTTAAGTTGCACATTATAAAAGATTATCACGTAACACATAACACTTTGAATAAAACAATAACTTTTATTCATTCATCATCTTTTAAAAACATCAAAACAATAGCATCACTGCTATTTACATTACTTTCGTGAACTGTAACAGTTGCAGGACAACATCATCATCATTTATTCCAACGGTTATATCATACCCGAGATTTACATATTATTTAACATTTTATTAGTTTCATCACAGTCACATTCTCTACGATGTCCTACTAAGATAGTCTGT
This sequence comes from Panax notoginseng, assembly GCA_016801055.1. Lineage (NCBI taxonomy): Eukaryota > Viridiplantae > Streptophyta > Magnoliopsida > Apiales > Araliaceae > Panax > Panax notoginseng. Next base: position 54,453,964 of record CM029023.1, on the reverse strand, counting down.
AGCCTTTTGACGTTCTTCTTCCATAATCCGGAACATTGTTCGACGATCTAACACGTACGATGGCAGAGTCTCGAACTGAATAGGATAACCCATGACCCAATCTTGAGCTCGATTGATCACGGTGTTGAATACGTTATTCATCTCGTCCATCTTCATCCTCTTCTCTTGCGCGTCTCTTACTACTATCCCGGCTCGTTGAAAAGTTTCTTCGTACGCATCTTCGGCTCTTGCTCTCTTCGTAGCTTCTTCCCTCAGCTTATTCTTCAATTCAGCGACCTCCTCGGTCAATTGTTCTTTCTCTCCTTCAGTCTGAACCAGCTTCTCCTCGACATTACTTAGACGTTCCTCTCGATCTAGGATCTCATCGTCTTTTTGTGTCATTACAGTCTGTTGTTCAGCTACTATCTCTTGCAATTCCTCAACGGTATCCTGAAGTCCCACATTGCGGTCATACACCTCGTCGTACATACGGGCAGCTATCGAGTTAAGTGGAAGTTCTTCCTCCTCGTTCTCATCATCCGACTGTGGCAGCTCAACATTGTCCTCCTCATCCGTCTCTATCTCATCCTCCTCATCAGGTACTCTTTCCTGCTTAACTACTGTGACCGACGAAACCGTTTCCCGTGGCAGTAGTTGTTCCCAAATCACCTGAATATCTCGAGGCTCCTCCTCTCTAGCCTGACTGGATCCTCCTACATTAGCCATCCTGTCAACCAAATTTTTGAGTTTAATTACTAATCATTACTACTCGACACTCACAAGCACATAAGTTGTAATCACTTAAGCACATAAGTGTTTTATTACTTCTTCCTTAACAACTCGATAAGAGTATATCATCACTATCTTTTCAAAGGTTACTTCCTAAGGCTTTTTCCCCACCTAAGGTTCGTAACCTAAAACTCTGATACCAACCTGTGACACCCCCAAATCTAGGTACTTCATTACCTTAAGATTTAGTGTTCACGTAATCAAAACATTTATATCTAACTACCCAATCATAATAAATTGAATAATAAAAACCTATCCATATAGGATTACTTTAATAAAAACATTATCTCCCAGGTTATCTAACCTTTAATTACAATTATTCAAATGCGAAAATTAAATTATTACATCACATTATTATTAAAAGTCTATCATCATAACGATAAAGTAAAATTACAAGTATTCATCACTTGCACATTTTTCCCTTTCCTTTGCTAGATGAAGGTTCATCTACTTTCTCAACTTTAGCTGCAATGAGTATATAAATATGCAAGAGTGAGAAAAATAATTGCCCACTGGATACAACAACAAACCAACAGGAAAATAATAATAATAATTGCCAACGAATCTGAATAGTACTCCAACAATGATAATCAAAAACCGGAATCCAAAATACGGAATATATATAACTGAGGGTCATATGACCATGAACTATGTCCATAGTTGTGAGTAATCTTTCAACTCCAACTTTAACAGTCATAAGACAATAAGGACTCCTCGTACTTAGGGGGATCATCCCTTCGTACAATTTATTGTGCACAAACATTTTAACGCTACGCGTAAATTATCCCCTAATAATAATAGGGTTGTTCATCCCAGTATTTAGAGTACAAGTCCGCACCAAAGAAAGTTTGGTTTGGATAAGCTTTCATGGGAAATTGAAGTTTAACGAACATCAACTAGAGGACTAGTTGAATCAATAGTGTTTGATAATCACAGTAGATGTTTGATAACAACATAACATAGAACAATTGAGAATCATAAATGAACTGATTATAAAATATTAAACTCATGCTTGAAATAACTATAGAGCGTAAGTATTCAACAAAATGAATAAAATGGTAAACCTTTGCTTGAACAATCAATAAGCTAATGTTAGAGTTTTATAACATTAGAAATGAAATTACTGAACGTACATCAACTGATAGCAAGCTGGAAACTAAAAACTTGCCCAACATGGTATTAACTCATGCAAAGAATTAAACAGTCTAATAATAGAGACGAGAGTTCAAAAACTACGTTCATTATACAATAATAGAACTTAAGAAACTTGCTTAACTACAAAAATTAGAATGAATCGATCAAATGAGAATTTTCAATAACATTAGAGTTAAAGTTTGCTCGAATGAATTTTAGGAACAATTGACTTATTCAATAACAGTTAAGATAAAAAGTTTGCTCAATTAAAAGAATAAAGTTACACAATATAATAATAGAACTAACTCAACGAAAGTGTAGAGTTAGAAAACTTTCTTAATGTAAAAAGATAGGGTTTAGAAACTTGCCTTGAGCGTAAGCTATAAAATTAAACTCACGATCACCTACACATAATTTTAGAACCAAAATACCTATTAGATATGCTAACATACCATAATATGTTCATTACTATTTATATTTCAGAAACTCTAAGTGCTTTACTTCGCAACACTTGTTTAACTTTCATTATGTATACTAAATTATCACATAACACGTTTTTTGATTTACTAATAATATTTGCAACTTTAAATTTATAATACACATAACACCACTCTGTATTAGCCTTGTTGTTACATGTTGGACACATTACCATAACCTTTAGCTAAACCACAAAGAATGACCAAAGTCTGCAGGATTAGCGGACTTCAGTGTCTAGAAATGGGCACTCGCGCGACCGCAAGAGTTTTGTATGGGGATGTCGCGCGCCCGCGCGACTTGTAGAACCCAGTTTTGCAGAACAAAGCCACGACACTTTTCTTAAGCCAACTAACCCGAACTTCACCCATCAAACAGTAAAATTAACACATACAAATAATACAACACCATTACAACATGTTTCCTCACTTCTATATCAATATAGAACAACTTAACAGTAATTACACCACTGTAATTTCTCAAATTTCATGTTTTTCATATAAAACTCAATTTCTTAACATTCATCCTAAAATCATCACTGTGAATTCATTATTTGGCCAAAACACTCCATTCAAATTACGTTATACTCGTATGTCATTAAACTAACATATACCAGCTTCAATTTATAATTTCACACACTAATTGGCCACTAAAATTGATACTTACATGAGCCATATGAAAACATATATATACTGACATTATTTCTTCCTACTGTCAAACGAATTTAGCATGCCATTGTTGTTTAAACATAATCTCTATCATCATAAACATGTATAACCACAAGTAATCCATTGTAAAGCAACAATTCAATAAATTTGCAATTCATAGAGTCTAAAATAGTTGTCGTAGAACATATAGATGTATATATAATATAGAGTTAACATACCTTCAAATTGCTTATAGATAATCGTTGCTAAACACTGGAATTGTTGAAAATCCTAAGCTTTCTCTCAATTTCTCTTAACTCTCAGTTTTCTCTATTGCCTCTAGACTAGCAAAGTTAGAATGAAGCTTTGATAGCCAGTATGCGCAATAACCAAAATGAAAAACTGATATGGCCTTAATATATATATTAAATATATCGATTACCAACATAAACGTATATAATATAAATATATTATATTTATTATTTTATTTATATTATTACATTTAAATTTCAGAAATTAGAAATATCAAAAGCCATAAGGCTTGTTTGGCAACCATTTAAATTTTAAAGAATTAAAATACTTTAGCCTTGTTTGACAAAAACTAATTAAGCTATTTTAATTCATTTTAATAACTCCTTATAATATAGTTATTCCATATAATATAGATATTTGTCACACTATATTTAATCAAGCTTTCATATTTATTTTAATTAATTCATCACACAATTAATAAAATAAATCCTTTAATCACATAACATAATACCAATAATTAACATTAATTTGAAATATCAATAGAATAATCATTTCCTTAATTCATCAAATGCAACAAACAGACACTATCTTGGCTATTCTACAAATGAATAAGTCTCAAACTGATTCTCTGGTTCAAGAAAACCATGAAGCCATTGCTCAATCCAGGAATCAGCTCCACGAACTCGTCCAAGACATGAATCGTCTGTCTGAAGACATTCAAACCCATAATTCTGACATAAAGGGAGAGAATAAAGGGGAAGGAGAGAAAGGAAAAGGTAGAGGGAAACTCATTGCTCAATCTTCAAGGAGCCCTCCCTCAAGACAGCCTCGCCATCCGACTCCATGACCTGAATAGCAGCAACACCAACAAATTCTCATGGCGCAACCGGTAAGGAGTCAAGGGACATCAACTAGCTCACAAGGGGTAACCACTACTGGCCTACATATGCCGATTAGATATCCTGCCTTTATGAATAGACATGATCATGGAAAATGACTGAGTCAAAGCGAGCTGGAAGATATTGCATGGAGAGACGAAGCCAGCAGGAGAAGAAGAGCTGCAGAGCATGCCAATCCTCCAAGGAGCAAAGGACAGAAGAAATAGAGATAACTTAGAATTTATTTCTTATTGATGTAACTAAGCTTATTGTAATATCTATCTTTACAAACATCAATAAATTCATGCTTATTCTCTAGAGATTTCAGCTGCTCACTAAAATACTAAGTCATATTTACTTTCTAGCAACTACATCTAGAAATTGATCATTATGATACTAATCTCCTTGGTTATGTCAACATCAAAGAGGGGGAGATTGTTGGGTATTACATATTTAAATTTGATGTTAAAAGTAATTAGTCATGCTTATATGTAAAGTCCTTCAAGGAATACATGTACAAGGACTTAGTGGTAGATCAAAGCTGTTAGGTTGATCTGTGCTTTAATGTTTATTATTCTGTAAATGAATGTATAGAAGAAAAGATCAAAGCTGCTAGGTTGATCAAATTTTTGAGATGTAATAGATAGGCATCAACAGAATCGTAGTCTGTCGAGCCAGCCAAGAGATTATAGAAGCTAAGGCAAAATCGTAGAGCATTAAGAATCGTAGTATGTTTACTTTGGAGGGCCTCTCCCAGAATCGTAGAGTGGTCTAAACGCTTGTCGATCCAAATTAAGTATCGTAGTCTATCGAAAGCGTAGAGTCTGCAAAATCAAGTAAGCAAAGATCGTAGTGTGCCAGTGCCTAAGAGAAATCGTAGTGTTCTCCTCTATCAGTCCTGATCAAGCACGAATGTGGCAAGACACCACGACCATGATCGTAGTTAATCATCTGTCTGCATCAGAAGCATCGAGATTTGTCCATTTGTTTAAGAATAAATTACAACAAATGTGGAATGAATTATATACGTTGAGACTCTCGGGAATCCAAATGACACAACACTCATCCTTAGTATATAACAAAGAAACGTATTGTAGAAGCTAAGGAAAGTACTACATGTCAGCTAAAAACACCTTTTCAAGTGTTATATGAGATAGCAGTCTGCTATGTCAGTGGGCCAGACGGCTGGAGAGAAGATTTTCAAGAAGTCACCATCAGTGCTCAGAAATGTTAAATACAATTAATGCTTCAATGGATGCCTTCAAACGGACATATTTCAATGGCACCTTATATACAAATCAGATGCATATGCAAGATGAAAGCAAGTAAAAAACGAAAAGCTGAAGAACACTCAACGCTCAACTCTACGATCTAGAAAGAAAGCGTGCTCAGCTACTCAGTTCTTTAGAACACATGCTTAACAGCAACTGAGTAGCACACCCCAAAGAACTCAACTCTCATCAAGTGTATTTCAAGTCTGCTGGACTTGAAGAGTTCTAAGTGAACTAAGAAATTTCAAGACTGCTGGTCTTGAAGGAATCTGTGAGATTGAAAGATTGTAAAGACATCCTTAGTAGATTTCCTACTTAAGGAGTAGAAGAATGGACTAGGAGCCTTGAGTGCTCTGAACCACTTAAATTCTTTGTGTCTTTTATATTCTTGTTTTAACTGCTATACTTGTTATAATTGCCTGTTATCTATTAACTCAGTTTATCTTAGAGGGGAACAAACAAATCATATATTCTGCTAAAATTGATTAACAATATCTGACAAAGGATTTTGAAAAAGAAATTTTAAAATATCTATTCAATCCCCCTTCTAGATAACTATTGTGCCTCTGGGAACTAACAATTGGTATCAAAGCAGGTTCTCTCAATCAGCCTACAAAGCTTGAGTAGATCCAATGGCACATCTGATAAACGAATCAAAGACTGAAAAAGGCACCAAGCCACCAATGTGCAACAAGGATAAATTTGCCAACTAGAAAGTTCGTATGCAAGCATACATGGACTCAATAGATGAACAGCTATTTGAAACTGTCATGAATGGGCCCTACATTCCAACAAAGCTCACACCAACTCCAGAAGATCCAAACAGAGTTCAAATCAAAGTTAAAACATAGTGGACTGACAACGAAAAGAAAGTTGTCCAACTAAACAAAAAGGCCAAGAACATTATGTTCCGGTCTTTAGAAGATGATCTATTCGAGAATGTTGTCAACAGCAAAACTGCCTAAGAAGTATGGGAAGCATTGCTCATCATGCACGAAGGAACTGAAGAAGTCAGAGAAAACAAACAATCTCTTTTGACTCAATAATATGAAATGTTTGCCCATGTTCCAGGGGAAAATGTCACTTCCACTTATGAAAGATTCAATGTTCTGCTCAACTGTCTTCGAGCTTTTGGAAAGATCTATCCAAACAAAGATCTGATCATAAATTTTATGAGAGCTTTCCCAAGCAAGTGGGATGCCAAAACCACTACCATCAGAGAATCAAATAATCTCTATGAAATGACTATTCAACAACTCTATGGCAAGCTTCTCACCTATGAACTGGAGCTGACTCAACGAGCAAGAACTATATCTGAAGGAAGAAAGAAGGACAAAGGAGTTGCTCTCAAAGCAACAGATACCATCTCCAAAGCTAACACTGAAAATGACTCTGACTCTGAGGAAGATGACAACGAGGATATTGCAATGCTAGTAAGAAGACTCAAGAGGTTCATGCGTAAAGGCAGAAGTAGCAAACCTAAGAGATTCAACAACAACAACAGCCAGGAGCAGATAAATAACTTATGCTACAAATGTAAGAAGCCTGGCCATTTCATTGCAAACTACAACAAACCTCTTAGAGAAGAACTAAATAGGAAATCAAATTCAAAGAAAGAATTCAAAGGTAACAAGAGGCTCCAAAAGAAAGACAAAGGTCTTGTGGCCGGAGGATCATGGAGTGACTCAGACAACGACACAACTCCTGAGTTTGGAGATTATGAAGGTCCTCAGGTAGAAAATTTGTGTCTAATGGCCAAAAATGCAAAGGATAAGAAAAGCCCTGACAATCATGAAGTAAGTATCGATGAGGTATTTGACTTTAACTCTCCTGATGTAGATATTGATGATTTAAGAACTGCACTACATGGCATAACATCTGATTTGCATCAATACATGAAATAGTTCAGAGTTCTGTCTAAAGATTATTCTCTTCTTCAAAAAGAGAAAGAGAAAGTTCAAGGAGAACTAGAAACAGCTCTTCTAAGTGCTAACTCTCTCTCCAAATTTGAAGCTGAGAATAAACTCTTAAAACAGACCAATGAACTTAATGCACAAAGAGAGTCAAATCTAACCTCTAAGATTGAGGAGCTAGAAAAGACAATCTTAAAGTGGAATAGATCCTCTTCATCGATGGATGCTTTGATCTCTAGTCAGAGAAGTGCATCTGATAGAATAGGTTTAGGTTTTGGGGAATCCACCTCAGAACCACATGTGAAAAAGTCAAAGGAAACTAACATCAGCAGTGCTTCAAACCTCAATAGAAGCATTGCATTTATGATATCCTCACAGAAGGAAGAACCAGTCCATCCCTACTCTTCTGATCCAATCTACGTTACAAGGCATAACAGATCCCATGTTGGCCTAGGGTTTAGAAAAGAGAAGAGTAACTTAGTTACTACACTCCAACCTTGAAGGATCGTAGAGTCGAGCAAAATCAACTCCACGAACCAATCAGGTGGGAACAGTAGAGTTAAGTTACATTATTCATACATCATGAATCACAAGGACACATTGAAAAGGAAGAATCAGTATAAAGGAAGGACTGCCAGAAATTCACATAAGTTAAAATGGAGAAAGAATCCAAACACACACAAGCATGCATCATGCTAGATGTTTTGTATGTGATAAGATTGGTCATAAGGCTACAATATGTTACAATAATCATATGCATATCAAACCCAAAGTCAAGCAGATTTTGGTTCCCAAGGGTACTAACAAGATAAGACCCATGCAAGTATGGGTACCAAAATGAGAGCTTGAATCTAAATGCTGGAACAGAGCTCCTCGATTACAACTTGGTACCTGGATAGTGGATGATCACGACACATGACTGGGAACAAAACCCTCCTATCCAACTTCATAGAGAAAGAGGGTCCAACAGTCATCTTTAGAGACAATGGCTCTGGCAAGACAAAAGGTTATGGCTCAGCTGGCAATGGTGCAGTATCCTTCAGCAAAGTAGCCTATGTGGAAGGACTAAAGCACAATCTTCTGATTATAAGCCAACTCTACGATAAGGGTCATCAAGTTACCTTTCTCAATAATCAATGTCAAGTCAGAGACCTAAAGACCTCTTCCATAAAGCTGACCGGAACAAGAGAAGGAAATGCCTACAATGTTAATCTTGGTCAATTGAGTTCTGACGAGACAATATGCTTTTTGTCTAATGCCTCTGAAGAAATGAGTTGGCTATGGCATAGAAGGCTGTCTCATCTCAACTTCAAAAGCATGTCAAAACTGGCCTCCAAGGATCTAGTAGCAGGCTTACCCAAGCTCAGCTTTGTCAAGGAAAGGCCATGCAACGCCTGTCAACTTGGAAAACAAACTAGAAGCTCATTCAAAAGCAAAACTATCAACTCAATTGATAAGCCCCTACAGCTACTTCATATGAATCTATTTGGACCAATTCCAACAACGTGCCCTGGAGGGAAGAGATACTCATTGGTCGTAGTGGATGACTATACAAGATTTACATGAGTGTTCTTTCTAAACTCAAAAGATGAAACAAGTTCCCAACTCATCAAGATGTTCAGGCTGGTGATGAACGAGAAAGGGGTAAAAATCAAGGCTATAAGGAGTGATCATGGTAGAGAATTTGACTTCTCTGAGATGGATCAGTTCTGTACAGACAATGGCATCAGTCATAACTTCTCACCTCCACGAACTCCACAGCATAACGGGGTAGCTGAAAGAAAGAACAGAACATTGAATGAAGCTGGAAGAACTCTACTAGCAGCAGCTCGTCTGTCTGAATACTTCTGGGCAGAAGCTGTCAACACTGCATGATACACTCAGAATAGATCTCTTGTGCACTCTACGTTAAAAAAGACTCCCTATGAGCTATGGAGAGGAAGACAGCCAAATGTCAACTACTTCCATGAATTCGGTTGTGTATGTAATATTCTAAACAATGGAAAATAGTATTTGACTAAGTTCCAACCCAAGTCAGACGAAGGAATCTTTATCAGATATGCCACAGACAGTAAGGCTTATAGAGTATTCAACAAGAAGACGCTAAGCGGTGAAGTCTCAATTCACATCATCATCGATGAAACAAAATTAGACAAAATTGTGCCTCAAGATACTACGATAGATAACTCAGACACTACGAATGAGGTGGTCGAGCTCAACACCACGATCGTAGTCCCAGAGGATGAAATATTTGAGCTTGAAGAAGAGATCATAGAGAGAACTACACCGGACAACGAACCTCCACATCAAGAAGCAGAAGTCAATCTTAAAGAATTCAGACAAGAAGGCATCAGTACAGATGTTCCAACAGGAAATAGATGGGCAAGAGATCACATTCAAGACCTAATCATTGGAGATCCAAATGCAAGAGTCGAGACAAGATCTGCCACCTAGAATGAGTGTTTCTATCTAAGCTTTCTATCACAAATGGAACCCAAGAAGATAGAAGATGATATGGAAAACTCAAGTTGGATAGAAGCCATGTAAGAGATACTAAATTAGTTTGAAAGAAGTAGAGTATGGAGATTAGTTCCAATACCAAGAAGCCACCCAGTTATTGGCACCAAGTGGGTCTTCAGAAATAAGATAGATGAAGATGGGGTAATAATAAGGAACAAGGTAAGACTAGTAGCCATAGGTTACTCCCAAGAAGAAGGCATCGACTATGACAAGACCTTCGCACCTGTTGCCAGATTAGAAGCCATCAGGATATTTCTTACTTTTACTGCCCACATGAAGTTCAAAGTCTTTCAAATGGATGTCACAAGTGCATTTCTGAATGGTGAAGTTCCAGAAGAAGTATATGTGGAGCAACCTCCAGGTTTCATCAATACAACTCTCTCTAATTATGTCTATAGATTAGACAAAGCCTTATATAGACTTAAACAAGCACCTAGAGCATGGTATGAAACACTAATTAACTTTCTTATTGAAAATGGCTTCACTAAATGTAGAGTAGATACCACATTATTTCTTAGAAAGCACAAAAACAAAGTTCTATTAATTCAAATATATGTTGATGACATTATCTTTGGCTCTACTGATGAAAAAATGTGCAAGAGATTTGCCAAGCTTATGCAAAGCAAGATGGAAATGAGTATGATGGGTGAGCTGAATTTCTTCCTTGGATTACAAGTAAAGCAGACAGATGAAGGTATCTTCATTAACCAAGCCAAGTACATTAAAGACTTACTTAAAAAGTATGGCATGGAATCAGCCTCTCCCATAAAAACTCTAATTGCTCCAGCAACCAAGCTTGACAAAGATGAGAAATGTAAAAGTATTGAGAATACTCAATACAGAGGTATGATAGGCTCTCTTCTATATCTAACTGCCAGTAGACCAGACATAATGTTTGCAACATGCATATGTGCTAGATTTCAAGCTAATCAAGGAATCACATTTAATTGTTGTAAAGAGAATTTTCAGATATCTCAAAGGCACACCTCACTTAGGACTTTGGTATCCCAAGGAGTCCTCCTTTGAATTGATAGGATATATAGATGCTAATTTTGCAGGCTGCAAGATTGATAGGAAAAGTACTAGTGGCACTTGTCAGTTGCTAGGAAACAGACTTGTGTCCTGGTTCAGCAAGAAGCAAAACTCAGTATCAACCTCTACAGCAGAAGCTGAAGACATTGTTGCTGGCAGTTGCTGTGCTCAAATCTTATGGATGAAAAATCAGCTAGCAGACTATGGGTTTGATTTCAAATCTATGCCTGTTCATTGTGATAACACAAGTGCCATAGCAATAATACATAATCCTGTCATGCATTCTAGGACTAAGCATATAGAATTAAGATATCATTTTATTAGGGATCATGTTCAAAATAGAACTATATCTTTACAATACATCCCTACAGAAAATTAACTTGTTAATGACTTTACAAAGCCTTTAGATGAATCCAGATTTAATAAATTAATAAGTAAGCTAGGCATGCTAAATCTGCAACCATAAACTCTATGCTCTAGTTTGTGTTAACCATGCATATAAAAAGGCTATGTTAAAATCGTAGAGATGATTAAAGAGAAACCACGATCCTAGAGCAGTCTCGACATAACAGAGAAGTATCCTATGATGACAACATACCTATCAAATTTAAGCAACCCCTCTGATAAGCGCCTCAGGGACAAACCTGATCCTTAGTTCATTCTAAGAGGTTGGCCCTTCCTGAGCTACCTTAACCCATAAGGAATGCTAAGTCAGATTTCATCACAAGGACAAGGACAGACAATGATCGTAGAGTAGAATTAGCAGTTAACTCAACAATCATAGAGCAACCTCGACAATCGTAGTTTTTTCAAAGGATACACTAGCTCAAGGAGAGCAAAGGGTAGATCAGTATTTTCCACATTATTTAAAATCTTGGAGCCCGACAGAACTCGACACGTGCCCTACTATGCAGATCGTGAGGAGGAAAGTTACAAATACAATTTGAAAAGGCTTTTTGAAAATTCACCTCTGAATTTTAAAAAGTTCATTCCTCTCTCTCTCTCTCTATCAACAGAAACCCTAGCCTTCAAAACGATAAACCAACCTCTGTTTAAGAAAATCAATGGTTGCTTCCAATGTCATATCTGGTTACCAACTCTACTTCTGTGACACCCCCAAATCCGGGTACTTCCATTCCCACATGATTTGGTGTTCACTATACAAGCATCATATATCTATTTACTCATAATAAAAGCAAACCATGAAATAGATAGAAATAATAATAGATCTCCCCTTATGGGGTTACATCAACTGCATAATAAATAAATCCCAATTCACTCTAACCTTAAATCATCTGTGCAGAAATATAAACAAATAAGTCTTAAGCAACATCAATTCTAATTACATAACCACAGTAATAGAACAGTCTTCATTCCTTGCTAAGCTTTCCCTTGCCTTTACTAGTGGAAGGTTCGTCTACTCTTTCATTCTTAACTGCAATATTATTATTACGCAAGAGTGAGCACAATTACCCACAAGTATAATAATGAAAGCAGCAATATAATAACATGCGAGTGAATCAAAGACTTCTGAAATAAAGCTCAACTTTTGAATCAAGGATGAATAACAAGAATCAAAAGAAATATGAGGGTCATAAGACCTTGAACTATGTCCTAGGTTGTCAAGGGTTATACTTGAAACCTTTAACAGTCATAAGACTATGGACCTTTCTTTTCGTACTTAGGAGGATCAGCCCTTAGTACCATACTGTGCACAATATCTTAACGCTAAAGCGTAAATAATCCCTTATACAGGGTTGTTCATCTCAGTTTGACATTCAAGTCCGCACCAAAGGAAGCTTGGTTTGGATAATTCATCAAGGGTTCTAAAATTTAGAACGCTCATCAACTATGGACTAGTTTAATTAATAAGAGTTCGCTAGTCTAACAAGGTTTAACAATAATTGATAACTTAATTGAATGGGATCTTAAAAGGTATACAATAGAATAAGTATTATATAACAGCATCATGCTTGAAAGATTTATAAACTTTAATATACAAAATAGACTTGATCAATAATAATGAGAACTTGCTCAATGTAGAAAGGTGAATTAGTCAACTTATATAACGATAACAAGTAGGGTTAGGAAACTTGCCTCGTGCGTAGATTACACTTTAACTAAACTCGTTCTTTGATTTAAATCCTACATATCAATTACGTTCACAATACCAGTCAATTACAACGTACTAAGCATCATAAGTTTATTCTTTTGTCTAACTCGAATTCATGATTATACTTAGTCAATTACTACACTTATTGTAAAAATTAGATTTCACGAACAATAAGCTAACTATGCATTCGATCATTTCATTTACACATAATTGTGTTATGGACGTGTTAAGAATTTATTTTAACACCTCATTAAATGTCTAACAAGTTTTTATGTTCATTACTATAAGTTACTAACACATTGCTAGACTTGAACATTTAAAAATAAGTCATTTTTGGACATTCTGCAGAGTGGCGCTGCGGCGCCACTGTTGTACTGGTACTCGGGGCTGCAGCGTGATGGCGCTGCGGCCGGACTCTTGGCGCTGCGGCGCGAATGTTAAGGCACGAGACTGACGACGCGGCGCGGCGAACCAGAAACTGTTCTGCAATTCGCGAAAATTGCAGAACACAGCCAAAAACTCCAATTAAAATTATTACTACACGAATTTAATCATACTCATATGTTAAAATTAATATATAATCAATACGCAATGTTTATAGAGTGATTTTAAATCATTAAAACACATAATCACAGAATTAAAATATACAAATTGTATTGTTCTTGATGTTTTTGAAGGTTTTGAATATAAATCATGAAATTTAATACTACAGATTCGTTATAACATCGATTCTGTTCGTTTAAGGTTTGGTCTCTTCGTATCAACATGCATAATCAAATAAGAGTATAAATTTTACGAAAACATTTATGTTTGACACACTAAAATTACGTATAAGGGCCATAAGGCCAAAACCCAAACTCTGTAAATTTTGAAATAACAAGTCATCGTATTATGAAAGTTATGATATGGAATCATGTGATATATATATATATATATATATATATATATATATATATATATATATATATATAACATGTTATGTTACTTGTATTATTACATATATCCATATAATAACACAATTTCCCAAATTTACAGAGATTCACAAAACTTGAATGAAAGCCATTTTCATAAAAACTAACTGACGTAAAATATGAGAATTGAGTTGGAGAGAATTACCCAAAGCATAGATGAACAAGGATGACAATTTCTATCTACTTCAATCACAGTACTCACAATCTCTCTCAAAATTTCTCAATTCTCTCTGATTTTCTCTCTGTGAAAAGTTTCTAGATTTAGCAATAATGAAAGGAGAATATGTATAATAGCAATCGACTGACGCGCATTATGGTCAGTTACCCATCATGGGTTAACTGCCCATAACTCCCACTAAGGCCACGTTTGGATAGCATACTAGGTTTCAAAACCCTTTATTTTAATAAAATATTTTATCATATAGTTTAAATAATGTCACACTCCTTGTAAAATAAATCAATATCTTATTTAATTTATTTTAAATATAATAATTTCTCATTAATTCACATAGTCACATAATTAAATTTCTCCTTTAATAATAATGTCAAATTATTAAATCCCTAATTAAATTAATTAAAATAACATTAAGCTTATTAAATATTTCTTTTAATACAATAAGCTCACATAATCACATACTTCGATAATAAAAATTTCTCACATTAATTTTAATAAATGTAACACATATAATTAAATTAAGCTGCCACAATTTCATCAATTAATTATTTAATCTAATAATTAAATCATCAAAAATATTTATTTATTTCAATAAATATTAAGAATTAAATTTTAAAAATCTCGTTCGTCACAGCTTTCCCCTCTTAAAAGGATTCTGTCTCCAGAATCACGACTCAATAAATTCGATCCATCACATTCTCCCTCCTTACAAAGACTCTGTCTCCAGAATCGCTTACACATAAATTAAGAAAATAAATGAGGGTAATTCTTCATCATATTCTCTTCGAGTTCTCACGTAGCTTCTTCAGCGTTGTGGTTCCTCTAAATTACCTTAACAGAAGGTATTACTTTATTTCTCAGAACTTGTTCTTTTCGATCGACAATTTAAACAGAAATTTCTTCGTAAGATAAGTCTTTGTCGAAATGTAGGGGTTCATATTCAATGACGTGCTTGTAATTGGATTTGTAGGGTCGTAGGACTGAGACATGAAAAACGTTGTGGACATTCTCTAGAGCTGGAGGTAAGGCTACCTCATAAGCAACTTCTCTGACTCTTTTCAGAACTTCGAAGGGTCCAATGAATCTTGGGCTTAATTTCTCTTTCTTTTCGAACCTGATATTTCCCTTCCATGGAGAGACCTTCAAGAAAACATAACTACCTAGTTCGAACTCAACATTCTTACGGTGTGGATCGACGTATTTCTTCTATCTGTCTTGAGCTGCTGTCAATCTTGTTCGGATCACCTTGACTATTTCTGCTGTCTGATGTACCAATTTCGGGCCTAGTAATTATTTTTCGCCAATTTCATCCCAGTATAGCGGAGTTCTGCACTTTCTGCCATATAACGCTTCATAAGGTGGCATGCCTATACTAGCGTGGTAACTGTTGTTGTAGCTGAACTCTACGAGAGGTAGATGATCATCCCAATTTCCTTTAAAGTCCATTATACAAGCTCTTAACATATCTTCCAATGTTTGAATTGTTCTTTCATTCTGTCCATCTGTCTGAGGGTGATATGCCGCACTCATTCGCAATTGTGTACCCATGCATTCTTGTAGACGTTTCCAGAAGTTCAACGTAAAGCGCGGATCCCTATCAAAAATGATTGACACCGACACTCCGTGCCTCGAAACAATCTTTTTTATATATAACTTTGCCAACTGATCTAAGTTGAATCTGATTTTGATCGGAAGGAAGTGCACGGATTTCGTCAGTCAGTCAACGATAACCCATACTGCGTCGTAGCCTTTCTGAGTCGTCGAAAGGCCAACCACGAAGTCCATTGTAATATGTTCCCATTTCCATTCTAGGATCTCCAACGGTTGTAGCAATCCACTTGGTCTCTGATGTTCTGCTTTTACTTTCTGATAGGTCAGACACTTGGCAACACATTCTGTAACATCACGTTTCAAATTAGGCCACCAGAAATGTTTTCGAAGATCTTGGTACATCTTAGTACTACCAGGGTGAATCGAATATCGTGAGCTATGAGCCTCACTCAAAATGTCTTCCTTAATATCTGTTACTGGCGGTACCCAAATTCTGTTCTCGAATCTCAGTATTCCTTCCTTATCTATCTTAAATCTCAGTTCAGATCCTTTAGATATCTTCCTTATCACCTTTTTGCATTCATCGTCCTGAAGTTGAGCCTCCTTAACTTTATCCAGTAGGGTTGTACCAGATTGCATTTGGAACAACTTCTCATCAATTTCCATAGGATACTTCACTTCCAGTTCTAACTTCTCGATAGCCAAAATTAACTCCTCCTGTTCGGTCAACATCATCAGCTTCTCCCGACCTTTTCTACTTAAGGCGCCGGCAACCACATTTGTCTTACCCGGATGGTATAAAATCTCACAATCGTAGTCCTTAATTAATTCCAACCACCTTCTTTGGTGCATATTCAATTCTTTTTGTGTAAACATATATTTCAGACTCTTATGGTCCGTATATATTTCACACTTCTCCCCGTAAAGATAGTGCCTCCAGATTTTCAAAGCAAAAACTATTGCAGCTAACTCTAAGTCATGGGTCAGATACCCCTTCTCATAATCTTTCAGTTATCGTGACGCATACGCAATGACTCTACCGTTCTGCATAAGCACACAGCCAAGTCCCTTATGCGACGCATCACTATAAACCACAAAATTTCCTGTATCATCCGGAAGAGACAACACAGGTGTTGTACTCAACCTCTTCTTTAATTCTTGAAAGCTTTCCTCACACTTCTCTGTCCAAACAAATTTCATCGAATTCCTAGTCAAATTCATCAACGGAGTTGCAATCTTGGAAAAATCCTGAATGAATCTTCTGTAATAACCTGCCAATCCAAGAAAACTTCGTACTTTTGACGGCGTCTTCGGCTGATCCCAGTTGATCACGGCTTCGACTTTGGATGGATCTATCGAAATTCCGTCTTTATCGATCACATGTCCAAGAAATTGCACTCGCTCGTTCCAAAATTCGTATTTCGAAAATTTGGCATACAACTTCTCCCTTCTCAACACTTCTAACGTTAATCTTAAATGCTCTTCGTGTTCTTCCTTGGTTTTTGAATATACCAAAATATCATCTATAAATACCACTACGAACTTGTCCAAAAACGGCTTGAACACATCATTCATTAGTCCCATAAATGCTACAGGAGCATTCGTTATACCAAACGACATTACTAAAAATTCGTAATGACCATATCGTGTTCTGAACGCTGTCTTCGATACATCCTCTAGTCTCACCTTCAGTTGATGATAACCACTCCTCAAGTCTATCTTTGAAAAGTATCCTGCTCCCTTCAATTGATCAAACAGATCATCGATCCTCGATAATGGATATCTATTCTTAATCGTGACCTTATTCAGTTCTCTATAATCGATGCAAAGCTTCATTGTCCCATCCTTCTTCTTTACAAATAAAATTGGATCTCCCCATAGTGATACGCGTGGTTGTATATACTTTTTGTCCAGTAATTCTTGTAGTTGGACCATCAGTTCTTTCATCTCTACCGGTACCATTCGGTACGGTGTCTTGGATATTGGAGCCGTTCTTGGAGCCAAATCGATCACGAATTCAACTGCTCTATCTGTAGAAAGTCCCAGCAAATCGTCCGAAAATACGTCAGCGAAATCTCTCACTACTGGTATCTCATCTATTTTTGGATTCTCTTTACGACTATCGACTATGTAAGCTAGATATCCTACACATTCTTGTCGTAATAACTTCATGGCCTGCATTATCGTTAGAATACTCGCTTGTCTAGGCAACTTGCTACCATAAAACACAACATTTGACGGAGTCATAAGGTTAATATGCTTCTTTTGCCAATCAATTACTGCCCCGTAATTGAATAACCAGTCCATTCCAAAGATAACGTCAAATTCCCCAAGTCGAATAGAGATAAGATCTACGTTCATGATATTACCCTTAATATCCACTCTACAGTTCTTATGCACGTGTTTAACAGGGATTATTTCTCTATTCGCGATTTCTATGTTCATGGGGTATTCTAACTCATCCTTAGGAAATTCTAAATTCTTAGCAAAGTCATCGGATATAAATGAGCAAGTAGCACCCGAATCAAATAACACATAAGCATTAACTTTATTGATCGGAATGATACCTGACACCACATTGCGAGACTGTACTGCGTCCTGCACTGTCATGTTGAATGTTCTGGCGATTAGTCGATTGGTTGCTGTTGGTGCTGCAATAGTCAGAGTGCTTCCACCGGTATTCCCTCTATTTCCTCCTGAACTCATTCCTCCAGACCCCTTTTTAGGAAAATCCCTTGCCAGATGATCCTTTGAACCACAAGTGAAGCAGGCACCCTTCTTTGGGTTTGGATAGTTTGGTGCTATGTGGCCTTCCTAACCACAATTGTAGCAAACTCGCTTTCCTTTCATGCAAACTCTCAAATGAGCTTTTCCACAGGTTGAGCACGCTTCGATCTTCTTCTTCTGCCCTCCTTGTTGACTTCCAGCCGACGAGTTATCAGACCACTTCCTCTTCTGACTATGGCTACCCCCAGTGTTACTCCCACCAGTCTTGTTATTAGCTTCATTCTCACTCTTCTTCTTCTTTTGCTCCTGATTATATTTCATTACCGCATCGCTTCTACCTTCAGCGAGTATGGCTTTCTCTAGTACCCCGGCGAATGTCTTCAACTGAAACATCAACACCTTACTATACAACCACGGCTTTAGTCCTTGTTCGAACCTTCTTGCTTTTCTCTCGTCCGTGTGCACTTGATACATGGCGAACCTTGCCAATTCGTTGAATTTAGCCGCATAATCCGATACAGACATATTCCCTTGCTTCAATTCCAGAAACTGAACCTCCAATTGGTTCTGCGAGGTAGTCAGGAAATACATCTCGAAAACATCTCCTTGAACCTCTCCCAGGTTATCATACCTTCTTCTCCACGGACCTTGTTTGCATGCCACCAAAAACTAGCTTCAGATTTCAGCATAAACGTTGCAAAAGCGATCTTCTGGTCCTCTCTAACTCTTGCGACCTCAAAAACCTTCTCCATCTCCATAACCCAAGTCTGAGCTTCGATCGGGTTCATGGATCCTTTAAACTCTGGCGGTCCCACCGCCTTGAAATCCTTGAACGTTGTATTCGGTGGAGCTTGAAGTTGATTATTCATTGCTCCAGCTAGTAAGTTCGCTAATTATTGGACGGGATTAGCATTGGCGTTATTGTTATTATTCGTTGACACTTCCTGAGCTGGTTGACGATTTTGTCTTCTAGGCGGCATATTTCTGTTAAGAATATACGCTTATTAGGTCTTTATTCAATCCTTTAAACAATTAAGGCTTAACTATAATATTTAATCATAATTCACTTAACACATTACTTCAAATAAATTCTGACAATTCATTAAATTCAAAAGTTTTAACATCATAAGATAGCGTCACTGCTATTTACATCAACTATCTCGAGATAAAGAATCTACAGGATTTAAAACATCAAAATATTCCTTTGTTTATAAACACATCGAAATTTACATCATTAACTACCAAATAGTTTTCACATAATTAAATACTAATACTATCACTGTCTGTTAAGGCTCCGAATAGCCTTGCTACGTTCCTCTTCTATGATGCGAGACATCGTTCTGCGATCCAGCATGTACGATGGTAGACCTTCAAACTGGATTGGGTACCTCAAAACTTGATCTTGGGCTTCATCCATTGCATTATTAAGTGTAGAGTATGTCTCCCCAAGCTTAGCTTTCTTTACACGACAATCCCTTTCTGCAAGATCAGCACGACGTGATTCTCTTACCCAGCCCTCCTTTGCTATGATCAGCTTCTCTGAGCTTTCCTTCAGTTCCTTCTTTAACTTCTCTATTTCTTCAGACTTCTCCTCTTTTTGACCCTTCTCGTGGACCAAATCCCATTCTACATTTCCCAGTCGTGTGTGAAGAGTCTGAACTTCCCTCTCCTTCTGCTTGAGAGTAATCTGCTGACTAATCGCCCTCTCAGTCAAGTCCTGAACAGTATCTCGTAATTCTACGTTACAGTCATATAACGCGTCGTACATCTCAGCATCGATGGAGTTCGGTGGGAACTCATCTTCTTCCTCTTCCTCCTCAGGATCCTCCTCTAGATCAGCCTCAGGCTCATGCTCCTGACCAACAACAGTGATCAATGGAGATGGCTCTCTCTGAATCAACTGCTCCCTGACAACATGAATGTCTCGGGGCTCTTCCTCAGTAGGCACTCGGGGTTCCTCCTCCCCAGCTCGACTAGCTCCTCCAACATCTGACATCCTGACAACATAGTTTTAAGTTTTAATTACTCAGTCGTACTAGTGAGCACATAAATTAACATATAAGCACATAAAGTCTTTTATTATCTTCAATGAATTTAAAAATTCATTTCTTAAAACTCGATAAGAGTTTTCCTTCACTATGTTCTTCCTATAAGACTATTACCTAAGGTTGTTCCCCCCACCTAAGGTTCATAACCTACAGCTCTGATACCAACTTGTGACACCCCCAAATTTGGGTACTTCCATTCCCACATGATTTGGTGTTCACTATACAAACATCGCATATCTATCTACCCATAATAAAAGCAAACCATGAAATAGATAAAAATAATAATGGATCTCCTCTTATGGGGTTACATCAACTGCATAATAAATAAATCCCAGTTCACTCTAACCTTAAATCATCTGTGCGGAAATATAAACAAATAAGTCTTAAGTAACATCAATTCTAATTACATAACCACAGTAATAGAACAGTCTTCATTACTTGCTAAGCTTGCCCTTGCCTTTATTAGTGGAAGGTTCGTCTACTCTTTCGTTCTTAACTGCAATGTTATTATTACGCAAGAGTAAGCATAATTTCCCACAAGTATAATAATGAAAGCAACAATATAATAACATGCGAGTGAATCAAAGACTTCTGAAATAAAGCTCAACTTTTGAATCAAGAATGAATAACAAGAATCAAAAGAAATATGAGGGTCATAAGACCTTGAACTATGTCCTAGGTTGTCAAGGGTTATACTTGAAACCTTTAACAGTCATAAGACTATGGACCTTTCTTTTCGTACTTAGGAGGATCAGCCCTTAGTACCATACTGTGCACAATATCTTAACGCTAAAGCGTAAATAATCCCTTATACAGGGTTGTTCATCTCAGTTTGACATTCAAGTCCGCACCAAAGGAAGCTTGGTTTGGATAATTCATCAAGGGTTCTAAAATTTAGAACGCTCATCAACTATGGACTAGTTTAATTAATAAGAGTTCGCTAGTCTAACAAGGTTTAACAATAATTGATAACTTAATTGAATGGGATCTTAAAAGGTATACAATAGAATAAGTATTATATAACAGCATCATGCTTGAAAGATTTATAAACTTTAATATACAAAATAGACTTGATCAATAATAATGAGAACTTGCTCAATGTAGAAAGGTGAATTAGTCAACTTATATAACGATAACAAGTAGGGTTAGGAAACTTGCCTCGTGCGTAGATTACACTTTAACTAAACTCGTTCTTTGATTTAAATCCTACATATCAATTACGTTCACAATACCAGTCAATTACAACGTACTAAGCATCATAAGTTTATTCTTTTGTCTAACTCGAATTCATGATTATACTTAGTCAATTACTACACTTATTGTAAAAATTAGATTTCACGAACAATAAGCTAACTATGCATTCGATCATTTCATTTACACATAATTGTGTTATGGACGTGTTAAGAATTTATTTTAACACCTCATTAAATGTCTAACAAGTTTTTATGTTCATTACTATAAGTTACTAACACATTGCTAGACTTGAACATTTAAAAATAAGTCATTTTTGGACATTCTGCAGAGTGGCGCTGCGGCGCCACTGTTGTACTGGTCCTCGGGGCTGCAGCGTGATGGCGCTGCGGCCGGACTCTTGGCGCTGCGGCGCGAATGTTAAGGCACGAGACTGACGACGCGGCGCGGCGAACCAGAAACTGTTCTGCAATTCGCGAAAATTGCAGAACACAGCCAAAAACTCCAATTAAAATTATTACTACACGAATTTAATCATACTCATATGTTAAAATTAATATATAATCAATACGCAATGTTTATAGAGTGATTTTAAATCATTAAAACACATAATCACAGAATTAAAATATACAAATTGTATTGTTCTTGATGTTTTTGAAGGTTTTGAATATAAATCATGAAATTTAATACTACAGATTCGTTATAACATCGATTCCGTTCGTTTAAGGTTTGGTCTCTTCGTATCAACATGCATAATCAAATAAGAGTATAAATTTTACGAAAACATTTATGTTTGACACACTAAAATTACGTATAAGGGCCATAAGGCCAAAACCCAAACTCTGTAAATTTTGAAATAACAAGTCATCGTATTATGAAAGTTATGATATGGAATCATGTGATATATATATATATATATATATATATATATATATATATATATATAACATGTTATGTTACTCGTATTATTATATATATTCATATAATAACACAATTTCCCAAATTTACAGAGATTCACAGAACTTGAATGAAAGTCATTTTCATAAAAACTAACTGACGTAAAATATGAGAATTGGGTTGGAGAGAATTACCCAAAGCGTAGATAAACAAGGATGACAATTTCTATCTACTTCAATCACAGTACTCACAATCTCTCTCAAAATTTCTCAATTCTCTCTGATTTTCTCTCTGTGAAAAGTTTCTAGACTGAGCAATAATGAAAGGAGAATACGTATAATAGCAATCGACTGACGCGCATTATGGTCAGTTACCCATCATGGGTTAACTGTCCATAACTCCCACTAAGGCCACGTTTGGCTAGCATACTAGGTTTTAAAACGTTTTATTTTAATAAAACATTTTATCATATAGTTTAAATAATGTCACACTCCTTGTAAAATAAATTAATATCTTATTTAATTTATTTTAAATATAATAATTTCTCATTAATTCACATAGTCACATAATTAAATTTCTCCTTTAATAATAATGTCAAATTATTAAATCCCTAATTAAATTAATTAAAATAACATTAAGCTTATTAAATATTTCTTTTAATACAATAAGCTCACATAATCACATACTTCGATAATAAAAATTTCCCACATTAATTTTAATAAATACAACACATATAATTAAATTAATCTGCCACAATTTCATCAATTAATTATTTAATCTAATAATTAAATCATCGAAAATATTTATTTTAATAAATATTAAGACTTAAATTATAAAAATCTCGTTCGTCACAGCTTCGACGAATTTAAAACAGCTGATCCTCAGTTTCACAAGATTATGTCTCTTCTGAAGAAAGCTTGTAGCGCCCCCAAATTTTAGTCCTAAATCACCACGAATCTGGTACACTAGCTCTAACTATTGCGGAAGATATAAACATAAATTATCTATACATTAAACATTACACACTATCCCCAAGGTCGAGAACCTTACTTAAAACCTGAATCAATATCAAATCTAATATACAATGTTATTATTATATAATTTTATTACAAATCTAGCTGCACACATAGTCCCAAGCTGAACTTGGCTTTGACTTTCTTTGTATCCGACGCATTCGTCTTAATCTGTAATATTTATCATGATATAGCAAGGGTGAGCAACAAGTTTGCCCAGTAAGTTTAAGTTCAATTAATTAAGGATACATCATGATGGAAAGATTTTGAATAATAGCTTGCTAACATTCAACAATATAATTATGAATTAGCATGAACAAATTTTTATGACTGAACAAGCATTTAACATGAACAAATATATCTGGACTGAATGGTAATGAAGGTGATCAGCCTTTCATACCTAATGAACACATGTAATACGCACAGAGTGCAATTAAATAATTCTTAGACATAACAATCAGAAATGATTAACCACAAGTTATATTTGAATAAACAACTCGAGGTCGAGTTAAGGAAGACTTGCCTGAACCATTGATTATCGTTACGAAATATAACTTAGCTTTATCTGAAGACCTAATATTAATAATATCGATTTTCCAAGTTAGAATAATATCATCACAGTATAAAATAACCTAAACGCATTATCACATAATCCTATTAGTCTATACAGCATATAAGACCTTGTATCAAGTCAAACTATTGTAGTATGAGTTGAATTCGGTACAATTCTGACATCCCGATGGCCCAATCGGATAACTATCGAGCCTAATATCCATAAGACTCTGTCTAAACGTAACACAATTAACTTTGACAATTAATTATTCAGTCAAAATAATTTTCATTGGCTCATAATAATTTTCAAGTAATTATTATCAATTATCATAATTTTAAATCATTAATATTGTATTTACAAGAATTAAATACCACATAATTCCTTTATCATTAATATTTATTTAATACTAAATATTAATGAAAACCATAACATAATATTATAATATATTTATAATATATCAAAGTATTTTTAATACATGATTTTTAAACCTTTAAATCTATTATCCGATAATTGTCATTAATATTAAATATTAATGTTTTTCATGACAAAATATCAAGAGTTATATTTTATAACTTAAAATATTTTTATAACACTTAAATCATTTTTATATGATTTATAAATCCTTAATTCTATTCTTCCATAATTTATTTAATACACTTAGGAAATAAATTAATTGCCATTAATATTAATTTATTAATGAAATTCCTCACAAAATATTAAAAGTCACTAAAAATAACTTAAAATATTTTCTTATATCATAATATAATTTTTCATGATTTTTCATGTATTAAAATTATTTTTAAATAATTTATTTAATATTATAATTAAATAAATTAAATATCATTATTATTCCAAAAATATTAAATATTTATGAAATATACTCAAAATAATTAAAAACTAATTTTTAGACTTTAAAATAATTTTTAGAAATTTATTTTGTATTTTTAATAATTAAAAACCATTTTATTCGATTTATTTAATTAAAATATTAATTTTCTAATTAAACTATCGCTAAAAGGGCCCTATAGCGACAGAACCGTCGCTATAGGTGTTCTTGGTGTTCTTGAGCTCAAACCCAGAAACCCATGTCAGTTGCTGAGTTACCAGGTTTGACTACAATTTGTTCCATGATCCTAAGTTTTCTAGGCAGTTTAAAGCATCAAGGTTGTAGTGTTGATGTAACCCTACAAGCATCAACAAGTTTCATAGCAATCCAACATCATAATCGAGAGATATAGGCTCTCAAATTTCATGTCAGAGCTGTTCTTCATTTTTGAGTTTTCCAGAAATGAAGAACAGTTCGAGGGGCTACCTTCCATGTCTTGGATCTATACGTTGCAGGTTTGCTTAGTGTGTTGTAAAGGTTAATACTTAAAGTAAACATGTAAGAGAGCAATCCTATAACATAATATCAATGTATTATCAACACAATCACAAGATTCAGGCCGGTCAAACATTGTCAGAGAAAACGGGTTTTAAAGAATCTGGGTTTTCCAGATTGTTCTTCAGGCTGATCGGTTAACGTAGTTTGACCACGATTATTTTCGATCCTGATCATGAACTGGTTAATCTAAATGCATGATTGTGTGGTACTTATATCATACTACAACATAAAAGCAACAAATTGGTCAACATATCAAACACATGCAAGATTAGAGGCCTTGAAAGTGCTTGTCAGACTTTTCTGGGTAATCTGGGTTACCCAGAATCATTCAGTCATTGCCAGTCAACGCAGTTTGACTGCATATAGCTTACGATCTAGACATGTTATGACCCTTATTTCAACTCCAGATCATAGACAACATGGCATACTACGGATCTATTACTTCAAACACACAAAACCACTAACATATAAAGATCTAGAGGCCCTGACATTAGGCTGTCAGGCCTTATTTTTTCACTTTTCCAGATTTTTATAAACTTCAATTTCGAGCATCTAACTGATATGGATCCAAGTTTTAACAATCCAGATCATCAAATGACACCCTCTAACATAACTTTAAACATCTAAACACAAAGACCAACATGAATCATAAGGATTTCTAAGTTTAGGGTTTATACCTCCTTTAAGGCTTGATCTATGATTCTGATCTTGTGATCTGATATTTGAGAGTTAAGATATGATCAAAGCTTATTTCCTCACTCTCTTACACTCCCCATTCCCGAATTTTAGAGAGAGAAGGTCTAGGGAGAAAATGAAAACTAAAGTGGCCCTTTCTCTCTCTCTTTAATCTATTTACAAAATGATGTAATGCCTATGGTTGATCATGTGATCAGTTGTTGGCTGA
This sequence comes from Panax notoginseng, assembly GCA_016801055.1. Classification (NCBI taxonomy): domain Eukaryota; kingdom Viridiplantae; phylum Streptophyta; class Magnoliopsida; order Apiales; family Araliaceae; genus Panax; species Panax notoginseng. Next base: position 54,427,548 of record CM029023.1, on the reverse strand, counting down.
TTAAAGTTTATCACTAGACCACGTGGCTATCTAGGGTTGGTCACCAACCACTTACTAGGGCTAGATCTACACTTCACCCCATTAAAATATTCAAGAAGGGCAATTTGGTCATTTGACTTGTAAAGTGAATGGCAACTTGGTAACTTATCACAACCCTTAGGTTTTAACCCTTAGGGTTTGACCCTTAGGGTTTAAACCCTAAGATTACACAAATTAATTTCCTAGACCTTTCTAATTAAGTTCTAAAAATATAAAATTAAGATTTGAAAAATATAATTAGGGTTTCCTAATTACATTAGAGTTTACTAATCACATTCAAGCTTGCTAATTAAGATTAATATTTCCTTAATTAAAATTGCTAATTTAGCAATTAGGTTGTGACAAACGAGATTTTTGTAATTAATTTCTAATATTTATTGAATTAAATAAATATTTTTCGATGATTTAATTATTGGATTAAATAATTAATTGATGCAATAATGTTAGATTAATTTAATTATATGTGTTACATTTATTAAATTAATGTAGAGAATTTTTATTATCAAAGTATGTAATTATGTGAGCTTATTGAATTAAATGAATTATTTAATAAGCATATTGGTATTTTAATTAATTTAATTATTAATTAGAGATTTGATAAATTGACATTATTTATTAATGAGATAATTAATTATGTGACTATGTGAAATTATGAGAAATTATTATATTTTATTTATATTAAATTAAATAAGATATATGGATTATTGTGCAAATGGATGTGACATTAATTAAACTATATTGTAAAAGCTTTATTAAATTAAATGGTTTTTGAATTATTTTCTTACTAGCCAAACATGGCACTATGGGAAGTTGAGGACAATTACCCATGACTGGGTAACTGACCACCAACGCGTCAGTTGATTTCTATATTATACGCCTTCCTTTCCTTTCTTTCATTTTTTTTTCTTCTAAGTCTGGCATAGCAGAGAGAGTTTCAGAGAGAGAGATTGTGAGGTGTGAGAGAAAATTGTTTGATTTAAGAAGAGTTGAGAAGAACCTCATTCCCTACTAATCTATACTCATTCTCAGGGTAATATCCTCCTTCCCAATTTCTAAATTACGTCTTTTAGTTTTCATAAAATGGGTTTCATAGTTTTGGTTTTAAACCTCTGTAATTGGGTGAGGAGTAATGATTATGAGTTATATATATGTTATGTTATATCAAATTGTGTTTAATTATGTATATGTTGTAAACCATAACATCAAATTCATGAAAACATGTCGTATATGATTTCTACAAAATTACAGAGTATGGGTTTTGGCCTTATGGCCTTATACGAGATATTTTATGTATTGATCGTATATTATTCCTAAATTTTACACTCCTATATTATTATGCATGTTGATACGAAGAGACCAAGCCTTAAACGAACGGATTCGGTATTATAACGAATTCGTAGTGTTAAATTTATTATTTTATTCATTAACTTCAAGAACATCAAGAACAGTCTAATTTTACATGATTTAATTCTGTTATTGGGTGTTTTAAATGGTTAAAATCATTTTACAAAGGTTGGGTTATGTTTATGTATAAATTATAACATATAGGTATGTGTAATTTGGTGAAATTAGTGTTAAAAATGTGTTGATTTCGCTGAATTATGTGTTCTTCGCGAACTGGAAACTCAAAGTCTGGGGTTTCACGCCGCGGCGCCAACTCCCAGTTCATTTATCGCGCCGCAGCGCCACCGCGCCGCAACACCAAGTACCAGGCTGCAGCGCCACGGCACCGCAGCGCCAAGACTCAGTACAAAAGTGGCGCCGCAGCGCCACTTAGCAGAATGTCCAGAAATGTATTTCTTTTTTATGTTAAGTCTATCAATGTGTTAGTAACTTAATGTAATGAACATGTAAACATGTTAGAAATATAATGAAATGATGACATAGTTGTTTAACATATAAATAACATAATTACATGTGAATTGAATTATTAAATACATAATTAGCTTGATTATTTATGAAGTGATATTATGTGACAGTTAATGTGATAAATTGATTAAGTATAGTCAATAATTAAATTAGACAAAAAGAAAGAGTTTATGATGATTAATTAAGTTATAATTAACTGGTATTGTGTATGTGAATGGTATTTAGGATTTAATTCAAAGAACGTGCTTAGTTAAAGTATAATCTACACGCGAGGCAAGTTTTCTAAACTTAAACTCTTAAATTTGAGCAAGTTTTCTAACCCTATTTGTCATTATTGTTCAAGTTTATTATTTACCTTGAACAAATTATCATTGTTATTATTCTAGTTCAAACATGATATTAAAGATTTATTATCTTTCCAGAGCATGATTCAGTTATACAATAATTGTCCTATTGTATACTTTTGAGATTATTATTCAATTCGAATATCAATTATTATGGAACCTTATTAGACTAGTGAAACCTTAATGATTCAACTAGTCCATAGTTGATGAGCGTTCTAAATTTCAGAACCCTTAAAGAATTATCCAAACCAAACTTCCTTTGGTGCGGACTCGAATGTCAAACTGAGATGAACAACCCTGTATAGGGGATTATTTACGCTTAGCGTTAAGATATTGTGCACAGTATGGTACTAAGGGATGATCCCCCTAAGTACGAGAAGAAGGTCCATAGTCTTACGACTGTTAAAGGTTTCAAGTATAACCCTTGTTAACCTAGGACATAGTTCAAGGTCTTATGACCCTCAGAATTCTTTTGATTCTTGTTATTCACTCTTGATTCAAAAGTTGAGCTTTTATTCAGATGTCTTTGATTTATTTGCATGTTATTATACTGTTATTTTAATTTTTATACTTGTGGGCATTTGTGCTCACTCTTGCTTGATAATAACATTGCAGTTAAGAACGAAAGAGCTGACGAACCTTCCACTAGTAAGGGCCAGGGAAAAGTTAGCAAATGATGGAGACTTGTTAGTTGATATGACTTGTTATTTTATATGATGTATTTGTTTAAGACTTTAGTGAAAGATGTTGTTTAAGACTTATTTATTTATAATTCCGCGCAGATGTTTAAGGTTAGTTTTACCTGGGATTGTATTATTATTCAGATGTTGTAAGCCTTAAGGGAACAACCTTAGGTAGTAGCCTTATAGAAAGAAGATAGTAAAGGAAAACTCTTATCGAGTTTTAAGAAATGAATTTTTGGTAATTCATTGAAGATAATAAAATACATTATGTGTTTATGTGTTAAGTATGCGTTAGATAGTACGACTTAGTAACTAAAACTTAAAAATTTGTTGTCAGGATGTCGAATGTTGGAGAAGCTAGTCAAGCTGGAGAGGAAGGAACTCGTGTACCTATAGTACCGACAGAGGAGGAGCCCCGAGACATTTATGTCGTTAGGGAGAAGTTGGTTCAGAGGGAGTCATCTCCATTGATCACTGTTGTTGGTCAGGAGCATGAGCCCGAGACTGATCCTGAGGAGGATCCTGAGGAGGAGTTTGATGAGGAAGAGGAAGAAGAGGAGTTACCACGGTACACCGTTGATGCAGAGATGTATGACACGTTATACGACCGTAACGTGGAATTACAAGACGAGGTTCAGGAATTGACTGAACGAGCGACTGTTCAACAGTCTACTTTAGAGGAGAAGGAGAGGGAGATTTCGACTCTTCACACACGATTGGGAAATGTATAATGGGATTTGGTCCATGAGAAGGGTCAAACCGAAGATAAGACCGAGGAGATAGAGAAGCTGAAAAAGGAACTAAAAGAAACCTCCGAAAGACTGAAAATAGCAGAGGAAGGATGGGTAAGAGAATCACGTCGAGCTGATCGTGCAGAAGATGATAGTCGTGCAAAGAAGGCAAAGTTTGAAGAGACATACTCCACACTTAATCATGCAATGGATAAGGCTCAGAAACGAGTTTTGAGATACCCCATCCAGTTCGAAGGACTTCCGTCGTATATGCTGGATCGCAGGACGATGTCTCGTATCTTGGATGAGGAGCGTGGCAAGGCTATTCAACACCTTGATAGACAGGATTAGAATCTGTTTAATTATGTGAAAGACTTAATTAGTTTTTATATGTAAATTCTGATGTGTTTATGAACGAAGGAATATGTTAATATTTTAAATCCTGTGGATTCTTTATTCCAGGATAGCTGATGTAAATAGCAGTTATGCTATCGTTTAATGTTAAAACTTTTTATTTGAATGGAAATATATTAAGTTGTTTGAGATGATGTGTTAAATGAGTATGTTAGATTGTTAAGTAATGTCTTGACTATTTAGAGGAATAAATAAAGTTCTAATAAGCGTGTATTTAACAGAAAATGCCGCCAAGGAGAAGACAACAACGTCAACCGGCTCAGGAAGAGTCGACCAATAATAACAATAACGCCAACGCTAATCCTGTTCAGTAGTTGGTGAACTTACTGACGGGAGCAATGAACAATCAACCTCAAGCTCCACCAAACACAACGTTTAAAGACTTCAAGGCGGTGGGATCGCCAGAGTTCAAAGGTTCCAGGAACCCAATCGAGGCTCAAACGTGGGTCATGAAAATGGAGAAAGTATTCGACGTTGCTAGGGTTAGAGAAGACCAGAAGACTGCTTTCGCAACGTTTATGCTAAAGTCTGAGGCTAGCTATTGGTGGCAAGCAAACAAAGTGCGAGGAGGTGAAGGTGTAATTATGTGGGAGAGATTTAAAGAAATGTTTTTCGAAATGTACTTCCTAACTAGTTCGCAGAATCAGATGGAAATTCAATTTCTGGAACTGAAGCAAGGAAACATGAGCGTACCTGAATACGCAGCTAAATTCGATGAGTTGGCAAGGTTTGCCCCGTACCAAGTACACACTGACGAAAGAAAGGCCAGAAGATTTGAACAAGGACTAAAGCCTTGGGTTTACAGTAAGGTGTCAATATTTTAGATAAACACATTTGTCGGAGTACTGAAAAAGGCCATCCTCGCTGAAGGTGGGAGCGATGCGGTGACCAAGTACAATCAAGAGCAGAAGAAGAAGAAGAGTGAAGGTGAAGGAAATAACAAGACTGGTGGGAGTAACATTGGGGGTAGTCATAATCAGAAGAGAAAGTGGACGGATAATTCGTCAGCTGGAAGTCAACAAGGTGGGCAGAAGAAGAAAATTGAAGCGTGCTCAAACTGTGGAAAAGCTCATCTGGGAGTTTGCATGAAAGGGAAGCGAGTGTGCTACAATTGTGGTCAGGAAGGCCACATAGCACCAAACTGTCCAAACCCAAAGAAGGGTGCTTGTTTTAACTGTGGTTCTAAGGATCATCTAGCAAGAGATTGCCCCAAGAAGGGATCAGGAGGAGCAGTGCAAGGAGCTAACCGTGGAAATAGCAGTGAAAATACCTTAACCATTACCGGACCACCTGCAACAAACCGACCGACCGCTAGAACTTTCAATATGACAGTGCAGGACGCAATCCAGTCTCGTGAGGTGGTTTCAGGTATCATTCCGATCAATGAAATTAATGCTTATGTTTTATTTGATTCGGGTGCTACTTGTTCCTTTATATCCGAAGACTTTGCTAATAGTTTAGATTTGCTTATGGATGAGTTGGAATATCCCATAAATATAGAAATTGCGAATAGAGAGATAATTCCTGTTAAGTACGTGTTTAAGAACTGTAGGGTGGACATTAAGGGTAATATCATAAACGTAGATCTTATCCCTATTCGGCTTGGGGAATTTGACGTTATTTTGGGTATGGATTGGTTATCCAATTATGAGGCGGTAATTGACTGCCAGAAGAAACGTATTAACCTTATGACTCCGTTAAAGGTTGTGTTTTATGGTAGCAAGTCGCCTAGACAAGCGAGTTGTCTGACAATGATGCAGGCCAAGAGGTTGTTAAGACAAGGCTGTGTAGGATACTTAGCTTACATAGTCGACAGTCGAAAAGAGAATCCGAAGGTAGAAGAAATACCGATTGTAAAGGATTTCGTCGACGTATTTCCAGACGATTTGCCAGGACTTTCACCAGATAGAGAGGTAGATTTCGTGATCGATTTGGCGCCCGGAACCGCTCCAATATCGAAAGCACCATACCGAATGGCACCAATAGAGATGAAAGAACTGATGGTTCAACTACAAGAATTGCTGGACAAAAAGTACATTCAACCGAGCGTATCGCCGTGGGGAGCGCCGGTGTTGTTTGTGAAAAAGAAGGACGGATCGATGCGGCTCTGCATTGACTACAGAGAACTAAACAAGGTCACGATTAAGAATAGATATTCATTACCAAGAATTGACGATCTGTTTGATCAATTAAAAGGAGCAAGATACTTTTCCAAGATAGACTTGAGGAGTGGTTATCACCAACTGAAGGTGAGGCCAGAGGATGTACCGAAGACAGCGTTCAAAACGCGATACGGTCACTATAAATTTTTAGTAATGTCGTTTGGTCTAACGAATGCTCCTGCAGCATTTATGGGACTAATGAATGGTGTGTTCAAGCCATTTTTGGACAAATTCGTGGTGGTATTTATAGACGACATTCTGGTATATTTCAAAACCAAAGAAGAACACGAAGAACATTTGAGGTTAACGTTGGAAGTATTGAGAAGGGAGAAGTTGTACGCTAAATTTTTGAAATGCGAATTTTGGATCGAGCGAGTATAATTTCTTGGTCACGTGATCGATAAAGACAGAATTTCGGTAGATCCATCCAAAGTAGAAGCCATGATTAACTGGGAACAGCCGAGATCGCCGTCAGAAGTAAGAAGTTTTCTTGGATTGGCGGGATATTATAGAAGATTCATTCAAGATTTTTCCAAGATCGCAACTCCGTTAACGAATTTAACTCGAAAAGCTGTGAAATTTGTTTGGACGGAGAAATGTGAGGAGAGCTTCCAAGAATTAAAGAAGAGGTTGAGTACGGCACCTATGTTATCTCTTCCAGATGATACTGGCAATTTTGTTGTTTTTAGTGATGCGTCGCATAAAGGACTTACCTGTGTGCTAATGCAAAACGGTAAAGTCATCGCATATGCATCACGACAATTGAAGGATTACGAGAAGGGGTATCTGACCTATGATTTGGAGTTAGCTGCAGTTGTTTTTGCTTTAAAAATTTAGAGGCACTATCTCTACGGGGAGAAGTGTGAGATATATACGGACCACAAGAGTTTAAAATATATTTTCACACAGAAGGATTTGAATATACATCAAAGGAGATGGTTGGAATTAATCAAGGATTACGACTGTGAGATTTTATACCATTCGGGTAAGGCGAATGTGGTTACCGATGCCTTAAGTAGAAAGGGTCGTGAGAAATTGATGATGTTGACTGCTCAGGAGGAGCTAATCACAGAAATAGAGAAACTAGAATTGGAAGTGAAGTATCCAATGGAGAATGATGAGAAGCTATTTCAGATGTAATCTGGTACAACTCTACTAGATAAAGTGAAGGAGGCTCAGCTTCAGGATGATGAATGCAAAAAGGTGACAAAAAAGATATCTGAAGGAACCGAACCGAGATTTAAGATGGATAAGGAAGGAATACTGAGATTTGAGAGTATAATTTGGGTACCGCCAGTACAAGAGATTAAGGAAGATATTTTAAGCGAGGCTCATAGTTCACGATATTCGATTCACCCCGGTAGTACCAAAATGTACCAAGATCTTTGACAATATTTTTGGTGGCCGAATTTGAAATGTGATGTTGCAGAATGTGTTGCCAAGTGTCTGACCTGTCAGAAGGTAAAAGCAGAACATCAGAGAACAAGTGGATTACTTCAACCGTTGGAAATCCCAAAATGGAAATAGGAGCATATTACAATGGATTTCGTGGTTGGCCTTCCGACGACTCAGAAAGGCTACGATGCAGTATGGGTTATCGTTGACCGACTGACAAAATCTGCACACTTCCTTCCAATCAAAATAAGATTCAATTTAGATCAGTTGGCCAGACCAGGCTATACATAAAAGAGATTGTCTCGAGGCACGGAGTTCCGATATCAATTGTTTCAGATAGGGATCCGCGCTTCACATCAAATTTCTGGAAACGTCTTCAGGAATGCATGGGTACGCAATTGCGAATGAGTACAGCTTACCACCCTCAAACAGACGAACAGAGTGAGAGAACGATTCAGACATTAGAAGATATGCTAAGAGCCTGTGTGATGGACTTTAAAGAAAATTGGGATGATCACCTACCATTAGTAGAGTTCGGCTACAACAACAGTTACCACGCTAGTATTGGCATACCGCCTTATGAAGCTTTATACGGTAGAAAGTGCAGAACTCCGCTTTACTAGGATAAAGTTGGTGAGAGCCAATGGCTAGGGCCAGAATTGGTACAGCAGACAGCAGAAATAGTCGAAGTGATCCGAGCACGACTGGTAGCGGCTCAAGATCGACAGAAGAAATACGCTGACCCACATTGTAAAAATATCGAGTTTGAATCAGGTAGTTATGTTTTCTTGAAGGCCTCTCCCTGGAAAGAAAAGATCAGATTCGGAAAGAAAGGGAAATTGAGCCCAAGATTCATTGGACCCTTTGAAGTACTGAGAAGAATCGGAGAAGTTGCGTATAAGGTAGTCTTACCTCCAACACTCGAGAATATCTATAACATCTTCCATGTTTCTGTGTTACGACCCTACAAGCCTGATTACAAGCATGTAATCGAATACGAACCCCTACATTTTGAGAAAGACTTATCTTACGAAGAAATTCCTGTCCAAATTGTCGACCGAAAAGAACAAGTTCTGAGAAATAAAGTTATACCTTCAATTAAAGTAATTTAGAGAAATCACAACGCTGAAGAAGCTACGTGGGAACTGGAAGAGAATATGATGAAGAATTACCCTCATTTATTTGCTTAAATATGTATATGCGATTCTGGGGACAGAATTTCTATAAGGGGGGAGAATGTAGCGGGTCGAAAGTTTTGAGTCGTGATTCTGGGGACAGAATCCTTTTAAGGGGGGAAAGATGTGACAAACGAGATTTTTGTAATTAATTTCTAATATTTATTGAATTAAATAAATATTTTTCGATGATTTAATTATTGGATTAAATAATTAATTGATGCAATTATGTTAGATTAATTTAATTATATGTGTTACATTTATTAAATTAATGTAGAGAATTTTTATTATCAAAGTATGTAATTATGTGAGCTTATTGAATTAAATGAATTATTTAATAAGCATATTGGTATTTTAATTAATTTAATTATTAATTAGAGATTTGATAAATTGACATTATTTATTAATGAGATAATTAATTATGTGACTATGTGAAATTATGAGAAATTATTATATTTTATTTATATTAAATTAAATAAGATATATGGATTATTGTGCAAGTGGATGTGACATTAATTAAACTATATTGTAAAAGCTTTATTAAATTAAATGGTTTTTGAATTATTTTCTTGCTAGCCAAACATGGCACTATGGGAAGTTGAGGGCAGTTACCCATGACTGGGTAACTGACCACCAACGCGTCAGTTGATTTCTATATTATAGGCCTTCCTTTCCTTTCTTTCATTTTTTTTTCTTCTAAGTTTGGCATAGCAGAGAGAGTTTCAAAGAGAGAGATTGTGAGGTGTGAGAGAAAATTGTTTGATTTAAGAAGAGTTGAGAAGAACCTCATTCCCTACTAATCTATACTTATTCTCAGGGTAATATCCTCCTTCCCAATTTCTAAATTACGTCTTTTAGTTTTCATAAAATGGGTTTCATAGTTTTGGTTTTAAACCTCTGTAATTGGGTGAGGAGTAATGATTATGAGTTATATATGTGTTATGTTATATCAAATTGTGTTTAATTATGTATATGTTGTAAACCATAACATCAAATTCATGAAAACATGTCGTATATGATTTCTACAAAATTACAGAGTATGGGTTTTGGCCTTATGGCCTTATACGTTATATTTTATGTATTGATCGTATATTATCCCTAAATTTTACACTCCTATATTATTATGCATGTTGATATGAAGAGACCAAGCCTTAAACGAACGGATTCGGTATTATAACGAATTCGTAGTGTTAAATTTATGATTTTATTCATTAACTTCAAGAACATCAAGAACAGTCCAATTTTACATGATTTAATTCTGTTATTGGGTGTTTTAAATGGTTAAAATCACTTTACAAAGGTTGGGTTATGTTTATGTATAAATTATAACATAAGGGTATGTGTAATTTGGTGAAATTAGTGTTAAAAATGTGTTGATTTCGCTGAATTATGTGTTCTTCGCGAACTGGAAACTCAAAGTCTGGGGTTTCGTGCCGCGGCGCCAACTCCCAGTTCATTTATCGCGCCGCAGCGCCACTGCGCCGCAACACCAAGTACCAGGCTGCAGCGCCACGGCGCCGCAGCGCCAAGACTCAGTACAAAAGTGGCAACGTAGCGCCACTTAGCAGAATGTCCATAAATGTATTTTTTTTTTTGTTAAGTCTAGCAATGTGTTAGTAACTTAATGTAATGAACATGTAAACATGTTAGAAATATAATGAAATGATGACATAGTTGTTTAACATGTAAATAACATAATTACATGTGAATTGAATTATTAAATACATAATTAGCTTTATTATTTATGAAATGATATTATGTGACAGTTAATGTGATAAATTGATTAAGTATAGTCAATAATTAAATTAGACAAAAAGAAAGAGTTTATGATGATTAATTAAGTTATAATTAACTGGTATTGTGTATGTGAATGGTATTTAGGATTTAATTCAAAGAACGTGCTTAGTTAAAGTATAATCTACACGCGAGGCAAGTTTTCTAAACTTAAACTCTTAAATTTGAGCAAGTTTTCTAACCCTATTTGTCATTATTGTTCAAGTTTATTATTTACCTTGAACAAATTATCATTGTTATTATTTTAGTTCAAACATGATATTAAAGATTTATTATCTTTCCAGAGCATGATTCAGTTATACAACAATTGTCCTATTGTATACTTTTGAGATTATTATTCAATTCGAATATCAATTATTGTGGAACCTTATTAGACTAGTGAAACCTTAATGATTCAACTAGTCCATAGTTGATGAGCGTTCTAAATTTCAGAACCCTTGAAGAATTATCCAAACTAAACTTCCTTTGGTGCGGACTCGAATGTCAAACTGAGATGAACAACCATGTATAGGGGATTATTTACGCTTAGCGTTAAGATATTGTGCACAGTATGGTACTAAGGGCTGATCCCCCTAAGTACGAGAAGAAGGTCCATAGTCTTACGACTGTTAAAGGTTTCAAGTATACAAGGTCTTATGACCCTCAGAATTCTTTTGATTCTTGTTATTCACTCTTGATTCAAAAGTTGAGCTTTTATTCAGATGTCTTTGATTTATTCGCATGTTATTATAATGTTATTTCAATTTTTATACTTGTGGGCATTTGTGCTCACTCTTGCTTGATAATAACATTGCAGTTAAGAACGAAAGAGCTGACGAACCTTCCACTAGTAAGGGCCAGGGCAAAGTTAGCAAATGATGGAGACTTGTTACTTGATATGACTTGTTATTTTATATGATGTATTTGTTTAAGACTTTAGTTAAAGATGTTGTTTAAGACTTATTTATTTATAATTCCGCACAGATGTTTAAGGTTAGTTTTACCTGGGATTGTATTATTATTCAGATGTTGTAACCCTTAAGGGAAAGAATTTATTTCTATTATTGCATGGCTTGCATTATTATGGGTAGATAGATAGATGATATTTGTATCGTGAACACCAAATTCTGTGGAATCGAAGTATCGGATTTGGGGGTGTCACATAGGTTCCATAATTGTACATTAGGATTTCTAGTTGAACAATTAGGGTTTTCTAATAATGAATTAGGGATATCCCTAATTAAATATAAAAATCAATAACATAAAAACCTTATATTTATTTTTAAACTTCCCAATTAGGTTTTAATATTCTAAATTAGGGTTTCGAATTACCGAAACTGAAACTAGGGTTTCCAGAACCGGTGCTAGGGTTTCTTAACAATCGTTAGGGTTTTCTAACTAAACGTCGAGGTTCTTAATATATTATTAGGGTTTATAACTGATATAGTTTATCTGGTCAACCCTTGACCCTTAACCACATGTTGTATACACATATGACCATATACACAGAATATATACACTTAACACTTTAAACCTTCACCAAAAGTTTTTAAATTCACAAAATTCCTTCCCTAAAATGTCAAATCATACACTTATTTTCTGTATCGGTTTAATATTTAACCTTAATTCAATCTTTTAAGATTTTAATAAATGTCTAAATTCTTGGGTTATTACAAAGCTGGTCTTGAAGAAGCTCTGAGCACCAGCACATGGATATACCCGAAGCTTATGAAAGAGTTCTACAGCAATGGAGTCTTTGAGAACGACATCATCACTACAAGGGTCAAGGGGGAACAAATTAAACTCAAAGTTGAAGATATAAACCTAGCCCTAGGTTTCAAATCAAAGGAACTTGTATCTATGAATGTCATCGACTTTCATGAAGGTCTGAAGAAGATGCCCCACACAAAGTTTCAGAATGTCAAGGGGTACAAGAAGAAAGAGTTTCCCCAGAAGTATGAATTTCTGGCTGACATTGTTGGGAAGTGCATATACTGTAAAAGCTCTAGTCACGACTCTATAAATGAAGTTCAACTAAAGCTCATGACAGCAATCTGCTTCAGGATTCGACTCAACTATGGGGATCTGCTTATCGATTGGATCGGGAATTGGATACTCAACTCAAAGAAATCAAAGAGCTCTAGGAAAATGCTCTATGGGAGGTTCATAAGCATAATCCTGCAATCGTCTCTGGGTGACAAAATTGGGGACAAGGAAGGGGAATCCATCAACCCCAACAAAAAAATAACCCAGCAGCTGTTTCAAAACTAGAAAAGAAACCCTGCAAAAAATGTCAAAATGATGTCTGAATCAAGTGATAGGACTGGTGAAGCGAAAGTATTTGGGCTACCAGGAAACATGTCAATTGTGAAGGAAGCTGATGAAGAAGAAGAAATTAATCAAGAGGAACCCATCGATTTGATCAAAAAAAGTAAGGGTAAGAGGAAAATGAAAGCTCAAACAACAGAAGAGCCTCAAGGCTCAACCACTGATGCACCCCAAGAGAGTTCGGGCACTGAAACTCTGAAGGAAATGAAGAGGAAAGAGCAGCAGTCTGAGGAGGAAGAAGACAGAGCCACCATTTCTCAGCTGCTTAAGAAGGAAAAATGCAGCCACAAAATAAAGAAGTCTTCACTCCATTCGATCGTACAGTCACTATCGATCGTAGAGTCCAAACTTATCATAACTCCAGAAGTGGATGCTGCAATAAAGTCTCAGCCTGAGCCAACCATCAGGGCTGAAGCAAAAGAAAGCACCGAGGCTGAAGCTCAGCCCAAAAAAATAAGAATAAAGCTTGTCAAGAAATATGTTCTTGAAAATGAGAAAGTCTTGAAGGAAGAAGAAAGTAAAATAGCTACAGAAAAGGAGCTTCCTGAAGTTCCTGCACTAGAAAATGCTCTAGCTGAGGGGGAGCTTCCTGAAGTTCAAATGAATGATCAAATTGAGGAGTCTCTCGAAGTTCCTATGCCAGAAAAAGCTACAGCTGAGCGGGAGATACCAGAGGATAGGGAGATCGAAGGTGTAAAAGCTATAGAGGTAGAAAAGGGTGAAGATAAGACAAGAAACGAGGAGATGTTTAAAGTGGTAGAAATTTCAAATGTAGAAAATAAAGATCGATAAGAAGATGAGGAAGATGAAGTTGAGATTATCGCAGTGGGCTGGGATGGATACAGGAGAGCCAACTACAATAAGTTGTTCTCTTACTTACCTACAATGCCCTATCATAGAGCATAAATTCTAAACTCCTAGGATCACATGTTCTGGACTTTCAAAGCTTATCCAGCAATCTCAGTGCTTGCTCATGGATTCCCAGGCAAACTCACATTTGCTCAGAAGCTAATAACTAATCATCCTTCTTCAAAAACTGGGCGTGAGGTACAATCAATTCCCATCTCTTTCAGGGTTAGTCACTATCCTCCATCAACCATCAACCAATTCTATGAATTACCAAGATGGTTGGAAGTGATACTTCATCCACTAAACCAATTTCCAGCTACAGAATCCAAACATTCTGTAACTGATGAACCAAATATGCATAATTTTATATTGATCCAGTCTCCCACCATCTCTCACTCTACGAATATCGATCATACTCAAATCGTAGAGTCACCCACTCAACCATAACCAACATCACATTCTCCTGTAACTCAAACTCACATACACGCACCTCCTTCTGATATTTCTTCCTCATCAACCAATAATTATTTTGATCTTGATCTTGCTCACTACAATCTGTAAAATAAAAATACTAGAGCCTCTCCTCCAAATACTCAACAAATTCTTGAGCTTCTCTCAAATCTTACTACCAAAATTAAGCTGTCTAGTGGATCACAGAAAGTGACTAAAGATGTTCAAGAAGATTTTGAAACTCACTTTGAGCTTGTTCATATGAGGCTGAACCATTTGATAGATGTTGCCAATACCCTTCCCAGCAATTTAAGCTCTGAGCTCACAAATAAGCTCAGGGAGATCTTCAAGGAAATGATCCACATCTTTAATGAAAGGGATCAGATTCACTTTCAGTCTACCCAAAAACACAAGGAAGCAGTTCTCCTTCTGCAGAAGACTCGGGAATCTAAAAATAAACTTGTGATGGAAAGTCTCTCAAGTCTACGAACCTCAATGACAGAATTCCAAGAATTTTTAATGAGTCAGATGCAACAAACAAACACTGTCTTGGCCATTCTACAAAAGAACAAGTCTCAAACTGATTCTCTGGTTCAAGAAAACCGTGAAGACATTGCTCAATCCAGGAATCAGCTCCACGAACTCGTCCAAGGCATGAATCGTCTGTCTAAAGACATTCGAACCCTTGATGCTGACATAAAGGGGGAGAATAAAGGGGAAGGAGAGAAAGGAAAAGGTAAAGGGAAACTCATTGCTCAATCCTCAAGGAGCCCTCCCTCAAGACAACCTCGCCATCCGACTTCACGACCTGAACAGTAGCAGCACCAACAAATTCTCATGGCACAACCGCTAAGGAGTCAAGGGTCATCTACTAGCTCATAAGGGGTAACCACTACTGGCCTACATATGCCAATTACAGCTCTTGCCTTTATGAATAGATATGATCATGGAAAATGGCTGAGTCAAAGCGAGCTGAAAGATATTGCATGGAGAGACGAAGCTAGCAGGAGAAGAAGAGCTGCAGAGCATGTCAATCCTCCAAGGAGCAAAAGACAGAAGAAATAGAGATAAGTTAGAATTTATTTCTTATTGTTGTAACTAAGCTTATTGTAATATCTATCTTTATAAACATCAATAAATTCATGCTTATTCTCTAGAGATTTCAGCTGCTCACTGAAATACTAAGTCATATTTACTTTCTAGCAACTGCGTCTAGAAATTAATCATTATGATACAAATATCCTTGGTTATATCAACATCAAATAGGGAGAGATTGTTGGGTATTGCATATTTAAATTTGATGTTGAAAGTAATTAGTCATGCTTATATGTAAAGTCCTTCAAGGAATACATGTACAAGGACTTAGTGGTAGATCAAAGCTGTTAGGTTGATCTGTGCTTTAATATTTATCATTTTGTAAATGAATGTATAGAAGAAAAGATCAATGTTGTTAGGTTGATCAAATTTTTGAGATGTAATAGATAGGCATCAACATCGTAGTCTGTCGAGCTAGCCAAGAGATTGCAGAAGCCAAGGCAGAATCGTAGAGCATTAAGAATCGTAGTATGTTTACTTTGGAGGGCCTCTCCCAGAATCGTAGAGTGGTCCAAATGCCTGCCGAGTTAAATCAAGTATCGTAGTCTGCTCTAAAAAGCGTAGAGTCTACAAAATCAATTAAGCAAAGATCGTAGTATGCCAGTGCTTAAGAGAAATCATAGTTGTCTCCTCTATCAATCCGGATCAAGCACGAATGTGGCAAGACACCACGACCATGACCATAGTGCATCATCTGTCTGTATCAGAAGCATCGAGCTTTGTCCATTTGCTTAAGAATAAATTACAACAAATGTGGAATGGATTATATACGTTGAGACTCTCGGGAATCCAAATGACACAACACTCATCCTTAGTATATAACAAAGAAATGTATTGAAGAAGCTAAGGAAAGTACTATATGTCAGCTGAAAACACCTTTTCAGGTTTTAGGTGAGATAGCAATCTGCTATGTCAGTGGGCCAGACGGTTGGACAGAAGATTTTTAGGAAGTCACCATTAGTGCTCAGAAATGTCAAATACAATTAATGCTTCACTTGATGCCTTCAAACGGACATATTTCAAAGGCACTTTATATACAAATCAGATGCATATACGAGATGCAAGCAAGTACAAAACGAAAAGCTGAAGAACACTCAACGCTCAACTCTACGATCTAGAAAGAAAGCTTGCTCAGCTACTCAGTTCTTTAGAACACATGCTTAACAGCAACTGAGTAGCACACCCCAAAGAACTCAACTCTCATCAAGTGTATTTCAAGTCTGTTAAACTTGAAGAGTTCTAAGTGAACTAAGAAGTTTCAAGACTGCGAGTCTTGAAGGAATCTGTGAGATTCAAAGATTGTAAAGACATCCTTAGTGGATTTCCTACTCGAGGAGTAGAAGAGTGGACTAGGAGCCTTGAGTGCTCTGAACCACTTAAATTCTCTATGTCTTTTATATTCTTGTTTTAACTGCTATACTTGTTATAACTTCCTGTTATCTATTAACTCAGTTTATCTTAGAGGGAAACAAACAAATCATATATTCCGCTTAAATTGATTAACAATATCTGACAAAGGATTTTGGAAAAGAAATTTTAAAAAATCTATCCAACCCCTCATTCTAAATAATTATTGTGCCTCTAGGAACTAACAAATACTTTCTGGGTGGGAATGTCTTTGACTCAAAGAAGTGAAAGCATGACTGCATTCTTTGATGATTATGTTAATTTTTAGACAAGCTTAAAATAATTTGTTGAGCAAAATGAGAATGCACTAAGAAGCAAGGTGCAAAAATAGGCTAAAGCGGACTTCGATTCTTTTGACTCTAAGATTCCATGCATCACTTCTTATCCGCTAGAGGAACAATTTCAAAATGTTTACTCCACTTCAAAATTCAAAGAGTTTCAAGGTGAAATGTAAGACCCCAACTTTTATAAATAAAGATGAATTTTCTATAAATATCATTTTTGAATATCATGGAGTGAAATTGATATAATGTTATAGTTGTGGGTAATATTTATAAATTTTGCAAAGTACGCAAGTTGCTATATAATATTCGATTGGTCGAGGAATATTCGTTTTAACAGGGAATATTCGTACGACGACACAATCATTGGTGGACCCCACAACGAAATTATTGTCGGATTGAGAAAACGACAAAAATACTTTATAAAAATAACGGCGAAAGTTTTACCATTAATACTGTTGAACTACTCGATAGTAAAAGTACAGTAATATGCATGGTTACATAGTAGCACACGGTATTGATTATTGATGCTTGCGTGATAAGTCACTCAGTTTTGTTTTATTGATATTATTAATGTAATAAAACATAAAAGCTTTTTATATAAAACAGAATACTTTTATAAAGTTATTCGTTTTATTAGGCTAATAGTAAAATCTTTTTATATAAAACAGAATACTTTTATAAAATTATCTGTTTTATTAGACAATAATTAGAATATATTATATTTTATTATGCATAGTATTTGCATAGTGCATGCATAGTATTTGCATAGTAAAAATTTTTATAAAGTTATTCATTTTATTAGATTATAAATAGAATATATTATATTTTATTTAAAAGATTTTACTTTAAATATGGACCGTCAGATTAAAGTAAATCAATCTGGACCGTTCATGAATTAGTTACTATGCAGTCCATTCTTCTATAAATAGAAGGTCATTCCTTCATTATTTCTTACGAATTCACTGAAACTCTAGAGAGAGAAGTTATAGAGAGAAAAAAGAAAAGTATTCTACTACTGCACTAGTCATATATCCAGTATTTTTCTTCTTAAGGTAAGGGGTATTATTTCTTTTATATTCATGAAGAGAACTTCTGTTATTCCATTATTTATTATTATGTTGGAATAACCTGTATACGCGGGCTACCCTATACTTGGTGAAATTCTTCTGTTATTCCATTCTTTATTATTCTGTTGGAACATCCTATCTGTGCGTTTACGCCATACCTGGTTCCATTATTTATTATTCTGTCAGAATATCTTGTCTGTGCGTTTACGCCAGACGTGGTTCCATTATTTATTATTCTGTCAGAATATCCTGTCTGTGCGTTTACGCCGGACCTGGTTCCATTATTTATTATTCTGTCGGAATATCATGTCGGTGCGTTTACGCATGACCTGGTTCCATTATTTATTTTTCTGTTAGAATAACCTGTCTGTGTGATTTATCGCATGCATGGTGATTTCTTTTGTTATTCCATTCTTTATTATATTCAGTTGGTTAAAGTTTTAACTTTTATACTCCATGAAATTAGTGAAATATTCTTGATATTTGCGCTTCATCCAGTATATTTTCATGAAAATATTCTTCTGAGCATTTTTGAATTTTACTGCACAAAGCAGTATCATGTTGACAATTTAGACGTTATTGGTTCTTGGATTAATTAATTCTTGAACTTGTTTTATTGAATTCTTATATCATTGTCATCATCCTCATGTTTATATTTTGTTGAAAGTCATCTATGGCATGTTGTTGATTGATTTCGCAATAAACGAATACGTGCAAGTATACACGGTCAACAAGTAATAAAGTGAAAGTAGAGTATCGTTCCCACGAGAAATTATTTAATAAAAATCACCAAGTACTAATTCTTAACCAAATCAATTTTATTTAAACAACTAATAATTGTGATTTCTAGATTTAAGAAAACTAAATTAAACAAAACAAAAAGATTATTCTAAAAGAAAGCAAATAAACAACTAAGAATTGATGGAATTCAGATAAATAAGAATTAAGACTCCAATATCCCCAATTATGAATTATAAATCAATTATTCAACTATTCCAATTATTATATCTACTGAATTGTTAACAGGAATTCTCAAATGCCAAAAGCCCTCTCTCGAGTGATCAATTGCCTTCTATTTAACCCATATTAATTTTGCTATATCTCTATGCAAAACAATTAAATTAAACTCGCTACAAACCTAATTCTTCTTATGTTACATGCGACAAATAGATATTCTCATTCTATTCACAAACCTAATTATTCACTGTGCAAATAATTAAGTCACATGTCACTAAGCCCAGTTCTAACCCTAGAATTCTTTTCCTAATTCCTTCTAGAGTAATAAGATAATTATTGATCAGATAATTAATAAATAAGCTCAAAGAAAGATGAACAATTCACTTCAACACAAATAATTGGAATAAATCAAATAACTAATTTATAGCCATAAAAAGTTCAATTGAAATTTTAATAAAAGAGTTAGTTCATAATTAATTAATTAAAACCAAGAATCCACAATTGAATAAACATTAAAAGATAAAAGTATGATAAGAGAAGATAATAGAATCTATTGTCAGCAAATCTGATGCTCCCTTCTTGCTCTTGCTCTTGATCTTCAATGATCTCCAAGTTGCTTCAATCTCCAAAACTAATAAGAACTAGGATTAATGTCTAATCTAATGGAGTGTATCTCTAGTCTAATCTATGTAATCCCCCTTTATTGTATGCCTTACATCATGTATTTATAGGTTACAAGTCCAATTTTTAGCTTAGGAACAAACCCAATCCAATTTACAGTCAAAAAGGTGTCAAAATTCGCCCCAAAACGCGTCTAAGCCTGACTAGACTCTTCCCCAACGCCCCGGCGCTGGGCATGGCGCTGGGATTCTGCCCCCTAGATCCCCGGCGCTAGAAATGGCCTTGGTTTGGGCGCCCTGGCGCTGGCACATGTTCTGACATTTTTTGCTCCGACGTCCTTTGAAAAAATGGCCATAACTTCTTCATCCAAACTCCGATTTTGATGATTCAAGATGTTCCGGAAAGAGGAGACGTAGATCTACAACTTTTATTCTTTAAGTTTTTCGAAATAAGGTCCAAGAAATTCTCAAATTGGCTCTGAAGTGACTGATGTGTTAATGGCAAGCCAAAAACACAATTCTAGCCACCCCGAACGTCGATCCAAGTAACTTTTGTTCCAATTCCTACAAAACAACGTAAAACATGCATAAATATACATAAACACTTAAAAACATCCAAAAGATTTAGCTCAAATGCACTCAATTCATGGGTATAAAACTCATTCATCAAATACCCCCAAACTTAAACATTTGCTCGTCCTCAAGCAAAAACACAAAAGAACTAAAAATAAACAACCGAACTCAACTACATGAATGCATATGCATGATCTACTTCCTAATATACCTACTAATCCAGTAATAAATTAGTATGATATATAGCAACAGGCCTCAAAGATACCAATGATACTCAAACAATATATCCAATCAAGTTAAAGTTCATAACTCTAACCAATTAGTCAATCCAAACCAGTCATCACCCATGTTGTGTGTGTGTGCTTGTTAACCATTCTAACCAACCACAGTTCAAGATAATCACATAACAAACTTCTTAGAAGGAAAATTTTAGTTCCAATTCAATTACTTTTGTGAACATGACAACTCCAGTTAAAACTAAGCAATTATCAAGTCTAAGGGTAAATACAAGATTTAGTCTACTTTTATTCAATCACGAGGGCATTTTTGTTCTTTCTCGTGTTTTATTTTTTTATTTTTTTCTCATGGCTGTGCAATGTCTTATTCCCTTAGGCTTTTCAGTGCTACCTTAACGAGATTTCGACCAACGACTCCCAAGCCATTAAGACCTTAGGGCGCTAGGTGTAAAGACAATCCCCTCGGGCTTACTTACTCAAGTAACAAAGGCCACAAAACTAGATAAGCATGCCACGGTGTTTATTCATTCTTTTCTTTTTTTTTTAGATTTTCTATTTTTTTTTCTGTTCATCTTTTCTTTTTTTTTTATTTTTGCAATATATATATCCCATCGATTCCCCCAAACTCAATCTTTTACGTCATTCCAACCTTTACCGCCAGTTCACTAATTTTCTTAAATTTTAACCAAGATTTTCCCTCAGAAATAAATTATGAAACCCTTGAACCAAGTGGATTAAAATAGTTAAACTTTAAGTGCTAACCGTTTACATAAGTTTCAGACAGGCTCAGATTTTCTTCATGTTTAAAATTAAAACTCGTCATCAATTATCAACACTGTTCAAGTTAACAATTAATATCAATCTTATCATAGGCCGAGCTAAGACCACACCAACCGATCACACAGATTCATGCAAAAAAAATGCAATTATACTACATGAACACATACTAATGCAACACATATATGAATATGCAAATAACTACCATGTATTATACGCAACCTAAAAAAAACAAAACGCTAACACATAAAAAAAATGAACTACCATGAAGATAACTAACTATATGCAATACGACACTAAAATGCCCCCAAACTTAAACTAAACATTGTCCTCAATGGCTGAAATAGAAAAAAGTAAAGCAGAGGACTTCCCTGAAAATATAGCAATCTTCCTCCTTGTCTGCTAAGTTTGGAGAATAGGCTAGGCACATGGAACAAATTTGGCACACACTTGAATTAGACTTGAATAACCTGTAAAACCATGATAGAAGAAATTTTATTAAATCCTAAATAAATGCAAATTCAAAACTACTAATATAAAACTTAATAAAAACTAAAAGTAAAAATTAAACTTGGGTTGCCTCCCAATAAGCGCTTGTTTTATAGTCTCAGACTGACTTCTTCAATTCTCTATCCAATTCCCCTTCGAAAATTGAGGAACCCTCCATCCATCAGAAGCAATGTCTCTTTTGGGAGGTTCCCATTCGCAAAAACCCTTGAATTGAAGTCACCTAGCATGCTCTTTGTAGATAGGTTCCCTATTAAGAACGTCCAACAACTAGGTATTTTCTCCATTATGTCTATGATTAGATTGGGGCATTGAAGCTTAATAAACATAATGGAGTCTTCCTTTATCTTCTCCTTTTCATCCCACCATGACTCCACAACTGTACTAGCTCTTATGTCACAAAGAGCTTTGCCGACGACATGACTGCCAATTGGGCATGGTTTTGCAAAATTGCCCGGATTCTTGAACTTTGGTGGAGAAGGTATATGGGACACTAATGAAATCAGTTCATCTTCGTTGGTACTCAAATTTAGATCTTTGCCGATCTCCTTTTGTTGGTCTCCAAGTCTTTCCTCTCTTTCAACATCTTTAGTTGTCTCTTGCAAATCCTTTCCACTTCGTAGAGTTACAGCCTTACAATGCTCATCTCTGCCCGGGTTTTTATCTGTATCGCTCGGGAGTGTTCCACGTGGTCGGTTATTCAGTGCATGTTCTATTTGTCCCACTTGATTTTCCAGATTCTTTATTGATGCACCTTGGCTTTGCATATTCAGCTCTATTTGATTCAATTTTTTGTCTTGTTCCTTGTTCCTTTTGTCAAATACTCTAATGAATTTTTCCAAGGCTTCTTCCTAACTCGATTTCCTCTCTGGTTGTTGTTGAGTCTGATTTTGAAATCCGGAGGTGTTTTGTTGTCTAGGTGCTTGAGTTGAAGCTTGATTGTTACTCCATAAAAACCCCGGATGATTTCTCCAACCTAGATTATATGTATTTTGAGTCGGATACAGTTGAGTTGAGCGATTGTAGCTTCCTACAAATAGAGCTGATTCAGAATTTATGGCACATTGTTCCGTCCCCAACACATAACTCACAAACCATTGCTACCTGTTGTGTGGATGGTGGACTCCATGTTTCCATTGGTCGAGTCATGTTCGTGTATGGTCATTGATACGCAAAGTCATCCATGGTACCTGAAAAGAGAGAAAGAAAAAAAATTGAAAGAGAATTAAAGAAAACAAAAACGTTTAAATTAAAACTAATTTGATAAAAATTAATATTGGCAAAATTATTAAACTAATTCCCCGGCAACGTCGCCAAAAACTTGTTGATTGATTTCGCAATCAATGAATACGTGCAAGTATACACGGTCAACAAGTAATAAAGTGAAAGTTGTAAGACCCCGAATTTTATAAAATAAAATTATTCAATTTTTCTTATAATTACTATTCAGTAAATGGTTAAATTGATAAAAGTTTAAAGTTATGAGTGAAATATGATTTTTTTTCAAAATAAGCAAGTGGTTATAAAATAATCATTGTTGTCGGAGAATATTCTTTCTGTCGGGGAATATTCGTACGACGGCACAGCTATTTATGGGCCCCATAACGAATAACTGTCGGGTGAAGAAAACGACAAATTTGAGTTTTTACAAATAACGGCGTAGTTGTTACCGTTAACACTGTTGGAATACCCGGTGGTTAAAATACAGTAATACGCGTTATTGCACAGTAGCACACGGTATTGCATAGTATTTTTAAAATTATTGATTCTTACGTAAGAAGGCACTACTCAATAATTATTACAGTAGTTACTGTTCAATATTTTATTTTATTGATTCAATAATTGTTGCGTTGATATTTTATATTATTGTTGTTTCAATAATTGTTGCTGCACAGTATTTTCCTTTATCAGATCAATAATTCATATTATTTGAATAATATTATTAGATAACATTATTGTCAATGTCTAGAAAGTTCTGTCTAAGGAGAGGTTTGGTCATCTAATTGCGCGCCAGTAAGGAGAAATTCTTATTGGAAAGCCCCCTCTTTCCTGGGAACGGCCTGGTTGTCATAAATGTGATTCTGTAATATTATTTGTGAATAATTAATTATTGATTCATATGATAAGGAAATATTTATTTTATGTGGATATAAACGAGGGATATATTTTTGTGGTTAAAAATGAAGGAGTTAATATTGAGGTTTTTATCAATATTTTTGTCGGAATGGAGGTATTAAAAATTAGGGTTTTTGAGATATTTTACGAGGGTTATAATTTTTAATCCGACCGTTGGATCGTGGTAATTTTTGGATATGTTATACATATATAAGTTGAGTATATGTCCATAAATTTTGAACCGTTAAAAATGAACGTATGATTTGTTATGAATTTTAAGAGGTGGCTGATTCAGAAATCAGGTTATAAATCATTTTTGGTGGAAAATTCTAGAATTGGTGGGCCCCACTTGTGGTTGGTGAAGAAATGTGCTGAATTATATTTCAAATGTGGTGGGTGGGAATAGTAGCAGGTAAAGCCATCAGGTTGCAGGTCAAACCTACCAAAATTTTCCTATAAATAGAGGGCTAAGTTAGAATTGAAAATCACACCAGAAACATAAGCTTTCTCTCTTTCTCTCTCTATATTATGAAGCATATTTTGTGAGTTTTTAGAAACTTGGTGAGTTGCTATTCATTAGTGCAAGTTTCCTTCAGCATCATATCCGATATCCAGTCAGAAGTACTGCTCTTTTGAGGTAAGGGATTGTAAGGGATAGTAAGGGATAGTAAGAGATTTTAAGGGTGTTATATTTTCCAGTTTCGTAATTTTTCTGACCTTCAAAAATTCTGGAAAAATTTGAAATGATATTTTGATGAGTTTTATTGATTGTGTCCAAAAATAGTGATTTTTGGATGTATAGATTGAGAGTTATGAATTTTATGAGAAAAGACTATTTTAAAAGTAACTGCTTATAATTTCTTGTGGTTAACTCCAAAATTGATGAAATTTTTATTGGGAGTACATGTATATGATAGAAGTATACTCTGTAAATTTCAGAATTTTTAGACAAAAGTACAATTTTTTATAAATGTCTAAATATTCGGCTATTTTGGCCATATGAAAAATAGTAAATGACTTTTAAAAATTCTGAGAAAAATATATGTTCAATATGGGACTATATTATGCTAAATCCCAGAAAAGAAATATTTTTGGAACTGATTTGGTATTTTTCATAAAAATAGACTAGTTATGAGTAAATGAATTAAATATGTTATGTGAAGTAAGAAAATTGGAAAATAGGATTTTATGGCTTGAGAATCCTATATGAGGTATATGCAGATTTTTGATGAGGGTTTTGATTATTGGTGATAAAATCTTATGAGTTTGGTATTTTAGAATGATTAAATGCATTATTTAGTAAAGTGTAAACAATTTAAATAAATTGTTTATAAGCTTAAGAAATATTATTCTTTCAATATCATTATACCGAAATACTGGTATGGATTTTATTGTAGAATTTCTACCTTTTTGTGTCGAGTTACTATTCATGAGTTACTATTCACGATAAAAATTGGTTTCTTTTTCTAACCAAATTATAGTTGAGTTATGAATATTACTCTTGAGATTAAAACTATGTATTGATTATATTGATTTTATTATCATATATAACATTTTTATAACCCTGATGTTGAAATTCTCTTTCACTAGAGTGTAAAGATGGGTAGATTATTGGTATGATCATGACTAAGGTTCTCTTTGGCCTGTAGTGCAAAGTTGAATTGTGACTGGTATGATCATGACCATTGAATTTATAAGTGAATATCTTTAGCTTAAGTGCAAAGGTGAATTGATCAACATGGTTATAATTATTGTTTATATAAATTCTGAAATGATTATATATTTCTTTGAGATATTAATATCGTTGGCCTGTAGTGCAAAGATGAAATATTAATGAATATCTTTGGCCTGTAGTGCAAAGATGAATTGTTGATGAATATCTTTGGCCCGTAGTGCAAAGATGACATGTTGTTGAATATCTTTGGCCAGTAGTGCAAAGATGAACAGATGTTGAGATAAACATGACCAACTGGTGATACAAATGAATATCTTTGGACGTAGTGCAAAGATGAAGTTATTAGTATGATTATGAACAGGAAATGTGATTTGGTATAACCATGATATTTGATGTTTCAGGTAAAGACAGGTGATGAAAATATTATTCGTCCTGGGTGCGAAGAAAAATTTATAGTCACAATTATGATTATGAGTTATTCATATGATTGTGGAAAGGAACTGTTGAGTGATGTTTCAGGGATAAAACATTATTGGTGGATTTTTAACATGGAGAAGATAATAGACTTTATAGTCTATTTAACTCTTCTAATGGATTGCTCGTTCCGCTGCAACTATGGTTGAAATTTTTATCATTTACCATATGTTCTAAATCTCTGATTTATTGTTGATGAAGGCTATTGATAATTGAATTATCTTTAGTCATGATATTCTTTACTGAGCTAGTTGTGCTCACCCTTTTGCTTCACAATTCCTTTCAGGTAATAAGAGTGTAGCTGGGTCGAGCGGGGGTAACAAGGGAATAGAACGGTGGTCATCATTTAGTAGTTATATTTGGTGAAGAAAATAGGGTGAGGCGAACCCAACGTTGGAAGGGTGTTTTGTTACTATCATACAAGATGTCTAATGACATACAACCTCGTGTCATCATAAGACAGGGTTGTGCTCATCCACTTGCTGAGTATATCTATGGGCACTACCTATATAATCTTGGTGTTTGTTTGAAGTATAATTCTCAATTAGAGACAGTGGAGATAATGATAAGTCAAGAGAAGACTCACCATTGGGAAGAATATGATAGTCATCTTCATGTTTTTCTTTGGGGTCTATTGGGTCAACCAAGGATATTTCTGTGGCCATATGATATCTATCATAACCTAGATGCGTGGCCTCCCATGTACGAAGGTTTCCTTGAGCACTTTCCAAAGATTCTAATTTCTAAAACAGTTTTTGACTATACCTTTATGTAAGGTGTTATTGTGAGGTGATGTCCACGGTTGGAACATGAGTCACATTTGGTATATATTTGTATCCAAACTCACAGCATATGTGTTGTTGTATTTTACACGACAATTGTTGTAATAA
This sequence comes from Panax notoginseng, assembly GCA_016801055.1. Classification (NCBI taxonomy): domain Eukaryota; kingdom Viridiplantae; phylum Streptophyta; class Magnoliopsida; order Apiales; family Araliaceae; genus Panax; species Panax notoginseng. The sequence continues at coordinate 54,400,659 of CM029023.1, read as the reverse complement.
AGTTGTAGTTGTTTTCTGTACCATGTATTTGACGACTCAGAATTGGTTGGGTGGAATGGACCTATTTTGGGGTCGTTACATTTGGTATCAGAGCTTGGGGATATGATCTCTGGCGGAGATCGGGGAATATAACTAGGAGGGGAGAGATGAGTAAATCCTTCGCTAGTGTGTCCTACCTAAGCTTATTTGTGGGTCAGTCATAATATCGGGATATTATGTGATATGTTAATTTGTTAAATTAACACTTGTTTTGAAGCTGTATTCTAGAATGTTATTTGAAATACAGGAGATGAGCAATGGAAAAATTATGATGACAGAGAAGATGGAATTTGAAATGAAAGGAAGGTATTCTCAACTCTTTGAAATACCAGGTACGTAAATTTCGGGGACGAAATTTCATAAGGAGGGGAGATTGTAAGACCCCGAATTTTATAAAATAAAATTATTCAATTTTTCTTATAATTACTATTCAGTAAATGGTTAAATTGATAAAAGTTTAAAGTTATGAGTGAAATATGATTTTTTTTCAAAATAAGCAAGTGGTTATAAAATAATCATTGTTGTCGGAGAATATTCTTTCTGTCGGGGAATATTCGTACGACGGCACAGCTATTTATGGGCCCCATAACGAATAACTGTCGGGTGAAGAAAACGACAAATTTGAGTTTTTACAAATAACGGCGTAGTTGTTACCGTTAACACTGTTGGAATACCCGGTGGTTAAAATACAGTAATACGCGTTATTGCACAGTAGCACACGGTATTGCATAGTATTTTTGAAATTATTGATTCTTACGTAAGAAGGCACTACTCAATAATTATTACAGTAGTTACTGTTCAATATTTTATTTTATTGATTCAATAATTGTTGCGTTGATATTTTATATTATTGTTGTTTCAATAATTGTTGCTGCACAGTATTTTCCTTTATCAGATCAATAATTCATATTATTTGAATAATATTATTAGATAACATTATTGTCAATGTCTAGAAAGTTCTGTCTAAGGAGAGGTTTGGTCATCTAATTGCGCGCCAGTAAAGAGAAATTCTTATTGGAAAGCCCCCTCTTTCCTGGGAACGGCCTAGTTGTCATAAATGTGATTCTGTAATATTATTTGTGAATAATTAATTATTGATTCATATGATAAGGAAATATTTATTTTATGTGGATATAAACGAGGGATATATTTTTGTGGTTAAAAATGAAGGAGTTAATGTTGAGGTTTTTATCAATATTTTTGTCGGAATGGAGGTATTAAAAATTAGGGTTTTTAAGATATTTTGCGAGGGTTATAATTTTTAATTCGACCGTTGGATCGTGGTAATTTTTGGATATGTTATACATATATAAGTTGAGTATATGTCCATAAATTTTGAACCGTTAAAAATGAACGTATGATTTGTTATGAATTTTAAGAGGTGGCTGATTCAGAAATCAGGTTATAAATCATTTTTGGTGGAAAATTCTAGAATTGGTGGGCCCCACTTGTGGTTGGTGAAGAAATGTGCTGAATTATATTTCAAATGTGGTGGGTGGGAATAGTAGCAGGTAAAGCCATCAGGTTGCAGGTCAAACCTACCAAAATTTTCCTATAAATAGAGGGCTAAGTTAGAATTGAAAATCACACCAGAAACATAAGCTTTCTCTCTTTCTCTCTCTATATTATGAAGCATATTTTGTGAGTTTTTAGATACTTGGTGAGTTGCTATTCATTAGTGCAAGTTTCCTTCAGCATCATATCCGATATCCAGTCAGAAGTACTGCTCTTTTGAGGTAAGGGATTGTAAGGGATAGTAAGGGATAGTAAGAGATTTTAAGGGTGTTATATTTTCCAGTTTCGTAATTTTTCTGACCTTCAAAAATTCTGGAAAAATTTGAAATGATATTTTGATGAGTTTTATTGATTGTGTCCAAAAATAGTGATTTTTGGATGTATAGATTGAGAGTTATGAATTTTATGAGAAAAGACTATTTTAAAAGTAACTGCTTATAATTTCTTGTGGTTAACTCCAAAATTGATGAAATTTTTATTGGGAGTACATGTATATGATAGAAGTATACTCTGTAAATTTCAGAATTTTTAGACAAAAGTACAATTTTTTATAAATGTCTAAATATTCGGCTATTTTGGCCATATGAAAAATAGTAAATGACTTTTAAAAATTCTGAGAAAAATATATGTTCAATATGGGACTATATTATGCTAAATCCCAGAAAAGAAATATTTTTGGAACTGATTTGGTATTTTTCATAAAAATAGACTAGTTATGAGTAAATGAATTAAATATGTTATGTGAAGTAAGAAAATTGGAAAATAGGATTTTATGGCTTGAGAATCCTATATGAGGTATATGCAGATTTTTGATGAGGGTTTTGATTATTGGTGATAAAATCTTATGAGTTTGGTATTTTAGAATGATTAAATGCATTATTTAGTAAAGTGTAAACAATTTAAATAAATTGTTTATAAGCTTAAGAAATATTATTCTTTCAATATCATTATACCGAAATACTGGTATGGATTTTATTGTAGAATTTCTACCTTTTTGTGTCGAGTTACTATTCATGAGTTACTATTCACGATAAAAATTGGTTTCTTTTTCTAACCAAATTATAGTTGAGTTATGAATATTACTCTTGAGATTAAAACTATGTATTGATTATATTGATTTTATTATCATATATAACATTTTTATAACCCTGATGTTGAAATTCTCTTTCACTAGAGTGTAAAGATGGGTAGATTATTGGTATGATCATGACTAAGGTTCTCTTTGGCCTGTAGTGCAAAGTTGAATTGTGACTGGTATGATCATGACCATTGAATTTATAAGTGAATATCTTTAGCTTAAGTGCAAAGGTGAATTGATCAACATGGTTATAATTATTGTTTATATAAATTCTGAAATGATTATATATTTTTTTGAGATATTAATATCGTTGGCCTGTAGTGCAAAGATGAAATATTGATGAATATCTTTGGCCTGTAGTGCAAAGATGAATTGTTGATGAATATCTTTGGCCCGTAGTGCAAAGATGACATGTTGTTGAATATCTTTGGCCAGTAGTGCAAAGATGAACAGATGTTGAGATAAACATGACCAACTGGTGATACAAATGAATATCTTTGGACGTAGTGCAAAGATGAAGTTATTAGTATGATTATGAACAGGAAATGTGATTTGGTATAACCATGATATTTGATGTTTCAGGTAAAGACAGGTGATGAAAATATTATTCGTCCTGGGTGCGAAGAAAAATTTATAGTCACAATTATGATTATGAGTTATTCATATGATTGTGGAAAGGAACTGTTGAGTGATGTTTCAGGGATAAAACATTATTGGTGGATTTTTAACATGGAGAAGATAATAGACTTTATAGTCTATTTGACTCTTCTAATGGATTGCTCGTTCCGCTGCAACTATGGTTGAAATTTTTATCATTTACCATATGTTCTAAATCTCTGATTTATTGTTGATGAAGGCTATTGATAATTGAATTATCTTTAGTCATGATATTCTTTACTGAGCTAGTTGTGCTCACCCTTTTGCTTCACAATTCCTTTCAGGTAATAAGAGTGTAGCTGGGTCGAGCGGGGGTAACAAGGGAATAGAACGGTGGTCATCATTTAGTAGTTATATTTGGTGAAGAAAATAGGGTGAGGCGAACCCAACGTTGGAAGGGTGTTTTGTTACTATCATACAAGATGTCTAATGACATACAACCTCGTGTCATCATAAGACAGGGTTGTGCTCATCCACTTGCTGAGTATATCTATGGGCACTACCTATATAATCTTGGTGTTTGTTTGAAGTATAATTCTCAATTAGAGACAGTGGAGATAATGATAAGTCAAGAGAAGACTCACCATTAGGAAGAATATGATAGTAATCTTCTCGTTTTTCTTTGGGGTCTATTAGGTCAACCAAGGATATTTCTGTGGCCATATGATATCTATCATAACCTAGATGTGTGGCCTCCCATGTACGAAGGTTTCCTTGAGCACTTCCCAAAGATTCTAATTTCTAAAACAGTTTTTGACTATACCTTTATGTAAGGTGTTATTGTGAGGTGATGTCCACGGTTGGAACATGAGTCACATTTGGTATATATTTGTATCCAAACTCACAGCATATGTGTTGTTGTATTTTACACGACAATTGTTGTAATAAAGTTGTAGTTGTTTTCTGTACCATGTATTTGACGACTCAGAATTGGTTGGGTGGAATGGACCTATTTTGGGGTCGTTACAAAAGTAGAGTATCGTTCCTACGAGGAATTATTTAATAAAAATCACCAAGTACTAATTCTTAACCAAATCAATTTTATTTAAACAACTAATAATTGTGATTTCTAGATTTAAGAAAACTAAATTAAACAAAACAAAAAGATTATTCTAAAAGAAAGCAAATAAACAACTAAGAATTGATGGAATTCAGATAAATAAAAATTAAGACTCCAATATCCCCAATTATGAATTATAAATCAATTATTCAACTATCCCAATTATTATATCTACTGAATTGTTAACAGAAATTTCCAAATGCCAAAAGCCCTCTCTCGAGTGATCAATTGCCTTCTATTTAACCCAGATTAATTTTGATATATCTCTATGCAAAACAATTGAATTAAACTCGCTACAAACCCAATTCCTCTTATGTTACATGCGGCAAATAGATATTCTCATTCTATTCACAAACCTAATTATTCACTGTACAAATAACTAAGTCACATGTCACCAAGCCCAGTTCTAACCCTAGAATTCCTTTCCCAATTCCTTCTAGAGTAACAAGGTAATTATTGATCAGATAATTAATCAATAAGCTCAAAGCAAGATGAATAATTCACTTCAACACAAATAATTGGAATAAATCAAATAACTAATTTATAGCCATAAAAAGTTCAATTGAAATCTTAATAAAAGAGTTAGTTCATAATTAATTAATTAAAACCAAGAATCCACAATTGAATAAACATTAAAAGATAAAAGTATGTTAAGAGAAGATAATAGAATCTATTGTCAGCAAATCTGATGCTCCCCTCTTGCTCTTGCTCTTGATATTCAATGATCTCCAAGTTGCTTCAATCTCCAAAACTAATAAGAACTAGGGTTAATGTCTAATCTAATGGAGTGTATCTCTAGTCTAATCTATGTAATCCCCCTTTATTGTATGCCTTACATCATGTATTTATAGGTTACAAGTCTAATTTTTAGCTTAGGAACAAACTCAATCCAATTTGGAGTCAAAAAGGTGTCAAAATTCGCCCCAAAACGCGTCCAAGCCTGACCAGACTCTTCCCCAGCTCCTCGGCGCTGGGCATGGCGCTGGGATTCTGCCCCCTAGAGCCTCGGCGCTAGAAATGGCCTTGGTTTGGGCGCCCCGGCACTGGCACATATTTTGACATTTTCTGCTCCGACGTCCTTTGGGAATGGCCATAACTTCTTCGTCCGAACTCCGATTTTGATGATTCAAGATGTTCTGGAAAGAGGAGACATAGATCTACAACTTTCATTCTTTAAGGTTTTCGAAATAAGGTCCCGAGCAATACTCAAATTGGCTCTAAAGTGACTGATGTGTAAATGGCAAGCCGAAAATGCGATTCTAGCCACCCCGAACGTCGAGCCATGTAACGTTTGTCCCAATTCCTACAAAACAACGTAAAACATGCATGAATATACATAAACACTTAAAAACATTCAAAAGATTTAGCTCAAATGCACTCAATTCATGGGTATAAAACTCATTCATCACATGTAGTGCATAGATGGACTTGGTATGATTATAACCAAGGATTATTCGGTGTAATCATGACCGTAATGTTACAAATGATGTGGTAAAAGTCCTCATTGGCCCGTAGTGCATTGATGGACAGTTGTTGGCATGATCATGACCATTGATGAATACACAAATATCCTTGGCTGTGATGCATGGATAATTGTGGTTGTGATACTAATGAATATCCTTGACCGTAGTGCAGGGATGATGTGAATTATTTATTAAGCTGAGTCTCAGCGATAAAAGCTATGAAAAACCTTTTAAATCATAAAAGATAGTAGATTTTATTTTCTACTTGACTCTTTTAATGGATTACTTATTCCGCTGCAGTTAAACTTGATGTTTGTTATATTTTATCAGTTTAACACTGTTGAAGGCTAATGATAATTTATTCTGCATTATCTTAGTCATAATATTTCTTACTGGGCTAGTTGAGCTCACCCTTTTGCTTTCATTGTTCTCTTCAGGAAATGAGAACGTAGCGGGGACTAGTCGGGGAACGGAGTGACGATTCAGAGGATAGCATTAGCAGTCCTCACTATTCTATGAAATAGTGTAAAAATAAATGTATTGAGGACTTATTTTGAGTTTGAATCGTGTTTAGAAGAAAGTGTTGTATTTAAACTCACAGCTTATGTTTTGTCGTATTTTACACGATAGTTGTATAATTAAGGTTTATTTGTATTTTATACCATGTAGTTGACGGCTCAGAATAGGTGATGTATACCTATTTTGGGGACGTTACAGTTGGTATCAAAGCTTAGGGATATGATCCCTGGCTGAGATGTGAGATAAGAACTAGGAGGGGAAAGACGAGGAATTCCTTCGCAAGTATGACCTACCATAGTTTACTTGTTATTTAATTGGTCGGTCAGAGTATAGAGATAATATGTGATATGTTAATTAACCCTTGTTTTGTGGCAGTATTTAAAAATGACATCCGAGAATGTTGAGAATAGCAATGGAGCACAGGCGACCGTTGATTCACCACATATCAATAATCAGGATAATGTGCATCAGGAAGGTGATAATCCTCATGCAAACAACAACACTGACGAAATGATGAATGATGGAATATTCAGAGGCTTTATGTAATTCATGCAACAGCAGGCGAGAGCGGCTCCTGTCCAAACTGTAGGTGAAAATACTGAAAACTCTCGGACGGTCACCGCTAAACAGTTCAAGGAGCTGGGACCACCGGAGTTTATTGGAGAACTAAAACCACTTAAGGCGAAAACGTGGATAAAGCAGATCACCAAGATATTTGATGTCTTGGGATGCGCCAAGGAGCAAAAGGTTCCCTTTGCCACCTTTATGTTGCGAGGAGAGGCAGATTACTGGTGGGAATCGGTTAAGCGTACTCAACCTGCTGCACTAAAGATGTCTTGGGAGAAGTTCCAAGAACTGTCCAGTGATAAGTACTTTCCCAAAACTATTTGTCACATGAAAGAGATAGAGTTCATCAAGTTGGAGCAGAATAATATGACCGTGTCGCAGTACGAAGCTAAGTTTGCCGATCTGTCCCGGTTTATGTCCCACTTGGTGGATAATGAAGAGAGAATGACGCGGATGTTTTTAAGAGGTTTGAAGCCGGAGATACGTCAACATCTTATTTCTCATAAACTGTGTTTATATTCAGATGTTGTAAATAGGGCTCAGTTAGTGGAGCGCGATAACGAGTCAACGCAACCAAAAGAGAGCAACAGGAAAAATGATAATACCAGTGAAAGCAGTCATCGAAGCGGTGACAACAAGCGTGGAGGGAATCAGCAGGCTAGAAATGGTAACCACTTCGGTGGTAATCATGGCCAAAACATTAAGAATGGACATTTTAAGAAGAGAAGATTCAACAATGATAGAAAGACGTCAGCACCAGCACCCGTGGTTAAGGAAGGAGAACGACCACCGATCATATGCTTCAAATGCGGAGGGGAGGGACACATCAGTCCAAACTGCGCGATGCCATCCAAAGCATGTTATAATTGTGGAAGAGAAGGTCACCTAGCCCGATTTTATCGTTCACCGAAGACAAGTTTAGCTAGGACCAAAGGACGTCCCAGAAAAGTCAAAATCGGTAGTGCAAGGGAGAGCGTTTGTTGTGACCTCTCAGAAAGCAAGGAACCCGAATGAGGTCATCATGGGTAAGCTTATCATAAACTCTAGTGAAGTCTATACCTTATTTGATACCGTCTCTACCCATTCTTTTATTTCTCCTATGTGCGCTCAACGATTAAATTTGACTCCGGAGAAATTAGACTTTGACTTATCTGTGGAAACTCCGTTGGGAGAAACCTTCATTACATCCACTGTTTATAGGTCTTGTTTGGTTCAAATCGGTACCCTCACATTACCTGTTGATCTTATTTCATTGAAAATACTAGCATTTGATGTAATTCTAGGGATTGATTGGTTAACTACTCATCATGCAAAAATTGATTATTTTCGTAAGGTTGTTAGCTTTCATATTCCTAATCAACCTATTATGCGAATTCAAACAACCAAACCATTAAAATCAATCACTGTCATCACAAGCTATAAAGCTATTCGTTTATTAAAAAACGGATGTCAAGCTTTCTTAGCTCATGTCACGGATCTAAACAAAAATACTTCAGTTTTGAATGATATTTCTATTGTTAATGAATTTCCTGACGTATTCCCTGAAGAACTTCCTGGCCTACCCCCAGAGCGTGAAATTAAATTTTGTATCGACCTTGAACCCGGTACAAAACCCATTTCCAAAGCCCCATATCGAATGGCTCCTATTGAACTTCAGGAGTTAAAGACCCAACTGCAGGAATTATTAGACATTGGCTTTATTCGTCCTAGTACTTCTCCTTGGGGTGCTCCTGTTCTATTCGTGAAGAAGAAAGATGAGAGTGTGCGACTTTGTATTGATTATCAGGATTTGAATCATGTCACCATCAAAAATAGGTACCCATTGCCACGTATTGATGACCTGTTTGACCAGTTGCAAGGAGCACAATTCTTTTCAAAAATCGATATTCGTTCTGAATATCATCAGCTGAAGGTTAGAACTGAGGATATTCCAAAGACTGCCTTCAGAACTCGGTACGGGCATTATGAATTCATAGTCATGTCTTTTGGATTGACTAATGCTCCTGCTGCCTTCATGGATATGATGAACCGAGTATTCAAGGAATATTTGGATCACTTTGTGGTCGTCTTTATTGATGACATCCTTATTTATTCCAAAAGCCGTGAAGATCATGAGTAACACTTGAGGCTGACACTCCAAAAACTTCATGAATACAAGCTTTATGCCAAGTTGAAGAAATGCGAGTTCTGACTTAAAGAAGTGGCATTCCTTGAGCACGTGGTATCAAGTCATGGAATATCTGTTGTCCCGGTAAAGATTAAAGCAATTCAAAGCTGGGAGCAACCTAAATCAGTGACCGAAGTACATAGCTTTCTCGGTTTAGCTGGTTATTATCGGAGATACGTGGAAGGATTTTCTCGAATCGCTACTCCATTAACTCAGCTGACTCAGAAAGATACAAAGTTCTGTTGGAGCGAAGAATGTGAGAAGAGTTTTCAAGAACTCAAGAGGAGACTTATTTCAGCACCTGTTCTAACAATACCATCTGGCTCGGAGAGATTTGTCATCTACAGTGATGCTTCGGGTAAAGGGTTGGGATGTGTTCTCATGCAACATGGGAAAGTCATAGCCTATGCCTCAAGACAACTCAAAGAATATGAGAGGAATTATCCTACTCATGATCTAGAGTTGGCAGCTGTTGTCTTCGCACTTAAAATTTGGAGGCATTACTTGTATGGGGAGAAAGTGGAGATCTTTACGGATCATAAAAGTCTCAAATATTTCTTCACTCAAAAGGAACTCAACATGCAACAATGACGTTGGCTGGAACTGTTGAAAGATTATGATCATACCATCCAATACCATCCTGGAAAAGCGAACGTGGTAGCTGATGCATTAAGTAGAAGATCATATACAAGTACGAGGGTGATATTGTTAATGCAAAGGCCCATTTTGTGTGACTTGCAAAGGATGGAGATAGAGTTAAAGACTCCAGGGACCCATGTAATGATGGCGAATATATAAGTAGAACTGACTTTAATTGATAAAGTTAAGGCTGCTCAAGCTACAGACCTGGAGCTAATGCGTATTAGGAAGAAAGTGCAAGAAGGTGCTATGCCAGAAGCAAGAATTGATGAAGAAGGAATACTTCGAGTCAACTCCAGACTTTGTGTTCCTAACGACCCTGATTTAAAGTATAAAATCATGATGGAGGCGCACAACACACCATTTGCAATCCATCCTGGGAGTACCAAAATGTATCGTGATCTTCGTCATACATTTTGGTGGAGCAATATGAAGAGAGAAATAGCGTTGTTTATCTCAAGGTGTCTAACTTGTCAACGAGTCAAAGCGGAGCATCAAGTACCAAAAGGTCCATTACAACCACTTGAAATTCTAGAATGGAAGTGGGAGCATATTACCATGGATTTCGTTACTGGTCTTCCCAAGGTTTCTCAAGGCATTGATGCAATTTGGGTCATTGTTGATAGATTGACCAAGTCTGCTCATTTCTTACCAATACGAGAAACTTATACACTTGAACGTCTTGCTCGTATGTACATAAACGAGATTGTAAGACTGCATGGTATGTCAGTATCCATAGTTTCTGATCGAGACACAAGATTCACTTCACGATTTTGGGTTAGTTTGCAAAAAGCTATGGGCACGGATTTACGATTTAGTTCAGCATATCATCCCCAGACGAACGGACAATCAGAGAGGACTATTCAAACTCTTGAAGATTTATTAAGACTCTGTGTCCTTGACTTCAAGGGAAGTTGGGATAAGTTCTTACCATTGGTAGAGTTTTTCTACAACAACAGTTATCAAGCAAGTATTGGCATGGCTCCATTCGAGGCGTTGTATGGAAGAAAGTGTCGTTCTCCAGTATGCTGGGATGAGGTGGGTGAAGCAACGTTGTTGGGACCGAAGTTGGTACGTATGAATATGGAAAAGATTCAAACGATCCGGCAACGTATAAAAACCTCACAAGATCGACAAAAGAGTTATGCTGATCTTCATCGAAAGGACGTGGAATTTGATATAGAAGATCATGTGTTGTTACGAGTTGCTCCGTGGAAAGAAGTTACGAGATTTGGAAAGAGAGGAAAGCTCAATCCTCGATTCATTGGCCCATTTTTAATCCTCGATCGAGTAGGAACTGTGGCCTATAGACTCGCTTTACCGCCAAGTATGGCTCGTGTTCATAATGTTTTTCACATATCCATGTTACGTAAATATGTGAAAGACCTGAACCACATTATTGAGTTAGAACTGGACGAAATAGCGAAAGATTTAACGTATGAAGAGGTTCATGTTCAACTCTTAGATAAGAAGGAACATATTCTACGCTCCAAGGTTATACCTCAAGTCAAAGTTTTGTGGAGAAACCACGATGTTGAGGAAATGACCTGGGAGTTAGAATCTGAAATGAAGTCAAGGTATCCTTACCTCTTCGATATACCAGGTACGTACCCTAATTTCGAGGGCAAAATTTCATAAGAAGGGGAGGTTGTAAGACCCCAACTTTTATAAATAAAGATGAATTTTCTATAAATATCATTTTTGAATATCATGGAGTGAAATTGATATAATGTTATAGTTGTGGGTAATATTTACAAATTTTGCAAAGTACGCAAGTTGCTATATAATATTCGATTGGTCGGGGAATATTCGTTTTAACAGGGAATATTCGTACGACGACACAATCATTGGTGGACCCCACAACGGAATTATTATCGGATTGAGAAAACGACAAAAATACTTTATGAAAATAACGGCGGAAGTTTTACCATTAATACTGTTGAACTACTCGGTAGTAAAAGTACAGTAATATGCATGGCTGCATAGTAGCACACGGTATTGATTATTGATACTTACGTGATAAGTCACTCAGTTTTATTTTATTGGTATTATTAATGTAATAAAACAGAAAAGCTTTTTATATAAAACAGAATACTTTTATAAAGTTATTCGTTTGATTAGGCTAATAGTAAAATCTTTTTATATAAAACAGAATACTTTTATAAAGTTGTCTGTTTTATTAGACAATAATTAGAATATATTATATTTTATTATGCATAGTATTTGCATAGTGCCTGCATAGTATTTGCATAGTAAAATCTTTTATAAAGTTATTCGTTTTATTAGATTATAAATAGAATATATTATATTTTATTTAAAAGATTTTGCTTTAAATATGGACCGTCGGATTAAAGTAAATCAATTTGGACCGTTCATGAATTAGTTACTATGCAATCCATTCTTCTATAAATAGAAGCTCATTCCTTCATTATTTCTTACGAATTCACTAGAACTCTAGATAGATAAGTTATAGAGAGAAAGAAGAAAAGTATTCTGCTACTGCACTAGTCATATATCCAGTATTCTTCTTCTTAAGGTAAGGAGTTTTATTTCTTTTGTATTCATGAAGAGAACTTCTGTTATTCTATTATTTATTATTATGTTGGAATAACCTGTATACGCGGGCTACCCTATACTTGGTAAAATTCTTCTGTTATTCCATTCTTTATTATTCTGTTGGAACATCCTGTCTGTGCGTTTACGCCGGACCTGGTTCCATTATTTATTATTCTGTAGGAATACCCTGTCTGTGCATTTACGCCGGACCTGGTTCCATTATTTATTATTTTGTCGGAATATCATGTCTGTGCATTTATCCCGGACCTGGTTTCATTATTTATTATTCTGTCAGAATATCCTGTCGGTGCGTTTAAGCATGACCTAGTTCTATTATTTATTTTCCTGTTGAAATAATCTATCTGTGTGGTCTATCGCATGCATGGTGATTTCTTTTGTTATTCTATTCTTTATTATATTCAGTTGGTTAAAATGTTGATTTTTATACTCCATGAAATTAGTGGAATATCCTTGATATTTGCATTTCATCCAGTATATTTTCATGGAAATATTCTTTTGAGCATTCTTGAATTTTACTGCACAAAGCAGTATCATGTTGACAATTTGGACATTATTGGTTCTTGGATTAATTAATTCTTGAACTTGTTTTATTGAATTCTTATATCATTGTCATCATCCTCATGTTTATATTTTGTTGAAAGTCATCTATGGCATGTAGTGCATAGATGGACTTGGTATGATTATAACCAGGAATTATTCGGTGTAATCATGACCGTAATGTTACAAATGATGTGATAAAAGTCCTCATTGGCCCGTAGTGCACTGACGGACAGTTGTTGGCATGATTATGACCATTGATGAATACACGAATATCCTTGGTTGTGATGCATGGATAATTGTGATTGTGATACTAATGAATATCCTTGGCCGTAGTGCAGGGATGATGTGGATTATTTATTAAGCTGAGTCTCAGCGATAAAAGTTATGAAAAACCTTTTAAATCATAAAAGATAGTAGATTTTATTCTCTACTTAACTCTTTTAATGGATTGCTTGTTCCGCTGCAGTTAAACTTGATGTTTGTTATATTTTATCAGTTTAACACTATTGAAGGCTAACGATAATTTATTCTGCATTATCTTAGTTATAATATTTCTTACTGGGCTAGTTGAGCTCACCCTTTTGCTTTCATTGTTCTCTTCAGGAAATGAGAACGTAGCGGGGACTAGTCGGGAAATGGAGTGACGATTCAGAGGATAGCATTAGTAGTTCTCACTATTCTATGAAATAGTGTGAAAATAAATGTTTTGAGGACTTATTTTGAGTTTGAATCCTGTTTAGAAGAAAGTTTTGTATTTAAACTCACAGCTTATGTTTTGTCGTATTGTACACGACAGTTGTATAATTAAGTTTTATTTATATTTTATACCATGTAGTTGACGACTCAGAATAGGTGATGTATACCTATTTTGGGGGCGTTACATGAGACAAAAAACAAGCTTCACTGTAGTATTTCTTCAGAGAAAGAGGAGTGTGGGACTCGAGTGTATGAAATTTCACAAGATAGGATGGGGGGACAAATCGTAAAGCCACTTTTAAGGTTTGTTTTAAAGAGGATGATTATAACATTAGGTGCAATTGTCAATTATTTGAGTTTAAGGGAATCTTAGGTTGTCACGCCCTAATTATCTTGCTTCAAAAAGGAGTTCATACCATACCAGAGAAATTCATTCTTAGAATGTGAAGAGATGTCATTTGAAGGTTAAAATCATATACTCTGATTGGATGTTAAACCCTGAAAATGAACGTTTTGATAGAATGTTCAATACCTTTTATGAAGCGGCAGATTTGGCGGCGAACAATGAAGATAAGACAAAATTGGTTCTTTATTGGATTAAGTGGTTGACTAATGAATTGAAGAAAAAAGATGACACATGTAAAAATAGTACTCCTTTGGAAGTGGGCAGTGAAGTCAACACATCATTGCCAAGTGGTGATAATAATAATATATCAAAAGAAAGTTCCAATATTTGCAGTCCTTTAGCGGTTCATGGTAAAGATCAACCCCGTTTTAAAAGGTTGAAAGGCATGGAGAAAGCTAGTAAGAAGGTGAAGGACAAAAAGGAGGATAAAGGGAGGAACGGGAAAGAGAAAGGGACAAAGGCCATTGAAAATAAAGTGGATGATATAAATTTAGAAAAGGTAAAATTTTAGTTCTTTTTTTATTTTATTTTATTTTTACAACTTCATGCAATTATTTTAAGTGTCATTTGATAATTTTTGTATAGGCTTCTCAAATTGGATATATTGATTCACAAGACTCTATAATTCATGTAGGCTTAACGTGGGAAAGCCTTTCCTCCTATCAATCTGTTAACATTGCAGACGACACTACTATCTGGGTTCAACAAAACGAAATGCACAAACTACGTGAGATCAATTTTTTCGACTGTCATGTCTTTTAATTAGTTAATTGACTGTCATGGTCCTCACGGAGTGATGGACTCATGGTAAGCTCCCTAAACTCGGCTGCAAAAACTAACTCGATAGTTTCCTTTTTCCTTTCATTGCCCATTTTTCGAGCTCCAAACAAAGCCTAAAAGATGCAATCTTCCCTATTCTCTCAATTCCCCCATTTCCTCAGCAACCTTATCGAATCAAAATTAAATGGTAATCTAACTTTCCTCCTTTTCTCCATTCTCACCAACAAATATGTTGCAACAATAGGGAATATTAATAAAGTAAAAGTAATTACCTTCTAATCTTAAATTAAAGAACCAAAAGTCATCAACAATCTAAAAACATTACCGTCATTTTTTTATTTAAAAAATAGGAACAGAGCCTATATTAGGTGCATGCCTGTCTGTTTCTCTCCAAATTCTCTAGGTAATAAAATGAATATATCCAAAGCTGAAAACTAAAATTTCACAAAAACATATAAGTTGCGCAAATACAGATATATAAATTCTCATAAGCACCCATAATTTCTTTACAGTAAACAGGATTTTTCTTTTATTAGGTTTCAATTTCTTCACCAAAAATGTTAATGGGTTTGCTTCTTTTTCATTGGGAAGCAACCATACCTCCTCTTAAAGGAGTTTTAACCCAATTCTCATAAGCACCCACAATTTATTCATTATAAACAGGATCTTTAATTTCTTCAATAAAAAATTCAATGGGTTTGTTTCTTTTTTGGTGAGAAGAAGAAATCATACCCTCTTTTAATTGCATCCAATTCATTCTTCTTGGCAAGATAAACCTCAGAAGCTTCCTCAAGAGTTCGGAAAGTGCCCAGCCAAATCCGACGATTGTTGGGTGTATCCTTAATCTTAGAAGTCCACCTGCCCGACTTTCTTTGATGACCCCCTAGGTATGGATTTGATTTTTTTGAGATTCAGTTGATCGTGTTTTGAGATCAGAGCATATATTTTAAAAAATAATAATTAAAAACGACGTTGTATCGGGGAGGGAAGGAGGGAGTAATGGGACTCAAGGTACAAATTTTTGATCCAAAAAACATGTATGCGTATAAGGTCTCTAAATGTTAAGGAATCCTTATTCCTAACTTTATTCAACCACTACTCTCAAGGAAAGAATCTAAATTATATTCGACTTTTTACATCTTAAAGAGATTGTTTTTTATCATATTATAATAACTTCCATGTGTTAGAGTAATATTGATTGCGTTACATGTTCATATTTTTAATAAATCAAATAAAACAATAATGTAATGTAATTACAAGCTTTGTACGAATCCCAAAAATAAATCAAACAAAATAAATGTAATGAATAAAATATTATTACATTATGTAACTATTACATTACTTGGCTCAACGCAACCTCAAAAATCTATAACCCGAACCAAACGCTACCTAAGTGACCACTATCTAACTTTTTCGGTCATTGGTTCACTTAATAAAATAAATTATTAAAATATTCTCACTTGCATGTCCTTTCTTTTGGTCCAGGGAGGTAACTGTCATTAAAATGGTGCTTCTATGTCCTGAATCCTGATACATTTTGTAGTCTATATAGTATATAATACAGGCTAAGTTGTACGATTTTGATAATAATTTATTTTACTTGAAGTTCAATTATTTTTTGTATTCAAAATCAATATTATCAATTTTAATAACTTTGAAATATTATTATGTTTGCAATAAGTGTATCTTAGATTATTATTTATTCTTCTCTCTATTTTAAAATACAATCTTAGTATTGATATTTTTAAGTCTACTAAGATATTGTCAAACACAAAGTTTGACAAAAATTAATTTAATTTTAATCAATATAATAATTAATATTGTATGTTATTTAAAAAAATATTACTAATTATAAATTTATTGTTTCATATTTTTAAAGGAAGATATCCATTTTAAGTTTTAATATGCCTCAATATGACTTTCAAAATTGATCTTATAATTTGAAATGAAGGAGTATGTATTCAAAATTCATACTCTTTAATTTATTTATTTTCTATTATTATTGTTTGAAATCATTTTGTTTTAGATAATGGTAATTATAAAACTGCATAATTATAATGTAAACTTTTTTGAACAGTTCAAGGAGTAGAATGGGAAATGAACGAATTCAGATGTTTCATATAGAGATATTAACAAATAGTTTTACTCATTCAGTGTTACGTTATCAAACGAACTTCTATTTTATTAAGCTTATTTCAGGTTTCCTTAATTATTTAGACATTTCTTTTCAGTTTTATTACCCCCCCCCCCCAACCTATGTTCTTTTGTATGTATAGCAAATTTAGTGTCACGTTAATAAAAAGTGAAAGTTTAGAAATTAACATCAAACACCGTCACATTATGGGGCCAATTTTCCAAATTTTGATTGTGATACAAATTTAGGGTACTTAATAATTTTAACAAATTAAAAGAATAATATCTAATATTATCTTATCCAATAGATCGCAACAACACATTTTATAAGAAAGAGGAGGAAACAAGTTGTAGAAATGATGTTGCATGGCAGCAACAATGACATTTTGCTGGACACTTGATAGAGGAGGAAACAAGTTGTAGAAATGATGTTGGATGGCGGCAACAATGACATTTTGCTGGACAATCCTTAGATGGCTAGGCGAGCGCCTAGCACCTACCCGACAAGGTTGGAAAACATCTAACGCGAATTCGAATCCATCAAAAAAATAGAAGAATACCGAATGAGAAATTAAAATACAAATACACCTTAACTGGTATGATATCCTAATTTATACATTTTGTTCTCAATAGCCTTTTATTTCTATAACGAAATATTTGAAACTTGACATCATATTCAAGTAACTTAATTCATCATTGACAAATTTAGGCCCGACTGCCCGAGCAAGGTAATCAAACATTTCTAGATTTTGAGTTAATGGTGACACAAGAACTGCTTCAATCAGTGATTCATAATATATTGCATACACCCAGTTACAAAGATCTCATAATATTAAAGAAAAAAAGATATTATTAAAGAAAATAAGAACTGAGGAGAAATTATTATGCTGTTTACACACATTTTGCGCCTTGCACTTAGAAACCAGACAATAAATATCAGTAACAACATTTGATAGAACAAACTAACAGATTAAACAGGTTAAGCAAAAGCTAACCGAATCAAACTCCAAGTCATAGATAATATGTTTGAGAAGCCGAGTTAAACCCATGCTATGATAAACTAATCTCGATGCAGCCACTAACCAATTTTACATAAAAATTCATATGCATCAAACATTTATCAGAAGAACGCCCGGCTGCCATAAAAAACCCTTGAAGAGTCTTTCTTCTTCTCGAGTTCTACATGGCTATTATGGTTTTGAATCACATCACCATGGTCTACAGATTCCGGTTTATGATCAAGATCCATTGGGAGTTTCATTTTTGCCAAAGACTCGGTAAATTGCTGCATGCTTCTCATGTACATGTCAACTATCTGTTGCTGCACAACCGATTGTTCAGCCTCAAGGTTCATATTTCCAAGTGGAGCTAAAAATGCTTGACCAAATTTTATGGAGCCAATATTTGTCTCGTTCTCCTCATCCTTGCCTGAAAAATTCGGATCCTTCTTATCATCTTGGACTACACTTCCCTTCCTAGAAGTTGGAGTATCTGGACAAGTACTGGGGCTTTGATTAGCTTCTATAGCGATTGATGAGTTTAGAGAATTTGACAAATCTCCCCCTCCCAAATGGTTCTTTTTCTCCATTGAATCACCAGAGTTTCGATCATCACTCAAGCTAGTCATTGTAGAACTAAAGAAACCTGAATTGGGGGAAAGCGATCCACCCCCATTTTCCTCGGACGAATTTGCAGCCATTTCATAGTCATCCGCAGGCTGATGGGAAGCACCTAAACGAAGAAACGACCCTGAACCAACCAACAATCCTTGCCTAGAAACAGAACCATGCCCAGCTAGATTGAAATACTCGATCACCATCTCTTGATTCTCCCTAACTACATTGATATCGGGAAACTCAATCCTCGAGTACTCAATTGGGTCCAATACAACCTCAGATATCTTCCTATCCAACAACAAAACTTCTGAAGTTATAGAAGAATTGGGGTTAATGGTAGGACAAGCTGCTGACACATTTGTGTTCAAAGAGAGACTCAACTTAACAGTGCCAGCAGGGGAATGGAACAAATCAGTGGAAGATAAACTAAAATCTCGGGTCACTTTTCCCTTGCCTAAAACCAAAGAAATTGGGACTAAAGCGAAACCCAATAATTGATCTTCCATATAATTCTTAGCTCTACTAAGCATCCACATTTCACATTTGAGTAGGGCATCAAATTGGGTTACTTTCATAACTAAATTCTCATTAAATTCCGGGTTTTTCCCACCTCCATTGATGATCCTAGTTGTTAGGGTCTCGTCAGGGTTATATGTTAAAGAGAATTTAGCATACACATCTTGGTTGTCATAGATACAAATATTGTGAATATTCTTAGCATGATGAATATATATTTCAAGAATCCCCAAAAATTCAGAATCCCCCTGGGTATTTTCACTGAGATTATAAATAAATCTTGTTGTCTGATCAAAGGCATCCATATAATTCAATTGTTGGAGTTTTTTGCTACTGGGTATTCACAAATTATGAACTTTTTGTTGAGAGACTTCCAATTTTTCCCCTAAAAAGGTAATTGAAATTAACAAAAATTATGAAATTTTAGTGGGTTTTAAAGATAATCATAAATCTATTATATGAAAGACAAAGCATAAGACATAAAATTGATCAACATATGAACTGAAATTAAAGCATGAACATAAGAATGGAGAGATCGACTTACAGTGGGATTTTGGAATTTCAGAGCATTCTTAGAGAAAGTTGTGAAGGTGGGTCTGTGTAGTAGTGGGTGGAATATTAGGGGGAATGAAGAAAAATCAAAAGGCATGATGATGGATGATGATATGAGTATTGTTGCTTTCCCACTCTTCTTGTTTCCTCAACCTTTTTAAGGGTGGTTGGTGGTGGATATGGACTTTTTGGGAATTTGGATCGTATGAAACTGTCACATATCTTTGATCATTTTTTTAAATTTAAAGAATTTATTCTATTACAATTCGATTTTAGGTAGTAGACATTTTAATCCTAAAGAGTGAACTTGGAAAAGGGACCACACGGAATAAAAGAGAAATTTTTTTTTTTTATGTAGTACATTGATTAATAAAAAAAAATGAGACATTTATCATTAAACTATCACAATTGGTCTTTTATCTTGATCATAAGTTTATAATTTTTAGACTAAACGACAATTTGCACCCCAAATCAAAAAAGGTGTCTAAGTACACCTCAAACTTCATTATACGTAACAAAACGCACACTTTCTTCACTTAACCGGTCAAAAGTGACCGGCTAAGGCTGTAACACAAGTTTGGGGTGCAAATTATCTTTTAGTCTTAAAAATTGACAAAAATAATTAATTTTAAATAAAATAAAAAAATTTTAAAATAATTAATTTTAAAAATAAAAATAAAATAATTAATTTTAAAATAAAATAATTAAAATACTAAAACAGATTTTTTTTGTAAAAAGTTCTGTTTTTACAAAAAAAAATTAAAAAAAATTTCTTTTTACAAAAATTGTAAAATAAATTTGTGATTACAAAATTGTAAAATACAATTTTTTATAAAAAATAATAATCTGTTTTTACAAAAATTGTAAAATAAAATTGTGTTTTACAAAATTGTAAAATACAATTTTTTTTTTACAAAATTGTGTTTAAAAAACAAAATTTTTTAAAAACTTGTAAAAGAAATTTTTTTTTGTAAAAATAGAATTTTTTAAAACATTTTTTTCGTAAAAATAGAATTTAAAAACAAAATTTTTTTTAAAAAAAATTGTCTAAAACAGAATTTAAGTTTTTGTTTTTAAAAACATAATTATTTTTAAGTTTTTAAAAAATTCTTTTTTTAAACACAATTTTGTAAAACAAAATTTTGTATTACAATTTTCGTAAAAACATATTTTTTTTAGAAAAAATTGTATTTTACAATTTTGTAAACACAATTTTACAATTTTGTAAAACATCATTTGATTTTACAATTTTTGTAAAAACATAATTATTTTTAAAAAAAATTATAAAAAAAGAATTTTTTACAAAAAAAAAATCTGATTTACAATTCTGTTTTTAAAAAATAGACTAAAAGACAACTTAAATTCTGTTTTAGACAAAAAAAATTTTAAAAAATTCTGTTTTTAAATTCTATTTTTACAAAAAAAAAATTTAAAAAAAATCTATTTTTACAAAAAAATTGAAAAAAAATCAGCTTTCTCAAGTTTTTAAAAAATTCTGTTTTTAAACACAATTTTGTAAAAAAAAAATTGTATTTTACAATTTTGTAAAACACAATTTTAATTTACAATTTTTGTAAAAACAGATTTTTTTTTATAAAAAATTGTATTTTACAATTTTGTAAACACAAATTTATTTTACAATTTTTGTAAAAACAAAATTTTTTAAAATTATTTTTTGTAAAAACAGAATTTTTTACAAAATAATCTGTTTTATTATTTTAATTATTTTATTTTAAAATTAATTTTTTTATTTTTATTTTTAAAATTAATTATTTTAAAATTATTTTATTTTATTTAAAATTAATAATTTTTCCAATTTTTAAGACTAAAATATAATTTGCATCCCAAACTTGTGTTACAGCCTTAGCCGGTCACTTTTGACCGGTTAAGTGAAGAAAATGTGCGTTTTATTACGTATAATGAAGTTTGGGGTGTACTTAGACACTTTTTTTGATTTGGGGTGAAAAAGTCAACAACGGTGTAAAATTTGGGGTGCAAATTGTCTTTTAGTCTAATTTTTATTATATTTTTCTAGTAAAAATTGAATCAGCTATTTTTGTCTAACGTGATCTTATAATAAAAGATTACGAACTTACATTTGTTTAGACCAATTTAGATTTGTTGTCTCATTTATTGCCTTATCTCATATATGGTAATACCTAGGGGTGTTCAAAAAATTCAGTTTTTTATCAGACCAGTTGAAACTGGTATCGGCGGTATCGATTTTTTTTCGATTTCGGTTTTTTCAATACCGATTTTTCGGTTTTTTTAATACTTTTCGGTACCGGTAGCGATAATGAAAATTTTGAATTCGGTAAATACCGAAAAATCGAAAAAAACCGAAAAACAAGAAAACCGAGAAGAGAAGTGACTGAGGTAGTTATGTAATTAGGGTTTTAGGGGGTTTGTGGTATCACGAGTTGTGCATATGTGCTTATTGGCTATTGCTATGAGAAGAGAAGTGACTGAGGCAGTTATGTTGAAAAGCTGAGGTGAACAATCCTATAAGGGGACATATTTTTGGGGACAATGGTTTCGAGCTTATAGTCATTACAAAACACTACATTGCGGCCCAACATAGTGGTGCAATAGGCTGGCCACCTAGTGTACGTGTGGAGGGTGTTTTCAGTATTTGTGATTGATAAACACTCTGGTTTGTAGTGTGAAGGATTGTGTTGAAGCACTAGTAAACCTAGAGAAGAGTTCACGGTCTTATGACCCCTCAGCATAATTTGGAATCTAAGTTATTCATACTACTTCCCGATTATTGAAAAATCGTGGAAGATTCTTATTCTTCTGAATGATGAATGTAGTAAGTAGAATGTTCCTTAGAAAGGAAAAAGTGGTAGAATGCATTTGAGAAAGTTATAATAAAAACTTCCGAAAAGAAAATAGATAAAATTATTTAAAAGCATATGTAATATTTGGAATAGCACCGAGTAGAGGAGGTTTCGGTGATTCCGAGGACGAAATCCTTATAAAAGAGAGAGGGTGTAAGAACCCGAATTTTCAGAAAATATTAAAATAAGAATTTAGTAGATAAAATTCTTAAAGCATGAGATGGGTTCGAACAAGAATATATATGTGTTATGAGGTATGTAGTATTGTGTTACATAAGGTAATATGAGCTATGTAAAAAGTGATGTTGTGTTTAATAAATATATATCATTATTATATATTTGTTATAAATTGTAGAGATGAATTAATAAGAAGATGGATAGAAATTTATCTATCGATATTAAATAATTTATGTGAAATTATTTTATCATAATAAGTTGGTGACATTATATATCTTTGATAATCACCAATTCCTTGAGTATATGTACGAGTAGGTATCAAGTCTAGGGAAGTACAACCGTACCCTTTAATGGTGGATGTACAGGAGCTGAGCTAAACGATTCCTTCAGAGAGCGGAGGTATATACAAATTAGTAACCGATCAAACTCACTGTGAAAATAGTGTAAACGAGACGGAAACTAATTTGTTGGTTGTTTGTGAGAAACCACTCAGTGTACTATATTGAATACTATTAAAGACTCGATGTGTGCTAGGTTTAGACTTGTATATATGTACGTTGTCGACGAGAAAAGAAAATCGATATATTTTTCGATAAATATTTGTTAGAGATTTATTGACTAATATTGAAATATGGTTAAATGTATAGATTAAAGAAAGAAGAGTTGAACCTGAAGACTAATCTCTAAATTAGTGAAGAATGTAGTCATTAGAGATTTATTTTGGTTAGTATAATGAGATAGCATGTAGGGAGCATGTTAAAGGATTTACGAGTTAAGTTTTGTTTCTGTTGAAGCATAACATGTCTGCGTCCTAACTTAAGGTGGCGCGACCGCGCCACTCTCAAGCTTAAGACCAGCGCGGCCGCGCCGGTTTACAGATGGGTCATAGTGAGTTGTGTAATCTGAACTATAGGGATTGTATATTAATGGCTAATATGGTATCCTATGGGTCATATTTGATATTGGTAGTGCCCATGAAGGAATTGAGATAGTGACTATGAATTGAATGAGAGTTAGTTATGGAAATTAACTAAACAATAATAAATATTAGTTAACTTAAATTAAGTGAAAATTATATTATAGAATAATATAATTTAAGTATTAAAGCCTTGTGTGGCAGTGGCGTGATATTAAATTGAATAGAAAGGATTAATTCACTTACATAAGACGGTGAATTATTATATGTGTTTAACATAAGAGGATGAAAGAAATATGTTAATTAATATTTGATATTTTAAATATATTATATAGTATTGTAATATATAAAAGGATTGATATTTGAAAGATAAATGATTAATAAAAGTAAAGAACCAATATAGTTATAAGTAATTATTGGTTAGAGATTGATGCATTAAGTTAATACTTTATGCGGTGATTAAAGAAAATTGTGTTGGTACAATTTGTGGGAGAAATGGAATTGAAGAATTATAATATAATATTGGTATTGTACATATTAATTATTTTATGGAAAATGATGGATTGAGAATATCATACTAATTTATATTTAGCCCAATTAAAATATTATGTGGACTAATGTACATGGAGTATGTGATGTGAGTACATAAATAATCCCTAATTTTACTTGGTGTAGTAGCATTAACTCATTAAAATTTCATTTTGGGAATTAAAAGCAACTAAACTAAGCTTCAATTGCTGAGTTATAAGCTTATCCCAAAATTAGTACCCAAACAGTGTCTAAGTTTCCTTTACGTGACCAGCAGAGCAATGAACAATGGCTATACATAGGTGATGATTGGCTATGAAGATGGCTGGGAAGTGGTGGTTGAACAACTCTTTGTTAACCATTGTTTTTTTCTTATGCACCATGGATTCCAACCTCAATATAAACCCAATACCCAGTCCCTCATTTCTCTATATAAAGCAACTCCATTTTTCATTTATACGTTGTTGAGTTTTGTCTGTGAAACCTTGAGAAATTGTGTCTGAGAATTTGTGGTTCAAAGAGGAGTCTAGCAATCTTAGAAGGGAGAAATTAAGCAAACTAAGTATTCAAGAGGTATAATTCCAATATATATGTTCTTGATTTCCTAAGTTTTAAATTCCCTATAAATGTCAAGAAAAATTGATTTTGTGTCACAAAATTTATGGCTAAGGATTTTTATAATCCATGAATTGTTGCTAGATGTTGTTAATACAGTTAAATACGAAAACAACGGAAGTTAAACGGATCAATTTGGTTGAGAAACAAATTCGTAGTGAACGAATTCGCTAAATTTGTCAAAATCTGAAAATTTAGTATAAACATGAGTTTTTTATTAATATTTGGGTTAGTTAATGTTTTTGAAGTGTTATAATTATTCAGTAGATGAGTAGCTAAGAGTTTAATGAGTTCAATTAATCGAAAACCAACTAATTCAGACTTAAAATGAGGAAGTTATGGCAGAAACTGTATACTGGGCGAGGCCAAGCACGGGCGCACCGCCGAGGTGCACTAGCGCGAGTCTGGACGTTGTCAAATGGCGCGGGTGCGCTGGCATGGTGAAGAAATTGGGCGCGACCGCGCCCAAAGTGTGATTGGTGTGACTGTTTTGACCTGTTTTTGGTAAAACGATCATAACATTTTTATACAGACTCCGATTGAGGCGATTCAAGATGATCCGGAACGAGGACGAATAGATCTACAACTTTTTTTCTTTAAGTGTTTCAATTTGAGGTTGTTAGAAGGGGTCAAAATTGTCATCTTTAGGACTGATGTGTATTAGGAAGCAATTAGAGAGCATCGAACATGCACATATGCAAGTGTAGTGCTCCCGACGATAAAATATGTTGTTCTAAGTGATAAAACATGAATATGCATGATAATAGACATTTCATATAACTAAGATTACTTTACTCATAATGGAATGCTTTAACAATGATTTCTTAAAAAAACTTGAAGTTTGAAATGAAACTTGACGAACTTTGTGTCTTTTAAGTTTCGACTTTGTGAACATGTGAATGTGGCCTAGTTATGTGCGCGGATGGGTAAGGAATGTAATTTCAAGATATATTGCACATAAAAGGTTGTCAAGCTCGGTTTAGTATGTGTTTTGAAAAGAAATTTAAAAGTTTTAGAAACTAATTTTGATGAGCATTGTTTTACTTGCATTATGACCTTATAAGCAAGCATGATGGAGTTGTTTATGCCTTTAAGCATGAATGATATGTGCACTCAATTAGTTAAGCATGACATACATTATTTAAACATGTTTTAAATGTAAATGAAATATGTTATGTCTATGTAAATGAGATAGATACATGTGAGCATGCTATTAAAGGTTTGTTAGTACCAATATAAGGTTTAAAAGCTTATAAACCTTGAATCTTGTTAAAGGAAGTTGTTAAGCCTTATTGATTGAAATAATTCAACATAGAGCTATGTAATTCAAAACTAAATGATTTGAAATAAGAACTTAAAGAAATATCAGAACCTACTTGATGTTTGTTATAGTATGTATCAGAATTCATAGTAGGTTAGAACTAAACTAAGTAATGAAAAGCTCAAGTCTAGTTTTGGTAGGGAGTAGTGCGGCCGCGCCACTCCCAAGCATAAATGCAGCCCGACCGCGTCGTTCTGTAGAGTGACCAAGAGCAGTTTGTTAACTGCATGGCATTAAGTTATGGTTATATAATGTCCTTAAGGACTAAAAGATAGGGAACAAGATTGTTTAAATAAATATGATAGTACAATGAGCTAGTCTCATAGTTATCCTAAGTTCAAGTAAAAATGAAACCAAGTTAGGAAACAATATTTGTTCTTATATTAAGAGCTTAAGAAATGTATGACTGATGGGTATGAATCTATGATTATATAACTGTGTAGGAATACACGCAATACAGATAAGCTTTAAGCAGTTAAGTCGTAGTTGATAAACTACGAATCAGGCAAGTCTTTCAATTCCTATTTGATATATGAATTTGATAACTGTTAGTTGAGCTATATTATGCTATGAGAATGTTGATATATGAAATGCATATAAGATATGTATGAAATTGAAAGTTGATCTTTGATGATATGCTTGTGAAGCAAATGTCTATGCCTGTTATGTGTGAAGTAACATACGTAGTAAATATTAATTGATTATGAATGCATGAACTGAGTATGCTATTATATGTTATGTGATGCATGAAAACTGTTAGAATTGTTGGGTTGTCGAGCTCACCCTTGCAAATAATCACTTTTGCATGTTAAGGACTCACGATAAAGATTACGTGTTACTTGATAGATAAAGTTCAATAGCATCGAAGGAGATTGATTTATTTATTTAAATATATGTCCTTGAACCCTGTTTAGGTTCTATGAGATGTACATGATAGTAGTTTACAATGTGTAATATATGTTAAGTTGTACTATGTGATACATAGAGGAATTCGAATCGAGATGTAAAGATTTTTACAAAAATTCAAATAGAATGAATCATAACATAAATTAATTCAAGGATATGTAATTGATTCAAGTTAAGATATCAATAAAAGATTTATTTTTGAAGGAGATTAAAAAATTTAAATTATTCCGCATATTTATATAACATCGAATATGAGGTAAGACAGGAACGATAAATGACCAAGATTTGAAACTTATAAAAGTTTGGGGTCATTATATAGATCCTGGAAATGGAAAGAATTTATATTCTAAATTGTAATAAGAAAAGTTACATTCATTAAGTTATGAATAAAAGATATAAATAGTTTGACGATAGTAGTATCGTGGCGGACTGGATCTGAGTTTGAAGGGACCTGGATTTGGGGACGTCACATGTTGGTATCGAAGCTGTAGTTTATAAACTTTAGGTAAGAGTACCTTAGGCTATAACCTGAGAGAGAGAAAGATAAAGATTAAGATATATATAATTGAATATTCAAAGAAGAATTTTGAAGTATCTAGGAGAATGAGAATTCAGGAGTTTCCTAACTCCGTTAATAAAAATGTTAAGATGATGTCTATAAGATGAAGATGACAAATATAATAAGAATGAACTCGAATGGAGTTTAGTTGATAATGGGAAAGAACCCTAAGGTGAACCAATGATCACGATGTAGTCGAATTGATATATGAAATGATAAATAGTCTGTAACGACTAAGTGGTTATAGCTTGATGCTATAAGAGAAGGTACTATGAAATGGTACGATGTGAACTCATGAGGAGTTGTATATGATGAGATATGAAGAATTCGTATCGAGCAAAGAGAAATTTAAGAGTAAGATAGAGTTAAGTGGGATTTTAGTTGAGGACTCATGTGAGAGCTGAGTTGTACAAACCTTTGTATAGGCGGAGGCTTTGTGCTTGCGCTCAGTTCCTCACAATGATATTCAACGGAATGTCGGTGTCGCGCTATCGATATGCTTATGGTGAGAAGGTGATTCTTTTCTCATATCATATTTGATAGATAAAGACTATTAAGATTAATATAGAGAATATTAAGATTATGCGCGAGTTCTTAAAACTCATGCTTATGGTAAGTTCGTGACTCATAATAATATTGTATGTTTTGAACTCCTCAGCCAACGGACACCTATGGTCTGACTAGGATAAGTTCTTAAACTCATATGATTATGGTAAGTTCTTGAACTTCCAAAGTGTGGTAAGTTTGATGAACTATATCGGGTATATATATGTTATGAATTAAGAGATTTTGGTATAGTATGCATTGATGCTGTTAGAGATTGATAGAATGAAGCAATGGAGTAAAGATTGAAGTTGATGGAGAAATATGGATTTTCTAAATCTTCTAGCTCTGCTAGATTTTCAAAATTTATTGACTTCGTGCTGATGTTTGCACTTCTGTTTTCTTAAAAAATATTGGATCATGTGATTGAACCAATGATGTTTAAAAACAATACCGTTATTCTTATGTCTATGCTAATTATTCCGGCTAAGACAAAAATGATTTTAAAATTTTCAAAATATATTTCTAACCATATGCATAATTTGATATGGTTAAAAAATGGTAAACGATGGAGTCATCAATTCAGTCGAACCTAGTGTTGGTTGTGATCGAAAGATCGTCAGCCCACTATAGTATGATGTAATATGACAAAGTCATATAATGGCAGAATCCTCAACGTACTACTAATCTAGTACGATATCATGACGTCATAAAAGAATTTTTGGTTTTCTTTTAAATTATGAAGAAGGTCAATTAAGTTGGCTAAATTATTTCGATTGATGTCTGAGTTGTTGATAAAATTCTAAGCTATTTGATTCGGCTAGACGGATGTTGAAAAATATTTATGGAATTCAAGCATTCTTGAGTATTTATTCCAAACCAGATTTCTCTAGTACGGATTCAGATGTTGAAAAGCTGAGGTGAACAACCCTATAAGGGGACATATTTTTGGGGACAATGGTTTCGAGCTTATAGTCATTACAAAACACTACATTGCGGCCCAACATAGTGGTGCAATAGGCTGGCCACCTAGTGTACGTGTGGACAGTGTTTTCAGTCTTTGTGATTGATAGACACTCTGGTTTGTAGCGTGAAGGATTGTGTTGAAGCACTAGTAAACCTAGACAAGAGTTCACGGTCTTGTGACCCTTCAGCATAATTTGGAATCTGAGTTATTCATACTACTTCCTGATTATTGAAAAATCGTGGAAGATTATTATTCTTCTGAAGAATGAATGTAGTAAGTAAAATGTTCCTTAGAAAGGAAAAATTGGTAGAATGCATTTGAGAAAGTTGAAATAAAAACTTTCGAAAAGAAAATAGATAAAATTATTTAAAAGAATATGTAATATTCGGAATAGCACCGAGTAGAGGAGGTTTCGGTGATTCCGAGGATGAAATCCTTATAAGGGGGAAAGGATGTAAGAACCCGAATTTTCAAAAAATATTAAAATAAGAATTTAGTAGATAAAATTCTTAAAGCATGAGATGGGTTCGAACAAGAATATATATGTGTTGCGAGGTATGTAGTATTGTGTTACATAGGGTAATATGAGTTATGTAAAAAGTGATGTTGTGTTTAATAAATATATATCATTATTATATATTTTTGTAAATTGTAGAGATGAATTAATAAGAAGACAGATAGAAATTTATCTATCGATATTAAATAGTTTATGTGAAATTATTTTATCATAGTAAGTTGGTGACATTATATATCTTTGATAATCACCAATTCCTTGAGTATATGTACGAGTAGGTATCAAGTCTAGGGTAGTACAACTGTACCCTTTAATGGTGGATGTATAGGAGCTGGGCTAAATGATTCCTTCAGAGAACGGAGATATATACGAATTAGTAACCGATCAAACTCACTGTGAAAACAGTGTAAACGAGACGGAAACTAATTTGTTGGTTGTTTGTGAGAAACCACTCAGTGTACTATATTGAATACCATTAAAGACTCGATGCGTGCTAGGTTTAGAGATTTATTGACTAATATTGGAATATGGTTAAATGTATAGATTAAAGAAAGAAGAGTTGAACCTGAAGACTAATCTCTAAGTTAGTGAAGAATGTAGTCATTGGAGATTTATTTTGGTTAGTATAATGAGATAGCATGTAGAGAGCATGTTAAAGGATTTGCGAGTTAAGTTTTATTTCTGTTGAAGCATAACATGTCTGCGTCCTAACTTAAGGTGGCGCGACCGCGCCACTCTCAAGCCTAAGACCAGTGCGGCCGCGCTGGTCTACAGATGGGTCATAGTGAGTTGTGTAATCTGAACTATAGGGATTGTATATTAATGGCTAATATGGTAACCTATGGGTCATATTTGATATTGGTAGTGCCCATGAAGGGATTGAGATAGTAACCATGAATTGAATGAGAGTTAGTTATGGAAATTAACTAAACAAGAATAAATATTAGTTAACTTAAATTAAGTGAAAAATTATATTATGAAATAATATAATTTAAGTATTAAAGCCTTGTGTGGCAGTGGCGTGATATTAAATTGAATAGAAAGGATTAATTCACTTACATAAGACGGTGAATTATTATATGTGTTTAACATAAGAGGATGAAAGAAATATGTTAATTAATATTTGATATTTTTAATATATTATATAGTATTGTAATATATAAAAGGGTTGATATTAGAAAGATAAATGATTAATAAAAGTAAAGAACCAATATAGTTATAAGTAATTATTGGTTAGAGATTGATGCATTAAGTTAATACTTTATGCAGTAGCTAAAGAAGATTGTGTTGGGACAATTTGTGGGAGAAAAGGAATTGAAGAATTATAATATAATATTGGTATTGTACATATTAATTATTTTTATGGAAAATGATGGATTGAGAATATCTAACTAATTTATATTTAGCCCAATTAAAATATTATGTGGACTAATGTATATGGAGTATATGATGTGAGTACATAAATAATTCCTAATTTTACTTGGTGTATTAGCATTAACACATTAAAATTTCATTTTGGAAATTAAAAGGAACTAAACTAAGCTTCAATTGTTGAGTTATAAGCTTGTCCCAAAATTAGTACCCAAACAGTGTCCAATTTTCCTTTACGTGACCAGCAGAGCAATGAACAGTGGCTATGCATAGGTGATGATTGGCTATGAAGATGACTGGGAAGTGGTGGTTGAACAACTCTTTGTTAACCATTGTTTCTTTCTTATGCACCATGGATTCGAACCTCAGTATAAACCCAATACCCAGTTCCTCATTTCTCTATATAAAGCAACTCCATTTTTCATTTTTACATTGTTGAGTTTTGTCTGTGAAACCTTGATAAATTGAGTCTGAGAATTTGTGGTTCAAAGAGGAGTCTAGCAATCTTAGAAGGGAGAAATTAAGCAAACTAAGTATTCAAGAGGTATAATTCCAATATATATGTTCTTGATTTCCTAAGTTTTAAATTCCCTATAAATGTCAAGAAAAATTGATTTTGTGTCACAAAATTTATGGCTAAGGATTTTTATAATCCATGAATTGTTGCTAGATGTTGTTAATACAGTTAAATACGAAAACAACAAAAGTTAAACGGATCAATTTGGTTGAGAAACAAATTCGTAGTGAACGAACTCGCTAAATTTATCAAAATGTGAAAATTTAGTATGAACATGAGTTTTGGATTAATATTTGGGTTAGTTAATGTTTTTGAAGTGTTATAATTATTCAGTAAAATGACCATAACCTTTTCATATGGACTCCGATTGTGGCAATTCAAGATGATCCGAAATCAGGACGAATAGACCTACAACTTTTGTTCTTTAAGTTTTTCAATTTGAGATTGTTAGAAGTTGTATAAATAGTCATCTTTAGGACTGATGTGTATTAGGAAGCAATCGGAGGGCATCGGACATACACATACGCAAGTGTAGTGCTCCCGACGATAAAATTTATTGTTCTAAGTGATAAAATATGAATATACATGATAATAGACATTTGATATAACTAAGATTACTTTACTCATAATGGAATGCTTTAAGAATGACTTCTTAAAGAAAACTTGAAGTTTGAAAATGAAACTTGACGAACTTTGAGTCTCTTAAGTTCTGATTTTGTGAACATGTGAATGTGGCCTAGTTATGTGCGCGGATGGGTAAGGAATGTAATTTCAAGATATATTGCACATAAAAGGTTGTCAAGCTCAGTTTAGTATAGGTTTTAAAGAGAAATTTAAAAGTTTTAGAAACTAATTTTGATGAGCATTATTTTACTTGCATTATGACCTTATAAGCAAGCATGATGGAGTTGTTTATGCCTTTAAGAATGAATGATATATGCACTCAATTAGTTAAGCATGGCATACGTTATTTAAACATATTTTAAAAGTAAATGAAATATGTTATGTCTATGTAAATGAGATAGATGTGTGTGAGCATGCTATTAAAGGTTTGTTAGTACCAATATAAGGTTTAAAAGCTTATAAACCTTGAATCTTGTTAAAGGAAGTCGTTAAGCCTTATTGATTGAATTAATTCAGCATAGAGCTATATAATTCAAAACTAAATAATTTGAAATAAGAACTTGAAGAAATATTAGAATCTACTTGATGTATGTTATAGTATGTATCAGAATGCATAGTAGGTTAGGACTAAACTAAGCAATGAAAAGCTCAAGTCTGGTTTTGGTAGGGAGTAGCGCGACCGCGCCACTCCCAAGCTTAAATGTAGTGCGGTCGCGCCGTTCTGCAGAGTGACCAAGAGCAGTTGTTAACTACATGACCTTAAGTTATGGTTATATGATGTCCTTAAGGACTACAAGATAGGAAACAAGATTGTTTAAATAAATATGATAGTACAATGAGCTAGTCTCATGGTTATCCTAAGTTCAAGTAAAAATGAAACCAAATTAGGAAATAATATTTGTTCTTATATTAAGAGCTTATGAAATGTATGACTGATGGGTTTGAATCTATGATTATATAACTGTGTAGGAATACACACAATGCAGATAAGCTTTATGTAGTTAAGTCGTAGGTTATAAACTACGAATCAGGAAAGTCTTTCAATTCCTATTTGATATATGAATTTGATAACTGTTAGTTGAGCTATATTATGCTATGAGAATGTTGATATATATATATATATATATATATATATATATATATATATATATATATGAAATACATATGAGATATGTATGAAATTGAAAGTTGATCTTTGATGATATGCTTGTGAAGTAAATGTATATGCATGTTATGTGAGAAGTAACATGCATAGTAAATATTAATTGATTATGAATGCATAAACTGAGTATCCTATTATATGCTATGTGATGTATGAAAACTGTTAGGACTCACGATAAAGATTACATGCTACTTGATAGATAAAGTTTAATAGCATCGAAGGAGATTGATTTATTTATTTAAATATATGTCCTTGAAACCTGTTTAGGTTCTAGGAGATGTACATGATAGTAGTTTACGATGTGTAATACATGTTAAGTTGTACTATGTGATATATAGAGGAATTCGAATCGAGATGTAAAGATTTTTATAGAAATTCGAATAGAATGAACCATAACATAAATTGATTCAAGGATATGTAGTTGATTCAAGTTAAGATATCAATAAAAGATTTATTTTTAAATGAGATTAAAAAAGTTTAAATTATTCCGCATATTTATATAACATCGAATATAAGGTAAGACAGGAACGGTAAATGACCAATATTTGAAACTTATAAAAGTTTGGGGTTATTATATAGATCTTGGAAATGGAAAGAATTTATATTCTAAATTTTAATAAGAAAAGTTACATTCATTAAGTTATGAATAAAAGATATAAATAGTTTGACGATAGTAGTATCGTGGCGGACTGAATCCGAGGTTTGAAGGGACCTGAATTTGGGGGCGTCACAGATAATCAATAATTTGATTGATCAATAATTTGATTTGTTGTTTCGAAATTTAGTATTGTCTCTCGATATTATTCATTGTCAAATTAATTATGATAATTCATTTTGACGTCGATATTTTGAACTTTTATTTGTACCCTTTAGACTAGTGTATTATGTCTAGAATTTATTGTGATGTTTATAGTAATGTACATGTTAATATATTTTTGGAGACTTTGTATTGATAATTCGTTTCGATCTAACATGTACGTATTAAAATCCATTTGTGTTGATATTATGTCGTATGTGTTGTGACATGGTATCATTGTTAGAATATATTGTAGGGTATACTTGAGTTATAACCACATGTAGGGGTACCACAGGCATATCCTCTTGACATTGAGGCATGACACCTTACGCAGCAGTGTGATTAGTCCACGACGTCTCCATTTTGTGTTTCGGTGGGAGTTGGCCATTTGGTGATTTGTTGTGGGAGGCGTATGGGTCGACCCTAGTTTTCTGTCCTGTTCTGTTATGTGAATTACTGATGTTTGTGTCAAACACGCCTTCCGATTTTACATGCATTTAGATTCGCGGTCCAATGTGTGTAACTTGCATGTGTGACATTATTTGACTTGTCTGTGTGACAAGATATATTTTTGTTTTGTTTTGAGCTCGTTATAAAATAACAACCACCCATTTGATTCAATCTATTATTTCGTTGTGTTAGTTTTGTTCGTTTTAGTTCAGTTCATTTAATTGAGTTAGTTATTTGTTTCATTATTCCTGTATTGTATATCCATACTCGGTATTTGGCTCATACTGTATTTTTCTTTTGGCAGGTAATTAGGGGGATTAAGGGAAAGTGTGATGAGAGCTCCCATCTTTTCAATGGTTTAGATATTTTGTTTAGGTTTTGATATATCAGTTTATTTGGAGTTGTAATAATTATTTTAGATTGTGGTTTGAACCAGCGTGACATTTATTATGATTTGTCTTATGACATTTAATCATTATAAGACAATTCTTTTGTGGCTTGGAGCCTTATTATAATTTTATAAGTTTTGTTCTGTTTTGTGCGTAACCTCTCTTTCTATTTCGGAAAGGGGGTGTTACAGAGTTGGTATCAGAGCTTAGGTTCTTTCTTATTGAAAACTTATTTAGGTTTCACCTGTGAGTTATGGGTATACTCCTGGGTTAGGTTTTGTTCTGTTGATTTTTTTTTCAGCTATTATATCAGCTATATTTGAATTTATCTCTAATTTGTTTTTCTTATATTCGTTGATCTCTTTCTTAGATGACTCGTAGATCTGCCAGAGTTGTTGGGAGGTGAGGTAACAATAGGGGAAGAGGTGAGGAGGGTCAACCCAATGAGTGACCTAATGATCAAATTAATGCTCAATTGGCTACCTTGGTGAATCAGACTTTACCGCAGTTGGTGGCATAGGTTGTACAGGCAATCTAACAGCCGCTAAAAAATTCAGAACAAGGGAACCCGAGAAATAATGGTCCAAAGGTAAACGAAGAGGAAAGCAATGCAGATGGTCTTAATCAACATGTGGTTCTAATGTATGTATGGTTAGAGAGGTTTCAGAAGCAGAAACCACGATCATTCAGTTCAGCTCCGACTCCAATTGAGATAGAGAATTGGATTGCCCACCTAGAGAAGATCTTTGATGTGTTGGGGTGCTCGGATAATCAGAGAGTGTTACTTGCAACTTATAAGCTAGAAGGGGATGCATAGAGATGGTGGAAGGTGATGAAAGTAACAAAGGGTGATGGATATGTTGAGACACTTAATTTGGTAAAGTTTTGTGAGGTCTTTTATCAGCAGTACTTTCCAGCTGCTGATAAAGAGGCCTATGCCATAGAGTATTTATCTATTCGGAAGAAAGATGACGAGTCCATCACGTATTTCATGACGAGGTTCACCAGCTTGGCAGGCTTTGCAGGAACCTCTGCAGGGACTGTAGCGGAGTAAGCAAAAAAGTTTAAGTGGAGGATTCATTATAGGTACCGACAACATCTCATTAACACCAAGTTTGCATATGTGTTAGTTGTGGCTAATGCGGCCAAGAACATTGAGATGGAGCGGCAGGACTTTCGGTCTTCTAAACTAGATAGGAGCCGAAAGAGGGACAGAGATGACCAGCGAGGTCAAGCTTTGGGTCAACATGTGAGAAATCAGGGTGTTCAGTGGAATAGGAATCGTGGTGGCCAGCAGGGGCAATGGTGTGACCAGAATCATAATAGGGGGTTATCAGCAGTTGCCTCAACAGGGGCAGAATTGTCAGCTTTAGCTACCTTGACATTAAGGGTGAGCAATTCGGTTATATCCTAATCGAATAGCTTATTCGGATATAACTGAATACCAAAATCTTCTAAATTTCACTATTTGAATAACTAACCGAATTTAGAAATAACCGAATTACCGAAAATCGAATTACTAAATTTTCAATTCGGTTAATAATAGAAATTAAGTTCCATTTTATCAAACAAAAAAATTTCATTTCAAATTGGCAATACTAGATTTTTCAATCATTAATTAACAACGATCAACAACCATAATAATTCCTAACCTTAATAAAGTTTAATGATTAAAAGTCTCTTAACTCATAACTTTTAACTCTTATGAGTTAAAAGTTCAAGTCTTTATTATTTTTTTAATATATTCGGTTATTCGGTTAACCGAATACCAGTGTTTTAATAACCGTATCGATACCCAAATACCGAAATATTAAAACAGTTATAACCAAATTAACAAAAATAACCGAAATAATTCGGTTAAAAAAATTCGGTTATATTTGGTTATTTGGTTTTATCCGTTTTTTGCTCAGCCCTACTTAGCATAGTCAGAATCATCAAAAAGGGTAGAATTAGGGTTATTATCTGGGACCAGTTAGTGGGGGTAACCCAAATCATATTCCAATTTCTCTTTGTACTATTTGTGGGGCAAATCATCTGGGGAGACAGTGTCATAGAGTTACCGGTGTATACTTCTTGTGTGGGCAGATGGGTCATATGGCTAGAGATTTTATCGAGCCACATGGAAATGGTGGCGACGGTAATAATGATGGCAGTGGAAGTCAACGTCAGGGTGGTCGAGTGTTTACCTTGACACATAACAAGGCGGCAGGTGCGGCAGGCGTGCCAGGTACTATTTCTGGCACTCTTTTAGTTGGCAGTCGTGAGGCTTCTATTTTGTTTGATACTGGTTCTACTCATTTAGTTGTTGCTAAGTCTTTTGTTTGGCACCTGGGTGTGCCATCTCAGTCCGTAGATTATGTTATATCTATTGATACCCCGATGGGGACCTCTTTTGTTATTTCTGATTTATATCGAGGGTGTCCAATCAGTTTTGGAGATAAGATTTGTAGGGCTAATCTTCTTCCAATGTGTATGCACGATTTTGATGTTATCCTTGGGATGGACTGGTTGGATAAGCACTAGGCCACTATCGATTTTTAGGCGAGAAAGGTTATATTTGGAGATATGAAGTCTCCGGAGTTCGTGTTTTAGGGTTCACAACTAAGTAGGGTGGTGAAGTTAATTTCAGCTTTGAAGGCTGGAAAGTTGGTGGTAAAGGGTTATGAGGGGTACTTGGCATTTGTGAAGGATATTTCTAAGGGTGAGTCTCATATTGAGGATGTTCCAGTTATTCACGACTTTCCCGATGTGTTTCCTGAGGAGTTGTCAGGGTTGCCATCGTAGTGGGAAGTTGAGTTTATTATTGAGCTTGTTCTTGGTGCGGAGCTTATTACTAAGGCAACGTATAGGATAACACCATTGGAGTTATAGGAGTTGAAGGAGCAGTTACAGGAGTTGCTAGATCGTGGTGTGATTCGGGTGAGTGTTTCATCGTGGGGTGCTCCGGTTTTGTTTGTAAAGAAGAAAGATGGGTCTATGAGGCTGTGCATAGACTACAGGGAGTTGAACAAGATTACCATCAGGAATCGGTATCCATTGCCGAGAATTGATGACTTGTTAAACCAACTTCAAGGGGAAAAATATTTTTCGAAGGTAGACTTGAGGTCGGGCTATCATCAGTTGAGGGTGAGAGATGAGGATATCTCTAAGACAGCTTTTCGAACTAGTTATGGGCATTACGAGTTTTTGGTGATGCCATTCGGGTTGACTAACGCTTCGGCGGTGTTTATGGATTTGATGAACCGGGTGTTCAGGGAGTACTTGGACCAATATGTTATTCTCTTTATTGATGACATTTTGGTTTAATCCAAGTCTAGGGAGGAGCATGAGGAGCATCTTCGCACAGTGTTGGGGATTTTGCAGAAAGAGAAATTGTATGCTAAATTCTTTAAATGCGAGTTTTGGTTGGAGTGGGTTGCATTTTTGGGCCACATTGTTTCTGCTGAAGGCATTAAGGTTGATCCTGGGAAGGTTGAGGCTATCACTAAATGGCTGAAACCTGCTACAGTGATTGAGGTTAGGAGTTTTATGGGTTTGGCAGGGTACTATAGGAGATTTATGGAAGGATTCTCTTTGCTTGCTTTATCATTGACTTAGTTTATGAGAAAGGGCATGAAATTTTTGTGGAATGAGGAGCGTGAGAAGAGTTTAAAGGAGTTAAAAACATGACTTGTGACCGCTCCAATACTTACATTACCATCACGAACATGAGGTTATCAGATTTATAGTGATGCTTCTAAGAAAAGCTTGGGGTGTGTTTTAATGCAACACGATAAGGTGATTGCTTATGCTTCCAGACAGCTTAAACCTTATAAGGTGAACTACCCCACTCATGATTTTGAGTTGGCAGCAGTAATCTTTGCCCTAAAGATTTGGAGGCACTATTTGTATGGTGAGACATGTGATATCTTTACCGATCACAAAAGTATTAAATATATCTTCACTTAGAAGGCGCTTAACATGAGACAGAGGCATTGGTTGGAGCTTCTAAAAGATTATGATACGAGAATTCAGTATCACCCGGGAAAGGCAAACGTGGTTGCAGATTCTCTTAGCCGAAAGAGTTTAGGGAGTATAGCAGCCCTTATTACACAACCTCAAATTATTTTGGATATGGAGCAGCTAGAGTTGGAGTTGTATATGCAAGGTTCAGATGAGCATTTGGCAGGTATGAGAGTGGAGCCCTCTCTTATCTCATAAGTTAAAGAAGCTCAAAAGGAGGATAGGGAATTATGGGGTATGGCGCATAATTTAGAGGAGGGCAAGCAACCCGAGTTTCGTATTGATGATCATGGTGTGATTTGGTTGGTTAAGCGATTGTGTGTACAGTTAGATTCAGTCATTCGGGAGGTTGTGTTGGTTAAGGCTCATAGTTCCCATTTTCTATTCATTCAGGTTCTACAAAGATGTACAGGGATTTGAAAAAGAATTTTTGGTGAAATGGGATGAAGCTAGATGTGGCTGAATATATTGGGAAGTGCCTCACTTGTGAACAAGTGAAGATAGAACATCAATGAGCTAGTGGTTTGCTGCAACAATTAGATATTCTAGTTTGGAAATGGTAAGATATCACGATGGATTTTGTGACTGGTTTGCCAAAGACTTTCAGGAAGAATGATGTCATTTGGGTTGTGGTGGATCGGTTGACCAAATCGTCATACTTTTTGGCTATCCATGAAGGTTACTCGGTGGATAGGTTGGCACAAATATTTCAGCAGGAGATTGTTAGGCTTCATGGTACTCCAGTGTATATTATTTTATATCAGGACCCAAAGTTCACTACACGGTTCTGGAAAGGGTTTCAATGAGCTTGGGGCACTCGGCTCAACTTTAGTACTTCTTTCCATCCGTAAACTGATGGGCAATCTGAACGGACTATTCAGACGTTGAAGGATACGTTGAGGTCTTGCACACTCGAATGGTCGGGTAATTGGGATCATTACTTGAGCCTAGTTGAGTTTTCTTATAACAACAATTGGCATGCAAGTATTGGAATGGCTCCGTTTGAGGCGTTGTATGGTAGGAAGTGTCGGGCACCAACTTGTTAGGATGAGGTTGGTGAGAAGGCCATAGAAGGGCTTGAGTTAGTCCAAATCACTATGGAGAAGGTAGCGGTGGCTAAGGAAGAATGAAATAATCATAGGAGAACCTTAGAGTTTGAACCTGGTGAGCATGTGTGTTTGAAAGTTTCTCCTTGGAAAGACATTCGGCTATTTGGGTTGAAAGGGAAACTTAGTCCACGTTATATTGGCTCATTCGAGATTTTGGAGAGAGTTGGTGTGCTTGCATATCAGTTAGCTTTGCCTCCACAGTTAGCTCATGTGGACAATGTGTTCCATGTGTTGGTATTGAGGAGTTATCATTATCATCCTTTGTATGTGGTGTAATATCCGTTCGATAAGATTCAGGAGGATCTTACTTATGAGTAGCAAACCGAGGCAATTTTGGATTGTCAAGAGCGGATTATGAGGAGGAAGATAATTTTGTTCGTTAAGGTTTTGTGAAGAAATCATTCGGAATGGGAAGCCACTTGTGAGATGGAGAAGTTTATTCGAGCGGAATATCCACATCTTTTTGATATTTAGGTATGTTCCATTCTTTTGATTACGGGGACATAATCCTTTTTAAGGGGAATGTGATCTAATACCTGGTAAAATAAAATGTGTAAGTAAACTTTAAAATATTTAATTTGGGTTTTCTTATGTTTGGGTTAAACTAGTCATTTAATTTAGTTGGACTAAAATAAGTCAAAATATTACATTAATTTGGATTATTAAATTAATTGGGCCTTAAAAATAGTTGGATTTAATTTATATGTGAATAATAATAAAAATTCTATTAAAATTATTAGAGCTGGTAAAATATATTAATTAATAAAGAACTAAACCTAATCTTAATTTCATTATATAAATTGAGAAAAGAAAGAAGAGCCAAATCGCCGCTTATTGTTGTAAACTGAGACAAAGTTGTTGTGGTTGTACTTGTGGAGAATTTGCATCAGATTTGTCTTTTATTTTGTTGCTTTTCGGGTATAAATTTTTTTATTAAGTGATTGATTTGATTTATTCATGACTAGCTATGATAGGCTATATACATGGTTATAGTACTATCAAGAACAAGTCTTGGCGGATAGGTCCAATGGACCGAAAAATTGGACCGGTCCTTTTTTTTTTCCTTTTCTTGTGACTCCCAAAAAATGTATAGTGTTTATTCCAACTGGAATTTTTACAGAATAAAGTGTTTTTAGGTGTAATTTGGATACATATATAAAACAGGGTTGTATAGTCTGTACAACCCTGTTTTGTATATGTATCCAAATTACACCTAAAAAACTATATTCTGTAAAAATTTCAGTTGAAATAAATACAATACATTTTTTTGAAAGTCACCAAAGAAACAATTTTTTTATTTGAAAATGTCTAATAATCCGGTCCCTGTAGAAGCTCTCAATAAACAAATGGGTAAAGTTTTAATGAATAAAATAATACAATTCATTTATGATGATCAATAGTTTGATAGATTATATATATATATATATATATATATATATATATATATATATATATATATATATATGTGTGTGTGTGTGTGTGTGTGTGTGTGTGTGTGTTTGTGTGTGTGTGTGGGAAAATGGTTATGCACAGCCGTGTTTTCTTGTTTTGTACATAATATTTCAAAACGGTGTCGTTTTGGAAGATTTGTTTTAAATAAACACGTTCAAGACTTCTCTCCTCCTAAATCAGATCTTCTCTCCTCTCAGAAATCGCTCAAGCCCCCCAAATTAGAAATCGATCTGGCATGTTCTTAATTCTCCCCCAAAATGAGAAATCGATCCGGCATGTTCTTGTCTGACCCTGTTATTGCTCACTTTCGTTTCCTAAATCAAAAATCGCTCAATCTCTTTTCCCCCAAACAGGTTTCTTTCTTCCACCCTCTCTCTCTCTATGTATGTATATACATATGTTTGTCAATTTTTATGCTTCTTCTCGTTGTTGAGTTTATGTTATATATAAGCCTCATTGTTGTTTGTTGGTGTGAATTGGGTACCGGGTATTGTCTAATGTTATGTGGTTTAAATTTTATTGAATTATGGTGTTTTACAAACTAGGGTTTTTGTGGTGTATTTTATTGATTTGGGCGAATTACTTGTAACTCAGCTTTATGGCTGTGTTTTTGTGTGGTTGTGAATTATGGTTCTCTATAGGGATTTGTCATAGTAATCAATGATCTATGATTTGGAATTAAGCTCTTTTGGAGGAGAATGTAGTTGTGCTAGTTCTTGATGTAAGAATCTATAAAATACACGCAACGGATATGAACCGGAATTTTTTTTTATCATTTTCTAGTTACCTCTTGAAGCGTATGCCCACAAACACGAACGACTAGAATCACATACTCAACGAACAATATACTTAGTGGTAATTTTGACTACGTTGTCACGAGCATCAAATATAGTTTCCACAGTTCAAGTAACTTCAAACTTTCTAACTTAACATGAGACCTCTAATGGCTTATAGATAATATATGCTAGTTTGCTCTGGTGTTGTGTATCATAAGGATCAACACACATATATATATATATATATATATATATATATATATATATATATATATATATATATATATATATATATATGAAAACCCCATATAAATATATAGAATTTACTCTATATATAAATGTGTAACCCCCATATTTATATATGTGTACCCCCATATAAATATATAGGATTCACTTCATATATAAATACGTGTAACTCCCATATTTATATATATTGGATTAACCCACATGTTCATTATATCTAGATAATGAACCATGTGGTTATATCCATCGGGTCAACCGTTTCATGGGCGCTCCAGTTTGGATCCAATAACTAACATCTTCCACTCGCCCATGGCGAGGACGATATTGTTATTATATAAGCCAATAAAGTCTAAAAGTACAAGCAGAAAAAATTTGTTTAGTTACCGAGCTGTGCGACCACTGAGTTTACCTGCAATGTAGGAGCTCTAAATCAAACCCGTTAGGGCCAAAATAGAGATATCAACCCTTTTAACAAAAAAATGCAATGTGGGAGCCTTCATGGTAAACAATTTAAGGTTTGTATTGAAGCTACAACCTCTCAAACTCAGAGTACACCAGACTAACTTCAATTTCCACCTGGTTAAGTATCTCTAATCCCTCAGAGACGTACTTAACCCCTTTAGGCCTATGTCTATTTTGCTTCTCACTTATTACTATATCGTTTCCAAAATAGTATAGTTGTCGGCAATAAGTGCAGAGCTGTTAGGTTTGTAATATTCATGAACGCAATCAAATTGAATAAAATAAGCGGAAACGTGTAAAATCAAAGTTTAAAATTTTACAAACCATATACCCGGATCATCCTTTATGCACAATTATTAATTAAACGAAAAGATAAAGAACACGAATCATACCCTTGAAGATTCGAGCTTCCTCAGGTACGAGTTCACCTCCAAATCCTTTCGCGTTCAACTTGAATCCACCGGGTTTGGTTCCTTCCTTTGATCAACGTTAGCCACCCAAGTGTTTGGCCTCTAGAGGTGATCCACCAAGAAAGAATAAAGATTCAAGAAGATTGGTGTTTGGCAAAACCCTAGTTTTTATATCTCTCATAGAAAATGATGTACTCTCCAACAATTGGAATCACGTATGTTATTAAAATATCAACAACAACTCTATACCCATAATAAGACTCATCTTATTTATAGATGTGGGCAACCCTCCTTAACAATTAAGAAATTGAGTTTTATTTTAATTAATTAAATTCTTTTAATTAATTAGGCTCCCAATCTTATTAGGAATAATTAATTAAACTCTTTTAATTAATTAGCCTCCTAATCTTATTAGGATATATGAGAGTGCCTTTATTAATTAATTCCCAAACTCCTTTAGGAATTAAATAATAATAATAGTAATAATAATAATAAGACTCCTTTTATTAATTTATATTTAATATTTTGAAAATATTAAATAATAAATATTAAGCTATTTAATTTATTCTATCACTATAGATTAAATAAAATATACTTAACTTATTATTACGATTATGCCGTTTGCTTCTTAAATAATTATTCCTCTTTTTATGGTGTGACCCTTTAGGTTCTCCATATTAAACTGGTTGTGAATAAATCAATTAGAACAATTCTAATCTTATTTAAATAAATTAATTAAAATATTAATTTATTTAAATAAATAATATTTATTCTACAATAGGGATAAGCTTCCCTAGCGATAAACAACTTTCCAGATAATATAGATTTCAATATTAATCATAAAAGAACCTTTGAGTAAATAGTTACCGTACAATTTAATCATTCCACCATACAATGTCCCAATTAAATATAAGACATGGAATTACTGTCAAGTCTCAATTTATTTAATTATATGTATTTCGACTCTTAAATGCACAACACC
Organism: Panax notoginseng; assembly: GCA_016801055.1. NCBI lineage: Eukaryota > Viridiplantae > Streptophyta > Magnoliopsida > Apiales > Araliaceae > Panax > Panax notoginseng. The sequence goes on along the minus strand of CM029023.1, from coordinate 54,356,508 downwards.
AAATAATACAAATTAGAAACTCCTTTCTAATTTTATTCTGCCTTGGCCAAGGACTACTGGGTTGTCATTTATCGAATCACATAGGACATTTCTCTTCTTTTACTAGAAGTGATAGATTCTTTATTGATCATACATTATCTCTATGTACAACTTATTATACCAAAGCGTACCCTTTGATATACCCTAAGGGTCTTAAGGAATAAGTCAAAGTATAACTCATCATACACAAGATACTATGATGATCTCAAGTCCAAGGATCACTTGTACTACTATCACTACAGGAATTCCTATTGATAGGCAAGTAAAACTCCATTAGGTATTCCTTAGCTAGCCACGTTTAGTGAACTTATTCTCTAATAAGCACCTACATACTTGCTTTAGTGTCTCCACACAAATGATTATGAGATCAATCATCCTCATCCAATGAGCAAACAAAGTATGTACCAATCTATCTGGATTCACTAATCCCCAATTTAATAATTCAACGATTGAGAACTATTTTAGTTTTAAGCTTTCTAAGAATTTAGATCTCATTAGAATGATCATCATCATTATTCTAAAAGCATTGCTTAAAAATATGGGTTTATCACATATTATAAAATAACATAATGTAGATAATTAAAAGCCTTTAATAAATTAATACTTTTTATTAATAAATGAATAAGATTGTTACAAAGTATATGCTTTATCATCAAACATAATTGGCTTATGTGCATACTACTTTCAATCTCCCACTTGCACTAAAACCAATCGTCATGGTATCTCATACTCTTCTTCTCTAAGCGACAATTATTCTGCAGTTGGATAAGCTTCAGTAAATTGATATGTAATGTTGTTCTTTAGAGTCCACTATCTTTATAGTGATTTCTCATCTTTCAATGATTCTTATAATCAAATGAAAGTGCCACAACACATGTTTAGATCCAAGATGAGACTTAGGAACTATTCCTAGTTCTGTAATGAACTTTTCATCCAAACAATCAACTTGCAGCTTCATTTATAGCAATATATTTTATCTTTATCACTAAACTAACAATTCTTTGCTGTTTGGAACCTTTCCAATTCACTGCACCACCGTTTAAGGTAACGCTTTACCTTAAAGTGAATTTTCTGTCGTCTTGGTCTGTCTGAAAAACTTGAGTCTGTTAAGCCCTCTAGTTTTAATTCAGACCCACCATGAATATGATCACATCCTTAGTGCCGGTTAAGTACTTTAAGATATTTTCACTGACTCATAGTGAACTTCTCCAGAATATGGCTGATCAACATCTGGTCTTGTACATTTCATTGCATACATGATAGTTACTCATGTGATCTCTCTTTTTGGAGTCTTTGGGGACTATTAAGAGTGATACACTCCATGTCTCATCAACATAAGACATCTCTTGGAGTTTGCTATGCTAAACGACTTCAGCATCAAATGAATATACGTTCCTTGGGTTAAGTCGAGCATCCTTTTAAATGTATCTATATAGATTTGTATCCCCAATTAAGTTACTCTTTTCAAATCATTCATGGTGGAATGTTTAGACAACTTTATCTTTACTGATTGTAGCATTGACCTGTCATTCCTTATCCGTAGTATATCAACATATAATACTAGGAATGTCACGACGCTTCTACTGACTCTTTTGCACACACTAGGTTCATTCTTATTTTTGATAAAATCAAACTCTTTTGATTGTCTCATCAAAACGAATGTTTCATATTTGAGAAGCTTGCTTCAATCCATTTCTCTGAGTGTCTACAACTCTTACCTCATCGTATGTAACTGGATTATCATCTTCTATGATGTATACCTCATCATCATCATTTATGATTAATCCATACCTTCTAGGTATCTTCAGTACTATTCCAAATTTACGATTCGGTTGTGGTACAATAGGTCTATCTACAGGTTCCTCTTATTTGACTTATAGTGATTTATGGTTCTTGAACTCTTTAAGATCTATTATCCTCTCACTAGCTCCTTTAATGATAAACACATTTATTTTAGAAGGTAGCGTGTTTCGCAACAAACGCCTTTTTCTAAGTAGGATTATAGAACATATATCCTAAACTTACTTTAGGATGTCCCACAAATTTGTACTTGTCAAATCTTATCCAAGCTTATCCTTTGAAACATTTTCATATAAGTTGGACAACCCTTTATCTTAACATACTTAAGATTAGGAATTCTTCCTGTCCATAAATTTTATGGAGTCTTGGGGCTGAATTTTGAGGTTACCTTTTCCGTAGATATGCCACCATTTCTAGGATATTATCCCAGAAAGATACTGGAATGTCAATAAAATCATTATGGACCGCACCATGTCCAACAAGGTACGATTTTTCCTTTCAGATACATCAATCAATTATTGCGTATCAGGAGGCGTCCATTGTGAAAAAACTATTTGAGATGATCTAGAAACTTATTGCACAAGTATTTATTCCTTGATCTAATCAAAGAATCCTAATATTTTGCCAATTTGTTTCACTTCTGAATTCTTTGAACCTTTTAAATATTTCACACTTGTATTTTTACAAATACACACATTCAACTCTTTGAATGATCATCTCCCTTTTTTTTATACTAGTTTGTTCAATTTGTAAAATAATTTTAATTTATTTTTACATAAGTCAAGTATACAAAATCCATTAAGTAATATTTCAGTTCTATACAAAATATTATTCTTATAAATAGAACAACAATTGTTCTTAAATATAATACCAAAGATTTCACTGTCTAACAACAAAATAGAAATAATGTTTTTAATAAGAACTGGAATACAATAACAACTTATTGACATAATTAATAGATTTGCCCGTAGGCATTGCTAAACTATAAGTTTTTATGGCTAATGTAGCAACTTTTGCTCCATTTCCCACACATAGGATTATCTATCTTTGTCTAGCTTTCTACTTCTGCTTGGTCCCTTCATAAATCTATATTTATGATAACCAAAGTCGGGTATCCAATACCCAAGTAGATCCTTGACTTAAACCAAAATTTATTTTAAATCACGAACAAAATTTTATTTGTAACCGAAACTTCACTAAGCTTCTTCTGGTTATCCTCTGTAAGATGCTTCTTGCAGTTTCTTTTCCAGTGTCCAGGCTTATTGTAGTGGAAGCAAACTCCATTGCTATCCGTATCAGTTTTGTTCTTATTATCCTTTGTTTTTGCCTTTCTATTTACCTTCTTTGAATCGTTCTTCTTTTAGAAGATCCTTGGGTCCCTACCAGTAAGACATGTTCTTTCTTCGTTGGAAAGTGACTCTCAATATTTTTCAACATGTTAAGAAAATTAGCGAGGCTGATATCTAGCTTGTTCATATGAAAAATTCACAACAATTGTGAAAGGAGTTCGGGAGTGAGTGCAAGATCAAATCTTGGCTCAACTCTCCATTCATGATAAAATCTGTTGTCCTAATTGATCAATCAAATTGATAATGTTAAGGATTTTTATCTGTACTGTAGTGTCATCGGTCATTTTAGATCGAAAGAGCTCCTTAAATATCTGATATCTGTTAGTCCTACTTTCCTCACCATTAACTACTTGATGTGTCGGAATATAGTAGGAGCATCCATAGTTTTATGATGACGCTGAAGCTCATTACTCATGGATGCGAGTATAATGCATTGAGCCAACTGTACATCATCTTGCCACTTTTTAAAAGTAGCAATCTCTTCCTCAGAGGCATTGTCTACAACCATTACAGGGATCTACGTATTAAGGACATAAGATAGCTTTTCAGCCGTGAGAACTATTCTCAATTTCCTTAACCAATCCGTTTAATTCGGTCCGGTTAAATAACATCTAATATGCTTCGCAGTGATAGTAATTTAGACATTGTAAAATTTTGTAAATGAATTTGTAATTAACAACATTTTAGCATATATTCTTTTATTAATTGCCAAAATAATTTAGGTCTTGTTTTAAATTGGTATCTCCCACTAATTTTTACAAACTATATTACCCTCAATATATATAGTTCGGCAATATCTAATTAAAGATATGCTAGTGAGAATAAGGATCTCATTTCAAATGTATATATCCTTGTGTGTGCACAATAAACTATATATAAATAAATAGGTAGACAACTCTTGTCAATTACATCAACTATGCAACTCCTTGTATTTTGCCTCTTAAATCATAATGGTCAAGTGTGTGCACATCCGAACTAAAATGATTTAAGTTAAGTCAGACCCAACATTTCTATATAAGTGAAGAGAAAACTACAGCCCTTGTGTGTGCACAACAAAACAGTAATGTTCAATTCCTTATAAACATTATATGTAATAAAAATAACATCTTAAATATTTAATACTTGTCTTGTGTGTGCACAACAAACTCATATTAAATATTCAATACTCTATTGTTTCTATCATGCTAGAAGGCGACGTTCGATATTCCAAATATCTTTGAACGTTACAAATTAATATAAAATATTTGAGGGGTTTATTATTAATTTGTCTCATCTTGTTTAGCACGCATGCACATATATATAAAATACGCGTCATAATAATTAACATGTGAAGCATGTTTGCATAATATATAATATATATAGTATAAACATGCACTTATAGAATACTATATTCTACCTGGATTGATTATGGACTTTATTCTAGTTTGGTTCACTAGAGTCACCAAGTGAACCAAAAGGTTAAACCTAGGAGTGCAAGAATTAATATTTAAATATAACTATTACATTTTAACGCGGGCTCCATTACAAACGGGTCTTCAAGCGCTCCTTGCTTCTTGATCTCCAATTTTTTAAAATTAATTCTAACTATTCCTATAACAAAACTATTTAAAATAAATAGAAACCTTGATCAGTAGTCAAGGGGAAGTACATAGAAAAGAGATAGAATTTACGTTTAGAAAATTTTAGAAAAGACGAGGTATGCAGACCCCATTTAATAAAACATATACATTCATACATCCAACTAAAATAAAATCCAATTATATTGGTTAATAATCCATAATCAATCCCATTTATTATCATACACATCACCATATACATCAATAAATAGCATTCATCTCATGAATAATAAACATTCAATATATATATATATATATATATATATATATATATATATATATATATATATATATATATATATATATATATATTATTTAATGAAAAAATTTAGTTAGTATAAAATCTAATTTTTAATCAAAATAAACTCCTTTATTTTAATCCAAATTTAAATCAAAATAAACTCTTTTATTTTAATTTATACAATTTTGAATAAAATAAACTATTTTATTTTAATCAAAATCTTTAATTAAAATAAACTCATTTATTTTAATTAATTATGGAATCCAATTCCAAGTAAAAAAAAACTCCTTTATCTTAAAGGAAACACGGATTCTCTTTCCTATTCACAAATAAACTCTTTTATTTTGAATAATATGAAATCTTATTCCATATCTAAATAAACTCCTTTATTTAAGGAAATATAGACTCCAATTTCAACTCTAATTAGTTATAGTTAGCATGAAATTCAATTTTAAAATTAAAATAAACCTTTTTATTTTAATATTAAAATAAACTTTTTGCTTTAAGATTAAAATAAACTTTTATTTTAATTATAAAATTATTAAAATATATATATATATATATATATATATATATATATATACATATATATATAATAACCGTTACTACATATATATATATATATATATATATATATATATATATATATATATATATATATATATATATATATATATATATATATATATATATATAATAACCATATATGAATTATCTATGTAATCATCTTGCAGAATCATACTGAATCACACTCAAAGAACCATGCATTCACGTGAATTATATGATGTACTTAACAGGATATTTACATTAGATAATATATATATATATATATATATATATATATATATATATACACACACACACACACACACACACACATACATAATCGAAGAATTAAATCACCACCATTCCGTGATTCACCAAAATATATGTCCCCGCGAATTCTGAAGTCACAGGATTTGCACGGATTTCACGATTTTATTTTTTTTTAAATTTTATACAATAAAATTATGCCCAATAAATTATTCTAAACACATATCAATATACATATTAAATTAAAATAATTAATAATTCGCATAAAGGTTTGGCTCTGATGCCACTGTTAGGTTTGTAATATTCATGAACGCAATCAAATTGCATAAAATAAGCGAAAACGTGTAAAATTAGAGTTTAAAATTTTACAAACCATATACCCGGATCATCCTTTATGCACAATTATTAATTAAACGAAAAGATAAAGAACAAGAATCATACCTTTGAAGATTCGAGCTTCCTCAGGTACGAGTTCACCTCCAAATCCTTTCACGTTCAACTTAAATCTACCAGGTTTGGTTTCTTCCTTTGATCAACGTTAGCCACCCAAGTGTTTGGCCTCTAGAGGTGATCCACCAAGAAAGAATAAAGATTCAAGAAGATGGGTGTTTGGCAAAACCCTAGTTTTTCTATCTCTCATAGAAAATGATGTACTCTCTAACAATTGGAATCACATATGTTATCAAAAAGTCAACAACAACTCTATACCCATAATAAGACTCCTCTTATTTATAGATGTGGGCAACCCTCCTTAACAATTAAGGAATTGGGTTTTATTTTAATTAATTAAATTCTTTTAATTAATTAGGCTCTCAATCTTATTAGGAATAATTAATTAAACTCTTTTAATTAATTAGCCTCCTAATCTTATTAGGAAATATATGAGAGTACCTTTATTAATTAATTCCCAAACTCCTTTAGGAATTAAATAATAATAATAGTAATAATAATAATAATAAGACTCCTTTTATTAATTTATATTTAATATTTCGAAAATATTAAATAATAAATATTAAGCTATTTAATTTATTCTATCACCATAGATTAAATAAAATATACTTAACTTATTATTACGATTATGCCATTTGCTTCTTAAATAATTATTCCTCTTTTTATGGTGTGACCCTTTAGGTTCTCCATATTAAACCGGTTGTGAATAAATCAATTAGAACAATTCTAATCTTATTTAAATAAATAAATTAAAATATTAATTTATTTAAATAAATAATATTTATTCTACAATAGGGATAAGCTTCCCTAGCGATAAACGACTTTCCAGATAATATAAATTTCAACATTAATCATAAAAGAACCTTTGAGTAAATAGTTACCGTACAATTTAATCATTCAACCATACAATGTCCCAATTAAATATAAGACATGGAATTACTGTCAAGTCTCAATTTATTTAATTATATGTATTTCGACTCTTAAATGCACAACACCAAATAATACAAATTAGAAACTCCTTTTTAATTTTATTCTGCGTTGGCCAACGACTACTGGGTTGTTGGGTTGTCATTTATCGAATCACATAGGACATTTCTCTTCTTTTACTAGAAGTGATAGATTCTTTATTGATCATATATTATCTCTATGTACAACTTATTATACCCAAGCGTACCCTTTGATATATCCTAAGGGTCTTAAGGAATAAGTCAAAGTATAACTCATCATACACAAGATACTATGATGATCTCAAGTTCAAGGATCACTTGTACTACTATCACTACAGGAATTTCTATTGACAGGCAAGTAAAACTCCATTAGGTATTCCTTAGAGAGCCACATTCAGTGAACTTCTTCTCTAATAAGCACCTACATACTTACTTTAGTGTCTCCACACAAATGATCATGAGATCAATCATTCTCATCCAATGAGCAAGCAACGTATGTACCAATCTATCCGGATTCACTAATCCCTAATTTAGTAATCCAACGATTGGGAACTATTTTAGTTTTAAGTTTTCTAAAAATTTAGATCTCATTAGAATGATCATCATCATTATTCTAAAAGCATTGCTTAAAACTATGGGTTTATCACATATTATAAAACAACATCATGTAGATAATTAAAAGTCTTTAATAAATTAATACTTTTTATTAATAAATGAATAAGATTATTACAAAGTATATGCTTTATCATCAAACATGATTGGCTTGTGTGCATACTACTTTCAAGAGCATGGTGAAATTAAATTATCTTCCATTTGCTAAAATGTTACTCAAATCTGAATCAACTGCTTTCCCAGAAATACCCCATATAGTCTCATAGTCCTGACTTTAGGAAATGAAACCAAAGTAGCAACATTAATTCATCTCTTTGTAACATAGTCAAAGATCACAAAGAGTACTTAGTAAAAATAATCAAGGAATACCTTATCCTTTAAAGGACAATTCACAGTGAGAAAGTAGGGATTCCCTTTCTCACTTCCTTTATTGTATCGCTAAAAATCATGTTATACTATCACAACGTACTAATTAAATAGTCTTTGTAAGACCCTGAATTTTATGAAATAAAAGTATTCAATTTTTCTATTCAGTAAATGGTTAAATTGATAAAAAAGTTAAAGTTAAGGGTGATATATGATTTTTTTTAAATGAGCAAGTGGTTATAAAATACTCATTGTTGTCGGGAAATATTCGTTTGGTCTTGAAATATTCTTACTGTCGGAGAATATTCATACGACGGCGCAGCCATTTGTGGGCCCCATAATAGAATAACTTTCGGATGAAGAAAACGACAAATTTGAATTTTTATAAATAACGACGTAATAGTTACCGTTAATACTGTTGGAATACCCTGTGATTAAAGTACAGTAATACGCGTGGTTGCACAGTAGCACACGGTATTGCATAGTATTTTTAAATTATTGATCCTTACGTAAGAAGGCACTACTCAATAATTGTTACAGTAATTACTGTTCAATATTTTATTTTATTGATTCAATAATTGCTACATTGATATTTTATATTATTGTTGTTTCTGTGACGCGCCCAAAATTAGGTATACATCACCCATCTTGAGTCGCCAGATACATGGTAAAGAATTCAAATACAACTTAATAATACAACTGTCGTGTAAAATACGACAAAACATAAACTGTGAGTTTGAATACAAATATTGTCTTCTAGAGAGTATCCATACTCAAAAGGAGTGTAACGATCGAGAAATTCGGATCTTATTGTAAAATGATTTTATTAATTTAAACAATAATAAAATCTTATCCTATGTGATATCAAGATGGTTGTCGTTATATAACCTAGTGATGTTGGAATGTTGTAGTATTTGAGCTACGTGGATGAATTAAAGTGTTTGAATTTTCAAGACGAAAATAAAAGTTTTCCGAGAAATTTTTCGAAAAACACTATTCATCGGTATGTGCTCGGGATATAATTTTAAGATTTCGAGAAATATGTAATGATGAAATATCAAGGTAAGATGGATTATGTAATAATAATCTAGTTATGGAAAAAACGATATTTCGCTTGTGGACTTAATTTGTGTATATTAAGTAAAGCGAAATGTTAAGGAATGAGTAATGGTGTATGATACTTGGTGTATTGTACAAAGTAATGTAAATGAGTATAATACGAGGTTTTATACGAGTTTGTATGAAGGATAAAATACGGTATATAAATTCTATAAGAATTGAAATACGAAAATAATACATGAACTATATGTGTATGTATTATGAGATAATTAATGGACTTGGATGATTGATGGAATTAATAGAAGTCCAAGTAGATTAAAGAGAGAGGCCCAAAGGATTAATTAATCCAAGCCCAAGCTAGAATCCATGAGTTAAATAACCCATGGGGCAAAACCATATTAATATGGTTAATGTGTGGTGACCAAGTGATGTGATGACCAAGATAAGTAGGGATCAAGAATGTGTGGTGGTCAAGTATGTGTGATGAGCAAGTATGTGTATTGACCAAGAAGTAGAAGTAATAGCCAAGTAATGAATAGTAAGGAGGTGGCTTAAAGGAGGTGGGATGTTTTATTGACAAAACTACCCTAACTTTGCTAAGTCTATAAATATAGAAGGCTTGTAAGCCATTTGTTGGTTGATTCAAATAAACTAACAAACTCCCAAAGTGCTTAAGTGTTAGAGAGAATAAGCTAGCAATAAGTCATTCCATAAGTAAGAAGAAGAAGCAAGCTACCTTACCAAGACAACAAAAGTAAGATTTCTTCTCTAATTATCTTCTATCTCTAACATGATAGGATGATAAGAAAAGTGGGATAAAGAAACATGTATGATTAAGTAATGAACTTAAGCCAATTAAGTTGGCAATAAGTCATTTAAGCTAACATAAGTTATAACTTATGAGGAAATAATATGAATTTATAAGGAGGTTATTAAGAGAATTAATATGAAGATAAGGAAATTTATATGATCATGTGTATCATGTATACCTAAGTTGAGTTATATGTTGAGAACATATAAGAAATGATGGTTAAGAAACTTAAATTGTTATAAGTCATTAACAATGAAATCTTAAGTAGTTTATAAATTGACAAGTTATAAGCTCATGAAGAATAAGTTAAAATCCAACAATGAACATAAGTTGTTGTAATAAGTATGTTGAGATGTTCACATGAAGAATGGACTTCATTTGTAATGTTGAACAAATCATAAGAAGGGAGATTTGCCGAAAATTGCACGGTTGGACGACAATCGTCGAATTCGTAAAATTCTCGGAATGGAAGTCAAATTTTGTGTTTGATCACGGAATCATTATTTTACAATGGAGTTAAGTCATATTTGGCATTTAAGAGTTGTGGACTAGAAAATGATCGGATTCTGACTTAGAACGAAGAAACGAGCGTTGAACGTTCACGAACGTTTATCGTTTTCGTTAAAAATGAACCAATAGGTGAATTTTGAGAAAATGAATTTAAATAGATAAAATTCTTGAATAATCATGTAGAGTATGAAATTTGTGAACCGTAGGCTTTTGAACGAGCCAATTCGGAGCTATAACGAAGAAGTTATGCGTCCGGGAAGTTCACAAAGTTTACAAACTGAATTTGGTATCTGTTGCACAGAGTTGGCGCCGCGGCGCCAACCCAAGGCATTTAACCCGCGCCGCAGCGCCAGGTACAGTGTTATAAGCTCCTGGAGAGTGGCGCCCCAGTGCGGCACCTTGCACACGGACTCGCGCCGCAGCGCCAAGTCCGGGTCAGACAAGCATAAGGCTTGCGCCCCGGCGCGATAGGAAGGCATAGAGATGGCGCCGCAGCGCCAGTCTCAGAACAAAGACAGCAATGAATATTTAAAGTACAAAGGAGAGAAGTTAATTGAGTTAACATTAAACATAACTTAAGGAAGGTAATGTAACATTGTTAAACTTTGTTAAAACCTTAAGGAATGTAATGTAAAGGTTAATATAACCTAGTCAAACGTAAACGCAATGATAATGATAAACCGGAAGGAAGAGTAACTGAATTTCATACGCAATTAGATTGAGAAGAAAAGTAAGATATAGTCGTATACATACTTGATTATATGTGACCTAACGTAAGGCATTATGTGATCATGCACTGTAGGGACTTGAAAGACTTAACATAAAGTTAATATACGGTAGCAGACGCTAAAGGCAAGTATTCTAACTCTTGTTTCAGTTCAATCTGAACAAGTTTAAGATTCATGTATTCTTTCGCATGGATTGAGGTATGTTGAGGGTGAAGCCAATCTTTTTGGCTAAACTTGATAATCTACTTTTGTATTATCAAATGTTGATGTCTTTTGCCAACTACTTGATATGGTTTTCAAAAAAAGACTGAAATGTTAGACAAATGTTTTGTCGGTAAAACGACAGGCACGTGAGGTTGCCAAATGATTAAACGTACATACGTTTAATGGATGTAGTATTGATCAACATAGAGTACAATAGGCTGATCACCTAGAAGTGCTCGTAAGTAATATCGGGCTTACGGAATTCGTTCCGGGTTATCCTTTTTCAATAAAGAATGAATACTCAAGGTCTTTGACCAGAGTGGATGTTTTACTAAATATTGTTGTTATTGTAAAACATTTTTGAAAGAAAAGATGAAGTGCTATTTTGAATTATCAATAGTACTTCATAACAATTGTTCAGTTATTGAAGATATACGATTCGTATGTGTCAAGCATATTGTTATTGAATTGTTATACTTGCTGAGCTAGTCATGCTCACTCTTGCTTGAACCATATGAATGAAGCTAAGACTGAACGTCCCGAAGGATCAAAAAGGGATAAAGGAAAAGCTAAGGCAGATTGTTAAGCTGTCTCGTAATAGTATAGGTCTATTGTTGTAATGTAACTGATATTATGACAAAGAACCTTTGTAATGGGTATAGAACCTGGGAATTGTAAATATTACTTTAATATATATAGAAGTTATATTCGGTCTTTGAGACTTTTCAATTGAATAAATATATGAATTTTGTACAGTATTGCACCATCTGTCGGGTTGGAAGATACCCAGATTTGGGGGCGCTACAAGTTGGTATCAAAGCCTAGGTTATAAAACTTAAGGGGGAAAAATAGAACCTTAAGTTATAACCTTAAGAAAGAATAAAGAAGTAAAAGATGGAAAGTAACTCTATAAAAATGCATTATATTATGTTATGTGTTTCTATTATTTCACTGACGTGTACTAATCAAACTATATTATTTTATTGTAGATGTCAGGAGAAAATGATATGTATAGAGATATACATGTAGTGAGCGACGATTCGGTTAATCGGGTAGAGATACTACCAAATCCTGTAGTCGTAGAACCAGAAGTGGTGACAATTGAGTCCGGAGACTCAGACGATTTAAACTATATGTCTATATTTGATGGCATGATAGAGGAGGAGGTGGACGTGATGTCCTTTGATCAGGTTCCACCTACAGAGGAATTGTCTACGGGAGAATCAATAAAGGCATTGTTTATGTCAGTATTGGATAGAAATATCCATTACTGCCAAGAGGTTAAGGAGTTGAAAGAGGAACTCCAAGCTGTCCGGGAGGACAAGGCTAGTATGGAAGGAATGTGGGAAGAGGAGCACGATGATAGAGTCCTAGCTATGGACAAGGTCCGAGATTTAAAAGAAGAAGTCTTTGAGCTCAAACAGGAGCTAAAGACTAAACAGCAGAAGTTGGAGAGGATGTCCTATGTACATAGGAGTTCTCATGTAGATTTCCAGCAGCAGTTAGCTGGATATCAGATAGAAGCAGGACAGACCCGTCATACCATCAGTAGAGATGTTGTTGCCGGATTGGCCAGAGCAGACTATGAGAATGCCGTACGGCAGATGTAATCTAGCAGTGGCTAGAGTAGCTTAGATATGTAAATATTATCTAGTAGTGACGTAAAACCCTCTTTTGTATAAACAAAGGGTAGTCTTTTGTAAATCCCAATTTTTGAAGTAATTACGGGATGGTAATGTAATCAGCTAAGTCTGAGTAATGTAAACAGTGTAGTGTTATACTACAAATTATGAATCAATATAAATCTTTTCTTGGAAAATATTGAGTAATGAGTATGATTTATTGTTTTAAATAATAACAACCCAATAAGAATAAAGTAATAATGATGTGTTATTTTCTTAACAGCAAAATGCCGCCAAGAAGGAGACAACGAAATCAAGACACTAATGTTAACCAACCGGAGGGTGGTCCGGTTAATCCGATGCAGGAGTTCGTTAATCTTTTAACGGCTGCATTTAATAGAACGGGGGCTAATATACCTGTGATTCCGGGAGTAGTACGAGCTACTACTTTTAAGGATTTTAAAAGTGTAGGTCCGCCGGAGTTCAAAGGAACTACGGACCCTATAGAAGCCCAGACGTGGGTAAAAGAAATCGAGAAAGTATTTGTAATAGCAAATGTTGAGGAGGGTCAAAAGGTTGCCTTTGCAACCTATTTGATGAAAGGAGAGGCCAACTTCTGGTGGGAGGCAAACCAGGCTAGGGCTGATATAGGAAATCTAATGTGGGAAAGGTTTCAGGAGATTTTCTTCGAGAACTATTTTTCCACGAGTATGCAAGGAAGGATGGAAATGAGGTTTCTTGAATTGAAACAAGGGGATATGACAGTTCCTCAGTATGCTGCCAAGTTTAATGAACTGGCACGATTAAACGTACATACGTTTAATGGATGTAGTGTTGATCAACATAGAGTACAATAGGCTGATCACCTAGAAGTGCTCGTAAGTAATATCGGGCTTACGGAATTCGTTCCGGGTTGTCCTTTTTCAATAAAGAATGAATACTCAAGGTCTTTGACCAGAGTGGATGTTTTACTAAATATTGTTGTTATTGTAAAACATTTTTGAAAGAAAAGATGAAGTGCTATTTTGAATTATCAATAGTACTTCATAACTATTATTCAGTTATTGAAGATATACGATTCGTATGTGTCAAAGATATTGTTATTGAATTGTTATACTTGCTGAGCTAGTCATGCTCACTCTTGCTTGAACCATATGAATGCTGCTAAGACTGAACGTCCCGAAGGATCAAAAAGGGATAAAGGAAAAGCTAAGGCAGATTGTTAAGCTGTCTCGTAATAGTATAGGTCTATTGTTGTAATGTAACTGATATTATGACAAAGAACCTTTGTAATGGGTATAGAACCTGGGAATTGTAAATATTACTTTAATATATATAGAAGTTATATTCGTTCTTTGAGGCTTTTCAATTGAATAAATATATGAATGTTGTACAGTATTGCACCATCTGTCGGGTTGGAAGATACCCGTATTTGGGGGCGCTACAAGGAGTCCTCATTACAATTATTATCACACTATTACATAGAATAGTGAGGACTACTAATGTTATCATCTGGTCCATCACTCCGTTTCCCAACTCGTCCCAGCTATATTCTCATTTCCTGAAGAGAACAGTGAAAGAAAGGGTGAACTCAACTAGCCCAGTAAGAAATATTGTGACTAAGATAATGTAGAATAAATTATCATTAGTCTCCAACAATGTTAAACTGATAAAATATAACAGACATCAAGCTTAACTGTAGCGGAACCAACAATCCATTAAAAGAGTCAAGTAGAGAATAAAATCTACTATCTTTTATGATTTAAAAGGTTTTTCATGACTTTTATCGCTGAGACACAGCTAAAAAAATAATCCACATCATCGAATCACCCCTGCACTACGACCAAGGATATTCTTTAGTATCACGACCACGAATTATCCATGCACTACGGGCCAAAGATAATCGTGTTTTCATCAACGGTCCTGATCATGCCATAAAACAATTCATCTTTGCACTACGGCTAAAGAGAATCCATAGCCATAATCATACCAAAAACTGTCCATCAATGCACTACAGGCCAATGAGGACTTTTTCCACATCATTTGTAACATTACGGTTATGATTATACCGAATAATCCCTGGTCATAATCATACCAAGTCCATCTATGCACTACAGGCCATAAATGACTTTCAACATAATATAAGCATGAGGATGATGACAATGATATAAGAATTTAATAAAACAAGTTTAAAAATTAATTTGTCCAGGAACCAATAACGTTCAAATTGTCAACATGATACTTTTGTGTGGAGTAAAATTCAAGAATGCTCAGAAGAATATTTCCATGAAAAGATACTTGATGAAGCGCAAATATCAAGGATATTCTACTAATTTCATAGAGTATAGAAGTCAAAACTTTAACCAACTGAGTATAATAAAGAATAGAATAACAAAAGAAATCACCATGCATACGGTACGTCGCATAGACAGGTTATTCCAACAGAATAATAATAACGGAACCAGATCAGGTGAAATTCACACCGACAGGAAGTTCCAACAGAATAATAAAGACGAAACCAGGTCCGGCGTTAAACGCACAGACAGGATATTCCGACAGAATAATAAATAATGGAACCAGGTCCGGCGTAAAATGCACAGACAGAATATTCCAACAGAATAATAATAAAGACGGAACCAGGTCCGGTGTAAAACACACAGACATGATGTTCCAACAGAATAATAATAAAGATGGAATCAGGTCCGGTATAAAACACACAGACAGGATGTTCCAACATAATAATAGAAGAATGTCACCAAGTATATGGTAGACCGCGTATACAGGTTATTCCAACAGAATAATAAATAATGGAATAACAGAAGTTCTCTTTATGAATAAGAAAGAAAGAATACCCTTTACGAGTACAACAAATAATATTCCTTACCGTTTTAAAGATGAACTGAAATAAAGAAGTAGTTAAGTAGCAAAATACTTTTCTTCTTTCTCTCTATAGTTTCTCTCTATAGTTTCTCTTTATAGAGTTCAGTGAATTCGTAAGAAAATAATGAAGGAATGAGCTTCTATTTATAGGAAAATGGAATGCATAGTAACTAATCCATGAACGGTCCAGATTGATTTACTTTAATCTGACGGTCCATATTTAAAGAAAAATCTTTTAAATAAAATATAATATATTCTATTTATAGAATAACTTTAATAAAGCATTCTGTTTTATATAAAAAGATGTTTCTGTTTTATTACGTTAATAATACGAATAAAACAAAACTTCATTATCGCTAAATAATTCATATTATTAATTGACAATAATTGAATCAAACTGAGTGACTAATCACGTAAGCCTCAATAATCAATACCGTATGCTACTATGCAACCACACATATTACTATACTTTTACTACCGAGTAGTTCAACAGTATTAACGGTAAAACTTCCGTCGTTATTTTCATAAAATATTTTTGTCGTTTTCTCAATCCGACAATAATTCCGTTGTGGGGTCCACCAATAATTGTGTCGTCGTACGAATATTCCTCGACAAAAATAATATTCTCCGACCAATCGAATATAATACAACAACTTGCATACTTTATAAAATTTATAAATACTACCCACAACTATAACATTATCTCAAATCCACACCATAATATTTTAAAAAAATATTTCGAAAAATTAAATATTTATTCATAAAATCTGGGGTTTTACAGTTTCAATAATTGGCACTGCACAGTATTTTCCATTATCAGATCAATAATTCATATTATTTGAATAATATTATTAGATAGCATTATTAACAATGTCTAAGGAAGTTCTGTCTAAGGAGAGGTTTGGTCACCTAATTACGCGCCAATAAGGAGAAATCCTTATTGTAAAGCCCCCTCTTTCCTGGGAACAACCTGGTTGTCATAATTGTGATTCTGTAATATTATTTGTGAATAATTAATTATTAATTTATATGATAAGGAAATATTTTTTTATGTGGATATAATTGAAGGAATTAATGCTGAGTTGTTTTATTAGTATTTTGTCGAAATGAAGAACGAGGTATGGGATTTTTAGAAAAATTAGTTTATTACTTGATTTTGTAAAATCCATAAATCTTTGTGTATAATGAATTAGGAGATGAGCCATATATCAAAAGAAAGCTCTGAAAGTAAGCTAAACGCAAAAATTTGAATCACCCAAATATTCTTTGTAGATTTTTGTGGTGACTGTTTGAGTGAAACTGGTACGAGTGACTTATAGTCCGAAAATCAAATCAGTGTTCTTAAAACTCTATTGCGTGAGTTATAATTTTAATCCGACCGTTGGGTCGTTGTGATTTTTTGATATGTTATACATATATAAGTTGAGTATATGTCCACAAATTTTGAACCGTTAAAAATTAACGTATGATTTGTTATGAATTTTAAGAGGTGTTGAAAATCGTCCGTACGTAGATTTCGGGCATTTTTCGTTTGGAATTTGGAAAAACTTAAAGCTACAAACTTGTAGAGAATTTAATTTCCTATGGAATGGACATAAAATTTATATTTTTTGATAAAAGGGCTATTTATTATGAATTATTGAAGTTTCGGAAATTAAATATTTTTATTAAAATTATGGATGGGACTTACTTTTGTTTTGTATGGAATTACTTTGCTAGAAATTAATTGTGATGTGCTATCTTGTTCAAGGGTGGAGGCTGGCATGCATATAATAATAATAATATTTTATTAATTTAGTCTCCTTTGGCGTTCTAGCATTTTCCTATAAATAGGGTGCTTAGTTAGAATTGAAAATCACACCAAACTTTCTCTCGGTATATTATCAAGCGTATTTTGTGAGTATTTAGATATTTTGAGAGTTGTTATTCAGTGCAAGTTTCCTTCGGCATTACATCCGATATTCCGATCAAAAGTACTGCTCTTTTGAGGTAAGGGATTGTAAGGGTTATTATGTTTTTCAGTTTCGTAATTTTTTTGACCCTCAAAAATTCTGGAAAAAATTAAAATGATAATTTGATGAGTTTTCTGGATTATGTACAAAAATGACGATTTTTGGATGTATAGATTAGGAGTTATGAATTTTATAGAAAAAGACTATTTTAAAAGTAAACCCTTATAACTCCTTGTGGTTAACTCCAAAATTGGTAAAATTTTTATTGGGAGTACATATATATAACAGAAGTATACTCTGTAAATTTCAAAATTTTTGGACAAAAGTATAGTTTATGATAATTGTATAAATATTTGGCAGTTTTGGCCATGTGAAAAATAGTGAATTTTAAAAATTCCGAGAAAAATATATGTTCAATATGGGACTATATTCAGCTAAATTCCAGAATTTTTTTTTCTGGTATTTATTTGGTATTTTTCATAAAAATAGACTAGTTATGAGTAAATAAATTAAATATGTTATGTGAAGTAAGAAAAGTGAAAAATAGGATTTTATGGCTTGAGAATCCTCTATATGGTATAGGCAGATTTTTGATGAGGATTTTGGTTATTGGTGATGAAATCTTATGAGTTTGATATTTTAGGATGATAAAATATATTAATTAGTAAAGTGTAAATAATTAAAATAAATTATTTATAAGTTTAAGAAATGATTAAAATATTGTTGTAATATTAATAATATTAGATTAAGAGATTATTAAGTGATTTATAACATTTGGATTAAGGTGTTATGAAATCATTGATTTAAAATATTATTTAATGATTAATAATATTAGTAAATGAATTTAATGTTATTACGAATAATGTTATTATCTTCGTTAAATATTCGTTGAAATATTATTTTCTGTTCAAATCATTTTTGATATAATATTATTCTTGAATTTTACTCCACAAAGCAGTATCATATTGACAATTTGGATATTATTGAATTCTGGATAAATTAAATTGTTAAAGTCTTTAAAATTTATTATTTATCTCATGTGATTGATTCTTTATATCCTTGTCATGATCCTCATGCTTATATTGTGATGAAATTCATCTTTGGCCCATAGTGCATAGATAGACTGTTGTTTATTGGTTTTACAGTTGTATGCCTTTGGCCTGTAGTGCAAAGAAGAACTGTTGATTGATATCTTTGGCCTGTAGTGCAAAGATGACCTATTGTTGAATATCTTTGGCTCGAAATGCAAAGATGAGCTGTTGTTGAATATATTTGGCTCGTAGTGCAAAGATGACCTGTTGTTGAATATCTTTGGCCTGTAGTGCAAAGATGTCCTGTTGTTAAATATCTTTGGCCTGTAGTGCAAAGATGAACTGTTGATGAATATTTTTGGCCGTAGTGCAAAGATGAATTTATTAGTATGATTATGCATAAGAACTGTGATTTGGTATAATCATGATATTTGGTATTTCAGGTAAAGACAGATGATGAAAATTATACTCGTCCTAGATGAGAAGAGGAATTTAGAACTACAATTATGATTATGAGTTATTCACATGATTGTGGACCGAAACTGTTGATTTATGTTACAGGGATAAAACATTGTTGGTGGACTTTTAACATGGAAAAGATAATAGACTTTATGGTCTATTTGACTCTTCTAATGGATTGCTCGTTTCGCTGCAACTATGGTTGAAAAGTTTTATCATCTACCATATGTTCTAAATCTCTGATTTATTACTAATGAAGGCTATTGATAATTTAATTATCTTTAGTCATGATATTCTTTACTGGGCTAGTTGTGCTCACCCTTTTGCTTCATAATTCCTTTCAGGTAATAAGAGTGTAGCTGGGTCGAGCGGGGGTAACAGAGGAATAGAACGGTGGTCTCTAGCTGTGGAGGTTCTCCCTAAACAGTATAGAAATAATTTTATTGAGAACTTTAGAATAGTGGGTTGTATTTTATACATCATTTAGTAGTTATATTTGGTGAATCCAATAGGGTGAGGCGAACCCAACGTTGGAAGAGTGTTTTGCCACTATCATACAAGATGTCTAATGATCTACGACTTCGTATTATCATAAGGGAGGATTATGCACATCCACTTGCTGAGTATATCTACGAGCACTACCTATATAATCTTGGAGTTTGGTTGAAATATAATTCACAATTAGAGACAATGGAGATAATTATATGTCAAGAGAAGACTCACCATTGGAAAGAACATGATAGTAATCTTCTCATTTTTTTTGGGGTCTATTGGGTCAACCAAGGATAATTCTGTGGAGATATGATATCTATCATAACCTAGACGCATAGCCTCCCATATACGAAGGTTTCCTTAAGCACTTCCCAACGATTTTAATTTCCAAAACAGTTATTGAATGTACCTTTATGTAAGGTGCCATTGTGACGTGCTATCTAAGGTTGGGATGAGAGTCACAGTTGGTATATATTTGTATCAAAACTCACAACATATGTGTTGTTGTATTTTGTATGACAATTATAGTAATAAAGTTGTAGTTATTTTCTGTACCATGTATTTGGCGACTCAGAATAGGTTGGATGGATTGGACCTATTTTGGGGGCGTTACAGTCTTATTGTGTGGATTTCAGTCTAGTTACTCCTCAAGTGCCTAACTTCAAACTTTCAAATTGCTTGCTTTTCGAAGCGACATATTTGAAATTTTAGGTCCATATAATATGTCACAACAGAAAATCTCACTCTTGTGAGCATATGTCTTATAGTCATGCCGTGTAGATCTTAGTTCAGTCACTCCTCGAGTGCCTAACTCGAATTCTTGAATTGCTCGCTTCTATAAACGTCAACTATAAGATTTTGCATTTGGTTATTTACTAGGTTAATATGGATAATGGGACTTACCATATTCGGTTAAACACACTTAAGCTCATCTTGGTTCTAACCAAGGCGATATATTAAAAATATCATTTTCCTCACTACTAAGCGACAATTGATCATAATCCGAAACGTCGATAGCTCGCTATCCAAAGCGAAATTAAATAAAATATCTCATCTTTGCTCACTTTTTAGCGCCAATTGATTGTTATCTAAAACATCAATTGCTTGCTATCTAAAACGCCAAAAGTGATTGCTCGTGTGAGAGAGCTAATCAACCTGTTAGACATAATTCTAAAATACATATATAATATGTAATTATTATTAATAACTTTATGACCTCTATTGATCATATTCCCATAAAGACAATGTGGGAAATAGCAAGTCTATTGCATTAAATGATAAATTATTCTAATACAATATCCAATGATATGAAATTCTAATATGCCTCTCAAGTATCACATGATCCTCCTAATTGCTTTCCAATGAGCAATTCTAGGGTTTGACTGATATTGACCAAGAATATGAACAACAAATGCTGTGTCTAGTCGTGTGTACTGTACTGAATACATTAACTTTCCAATAGCTGTAGCGTATGGAGCATGGGACATTTTCCTAATTTCTTCGGGAGAGGTAGGAAAATGTTCGAGGCCAATAGCATCACCTTTTGCAATAGTAGTGTCAATGGGTTTACAGTTGTTCATCTGGAATAATTCAAGAACCTTCTTAAGGTAAATCTCTTGGGACAAACTAAGAAAATTTCTTGATCGATCTCTGAAGATCTTTACTCCAAGAACATATGTTGCTTCTCCCATGTCCTTCATTTCAAAGTTAGAGGAACCCCACCTTTTAGTGGCGACTATCATCTCCTTATCATTCCCAGCAAGTAGAATGTCATCAACATACATTGAAAGGAGAATAAACTTTACATTAGACCTTTTGAGATATACGCAATGGTCCTCTTCGATCATCGTAAACCCATCATCAATGACTGCTTTATGAAACTGAAGATACTATTGTCTAGATGCTTGTTTCAAGCCATAAATGGAACTTTTGAGCTTGTAAACTTTGTGCTCAAAACTTTTTCAATATAACCTTCCGGTTGTTCCATGTATATCTCTTCGGCAAGTTCTCCATTGAGAAACGTCGTCTTTACGTCCATTTGGTATAGTTCTAAATCCAAATATGCAACCATAGCTAATAAGAGAAGGATTGAGGCAAATCTCACCACATGTGAGAAAGTCTCCTCGTAATTAATCTCTTCTTGCTGAGTATGACCCTTGGCTATAAGGCGAGCTTTATATCTTTCAATGGAACCATCCGACTTGCGTTTAACTTAGAGAACCCATTTGTTCCCAACATTTTTTTGCCCATTCAGAAGATCAACCAAGTCCCAGACTTGATTAATTTTCATATATTCCATTTCCTCATCCATTGCATTTTTCCAATTTTCATTTGATACAGATGACATAGCTTCTCGATAATATCGAGATTCCTCATGATTTTGCGTATTAGCCATAAAATCATTTCCATCAATTTCAAAGAGAAGACGTGAAATATTGCCTCTTTGACTTCTTTGCAATTGAATAACAGTTTATTTGGCGAAAGAATACTTGAAAGGATGTCACTCCTACTTTCTATAAGAGCCAAAGAATTAGATTCCTTAGTCTCAACCATCTGATTAGGTCAGCCATTTTCTTCCTCCATCTCATAAAACTCTATATCCTTCACATTGGCCACATATATTCGAATGAATAAGCTGCAATGGTGTATTGCCCTTATAGCTTTACCAAATGGTTTTCTAGTAGACTTACCTGCTAAGCAGTGTTCAAAAATAAGTAAGTTGACCTTAGCGAGTGGGCCTAAAAGACCTTTTCGAGCTAACCTGGTCATCTTGTCTTGTCCAATATGGCCTTATATAACATGCCATTGAATTGAACTACTATGTTCACTCTCAACAAAAGTAAAATAAGAATATGAATCATTATTATAACTAGAATTAATAATATCCCAAAACCATTATTAATAAAACCAAATCCACAAACATTCGTCGCATGAGAGATAAAAATTTGTTTTCTCTCAAAAAACAAAGAAAACCATGTCCTAAAATAGTAAGAACAGAAAATAAATTCTGTCGGACATCCGACACATAAAGTACATCATGTAGAATTAATGTTGAGCATCCTCGCATCTCTAGTTTGTAAGTGTCAATACCTAGCACGTCCACACTAGATTCATTCCTCATGTATACTTTTCTGGCAGCCGGAATGCGGCGATACTCCTCGAACCCAGCTTGATCTCTGCTGTGTGGTCCATTGCACTGGAATCTACAATCCACAAATGGAGAGATTTAGCAACAAAAGTACTAGAAGTAACATTACACATAGTTTGATCAAAACTAGAAAGTACCTTCTTCGGCTGAGTGCATTCACGAGCGAAGTGCCCCATTTTGCCACAGTTGTAGCATGCCATCTTAGCCTTGTCCTTATTGATAGCTCTCTTTCCTCTTTTCCTCTTGACACCTACATTTACTGCCTTCTCAGGCGCAGGAGTTGCAGCAATAACTTTATTTACATTATATCTTCACTTGGGGTTCCCCTTGCGAAAACTAGACTCATCAACATATGCCTTGGATGGTTTAGCAGCTTCTAAGTGATCATCCTAAAGCTCCAAGTGACGCCGAATATCTTCAAAGTTTTTGATATTCGGATTATGGGTCATATTAACCCGCATATGTTCCCAATCATCTGGGAATGAGTGTACCACAGCTGATATCTGCTGCTCATCTGATAAGTCATTGTCTGCAGCCTTTAACTGTTTGACATTATTCGAAGGTGTTTCTTCATTGAATGATCAACCTCCTTCTTATAACTGTCAAATTTGATAGTTAAGCCGCACAACCTAGTCAGTGAGGTGCCTCCAAATTTTGTTTTGAGAGCTTCCCACATCTTATAAGCAGTCGAGAATTCTTCGTATTCAAATAAGAAATCATTGTTCATGCTGGTCAAGAGAGTAATGCGAGCAATTCTATCTTTCTTGCACCAATTTTCAAAGGCAGCTAGCTTCTCAACATTTTCAGCATTATCACCAGTCGGCTTAGATTCTTTAGCAAGTAGAGCCTCTTCCACTTCTAACTCTTTAAGAACCATTCGGACCTTACGATGCCATACATTGTAATTATCCCCATCAAACTTATTACCCTTATTAAGATCAACAATAATTTGTTTTGAAGTCATCTAAACGATCGAGAGAACATTATTAGAAAATTTTAAGAGTTCACCACAGTATTAAGTTATCTTTGCCACATAGCATAAACTTACTAAAATAATCAAGTATAAACACAAAAAGGAAACTTTGCTAAACTTGGGAATCACAGTTTGCGTGTATATTTAATTATTTTATTATTGTTTATTTAGTTCAAAGATATGTATAGAATTTTAAAAAAACTTTTTAAATTCCTCCCACTAAGTTCAAGCATATATAAGTGTTCACAACATTCTAAATAATCCTTTATATGCATACTAAAGAATAGATAAAAACTATTGCTTATTAAATATTATACATATTCCAAAGGATTAAATAAAACATGATATTATGCCACATAATATTTAATACTATGCCAAACACCGTATATTGCTACCAAATTTTTTTACACATATCATTTATTCATAAATAACATTCTGATATTTTTCTGAACAATATACAATTTATAAAAAATAAATTATGCTTCCATAATTACTCATTTTATTCCAAATAAAATGCAACACCATGTCAAAAAGATAGTATAGCTACCAATTTTTTTATATATAGTTTAATAACAGGTTATTAACCTTTTGGAATTTTTCTGGAATTTTGTGAATAATACACAATTTATAATAATAAATTATACATGCATAATTTGACAAGAAAAATAGTTTAGGCCACTTTTTATAATCATTTTTCAACACCCTTGGTGGATAAATGAAAAAATAGTATCTCTGGTATCTCTGGAAAATTTTGGATAGAAAACTAACTTCCCAATATTTTTAAAACAATTTTTTAAGCAATTTTAACCACTATTTTAATTTCAGAAAATTCCAAGTATATCCAAAAATTAATTTTAATATACCAAAAATCCAGAAATAAAAAATAAAAATTACTGTAAAAATTTATTCGCCGAAAAAAATTGGGAATGTGACGCGCGGCCTGCACGCGCCATTACTGCGCGTAGGCTTCATTTGCCGGATGCGCGCATCGCGCGGACACTCTAGCCAGGCTGCTGATGTGGCCAATCTACTGATGTGGCAGTCACTAATTGGTTCACGTGTCAGATGATGACTGGTCCATTTTGACCGTTGATTGATACGTGTCATCATTGGTCGGGCCACGTGTCAGCTTTGATTGTTAACTGTGGCACGTGTCACCCACTTATTGGGCCACGTGTCAGTGACGTGTCACATGGACTGCCACCTTCCACGTATCACTACCACGTCATCTTCCACGTGCCACTGACTTGGCTTGGTCCACTGACACGTGTCAGGACACTGAGCCATTCCGGGACTGCCACATGGCGCTGATGTGGCTGCCACATCATCATCTTCAACCTTTAGCCAGGGTTTTCAGGTGGAAAATTATAGTTTGATAACCTTTTTTAAAATGGTCATAAATTCTTCGTTTTAAGTCCAAAAGAAATATAATAATATATCCACGGAATCGTATCGAAAAAATCTACGTAACCATGATGTCAAAAATTTGATACGAGCTTCGAGAAAAAATAGTTTTTGATTTAAAAAAATATTTACAAGCGACTAGGGTTTGAAATATCTTTTAAAATACAAAACCAATTTGCACGAAATTTTGTAAGCTATATTATCATCATATAAGCTAGAACATACTGATATTTCATGCTCAAATAATGTTTATATCATGTTCTACCATTTTCATGCTATTTAAGCATTCTTTTTTGTAGCAAAAATATAAAAAACTCATGCATGGCATCATGGACAACATGTTAAGCATGAATCTTAGCATAATATAGCTCAGATACCAATGTAAGAATCTATAGCTTACACGCAGCGGATATGAACCAAAAATTTTTATCATTTTCTAGTTACCTCTTGAAGCGTATGCCCACAAACACGAACGGCTGAAATCACGTACTCAACGAACAATATACTCAATGGTAATTTATATTACGTTATCACGAGCACCAAATATAATTTCCACAGTTCAAGTAACTTCAAACTTTCTAGCTTAACATGAGACCTCTATTGGCTTATAGATAATATATGCTAGTTTGCTCTTGTGTTGTGTATCATAAGGATCAGCACACTATCTTTATATATATGAGGAAGAGTGTAATTTATATATATATATATATATATATATATATATATATATATATGAAACCCCCATATAAATATATAGAATTAACTCCATATATAAATATGTGTGACCCCCATATAAATATATAGAATTAACTCCATATATAAATATGTGTGACCCCCATATAAATATATAGGATTAACTTCATATATAAATATGTGTAACTCCCATATTTATATATATAGGATTAACCCACATGTTCATTGTATCTAGAAAATGAACTATATGGTTATATCCACCGGGTCGACCGCTCCATGGGCGCTCCGGTTTGGATCCAATAACAAACACTTGTAGATAAAGAAACACTGGAAATGAAAGAAGATAATCTAAAAATGTTATTATTGGAGAATAAAGAAGAGCTGATTGTATAGGGGCTGTTGTAATTTTTCTTGGATTTTCAAATTTTGGTGGTTATTGAAAAGGAAAATGATACATTGATTGGGGTTAACTAAACTGAAGGTGAGAATTTGACGTTTATGTTAATGGAAGTAGCTGCTGAGGTTTATTTTTAATCTCTTGCACAGTGGTCCTTTTTAGTTAGCTCAATAGCATATGCACTTCTTACATAATGTAAATTATTCCATAAAGTAATTACCAACAAAATAAAGAAGAATACTTAATTAGAGATGTTACAGTATCATTGAGCATATTTTATGACTTGAACTTCGTGATAGGTCGTTCGAGTAACTGGTTTTGTTTTGACAAAGCTTGATGATTCTGCTAGAGGTGGCTGTGTGGTATGAACGTTTTTGTAAAACTCTCTTTGGTTCACATATTTAACACTTTGTGGTCCTGGGACTCTGGCCTTTTAAATGTTAAAGTGACTAATCTGTGTGATCAATTTGGACTGCAGGTTAGTGTAGTTGACTAGCTTGCCATTTTTCCTACAGGTTAGTGTAGTTGACTAGCTTGCCATTTTTCCTATATATATATATATATATATATATATATATATATATATATATATATATATATATATATATATATATATATATTGTAAGACCCCGAATTTTATGAAATAAAAGTATTCAATTTTTCTTATAATTACTATTCAGTAAATGGTTTAATTGATAAATGTTAAAGTTAAGGGTGATATATGAATTTTTTTTCAAAATACACAAGTGGTTATAAAATAATCATTGTTGTCGGGGAATATTCGTTTGGTCGTGGAATATTCTTTCTGTCGGAGAATATTCGTACGATAACGCAGACATTTGTGGGCCCCATAACAGAATAACTGTCGGGTGAAGAAAATGACAAATTTGAGTTTTTACAAATAACGGCGTAGTTGTTACCGTTAACACTGTTGGAATACCCGGTGGTTAAAATACAGTAATACGCGTTATTGCATAGTAGCACACGGTATTGCACAGTATTTTTGAAATTATTGATTCTTACGTAAGAAGGCACTACTCAATAATTGTTACAGTAATTACTGTTCAATATTTTATTTTATTGATTCAATAATTGCTACGTTGAAATTTTATATTATTGTTGTTCAATAATTGTTGCTGCACAGTATTTCCCATTATCAGATCAATAATTCATATTATTTGAATAGTATTATTAGATAGCATTATTGGCAATGTCTAGAAAGTTCTGTCTAAGGAGAGATTTGGTCATCTAATTGCGCGCCAGTAAGGAGAAATCCTTATTGGAAAGCCCCCTCTTTCCTGGGAACGGCCTGGTTGTCATAAATATGATTCTGTAATATTATTTGTGAATAATTAAATATTGATTCATATGATAAGAAAATATTTATTTTATGTGGATATAAACGAGGGATATATTTTTGTGGTTAAAAAATGAAGGAGTTAATGTTGAGATTTTTATCCGTATTTTTGTCGGAATGGAGGTATTAAAAATCAGGATTTTTGAGATATTTTGCGGGGGTTATAATTTTTAATCCGACCATTGGATCGTGGTAATTTTTGGATATGTTATACATATATAAGTTGAGTATATGTCCACAAATTTTGAACCGTTAAAAATGAACGTATATTTTGTTATGAATTTTACAAGATGACTGGTTCAGAAATTGTTGAATTTTCGGAGTTAATCATTTTGGTAGAAAATTCTAGAATTGGTGGGCCCCACTTGTGGTTGGTGAAGAAATGTGCTGAATTATATTTCAAATGTGGTGGGTGGGAATAGTAGCAGGTAAAGCCATCAGGTTGCAGGTCAAACCTACCAAAATTTTTCTATAAATAGAGGGCTAAGTTAGAATTAAAAATCACACCAGAAACATAAGCTTTCTCTCTTTCTCTCTCTAGATTATTGAGTGTATTTTGTGAGTATTTAGATACTTGGTGAGTTTCTATTCATCAGTGCAAGTTTTCTTCAGCCTTATACCGATCAGAAGTACTGCTCTTTTGAGGTAAGGGATAGTAAGGGATAGTAAGGGATATTAAGGGATTTTAAGGGTTGTTATGATTTTCAGTTTCGTAATTTTTCTGATCTTCAAAAATTCTGGAAAAATTTGAAATGATATTTTGATGAGTTTTCTTGATTGTGTCCAAAAATGGTGATTTTTGGATGTATAGATTGAGAGTTATGAATTTTATGAGAAAAGACTATTTTAAAAGTAACCGCTTATAATTCCTTGTGGTTAACTCCAAAATTGATGAAATTTTTATTGGGAGTACATGTGTATGATAGAAGTATACTCTGTAAATTTCAGAATTTTTGGACAAAAGTACAATTTTTGATAAATGTTTAAATATTCGGTGGTTTTGGCCATATGAAAAATAGTAAATGAGTTTTAAAAATTCTGAGAAAAATATATGTTCACTATGGGACTATATTATGCTAAATCCCAGAAAAGAAATATTTTTGGAACTGATTTGGTATTTTTTATGAAAATGGTCTAGTTATGAGTAAATGAATTAAATATGTTTTGTGAAGAAAGAAAATTGGAAAATAGGATTTTATGGCTTGAGAATCCTATATGAGGTATATGCAGATTTTTGATGAGGGTTTTGGTTATTGATGATGAAATTGTAAGAGTTGGCATTTTATGATGATTAAATGCATTAATTAGTAAAGTGTAAACAATTAAAATAAATTGTTTATAAATTTAAGTAATGTTATTCTTTCAATATCATTATACCGAAATATTGGTATGGATTTTATTGTGGAATTTCTATCTTTTGTGTCGGGGTTACTATTCATGAGTTACTATTCACAATTTACTATTCATGAGTTACGAATATTACTCTTGAGATTAAAACTATATGTTGATCATATTATTTTTATCATCATATATAACATTTTTATAACCTTGATGTTGAAATTCTCTTTCACTGGAGTGTAAAGATGGGTAGATTATTGGTATGATCATGACTAGGGTTCTCTTTGGCCTGTAGTGCAAAGTTGAATTGTGACTGGTATGATCATGACCATTGAATTTATAATTGAATATCTTAAGCTTAAGTGCAAAGGTGAATTGATCAACATGGTTATAATTATTGTTTATATAAATTCTGAAATGATTATATATTTCTTTGAGATATGAATATATTTGGCCTGTAGTGCAAATATAAATTGTTGATGAATATCTTTGGCATGTAGTGCAAAGATGGCCTGTTGATGAATATCTTTAGCCTGTAGTGCAAAGATGAACTGTTGTTGAATATCTTTGGCCCGTAGTGCAAAGATGGTTTGTTGATGAATATCTTTGGCCCGTAGTGCAAAGATGGTTTGTTGATGAATATCTTTGGCCCGTAGTGCAAAGATGGATTTGTTAGTATGATTATAAACAGGAACTGTGATTTGGTATAACCATGATCTTTGATGTTTCAGGTAAAGACAGGTGATGAAAATATTCTTCGTCCTGGGTGCGAAGAAAAATTTATAGTCACAATTATGATTATGAGTTATTCATATGATTGTGGAAAGGAACTGTTGAGTGATGTTACATGGATAAAATATTGTTGGTGAATTTTTAACATGGAGAAGATAATAGACTTTATAGTCTATTTGACTCTTCTAATGGATTGCTCGTTCCGCTGCAACTATGGTTGAAATTTTTATCATTTACCATATATTCTAAATCTCTGATTTATTATTGATGAAGGCTATTGATAATTTAATTATCTTTAGTCATGAGATTCTTTACTGAGCTAGTTGTGCTCACCCTTTTGCTTCACAATTCCTTTCAGGTAATAAGAGTGTAGCTGGGTCGAGCGGGGGTAACAAGGGAATAGAACGGTGGTCATCATTTAGTAGTTATATTTGGTGAAGAAAATAGGGTGAGGAGAACCCAACGTTGGAAGGGTGTTTTGTCACTATCATACAAGATGTCTAATGACATACAACCTCGTGTCATCATAAGACAGGGTTGTGCTCATCCACTTGCTGAGTATATCTATGGGCACTACCTATATAATCTTGGTGTTTGTTTGAAGTATAATTCTCAATTAGAGACAGTGGAGATAATGATAAGTCAAGAGAAGACTCACCATTGGGAAGAATATGATAGTAATCTTCTCGTTTTTCTTTGGGGTCTATTGGGTCAACCAAGGATAATTCTGTGGCCATATGATATCTATCATAACCTAGACGCGTGGCCTCCCATGTACGAAGGTTTCTTTGAGCACTTCCCAAAGATTCTAATTTCTAAAACAATTTTTGACTATACCTTTATGTAAGGTGTTATTGTGAGGTGATGTTCACGGTTGGAACATGAGTCACATTTGGTATATATTTGTATCCAAACTCACAGCATATGTATTGTTGTATTTTGCACGACAATTGTTGTAATAAAGTTGTAGTTATTTTCTGTACCATGTATTTGACGACTCAGAATGGGTTGGGTGGAATGAACCTATTTTGGGGTCGTTATATTTGGTATCAGAGCTATAAGTAAAGAGCCCCGAGCCTCTCGCTGGTGACTTCCTGTTGATGGGGGATGCACCGAAGCCAGACTCTCCGTAGGGGACGCCGTTCTGCGGTGGCAAACTGATAGGTATCAATGTAAGGTGCTGACATAGGTTGGTGTCCAGAGTTACATTTGGTATCAGAGCTATAAGTAAAGAGCCCCGAGCCTCTCGCTGGTGACTTCCTGTTGATGGGGGATGCACCGAAGCCAGACTCTCCGTAGGGGATGCCGTTCTGCGGTGGCAAACTGATAGGTACCACTGTGAGGTGTTGTCCACGGTTGGGACATGAGTCACAGGTGGTATCAGAGCTTAGGGATATGATCTCTGGCGGAGATCGGGGAATACAACTAGGAGGGGAGAGACGAGTAAATTCTTCGCTAGTGTGTCCTACCTAAGCGTATTTGTTGGTCAGTCATACTATCGGGATATGATGTGAAATGTTAATTTGTTAAATTAACCCTTGTTTTGAAGCTGTATTCTAGAATGATATTTGAAATACAGGAGATGAGCAATGGAGAAATTATGATGACAGGGAAGATGGAATCTGAAATGAAAGGAAGGTATTCTCAATTCTTTGAAATACCAGGTACGTAAATTTCGGGGACGAAATTTCATAAGGAGGGGAGATTGTAAGACCCCGAATTTTATGAAATAAAAGTATTCAATTTTTCTTATAATTACTATTCAGTAAATGGTTTAATTGATAAATGTTAAAGTTAAGGGTGATATATGAATTTTTTTCAAAATACACAAGTGGTTATAAAATAATCATTGTTGTCGGGGAATATTCGTTTGGTCGTGGAATATTCTTTCTGTCGGAGAATATTCGTACGATAACGCAGACATTTGTGGGCCCCATAACAGAATAACTGTCGGGTGAAGAAAATGACAAATTTGAGTTTTTACAAATAACGGCGTAGTTGTTACCGTTAACACTGTTAGAATACCCGGTGGTTAAAATACAGTAATACGCGTTATTGCATAGTAGCACACGGTATTGCACAGTATTTTTGAAATTATTGATTCTTACGTAAGAAGGCACTACTCAATAATTGTTACAGTAATTACTGTTCAATATTTTATTTTATTGATTCAATAATTGCTACGTTGAAATTTTATATTATTGTTGTTCAATAATTGTTGCTGCACAGTATTTCCCATTATCAGATCAATAATTCATATTATTTGAATAGTATTATTAGATAGCATTATTGGCAATGTCTAGAAAGTTCTGTCTAAGGAGAGGTTTGGTCATCTAATTGCGCGCCAGTAAGGAGAAATCCTTATTGGAAAGCCCCCTCTTTCCTGGGAACGGCCTGGTTGTCATAAATGTGATTCTGTAATATTATTTGTGAATAATTAAATATTGATTCATATGATAAGAAAATATTTATTTTATGTGGATATAAACGAGGGATATATTTTTGTGGTTAAAAAATGAAGGAGTTAATGTTGAGATTTTTATCCGTATTTTTGTCGGAATGGAGGTATTAAAAATCAGGATTTTTGAGATATTTTGCGGGGGTTATAATTTTTAATCCGACCGTTGGATCGTGGTAATTTTTGGATATGTTATACATATATAAGTTGAGTATATGTCCACAAATTTTGAACCGTTAAAAATGAACGTATATTTTGTTATGAATTTTACAAGATGACTGGTTCAGAAATTGTTGAATTTTCGGAGTTAATCATTTTGGTAGAAAATTTTAGAATTGGTGGGCCCCACTTGTGGTTGGTGAAGAAATGTGCTGAATTATATTTCAAATGTGGTGGGTGGGAATAGTAGCAGGTAAAGCCATCAGGTTGCAGGTCAAACCTACCAAAATTTTTCTATAAATAGAGGGCTAAGTTAGAATTGAAAATCACACCAGAAACATAAGCTTTCTCTCTTTCTCTCTCTAGATTATTGAGTGTATTTTGTGAGTATTTAGATACTTGGTGAGTTTCTATTCATCAGTGCAAGTTTTCTTCAGCCTTATACCGATCAGAAGTACTGCTCTTTTGAGGTAAGGGATAGTAAGGGATAGTAAGGGATATTAAGGGATTTTAAGGGTTGTTATGATTTTCAGTTTCGTAATTTTTCTGATCTTCAAAAATTCTGGAAAAATTTGAAATGATATTTTGATGAGTTTTCTTGATTGTGTCCAAAAATAGTGATTTTTGGATGTATAGATTGAGAGTTATGAATTTTATGAGAAAAGACTATTTTAAAAGTAACCGCTTATAATTCCTTGTGGTTAACTCCAAAATTGATGAAATTTTTATTGGGAGTACATGTGTATGATAGAAGTATACTCTGTAAATTTCAGAATTTTTGGACAAAAGTACAATTTTTGATAAATGTTTAAATATTCGGTGGTTTTGGCCATATGAAAAATAGTAAATGAGTTTTAAAAATTCTGAGAAAAATACATGTTCACTATGGGACTATATTATGCTAAATCCCAGAAAAGAAATATTTTTGGAACTGATTTGGTATTTTTCATGAAAATGGTCTAGTTATGAGTAAATGAATTAAATATGTTTTGTGAAGAAAGAAAATTGGAAAATAGGATTTTATGGCTTGAGAATCCTATATGAGGTATATGCAGATTTTTGATGAGGGTTTTGGTTATTGATGATGAAATTGTAAGAGTTGGCATTTTATGATGATTAAATGCATTAATTAGTAAAGTGTAAACAATTAAAATAAATTGTTTATAAATTTAAGTAATGTTATTCTTTCAATATCATTATACCGAAATATTGGTATGGATTTTATTGTAGAATTTCTATCTTTTGTGTCGGGGTTACTATTCATGAGTTACTATTCACGATTTACTATTCATGAGTTACGAATATTACTCTTGAGATTAAAACTATATGTTGATCATATTATTTTTATCATCATATATAACATTTTTATAACCTTGATGTTGAAATTCTCTTTCACTGGAGTGTAAAGATGGGTAGATTATTGGTATGATCATGACTAGGGTTCTCTTTGGCCTGTAGTGCAAAGTTGAATTGTGACTGGTATGATCATGACCATTGAATTTATAATTGAATATCTTAAGCTTAAGTGCAAAGGTGAATTGATCAACATGGTTATAATTATTGTTTATATAAATTCTGAAATGATTATATATTTCTTTGAGATATGAATATATTTGGCCTGTAGTGCAAATATAAATTGTTGATGAATATCTTTGGCATGTAGTGCAAAGATGGCCTGTTGATGAATATCTTTGGCCTGTAGTGCAAAGATGAACTGTTGTTGAATATCTTTGGCCCGTAGTGCAAAGATGGTTTGTTGATGAATATCTTTGCCCGTAGTGCAAAGATGGTTTGTTGATGAATATCTTTGGCCCGTAGTGCAAAGATGGATTTGTTAGTATGATTATAAACAGGAACTGTGATTTGGTATAACCATGATCTTTGATGTTTTCAGGTAAAGACAGGTGATGAAAATATTCTTCGTCCTGAGTGCGAAGAAAAATTTATAGTCACAATTATGATTATGAGTTATTCATATGATTGTGGAAAGGAACTGTTGAGTGATGTTATATGGATAAAACATTGTTGGTGAATTTTTAACATGGAGAAGATAATAGACTTTATAGTCTATTTGACTCTTCTAATGGATTGCTCGTTCCGCTGCAACTATGGTTGAAATTTGTATCATTTACCATATGTTCTAAATCTCTGATTTATTATTGATGAAGGCTATTGATAATTGAATTATCTTTAGTCATGAGATTCTTTACTGAGCTAGTTGTGCTCACCCTTTTGCTTCACAATTCCTTTCAGGTAATAAGAGTGTAGCTGGGTCGAGCGGGGGTAACAAGGGAATAGAACGGTGGTCATCATTTAGTAGTTATATTTGGTGAAGAAAATAGGGTGAGGCGAACCCAACGTTGGAAGGGTGTTTTGTCACTATCATACAAGATGTCTAATGACATACAACCTCGTGTCATCATAAGACAGGGTTGTGCTCATCCACTTGCTGAGTATATCTATGGGCACTACCTATATAATCTTGGTGTTTGTTTGAAGTATAATTCTCAATTAGAGACAGTGGAGATAATGATAAGTCAAGAGAAGACTCACCATTGGGAAGAATATGATAGTAATCTTCTCGTTTTTCTTTGGGGTCTATTGGGTCAACCAAGGATAATTCTGTGGCCATATGATATCTATCATAACCTAGACGCGTGGCCTCCCATGTACGAAGGTTTCTTTGAGCACTTCCCAAAGATTCTAATTTCTAAAACAATTTTTGACTATACCTTTATGTAAGGTGTTATTGTGAGGTGATGTTCACGGTTGGAACATGAGTCACATTTGGTATATATTTGTATCCAAACTCACAGCATATGTGTTGTTGTATTTTGCACGATAATTGTTGTAATAAAGTTGTAGTTATTTTCTGTACTATGTAT
The DNA here is from genome assembly GCA_016801055.1 of Panax notoginseng. Lineage (NCBI taxonomy): Eukaryota > Viridiplantae > Streptophyta > Magnoliopsida > Apiales > Araliaceae > Panax > Panax notoginseng. The sequence goes on along the minus strand of CM029023.1, from coordinate 54,320,983 downwards.
TTGACGACTCAGAATGGGTTGGGTGGAATGAACCTATTTTGGGGTCGTTACATACATACATACATATATATATATATATATATATATATATATATATATATATATATATATAAGTTTAGCCATAGCATGATGCTTAAAGTGAATTGGTAAACTAAATTTGAAAGTTATGTATATTAATTTAAACTAATTAATTTTGCCAATATAAAGTTATTTAATAATAAATTTAACATTATTATGTTATTAATGATTGTATTGTAATAAAATTTTATGATATTTATTAGTTCAGACGGAGAAAGTTTAAACGATTCGAATTTGGAATATAAATTTTTAGGTATTACATTGCTTAATCTAAGTACGGATTCTGTACTCTTTTAGCGAGACTTTTTTTATTTTAATTTTTTCATTTTGCTACTCGTTTCAAAATTTAGTATTGTCTCTCATTATTATTCATTGTCAAATTAATTATGATAGTTCATTTTGGCGTCGATATTTTGAACTCCTATTTGTACTCTTTAGACTAGTGTATCACGTCTAGAATTTATTGTGATGTTTATAGTAATGTACATGTAAGTATATTTTTGGAGACTTTGTATTGATAATTCGTTTTGATTTAACATATACGTATTAAAACTCATTTGTGTTGATATTATGTCGCATGTTTTGTGACATGATATCTTTATTAGAACATATCGTAGGGTATACCCGAGTTATAACCATATGCGGGAGTACCATATGCATGTCCTCTTGGCACCAAGGTATGACACATTCCGTGGCGGTGTGATTAGTCCACAGCGTCTCCGTTTTGTGCTTTAGTGGGAGTTGGTCATTTGGTGATTTGTTATGGGAGGTGTATGGGTCGACCCTAGTTTTCTGTTCTGTTCTGTGGATTGCTGATGTTTGTGCCAAACACGCCTTCCGATTTTACATGCATTTAGATTCGCGGTCCAATATATAACTTGCCTGTGTGACATTATTTGACTTACCTGCGTGACAAGATATATTTTTGTTTTGTTTATCTCGGTATGAAATAACAACCAGCCATTTGATTTAGCCTATTATTTCGTTGTGTTAGTTTTGCTCGTTTAATTTCAGTTCATTTAATTGAGTTAATTATTTTGTTTCATTATTCCTATATTCTATATCCGTACTAGGAATTTGGCTCATGATGTGTTTTTCTTCCGACAAGTAATCAGGGGGATCAAGGGCAAGTGTGATGAAAGCTTCTTTCTTTCTAATGGTTTAGATATTCTGTTTAGGTTTTGATATATCAATTTATTTGGAGTTGAAATAATTATTTTAGATTGTGGTTTGAGCTATTGTGATATTTAATCATTAAGAGACTATTTTTGTGTGGCTTAGAGCCTTATTATAATTTTATAAGTTTTGTTATGTTTTTAGCGTAACATCTCTTTCTTTTTCGGAAAGGGAGTATTACATATATCGCTCTTTACATAATTTTTATTCAGTATCTTTTGGAGTTGGGGTTGGAGGGTGTAATCATTTTTAATGTCTCAAAAAAGGGAAAGGAATATCTTTTTTTACAACCCTTCTGCCACTAGACACAAATGTCTATAATTCACTCAAAATTTACGGTTGTTTAAGTTCATTCACAGTAGATTCTCTTACTTGTCCTAGAGTGGCTAGTAAATACCAATCGAGTGGAAAGAATAAAACGCTTAGGAATCGATCGATTCCAAGCAGACTCGAGAAACTGTCGTTTGTTATTCAATTACAAAATAATTATAGATAAATAATTAAAACTTAAGTGAGTAATAAAATTAATGTGATAATCTAACGATAATATCTTTTTTTCTCGCAAATTCGATTCCATCTTTCACACAGATTCTTCTAATTTTCCTCATGATCAAGATCATAATAATTTTCCTCTTGCTTTGCTTTACATCACAGCTTCCACTTCGATGAGAGCAGATCTTCTGTCCCCATTTTCTATGTCACCATTTGTGTCCCCCACTTAAATTTTGACATCTGACCTTTTACTTAACATCAATTAATTCTAAAATCAAATAAGAGACCAAGTGTCAAAGTTTAAATGTAGGACATAAAAAATAAGGACAGAAGATTTGCTCTCCACTTCAATAGACTTAACTTGAGCTTGCCTTCACTCACACCAATGGAGGGTCCGCAGACCTCTATCTCTTCCATTCCCCTAGAGCTTTAAGACAAGGTAATTAACGTGTTACCTAAGCATTAAGACAATTAATGTAATAAACCACCCATATCATTATAATTTTAAGACTATTAATTTTAGGATTAAATAGTCTTAGTCACATATTTATTTTTTATGAGATTGTTCATAGGATAACTTAAAATAATATAATGCTATATTTTTTTTTTCCAGGATTAAATAAAGGATTGAAAAAAAAAATATTGTTTGGATTATTATACCCTTATTAATAATAACATATTTAAACTTGTTTATACATATAAATAAACATATAATTATAATGGAGTTGATTTCTAAAAAACATATAATTATTTAAAAAGCCATAGAAATATATTTGAATGCTACTAAAACATTTAACTAGTCTAACAAATTAATAATAATATAACAAAACTTTACTAATAAAATAACAGATTATTATGTTATGTTTGTTATTATTATTTAATAATAACAGATTATTTAAACATAATAGATTATTTGAGACTATTATGTTATGTTTGTTATAATAACATATTAGTATTATAAGTTTAAATATTATAACATATTATTTGAGATTATTATGTTATGTTTGTTATAATACCAGATTATTATTACAATGAAAATCTTATTTTTAGTACGAACTTTAGTCTCAACACCGCTGAGACGTCATTTTCAATGTCTTACAATGAAAACTTTATTTTGATCACTTTAGTCAAAATTTGTTTTTATAAAAAAAAGAAGATAATTTGAGAAATTGATAGAATAAGATATTACGGTCATTTTTAAAAAAAGGTTGAAGTTAATCTTATCTAACAATTTTAGTCTTAAATGGTAAAGATTATAATACCTGATAATAGAAGATGATATTGAATAGTCCATTATATTAAGTTATTTTTAATCCTTGAACTAATAGTCTCAATCTCAAATTTAAAAACAGACAAAACACTTGAAATTAATAGTTTTATCCCAAGTATAATCCTTGCAAACAAACATAGCCTAAATTGATATATGTGACATATAATAAACATATACCACCAACTTACCATCTCTATTCAATAATAATATTAGTTTTAAGTTTATACACATAAAATAAAAAAATCATTTAATATTATCATTTAATAATTAAAATTTGTATGAAACTCCATCATTATCCATTTATGGGAAGTTAAAAACTACTACTCTCTCGGTTCCATAATAACTGTCTTTTTAGAACAAAAAAAATGTGTTCCAATTTATTTATCGTTTACAACTTTTTAAGAGAATAAATTATTTATTTTCCTATATTACCCTTAATTTCTTTCATTCTCTCAATAAATTTTCTCAGTTGCATTAATAGTTTCTAACTTTTCATAAAGGGGTAGTGATGGAATTTCATACAAATTTTAATTCTTAAATTATGGTATTAAATAATTTTCTTAATTCATATGTATGAAGCTAAAAAGACAGTTATTATGTAACCGAGTGAATAATACAAGGGAGAAAATTTCTTGGGACAATGAGAGAAGTTCGGGGTGATTTATGAAATTAATAATTTATTCTCCTAGAGAAAGTTTTAAATGACAAATAAATTAAAACAAATTTTTTTTTTTAAAAAGTCTATTATTATGGAATGGAGACACAATAACATTGTATAAATAAAAGAAAAACCTCTTCTTCTTTTTTCTTTTTTTTAGTATCCAAACTGCCATCCATAGCAACAAAAAGCACAAATGTACAAGGAGAATATCAGCTTTTCTACCTGGATGATAAATATTTATATAGAATCTAAATACCGCTCTTACATCAAAGTGAAAACACAACATAAAGGATATATTAAATGTAACCGATGATTTATAGATTTTGTTTTCATCAATACATTGATGAGAGTTGGCAAACAATTGAATAATACCAACACTAACATGCTAATAATAGTTAATGGACCATAACCTAAAAGGTTGAAATAAAAAAATACTCCATCCGTCCTATGATAAAAGTTCTTATTACTATTTTGGGTAGTCCCATGTTAAATGTCTATTTTTATACATATCTCATATTTTACACATAGTTAATAACAAACTTTTACACATATTTTCCTATTATACCTTTAATATGAAATATCTCATACTTTTTTTATTCTAATTCTCTTTCCATATTTAATGACATTATTATGGACAATTTTGTCATTTCATTCATCTTCTTAATATGCGTGAAAAGTCTACCAAAACTTTTATCTTGGGACGGAAGGAGTAATAAACAACATTACTAGTCTATGTAACAAGTTTCAAAGAACAACTAATCTAAGGATCACGTACAAGAGCACTGATCAGGACGAATATCAAATAATCACTCCAATATTGAGTTTTTTTTGATACGCACATAAACTTCTCCTCTTCTTCTTAATGCTATAAGCCAGCCAAATTTCTTCACGAGATTGATTGGAACCCATGTAAGCTGCACGAGGATCAACATTAATCTTCTGGGGTTGTTTTCTTTTTTTTGATTGGTTGCATTTGTTGACTGGAAGAATAGCACAAAGCCTTGAATTTGATTATCAATTTCAGAGAATTTACAGGATGAGGATGATGAGTTTGCTCTGTTTTCTGAAGAAGCATTAACATCAAATGAAAATTCTTAATAGGTAGTAGTAGTAGTATATATGAGAGAGATGTGAAACTAGATAGTGGCTTTTATATATATATATATATATATATATATATATATATATATATATATATATATATATATATATATATATATATATATATATGGGCTATATGTATATATAAAACTGTGTAGTACACAGTCGTCCATGACGACAGTTTTTTTGGGCTATAGCGACGGTTCACCCGTCGTCATACACCAGAATAGCTATAGCGACGGTATGACCCAAAAAAACTGTCGCCATAGGCGACAGTGTACTACACAGCTATGTATATACATTTTCTCATATATATATATATATATATATATATATATATATATATATATATATATATATATATAGATTCAGAAAATTTGGGAATTAAAAATTTTAATAGTTAATACTTTTTCTTAACCCCAAGATCCGTCAAAGTGCGACCAATTTTGCACAGAAACGGGTAAACACTAAAATCTTGTTGGCTTGGGCCGCCAGAGGATTGCTCCAGTGTGAGAACAAGTACAGACTGGATAAGGTTAACAATGGAGACTTAAAGCTCTAATGCTGAAAAATAATAATGTGTGTACCTTAGAACCAGAGTAAAGACTTGTATTTATAATGATCTAACCACCTCCATAGAGTCTTTGTAATGGGACGAATTAAGTGAATCGTGATTCTGGGGACAGAATCCTTTTAAGAGAGAAAAAATGTGACGAACGAGACTTTTGTAATTAATATTAAATATTTATTGAATTACATAAATATTTTTGTTGATTTATTTATTGATTTAAATAAATATTTGATAAAATTATGGTATATTAATTTAATTAAGTGTGTCACATTAATTAAATTAGTGAGAAATAATGTAAGACCCCAAATTATTAATAAATAAAATTTAATTTTCTCTATTTATTATTTTGAAATAGTAAGGGTTGAATTGATTAATGAGGTTAGTTATGGATAAAATGCGCAAATATTTTAAATAAGCAAGTGGTTATAAAATATTCATTGTTGTCGGAGAATATTCGTTTGGTCGTGGAATATTCTTCCTGTCGGGGAATATTCGTACGACGGCGCAGTCTTTTGTGGGCCCCATAACGAAAAGCGATTGGATGAAGAAAACGACAAGTATAAGTTGTTTATAAATAACGGCGTAGTTGTTACCGTTAATACTGTTGGAATACCCGGTGGTTAAAACACAGTAATACGCGTTGTTGTACAGTAGCACACGATATTGCACCAATTATTGATTCTTACGTAAGAAGACACTACTCAATAATTGTTACAGTAATTATTGTTCAGTATTTTATTAATTCAATAATTGTTGCGTTGATATTTTATATTACTGTTATTTCAATAATTGTCACTACACAGTATTTTTCATTATCGAATCAATAATTTATATTATCTGAATAATATTATTAGATAACATTATTGATAATGTCTAGAAAGTTCTGTCTAAGGAGAGGTTGTCAGTATTGGAAAGCCCCCTCTTTCCTGGGAACTGCCTGGTTGTCAGTATTGCGATTCGGTAATATTATTTGTGAATAATTAATTATTGATTTATATGATGGAAAAAAATATTCATTTTATGTGGATAGAGATGGAGAAAATTTTTTAAAGTGACAATTGTTAAAAATCGATATTTTATCTTTTCTGATAAAATAATATTTTATTATATTATTATAATATAATAATGATGATATTTTTACAATGAATGTGGGATATATGAGTATATGAGGAGGAATAATATTTTTGTTGTAAAAGTTATTTAAAACATGTTAAACATGTCTGTGGGCCCATTTCTTGACTGAAATTTGATTATAGCCAGTAAAATCGTCCGTTTGTGAATTTCGGTCAATTTCTATTTGGAATTTTGAAAAACTTTCTTCTGCAAAGTTGCAGATAATGAAATTTCTTATAAACAAGACACGTGGTTCGAATTTTTCTGATAAAAGGGCTATTTATTATGAATTATTGAAGTTCCGAGGTTCTAGAATAATTAATTTTTGAAAGTTTAAATTATTTATAGTTAGAAAAACGTTTTTGACATGTTTGGCGAGCCCCATTGGTTGTTGAAATGGCTAAATTCTGTTATTGATGGTGGGCATAGGAATTTATATAAATAATATTAATATTTTATTAAATTTTCTGCTTTGGTGTTCTAAGCATTTTTCTATAAATAGGGTGCTTAGGTTAGAATTGAAAATCACACCAGAAACTGAAATCTTTCTCTCTCTATATTATCGAGCGTATTCTTGTGAGTATTTTAAGACTTTGAGTGTTGCTATACGGTGCAAGTTTCCTTCAGCTTTATATCCAGTATTCCAGTCACAAGTACTGTCTTTCGAGGTAAGGGATATTATTATTTTTATATAAATAATATTTTTTCTTTCAATATCATTATGCCGAAATATTGATCTGAATTTTTCTTAAATTTGAAACTTTTTGTGTCGGGGTTACTATTTACGTATATAGTACTATTCACGTATACGACACTATTCACGAATACGGCACTATTCACAAAAAAATTAATTTTTTGTTTTTCGTCCAAAATATCTATTATGGATACTAGCTTTGATTGTATTCATATTTTGATCATTCCTGAATTTTACTCCACTCTGATTATTTATGAGGTATTCTTGGACATGGATAAACCGAAATACGAATCCTTAATATTTATTCTTTTGTTTCACTGGATTCATTTTTTTTAAAATATTTTTCATCATTCTCAGTCCTAAATGAAGATATAACTGAATATCTTTGGCCTGTAGTGCAAAGATTAATGATTTTATGATGAATATCTTTAGCCCGTAGTGCAAAGATGAACATGTGTTGAGATGAACATGACCAACTGATGAATATCTTTAGCTTGTAGTGCAAAGATGAATATTTGATTCAAGATGCTTATTGATTGATGTTATAGAGATAAAATATTGATGATGAACTTTTAAATTCATAGATAATAGTAGATTTCATCATCTACTTAACTCTTCTAATGAATTATTATTTCCGCTGCAAATTTTGATTTAAAAATTATTGTCTATTGTATTCTATTAAATTTTACCCTGTTGAGGACTAACGATAATTTGTTCTATATTATCTTAGTCATAATATTTTTTACTGGGCTAGTTGAGCTCACCCTTTTTCCTTTCTGTTCTATTTTTCTTCTCAAGAGGCGAGAATGTAGCGAGTACTGGTCGGGGTATGGAATGGTGGTTCTAGAAAGTTGTTTACTAGTCCTCACCATTTTTGTAAAATAATGTATCAATAATTATAATGAGAATTTTTTTGAGTGTGGATATTGTCTAGAAGACAATATTTGTATTTAAACTCACAGTTTTTTTGTTGTATTAATAAAGTTATAGTTGTTTCTGTACAAAGTTATTGACGACTCAAAATAGGTGATGTATTCCTATTTTGGGGGTGTCACAGTTGGTTTCAGAGCTTATGGATATGGTCTCTGGCGGAGATCGGAGAATAGTACGAGGAGGGAAGAGACGAGTAAATTCTTCGCTAGTGTGTCATACCTAAGCTTATTTGTTGGTCAGTCATAATATAGGGGTACTATATGATTTGTTAATTTATTTAATTAACCCTTGTTTTATGGAAGTATTTAAAAATGGCAACTGAGAATATTAACGATGGAGTAAACGAAACCGTGGAGATGCCTGTACTCACCAACGATGAGAACGTGCAACAGACTGACAATGTTCCTCCTGTGAACAACACCCCTGAGCAGATGATAAACGATGGGATGTTTATAAGCTTTTTGCAGTTCATACAAAATCTGACGAGGGAGAATCGTGTTCAAAATACAGGAGGAAATGATAGCAATTCACGGTTTGTCACAGCCAAGCACTTCAAGGAGTTGGGATCACCAGAATTTTGGGGAAAGCCGGATTCGATTAAGGCGGAGACGTGGGTCAAACAAATTATCAAGATATTCGATATCTTGGGATGCACGGAGGAACAGAAAGTTCTATTCGCCACTTTTATGTTCCGTAATGAGGCAGATTACTGGTAGGAATCTGTGAAGCGTACCCATCCAGCCGCGCTCAGCATGTCTTGGGAGACATTTTAGAAACTGTTCAATGACATACTTTTTTGAAAGTGTTTGTCATATGAAGGAGGTAGAGTTTATTAGATTGGAACAAAATAACATGACGGTGCCCCAGTACGAGGCAAAGTTCGCGGAGTTATCCAGGTTTGCACTTCATTTGGTGGAGAATGAGGAACGTATGACGCGGATGTTTCTGAGAGGTTTGAAACCCGGCATACGTCAATATCTCATTTCTCATAAATTTTCTCTCTATTCAGATGTTGTCAACAGGGCTCAATTATTAGAGCGAGATAACGAGTACGGTCAACCGAGGGACCATAACCAGTATCATACCAGTGACAGTAGTCATCAGAACAACGATAACCAGCGAAGAAAGAAAAATACGGACAAGAGCGGCAACCACTCTGGTGGTAATCGGGAGGAGATTTTAAAAAGAGGAGATTCAACAATGACAATATGAAGACGTCAGCACCAGCAGCAACTGGTTCCAAGGGAGGAGAACGACCACTGGTCATATGCTATAAGTGCGGAAAAGAAGGATATATTAGCCCATACTGCCCACAACAGTTTAAGGTATGTTATAATTGTAGAAATGAAGGACATATAGCTCGAGATTGCACTGTAGCGAAACCAAGTCCAGCGGGGATGGTGACTCAAAAGGCTGTCCTAGAAAAGTCAAAGTCAGCGGTTCCTGAAAGAGCGTTTGTCATGACTGGTCAAAATGCGAGGACCCCAAACGAGGTGATCACGGGTAAGCTAATCATAAATTCTTGCGAAATTTATACCTTACTAGATACCGGTGCTACCCATTCATTTATCTCTCCTGCTTGTGCTCAACGTTTAAACTTGACTCTGGAGAAATTAGACTTTAATTTATCTGTGGAGACTCCGTTAGGAGAAACTTTCATCACATCCACTGTTTATAAATCTTGTTTGATCCAAGTTGGCATCATCACCTTACCTGTTGACCTTATCTCTTTAAAGATACTTGCATTTAACATGATTTTAGGAATTGATTGGTTAACTACTCATCATGCCAAAATTGATTGTTTTTATAAGGTTGTTAATTTTCATATTGCTGACCAACCTGTTGTGCGAATTCAAGCAACTAAGCCATTAAAATCAATCACTGTTATATCAAGTCATAAAGCTATTCGTTTATTAAAAAACGGATGTCAAGCTTTCTTAGCCCATGCTATTTTTTTGAATAAAGACACATCATATTTGAATAATATTCCTGTTGTTATTGACTTTCCTGACGTATTTTCTAAAGAACTTCCCGGCCTACCCCTAGGACGTGAAGTTGAATTCTTTATTGATCTTGAACCTGGTACAAAGCCCATTTCTAAAATCCCATATCGAATGGCTCCTATTGAACTTCAGGAGTTAAAGGTCCAATTACAGGAGTTGTTGGACATCGGTTTCATTCGTCCTAGTACATCTCCTTGGGGTGCTCCTGTTTTATTCGTAAAGAAGAAAGACGGGAGTATGCGACTTTGTATCGACTACCGGGAATTAAACCATGTCACTATCAAGAATAGGTATCCGCTATCTCGTATTGATAACCTGTTTGACCAGTTATAAGGAGCACAATTCTTTTCAAAAATCGATCTTCGTTCTGGATATCATCAGCTGAAGATTAGAACTGAGGATATTCCAAAGACTACCTTTAGAACTCGGTACGGCCATTATGAATTCTTAGTTATGTCTTTTGGATTGACTAATGCTCCTGCGGCTTTCATGGAAATGATGAACCGAGTATTCAAGGAATATTTGGATCAGTTTGTTGTTGTCTTTATTGATGACATCCTCATATATTTCAAAAGTCGTGAAGATCATGAGCACCATTTAAAGCTGGTACTCCAAAAGCTTCGTGAAAATAAGTTATATGCCAAGTTGAAGAAATACGAGTTCTGACTTGAGAAAGTAACATTCCTTTGGCACGTGGTGTCAAAGCATGAAGTATCTGTTGACCCGGTGAAGATTGAAGCAATACAAAGTTGGGAACAACCGAAGTCGGTGACCGAAGTACGTAGCTTTCTGGGCTTAGCTGGTTATTATCGGAGATTCATAGAAGGATTTTCTCGAATCGCTACTCCATTAACTCAGCTGACTCGGAAAGATATCAAATTCGTATGGAGCGAGGAATGCGAGAAGGGTTTCCAAGAGCTTAAGAGGAGACTCATTTCGGCACCTGTTTTGACCATACCATCTGGTTCGGATGGATTTGTTATCTACAGCGATGCTTCAGGTAAAGGGCTAGGATGTGTTCTTATGCAACGTGGGAAAGTTATAGCCTATGCCTCGCGACAACTTAAAGAGTATGAGAGGAATTATCCTACTCATGATCTAGAGTTGGCAGCAGTCGTTTTCGCGCTAAAGATCTGGAGGCACTATCTATATGGGGAGAAAGTGGAGATATATTCAGACCATAAAAGTCTCAAATATTTCTTCACCCAAAAAGAACTCAACATGCGGCAACGACGTTGGTTCGAGCTGTTGAAAGACTACGACCATACCATTCAATACCATCCTAGAAAAGCGAACGTGGTAGCCGACACATTGAGTAGAAGATCATACGCGGAAATGAGTGCGATGTTGTCAACGCAAAGGCCCATTTGGTGTGATTTACAAAAGATAAAGAAAGAATTCAAGACTCTAGAGACCCATGCAATAATGTCAAGTATACGTATAGAACCAACTTTAATCGAAAAAGTTAAAGTTGCTCAAGCCACAGACCCGGAGCTGATGCGTATGAAGAAGAAAGTGCAAGAAGGTGCTATTCTAGAAGCAAGAATCGATGCAGAAGGAATACTTCGAGCCCACTCCAGACTTTGTGTTCCTAACGATTCTGATTTGAAGTACAAGATCATGATGGAGGCACATAATACATCGTTTACAATTCATCCTGGAAGTACCAAAATGTATCGTGATCTTCGACATACATTTTGATGGAACAATATGAAGAGAGAGATTGCAAAGTTTATCTCGAGGTGTTTAACTTGTCAACGTGTAAAGGTGGAGCATCAAGTGCCAAAGGGTCCATTGCAACCACTTGAGATTCCGAAATGGAAGTGGGAACATATTACCATGGATTTCGTTACGGGTCTTCCCACGGTTTCTCAAGGTATAAATGCTATTTGGGTTATTGTTGATAGATTAACTAAGTCTGCTCATTTCTTGCCGATACAAGAGACTTATTCCCTTGAACGTCTTGCTAGTATGTACGTGAATGAGATTGTGAGGTTGCATGGCATGCCAATATCCATAGTTTCGGATCGTGACCCAAGATTCACATCGAGATTTTGGGTTAGTTTGCAAAAAGCTATGGGCACGGATTTACGATTTAGTTCGGCATACCATCCTCAAACGGACGGACAATCGGAGAGGACTATTTAGACTCTTGAAGATCTATTAAGACTCTGTGTCCTAGACTTCAAAGGGAGTTGGGATAAGTATTTACCATTAGTGGAATTCTCCTACAACAACAGTTATCAGGCAAGTATAGGTGTGGCTCCATTCGAAGCATTGTATGGATGAAAGTGTCGCTCTCCAATATGTTGGGATGAGGTGGGTGAAGCAACATTGTTGGGACCCGAGTTGGTACGTATGACTACGAAAAAGATCCAAATGTTTCGACAACGTATACAAACGGCACAGGATCAACAAAAGAGTTATGCGGATCTTCATCGAAAGGACGTGGAATTTGATATTGGGGATCATATATTGTTACGTGTTGTTCCATGGAAGGGAGTTACAAGATTCGGGAAGAGAGGAAAGCTCAATCCACGATTTATTTGTAAGACCCCGAATTTTATGAAATAAAAGTATTCAATTTTTCTTATAATTACTATTCAGTAAATGGTTAAATTGATAAAAGTTTAAAGTTATGAGTGAAATATGATTTTTTTTCAAAATAAGCAAGTGGTTATAAAATAATCATTGTTGTCGGGGAATATTCGTTTGGTCGTAGAATATTCTTTCTGTCGGGGAATATTCGTACGACGGCGCAGCCATTTGTGGGCCCCATAACAGAATAACTGTCGGGTGAAGAAAACGACAAATTTAAGTTTTTACAAATAACGGCGTAGTTGTTACCGTTAACACTGTTGGAATACCCGGTGGTTAAAATACAGTAATACGCGTTATTGCACAGTAGCACACGGTATTGCATAGTATTTTTGAAATTATTGATTCTTACGTAAGAAGGCACTACTCAATAATTGTTACAGTAATTACTGTTCAATATTTTATTTTATTGATTCAATAATTGCTACGTTGAAATTTTGTATTATTGTTGTTCAATAATTGTTGCTGTACAGTATTTCCCATTATCAGATCAATAATTCATATTATTTGAATAGTATTATTAGATAACATTATTGGCAATGTCTAGAAAGTTCTGTCTAAGGAGAGGTTTGGTCATCTAATTGTGCGCCAGTAAGGAGAAATCCTTATTGGAAAGCCCCCTCTTTCCTGGGAACGGCCTGGTTGTCATAAATGTGATTCTGTAATATTATTTGTGAATAATTAATTATTGATTCATATGATAAGGAAATATTTATTTTATGTGGATATAAATGAGGGATATATTTTTGTGGTTAAAAAATGAAGGAGTTAATGTTGAGATTTTTATCCGTATTTTTGTCGTAATGGAGGTATTAAAAATCAGGGTTTTTGAGATATTTTGCGGGGGTTATAATTTTTAATCCGACCGTTGGATCGTGGTAATTTTTGGATATGTTATACATATATAAGTTGAGTATATTTCCACAAATTTTGAACCGTTAAAAATGAACGTATGATTTATTATGAATTTTACGAGATGACTAGCTCAGAAATTGTTGAATTTTTGGAGTTTATCATTTTGGTGGAAAATTCTAGAATTGGTGGGCCCCACTTGTGGTTGGTGAGGAAATGTGCTGAATTATATTTCAAATGTGGTGGGTGGGAATAGTAGCAGGTAAAGCCATCAGGTTACATGTCAAACCTACCAAAATTTTCCTATAAATAGAGGGCTAAGTTAGAATTGAAAATCACACTAGAAACTTAAGCTTTCTCTCTTTCTCTCTCTATAATATGAAGCATATTTTGTGAGTTTTTAGATACTTGGTGAGTTGCTATTCATCAGTGCAAGTTTTCTTCAGCATCATATCCGATATCCAGTCAGAAGTACTGCTCTTTTGAGGTAAGGGATAGTAAGGGATAGTAAGAGATAGTAATGGATTTTAAGGGTTGTTATAATTTTCAGTTTTGTAATTATTCTAATCTTCAAAAATTCTGGAAAAATTCAAAATGATATTTTGATGAGTTTTCTTGATTGTGTCCAAAAATGGTGATTTTTGGATGTATAGATTGAGAGTTATGAATTTTATGAGAAAAGACTATTTTAAAAGTAACCGCTTATAATTCCTTGTGGTTAACTCCAAAATTGATAAAATTTTTATTGGGAGTACATGTGTATGATAGAAGTATACTCTATAAATTTCAGAATTTTTGGACAAAAGTATAATTTTTGATAAATGTCTAAATATTCGGTGGTTTTGGCCATATGAAAAATAGTAAATGAGTTTTAAAAATTCTGAGAAAAATATATGTTCACTATGGGACTATATTATGCTAAATCCCAGAAAAGAAATATTTTTGGAACTGATTTGGTATTTTTCATAAAAATAGTTTAGTTATGAATAAATAAATTAAATATGTTTTGTGAAGAAAGAAAATTGGAAAATAGGATTTTATGGCTTGAGAATCCTATATGAGGTATATGCAGATTTTTGATGAGGGTTTTGGTTATTGATGATGAAATTGTAAGAGTTGACATTTTATGATGATTAAATGCATTAATTAGTAAAGTGTAAACAATTAAAATAAATTGTTTATAAATTTAAGTAATGTTATTCTTTCAATATCATTATACCGAAATATTGGTATGGATTTTATTGTAGAATTTCTATCTTTTGTGTCGGGTTACTATTCATGAGTTACTATTCACGATTTACTATTCATGAGTTACGAATATTACTCTTGAGATTAAAACTATATGATGATCATATTATTTTTATCATCATATATAACATTTTTATAACCCTGATGTTAAAATTTTCTTTCACTGGAGTGTAAAGATGGGTAGATTATTGGTATGATCATGACTAGGGTTCTCTTTGGCCTGTAGTGCAAAGTTGAATTGTGACTGGTATGATCATGACCATTAAATTTATAATTGAATATCTTAAGCTTAAGTGCAAAGGTGAATTGATCAACATGGTTATAATTATTGTTTATATAAATTCTGAAATGATTATATATTTCTTTGAGATATGAATATATTTGGCCTGTAGTGCAAATATGAATTGTTGATGAATATCTTTGGCATGTAGTGCAAAGATGGCCTGTTGATGAATATCTTTGGCCTGTAGTGCAAAGATGAACTGTTGTTGAATATCTTTGGCCCGTAGTACAAAGATGGTTTGTTGATGAATATCTTTGGCCCGTAGTGCAAAGATGGATTTGTTAGTATGATTATAAACAGGAACTGTGATTTGGTATAACCATGATCTTTGATGTTTCAGGTAAAGACAGGTGATGAAAATATTCTTCGTCCTGGGTGCGAAGAAAAATTTAGAATCACAATTATGATTACGAGTTATTCATATGATTGTGGAAAGGAACTGTTGATTGATGTTACAGGGATAAAATATTGTTGATGAATTTTTAACATGGAGAAGATAATAGACTTTATAGTCTATTTGACTCTTCTAATGGATTGCTCGTTCCGCTGCAACTATGGTTGAAATTTTTATCATTTACCATATGTTCTAAATCTCTGATTTATTGTTGATGAAGGCTATTGATAATTGAATTATCTTTAGTCATGATATTCTTTACTGAGCTAGTTGTGCTCACCCTTTTGCTTCATAATTTCTTTCAGGTAATAAGAGTGTAGCTGGGTCGAGCGGGGGTAACAAGGGAATAGAACGGTTGTCATCATTTAGTAGTTATATTTGGTGAAGAAAATAGGGTGAGGCGAACCCAACGTTGGAAGGGTGTTTTGTCACTATCATACAAGATGTCTAATGACATACAACCTCGTGTCATCATAAGACAGGGTTGTGCTCATCCACTTGCTGAGTATATCTATGGGCACTACCTATATAATCTTGGTGTTTGTTTGAAGTATAATTCTCAATTAGAGACAGTGGAGATAATGATAAGTCAAGAGAAGACTCACCATTGGGAAGAATATGATAGTAATCTTCTTGTTTTTCTTTGGGGTCTATTGGGTCAACCAAGGATAATTCTGTGGCCATATGATATCTATCATAACCTAGATGCGTGGCCTCCCATGTACGAAGGTTTTCTTGAGCACTTCCCAAAGATTCTAATTTCTAAAACAGTTTTTGACTATACCTTTATGTAAGGTGTTATTGTGAGGTGATGTCCACGGTTGGAACATGAGTCACATTTGGTATATATTTGTATCCAAACTCACAGCATATGTGTTGTTGTATTTTGCACGACAATTGTTGTAATAAAGTTGTAGTTGTTTTCTGTACCATGTATTTGACGACTCAGAATGGGTTGGGTAGAATGGACCTATTTTGGGGGCGTCACATTATTGGTCCATTTCAGATTCTTGACCGAGTAGGAAATGTGGCCTATAGACTCGCGTTACCTCCAAGTATGTCTCGTGTTCATAATATTTTTCATATATCTGTGCTTTATAAATATGTGAAAGACCCAAACCACGTCATTGAGTTAGAACCGAACGAGATAGCTGAAGACTTAACGTACGAGGAGGTACCTGTCAAGATCTTGGATAGGAAACACCATGTCCTACGCACAAAGGTCATACCATAAGTTAAAGTTTTATGGAGGAACCATGCTATTGAGGAAATGACCTGGGAGTTGGAAACAGAAATGAAAGCGAGGTATCCTCATCTTTTCGAAACACCAGATACGTATGTCAATTTCAAGGACGAAATTTCATAAGGAGGGGAGGTTGTAAGACCCCAAATTATTAATAAATGAAATTTAATTTCCTCTATTTATTATTTTGAAATAGTAAGGGTTGAATTGATTAATGAGGTTAGTTATGGATAAAATGCGCAAATATTTTAAATAAGCAAGTGGTTATAAAATATTCATTGTTGTCGGAGAATATTCGTTTGGTCGTGGAATATTCTTCCTGTCGGGGAATATTTGTACGACGGCGCAGTCTTTTGTGGGCCCCATAACGAAAAGCGATTGGATGAAGAAAACGACAAGTATAAGTTGTTTATAAATAACGGCGTAGTTGTTATCGTTAATACTGTTGGAATACCCGGTGGTTAAAACACAGTAATACGCGTTGTTGCACAGTAGCACACGGTATTGCACAAATTATTGATTCTTACGTAAGAAGGCACTACTCAATAATTGTTACAGTAATTACTGTTCAGTATTTTATTAATTCAATAATTATTGCGTTGATATTTTATATTACTGTTGTTTCAATAATTGTCACTACACAGTATTTTTTATTATCGAAGCAATAATTCATATTATCTGAATAATATTATTAGATAACATTATTGGCAATGTCTATAAAGTTCTGTCAAAGAAGAGGTTTAATTGCGCGCCAGTAATAAGAAATCCTTATTGGAAAGCCCCCGCTTTCCTGAGAACTACCTAGTTGTCAGTATTGTGATTCGGTAATATTATTTGTGAATAATTAATTATTGATTTATATGATGGAAAAAAAATATTCATTTTATGTGGATATCGATGGAGAAAATTTTTTAAAGTGACAATTGTTGAAAACCGATATTTTATCTTTTCTGATAAAATAATATTTTATTATATTATTATAATATAATAATGATGATATTTTTACAATGAATGTGGGATATATGAGTATATGAGGAAGAAGAATATTTTTGTTACAAAAGTTGTTTAAAACATTTTAAACATGTCGGTGGGCCCATTTCTTGACTGAAATTTGATTATAGCCTGTAGAATCGTCCGTTTGTGGATTTCGGTCAATTTCTGTTTGGAATTTAGAAAAACTTTCTTTTGCAAAGTTGTAGATAATGAAATTTCTTATGAAAAAGACACGTGGTTTGAATTTTTCTGATAAAAAGGCTATTTATTATGAATTATTGAAGTTCCGAAGTTCAAGAATAATTGATTTTTGGAAGTTTAAAATATTTATAGTTAGAAAAACGTTTTTGATATGTTTGGTAAGCCCCATTGGTTGTTGAAATGGCTGAATTCAGTTATTGATGGTGGGCGTAGGAATTTATATAAATAATATTAATATTTTATTAAATTTTCTTCTTTGGTATTCTAAGCATTTTCCTATAAATAGGGTGCTTAGGTTAGAATTGAAAATCACACCAGAAACTAAAATCTTTCTCTCTCTATATTATCGAGCGTATTCTTGTGAGTATTTTAAGACTTTGAGTGTTGCTATACGGTGCAAGTTCCCTTCAGCTCTATATCCAGTATTCCAGTCAGAAATACTGTCTTTCGAGGTAAGGGATATTTTTTTTTATATAAATGATATTATTTCTTCCAATATCATTATGCCAAAATATTGATCTGAATTTTTATCAAATTTAGAACTTTTTGTGTCGGGGTTACTATTCACGTATACGGTACTATTCACGTATACGGCACTATTCACATAAAAATTAAATTTTCATTTTTCGTCCAAAATATCTATTATGGATACTAGCTTTGATTGTATCAATATTTTGATCATTCTTGAATTTTACTCCACTATGATTATTTATGAGGTATTCTTGGACATGGATAAATCGAAATACGAATCCTTAATATTTATTCTTTTGTTTCACTGGATTCGTTTTCTTTAAAATATTTTTCATCATCCTCAGTCCTAAATGATGATATAACTGAATATCTTTGGCCTGTAGTGCAAAGATTAATGATTTTATGATGAATATCTTTGGCCCGTAGTGCAAAGATGAACATGTGTTGAGATGAATATGACCAACTGATGAATATCTTTGGCCTGTAGTGCGAAGATGAATATTTGATTCAAGATGTTTATTGATTAATGTTACAGGGATAAAATATTGATGATGGACTTTTAAATTCATAGATGATAGTAGATTTCATCCTCTACTTAACTCTTCTAATGAATTATTATTTTCGTTGCGAATTTTGATTTAAAAATCGTTGTCTATTGTATTCTATTAAATTTTTCCCTGTTGAGGACTAACGATAATTTGTTCTATATTATCTTAGTCATAATATTTTTTAGCGGGCTAGTTGAGCTCACCCTTTTTTCTGTCTATTCCATTTTTCTTCTCAGGAGGCGAGAATGTAGCGAGTACTGGTCGGGGTATGGAATGATAGTTCTAGAAAGTTGTTTAGTAGTCCTCACCATTTTTATAAAATAATATATCAATAATTGTAATGAGGACTTATTTGAGTGTGGATATTATCTAGAAGACAATATTTGTATTTAAACTCACAGTTTTTATGTTGTATTAATAAAGTTGTAGTTATTTCTGTACCATGTTATTGACCACTCAAAATGGGTGATGTATACCTATTTTGGGGGTGTCACAAATAATTATATATTTCAAAGTGTGAATTTAGTTGAAATAATTAAATTAAAAGAGTTTTTAAATAATTTAATGTTATTCTAATTAATTTAATAATTAATTAGAGATTTAATTATTAGTTATAATTAATAGATGAGAATTTTAATTATGTGATTATGTGATTTAATGGGTAACATTGCCTTTTATTTAATTGAGTTTAAATAATATTATTTGAGTAATTAAAGTGTGACAAATAAACTATATAATAAATAAGTTAATTAAAATAAATTAGAAAGGGAAATTAATAAGCTTGCCAAACATGACCTAAGGAACATGGGAGCAGTTAAGGCCTCGTTGCGCTTAACTACTGCCCATGATTCCACCGGTTATTGTGGTGCCCCTAAATCCGGGTTACCTAACCCCGGGTCTGGTGCTCACGATCCATCATACAAATAACATCTAACTACCAATTCATTTATAAATATTATCAAACATACCATTAGTTAATATAATTAATACAATATCCCAGGTTGTCTAACCTTAACATAACATACATATCTTCAGATATACAAGAAGGTTTACATATAATAACATAATAAGTAAAGTCATAATAACTATTCCTGAATTCTATCATTGCCCTTGTCCTTATCTGCCCCTCTTGCTACCTCATCATTAACTGAAATGTTATATTTAAGCAAGGGTGAGTAACAAGTTTGCTCCGCAAGTTAAAGCATACAATAAGAAATATGAATCAAGATTATTAGAGTATAGATTTGGTAAGAATTCAATAATATTCAACAAATTTCGAAGTAGCTGAATAAATCAAGTAGCTGAATAAATCATTTATTAATAAGAAGACTTTATCAAATTTCATGCTAAACAACAATTCAATGATGAAAGAGTAAAACTCTTACGAAGTTTCAATAATGTTCAATTGATTAACAAGAGATAATAATACCGCAACAACAAAGTGGGATATTCCCAGATTTCATGCTGAGTGATCACAATGAGATCATGAACAAATTGAGGAATTATCAGTATTCAATACCGAATTACCCCAGAATTATAAGTTAGCTATAAAAACTAAACTATAACTCTCTGTGAGTACTTGGAGCGGCTAACCCCTTGTACATGATATTATGCATAATACTCAAAAATCGCGCAACAACCGGATGTCTGACCACAAAGTCCCCTTTATATAAGGGTTGTTCATCTCAGTCTTACATCAAGAGTTCGTATCACAATAATATGGTTTGGATTTAAAAAAATGCTAAAGATTTCAACCTATAATATCTATATTGATCTAGCCGAAATAATTGGCATTTTCCTTTCAATAACAATCTAGTTCAAATACTAAAACGTATCAAGTTTCAACAAATATTAGTCTCGCCAAAATAATTAGCTGAGACAGAAGTCATAAACTGTTTAATAATAGGCAGAAATCAATTGCACTATTTGTAATCAACAATACTATTTATAGATGTGAATAACCAACAATAGTTATTCACCAGTCATGCTTTTGAAATTTAAAACTCAATTTGAGTTAATGAACTTGCACTAATTGCGAATGATCAATAATAATCTTAGATGTGGTATAATCAGCAATAATTACCCACTCAATTTGATGGTAAATAATAATTTGAATTTTTAGTTAAAGAAATTGCAATACATACGAATATTAAATAACAATCTTAGATGCAGAATAATCATCAATAATTATCTACTAACATGTTTGAAAAGTAATAACTCAAGTTTGAGTTAGGAAACTTACCTTTGTCACTGACTACTGCTACATAATCTAATTTAGCTTTTATCGAAAGACCTATGGTCAATAATATTGGTTTCACAATTAGCGTAACACATCACATCACATAATAATGCTATTTAAAGTCATTGTACAACTTAGACACATAATCATGTAGTCACAACAGTGTTTAGAACCTATAAAAACACTTATCAGGTTAAACTATGTCAGTCTGGTTGAACTTCGGTATCAATACGATGCCCCGATTACCTTATCAGATAGTTAACGAGTTTATTTTTAATAAATCTCTATTCAACAGCTTCAATATTATTATAGATAATTTAATTATCCTTTATAATATTTTTAGGAAGCTCATAATAATTTTCAAATAATTATTCTTTTATAATGATTTTTCAAACACTGATATCATTTTCAAATGATTTAAATACTGACTAATTCCATTATCATTAATATTTAAGTAATTTAAAATATTAATGAAATCCTTATCAAAATATCAGAAGTTATTTATAATAACTCAAAATATTTTTAAAGAACTAATATTACCTTTAAATAATTTTTAAAACATTTAAAATACTTATCAATTATATTCAAATATTAATATATTTTTCATCAAAATATTAAAAGTCATTTATTATAACTTAAAATATTTTTAAATCATTTATATCATTTTTAAATAATTTTTAAATCATAAAAACTATTTTAAAACCATTTATTTAATACTATTATTAAATAAATTTATTATCATTAATATTAAGTTATTAATCAATTTTATCTCAAAATATTAAAAGACATCTTTTATAATTTCAAATATTTTTAACACTTTATTATCATTTAAAATGATTTTTAAAATATTAAAATCATTTTTAATTAATTAATTTAATATAATTATTAAATAAATTTAATATCATTAATATTTAAATAAATAAAAAATATTAATAAAAATTATGTCAAATTATCAAAAGTTAATTTTTATAACTTAAAATAAATTTTAAAACTCATTTTTTGAATTTTTATTATTTATTTTTAATTTTTATTAATTTATTGGAAATTATTTAATTATTTTTATTAAAACTGTCGCTATAGGTTTTATCGCTGAAAACTGTCGCGGTTGGTGTTCTTCATCACTAAAGAACAACCATAGTCAATGCCATGGGGGTTACTTTGACCATGGTTAATTCCTAACTGGTCTTGATTCAAGGTCTGAGAGTGTATCAATGGTGTTGTACTAGTGTAAGACTACAAGTACAAACCTATTTCATGGTCTAACTAATGCACCTCATGAATCTCCAAACATCCAAAGTGGCTGTTAGGCTTGTTCTGGGCTTTCTGGGTTACCCAGAAACCTAGTCAGTTCCTGATAGCTACTTTGTAGCTTTAATAACTTGATTTCTGGACATTATTTGGGTGTTCACACTCTTATAGATCACATATCAAAGAACAAAAGTACTACACTTAGGTAGCTTAACTACATCACATAAGTCAGATCTAGCTTGGTCAAACCTTGTCAGAAAACTTGTTCATCAATTTTTGGGAAATTCCAAAAAACTCATTATGTGTTTGGTCAACCTACTTTGACTGCTAATAACTTGGATCCTGTTGTTTGTTTTGGTGTTTTAATGTCATGGTTCTATAGTTCATATACCAGGGGTATAACAATGATACACTTACACAAGCTAAACATATAACACATGCAAGATCTAAGCACAACAAAAAGGCTGTCAGACCATTCTGGAGAATTTTTGGGTTTTCCAGAAACTCATATCCATGACTGGTCAACCTACTTTGACCATTAATAACTTGGAATCTGGACATGATATGAACATGATTCCACTTCCAGATTACTATCCTCATAGCATAATACAACATTGATACACCTAGCAAGTCTAACAATTAACAGATCTGGATCTATAGCCTCTGACATTTGACTGTCAGGCCATATATCTAGGGTTCTTGACAGTTTTTAAAACCTTATTTTCAAGTACTTAGATGTTATGGATCTATGATATATTATCATAGATCACTATATAACATCTTACAACACACAAATAAACATAAAAACACAAATTTTTTCTTAGCATAAAAGATCTAGCTTGGTTAGGATTTATACCTCTCTTTGAATATCCTTTGATCCTTGCTTCCTAATCTGATCTTGGGGTGTTATGGACTTATCTAGGGACTGATTTACAAGTTAATTTTCGTGGCTTTAGAGAGAGAAAGACTTGGCTAAGTGGTTGAGTACAAATGAGCTATCTTTGGTTTTTCTCTTTCTTTAATCTTTCCAACTTTGATTCAATGAACTTAGATGTTGCTAGGTGGCATAACTTGGCTAATTCACTTGGATTTGGAGTACATGTTAATATCCTAAGTGGTGAGTCACAAGATTTGGAAAATCTCTTAACTTACAAATTAAGTAAAGGATATTTTAGTAATTTTGCATCAAAAGGGTATTTTGGTAATTTCCCACATAACTTTAAGGGTAGTTTGGTTAATTGACATGTTTCCCTTTAATCTTAACCCTTAGGGTTTGATAATCACCATTAGGGTTTTTTAATTAGGGTTTAGGATTCCTGAATAGGAAATTAGGGTTTTCAAAAATATAATTAGGGTTCCTAACTGATCGTTAGGGTTTTCTAACTACAAATTAGGGTTTTTAATCTAACATTTAAGTTTACTAAGGTTATTCCTTATCTGATCAACATTTGATCATTAATCCTATACAACACAAACATATAATCATAGATACAATTATAATAACTCTATGAATACTCGAACCCTATCCGTTATTAGGGTTAGGGCTTTCATCTACTGATCAACATAAACTTACTCATATTACTTAGTCAAATATATAGTTTGATTATCTTACTACGCTCATGTCACAGATACTCCACATAATACTTAAAAAAATAAATATATAAAAAATTTATTCGTAAAAATTGAATTGATCAAAAATTCAAGGTCCTCACAGTTATAATATACGTCTTTTTATTCATTCACTATGTCAAGCCTAGAGAGAAAACTCAGAGAGAAAAGAGAAGGAATTGAGAGAAAAATTGACATTAAGAAAGAAGTTTGTAGAATCAAGAAGGAAGTTCCTATCATCATTGTGTATCTAAAAAGAGAAATCAAGGGTAATCCCTTAATCTCAACTTTTAATTTATGTTCTAAAAAGATTTTTCATGAAAATCAATTTTTAACTCACTGTAATTGAATTTTATGGTCAATTGTTGAATATATGATGTTATATATGTTTATAACATGTTATATATATGATTTATATATGTTTTAAAGTAATCAAATCCATGTAATTGTGTTTAATTGGAGTTTTATAGTTTATAGAGAAAATATGTATGAATATGGCTTAAAAGTATGAAAATTTATGTTTAAATTGCATATTAATCGGTTAATTGAAGAATGATTATGTTTATACATGTAAAATCGAAAGGAATGAAACTTGTATGGATTGATTTAGTTGAAAAACGAGTTCGTAGTAGTTGATTTCGTTAAGAATGTCAAAATTGGAGTTTTCACAAAAATATCAAAATTATGGCTTTAAATATTGTTGTTTATGTGACTTAAGTTGTTAAAAGCATTCTAAGAATGTTACAAAGTGTTTCTATTAAGTTTATACTTTATGGGTAATATTGAATTCGTTGTTTGAATGGAGTTTTGGCCTAATTTGGCCCTGTTCTGTGTTCTTTAAGAACTACAAAAACAGAAACTGCATTGCAGCGCTGCTTAGCAGGCTTGTCTACGCGCTATAGCGCCAGTCTCCAGTGTAAATGGTGCGTTGCAGCATAGAGACAGAGCTACAGCGCCTGGCCATAGGCTTAACAACAGAGCTACAACGCCTGACCATAGGCTTAACAGCAGAGCTGCAGCGCCGGTTCCTGAGCAATGGGGAGCGCTACAACGCCACTTTGCAGAACTGCCCAGAAAGTTCTATTTATGTGTTCAAGTCCAGAGGATCTAATTTAAACTCAATCTAGTGAACATGAAAATGAATTAAACATGTAATGTTGTAAGTCCCCAACTTTTTATGAATAAAGATTTAATTTTCTCTAATTATTATTTTGAATAATAAGGTGTTGATTTGATACAATGCTTTAGTTATGGGTGATATGTGCAAATTTTGCAAAGTAACCAAGTTGTCATATAATATTTGTAACGCCCCCAAAATAGGTATATATCACCCATTCTGAGTCGCCAAATACATGGTACATAATATACATACAAACTTAAATATACAACATGAGCTGTGAGTTTCAATATAAATATTTTCGTCTAGACAGTATTAAAACTCAAAATAAGTCCTCAATACATTTATTATCACACTATTTCATAGAATAGTTACTAATCAAACATCTGGACCGCCACTCCATTCTCCGACTAGTCCCAGCTATATTCTCATTTCCTGAAGAGAACAATGAAAACAAAGGGTGATCGAGCTCAACTAGCCCAGTAAGAAATATTATGACTAAGATAATACAGAATAAATTATCGTTAGCCATCAACAGTGTTAAACTGATAAAATATAATAAACATCAAGTTTAACTACAGTGGAACAAGCAATCCATTAGAAGAGTCATATAGAACATGAAATCTAATATCTTTTATGATTTAAAAAATTTATCAACAGTTTTATCGTTGAGACTCAGCTTAATAAATAATCCATATCATCCCTGCACTACGACCAAGGATATTCATTAGTATCACGACCACAAATTATCCATGCACTACGGGCTAAGGATATTTGTGTTTTCATCAATGGTCATGATCATGCCAACAACTATCCATCAATGCACTACGGGCCAATGAGGACTTTTACCACATCTTTTGTAACATTACAGTCATGATTATACCGAATAATTCTTGGTCATAATCATACCAAGTCCATCTATGCACTACGGCCAAAGATGACTTTCATAACAATATAAGCATGAGGATGATGACAATGATATAAGAATTCAATTAAAAGAAAGCAAATGATAAATTTTTAAAGATTTATAATTTAATTAATCCAGAATTCAACAATGTCCAAATTGTCAACATGATACTACTTTGTGGAGTAAAATTCAAGAATAATATTGTATCAAAATTGATTTGGACCGAAAAGAAATTAATTTTTATCATGAATAGTACCCCAGGTGAATATTAACTGAGTGAATAGTATCCCGTGAATAGTAACTTCTGGAATAGTAACCCCGTGAATAGTACGCCGGCATGAAAAAGTCAAAATTTATCAAGAATGCTCAGAATAATATTTCTATGAAAAGATACTGGATGAAGCGCAAATATCAAGGATATTCTACTAATTTCACGGAGTTTAGAAGCCAAAACTTTAACAAAACGAGTATATAATTTGAAATCTGAAACGAAATAATATTACATACATACTACAGAGTATGAAAGAAACAATTATTTCAAGCGAATATTGAACAAAAATGACATCCCTTACCTTGAAAAGAAGAGTATTCCAACTGGTATAGCGGGGATATTTTTGAAGAAAACTTTTTACTATTTTCTACGCTCAAAGCTTTTTAAAACTCAAAAAAAATACGCTCAATATTATAAAAGAAGAATTCTCTGATTCTGGTGTGATTTTTAATTCTAACTAAACATTCTATTTATAAGAGAATGGAAAGGATACTATTTGAAAAATTTAATCACAGACCAACAGTAATCTCGTACGATTTCAATTCACGGGTGCCTAAAAAAAACTGATTTTTCATTTGTTATTATGCATTTACTATGCAGACACTATGCAAAATACTATGCATAATAAAATATAATATATTCTATTTTTCATAAAAAAAACAAAACTAATAAAACAAAACATTGTTATCATCAGAAATCACCCGTGAATTCTTCCCCCAAAATTTTCATTTTCTTCATGTGGGCCCCACCTTAAGTCATTATCACATGTGGGCTCCACCTCTTATAATGAATAACTTTCTACTGATTACTTTAAAAAAATGGATAAATGGGGGTCCAACAAATACTTCATAAAAATCTTCCCAATATTTTTAACAATATTTATTCATCATTATTATTATTATTCGCAATATTTAACAACCAGATCATTTTCAAGAAAGAGGGGGCTTTCCAATAAGGATTTCTCCCTATTACGCGTAAGTAGGTGACCAAACCTCTCCTCGACAGAACTTTCTAGACATCGTCAATATTGTAAATAATAATATGAATAACTGTATCGTCTCAATTATTGATTTAATAATATATAAAGTATTGATAATAATTGAATCAAATAACGTGAGATACTATGCAACAATTACTATAGCAATAATTAAATAAAACTGAGTGACTTCTCACATAAACATCAATAATCAATACCGTGTGCTACTACAATAATTCTATTATGGGGGTCCACCAATGATTGTGCCGTCATACGAATATTTCCTGTTAAAACGAATATTCTCCGACCAATCGAATATAATATAACAACTTGCATACTTTACAAAATTTATAAATATTACCCAAAACTATAGCATTATGTCAAATTCACTCCTTAATATTCAAAAATGATATTTATAGAAAATTCATCTTTATTCATAAAAGTTGGGGTCTTACAACCTCCCATTCTTATGAAATTTCGCCCTCAAAATTAGGGTACATACCTGGTACGACGAAGAGGTGAGGATACCTTGATTTTATTTCGGATTCTAACTCCCAGGTCATTTCCTCAACATCGTGGTTTCTCCATAAAACTTTGACTTGAGGTATAACCTTGGAGCGTAGAATATGTTCCTTCTTATCCAAGATTTTAACAGGAACCTCTTCATACGTTAAATCTTCCGCTATTTCGTCCGGTTCTAACTCAATAATGTGGTTCGGGTCTTCCACATATTTACGTAACATGGATGTGTGAAAAATGTTATGAACACGAGATATACTTGGCGGTATCGTGAGTCTATAAGCCATAGTTCCTACTCGGTCAAGTATTTCAAATGGGCCAATGAATCGAGGATTGAGCTTTCCTCTCTTTTCAAATCTCGTAACTCTTTTCCATGGTGCCACACGTAACAACACATGCTCTCCAACATTGAATTTCACGTCTTTTCGATGAAGATCAACATAACTCTTTTGTCGATCTTGTGAGGTCTTTATACGTTGCTGGTCCTAACAACGTTGCTTCTCCCACCTTGTCCTAGCATACTGGAGAATGAAACTTGCGTCCATACAACGCCTCGAATAGAGCCATACTGATACTTTCTTGATAACTGTTGTTGTAAGAAAACTCCACCAATGGTAAGAAATTATCCCAACTTCCTTTGAAGTCAAGGACACAGAGTCTTAATAGATCCTCAAGAGTTTGAATAGTTCTCTCCGACTGCCCGTTCGTCTGAGTGTGATATACTGAACTAAATTGTAAATTCGTGCCCATAGCTTTTTGCAAACTAATCCAAAATCTTGAAGTTAATCTTGGCTCTCGATCAGAAACTATGGATACTGGCATACCATGCAATCTTATAATCTCGTTTATGTACACACGAGCAAGACGTTCAAGTGTATAAGTTTCTCGTATAGGTAAAAAATGAGCAGACTTGGTCAATCTATCAACAATGACCCAAATTGGATCTATGCCTTGAGAGACCTTGGGAAGACCAGTAATGAAATCCATGATAATGTGCTCCCACTTCCATTTTGGAATTTTAAGTGGTTGCAATGGACCTTTTGGCACTTGATGCTCCGCCTTGACACGTTGACAAGTTAAACACATTGAGATAAACTCCGCGATCTCTCTCTTCATATTGCTCCACTAAAATGTATATCGAAGATCATGATACATTTTGGTACACCCAGGATGGATTGTAAATAGTGTGTTGTGCGCCTCCATCATGATTTTATACTTTAAGTCAGAATCATTAGGAACACAAAGTTTAGAGTTGACTCGTTCTATTCCTTCTTCATCGATTCTTGCTTCCGGGATAGCACCTTCTTACACTTTCTTTCTAATACGCATCAGCTCTAGGTCTTTAACTTGAGCAACTTTAACTTTATCGATTAAAGTTAGTTCTACTTGTATGTTTGCTATTATCACGTGGGTCCCTGGAGTCTTTAACTCTATCTCCATCCTTTGCAAGTCATACAAAATGGGCCTTTGCGTTGACAATAACACACTCGTACCTGTATATGACCTTCTACTCAATGCGTCAGCTACTACGCTCGCTTTTTCAGGGTGGTATTAAATGGTATGATCATAATCTTTCAACAGTTCGAGCCAACATCGTTGTCGCATGTTGAGTTCCTTTTGAGTGAAGAAATATTTGAGGCTTTTATGATCCGTATAGATCTCCACTTTCTCCCCATACAAGTAATGCCTCCAAATTTTAAACTCGAAGGCAACAGCTACCAACTCTAGATCATGAGTAGGATAATTCCTCTTATATTCTTTGAGTTGTCGAGAGGCATAGGCTATGACTTTCCCATGTTGCAGGAGAACACATCCTAACCCTTTGCCCGAAGCATCACTATAGATGATAAATCCCTCCGAACCAGATGGTATTGTCAGAACAGGTGCTGAAATGAGTCTCCTCTTGAGTTCTTGAAAACTCTCCTCACATTCCTCGCTCCAACCGAATTTTGTATCTTTTCGAGTCAACTGAGTTAATGGAGTAGCGATTCGAGAAAACCCTTCTACGAATCTCCGATAATAACCAGCTAAGACGAGAAAGCTACGTACTTCGTTCACTGATTTAGGTTTCTCCTAGCTTTGTATTGCTTCAACCTTTGCCGGGTCAACAGATATTCCATGACTTGATATTACGTGCCCAAGGAATGCTACTTCCTCAAGCCAGAACTCACATTTCTTCAACTTGGCATAAATCTTGTTTTTATGATGCTTTTGGAGTATCAGCCTCAAGTGTTACTCATGATCTTCACGGCTTTTGGAATATATAAGAATGTCATCAATAAAGACAACCACAAAATGATTCAAATATTCCTAGAATACTCGGTTCATCATATCCATGAAGGTAGCAGGAGCATTAGTCAATCTAAAGGATATGACTAGGAATTCGTAATGCCCGTACCTAGTTCTGAAAGCAGTCTTTGGAATGTCATCGATTTTAATCTTTAACTGATGATATCCGGAACGAAGATCGATCTTTGAAAAGAATTTGGCGCCTTGCAACTGGTCAAACAAGTCATCAATGCGTGGCAACGGGTACCTATTTTGATGGTGACATGGTTCAATTCCCGATAATCAATACAAGGTCTCATACTTCCATCTTTCTTTTTCACGAATAGAACAGGTGCACCCCAAGGAGACGTTCTAGGACGAATAAAACCGATGTCTAACAATTTCTGCAGTTGGGTCTTTAACTCCTGAAGTTCAATAGGAGCCATTCGATATGGGGCTTTGGAAATGGGTTTTGTATCGAGTTCAAGGTCGATACAAAATTTAACTTCACGCTCTGGGGGTAGGCCAGGAAGTTCTTCAGGGAATACGTTAGGAAATTTATTAACAATAGAAATATCATTCAAAACTGACGTATTTTTGTTTAAATCCATGACATGAGCTAAGAAAGCTTGACATCCGTTTTTCAATAAACGAATAGCTTTATGGCTTGAGATGACAGTGATTGATTTTAATGGTTTGGTTGCTTAAATTCGCATAATAGGTTGGTTAGGAATATGAAAGCTAACAACCTTATGAAAATAATCAATTTTTGCATGATGAGTAGTTAACCAATCAATCCCTAGAATTACGTCAAATGCAAGTATTTTCAATGAAATAAGATTGACAGGTAATGTGAGGGTACCGATTTGAACCAAACAAGACTTATAAATAGTGGATGTAATGAAGGTTTCCCCCAACAGAGTTTCAACAGATAAGTCAAAGTCTAATTTCTCCAGAGTCAAATTTAAACGTTGAGCGCAAGTAGGAGAAATAAAAGAATGGGTAGAACCGGTATCAAATAAGGTATATACTTCGCTAGAGTTTATGATAAGCTTATCTGTGATGACCTCGTTCGGGTTCCTCGCTTTCTGGGAGGTCACAACAAACACTCTCCCTTGAACTACTAGTTTTGACTTTTCTGGGACGAACTTTGGTGCCTCCATCCTAGCTAGACTTGTCTTCACTGTACGATAAAATCGCGCTAGGTGACCCTCTCTTCCATAATTGTAACACGCTTTGGACTGCATCGCGCAGTTTGAACTGATGTGTCCCACCCCTCCACATTTAAAGCATACGATAGGTGGTCGTTCTCCTTCCTTAACAACGGGTGCTGATGCTGATGTCTTTCCCTCATTGTTGAATCTCCTCTTCTTGAAATGTCCACTTTTATTATCTTGGCCATGATTACCACCTATGTGGTTACCATTTCTATCATGTTGATTCCCTCCACGTTTGTTGTCACCGCTTCGATGACTGCTACCACTGATATTATCGACTTGTCGGCTGCTCTCTCTTAGTTGGGTTGACTCATTATCGCGCTCCAATAACTGAGCCCTATTTAAAACATTTGAATACAAACATAGTTTGTAAGAGATAAGATATTGACGTATCTCTGGTTTCAAATCTCTTATAACATCCGCCTCATTCTCTCCTCATTATCAACTAAGTGGGACGTAAACAGGGACAACTCGGCAAACTTGGCTTCGTACTGCGCCATGGTCATGTTATTTTGCTCCAACTTGATGAACTCCACCTCCTTCATATGACGAATACTTTCGGGAAAGTACTTATCGTTGAAAAGCTCTTGGAACTTCTCCCAAGACATCTTTAGTGCTGCAGGCTGGGTATATTTTACAGATTCCCACCAATAATATGCCTCTCCTCGCAACATGAAGGTGGCAAAGGGAATCTTTTGCTTCTCGGAGCATCCCACGACTTCGAATATCTTGGTGATTTACTTTATCCACGTCTCCGCCTTAAGTGGTTCTGGCTTTCCCCAAAACTCCGATGGTCCCAGTTCCTTGAATTACTTAGCGGTGACCATCTGTGAGTTACCAGTGTTTCCACCTGCATTTTGAACAGGAGCCGCTCTCGCCTGATGTTGCATGTGACGCCCCCAAAATTAGGTATACATCACCCATCTTGGGTCGTCAGATACATGGTACAGAATACAAATACAACTTACTAATACAACTGTCGTGTATAATATACGACAAAACATAACTGTGAGTTTGAATACAAATATTGTCTACTAGAGAGTATCCATACTCAAAAGGAGTCCTTATTACAATTATTACCACACTATTTCACAGAATAGTGAGGACTACTAATGCTATCCTCTGGACCATCACTTCGTTCCCTGACTCGTCCCACCTATATTCTCATTTCTTGAAGAGAACAGTGAAAGAAAGGGTGAGCTCAACTAGCCCAGTAAGAAATATTACGACTAAGATAATGCAGAATAAATTATCATTATCCTTCAACAGTGACTGATAAATATAACGAACATCAAGTTTAACTGCAGCGGAACAAGCAATCCATTAAAAGAGTCAAGTAGAAAATAAAATCTACTATCTTCTATGATTTAAAAGGTTTTTCAACACTGTTATCGCTGGGACTCAACTTAATAAAATAATCCACATCATCGAATCACCCCTGCACTACGGCCAAGGATATTCTTGTATTCATTAATGGTCATGATCATGCCAACAACTGTCCACCAATGCACTACGGGTCAATGAGGACTTTTACCACATCATTTGTAACATTACGGTCATGATTATACCGAATAATCCCTGGTCATAATCATACCAAGTCTATCTATGCACTACAGGACACAGATGACTTTCAATATTTTATAAACATGAGGATGATGACAATGATATAAGAGTTCAATAAAACAAGTTCAAGAATTAATTTATCCAAGAATTAACAACGTCCAAATTGTAAACATGATACTGCTTTGTGGAGTAAAATTCAAGAATGCTTAGAAGAATATTTTCATGAAAAGATACTGGATGAACCGCAATTATCAAGGATATTCCACTAATTTCATGGAGTATAGAAGTCAAAACTTAACCAACTGAGTATAATAAAGAATGGAATAACAAAAGAAATCACCATGCATGCGATAGACCGCACAGACAGGTTATTCCAACAGAATAATAAATAATGGAACCAGGTCCGGCGTAAACCGCATAGACAGGATATTCCAACAGAATAATAATAAAGACGGAACCAGGTCCGGTGTAAAACACACAGACAGGATGTTCCAACAGAATAATAATAAAGACGGAACCAGGTCCGGTGTAAAACACACAGACAGGATGTTCCAACAGAATAATAATAAAAACGGAACCAGGTCCGGTGTAAAACACACAGACATAATGTTCCAACAGAATAATAGAAGAATGTCACCAAGTATAGGGTAGACCGCGTATACAGGTTATTCCAACAGAATAATAAGAAATGGAATAACAACAGTTCTCTTCATGAATAAGAAAGAATAACACTCCTTACGGGTACAATAAATAATATCCCTTACCGTAAAAGAAACTGAATATAAGAGTAGGGAAGAAGCAGAATACTTTTCTATAGCTTCTTTATAATTTCTCTCTCTGGAGTTTCAGTGAATTCATAAAAAAATAATGAAGGAATGAGCTTCTATTTATAGAAGAATAGAAGAGGTACTATTAAGAAAAATAATTCACGGATTAACAGTAGGAAACTCACTGATTGCTCATCAGACGCTTAATTCTCAAATGTTAACATAAAAGTCAAAGAAAAAAAATAAAATCTATAATAATTATATATATATAAACACATGCCTTTGAAAAAAAATCATACTCCACCCGACAACATCAATCCCACCCAATTTTGACAACTTAACCACTTTACTTATATATATTATATATATAAATACATACCTTATATATATATATATATATATATATATATATATATATATATATATATATATATATATATATAACTCTAATATATATATATAAGTAATAAAACAAAACT
The DNA here is from genome assembly GCA_016801055.1 of Panax notoginseng. Lineage (NCBI taxonomy): Eukaryota > Viridiplantae > Streptophyta > Magnoliopsida > Apiales > Araliaceae > Panax > Panax notoginseng. Next base: position 54,286,881 of record CM029023.1, on the reverse strand, counting down.
GAGATGACTTCCCACGTAAGCATTAATAATCAATATCGTGTGCTACTATGCAACCACGCGTATTACTGTACTTTTACTACCGAGTAGTTCAACAGTATCAACGGTAAAACTTCTGCCGTTATATTGATAAAATATTTTTGTCGTTTTCTCCATTCGACAATAATTCCGTTGTGGGGTCCACCAATGATTGTGCCATTGTATGAATATTCCCTGTTAAAATGAATATTCCCCGACCAATCGAGTATTATATAACAACTTGCGTACTTTGCAAAATTTATAAATATTACCCACAACTATAACATTATATCAAATTAACTCCATAATATTCAAAAATAATATTTATAGAAAATTCATCTTTATTCAAAAAGTTGGGGTTTTACATTGCATGAATTGCATAAAGCCTCTGAACATCCCATCGTTCATCATTTGGTCGGTGTTGTTGTTCACCTGAGGATTGTTGCCTTCCTGCACATTATCCTGGTTATTAATTTGTGGTGACTCAACGGTCTCCTATGCTCTATTGCTATTCTCAACATTCTCGGATGTCATTTTCAAATACTGCCACAAAATAATGGTTAATTGACACACCACATAATATCCTAATTATGACCGACCGATTAAATAACAATTAAACGTAGGTAGGTCATACTAGCGAAGGAATTATCCGTCTCTCCCCCTAGTTCTAGTCTCACGTCTTAGCCAGGGATCAATCCCTAAGCTTTGATACCAACTGTGACGCCCCCAAAATAGGTATATATCACCCATTCTGAGTCACCAAATACATGGTACAAAATAAAAATACAAACTTAAATATACAACATGAGCTGTGAGTTTTAATACAAATATTGTCGTCTAGACAGTATTAAAACTCAAAATAAGTCCTCAATACATTTATTATCACACTATTTCACAGAATATTGAGGACTACTAATCAAACATCTAGACCGTCACTCCGTTCCCCGACTAGTCCCAACTATATTCTTATTTCCTAAAGAGAATAATAAAAGCAAAGGGTGAACTCAACTAGCCCAGTAAGAAATATTATGACTAAGATAATGCAGAATAAATTATTGTTAGCCTTCAACAGTGTTAAACTGATAAAATATAATAAACATCAAGTTTAACTACAGCGGAACAAGCAATCCATTAGAAGAGTCATGTAGAACATGAAATCTACTATCTTCTACGATTTAAAAAGTTTATCAATAGTTTTATCGCTGAGACTGAACTTAATAAATAATCCACATCATCCCTGCACTACGGCCAAGGATATTCATTAGTATCACGACCATAAATTATCCATGCACTACGGGCCAAGGATATTCGTGTTTTCATCAATGGTCATGATCATGCCAACAACTGTCCATCAAAGAACTACGGGCCAATGAAGACTTTTACCACATCTTTTGTAATATTACGGTCATGATTATACCAAATAATCTCTGGTCATAATCATACCAAGTCCATCTATGCACTACGGCCAAAGATGACTTTCATAACAATATAAGCATGAGGATGATGACAATGATATAAGAATTCAATTAAAAGAAAGCAAATGATAAATTTTTAAAGATTTATAGTTTAATTTATCCAGAATTCAACGATGTCCAAATTGTCAACATGATACTGCTTTGTGAAGTAAAATTCAAGAATAATATTGTATCAAAAATGATTTGGACAGAAAAGAAATCAATTTTTGTCATGAATAGTACCTCAGATGAATACTAACTGAGTGAATAGTATCCCGTGAATAGTAACTTCGGGAATAGTAACCCCGTGAATAGTACCGCAGCATGAAAAAGTTAAAACTTATCAAGAATGCTCAGAATAATATTTTCATGAAAAGATATTGGATGAAGCGCAAATATCAAGGATATTCTACTAATTTCACGGAGTTTAGAAGCCAAAAGTTTAACAAAACGAGTATAGAATTTGAAATCTGAAACGAAATAATATTACTTACATACTACAGAGTATGGAAGAAAATATTATTTCAAGTGAATATTGAACAAAAATAACATCACTTACCTTGAAAAGAAGAGTATTCCAACTGGTATAGCGGGGATATTCTTGAAGAAAACTTTTACTATTTTCTACACTCAAAGCTTTCTAAAACTCGAAAGAAATACGCTCAATATTATAGAAGAAGAATTCTCTGATTCTGGTGTGATTTTCAAATCTAACTAAGCATCCTATTTATAGGAGAATAGAAAGGATACTATTTGAAAAATTTAATCACGGACCAACAGTAATCTCGTACGATTTCAATTCACGGGTGCCTAAAAAAAACTTATTTTTCATTTGTTACTATGCATTTACTATGCAGACACTATGCAAATACTATGCATAATAAAATATAATATATTCTATTTTTCATAAAAAAATAAAACTAATAAAACAAAACATCGTTATCATCAGAAATCACCCGTGAATTCTTCCCCCAAAATTTTCATTTTCTTCATGTGGGCCCCACCTTAGGTCATTATCACATGTGGGCTCCACCTCTTATAATGAATAACTTTCTATCGATTATTTTGAAAAAAATGGGTAAATGGTGATCTAACAAATACTTCATAAAAATCTCTCCAATATTTTTAACAACATTTATTCATTATTATTATTATTATTATTCGCAATATTTAACAACCAGATCATTCCCAGGAAAGAGAGGGTTTTTCAATAAGGATTTCTCCCTATTGGCGCACAATTAGGTGACCAAACCTCTCCTCGACAGAACTTTCTAGACATCGTCAATATTACAAATAATGATATGAATAACTGTATCGTCTCAAATATTGATTTTATAATATATAACATATCGATAATAATTGAATCAAATAACGTGAGATACTATACAGCAATTACTGTAGTAATAATTGAATAAAATTAAGTGACTTCTCACGTAAATATCAATAATTAATACCGTGTGTTACTATGCAACCACGCGTATTACTTACTTTTAACACTGGGTATTTCAACAGTTAACGGTAAAACTTCTACCGATATTTTCATAAAAATATTTTTATCATTTTCTCAATCCGATAATAATTCCGTTGTGGGGGTCCACCAATGATTATGTCGTCGTACGAATATTCTCTGTTAAAACGAATATTTCCCGACCAATCGAATATAATATAACAACTTGCGTACTTTGCAAAATTTATAAATATTACCCAAAACTATAACATTATGTCAATTTTACTCCTAAATATTCAAAAATGATATTTATAAAAAATTCATCTTTATTCATAAAAGTTGGGGTCTTACAATATTCGTTTGGTAATGGAATATTCTTTTTGTCGGAGAATATCCGTATGACGGCGCAGTCATTGGTGGACCACATAACGGAATAACTGTCAGATATAGAAAGCGACAGAAATAATATTTTTATAAAAAAATAACGCAAAACTTTTACCGTTAACTGTTAAAATATCCAATGATAAAAGTACAGTAATTATGTTATGATTCATTCTATTCGAATTACTGTATAAATTTTTACATCTCGATTTGAATTCCTCTATGCATCACATAGTATAACTTTACAACTCAACATGTATTACACATCGTAAACTACTATCATGCACATCTCCTAGAACCTAAACATGGTTCAAGAGCATATATTTTAAATAAATAGATCAATCTCCTTCGATACTATTGAACTCTATCAATCAAGTAGCATGTAATCTTTACCGTGAGTCCTTAACTTGCAAAAGTGGTTATTTGAAAGGGTGAGCTCGACATCCCATCAATTCTAACAGTTTTCATGTATCACATAACATATAATAACATACTCAGTTCATGCATTCATAATCAATTAATATTTACTACGCATGTTACTTCTCACATAACAGGCATAGAGATTTACTTCACAAGAATATCATCAAAGATCAATTTTCAAATTTCATACATATCTCATATGCATTTCATATATATGCATCAACATTCTCATAGCATAATATAGCTCAACTAACAGTTATCGAATTCATATATCAAATAGGAATTGAAAGACTTACCTTGATCGTTATTTACCAATAACAGTTTAACAACTTACAGCTATCAGCACTTCGCGTGCCCTACACAATTATATACTCATGCACATCAACTATTAGCAATGCAAAGTGGTTGTAATATAAACTTTACTCTACATCCCATAACCCTTTGTGACACCCCCAAATCTGGGTACTTCATTCCCCTAAGACTTGGAGTTCACTTTCCATACATTCATACTATCTACTCAAATATGATAACATTTAAACCATAAATCCTCCCATTAAAGGGTTACATCATTAAATCAAAAAGTCTCCCAAGTTATCTAACCTTTAACATAAATCAACTGCGAAAATAAAAATAGTTACATCACATCATTTAAATAAAATCTATTAACATAAAAGCCAATAAATTACAAGTCTTCATCACTTGTACAATTCCTTTTTTTGTAGTAGGTTCATCGACCTTCTCAACCTTAGCTGCAATAATTATATTTATGCAAGAATGAGCAAAACAAATGCTCACTAGATATAGCAAAGAACAACAAGAGAATAATAACTGCCGATGAATAGGCTCATCAAAACTAAATAGTACTCTATCAATGATTTCCGAAAACTGGAATCAAAATATGAAATATATCTGAGGGTCATAAGACAACGAACTATGTCCACGGTTACAAGTAACCTTTCAACTTTAACCTAAACAGTTATACTGTAGGGACTTCACGTACTTAGGGGGATCAGCCCTTCGTACCATGTATTGTGCACAAACATCTAAACGCATCGCGTACCCCTAAAATAGGGTTGTTCTTCTCAGTTTTAGAGTACAAGTCTGCACCAAAGAAAGTTTGGTTTGGATAAACTTCAAGGGTAATTTAGAGTTTCACGATCATCAACTAAAGGATTAGTTGAATCAACAAAGTTTGATAACACTACGGTTGATCAATAACAACATAATATAGAACAATTGAGAATCATAGGTGAACCAACTATATATTATACTCATGCTTGGAAATAACAAGAAAGCATAAGTATTGAATAAAATGATAAGCCTTTGCTTAAACATTAATAAGCTAGGGCTAAGATCTTGTCAAATTAAAAATTGAATTACTGAACATACATTAACTGATAGCAAGGTGAAAATAAAAACTTGCTCAACATGATAATAACTTGTGCAAAGTAATTTAAAATAAGACATCTCAATATTAGAGACTAGAGTTCAAGAAGTTGCATTCATTATAAAGGAATGAAACTTAAGAAACTTGCTTAACTATACACAAGTTAGAGTAAATCAACAATAATTAGAATTCAAAACATGCTCGAATAAAGGTAGGGTTATAGCTTGCTCAAATAAAGTGTATGAATAAAGAACTTGCTCAATCAAAGTTTGAGAGTAAGAAACTTGCCTCGTACGTAAGCTACATAATTATTACAAACATTCGCCAAATACCCTACATATATCATTAAAATCACAATACCAATTAGTTATACTAAAAGTAACTTCATGGGTTTACTTCTCACTCTAGTCAAGCTTATAATCTCTAGCTTAAGACTTGATTATCCTACTCATTCACATACCATGGATCTGAACTCCTAATTATATAACAGTACTCGATATAGTGATTGCATAACAACACTAATCCCCATGACATCACATACGAACTTTCACAACATACTAATTCATAATCTTTTAGTTCCAACATTATAATTATTATATGTTATTACGTCTTATAGCATGCATTAAGTCCTTTTATAATCACTAAAATATGTTAAGTTAACATTTTCCAGACTATACTGTTAACAGTTCTTCACTAGGTCTGACTGACTACTGACGTGACCGCGCCATGGTTACCTTAGAGTCCAGCCGACCCGCGCCGAGAGGCAGCGCGCCCGTGCTCGACTCTAGTACCAGTTTTGTAGAACACAAGTTTCGACTCTATTCTAAGCCAACTATCACGAATTTCATCCACAAAACAGTAAATTAAGCATACCCAATTGACATAGGACTCATACAAACATGATTCCTCACATATATACTAACTTAGAACAATTAAACAACAACTACAACTAATTTAAATCCTTTAAATTCCATGTTTTATACAAAAACACCATTTTTGACATCCTTTACAAAAATCATCACTATGATCACTATTCTTGTCCAAATTAACTCATTCAAGCTACGTTCTCTTCGTTTCTTAATGAACTAACATATTCAAGGCTCAATTTACAGATTGATTTACAAATTAACTGCCAAATTTGGTACTTTCACAGACCATATATAAAAACATGCACTGCAAATACTTTTCTTCCTTTTTAAACGTAATTAGCATACTAATTCTTATATAACTACTAGTTCTAATCACCACAAACACATACAATCATAAGTAATCAGTTGCATAGCAAAAATTTCAAAAATTGAATTCACAGAACTTAGGAATTATGCCATAAAACATAGGATAATACGTATACTTAAGCCAAAACTCTTTTTACGTATCATAGGATAATGCCAACTCTTAGTTAAGTGTAAAACAAATAACTGATAGCCATAATATGTATACTTAATATAACAGTTACAAAAATGTAAACGTATATCAGTTATATAATATATAAAATATATTATTTGATTTATTTTAATTAAAATTAAAATTCAAAATTCAAAAGCCATAAGGCTATGTTTGACAAAAACTCTTTAAAATAAAGACTTAATATTTTAAGTTTTATTTGGGTAAATCCATTTAAAACTACTTTAATTTATTATATAAACAATTTAGTTTATAATTTATAATCACATATTATTTATTTGGATTTTCATATCCAATAAACACACTAAATAAATTTTTCACTTAATTCAAATATCACAAAATTATAATCTCATTATAATTTTATTTAATAAATTAACATACCATTTTAAAATATTAAATTAAAACAGCAATATAGCATTTCATGTTATCTTTAACAACTCTCTAACTATGAAATTAAATTAGAGTATTATCTAATAAATTTATTTCACTAATATCCACAAACAATCAACTACATCAATATAATATTTATTTAATTTAATAAATATTTTAAATTACAAATAAAATCTTAGATTGTTACACCCCTCCTATTAGTCAATACACAATGTTCAATTTGATTGTGTTAACTTTTGACTTATATCTCACTATATTTCTTCTTAGGTCATACCCGAAGTACATTCAAGTTTTTAAATCTTGCTAAGACTCCTTATTGACTTTATATTAACCATATTCAATATCTTATAAAGTTCATTTCATTTAAATTGAAACACTCTTTAAGTTCATTAACACTTGTCACGTCATTTCGACGTTCATTCGTCATACGCCCAATTTATCTCTCATGTGTATGCTTATACAACTTATCTAATACACCATTTATCAATGTTAAGCATCATTATACTTACTAATATTCACGTTTTATAACTTAAAATAATATCTTTTATCTTCAGAAGCACTACACTTGCATATGTGCATGCCCGACGCCTTCCGATTGACTTCCAATACACATCAGTCCTAAAGATAACTATTTTGACCGCTTTTAAGGACCTCAAATTGAAAAAATTAAAGAACAAAAGTTATAGTTCTATTCGTCCTCGTTTTGGATCATCTTGAATCGCCTCAATCGGAGTCCGTATGAAAAGGTTATGGCCGTTTTACCAAATTAGGACAACACAATCACAACTGGCACACTATGGGTGAGGCCGCGTCCATTTTCTTCATAATCCCAGCGCGCCTATGCCATTTGGCAGCACCTAGCTACGCGGCCGCACTCCTGGGCAGTGCGCCCGCACTTGGCTTTTCCCAGATTACAGTTTTCTCAATGTTTTTACTTCAAATCCTCATAACTTCTTCATTTTAAGTCAGAATTAGTTGGTTTTCGATTCGTTGAACTCGTTAAACTCTTAGCTACTCATCTACAGAATAATTATAGCACTTCAAAAACATTAACAAATCATCTTAAGGGTTCCAATTCAGTGTTCATGCTATATTTTCATGTTTTAAACATATTTAGCGAATTCATTCACTACGAATTCGTTTATCAACCAAATTGATTTATTTAACTTGCGTTCTTTTCGTTTCTTAGAGGGCTAACATAATCCATCATAAATGTTACCATTTATAGAGTGACTTTGCCACTGATTTTGACTCCAAATCAAACTAAAGCAATATATTACTACCAAACCCAAACCCAAACCCAAACCCATTTCTTTAACATATTTTCATTAATTCAATTGCTCAAAAATTGATTGTATAATCTATAAAACAGATTAATCATACTCAAGAGTTCAAACATACAATCTACACACAATTCATCTACCCAATCTCTAACCATAGAGAAAGTATTTTGAGAGAATATAACTAGAACTTAGAATTGGTTTAAGAATTATACCTCTGTGAAGTTGAATTCTAAACTTGTTGTCAATTCTAGATTGCTTCTCCAATGTTGCAGCACTTACACTCTACTTTTGAACTCAATAGAAATTTTCAGCAATTCATCTGATGAAGAGGAGCTCCCATTTATAAGGAAGCTTTTGTCCAATCAATGGCTTTGTCTAGGGAATTAACCCAGCAGAAAGAAGAATGAGATAATAGACAATAAGAATTTCGTATAATAGTTTCCCAAACACTATTGAGACCATTCCCCCTTTCATCATTGTAATCCTATTAAGTTTGAGAGTTGAAGAGGTAGGCTAGGCCAATGGCCTATTCACGTGATGAAGGAGATGAGACTCACAAAATGGGATAACCAATTTGGTTTCTCAGCACTAGCAAAAATGGGTATTTAAGACATCTATAATTACTTTCTTTTGGACTTACAAGCTTACATTTAATAACTTAATATTATTACTATATGTTAAATTAGGGGTACATATACTCATAATCATACAATCCATGTACATTTAGGTTAGTCCCAAAAATATTTTAATTGGGCTTAATATAATTCAATCATGTACTCTCAACCCATTATTCCCTATCACACATAAACATCACAATGATTAATTAATATCAATAATTTATTCTCTTACCATTAATTTTTCATAAAATTTATTATCTCAAATACATTCAATTATTATAATGATAATTATTATCAAATATGTGTCGCCCCCAAATTCTCTACATCTACTGTAGCCAATTTGGTGCTCACATAAATATTCTATGAGATAATAACTCCTGCAAATCCAAGATTCACAGTACTATTAGTAAATAGTAGTTCTCGTCAAAACAATTATTATTGTAGACACTCAAAATTTTTTGCACACCTGTTACTGACATTACAGGAGGGCAGATTCGTCATTCAGAGATAACCCTAGAAGATAACTCATATCCAATCTGGATACTACTGGAAGTTCAGTTTCAACCCTGAAACACATACCAGGAGTATCAATTCCAATCTTAGAGATAACCCCGAGGCATGCAATTCCAATACCAGAAATTCCACCGGAGAAGGCCGATTCATCCCAGAGATAACCCCGAGATATTCAGTCTCAGTCCGGACATCGGGAATAGCAGCACTAACCTTGGAGATAACCCCAAGAAGTGTAGTTGCAGTTCCGGAGATAACCCCGGGCTTGTTTCAAATGCATGCGATCAGCTTCAGAACACTCGGCACTCACACTGAGGCACTCAGTACAAGACCCAGAGATAACACTGAGAAGACATGCACACCCCAGAGATGACACTGAGGACCTTCAACACTTGCTGCAGTCCAATCTCAAAGAAAACCCTGAGCAACGTCTGCTTTATCAGCCCAAACCAGAGATATCCTAAGTGAGGGGCAAAGTCATCATCTTGCCACCTTGATGCCACATCGTACCATCTCAACATCTCATACATACATTTCTACACAACAATGTCCCACAAGAACCAAGGAAGTCTAATCCCGAGTGACTATTGCGTAAGGCAACGGATAAAATTTGAAGCGTGAAGACCGAAGGGTATGGTCCCATCTTTCTGACTTCGTACAACCTCTAATCCTATATCATTGCATAACTCTCAACAATGGTGGTCTGAAATAGGTCTTATACACCTCAGTCGGATGCCCGGATTAAAGTTTTAAAAGTTCGAGCAGACATCACGTTGTATACGTGCACGTACTTTGAGACGACAGGACCCGCGGAGCCCGGGGCACCCCGGGCAGCTGCAGGTACATCTGCGGCGAGCCATAGGTACCTGCGACTCCCCCCTTTATAAATAGAGGGCTTGGGGTGGCCATTTTGTAACAAAAAAAGGCGAGGAAGCCCTGTCCAATTTGCTCTATACATACCCTAAACTAGTGGTTTCTCATTTTAAACACTTGTAAGCTCATATATAGCTACTTTTTACCAGCGGGAGCCAAGTGTTCATCCACTTAAAGCTATAGAAGTCTTCTTTGGCAGCCCACTGTAAGCCTTCTTACACACTTTAAAGCCTTTCTCTTCATCACACACTATTCTTCACGTTGAGAGTGGTGTTGCGTGTGTATGTCCGGACTTCGGTCGGTGATTTCATTTCAGTTTGTATATATATATATATATATATATATATATATATATATATATATATATATATATATATATATATATATATATATATATATATATATATGGACTAACATTATCGAGTTATGCCTCGATTGAGCCTAGACTTATGTCTGGAGCATTTAATTACTTTCGTATATATATATACTTATATATATGAACTGTGTATCGAACTCTGTTCGATGAGCCTAGATTTAGCGTTTAATTGCTTATATATATATATATATATATATATATATATATATATATATATATACATTTCGTCCCGCCTGGAATTTACTTCGTGGCGGTTGACCGTTTTTACTGCTTTATTTACGTTTCGTCCCGCCTGGAGTTTACTTCGTGGCGGTTGATTGCTTTTACAGCTTTATTTATATTTCTAATCCCCCATAGAGGTGCTTCGTGGTGGTTAATCATGTCTATATATATATATATATATATATATATATATATATATCGCTTTTATATATTTACATTTTCGATACCCCATGGAGGTGCTTCGTGGTGTTTGATCATGTCTATATATATATATATATATATATATATATATATATATATATATATATATATATATATATATATTTACAGCTTTTATATATATAACTGCTTACACCTTTCATATAAACTGCGTTATCATGTGAGCCTAGGAATCATGTGATCACAGATTCAGTTTGCTGAATCTAGATTCGGTTCCCGTGATAGACATTTTCAACTGTAAGCAGCTTGTAAATTTATTCACGGTGTTTGGATTTCCTCAGATGGTTTTCATGCCCACGAGGAGTTCGGCACTACTTTGTATATTATTTTCTCGAAGATACTTCTCATCTCGAAAATAAAATCAATTAAGTCGAACATTTAATAAAATGGAAGTATCAAAGGCCTCAATTACTATTGAGCACAGGGTTTGAAAAACCTCTTTTTACAAAACGTCACTGCTATATCTTGTTAAAACTGAATTTTATATATAAAATTCAAATCTTGTGTATATAGGTGCGAACGAGGCATAGCACTACTTCCAAATAACTGCACATTGACCCACACACACACACATTCATATAATAATTTCTTAAAAAGTGGCGGTCACCGTGGCAACACGGATGTTAAGGGGTACCTAACACCTTCCCTCCGCATAAGCAAGTCCCCGGACCCTAATGAATCTCGATTTCGCAGACCCGTTTAGCAGTGTCACATCACTGGGTCAATGTGCAAACCTTTTCTCGGTTGTGTTGGTACAACCAGTTAAAAAGCCAACTGGCGACTCTTATAGTCTAATCGTCGACATATACATGTTGGACCTTTTTTGCTTATTTTTTCAAACAAATCTCACCAAAAATGGGAACACAAAAGAATAAGAATAGAAAAGGGACAAATAAAAATCTCGACGTCGATAGGTGGCGACTCTGCTGGGGATTCCAGTAAGAGGACTTATGCCGCTATTATAATCTTTTCAAAAATTGTTATATGCTTGTGTGTGGATGTTGCATTTACATTTGATGAATGTGTACGAATGCATTTTTACTGCACTACAATATATCTGTCTGTGATATTAGTGCTTCGCATATGTCATCATTTTCATAAACGGTGAGACACGTTGTATGTGAATGTATGCTGTGTGGTTCCTCCACCAGGAGGCTATTCTGTCGGTGTTTGATTATTGGACTCGTAGGAAGACTAATTCAAACGAGGCTCAGGAAAGGCACCACCTAAATTCGCTCTAGTTGAAAGACCGAATTAACTTTCTGTCTAGTAAATTGCGATGATTTGGGAACCTTCATGCCAAAAAGTCGCGAGAGTATCCTAAGATAGGGCAACCTCTGATAAACCAAATGCGGAGGAAAGTCTCTTCATGCTTTCTCATTTCAAATTACTCGTAAAGCCAATTACTTGTAATTTCATTCCATATTCATCTCCATGTAATGAGAAATATGAAGAAATATGTGCACACACATATTTAAATTAGCATGCTATCCTGTATTACAAATAGCTAACATCCGTTTTGCAGGATAATAATCCTAAAACGGACACATCACATAGCACGTAAACATTTACACAATCTCTAAGACTAAACTACGCAAATTATGTCGCAGGGAAGCAATCAGACCTATTACCCTGTCAAAGTCCAAAAAGGCCACGAGCCTATAGCCAATCATGTCTTTATCTGACCAGTCTAATCCAGTTTCTCGCGAAGAATTTGACGGATTAAGTAAACAAATCACAGATTTGGCTGTTCGGCTTAAAGAACTACATCAGTTTACTTAGGGTACGAAGATACCCATACATGCTGAATCCTCTACACAGAGAGGAACTAAAGGTTCAGAGAAAATAGATCCGGCGTAACGCCCCCAAATTCAGGTACTTGAAACCCAAACTCAGTGCTTTACAATACCATTTCTATGAGCAGAATAATACTAATAATAATAACAATAATATAAATATCAAGCTTAATTTACATATATCAGAGTCTAATCCCAAGTACGCAACCTGTACTATAATTCTTTACATGATAGATAATACATATCATTGCCTTAATATAGTCTAACTATTACAAAAGATTCCAATAAACATATTCTGTTTGCTTTCCTTTTCACTTGTTCTTAACTGAACCTTCGGGTTGATCATGCCTAGTTGAAAACATTTAAATTTTAAAGCAAGAATGAGCATTTGGGTGCCCAGCAAGTAATAACAATTATAAATATAATTAGCTGAAAGAATTAAATATTTTCTTTGTACATCACTTCTACAACAAATCAATAGTCGTGAAGTAAGCTAAACCGATAATAATAACATAACAACTCTATATCACATTTTTGAAACTACGTATTGACTATAAATGGGGTTAAGTTGACATACTATGAACATTATTTTCAATTTTTGAATAGGTTTAGCAGAACTTCATCCGCAAACCGTCATAACTTACGGGCGCGAGGGTGTACATCCCATAGGCCCTGTATTGATCAATACTGCATGCAAGAACGATATTATCGTTCACTCTGTCCGCCTTGGGCGCATAAAAGTTTTTCCTTGTTCAGGATGTTCATACTTAGTCAGAAATCCAAACCAAAACAATTTGATTGGATACAAAAAGGTTTTATCACATTCAAAGATATTTCTAAATCCGTGTCTAGCTGATCAAATAGCTTAGACGACTTTTACTTAATGTATACATACTGACAATCAATAGGTATATATATATATATATATATATATATATATATATATATATATATATATATATATCAACATGTGATTAAATACAATGATTATCTAAGTGGGGACACTTGTATAACCATAATTAGAAATTAACGAACAGAATAAATATCTGAATAATAATATAATATCATGTTGATAATCAATGATCGGATATAATATATATAATAAAAGGGTTAATAATCTGGTACAATAATAATATAATTCTGAAACTTTCTTACTCATGTCCATTGCATAAAGAAAATACAAAGGTAGGATACTTGCCTGGTCTGCTGTTTACAATACGCAACTTAGTTTTATCTTTTATACCGAAACCTATCAGTAATAAGATTATTTTATCGATTAGAACAATATATCGTAACACATAATACTACTTATTGCAGTCAACACATAACCTAATCACATTGTCACACATGTTTCACAGTCATTGGATCACAAACAAACACATATACAAATAATTTATATAACTCCAGATCAATTTCTGAAACATGTCGGTGTACCGATGACTTTATCGAGTAATTATCGAGTCTAAGACTTTATCCTAGTTCAACATCTGTAAGTATCAGCCATATTATTTTTAAGTGACTTATAATAATCTTTAAACATTTATTATAATTTATCATGAATTTTTTAAACACCGAAATTATTATTAAATAATTTAAATATTAAATAATTCTTTTATTATTAATATTTAATTAATATTAAACTATTAATGAAACCATTGCCAAAATATTAAAATTATTCATAATAACTTAAAATACTTTTAAAGTATTAAAATTACCCTTAAATAATTTTTAAAACATGTAAAATCATTTTTAAATAATTACCATTAATATTAAAGTATTAATGTATTATTTATCAAAATATTAAAAGTCATTAAAAATAACTTAAAATATTTTTAATTCATTTATATCCTTTTTAAATAATTTTTTTTAAATTAATAAAACCATTTTAAAACAATATATTTAATATAATTATTAAATAATTTTAATATCATTAATATCATTAATATTAAATTATTAACGAGATTATCCTTTAAATATTAAAAGTTATATTTTATAACTTAAAATATCTTTAAACACTTTATTTTCATTTAAAATGATATTTATAATATTAAAATTATTTTTAAACTAATTTATTTAATATAATTATTAAATAATTCTAATATCTTGAATAGTAAATAATTAATGAAATTTATCTTTAAATATTGAAATTTATATTTTATGACTTAAAATATTTTTAAAATCCTTATTTCATTTTTTATATGATTTTTAAATCATAAATTCTATTTTTCATAATTTATTTAATACATTTATTAAATAACTTAAATATCATTAATATTAATTAATTAATAAAATTCATCCCAAAATATTAAAAGTCATTAAAAATAACTTAAAATATTTTTCTTACATTATAATATAATTTTAAATGATTTTTCAAGTATTTAAATCATTTATAACTAATTTATTTAATATTATAATTAAATAAATTAAATACCATTAATATTTCAAAAATATTAAATATTTATGAAATATACTTAAAATAATTAAAAACTAATTTTTGGACATTAAAATAATTTTTAATAATTTATTATGTATTTTTAATAATTTAAAACTATTTTTTTCTATTTATTTAATTAAAATAATTAATTTCCGAAAATATTTGTCGCTAAAGGCTGCCTATAGCGACATAACCGTCGCTATAGGTGTTCTTCGTGTTCTTCATTAAACCCAGAAACTCATGTGCAGTTAATGAGTTAGGAGGTTTCACCAACAATAGTTTTTAAACTGTGATGATTCTGGGCTTGATCCTGGTCAGATCTTGTACTACTCATGCAAGAATACATGATTCATCCATCAACAGGTTCACATCATAACACAAATGCAAGATACGATCCTTCAAAGTTACTGTCAGATGTTACCTGGGTTTTCTAGAAACCCAGGCAGTTAGAGTAGGCATATTCTAGCTCGATTATATACATGCTTTGGTCATGATTTATATAGTCTCAAGGTCTTAATCTGTAGTCCTTATGTCAAGGAACATATACAAAACATTATTTCAGTCCAACAATAATAGAATCACAAGCTATGATCCAGTCAAAGGCTGTCAGAAGTTGTGTTCATTCGGTTTTCTGGGTTTTCCAGAAACGGTAAACATGATTCGACAGGCCTAGTTTGACCACCTGCTACATTCAATTTGTTGATTATATACACGATCTAAAGCCACAACTATAAAGTACACATGACAGACTACAAACTGGTTACAAAAAAGTCGTCATAACTCTTAACACCTGACAGATCTAAGCGATTGAAAATGTTGTCAGATGCTGCTAAAGACTTTTTGGGTTACCCATAATTCGTCTGGTCATGCCCGGTCAACGGGGTTTGACCTATTATAACTTCAAATCTACAATAGATCTGACTCTGAATCAAGTTCTATATCAAAGCTCTCATAACATACTACAAGATCAAACACTTAAACAACAAAAACACATAACATACAAAGATCTATGAGGACTGACATTTGACTGTCAGACACAAAAACAAAATTTTCCAAATTTGCAAAAACACTAGATATGAGCTTATAGATGTTATGGATCTAACATCTATCAACCCAGAACACTTAATAACACTATAAACAACACATTACAACACAAAATCATAACTTCTAACATAGCATACATGATCAAATTTTGGTTTAGGGTTATACCTTTACTTTGGTCAATCTTGATCTTAGGGCTTCTAATTTGATAGTGAAATTCGTGGGGCTTGGTATTGGGACTGATATTGTGACGCCCCCAAAATAGGGATACAACACCCATTCTGAGTTGCCAAAATACATGGTACAGAAACAACTACATCTTTACTGTTACAACATAAGAATTGTGTGTTTAAATACAAATATTGTCATCTAGACAATATCCACACTCAAATAAGTCCTCATTACAATTATTGATACATTATTTCACAAAAATGGTGAGGACTACTAAAATAACTTCTAGAACCATCATTCCATACCTCGACTAGTACTCGCTACATTCTCGCCTCCTGAGAAAAATAGAACAAAAAGGAAAAGGGTGAGCTAAACTAGCCCAGTAAAGAACATTATGACTAAGATAATACAGAACAAATTATCGTTAGTCTTCAACAGGGAAAAATCTAATAGAATACAATAGACAACAAGTTTTAAATCAATAACTGCAGCGAAAAAAGCAAACCATTAGAAGAGTCAAGTAGAGAATGAGTTCTACTATCTTCTAAGATTTAAAAGTCCATCATCAATATTTTATCCCTGTAACAACAATCAATAACCATCTTTAATCAAATATTCATCTTTGCACTACAGGCCAAAGATATTCATTTGTATTACAGTCGGTCATGTTCATCTCAACACCTGTTGATCTTTGCACTACGGGCCAAAGATCATCAGTTAATCATTCATCTTTGCACTACATGCCAAAGATATTCAGTAATATCATCATTTAGGACTGAGGATGATGAAAAATATCTTAAAAAAAATGAATCCAGTGAAACAAAATAACAAATATTAAGGATTCATATTTCGATTTATCCATGTCCAAAAATACCTTATAATTATTCATAGTGAAGTAAAATTCAAGAATGATCAAAACATGGATACAATCAAAGCTAGTACCCAGAATATATATTTTGGACGAAAAGAAGAAAATTTCATTTTTCGGTGAATAGTAACTCGTGAATAGTAACTCATGAATAGTAACCCCGACGTGAAAAGTTCTAAATTTGATAAAAATTTTCAACCAATATTTCGGCATAATGATATTAAAGAAATAATATCATTTTCGAATAAAATAACATCCCTTACCTCAAAATAATCGTACTTCTGACTGAATTTCGGGTATAGTGCGGACAGAAACTTGCACCGTATAGCAACACTCAAAGTATACTAACAAGAATACGCTCGATAATATAGAGAGAGAAAGAGAGAAAACTTGTTTCTGGTGTGATTTTCAATTCTAACTTATCCCTCTATTTATAGGAAAATGTTAGAACGCCAAAGGAGACTAAAATAATAAATTAATATTTTCTTATTTTCCTTACGCATGCCAAGACCAAGACTTGTCAAGGCATGCCAATTCTGAAATTCATCCCAGCAGCCCACATGTTTAATCCACCAACCAAAAAGTGGGTCCCGCAATTTAATAAAAATCATTTTATTTTTTGAAACTTCAATAATTCATAGAAAATAGCTTTTTTATCAAAAAAAATTCAAAACTCGCGAGTTTCCATAGAAAATTTAATTCTCTACAACTTTGTAGAAGAATTTTTTTCCAAATTCCAAACATAAGATATCCGAAATCCACAAACGGATGATTTTTAATACCTCCACATCGACAAAATACTGATAAAACACCTCAGCTTTAATTCCTTCATTTTTAACCACAAAAATATATCCCTCATTTATATCCACATAAAATAAATATTTTCTTATCATATGAATCAATAATTAATTATTCACAAATAATATTACAGAATCACATTTATGATAACCAGGCCATTTCCAGGAAAGAGGGGGCTTTCCAATAAGGATTTCTCCTTACTGGCGTGCAATTAGATGACCAAACCTCTCCTTAGACAGAACTTTCTAGACATTGCCAATAATGTTATCTAATAATATTATTCAAATAATATGAATTATTGATCTGATAATGGAAAATACTGTGTAGAGACAATTATTGAAACAATAGTAATATAAAATATCAACGCAAAAATTATTGAATCAATAAAATAAAATACTGAACAGTAATTACTATAACCATTATTGAGTAGTGTCTTCTTACGTAAGAATCAATAATTGGTGCAATACAGTGTGCTACTGTGCAACAACGCGTATTACTGTGTTTTAACCACCGGGTATTCCAACAGTATTAACGGTAACAACTACGCCGTTATTTATAAACAACTTATACTTGTCGTTTTCTTCATCCAATCGCTTTTCGTTATGGGGCCCACAAAAGACTGCGCCGTCGTACGAATATTCCCCGACAAGAAGAATATTCCACGACCAAACGAATATTCTCCGACAACAATGAATATTTTATAACCACCTGCTTATTTGAAATATTTGCGCATTTTACCCATAACTAACCTCATTAATCAATTTAACCCTTACTATTTCAAAATAATAAATAGAGGGAATTTAAATTTTATTTATTAATAATTTGGGGTCATACAGATATGTTATAAGAATTTGTGAGTTTTAGAGAGAGAAGGTGTAAAGCCCCCAAATCCAGGTACTTGAAACTCGAACTCAGTGCTTCACGATACCATTTTTATGAGCGGAATAATACTAATAATAATAACAATAATATAATTATTAAACTTAATTTACATGATTATCAGATTCTATCTCCCAAGTACGTAACCTTTAGTACATTCCTTACATAACATGATAGATAATATATATCTTTGTCTTAATAATATCAAACTAATACATAAACTACCACAAATCTTATTTGGTTAGCTTTTTTTTTCCCTTGTTTCTCCATGAGCCTTCTGGTTCTTCACACTTAGCTGAAAATATTTTAATTAAGCAAGGATGAGTATTTGAGTGCCCAGCAAGTAATAACAATTATAAATATTAGCTGAAAGGATTAAATATTTTCTTTGTACTACCCTTCTACAGCAAATCAATAGTTGTGAAGTAATCTGAACCGATAATAATAACATAACAACTCTCTATCAGATTTTTGAAACTACGTACTGACTATAAATAAGGTTAAGGTGATATACTATAAACATTGTTTTCAATTTTTCGAATAGGTTAAACAGAACTTCATCTATAAACCGTCATAACTTACGGGCACGGGGGTGATCAGCCCGTTGTACCCTGTATTGATCAATACTACATGCAAGAACGATATTATCGTTCACTCTGTCCACATTGGGTGCATAAAAAGTTTTCCCGTGTACGGGATGTTCATACCTGTCTGGGTTCCAAACCAAAGGTTTTATCTTGTTCAACAATAATATATAATTCAACATACATATATACGGGTAATTAACAAAGGTGTATCAATATGTAATTAAATACAATGATTATCAAAGTGGGGACACTTGTATAACCATTTATAAAAATTAACGAACATAAAATATATCTGAATTATCATATACTAACATGTTGATAATCAATATATAATATATATAACAATAGGGTTAATAATCTGTACAGTAATAATATAATTCTGAAACATTCTTACTCATGTTCATTGCATAAAGAAAATGCAAAGGTAAGATACTTGCTTGGTCTGCTGCTTACAAAAATGCAACTTAGATTTATCTTTTATATCACGACCTATCATTAATCAGATAATTTTACTGATTAGAATAACATATCGTAACACATAATAGTGCCTATTGCAGTCAGCACATAACCGAATCACATTGTCACATATGTTTAACAACCATTGAATCACAAATAAACACTTATCAAGTCAACCTATTTAAGTCCAGATCAATTTCTGAAACATGTCAGTTTACCGATAGCTTTATCGGGTAATTATCGAGTCTAGGACTCTATCCAGTAATTCCATAACTGTAAATATCAATCATATTATTTTTAAATGACTTATAATAATTTTTAAACATTTATTATAATTTATCGTGAATTTTTAAACATCAGAATCATTATTAAATGATTTAAATATTAAACAATTCTATTATCATTAATATTAAACTATTAATAAAACCATTGCCAAAATATTAAAGTATTTATAATAACTCAAAATATTTTTAAAACATGTATATTGCCTTTAAATGATTTTCAAAACATTTAAAATCATTTTTAAATAATTACCATTAATATTTAAATATTAATGTACTATTTATCAAAATATTAAAAGTCATTAATTATAACTTAAAATATTTTTTATTCATTTATATCCTTTTTAAATAATTTTTAAATTAATAAAACCACTTTTAAACTATTTATTTAATATCATTATTAAATAAATTTACTATCATTAATAGTAAATTAATAATCATTAATATTAAATTATTAATGAAATTATCCTTTAAATATTAAAAGTTATATTTTATAACTTGAAATATCTTTAAACACTTTATTTTCATTTAAAATAATTTTTTATAATATTAAAATAATTTTTAAACTAATTTATTTAATATAATTATTAAATAATGCTAATATCATTAATAATAATTAATTAATGAAATTTACCTTTGAATATTGAAAGTTTTATTTTATAACTTAAAATATTTTTAAATACCTTATTATTATTTAAAATAATTTTTAATATAATAAAATAATTTTTAATTAATTTATTTAATTCATTTTCTAAATAACTTAATTATCATTAATATTAATTTATTAATGAAATTTATCACAAAATATTAAAAGTCATTAAAAATAAGTTAAAATATTTTTTTATAACATAATATAATTTTAAATGATTTTTCAAGTATTAAAATTATTTTTAAATAATTTATTTAATATAATAATTAAATAAATTAAATACCTTTAATATTCCAAAATATTAAATATTTATGAAATATATTCAAAATAATTAAGAACTAATTTTTGGACTTTAAAATAATTTTTAATAATTTATTATGTATTTTTAATAATTAAAAACTAATTTTCTATAATTATTTAATAAAACTATAATTTTTATAAATAAACTATCACTAAAGACCACCTATAGCGACAGAACCGTCGTTATAGGTGTTCTTCATGTTCTTGAGCATTCATAAGGCAATTTCGACTTGCCTCCTTTGACCAAGTGTAAATCAGTGTGTGTTGTGTTTCTAAGCATGCTGTTGAACAGATCGTGTAAAGTTAATGCAAGACTACAATATCCAACAACAAGCAAGTTCATAAAACATATAACCAAGGAGATCTGAGCCTCCAAAAGTGTTGTCAGGACTACAAATTAATTACATAAAATCATCAAAAAAACAATACAACAAGAAGATACAATCTGGTCAAATCATGACAGAAATAAGGTGCAACCAGTTTCTGGAAATTCCCAGATATAGAGAATATGGCCGGATGTCCTACTTTGACCGACTACTGAATCCAACCTACTTGATATCTAGATGTACTAAAAGTATAGATCGACAGTTTACATAATATACTACAATATGGGTTCAACAACAAACTCAAAACATCAAAAATTTGACAGATCTAGAGCCTTAAATATCTTGTCAGACACTGAAAACTCATTTCTGGGTTAGCCAAAAATGGTCCGGTCATGGTCGGTCAACGACCTTTGACCAAGAATAACTTGCAATCTGTTCAAGCCATAACCTTGATTCAACTTTCAAAATACAGATCTCATGACATACTACAAGATTAAACACTTAAAACACCAAATCAAAAAACACACTTAGATCTAGAAGGTCTGACATTCCTTGTCAGACATCAAAAGCAAAAATTTCCAGATTTTGTAAAATGCTAGATCTGAGCTTATATATGTTATGGATCTAACATCAATCAACCCCGATCATCATTATACACCATATACAACATATTTAACACATAAAAACTAACATTTAACACATTGATCAAGATCAAATTTCATGCTAGGGTTTTATACCTTCTATGATAAATTTCTGATTTTGGCTTCTGATTTTGTTATATGTTGTAGTTGGGCTTGATTATGTGACTGATATGCTACCAAATTTCGTTGGTTTTTGAAAGAGAGAGCTTAGTTGAGTGTTTGTGCTAAAATGAGCTAACAAATGCAATCCTTTCTCTCTCAATCTATATATAAAAGTGGTAGATGCATGTATTGGCTGATCTAGAGCTCATGTGCTGGCAATTTTAATCACATGGGGTTGTTGGATTTGGTCACCAACTTCACCTATTGTCAAAACCTACTTACTAGCTTCAATAATGCACAAAAGGGCAATTTGGTCATAATGCTTGTAATTTTTAATGGCCAAAGTGTAATCTTGACAAACCCTTAGGGTTTAACCCTAAGGTTTTCCAAAAATTAATTTTCTAGAATTACATTTAGGGTTTAAAAATAAAATAAAAAATAAAATTAGTTTCTAAAAATAGAAAATTAGGGTTTTCTTAATTAAGTTAGTTTTCTAATTACTTTATACATGAACATTAGTGTTTAATATTACTAATTAGGTTTTCCATAATTAGTAATAAAATCTATTATACATAATATTAATCACATTAACATAATTTCTGACTGATCAGAAACTCCTGTTTATGTTTCAAATTAGGGTTTCTGATTTCAGAAATTAGGATTTTATAATTAGGGTTTTTTTTCTGCTAAAGATTAATTAGGGTTTCTAGATTTTAATTAGGGTTTACCTAATTAATCATATAATACACAACCTAAATCATATAACACAGTTATATAACAGTCTTTGAATTTCCCATTTGAATTTAAAAAATAGGGTTAAACAAATTAATGCTAGGGTTTTAACATTATACACCATAATTGACCAACCATTATCAATACGTACAGGCAGTACATATTTATAGCACTGAAAAATTAAAATATAATTAATATTATATTATTATTCTCATTCCTTGATCAAAAATCCAAAATTAGGATTTGGATTCCATATCTGATTTATTCTTCCATATTTAACCTTAATAATTAAGGTAAAATAATTAACTTGATAATCTGTACTAAAATTCATATAATAAAATAATTATTATGATTATTCTAAAAATCATCTCATATATTATTTAAATAATATATACTTATATTTTCATGAAAAATAAATAATAAAAACATTTCTACTATAAAATTAATTATTATAATAATATAATTTATAATAATCAATTATTCTGAAATAAAATTATTTTTAATTATTCATGTAATAAATATATTTTTATTTATCTCATAAATACATATACATAATATCTTGTACAAATCCTCATCCTTAAAATAATAAAAAAAAAATTTTATACGCAAAATTTCTGATTTAATTATATAAAAAATATCGGGTTGTTACAGAAGGCATTGGTTGAGTGTTTGTGCAAAATGAACTTAAATGTGACACTTTCTCTCTCCCATCCTATATATATTCACTTGATGCAATGAATGTTGCTGGTATAGCTATCAAGAAGTAGCTGATTGCTGATAATTGTAGTCACATGGTAGGTTAAAGTTGGTCACCCACTCCATATTTTATCAAGATTTGCAAGCAAGTTTCATAAAAAATACAAAAAGGACATTTTGGTTAATTAACTTGTGATTTTAATGGCATTTAGGTCATTTGGCAAACCCTTAGGATTTAACCCTAAGGTTTAGCACAAAAATTGTAAGATTTCCAAATAGATTTTAAAAATAAAATTTTAGTTTCTAAAAATTCAAATTATGGCTTCTTAATTAATTTAGGTTTTTAATTACTTAGTACATTGCTAATTAGGATTAAGGTACACTAATTAGCATTAACTTTCCAATTTAGCGATTAGGGTTTACAATTTATAAATTAGGATTTATAATATAAATATTAAGATTTCTAGAAATTTAATATTTTTAAATATTAATTAGGGTTTACCTAATTAATCATAAAATTAAATAATGCACACATAAATCGTATAACACAGTTATATAATAGTCTCGAACTCATAATTTAGTTTCAATATCGGGTTATTACATTCACCATCCCTGTAACGACCCCAAAATAGGTCCATTCCATCCAACCCATTCTGAGTCGTCGAATACATGGTACAGAAAACAACTATAACTTTATTACAACAATTGTCGTGCAAAATACAACAACACATATGCTGTGAGTTTGGATACAAATATATACCAAATGTGACATTGGACACCATCATGTATCAGCACCTCACAAAGACACCTTACATAAAGGTGTAGTCAAAAACTGTTTTAGAAATTAGAATCTTTGGGAAGTGCTCAAGGAAACCTTCGTACATGGGAGGCCACGCGTCTAGGTTATGATAGATATCATATGGCCACAGAATTATCCTTGGTTGACCCAATAGACCCCAAAGAAAAACGAGAAGATTACTATCATATTCTTCCCAATGGTGAGTCTTTTCTTGACTTATCATTATCTCCACTGTCTCTAATTGAGAATTATACTTCAAACAAACACCAAGATTATATAGGTAGTGCTCGTATATATACTCATCAAGTGAATGAGCACAACCCTGTCTTATGATGACACGAGGTTGTATGTCATTAGACATCTTGTATGACAGTGGCAAAACACCCTTCCAACGTTGGGTACACCTTACCCTATTGGATTCACCAAATATAACTACTAAATGAACTTTTCTATACTGCTTCGGGAGAACATCCACAGCTAGAGACCACCGTTCTATTTCCACGTTACCCTCGCTCGACCCAGCTACACTCTTATTACCTGAAAGGAATTGTGAAGTAAAAGGGTGAGCACAACTAGCTCAGTAAAGAATATCATGACTAAAGATAATTAAATTATCAATAGCCTTCATCAACAATAAATCAGAGATTTAGAACATATGGTAAATGATAAAAATTTCAACCATAGTTACAGCGGAACGAGCAATCCATTAGAAGAGTCAAATAGACTATAAAGTCTATTATCTTCTCCATGTTAAAAATCCACCAACAATGTTTTATCCCTGTAACATCAATCAACAATTCTGGTCCACAATCATATGAATAACTCATAATCATAACTGTAGTTCTAAATTCCTCTTCTCATCTAGGACGAAGATAATTTTCATCACCTGAAACATCAAACATCATGGTTATACCAAATCACAGTTCCTGTTCATAATCATACTAATAACTTCATCTTTGCACTACGGGCCAAAGATATTCATCAACAAGTCATCTTTGCACTACAGGCCAAAGATATTCATCAACAATTCATCTTTGCATTACTGGCCAAAGATATTCATCTACAATTCATCTTTGCACTACAGGCCAAATATATTCCTCAACAATTAATATTTGCACTACATGCCAAATATATTCATATCTCAAAGAAATATATAATCATTTCAGAATTTATATACACCATAATTATAACCATGTTAATCAATTCATCTTTACACTTAAGCTAAAGATATTCAATTGTAAATTCAATGGTCATGATCATACCAGTCACAATTCAACTTTGCACTACAGGCCAAAGAGAACCCTAGTCATGATCATACCAATAATCTACCCATCTTTACACTCCAGTGAAAGAGAATTTCAACATCAGGGTTATAAAAATGTTATATATGATGATAAAAATAATATGATCAACATATAGTTTTAATCTCAAGAGTAATATTCGTAATTCATGAATAGTAAATCGTGAATAGTAACGCATGAATAGTAACCCCGACACAAAAGATAAAAATTCCACAATAAAATCTATACCAATATTTCGGTATAATGATATTGAAAGAATAACATTTCTTAAGCTTATAAACAATTTATTTAAATTGTTTACACTTTACTAATTAATGCATTTAATCATCATAAAATGTCAACCCTTAAGATTTCATCATCAATAGCCAAAACCCTCATCAAAAATCTGCATATACCTCATATAGGATTCTCAAGCCATAAAATCCTATTTTCTAATTTTCTTACTTCACATAACATATTTAATTTATTTTCTCATAACTTGTCCATTTTCATGAAAAATACCAAATCAGTTCCAAAAATATTTCTTTTCTGGGATTTATCAGAATATAGTCCCATATTGAACATATATTTTTCTCAGAATTTTTAAAAGTCATTTACTATTTTTCATATGGCCAAAATAGCCGAATATTTAGACATTTATCAAAAATTATACTTTTATCTAAAAATTCTGAAATTTACAGAGTATACTTCTATCATATACATGTACTCCCAATAAAAATTTCATCAATTTTGGAGTTAACCACAAGGAATTATAAGCTGTTACTTTTAAAATAGTCTTTTCTCATAAAATTCATAACTCTCAATCTATACATCCAAAAATCACCATTTTTGGACACAATCAATAAAACTCATCAAAATATCATTTCAAATTTTTCCAAAATTTTTGAAGTTCAGAAAAATTACGAAACTGAAAAACATAACAACCCTTAAAATCCCTTACTATCCCTTACTATCTCTTACTATCCCTTACCTCAAAAGAGCAGTACTTCTGACTGGATATCGGATATGATGCTGAAAAAAACTTGCACTAATGAATAGCAACTCACCAAGTATCTAAAAACTCACAAAATATGGTTCATAATATAGAGAGAGAAAGAGAGAAAGCTTATGTTTCTGGTGTGATTTTCAATTCTAACTTAGCCCTCTATTTATAGGAAAATTTTGGTAGGTTTGACCTGCAACCTGATGGCTTTACCTGCTACTATTCCCACCCACCACATTTGAAATATAATTCAGCACATTTCTTCACCAACCACAAGTGGGGCCCACCAATTCTAGAATTTTCCACCAAAATGATAAACTCCGAAAATTCAACAATTTCTGAATCAGTCATCTTGTAAAATTCATAACAAATCATACGTTCATTTTTAACGGTTCAAACTTTGTGGACATATACTCAACTTATATATGTATAACATATCCAAATATTACCACGATCCAACGGTCGGATTAAAAATTATAACCCCCGTAAAATATCTCAAAAACCCTGATTTTTAATACCTCCATTCCGACAAAAATACTGATAAAAACTTCAAAATTAACTCCTTCATTTTTAACCACAAAAATATATCCCTCGTTTATATCCACATAAAATAAATATTTCCTTATCATATGAATCAATAATTAATTATTCACAAATAATATTACAGAATCACATTTATGACAACCAGGCCGTTCCCAGGAAAGAGGGGGCTTTCCAATAAGGATTTCTCCTTACTAGCGCGCAATTAGATGACCAAACCTCTCCTTAGACAGAACTTTCTAGACATTGCCAATAATGTTATCTAATAATATTATTCAAATAATATGAATTATTGATCTGATAATAGAAAATACTGTGCAGCAACAATTATTGAAACAACAATAATATAAAATATCAACGCAGCAATTATTGAATCAATAAAATAAAATATTGAATAGTAATTACTGTAACAATTATTGAGTAGTGCCTTCCTCTGTAAGAATCAATAATTTCAAAAATACTATGCTATACCGTGTGCTACTGTGCAATAACGCGTATTACTGTATTTTAACCACCGGGTATTCCAACAGTGTTAACGGTAACAACTACGCCGTTATTTGTAAAAACTCAAATTTGTCGTTTTCCTTCACCCGACAGTTATTCGTTATGGGGCCCACAAATAGCTGCGCCGTCGTACGAATATTCCCCGACAGAAAGAATATTCCACGACCAAACGAATATTCCCCGACAACAATAATTATTTTATAACCACTTGTTTATTTTGAACAATTTTCACATTTCACCCATAACTTTAATTTTTTTTATCAATTTAACCATTTACTAAATTGTAATTATAAGAAAAATTGAATACTTTTATTTCATAAAATTCGGGGTCTTACAATCTCCCCTCCTTATGAAATTTCGTCCCCGAAATTTACGTACCTGGTATTTCAAAGAGTTGAGAATACCTCGCTTTCATTTCAGATTCCATCTTCCCTGTCATCATGATTTCTCCATTGCTCATCTCCTGTATTTCAGATATCATTCTAGAATACAGCTTCAAAACAAGGGTTAATTGAACAAATTAACATATCACATAATATCCCGATATTATGACTGACCAACAAATAAGCTTAGGTAGGACACACTAGCGAAGGATTTACTCATCTCTCCCCTCCTAGTTATATTCCCCGATCTCCGCCAGAGATCCTATCCCTAAGCTCTGATACCACCTGTGACAACCCCAAAATAGGTCCATTCCATCCAACCCATTCTGAGTCGTCGAATACATGGTACAGAAAATAACTATAACTTTATTACAACAATTGTCGTGCAAAATACAACAACACATATGCTGTGAGTTTGGATACAAATATATACCAAATGTGACATTGGACACCATCATGTATCAGCACCTCACAACGACACCTTACATAAAGGTATAGTCAAAAACTGTTTTAGAAATTAGAATCTTTGGAAAGTGCTCAAGGAAACCTTCGTACATGGGAGGCCATGCGTCTAGGTTATGATAGATATCATATGGCCACAGAATTATCCTTGGTTGACCCAATAGACCCCAAAGAAAAACGAGAAGATTACTATCATATTCTTCCCAATGGTGAGTCTTTTCTTGACTTATCATTACCTCCACTGTCTCTAATTGAGAATTATACTTCAAACAAACACCAAGATTATATAGGTAGTGCTCGTATATATACTCAGCAAGTGAATGAGCACAACCCTGTCTTATGATGACACGAGGTTGTATGTCATTAGACATCTTGTATGACAGTAGCAAAACACCCTTCCAACGTTGGGTACACCTTACCCTATTGGATTCACCAAATATAACTACTAAATGAACTTTTCTATACTGCTTCGGGAGAACATCCACAGCTAGAGACCACCGTTCTATTTCCCCGTTACCCTCGCTCGACCCAGCTACACTCTTATTACCTGAAAGGAATTGTGAAGCAAAAGGGTGAGCACAACTAGCTCAGTAAAAAATATCATGACTAAAGATAATTAAATTATCAATAGCCTTCATCAACAATAAATCAGAGATTTAGAACATATGGTAAATGATAAAAATTTCAACCATAGTTGCAGCGGAACGAGCAATCCATTAGAAGAGTCAAATAGACTATAAAGTCTATTATCTTCTCCATGTTAAAAATCCACCAACAATGTTTTATCCCTGTAACATCAATCAACAATTCTGGTCCACAATCATATGAATAACTCATAATCATAACTGTAGTTCTAAATTCCTCTTCTCATCTAGGACGAAGATAATTTTCATCACCTGAAACATCAAACATCATGGTTATACCAAATCACAGTTCCTGTTCATAATCATACTAATAACTTCATCTTTGCACTACGGGCCAAAGATATTCATCAACAAGTCATCTTTGCACTACAGGCCAAAGATATTCATCAACAGTTCATCTTTGCATTACTGGCCAAAGATATTCATCTACAATTCATCTTTGCACTACAGGCCAAATATATTCCTCAACAATTAATATTTGCACTACAGGCCAAATATATTCATATCTCAAAGAAATATATAATCATTTCAGAATTTATATACACCATAATTATAACCATGTTAATCAATTCATCTTTACACTTAAGCTAAAGATATTCAATTGTAAATTCAATGGTCATGATCATACCAGTCACAATTCAACTTTGCACTACAGGCCAAAGAGAACCCTAGTCATGATCATACCAATAATCTACCCATCTTTACACTCCAGTGAAAGAGAATTTCAACATCAGGGTTATAAAAATGTTATATATGATGATAAAAATAATATGATCAACATATAGTTTTAATCTCAAGAGTAATATTCGTAATTCATGAATAGTAAATCGTGAATAGTAACGCATGAATAGTAACCCCGACACAAAAGATAAAAATTCCACAATAAAATCTATACCAATATTTCGGTATAATGATATTGAAAGAATAACATTTCTTAAGCTTATAAACAATTTATTTAAATTGTTTACACTTTACTAATTAATGCATTTAATCATCATAAAATGTCAACCCTTAAGATTTCATCATCAATAGCCAAAACCCTCATCAAAAATCTGCATATACCTCATATAGGATTCTCAAGCCATAAAATCCTATTTTCTAATTTTCTTACTTCACATAACATATTTAATTTATTTTCTCATAACTTGTCCATTTTCATGAAAAATACCAAATCAGTTCCAAAAATATTTCTTTTCTAGGATTTATCAGAATATAGTCCCATATTGAACATATATTTTTCTCAGAATTTTTAAAAGTCATTTACTATTTTTCATATGGCCAAAATAGCCGAATATTTAGACATTTATCAAAAATTATACTTTTATCTAAAAATTCTGAAATTTACAGAGTATACTTCTATCATATACATGTACTCCCAATAAAAATTTCATCAATTTTGGAGTTAACCACAAGGAATTATAAGCTGTTACTTTTAAAATAGTCTTTTCTCATAAAATTCATAACTCTCAATCTATACATCCAAAAATCACCATTTTTGGACACAATCAATAAAACTCATCAAAATATCATTTCAAATTTTTCCAAAATTTTTAAAGTTCAGAAAAATTACGAAACTGAAAAACATAACAACCCTTAAAATCCCTTACTATCCCTTACCTCAAAAGAGCAGTACTTCTGACTGGATATCGGATATGATGCTGAAAAAAACTTGCACTAATGAATAGCAACTCACCAAGTATCTAAAAACTCATAAAATATGCTTCATAATATAGAGAGAGAAAGAGAGAAAGCTTATGTTTCTGGTGTGATTTTCAATTCTAACTTAGCCCTCTATTTATAGGAAAATTTTGGTAGGTTTGACCTGCAACCTGATGGCTTTACCTGCTACTATTCCCACCCACCACATTTGAAATATAATTCAGCACATTTCTTCACCAACCACAAGTGGGGCCCACCAATTCTAGAATTTTCCACCAAAATGATAAACTCCGAAAATTCAACAATTTCTGAACCAGTCATCTCGTAAAATTCATAACAAATCATACGTTCATTTTTAACGGTTCAAACTTTGTGGACATATACTCAACTTATATATGTATAACATATCCAAAAATTACCACGATCCAACGGTCGGATTAAAAATTATAACCCCCGTAAAATATCTCAAAAACCCTGATTTTTAATACCTCCATTCCGACAAAAATACTGATAAAAACTTCAACATTAACTCCTTCATTTTTAACCACAAAAATATATCCCTCGTTTATATCCACATAAAATAAATATTTCCTTATCATATGAATCAATAATTAATTATTCACAAATAATATTACAGAATCACATTTATGACAACCAGGCCGTTCCCAGGAAAGAGGGGGCTTTCCAATAAGGATTTCTCCTTACTAGCGCGCAATTAGATGACCAAACCTCTCCTTAGACAGAACTTTCTAGACATTGCCAATAATGTTATCTAATAATATTATTCAAATAATATGAATTATTGATCTGATAATAGAAAATACTGTGCAGCAATAATTATTGAAACAACAATAATATAAAATATCAACGCAGCAATTATTGAATCAATAAAATAAAATATTGAACAGTAATTACTGTAACAATTATTGAGTAGTGCCTTCCTCTATAAGAATCAATAATTTCAAAAATACTATGCTATACCGTGTGCTACTGTGCAATAACGCGTATTACTGTATTTTAACCACCGGGTATTCCAACAGTGTTAACGGTAACAACTACGCCGTTATTTGTAAAAACTCAAATTTGTCGTTTTCCTTCACCCGACAGTTATTCGTTATGGGGCCCACAAATAGCTGCGCCGTCGTACGAATATTCCCCGACAGAAAGAATATTCCACGACCAAACGAATATTCCCCGACAACAATAATTATTTTATAACCACTTGTTTATTTTGAACAATTTTCACATTTCACCCATAACTTTAATTTTTTTATCAATTTAACCATTTACTAAATTGTAATTATAAGAACAATTGAATACTTTTATTTCATAAAATTCGGGGTCTTACAATCCCTTATAAAGATTTCGTCACCGGAATCACCGTTTTAAAACCTATACATACAAGGGTACATAGCATACACAATCATTACAAGTAGATCTCGATCATAATTGATCGAACTGATCTTTAACTATTCAGCAAAAAGCTTGTCTATCTGCTTAAACAGAAATTTAATTTCTAAAAGAACTCAAATTTCTCCTTCAAAATAATTTATAAAATAATTTACTATATATATATATATATGAAAATCATATATAAGAAAATCATATATAAGAAAATAAAATTTGTTTAAATATTACCTGGAGTTGCATCCCCGGCTGCTACGGTATCTTGAACTGTCCTGTTGAAGACTCTTGCGGTTTGTTCTGTTAGTTTGTTTGTTAAAGTTGGTCTCGTTGTTGCCAGCGTCCCGCTACTT
The DNA here is from genome assembly GCA_016801055.1 of Panax notoginseng. Classification (NCBI taxonomy): domain Eukaryota; kingdom Viridiplantae; phylum Streptophyta; class Magnoliopsida; order Apiales; family Araliaceae; genus Panax; species Panax notoginseng. Next base: position 54,254,095 of record CM029023.1, on the reverse strand, counting down.
TTCCCTATATTTATGCTTCCTACCTCTATTCTCCTTCTTGGACAGTCTTTCACCTTATGCTCCATTGATTCACAAATAAAACACCCACTATACATTCTTGGACTGGGGCAGTTAGGAGAGATATGTCCCTCCTGCCTACACTTATAGCACACAGACTTTTTTTTTCCGTCCTACTACCACTACTCCCTTTTCTAGCTCTAGCTTGATTTGCCTCCCATAAAAATTCGCCTCCCCTTTCATCGTATAGGTGGCAAAAGTTGTCTTTTGCCCCTTCGTTTTCCTAGCTATCACAAACGCTTCTACAGGGTCAGTTGATCTTCTAAATCCTGGCAGTACGACCTCCTTGAAGTCTTTGAATTACGCTAATCGATTATCTAGCTGATTTTTCGCGGCTGCTATTCTGTCGTAAAATTCTGTATCGGGTCTGGTTGTCCTTCAGCTTTTTTGACAAGTTCTTCTGTCCATTGGTTTCGTCTTCATTTTGGCGGCATTATCATAAATTATTCTTATATTCTAAGCCTTATCGTATACGCTTATCATATAATGCTAAATTTTTTACTCAAATAATCATGTACTCAAAATATTAGATTTTGAAAACTTTGGTTTACTGAATTAACCAGTGTTCATATAAATAATTACTATCTTTATACCAAGTTATTTCATTAATCCAACATATAGTCATATTCATAGCACTTGACATACCACAATACATATTGCTTTAAACATCCGCTATCCATTTGTGACTCAAAAGTCGGGAATCGCTGCCATAACTTATACAAAAGTTAAGAATATTATATTACACAGACATACCTATCATTTACGCCACATAGAATCATACATATTCAAGTAATACTAATACTACTTATTTCCTTACGCCTTCACTAAGGATCATTTGCTTAGTATTCTATATATTTCCATCATTCTCAATAATCCATTCACACCTAACTATACCTAGTTCGTCAAACTTACCACATATCATGAGTTTAAGAACTCTCCACAAACATATGAGTTTAAGAACTCGAGCTTGACTTTACATTCTTTAACTATACTCTACCTATCAGTTATAATGTCGTTTTTGGGTCCAGTACTACATTTTCCAAAATGACCACCTCATTGAGGTAGCTTTCAGTGTGAGCATCAATTTCAGCTATTAGCTTTAACATTGGCTCGGTTATGGAGATCGGCTCCTTCTTTACGATCTGAGGGTATCCTAATCCTTTTTTATCTGACATCTAAACACATAAATTATCCTGATTAGCATATAATATGTACACACAACAAATAATAGTTTTATATAAGTTATCTTTTACTTTGCTTTACGATGAATTTATTTAATTCATCTCCTTATAAACTCTATATGAGTTATTTATGTTTTCAACGTTTCTCTCTGTTTTAAGGTTATAGCCTAAGGTTTCTAACCCTAAAGCTCTGATACCAACTTGTAATGCCCCCAAATTCAGGTACTTAAAGCCAGAACTCAGTGCTTTACGATACCATTTCTATGAGCGGAATAATATTAATACTAATAACAATAATATAAATATCAAGCTTAATTTACATATATCAGAGTCTAATCCCAAGTATGCAACCTTTACTATAATTATTTACATGATAAATAATACATATCATTGCCTTAAAATAGTCTAACTATTATAAAAGATTCCAATAAACATATTATGTTTGCTTTCCTTTTCACTTGTTCTTGACTGAACCTTCGGGTTGATCATACCTAGCTGAAAACATTTAAATTTTAAAACAAGAATGAGCATTTGGGTGCCCAGCAAGTAATAACAATTATAAATATAATTAGCTGAAAGAATTAAAAATTTTCTTTGTACATCACTTCTACAACAAATCAATAGTTTTGAAGTAAACTAAACCAATAATAATAACATAACAACTCTATATCACATTTTTGAAACTACGTATTGACTATAAATGGGGTTAAGTTGACATACTATGAACATTATTTTCAATTTTCGAATAGGTTTAGCAGAACTTCGTCCGCAAACCGTCATAACTTACGGGCGCGAGGGTGTACATCCCATGGGCCCTGTATTGATCAATACTGCATGCAAGAACGATATTATCGTTCACTCTGTCTGCCTTGGGTGCATAAAAGTTTTCCCTTATTCGGGATGTTTATACTTAGTCGGGAATCCGAACCAAAATAATTTGATTGGTTACAAAAAGGTTTTATTATATTCAAAGATATTTCTAAATCTGTGTCTAGCTGATCAAATAGCTTAGACGACTTTTACTTAATGTATACATACTGACAATCAATAGGTATATATATATATATATATATATATATATATATATATATATATATATATCAACATGTGATTAAATACAATAATTATCCAAGTGGGGACACTTGTATAACTATAATTAGAAATTAACGAACAGAATAAATATCTGAATAATAATATAATACCATGTTGATAATCAATGATCAGATATAATATATATAATAATAGGGTTAATAATCTGGTACAATAATAATATAATTCTGAAATTTTCTTACTCATGTCCATTGCATAAAGAAAATGCAAAGGTTGGATACTTGCCTGGTCTGCTGCTTACAATACGCAACTTAGTTTTATCTTTTATACCGAAACCTATCAGTAATAATATCATTTTATCGATTAGAACAACTTATCGTAACACATAATACTGCTTATTGCAGTCAGCATATAACCTAATCACATTGTCACACATGTTTCACAGTCATTGGATCACAAATAAACACATATACAAACAATTTATATAAGTCCAGATCAATTTTTGAAACATGTCGGTGTACCAACGACTTTATCGGGTAATTATCGAGTCTAAGACTCTATCCTGTAGTTAAACATCTATAAGTATCAGCCATATTATTTTTAAATTACTTATAATAATCTTTAAACATTTATTATAATTTATCATGAATTTTTCAAACACCGAAATCAATATTAAATAATTCTATTATCATTAATATTTAATTAATATTAAACTATTAATGAAACCATTGCAAAAATATTAAAGTTATTAATAATAACTTAAAATACCCTTAAATGATTTTTAAAACATGTAAAATCATTTTTAAATAATTACCATTAATATTAAAGTATTAATGCATTATTTATCAAAATATTAAAATTCATTAAAAATAACTTAAAATATTTTTTATTCATTTATATCCTTTTTAAATGATATTTTTTAAATTAATAAAACCATTTTAAAACTATATATTTAATATAATTATTAAATAAATTTAATATCATTAGTATCATTAATATTAAATTATTAATGAGATTATCCTTTAAATATTAAAAGTTATATTTTATAACTTAAAATATCTTTAAACACTTTATTTTCATTTAAAATTATTTTTATAATATTAAAATTATTTTTAAACTAATTTATTTAATATAATTATTAAATAATTCTAATATCTTGAATAGTAAATAATTAATGAAATTTACCTTTAAATATTGAAATTTATATTTTATGACTTAAAATATTTTTAAAATCCTTATTTTATTTTTTATATGATTTTTAAATTATAAATTCTATTTTTCATAATTTATTTAATACATTTGTTAAATAACTTAAATATCATTAATATTAATTAATTATTAAAATTCATCCCAAAATATTAAAAGTCATTAAAAATAACTTAAAATATTTCTTGCATCATAATATAATTTTAAATGATTTTTCAAGTATTTAAATCATTTATAACTAATTTATTTAATATTATAATTAAATAAATTAAATACCATTAATATTTCAAAAATATTAAATATTTATGAAATGTACTTAAAATAATTTAAAACTAATTTTTGGACATTAAAATAATTTTTAATAATTTATTATGTATTTTTAATAATTTAAAACTATTTTTTTCTATTTATTTAATTAAAATAATTAATTTCCGAAAATATTTGTCGCTAAAGGCTGCCTATAGCGACATAACCGTCGCTATAGGTGTTCTTCGTGTTCTTCATTAAACCCAGAAACTCATGTGCAGTTAATGAGTTAGGAGGTTTCACCAACAATAGTTTTTAAACTGTGATGATTCTGGGCTTGATCCTGGTCAGATCTTGTACTACTCATCTAAGAATACATGATTCATCCATCAACAGGTTCACATCATAACACAAATGCAAGGTACGATCCTTCAAAGTTACTGTCAGATGTTACCTGGGTTTTCCAGAAACCCAGACAGTTAGAGTAGGCATATTCTAACTCGATTATATACATGTTCTGGTCATGATTTATATAGTCTCAAGGTCTTAATCTGTAGTCCTTATGTCAAGGAACATATACAAAACATTATTTCAGTCCAACAATAACAGAATCACAAGCTATGATCCAGTCAAAGGCTGTCAGAAGTTGTGTTCATTCGATTTTCTGGGTTTTCCAGAAATGGTAAACATGATTCGACAGGCCTAGTTCGACCACCAGCTACATTCAATATGTTTATTATATACACGATCTAAAGCCACAACTATAAAGTACACATGACAGACTACAAATTGGTTACAACAAAGTCGTCATAACTCTTAACACCTGACAGATCTAAGAGATTGAAAATGTTGTCAGACGCTGCTAAAGACTTTCTGGGTTACCTAGAATTCGTCTGGTCATGCTCGATCAACGGGTTTTGACCGATTATAACTTCAAATCTACAATAGATCTGACTCTGAATCAAGTTCTATATCAAAGCTCTCATAACATACTACAAGATCAAACACTTAAACAACAAACACATTACATACAAAGATCTATGAGAACTGACATTTGACTGTCAGACAAAAAAACAAAATTTTCCAAATTTGCAAAAACACTAGATCTGAGCTTATAGATGTTATGGATCTAACATCTATCAACCCAGATCACTTAATAACACTATAAACAACACATTACAACACAAAATCATAACTTCTAACATAGCATACATGATCAAATTTTGGTTTAGGTTTATACCTTTACTTTGGTCAATCTTGATCTTAGGGCTTCTAATTTGATAGTGAAATTTGTGGGGCTTGGTATTGGGACTGATATGTTATAAGAATTTGTGAGTTTTAGAGAGAGAAGGTGTAAAGCCCCCAAATCCAGGTACTTGAACCCCGAACTCGGTGCTTCACGATACCATTTCTATGAGCAGAATAATACTAATAATAATAACAATAATATAATTATTAAACTTAATTTACATGATTATCAGAGTCTAGCTCCTAAGTACGTAACAGTTAATACATTCCTTACATAACATGATAGATAATATATATCTTTGTCCTAATAATATCAAACTAATGCATAAACTACCACAAATCTTATTTGGTTAGCTTTCCTTTTCCCTTGTTTCTGCATGAGCCTTCTGGTTCTTCACACTTAGCTGAAAATATTTAAATTAAGTAAGGATGAGCATTTGAGTGCCCAGCAAGTAATAACAATTATAAATATTAGCTGAAAGGATTAAATATTTTCTTTGTACTACCCTTGTACAACAAATCAATAGTTGTGAAGTAATCTGAACCGATAATAATAACATAACAACTCTCTATCATATTTTTGAAACTACGTACTGACTATAAATAAGGTTAAGGTGACATACTATAAATATTTTTTTCAATTTTTCGAATAGGTTAAACAGAACTTCATCTGTAAACTGTCATAACTTACGGGCACGGGGGTGATCAGCCCGTTGTACCCTGTATTGATCAATACTACATGCAAGAACGATGTTATCGTTCACTCTGTCCACATTGGGTGCATAAAAAGTTTTTCCGTGTACGGGATGTTCATACTTGTCGGGGTTCCAAACCAAAGGTTTTATCTTATTCAACAATAATCTATAATTCAACATACATATATATGGGTAATTAACAAAGGTGTATCAACATGTGATTAAATACAATGATTATCAAAGTGGGGACACTTGTATAACCATTTATAAAAATTAACGAACATAATATATATCTAAATTACCATATACTAACATGTTGATAATCAATATATAATATATATAACAATAGGGTTAATAATCTGTACAGTAATAATATAATTCTGAAATATTCTTACTCATGTTCATTGCATAAAGAAAATGCAAAGGTAAGATACTTGCTTGGTCTGCTGCTTACAAAAATGCAACTTAGATTTATCTTTTATATCACGACCTATCATTAATTAGATAATTTTACTGATTAGAATAACATATCGTAACACATAATAGTGCCTATTGCAGTCAGCACATAACCTAATCACATTGTCACATATGTTTAACAACCATTGAATCACAAATAAACACTTATCAAGTCAACCTATTTAAGTCCAGATCAATTTCTGAAACATGTCAGTCTACCGACAGCTTTATCGAGTAATTATCGAGTCTAAGACTCTATCCAGTAATTCCATAACTGTAAATATCAATCATATTATTTTTAAATGACTTATAATAATTTTTAAACATTTATTATAATTTATCGTGAATTTTTAAACATCAGAATCATTATTAAATGATTTAAATATTAAACAATTCTATTATTATTAATATTTAATTAATATTAAACTATTAATGAAACTATTGCTAAAATATTAAAGTTATTTATAATAACTCAAAATATTTTTAAAACATGTATATTGCCTTTAAATAATTTTTAAAACATTTAAAATCATTTTCAAATAATTACCATTAATATTTAAATATTAATGTACTATTTTTTAAAATATTAAAAGTCATTAATTATAACTTAAAATATTTTTAATTCATTTATATCATTTTTAAATAATTTTTAAATTAATAAAACCACTTTTAAACTATTTATTTAATATCATTATTAAATAAATTTACTATCATTAATAGTAAATTAATAATCATTAATATTAAATTATTAATGAAATTATCCTTTAAATATTAAAAGTTATATTTTATAACTTGAAATATCTTTAAACACTTTATTTTCATTTAAAATAATTTTTTATAATATTAAAATTATTTTTAAACTAATTTATTTAATATAATTATTAAATAATTCTAATATCATTAATAATAATTAATTAATGAAATTTACCTTTGAATATTGAAAGTTTTATTTTATAACTTAAAATATTTTTAAATACCTTATTATTATTTAAAATAATTTTTAATATAATAAAATAATTTTTAATTAATTTATTTAATTCATTTTCTAAATAACTTAATTATCATTAATATTAATTTATTAATGAAATTTATCACAAAATATTAAAAGTCATTAAAAATAACTTAAAATATTTTTTTATACCATAATATAATTTTAAATGATTTTTCAAGTATTAAAATTATTTTTAAATAATTTATTTAATATAATAATTAAATAAATTAAATACCTTTAATATTCCAAAATATTAAATATTTATGAAATATATTCAAAATAATTAAGAACTAATTTTTGGACTTTAAAATAATTTTTAATAATTTATTATGTATTTTTAATAATTAAAAACTAATTTTCTATAATTATTTAATAAAACTATAATTTTTATAAATAAACTATCACTAAAGACCACCTATAGCGACAGAACCGTCGTTATAGGTGTTCTTCATGTTCTTGAGCATTCATAAGGCAATTTCGACTTGCCTCCTTTGACCAAGTGTAAATCAGTGTGTGTTGTGTTTCTAAGCATGCTGTTGAACAGATCGTGTAAAGTTAATGCAAGACTACAATATCCAACAACAAGCAAGTTCATAAAACATATAACCAAGGAGATCTGAGCCTCCAAAAGTGTTGTCAGGACTACAAATTAATTACATAAAATCATCAAAAAAACAATACAACAAGAAGATACAATCTGGTCAACTCATGACAGAAATAAGGTGCAACCAGTTTCTGGAAATTCCCAGAAACAGAGAATATGGCCGGATGGCCTACTTTGACCGACTACTGAATCCAACCTACTTGATATCTAGATGTACTAAAAGTATAGATCGACAGTTTACATAATATACTACAATATGGGTTCAACAACAAACTCAAAACATCAAAAATTTGATAGATCTAGAGCCTTAAATATCTTGTCAGACACTGAAAACTCATTTCTTGGTTAGCCAAAAATGGTCCGGTCATGGTCGGTCAACGACCTTTGACCAAGAATAACTTGCAATCTGTTCAAGCCATAACCTTGATTCAACTTCCAAAATACAGATCTCATGACATACTACAAGATTAAACACTTAAAACACCAAATCAAAAAACACACTTAGATCTAGAAGGTCTGACATTCCTTGTCAGACATCAAAAGCAAAAATTTTCAGATTTTGTAAAATGCTATATCTGAGCTTATATATGTTATGGATCTAACATCAATCAACCCCGATCATCATTATACACCATATACAACATATTTAACACATAAAAACTAACATTTAACACATTGATCAAGATCAAATTTCATGCTAGGGTTTTATACCTTCTATGATAAATTTCTGATTTTGGCTTCTGATTTTGTTATATGTTGTAGTTGGGCTTGATTATGTGACTGATATGCTACCAAATTTCGTTGGTTTTTGAAAGAGAGAGCTTAGTTGAGTGTTTGTGCTAAAATGAGCTAACAAATGCAATCCTTTCTCTCTCAATCTATATATAGAAGTGGTAGATGCATGTATTGGCTGATCTAGAGCTCATGTGCTGGCAATTTTAATCACATGGGGTTGTTGGATTTGGTCACCAACTTCACCTATTGTCAAAACCTACTTACTAGCTTCAATAATGCACAAAAGGGCGATTTGGTCATAATGCTTGTAATTTTTAATGGCCAAAGTGTAATCTTGACAAACTCTTAGGGTTTAACCCTTAGGGTTTAACCCTAAGGTTTTCCAAAAATTAATTTTCTAGAATTACATTTAGGGTTTAAAAATAAAATAAAAAATAAAATTAGTTTCTAAAAATAGAAAATTAGGGTTTTCTTAATTAAGTTAGTTTTCTAATTACTTTATACAGGAACATTAGTGTTTAATATTACTAATTAGGTTTTCCATAATTAGTAATAAAATCTATTATACATAATATTAATCACATTAACATAATTTCTGACTGATCAGAAACTCCTGTTTATGTTTCAAATTAGGTTTTCTGATTTCAGAAATTAGGATTTTATAATTAGGGTTTTTTTTCTGCTAAAGATTAATTAGGGTTTATAGATTTTAATTAGGGTTTACCTAATTAATCATATAATACACAACCTAAATCATATAACACAGTTATATAACAGTCTTTGAATTTCCCATTTGAATTTAAAAAATAGGGTTAAACAAATTAATGCTAGGGTTTTAACATTGTACACCATAATTGACCAACCATTATCAATACGTACATGTAGTACATATTTATAGCACTGAAAAATTAAAATATAATTAATATTATATTATTATTCTCATTCCTTGATCAAAAATCTAAAATTAGGGTTTGGATTCCATATCTGATTTATTCTTCCATATTTAACCTTAATAATTAAGGTAAAATAATTAACTTGATAATCTGTACTAAAATTCATATAATAAAATAATTATTATGATTATTCTAAAAATCATCTCATATATTATTTAAATAATATATACTTATATTTTCATGAAAAATAAATAATAAAAACATTTCTACTATAAAATTAATTATTATAATAATATAATTTATAATAATCAATTATTCTGAAATAAAATTATTTTTAATTATTCATGTAATAAATATATTTTTATTTATCTCATAAATACATATACATAATATCTTGTACAAATCCTCATCCTTAAAATAATAATAAAAAAATTTTATACGCAAAATTTCTGATTTAATTATATAAAAAATATCGGGTTGTTACAGAAGGCATTGGTTGAGTGTTTGTGCAAAATGAGCTTAAATGTGACACTTTCTCTCTCCCATCCTATATATATTCACTTGATGCAATGAATGTTGCTGGTATAGCTATCAAGAAGTAGCTGATTGCTGATAATTGTAGTCACATGGTAGGTTAAAGTTGGTCACCCACTCCATATTTTATCAAGATTTGCAAGCAAGTTTCATAAAAAATACAAAAAGGACATTTTGGTTAATTAACTTGTGATTTTAATGGCATTTAGGTCATTTGGAAAACCCTTAGGATTTAACCCTTAGGGTTTAATGTGACGCCCCCAAAATAGGTATACAACACCCATTCTGAGTCGCCAAATACATGGTATAAAAAGCAAACTACAACTTCAATAATACAATTGTCGTGCAAAATACGACAACACATACTGTGAGTTTAAGTACAAATATTGTCTTCTAGACAATATCCACACTCAAATAAGTCCTCATTACAATTATTCAAACACTATTTTACAGAAATAGTGAGGACTGCTAATACATCTTTCTAGAACCATCACTCCATACCCCGACTAGATCCTGCTATGTTCTCACCTCCTGAGAAGAAAAATGGAACAAAAAGGAAAAGGGTGAGCTCAACTAGCCCAGTAAAGAATATTATGACTAAGATAATATACAACAAATTATCATTAGTATTCAACAGGGAAAAATCTGATAGAATATAATCAACAACAAGTTTTAGATCAACAACTGCAGCGGAAACAACAAACCATTAGAATAGTCAAGTAGAGAATGAATTCTATTATCTTCTAAGATTTAAAAGTCCATCATCAATATTTTATCCCTGTAACATCAATTAATAATCATCTTTAATCAAATATTCATCTTTGCACTACAGGCCAAAGATATTCATTTGTATCACCAGTCAGTCATGTTCATCTCAACACCTGTTTATCTTTGCACTACAGCCCAAAAATATTCATCAGGTAATCATACATCTTTGCACTACAGGCCAAAGATATTCAGTAATATCATCATTTAGGACTGAGGATGATGAAAAATATCTTAAAGAAAACGAATCCAGTGAGACAGGAGGACAAATAGTAGGGATTCGTATAACAGTTTATCCAAGATCAATAATACTTCATAATAATCAATTGTGAAGCAGAATTCAAAAAAATAAAGATCAAAACATGGATACAATCAAAGATAGTAACCATAATAGACATCTTGGACAAAAAGAAGAAAATTTTATTTTTCGGTGAATAGTGCCGTATTCGTGAATAGTGTCGTATACGTGAATAGTAATCCCGACAAAAAGTTCCAAATTTAATAAAAACTCATATCAATAATTCAGCATAATGATATTAAAGAAAATAATATCATTTAAGAATAAAATAATATCCCTTACCACAAAATATCAGTACTTCTGGTCGGAATACCGGTATAAGGCTGAAATAAACTTACTTTGATGAATAGAAACTCTCAAAGTATCTAAATACTCACAAAATACACTCAATAATCTAGAGAGAGAAAGAGAAAAAACTTGTTTCTGGTGTGATTTTCAATTCTAACTTAGCCCTCTATTTATAGGAAAATGTTAGCACGCCGAAGCAGACTTAACCTGCAACCTGATGACTTTACCTGCTACTATTCAAGCCTACCACATTTGAATAAAAATCTCAGCACATTTCTTCACCAACCAAGAGTGGGGCCCACCAATTCTAGAATTTTCCACCAAAATGATAAACTCCGAAAATTCAATAATTTCTGAACCAGTCATCTTGTAAAATTAATAATAAATCATACGTTCATTTTTAACGGTTCAAAATTTGTGGACATATACTCAACTTATATATGTATAACATATCCAAAAATTACCACGATCCAACGGTCGAATTAAAAATTATAACCCCCGTAAAATATCTCAAAAACTCTAATGTTTAATACCTCCATTCCGACAAAAATACTGATAAAAATCTCAACATTAACTCCTTCATTTTTAACCACAAAAATATATCCTTCATTTATATCCACATAAAATAAATATTTCCTTATCATATGAATCAATAATTAATTATTCACAAATAATATTATAGAATTACATTTATGACAACCAGGCCGTTCCCAGGAAAGAGGGGGCTTTTCAATAAGAATTTCTCCTTACTAGCGCGCAATTAGATGACCAAACCTCTCCTTAGACAGAACTTTCTAGATATTGCCAATAATGTTATCTAATAATATTATTCAAATAATATGAATTATTGATCTGATAATGGGAAATACTGTGCAGTGACAATTATTGAAACAACAATAATATAAAATATCAATGCAGCAATTATTAAATCAATAAAATAAAATATTGAACAGTAACTACTGTAACAATTATTGAGTAGTGCCTTCCTTCGTAAGAATTAATAATTGGTGCAATACCGTGTGCTACTGTATTTTAACCACCAGGTATTCCAACAGTATTAACAGTAACAACTACGCCGTTAATTATAAACAACTTATACTTGTCGTTTTCTTCATCCAATCGCTTTTCGTTATGGGGCCCACACAAGGCTGCGCTGTCGTACGAATATTTTCCGACAGCAAGAATATTCCACGACCAAACGAATATTCACCGACCAAAAATGAATATTTTATAACCACTTGCTTATTTGAAATATTTGCGCATTTTACCCATAACTAACCACATTAATCAAATCAACCCTTTCTATTTCAAAATAATAAATAGAGAAAATTTAATTTTATTTATTAATAAGTTGTGGTTTTACAACCTCCCCTCCTTATAAAATTTCATCCTCGAAATTGACGTACGTACCTGGTGTTTCGAAAAGGTGAGGATACCTCGCTTTTATTTCTGATTCCAACTCCCAGGTCATTTCTTCAATAGTATGGTTTCTCCATAAAACCTTAACTTGTGGTATAACCTTCGTGCGTAGAACATGCTCTTTCCTATCCAAGATCTTAACAGGTACCTCCTCGTACGTTAAATCTTCGGCTATCTCGTCTGGTTCTAACTCAATTATGTGGTTCGGGTCTTTCACATATTTACGAAGCACAAATATGTGAAAAACATTATGAACACGAGACATGCTTGGAGGTAATGCGAGTCTATAGGCCACATTTCCTATTCGGTCAAGAATTTCAAATGGACCGACAAATCGTGGATTGAGCTTTCCTCTCTTCCCAAATCTTGTAACTCCCTTCCATGGTGCAACACGTAACAATACATGATCCCCAATATTGAATTCTACATCCTTTCGATGAAGATTCGCATAACTCTTTTGTCGATCCTGTGCCGTTTGTATACGTTGTCGAATTGTTTGGATCTTCTCTGTAGTTATGCGTACCAATTCTGGTCCCAACAATGTTGCTTCACCCACCTCGTCTCAACATACTGGAGAACGACACTTTCGTCCATACAAGGCTTCAAATGGAGCCATACCTATACTTGCCTGATAACTGTTGTTGTAGGAGAATTCCACCAGTGGCAAGTACTTATCCCAACTTCCTTTGAAATCTAGAACACAGAGTCTTAATAGATCTTCAAGGGTTTGAATAGTCCTCTCTGATTGTCCATCCGTTTGAGGATGGTATGCTGAACTAAATCGTAAATCCGTGCCCATAGCTTTCTGCAAGCTAACCCAAAATTGTGAAGTGAATCTTGGGTCACGATCTGAAACTATGGATACTGGCATGCCATGCAATCTCACAATCTCATTCACGTACATACGAGCAAGACGTTCAAGGGAATAAGTCTCACGTATAGGCAAGAAATGGGCAGACTTGGTTAATCTATCAACAATGACCCAAATCACATCTATGCCTTGAGAAACCTTGGGAAGACCTGTAACGAAATTCATGGTAATGTGTTCCCACTTCTATTTCGGGATCTCAAGTGGTTGCAATGGACCCTTTGGCACTTGATGCTCCGCCTTTACACGTTGACAAGTTAAAAACCTCGAGATAAACTCCGCGATCTCTCTTTTCATATTGCTCCACCAAAATGTATGTTGAAGATCGTGATACATTTTGGTATTCCCAGGATGGATTGCAAACGGTGTGTTGTGTGCCTCCATCATTATTCTATGCTTCAAGTCAAAATCGTTAGGAACACAAAGTCTGGAGTTGACTCGAAGTATTCCTTCTTCATCAATTATTGCTTCTGGAATAGCACCTTCTTGCACTTTCTTCTTCATACGCATCAGCTCTATGTCCGTAGCTTGAGCGGCTTTAACTTTATCAATTAAAGTCGGTTCTACTCGTATATTTGATATCATCATGTGGGTACTTGGAGCCTTCATCTCTATCTCCATCCTTTGCAAATCATACAAAATGGGCCTTTGTGTTAACACCATTGCACTCGTACCCGCGTATGATCTTCTACTCAATGCGTCAGCTACTACGTTCGCTTTTCCAAGATGATATTGGATGGTATGATCGTAATCTTTCAACAGCTCAAGCCAACGTCGTTGCCGCATGTTGAGTTCCTTTTGGGTGAAGAAATATTTGAGGCTTTTATGATCCGTATAGATCTCCACTTTCTCCCCATACAGGTAGTGTCTCCAAATCTTCAACGCGAAAACGACTGCTGCCAACTCCAAATCATGAGTAGGATAATTCCTCTCATATTCTTTGAGTTGTCGTGAGGCATAGGCTATGACTTTCTCATGTTTCATGAGAACACATCCTTACCCTTTGCCTGAAGCATCGCTGTAGATAACAAATCCATCCGAACCAGATGTTATTGTCAGAACAGGTGCCGAAATGAGTCTCCTCTTGAGTTCTTGAAAACTCTTCTCACAATCCTCGCTCCAACCGAATTTTGTATCCTTCCGAGTCAGCTGAGTTAACGGAGTAGCGATTCTAGAAAATCCTTCCTCGAATCTCCGATAATACCCAGCTAAGCCCAGAAAGCTACGTACTTCGGTCACCAATTTCGGTTGCTCCCAACTTTGTATGGCTTCAATCTTTGCCGGGTCGACAGATACTCCATGTTTTGACACCACGTGCCCAAGGAATGCTACTTACTCAAGCCAGAACTCGCATTTCTTTAATTTGGCATATATACTTGTTTTCACGAAGCCTTTGCAGTACCAGCTTCAAATGGCGCTCATGATCTTCACGGCTTTTAGAATAGATGAGGATGCCATCAATAAAGACAACAACGAACTGATCTAAATATTCTTTGAATACACGGTTCATCATATCCATGAAAGCAGCAGGAGCATTAGTCAATCCAAAAGACATGACTAAGAATTCATAATGCCCGTATCGAGTTCTGAAGACAGTCTTTGGAATATCCTCAGTTTTAATCTTCAGCTGATGATATCCAGAACGAAGATCGATCTTTGAAAAGAATTGTGCTCCTTGCAACTGGTCAAACAGGTCATCAATGCGAGGTAGCGGATACCTATTCTTGATGGTGACATGGTTAAATTCCCTATAGTCGATACAAAGTCACATACTCCCGTCTTTCTTCTTTACGAATAAAACAGGAGCACCCTAAGGAGATGTACTAGGACGAATAAAACCGCTGTCTAATAACTCCTGTAATTGGACCTTTAACTCTCGAAGTTCAATAGGAGCCATTCGATATGGGATTTTAGAAATGGGCTTTGTACCAGGTTCAAGGTCAATAAAGAATTCAACTTCACGTTCTGGGGGTAGACCAGGAAGTTCTTCAGGAAATACATCAGGAAATTCATTAACAACAGAAACTTTATTCAAATCTGACATGTTTTTGTTCAAGTCCATAACATGGGCTAAGAAAGCTTGACATCCGTTTTTCAATAAACGAATAGCTTTGTGGCTTGATATGACAGTGACTGATTTTAGTGGTTTAGTAGTTTGAATTCGTATGACAGGTTGGTTAGGAATATAAAAACTAACAACCTTACGAAAACAATCAATTTTAGCATGATGAGTGGTTAACCAATCAATTCCTAAAATCACATCAAAAGCAAGTATCTTTAAAGAGATAAGATCAACAGGTAATGTGATAGTGCCAACATGGATCATGCAAGATTTATAAATTGTAGATGTAACGAAGGTTTCACCCAACGGAGTTTCAACAGATAAGTCAAAGTCCAATTTCTCCGGAGTCAAGTTTAAACGTTGAGCACAAGCAGGAGAGATAAAAGAATGGGTAGAACCGGTATCTAATAAGGTATAAACTTCGCAAGAGTTTATGATTAGCTTACCCGTGATCACCTCGTTTGGGTTCCTCATGTTTTGGGCAGTCACGACAAACGCCCTTCCAGGAACCACCGATTTTGACTTGTCCGGAACAGCCTTCGGAGTCACTATCCCCGTTGAACTTGGTTTCGCAACAAGACAATCTTTAGCTATATGACCTTCCTTTCCACAGTTATAACATACCTTGAACTGCTGTGGGCAGTTTGGGCTGATGTGTCCCTCCTTCCCGCATTTGTAACAAACGACCGGTGCTCGTTCTCCTCCCCTAAAAGCAGTTGATATTTGTGCTGACGTCTTCACGTTATCATTGTTGTACTTTCTCTTCTTGAAATCTCCTCCTGACTCGCTCCTTCTATTATTACGGCCACGATTACCACCAGAGTGGTTACCGCTTTTTGTCCGAATGTTTTCATCCCTGCTGGTTTTTATTGCTTCGATGACTGCCGCCACCGGTATGACCCTGGTTGTGGTTCCTCGGTTGCACATACTCATTATCTCGCTCTAATAATTGAGCCCTATTTACAACATCTGAATATAAAGAAAATTTATGAGAGATAAGATATTGCCGAATCTCGGGTTTTAGACCTCTCAGAAACATCCTTGTCATTCGTTCCTCATTTTCGACCAAATGAGGAGCAAACCTGGATAACTCTGCAAACTTCGCCTCGTACTGGGACACCGTCATGTTGTTTTATTCCAGTCTGATAAACTCCACCTCCTTCATATGACGAATACTTTCAGGAAAGTACTTGTCATTGAATAGTTTCTGAAATGTTTCCCATGACATGTTGAGTGCGTCAGGCTGGGTACGCTTCACAGACTCCCACCAGTAGTCTGCCTCACCGCGGAACATAAAGGTGGCGAATGGAACCTTATGTTCCTCCGTGCATCCCAAGACATCGAATATCTTGGTAATTTGCTTGACCCACGTTTCCGCCATGATCGGATCCAACTTTCCCTTAAATTCTGGTGGTCCCAATTCTTTGAACTGCTTGGCTGTGATAAACCGTGCGTTGTTATCATTTCCACCCGTATTCTGCACACAAGTCTCCCTCGTCTGATTTTGCATGAACTGGAAAAAGCTCCTAAACATTCCATCATTCATCGTTTGCTCGGTAACGTTGTTTACAGGAGGAATATTGCCTTCCTGTTGCACGTTCCCCTGGGTGGTGATCAAAGGTGTCTCCACGGTCTGATTTACTCCATTATTAACGTTCTCAGCTGCCTTTCTTAAATACTGCCATAAAACAAGGGTTAATAGTCATGTCATATATTATCCCTATACTCTGACCGACCAAATAAACACCAAATAAACTTAGTCAGGTCATACTAGCGAAGGAATTCCCTGTCTCTCCCCTCCTAGTTCTTGTCTCACATCTCAGCCAGGGATCATATCCCTAAGCTTTGATACCAACTGTGACGCCCCCAAAATAGGTATACAACACCCATTCTGAGTCGCCAAATACATGGTATAAAAAGCAAACTACAACTTCAATAATACAATTGTCGTGCAAAATACGACAACACATACTGTGAGTTTAAGTACAAATATTGTCTTCTAGACAATATCCACACTCAAATAAGTCCTCATTACAATTATTCAAACACTATTTTACAGAAATAGTGAGGACTGCTAATACATCTTTCTAGAACCATCACTCCATACCCCGACTAGATCCTGCTATGTTCTCACCTCCTGAGAAGAAAAATGGAACAAAAAGGAAAAGGGTGAGCTCAACTAGCCCAGTAAAGAATATTATGACTAAGATAATATACAACAAATTATCATTAGTATTCAACAGGGAAAAATCTGATAGAATATAATCGACAACAAGTTTTAGATCAACAATTGCAGCAGAAACAGCAAACCATTAGAAAAGTCAAGTAGAGAATGAATTCTACTATCTTCTAAGATTTAAAAGTCCATCATCAATATTTTATCCCTATAACATCAATTAATAATCATCTTTAACCAAATATTCATCTTTGCACTACAGGCCAAAGATATTCATTTGTATCACCAGTCAGTCATGTTCATCTCAACACCTGTTCATCTTTGCACTACAGGCCAAAGATATTCATCAGGTAATCATACATCTTTGCACTACAGGCCAAAGATATTTAGTAAAATCATCATTTAGGACTGAGGATGATGAAAAATATCTTAAAGAAAACGAATCCAGTGAGACAGGAGGACAAATAGTAGGGATTCGTATAACAGTTTATCCAAGATCAATAATACTTAATAATAATCAATTGTGAAGCAGAATTCAAAAAAATAAAGATCAAAACATGGATACAATCAAAGATAGTAACCATAATAGACATCTTGGACAAAAAGAAGACAATTTCATTTTTCGGTGAATAGTGCCGTATTCATGAATAGTGCTGTATACGTGAATAGTGCCGTATACGTGAATAGTAACCCCGACACAAAAAGTTCCAAATTTGATAAAAACTCATATCAATATTGCAGCATAATAATATTGAATAAAATAATATCATTTAAGAATAAAATAATATCCTTTACCTCAAAATATCAGTACTTCTAGTCGGAATACCGGTATAAGGCTGAAAGAAACTTGATCTGATAAATAGAAACTCTCAAAGTATCTAAATACTCACAAAATACACTCAATAATCTAGAGAGAGAAAGAGAGAAAACTTGTTTCTGGTGTGATTTTCAATTCTAACTTAGCCCTCTATTTATAGGAAAATGTTAGCACGCCGAAGCAGACTTAACTTGCAACCTGATGGCTTTACCTGCTACTATTCAAGCCTACCACATTTGAATAAAAAACTCAGCACATTTCTTCATCAACCAAGAGTTGGGCCCACAAATTCTAGAATTTTCCACCAAAATGATAAACTCCGAAAATTTAACAATTTCTAAACCAGTCATCTCGTAAAATTCATAATAAATCATACGTTTATTTTTAACGGTTCAAAATTTGTGAACATATACTCAACTTATATATGTATAACATATCCAAAAATTACCACGATCCAACGGTCGGATTAAAAATTATAACCCCCGCAAAATATCTCAAAAACCCTGATTTTTACTACCTCCATTCCGAAAAAATATTGATAAAAACCTCAACATTAACTCCTTCATTTTTAACCACAAAAATATATCCCTCATTTATATCCACATAAAATAAATATTTCCTTATCATATGAATCAATAATTAATTATTCACAAATAATATTACAGAATCACATTTATGACAATCAGGCCATTCCCAAGAAAGAGGGGGCTTTCCAATAAGAATTTCTCCTTACTGGCGCGCAATTAGATGACCAAACCTCTCCTTAGACAGAACTTTCTAGACATTGCCAATAATATTATCTAATAATATTATTCAAATAATATGAATTATTGATCTGATAATGGGAAATACTGTGCAGTGACAATTATTGAAACAACAATAATATAAAATATCAATGCAGCAATTATTGAATCAATAAAATAAAATATTGAACAGTAACTATTGTAACAATTATTGAGTAGTGCCTTCCTTCGTAAGAATTAATAATTGGTGTAATACCGTGTGCTACTGTATTTTAACCACCAGGTATTCCAACAGTATTAATGGTAACAACTACGCCGTTAATTATAAACAACTTATACTTGTCGTTTTCTTCATCCAATCACTTTCTATTATGGGGCCCACACAAGGCTGCGCTGTAGTACGAATATTCCCCGACAGCAAGAATATTTCCCGACCAAACGAATATTCAACGACCAAAAATGAATATTTTATAACCACTTGCTTATTTGAAATATTTGCGCATTTTACCCATAACTAACCACATTAATCAAATCAACCCTTTCTATTTCAAAATAATAAATAGAGGAAATTTAATTTTATTTATTAATAAGTTGGGGTCTTACATTTAACCCTAAGGTTTAGCAGAAAAATTGTAAGATTTCCAAATAGATTTTAAAAATAAAATTTTAGTTTCTAAAAATACAATTTATGGCTTCTTAATTAATTTAGGTTTTTAATTACTTAGTACATTGCTAATTAGGTTTAAGATACACTAATTAGCATTAACTTTCCAATTTAGCGATTAGGGTCTATAATTTATAAATTAGGGTTTATAATATAAATATTAGGATTTCTAGAAATTTAATATTTCTAAATATTAATTAGGGTTTACCTAATTAATCATAAAATTAAATAATGCACACATAAATCGTATAACACAATTATATAATAGTCTCGAACTCATAATTAAGTTTCAAATTAGGGTTTCTAATCAATTAGGGTCCATAAATATTATTCAGGGTTCGTAATAATTAGGGTTTCTAGTATTAGGGGTTTTAATTACTAATTAGGGTTTTTCATAATTAGCGTTAAAACCGACAATACAAATCATATACCACATAACATAGTGACTTAACAGATTTTGAAGTCTCGTTTGACTGCGAAACTAGGGTTTATCAGTAACACTAGGGTTTTATCAGGTTATAATAAAACTGCTCCCCAGATTAACCTTACACACGTAGCATATATATTTATAACACTAAAAAATCAAAATATAATTAATATTATATTATTATTATCATTCCTTGATCAAAATCTAAAATTAGGGTTTGGATTCAATATCTGATTTATCTGTCATATATAACACTATTAATTAAGTTAAATAATTATCTTAATTAATCTGAAATAAATTCTTATAATAAAATAATTATTATAATAATGCTATAATTATTTCATATATTATTTAAATAATATATAAACATATTTTCATAGAAAATAAATAATTAAAACATTTTTACTATAAAATTAATTATTATATGAATATACTTTATAATGAGCCATAATTCTAAAATAAAACTATTTGTAATTATTCATGTAATAAATAAATTTTATTTATCACACACACACACACACACACACACACACACACACACACACACACACACACACATATATATATATATATATATATATATATATATATATATATATATATATATATATATATATATATATATACACACACACACACACACACACACACATTGACTTATACATATTCCCCATATTTATTTTTTTTTTAAAATTTATACGCAAAATTTCTGATTTATTTATATAAAAAAATATCGGGTTATTACATTCACCCTCCCTTATAAAGATTTCGTCCCCGGAATCACCGTTTTAAAATCTATACATACAAGGGTACATAGCATACACAATCATTGCAAGTAGATCTCGATCATAATTGATCGAACTGATCTTTAACTATTCAGCAAAAAGCTTGTCTATCTGCTTAAACAGAAATTTGATTTCTAAAAGAACTCAAATTTCTCCTTCAAAATAATTTACTATATATATAAGAAAATTATATATAAGAAAATAAAATTTGTTTAAATAATACCTGGAGTTACATCCCCGGCTGCTACGGTATCTTGAACTGTCCTGTTGAAGACTCTTGCAGTTTGTTCTGTTAGTTTGTTTGTTAAAGTTGGTCTCGTTGTTGCCAGCGTCCCGCTACTTTTCCCCATATTTATGCTTCCTGCCTCTATTCTCCTTCTTGGACAGTCTTTCACCTTATGCTCCATTGATTCACAAATAAAACACCCACTATACATTCTTGGGCTGGGGCAGTTAGGAGAGATATGTCCCTCCTACCCACACTTATAGGACACAGACTTTTTTTTTCCATCCTACTACCACTACTCCCTTTTCCAGCTCTAGCTTGATTTGCCTCCCATAAAAATTCACCTCCCCTTTCATCGTATAGGTGGCAAAAGTTATCTTTTGCCCCTCCCTTTCCCTAGCTATCACAAACGCTTCTACAGTGTCAGTTGATCTTCTAAATCCTGGCAGTACGACCTCCTTGAAGTCTTTGAATTTCGCTAATCGATTATCTAGCTAATTTTCCGCGGCTGGTATTCCGTCGTAAAATTTTGTATCGGGTCTGGTTGTCCTTCAGCTTTTTTGATAAGTTCTTCTGTCCGTTGGTTTCGTCTTCATTTTGGCGGTATTATCATAAATTATTCTTATATTCTAAGCCTTATCGTATACGCTTATCATATAACGCTAAATTTTCTACGCAAATAATCATGTACTCAAAATATTAGATTTTGAAAACTTTGGTTTACTGAATTAACTAGTGTTCAAATAAATAATTACTATCTTTATACCAACTTATTTCATTAATCCAACATAGACTCATATTCATAGCACTTGACATACCACAATACATATTGCTTTAAACATCCGCTATCCCTTTGTGACTCAAAAGTCGAGAATCGCTGCCATAACTTATACAAAAGTTAAGAAT
Organism: Panax notoginseng; assembly: GCA_016801055.1. Taxonomy (NCBI): domain Eukaryota; kingdom Viridiplantae; phylum Streptophyta; class Magnoliopsida; order Apiales; family Araliaceae; genus Panax; species Panax notoginseng. Next base: position 54,231,755 of record CM029023.1, on the reverse strand, counting down.
ATTATATTACACAGACATACCTATCATTTATGCCATATAGAATCATACATATTCAAGTAATACTAATACTACTTATTTCCTTACGCCTTCACTAAGGATCATTTGCTTAGTATTCTATATATTTCCATCATCCTTAATAATCCATTCACACCTAACTATACCTAGTTCGTCAAACTTACCATATATCATGAGTTTAAGAACTCTCCACAAACATATGAGTTTAAGAACTCGAGCTTGACCTTACATTCTTTAACTATACTCTACCTATCAGTTATACTGTCGTTTCTGGGTCCAGTACTATATTTTCCAAAATGACCACCTCATTGAGGTAGCTTTCAGTGTGAGCATCTATTTCAGCTATTAGCTTTAACATTGGCTCGGTCATGGAGATCGGCTCCTTCTTTATGATCTGAGGGTATTCTAATCCTTTTTTATCTAACATCTAAACACATAAATTATCCTGATTAGCATATAATATGTACACACAGCAAATAATAGTTTTATATAAGTTATCTTTTACTTTGCTTTATGATGAATTTATTTAATTCATCTCCTTATAAACTCTATATGAGTTATTTGTGTTTTCAACGTTTCTCTCTGTTCTAAGGTTATAGCCTAAGGTTTCTAACCCTAAAGCTCTGATACCAACTTGTAACGCCCCCAAATTCAGGTACTTGAAGTCCGAACTCAGTGCTTTACGATACCATTTCTATGAGCAGAATAATACTAATAATAATAACAATAATATAAATATCAAGCTTAATTTACATATATCAGAGTCTAATCCCAAGTATGCAACCTTTACTATAATTCTTTACATGATAAATAATACATATCATTGCCTTAATATAGTCTAACTATTACAAAAGATTCCAATAAACATATTCTGTTTGCTTTCCTTTTCACTTGTTCTTGACTGAACCTTCAGGTTGATCATGCCTAGCTGAAAATATTTAAATTTTAAAACAAGAATGAGCATTTGGGTGCCCATCAAGTAATAACAATTATAAATATAATTAGCTGAAAGAATTAAAAATTTTCTTTGTACATCACTTCTACAACAAATCAATAGTTTTGAAGTAAACTAAACCGATAATAATAACATAACAACTCTATATCACATTTTTGAAACTGCATATTGACTATAAATGGGGTTAAGTTGACATACTATGAATATTGTTTTCAATTTTCGAATAGGTTTAGCAGAACTTCATCCGCAAACCGTCATAACTTACGGGCGCGAAGGTGTACATCCCATGGGCCCTGTATTGATCAATACTGCATGCAAGAACGATATTATCGTTCACTCTGTCCGCCTTGGGTGCATAAAAGTTTTTCCTTATTCGGGATATTCATACGTAGTCGAGAATCCGAACCAAAACAATTTGATTGGATACAAAAAAGTTTTATCATATTCAAAGATATTTCTAAATCTGTGTCTAGCTGATCAAATAGCGTAGACGACTTTTACTTAATGTATACATGCTGACAATCAATATATATATATATATATATATATATATATATATATATATATATATATATATATATATAGGGATATGATCCATAGTAAGTATTTGCTATGGATGTAAATTGGTCAAATAGCATCATATCCATTCATTTTAGGAATTAAGGGCGTAGATTAAAAATTATATATTGCCTTACGCCACTTCGTCTAGCGTATGTTAAAAATTTTAAAGTCCAGTACGCTACACCAAGTAGCGTACTATTAAAAAAATTACGGTATTTGCCTGCCAAGAGATAAGCTAATAAGCCTACGCTACTTCATTATCAGCCACCAGTTAGAGTTTAGTAGGACTCAAACTAAAGGAATATCACAGAAGGAAGAAATTAATTTTTTGGACCCAAACTAAAGGAATATCACAGTACGTAGGACTCAAACTGAAGGAATATCACAGTAGGCCTGAATTTTTTTTTGCAACTTCTTAAACCAAAGAAAGAAATTAATATTTTGGTATAAAAAAGAAGTGAATTCCAGCTGTCCACGCAAATGATCGAACAGAGGCAAAGAAATTTACTCTAAAACCTTAATTTCACGATCTAACAACAATATTGCCCCTAATCCAATTTCAAATAAGAATAGAACATACAAGTGAATCGGTCTCCTTGAAGAGGCTTGTATGACCGAAGGACACAAATTCCACAAGACCACATTCACATCACACAATAAACACTTGAATTTCCACACGTATATATAAACAAGGGTTTCTTAAAAGAGTGAACCCGGGCCTTGTCGGCGAGCTGAACAACGAGGCGACCAATGGGGAGAGGAAACTCGTAGGAGTAGCTATAATTAATACACTCAGATCTCATATAACGAGAGAGGATTCAGCCGTTAGCGGTGAGTCCGGCGATGGCGACTCCGATGTGGTCATCGGCATTGAAGATCAGTCCTTCAAGCCTCAATGATAAAATACTAGTAGCTAGTAACAAAAATGGTGTATATATTGGGCATCGCAATTTTTTTTTATAGTACGCTACTTGGTGTTGCGTACGGGACTTTAAAATTTTTAACATACACTAGACGAAGTAGCGTAAGGCAATATATAATTTTTAATCTACGCCTTTGATTCATAAAATGAACGGATATGACGATATTTGCCTAATTTACATTCATAGCAAATACTTGCTATGGATCATTATATATATATATATATATATATATATATATATATATATATATATATATATATATCAACATGCGATTAAATACAATGATTATCCAAGTGGGGACACTTGTATAACCATAATTAAAAATTAGCGAACAGAATAAATATCTGAATAATAATATAATACCATGTTGATAATCAATGATTAGATATATTATATATAATAATAGGGTTAATAATCTGGTACAATAATAATATAATTCTGAAACTTTCTTACTCATTTCCATTGCATAAAGAAAATGCAAAGGTTGGATACTTGCCTGGTCTGCTGCTTACAATACGTAACTTAGTTTTATCTTTTATACCGAAACCTATTAGTAATAATATCATTTTATCGATTAGAACAACTTATCGTAACACATAATACTGCGTAGTGCAGTCAGCACATAACCTAATCACATTGTCACACATGTTTCACAGTCATTGGATCACAAACAAACACATATACAGACAATTTATATAAGTCCAGATCAATTTTTGAAACATGTCGGTGTACTAACGGCTTTATCGGGTAATTATTGAGTCTAAGACTCTATCCTGTAGTTCAACATCTGTAAGTATAAGCCATATTATTTTTAAATGACTTATAATAATCTTTAAACATTTATTATAATTTATCATGAATTTTTCAAACGCCGAAATCATTATTAAATAATTTAAATATTAAATAATTCTATTATCATTAATATTTAATTAATATTAAACTATTAATGAAACCATTGCCAAAATATTAAAGTTATTAATAATAACTTAAAATACCCTTAAATAATTTTTAAAACATGTAAAATTATTTTTAAATAATTACCATTAATATTAAAGTATTAATGCATTATTTATCAAAATATTAAAATTCATTAAAAATAACTTAAAATATTTTTTATTCATTTATATCCTTTTAAATGATATTTTTTAAATTAATAAAACTATTTTAAAACAATTTATTTAATATAATTATTAAATAAATTTAATATCATTAATATTAAATTAATATCATTAATATCCTTATTTCATTTTTTATATGATTTTTAAATCATAAATTCTATTTTTCATAATTTATTTAATACATTTGTTAAATAACTTAAATATCATTAATATTAATTAATTAATAAAATTTATCTCAAAATATTAAAAGTCATTAAAAATAACTTAAAATATTTTCTTACATTATAATATAATTTTAAATGATTTTTCAAGTATTTAAATCATTTATAACTAATTTATTTAATATTATAATTAAATAAATTAAATACCATTAATATTTCAAAAATATTAAATATTTATGAAATATACTTAAAATAATTAAAAACAAATTTTTGGACATTAAAATAATTTTTAATAATTTATTATGTATTTTTAATAATTTAAAATTATTATTTTTATTTATTTAATTAAAATAATTAATTTCTGAAAATATTTGTCGCTAAAGGCTGCCTATAGCGATATAACCGTCGCTATAGGTGTTCTTCGTGTTCTTCATCAAACCTAGAAACTCATGTACATTTAATGAGTTAGGAGGTTTGACCAACAATAGTTTTTAAACTGTGATGATTCTGCGCTTGATCTTGGTCAAATCTTGTACTACTCGTGCAAGAATACATGATTCAACCATCAACAGGTTCACATCATAACACAAATGTAAGATACGATCCTTCAAAGTTACTGTCAGATGTTACCTGGGTTTTCTAGAAACCCAGGCAGTTAGAGTTGGCATATTCTAGCTCGATTATATACATGTTCTGGTCATGATTTATGTAGTCTCAAGGTCTTAATCTGTAGTCCTTATGTCAAGGAACATATACAAAACATTATTTTAGTCCAACAATAACAGAATCACAATCTATGATCCGGTCAAAGGCTGTCAGAAGTTGTGTTCATCCAATTTTTTGGGTTTTCCAGAAACGGTAAACATGATTCGACATGCCTAGTTTGACCACCTGCTACATTCGATATGTTGATTATATACACGATCTAAAGCCACAAATGTAAAGTACACATGACAGACTACAAACTGGTTACAACAAAGTCGTCATAACTCTTAACACATGACAGATCTAAGCGATTAAAAATGTTGTCAGACCTTGCTAAAGACTTTCTGGGTTATCCAGAATTCTTCTGGTCATGCCCGGTCAACGGGTTTTGACCGATTATAACTTCAAATCTACAACAAATCTGACTCTGAATCAAGTTCTATATCAAAGCTCTCATAACATACTACAAGATCAAACACTTAAACAACAAAAACACATAACATACAAAGATCTATGAGGACTGACATTTGACTGTCAGACACAAAAACAAAATTTTTCAGATTTGTAAAAACACTAGATCTGAGTTTATAGATGTTATGGATCTAATATCTATCAACCCAGATCACTTAATAACACTATAAACAACACATTACAACACAAAATCATAACTTCTAACATAGCATACATGATCAGATTTTGGTTTAGGGTTATACCTTTACTTCGGTCAATCTTGATCTTAGGACTTCTGATTTGATAGTGAAATTCGTGGGGTTTGGTATTGGGACTGATATGTTATAAGAATTTATGTGTTTTAGAGAGAGAAAGTATTGGTTGAGTGTTTGTGCAAAATGAGCTTAAATGTGACACTTTCTCTCTCCCATCCTATATATATTCACTTGATGCAATGAATGTTGCTGGTATAGCTGTCAAGAAGTAGCTGATTACTGATAATTGTAGTCACATGGTAGGTTAAAGTTGGTCACCCACTCCATATTTTATCTAGATTTGCAAGCAAGCTTCATAAAAATACAAAAAGGGCATTTTGGATAATTAACTTGTGATTTTAATGGCATTTAGGTCATTTGGCAAAGCCTTAGGATTTGACCCTTAGGGTTTAACCCTAAGGTTTATCATAAAAATTATAGGATTTTCAAATAGGTTTTAAAAATAAAATTTTAGTTTCAATAAATTCAAATTATGGCTTCTTAATTAATTTAGGTTTTTAATTACTTAGTACATTGCTAATTAGGTTTAAGATACACTAATTAGCATTAACTTCCCAATTTAGCAATTAGGATTTACAATTTATAAATTAGGGTTTATAATATAAATATTAGGATTTCTAGAAATTTAATATTTCTAAATATTAATCAGGGTTTACCTAATTAATCATTAAATTATATAATACACACATAAATCATATAACACAGTCTCGAACTCATAATTGAGTTTCAAATTAGGGTTTCTAATCAATTAGGGTCCACAAATATTACTCAGGGTTTGTAATAATTAGGGTTTCTAGTATTATGGGTTTTAATTACTAATTAGGGTTTTCCATAATTAGCGTTAAAACTGACAATACAAATCATATACCACATAACACAGTGACTTAACAGATTTTGAAGTCTCGTTTGACTGTGAAACTAGGGTTTATCAGTAACACTTGGGTTTTATCAGGTTATAATAAAACTGCTCCCCAGATTAACCTTACACACATAGCATATATATTTATAACACTGAAAAATTAAAATATAATTAATATTATATTATTATTCTCATTCCTTGATCAAAATCTAAAATTAGGGTTTGGATTCCATATCTGATTTATCTGTCATATATAACACTATTAATTAGGTTAAATAATTAGCTAAATTAATCTGAAATAAATTCATATAATAAAATAATTATTATAATAATGCTATAATCATTTCATATATTATTTAAATAATATATAAACATATTTTCATAGAAAATAAATAATAAAAACTTTTTTACTATAAAATTAATTATTATATGAATGTACTTTATAATGAGCCATATTTCTAAAATAAAACTATTTGTAATTATTCATCTAATAAATAAATTTTATTTATCACACACACACACACACACACACACACACACACACACACACACACACACACATATATATATATATATATATACACACACACACACACACACATTGACTTATACATATTCCCTATATTTATTTTAAAAAAAAATTATACGCAAAATTTTTGATTTATTTATATAGAAAATATCGGGTTATTACATCCGGGACTACAATTGCTTACCACAGACAAAAATTCTGAAAACACCCATCTCAAAGGAGATCTACACACCGGTGACATTAGGAAAAAAGGTTTTTCAAATGGAAGAAACCTTTCGTTCTATCAAAGGAATTGGAGCACATGGGAGTGTCTCATATGCCGACCTTTGTATGTTCCCTGGTGTCCATTATCTAGAAAAGTTCAAAACTCCTGACTTCGAAAAGTATGACGGATTAGGAGATCCTTACGCATATTTGAAGGTGTTCATTGGAGAACTAGGATCTTATGCAGAGGACGAGAAGCTGAGAATGCAGTTGTTCCAAAAGAGTCTAACTGGAGAAGCCCGTTCGTGGTATACCAGATTAGACAATTCGAAGATCCATAGTTAGGAAGATCTAGTTCATGCCTTCCTCACACAATAGAGCTTCCAGTCTCAGATGGCTCCTGACCGGTACCAGATTACTAAGGTTCAGAAACAGTCTAATGAGTCTTTCAGAGAGTATGCTCAAAGGTGGAGGCACCCTGCTGCTCAAGTGATTCCTTCTATGACATAGTCAGAAATGGTTATGACCTTTATCGACATACAAGAAGCTCCTTTCCGTGAGAGAGTTTTAGCTAGCATTGGAAAACTATTTTCTGAAATGATCAAACATGGAGAGATGGCTGAAATGGGGTTGAAGTCAGGAAAGATTCAAGACCTAGCCGCTCTTAAAGCTGTTGCTGAACACATCCAGTCTGAAACTTATGGAAACAACCCCCGGAGGGTCCATAACAAGAAAGTGGAGGATGTTTCCTTGATACTACAAGGTCAAAAGGACAATCAGAATATGCCTATTCAGAGGAGAAATTACACTCCCTTTCAAGCACAGTCTTCAAACCCTACATTGCCTAAGGGTGGAGAAGTCAAACGCCCTCGAGTGTTCACACCCCTAGGGGACTCACTCAAGAACATTCTCAATCTTCTTACCACTCAGAAGAAAATTACACATCTTCTTCCACCAGCCAACCCAAATGGGAAGGGTTTCAATGCTGCTCAGAAATGTGTTTATCATGCTGGGGCACCTGGACATGATACTCAAGATTGTTGGGCCTTGAAACACAAGATCCCAGATTTGATAGATAACGGTGAGATCGTGGTCACCAAGCCAAATCAACCTCACGTACAAGACAACCCTCTTTCTCAACATAAAGAGGAAGAGGTTAACATGATTAATTGGAGCAGTAGACAGAGTTCCAATTTTAACTGTGAATCCTCCTAGACCATCAAAGACGGTGTTAATAAATGGGAATATGCAAAGTTCCAGTTTATGATGGAACGAAAGATGAAAGCTCTGTGTAAGCAGATTGAGCAATTGGCCGAATTGGTGACCTATCAGCATCAAGTCACATGCCAATTAGTCAGCCAGGAGCATGCTAGTCTCCTCCCCTTGGTTATGAATACTCCCTCGTCACCTTCAAAATATGAAACATTAGAGGACAAAGTGACGAAGAGAGCAACTGTCAAAGCCCGTTGAGATTTTGCCAGTAGAAGGGAATTTACATACCTGGGCCAACCTATGGAGGAGATAGTTCAGATGCTAATCAATGAAGGAAGGATCACTTCCCTTCTACCTCCAATCAATCCCCGTTCAAGATGGTTTAATTCTGATGGAGTATGTCAGTATCACTTCCATTCTCGCGGTCATAGCAAAGAAGAATGCTGGGCACTCAGCCACCTTATTCAGAATCTAATTAATAGCGGTGTCTTGCAACTGGCAGACAATGAGACTGTGTTATTTGAGAGTGAAAGTACTTGTCCTACTAAATGGAAGGGACTGGTAGCAGTTATATCCACTAAGGCTGATGGGACTGTCAAACCATTCACAATACAAGCAATTCAACTCAAAGGAATTGACAATCCTTTGAAAGTGGCTACACCCTAGCCAATTAACCTACCATTCAGACCACAATATCCTATTATCAGCTTACAAAAAGTCCCTTGGAATTATGGAGAAGCTGAAGGATCCACCTCTCATACAACTGCTGCAGTGTTAAAGGAAAATCCACTGTGTCTTCCCCAACGGGTGATGAAGCATACCATTAAATCAAAGGGGAAAATTCCCATGGAGAAGATTGAAAAATTCCTTTGTACTATGGGACATAATGAAGCCAATGTGATTTTAAGCTTAAGAGAAGCTCCATATCAAATTTCAATACTGGACTTGGTTTTAACTTCCAAGGATCACAGGAAGATTCTACTGAAGGTTTTGGAAGAAGCATACTTGCCGAAATCAGTGGATGTGGAAAATTTTCAACATCTGGTTGATCGCATTTTCAACAACAATGTGATATCTTTCATTGATGATGACATACAGCCCGAAGGGACCGGTCATTGTAAATCGTTACATATTGCAGTTTTGTTCTCCGGATATATGCTAGCTAGAGTCTTGATAGATGGAGGTTTGTCTCTGAATATCTGTCATTACAATACGTTGGTGAAGATGAACGTCAATCTTAAACGGATCCAAAGCAGCCATACGATTATCAAAGCTTTTGATGGATCCCGCCGGAATTCAGTCGGAGAGATTGAGCTGCCAATTGAGATTGGTCCCCATACATTCTTTGTATCTTTTCACATTCTCAAAATAGATACAGGATACAACCTATTTTTGGGGAGATCGTGGATTCACATGGCCGAGGTAGTCCCTTCCACTCTTCATCAGCAACTCAAATACATTATCAACAATAGCCTAGTCACAGTCAACGCTGAACCAGAATGTCCTCAACATGGTGACATACCACTCATCAATGTTAATTCAGATGTTAAGCTGGTCAGTTTTCATACCTTGGAAGTGAGCAGCACTTAATACCTTTCCATTGGGACGCCATTGCATGTACCTAAGATTTTTGCCGAAGTGATGGCAGCTACTCAAGAAATGATGTCATTGAGACACCAGCCGGGACAAGGGCTGGGTAAAAGTCATCAGGCTATTAAGCACCCGATTCAAGTGTCCAGTCAAATTGGGACGGCCAGACTAGGCTATTCTGCCAGTTCCAATAACAGGAATCCACATAAGCATAAGCAGATTCCTTCAGCTTCAGTTTCACGGCGATTATCTCCACTTGTAAATCCAGTGTTCGCTCAACCTTCGGTAAAGGTTCCAGTCAATGATGGATATGTTATTTTCCAAACCGATACCGGTAAAGGAGAAGGAAGTCTTTGTTCCAGATCCCAAGGTGGAAGAAGAGGAGCGAAGAATTAAACAATACATCGTCCAAATGATGTCAGGCATACACATCATTATCCATGATGAACATACAAATAGATACACCCCAGATGATGATTGCCCAGACGTAATGGTCATCATTTAGGAGAAGGAGGATGATGACAGCCCCTCCATTACTGCAGTCCAGCAGGACTTTGCCCTTGCCAATTGGTGCAACACTCCTTGCATTGGTCGACAAGGGTAAAATGGGTAAGACTTCTTTCTGCCTTGTAGATATCATAACTGCTTACTTTTCTGTACAATATTAGCAGTTATTTTGTCCGTACATGCTAATATTTTGTATGATTAAACAGTTTCATATATATTAAGTGAAAGTATATTTTATTTCAGGACTCTAAACTTAGATGTGCCTGTACTTGCTGATAAGATGCCTCTTCTCCACAAGGATTGTAACTTTGATGAAAAGTTGGACTCAGACTTGATGGAAATACAAGAGGACATTGAGGTGCCTCAGGAGATCAAAGAATGGGTCGAAGACAAACCTAAACCCAACCTTGATCAAATCACCTCCTTCAATCTCAGAACCTTAGAAAACCCTAAGTTAATCCAGATTGGTTCAGACCTTACCCCAAACCAGAGGAATGACATGGTTACACTACTAACCCAATTCCAGGATATGTTTGCATGGTCTCATGAAGACATGGTGGGTTTTTTCACTGACATTATCCTTCATCGCCTTCCCATTAAAGAGGGATTCAAGCCAGTCAAGCAGAAACTCAGGCGATTGAAACCTGAGTGGAGTTTAAAGGTGAAAGAAGAAATTGTGAAATAATTTCTAACTGGTATTATCATGGTGTCCACATATCCTGAATGGATATCCAACATCGTTCCCGTGCCTAAGCCTGGAGCAAAGGTGCGAGTTTACGTGAATTATCGGGATCTGAATAAAGCTTGCCTTATAGATAGTTTTCTCGTGCCATTTATCCACATTCTCATTGACAATACTGCTCAATACGACATGTACTCCTTCACAGATTGCTTTGCGGGGTACCATCAGATCATGGTTGCTGAGGAGAATCGTGAGAAAACTCCTTTCATCACGCCTTGGGGAACTTTTGGTACAGACGGTTGTCTTTCGGCCTCATCAATGCCGGAGCCACCTATCAGCGAGCTATGATGGCTCTTTTCCACGACTTAATGTACAAAGAGATAGAGATCTACATGGATGGCATTATTATCAAGTCCTAAAGGGAGCAATACCATTTAGACCATCTCAGAAAGCTCTTCAACAGGTTGTGTAAGTACAACTTGAAGTTGAATCCAACCAAGTGTGCCTTTGGCGTTAAATCAGGCAAGTTGCTAGGATTTCTAGTTTGCCACAAAGGGATTGAGCTGGATCCCACCAAAATCCAGACCATTACAGAAATGCCCATTCCTCAGACAGAGAAGGAAATATGGGGATTTTTGGGAAGAGTCAACTTCATTAGTAGGTTCATTTCTCAACTCACAGCAACCTGTGAGCCTATCTTCAAGCTGTTAAGGAAGAACTCCTCCATGAAATGGAATGATGAGTGCCAGAAGGCCTTCCTTACAATCAAAGAGCAACTAGTCAAAGCTCCTGTCTTGGTACCACCCAGGGATGATGTTTCGCTGTTCATGTACCTGTCCATAAGTGACAATGCCATGGGCTGGATGTTGGGCCTGAAAGACGATAGAGGCCGAGAACTAGCTATCTATTACCTCAGCAAAAGATTCAGCAGCAGTGAACACAAGTACACTCTGATTAAGAAGACTTGTTTTGCTTTAGCATAGGCTGCCATGAGGTTACAACATTACCTCCATGGGCACATAACCCATCTCATATCCCGCGTGGATCCTCTCAAGTATGTGTTCAGCAAGCCTATACTGAATTGTGGATTGTCCAGATGGCAGTTGATTCTGCAACAATTTAACATTGTTTACGTGACGCAAAAATCCATTAAAGGTCAAGGAATCGCAGATCAACTGGTCGTCGCACCTTCAGGGAATTTCAAACCCTTGGAAATATATTTCCCCGATGAAGGGGTAATGATAATTTAGCAACACCATCAGTACGATACACGCCAAATATGGAACATGTATTTTGATAGAGATGTTAATATGGAAGGTTCTGGAGCTGGAGCAGTTCTAGTATTAGGTACGGGGGAGCAGTATCCCGTCGCCGTCTAATTGCAGTTTGTCAGCACCAACAACACAGCTGAGTATAAAGGCTGTATCATAGAGCTAAAACTTGCCCGTTCAAGGGGCATCGGGCTATTAACTGTCTTTGGGAATTCAGAGTTGGTAGTCAAACAATCCACGAGAATCTATCGAACCAAAGAGCTACATTTGCTGCCTTACCATCGACAAGTTTTACAAATGGCTTTAGATTTTGAAGAGATCTCCTTTCTACACATTCCTCGTAATAGGAATGACTTTACAGAAGCGCTAGCAATTTTGGCCTCCTTGATTCACATACCTAACAAGGAATACATGCCAAGCGTCACATTTGCCCTACAAAAGGTGCCATCCTATGGGAACTATGTTGGAAAAGTATCGGACGATTACCTCCCATCCAATAACCTTGGTATCAGCATATCAAGGAGTACTTGCAAGATGGATTTACACCCGCTGAGGCGAGCCTGACTGAGAAAAGGCGAATTCATCGACTTGCTATAAAATTCTACCTGAGAGGAGATGCACTCTACAAGAGAGATGCAGGACTAGGTCTCCTCAGATGCCTGGATAAGGACCAAGCTCAGAGACTCATGGATGAGGTCCATGGTAGAGTTGGCGCACACATGAGCGGCCCTCTACTTGTAAAGAAGATCCTCAGAACGGGACATTACTAGCTCTCTCTCATAGTTGACTGTAATGACCACGTCAGGAGATGTTATCAATGCCAAATTCATGGGAATGCTATCCACGCCCCTCCACGGGAGCTCCACAATATGAGTTCGCCTTGGCCCTTCTCAATGTAGGGAATGAACGTGATCAGGCCCATCGAGCCCAAAGCCAATAATGGACATCGCTTTATCTTCACCATAATCGACTACTTCACCAAGTGGGTAGAAGCAGCCTCATTCCCCAGGGTTACCAAAGAAGTTATCATTGCTTTCATCCGAAACAATGTCATTTATCGATATGGACAACCAGAGGTGATTGTATCAGACAATGCTAAGAACCTCAACAACAAAATGATGGAGGAGTTGTGTAGTAAATTCCACATCAAACATCTTAACTCCGTCATCTACCGTCCAAAGATGAATGGTGCTATTGAAGCGGCTAACAAAAACATCAAGAAGATAATGCAAAAGATGTCTGCCAACCATAAAGGCTGGACTAACTAATTGCCTCTTACTCTGTTAGCCTACAGAACATCAATGCGCACTTCAACTGGGACAATCCCCTAAGCATTAACCTTTGGGATGGAAGTAATGCTCCCCATAGAAGTATAAATGGAATCCCTCAGAGTGTTGATAGACGCTCAGCTGGATGAAGACAAATGGGTACAAGACAGGTATCACCCATTATCTCTAATAGACGAAAGGCGAACTGTGGATACCTTCCATGGTCAGTTATTTCAACAAAGGATCGCCTGATCCTACAACAGAAAAGTCCGGCTATGGTAGTTTAAACAACATGACTTGGTTTTGAAGAAGATCATCGACAACCAAGATCAATCTAAGGGAAAATTTGCCCCTAACTGGGAAGACCCGTTTATTGTCAAAGAGGTATTGACAGGAGGTGCTCTCAGATTGTAGGAAATGGACGGCGATAAATTTCTGTAACTCATTAACTCGGACACTGTGAAACGGTACTATGTCTGAAATTACCATCAAGCAAATATCCTGGTGTTGGATCATCAGATCACCAGTCATTTCGATTCTTTAACCCTTCACTACATACAACTCTTTTCAACTCTGTGCCCATCAGGGAAACACACTTTTCAAGCTAGTAGCCTGGTTTTCGGATCATCAGATCCTTTCCTCTCCACTTGGTTTTTTAACCCTTACTCAACTTCGGTTATCCCATTAGGTATTGAACCTTTCACACTTGCAGTTTGTCCCCAAACATGAGATCAAACTTTTCACACCTGTAGTTTATCCTGAACTTAGGATTAAACTTTCTTCTGCCACAGTTTGTCCTTCACATAGGATCAAACTTTTCGTTGGCTACAAATCGTCCTGAGGGGCGAACTACGTAGACCTGATCTCCTTGATACACGAGAGTATGTAGGCAACCATTTTATATGGTCCGGTCGTAATAAAACAAAAATAACAAAAACATTTCTACACCCTTTCTGCCACAACCAGCGTTGAACCTCTTACACCAGGTTCGAACTATGCAGACCTGATCTCTTCTTCAACAAGAGTATGTAGGCAGCCATTTATGGTTCGGTCTAACCCCCTACCAAAACATAAACACTTGTCAACGGTACTGGGATCAAACTTCAATCCACCAAATTTTATTGCAGTGGCGGAACCAGAACAAAATTTGAGGGGGGTCAAAATTTGAGGGCGGTTATCGAAGGTCTGGAACAGCGACGTGTAGGTTGCAGCGGCGAGGGAGCGGAGTTAAGATCCTTGCATTTGATTTTGACCCATATTGAAAAAAATGGAAAGTATATTAGCACGCTACCGACAAAAACATCAATAATCAGACCCAACTAGTTGATTGCAACACATATGAAAATATGCAAAAAAGAAAGACACAGAAAATGTATTCCATACATATACTACTTATCATATATATTTGTATATATAGTACCGATATTTAATTACAAAAAATGAATGTTAATTAGAGTTAAGTAGATAGCATTAGGTGTATTATTGCTATTTTATAAATAATTTGAAAGATATAGTAGTACTATATTTTCTAAAACAAAAAAATATGAAATTAGGCATTGACTATTCATGGAGCCACCGCATTCTCATCCTTTCTCGGCCTAGCCCTCTTCCTTTTCATCCCATTATTCGCCCCATCATTCCCTGGGTTGGACAAATCAGACAAATCAGCAATTGAATTGTGGTAATCAGGTACATGATTGTTGTTCTCGACTCGTATGGGGACAAAATCGTTCCCATTAGTTTCAGAGGCAAACAAGCCCTTTAATAGAGCAATAATTTGAGAGTTTTCGGCTCGTTCGGGGTCTGTTTCGACGGAGGAAGGTTTGGGGGAACTAAGGTGAGGGGTACGACAGCAAATGCTAGCGGCGAAAGCTGCAGGGGCAAGGCAGACATGAGAAATGGAGGAGAAGAAAAAAAAAACTGCAGTCGGAAAAGAAGAAATTTGAAGATCGGAGCAGTGAGCTCCTCGCCGGCGCGGCGGCGCTACTGGCAGGCTGCTGCTCCCCTGCCCCCGCCCCCGCCCCCCCTCCTATTTTTACCTGACCGATTCCCTACCGGGGTCAACTGTCCCCCCTCGCCCCCTAGTTCCGCCTCTGTTTTATTGGCTTCAAACCAAAGGGATGGAATTACCTGACCTCCCCATGTAAATTGGAGACTCGATGATCATCTAAGCTACGGTTGTAATTTGAAGAGAAATACCAATCCATAAGAGATGGAATTAACTAGGATTCTTCTAAATAGGAGTACTGGCGACAATTTGTGGTGCGGTCAATCTCAGAGTAGAAAGCCACATTCATCTCCACAGTTTCATACAGAAACCAGTCCTAAGACACCAAAGATGGTAAGGATATGTACAGTTCAATGATCCATTCTGAACTGTCTAGAGACAGCTCAATGTCCATCCAACAAGGACGAATTTAGAATACATCAAGATCACAAGCCCTGAAGAAGCAGGCAAATATCAAGCAAGTATTCAGCCATATCTAAAAGGGAAGTGATAAAAAATATATTTTCCTACTATATATAATATTGTTTGATATACACAATGTAAACTGTATATGACAAAATGGTTAATCTAGTCTGTACAGGAAAATACAAGGCTATCTACAGATCGGTATGCATGCGGGCTAACAGATCTAATATAACATCTCTATCCGAAGAAGGAGATAACGTTCTGGTCTCCTATACAAGGATATACACACGAGCCAGCAAGTCCGAGGCCATGTGCATTGTGACACGATGCTCATCAATATATGCACTCATCTCGGCAAGCATACCAGTGGTCAGGGATCTCACTGAAGTGTTGTCTGCAATAGCTATATCCCTATCAGATAGGACAGCATCCTGCTCAACGATCACGGCATCTCTGACTGATCTGGCCTCATCCCGCTCAACAACAGCGACATCTCTACGAGCTAGTGTCTCGTCTCTCTCTAACAGAGCTGCGTCTCTCCCATCAAGAGCTGTCAACATCAAGGATCTAGCCTGATCTCTCTTAAAAGTCATCAGGTAAAGACTCTGCTCAAAGTACTGTGCTGAATGCTGGATCACGATAGTGTTAGTCCTGGGAGAATCTAAGAGAGCTGCTGGCAACCCAGTAAATGGCTCCTCCTCGATGTGTGAATCAATGTCCTCCATGAGCTCTCCACCATCTGAATCCATACTCGGCACTGTGGATACTGCCACAGCCGATGAAGTCTCTGTCTCCATCCACGCAGAATACTATGGCGAACAACTCGGATGGCTAACAGAAAAAGCAGCTATCTCACGCTGATCCTAATAAGCATACACTCGGGATCGGTCCTCTACTAACAAGTGGCGAGAAGCTAGGCGCTAACCTAACACCCCATCAAAAGGATGAAAATCCTGGAGCTCGTCAAACTATAACATTAGGGCCAGTGAGTGGTAGGTAGTCGTGCCCCTCAAACCAGCCAGAGGGAGATAATCCATGCCCGGAGCATGAGTAATGAAACTGTAGAGCGAACTGAGCCCTGTACACGACAAGATAGCAAACGGATCTCCTATCCCAGCTAGGAAAACGGACCAAGGTACAGGATTTGTACACTCTGTAGGCTGGAAGGAATACGACATAACTATCTCGTGGGTGAAACAATACTCGTGTCGTCTGAATGTGCCAATCGGTCTCAAGTGTGACATAAACCACACGTACAGCATGACCGAACTGCCTGTGAATACCCTGAAAGTAGTATGCACACAAGCCAATCATGTTTGATGATAAAACATATACTTTGTAACAATCTTATTCTTTTATTAATAAAAAGTATTAATTTATTAAAGGCTTTTAATTATCTACATGATGCTGGTTTATAATATGTGATAAACCCATAAGTTTAAGCAATTCTTTTAGAATAATGATGATGATCATTCTAATGAGATCTAAATTCTTAGAAAGCTTAAAACTAAAATAGTTCCCAAACGTTGGATTACTAAATTGGGGATTAGTGAATCCGGATAGATTGGTACATATGTTGCTTGCTTATTGGATGAGGATGATTGATCTCATGATCATTTGTGTGGAGACACTAAAGCAAGTATGTAGGTGCTTATTAGAGAATAAGTTCACTGAACGTGGCTCGCTAAGGAATACCTAATGTAGTTTTACTTACCTGTTAATAGGAATTCCTGTAGTGATAGTAGTACAAGTGATCCTTGGACTTGAGATCATCATAGTATCTTGTGTATGATTAGTTATACTTTGACTTATTTCTTAAGACCCTTAGGGTATATCAAAGGGTATGCTTGGGTATAATAAGTTGTACATGGAGATAATGTATGATCAATAAAGAATCTACCGCTTCTAGTAAAAGAAGAGAAATGTCCTATGTGATTCGATAAGTGACAACCCAGTAGTTCTTGGCCAAGGCAGAATGAAATTAGAAAGGAGTTTCTAATTTGCATTATTTGGTGTTGTGCATTTAAGAGTCGAAATACATATAATTAAATAAAATAAGACTTAACAGTAATTCCATGTCTTATATTTAATTGGAACATTATATGGTGGAAGGATTGAATTGTACGGTAACTATTTACTCAAAGATTCTTTTATGATTAATATTAAAATCTATATTATCTGAAAAGTCGTTGATCGCTAGGGAGGCTTATCCCTATTGCAGAATAAATATTATTTATTTAAATAAATTAATTGTTTAATTTATTTATTTAAATAAGATTAGAATTGTTCTAATTGATTTATTCACAACCGGTTTAATATGGAGAACCTAAAGGGTCACACCATAAAAGGAAGAATAATTATTTAAGAAGTTAATGGCATAATCGTAATAATATGTTACATATATTTAATTTAATCTATGGTGATAGAATAAATTAAATAGTTTAATATTTATTATTTAATATTTTAGAAATATTAAATATAAATTAATAAGAGGAGTCTTATTAATATTATTACAATTATTATTATTTTAATTTCTAAAAGAGTTTAGGAATTAATTTAATATAAGTACTCTCATTTAATCCTAATAGGATTAGGATAAAAAATTAGTTAAAGGAGTTTAATTAATTATCCCTAATAAGATTAGGGAGCCCATTTAATTAAAAGAGTTTAATTAAATAAATAATACCTTATTTTTAATAGGGTTACCTGATATCAATATATCAGATATCAATATACACAATTTCAATAGTTAGAGAGTACGCTCTTTTTCTATATAGATAGAAAATTAGGGTTTAGCCAACCACCATTCTTCTTGAATATTTCTTCTTCCTTGGTGGATCACCTCTAGATGCGAAACACTTGGGTAGCTAACGTTGATCAAAGGAAGGAACCAAACCCGGTGGATTTAAATTGAACGCGAAAAAGGATTGGAGGTGAACTTGTACTTAAGGAAGCTCGAATCTTCAAGGGTATGATTCTTGTTCTTCATATCTTTTCGTTTAATTAATAATTGTGCATAAAGGATGATCCGGGTATATGGTTTGTAAAATTTTAAACTCTAATTTTTACACATTTTCGCTTATTTTGTGCAATTTGATTGCATTCATGAATATTACAAACCTAACAGTGGCATCAGAGCCAAACTTTTATGCAAATTATTAATTATTTTAATTTAATATGTATATTGATATGTGTTTAGAACAATTTAATTTGGCATAATTTTGTTGTATAAAATTTTAAAAAAAAAAGAAAAAAAAAGAAGGAAAAACCAATTCGCGAATCCTATTTCTTGTCCGCACATTCTCGCATGTTGATATACGGGATTCTTACATGCTCCATGAAGTTGATTTTATCACTTTATATTTGTATTATGTTCCTAGACGTGAAAGACATGGAATTCGCATATATATATATATATATATATATATATATATATATATATATATATATATATATATATATATATATATATATATATTATTCTTAATTATTTTATAATTAAAATAAAAAAAGTTTATTTTAATTTTAAAATTAGATTTCATGCTAACTAATTAGAGTTGGAATTGAATTCCATGATAACTAATTGGAGTTGAAATTGGATTTCATGTTTCCTAAAATAAAGGAGTTTATTTGTGAATATGAAAGTGAATCCATGTTTCCTTAAATAAAAGAGTTTATTTAGATATTGAATAAGATTTCATATTATTCAAAATAAAGGAGTTTATTTGTGAATAGAAAAGAGAATCCGTGTTTCCTTTAATAAAGGAGTTTTTTTTTACTTGGAATTGGATTCCGTAATTAATTAAAATAAAGGAGTTTATTTTGATTAATGATTTTGATTAAAATAAAATAGTTTATTTTATTCAAAATTGGATAAATTAAAATAAAAGAGGTTTATTTTGATTTAAATTTGGATTAAAATAAAGGAGTTTATTTTGATTCAAAATTAGATTTTATGCTAACTAAATTTGCCCATTAAATGATATCAATATATATATTGAATGTTTATTATTCATGAGATGAATGTTATTTATTGATACATATGATGATGTGTATGATAATAAATGAGATTGATTATGGACTATTGACCAATGTGATTGGATTTTATTTTAGTTGGATGCGTGAATGTATGTATTTTATTAAATGGGGTCTGCGTACGTCATCTTCTTTAATTTTTCTTAATGTAAATTCTATCTCCCTCTTATGTATTTCTCCTTGACTGCTGATCAAGGTTTCTATTTATTTTAAATAGTTTTGTAATAGGAATAGTTAGAATTAATTTTGAAGAATTAGAGATCAAGGGGCAAGGAGCGCTTGAAGACCCGTTTGTAATGGAGCCTGGGTTTAAATGTAATAGTTATATTTAAATATTAATTCTTGTACCCCTAGGGCTTGACCTTTTGGTTCACTTGGTGGCTCTAGTGAACCAAACTAGAATAAAAGTCCATAATCAATCCAGGTAGAATATTATATTTTATATGTGCATGCTTATACTATATATATTATATATTATGCAAACATGCTTTGCATATTCATTAATATGATGTATATTTTATATATATATGTGCATGCGCGCTAAACAAGATGAGACAAATTAATAACATGAAAACCCCTCAAATTTTTAATATTAAGTCCTAAGCATTCAAAGATATTTGGAATATCGAACGTCGCCTTCTAGCATGATAAAAATAATAGAGTATCAATTAATTATTATAAGTTTGTTGTGTCACTACAAGGCTTATCTTAATTCTTTGATGTGTTAATTTTATCACATTTGATGCTTATAAAGAAAATTGAACAATATTATTTTGTTGTGTCACCACAAGGACAATATTTTCTTTTTTGAATATATATAGTGCTAGGTTGGACTTAACTTGGATAATTTTGATTCAGATGTGTCACCACTTGATCAAAATAATCTAAGAGGCAAAATACAAGGAGTTGCATAGTTGATGTAATTGACAAGAGTTGTCTACCTATTTATTTGTATATAGTTTGTTGTGTCACCACAATGCTATATACATTTGAAATGAGATCCTTATTCTCACTAGCATATCTTCAATTAGATATTGCCGAACTATATATATTAAGGGTAATATAGTTTGAAAAAAATAGTGGGAGATACCTATTTAAAACACGACCTAAATTATTTTGGTAATTAATAAAAGAATGTATGCTAAAATATTGTTAAGGACAAATTCATTTATAGAATTTTACAATGTCTAAATCACTATCACTGCGAAGCATATTAGATGCTATTTAACCGGACCGAATTAAATGGATTGGTTAAGGAATTTGAGAATAGTTCTCATGGCTAAAAAGTTATCTTATGTCCTTAATACGCCTATCCCTGCAATGGTTGCAGACAATGCCTCTGAGGAAGAGATTGCAACTTTTATAAAGTGGCAAGATGATGCACAGTTGGCTCAATGCATCATGCTCGCATCCATGAGTAACGTGCTTCAGCGTTAGCATGAAACTATGAATGCTGCTACTATATTCCTGCACATCAAGTTGTTGATGGTGAGGAAAGTAGGACTGATAGATATTAGATATCTAAGGAGCTCTTCCGATCTAGAATGACCGATGACACTACAGTACAGATAAAAGTCCTTAACATAATCAATTTGATTGATCAATTAGGACAACGAGTTTGTCATGGATGGATAGTTGAGTCAAGATTTGATCTTGCACTCACTCTCGGACTCCTCTCACAATTGTTGTGAATTTTTCATATGAACAAGCTAGATATCAGCCTCACTGATTTGGTTAACATGTTGAAAAATGTTGAGAGTAAATTTCCAACCATAAAAGACCAAGTCTTACTGGTAGGGGACAAATGATCTTCTAAAAAGAAAAATAATTTAAAGAAGGTAAATAGAAAGGCAAAAATAAGGATAATAAGAACAAAACTGATACGGATAGCAAAAGAGTTTACTTCCACTGTAATAAGCCTGGACACTGGAAAGAAACTGCAAGAAGCATCTTGCAGAGGCTAACCAAAAGAAGCTTAGTGAAGTTTCGGTTACAAATACAATTTTGTTCATGATTTAAAATAAATTTTTCTTTAATTCAAGGTTCTACTTAGGTATTGGATACCGACTTAGGTTATAATAAATATAGATTTATGAAGGGACCAAGCAGAAGTAGAAAGCTAAACAAAGGATAAGTAATCCTACGTCTGGTAAACGATGCAAATGTTGCTGCATTAGCCATAGGAACTTATAGTTTAGCAATGCCTATGGGCAAATCTATTAAGTCAATAAATTGTTATTATATTCCAGTACTTGTTAGAAACATTATTTCTATTTTGTTGTTAGATAATGAAATCTTTGGTACTATATTTAAGAACAATTGTTGTTCTATTTATAATAATAATGTTTTATAGAACTGGAATATTACTTAATGGATTTTGTGTACTTGACTTACATGAAAAATTATTTTTCAAATTGAACAAACTAGTATAAGAAAAGGAGATGATCATTCAAAGAGTTGAATGTTTGTACATGATGAAATACAAGTATGAATTATTTGAAAGGTTCAAAGAATTCAAAAGTGAAACTAATTTGAAAAGTATTAAAATTCTTTGATTAGATCGAGGAAGGAATACTTGTGCAATGAGTTTCTAGATCATCTCAAATGGTTTTCTCACAAAGGACACCTCCTAATATGCAATAATTGATTGATGTATCTGAAAGGAAAAATCGTACCTTATTGGACATGGTATGGTCCATAATGATTTTACCGACATTCCAGTATCCTTCTTAGGTCATGCCCTAGAAATAGTTGCATATCTACGAAAAAGGTAACCTCAAAATTCAGCCCCAAGACTCCATAAAAGTTATGGACAGGGAGGATTCCTAATCTTAAGTATGTTAAGATAAGGGGTTGTCCAACTTATGTAAAAAGGTTTCAAAAGGATAAGCTTGGGACACGATTTGACAAGTGTTAATTTATGGGACATCCTAAATTAAGTTTAGGGTATATGTTCTATAATTCTACTTAGCAAAAGGTGTTTGTTGCGAAACACGCTGCCTTATAAAATAAAAGTGTTTATCATTAAAAGGGTTAGTGGGAGGATAATACATCTTGAAGAGTTCAAGAATCACAAAATACTATAAGTTAAATAAGAGGAACTTGTAGATAGCCTATTGTACCACAACCGAATCGCAAATCTGAAATTGTACCGAAGATACCTAGGAGATATGGATTCATTATAGATGATGATGATGAGGTACACATCATATAAAATGTTGATCCAATTACATACGATGAGGTAAGAGTTGTAGACACTCACAGAAATGGATTGAAGCAAGCTTCTCAAATATGGAACATTCGTTTTGATGAGATAATAAAAAGAGTTTGATTTTATCAAAAAATAAGAATGAATCTAGTGTGTACGAAAGGGTCAGTGGGAGCGTCGTGACATTCCTTGTATTATATGTTGATATACTACGGATAAAGAATGACATACCAATGCTACAATCAGTAAAGATAAAGTTGTCTAAACATTCTTCATGAATGACTTGGGAAAAGTATTTTAATTGGGGATACAAATATATATATATATATATATATATATATATATATATATATATATATAGATTTAAAAGGATGCTCGACTTAACCCAAGAAATATATATTCATTTGATACTAAAGTCATTTAGCATGGCAAACTCCATCGAAATTTTCATGTTGATGAGCCCTGGAGTGTATCTCTCTTAATAGTCCCCATAAACTCATAAAAGAGAGATCGCATGAGTAACAATCATGTATGCAATGAAATATACGAGACCTAATGATGATCAGTCATATTCTAGAGAAGATCACTATGCAGTGATTTGGAAAGGTTCTAAACTGCAAAGAGTTGTTGGTTTAGTGATAAAGACAAAGTATATAGCTGTAAATGAAGCTGCAAGTTGATTGTTTGGATGAAAAGTTCATTACAGAACTAGAAATAGTTCCTATGTCTCATCATGGATCTAAACATGTGTTGTGACACTTTCATTTGATTATAAGAATCATTGAAAGATGAGAAATCACTATAGAGATAGTGGACTCTCAAGAATAACATTACATATCCATTAACTAAAGCTTATCCAACAGCAGGATAATCGTCACTTAGAGAAGGGTATGAGATACCATGACGATTGGCTTTAGTGCAAGTGGGAGATTGAAAGTAGTATGCACACAAGCCAATCATGTTTGATGATAAAACATATACTTTGTAACAATCTTATTCATTTATTAATAAAAAGTATTAATTTATTAAAGGCTTTTAATTATCTACATGATGCTGGTTTATAATATATGATAAACCCATAGTTTTAAGCAATGCTTTTAGAATAATGATGATGATCATTCTATTAAGATCTAAATTCTTAAAAAGCTTAAAACTAAAATAGTTCCCAATCGTTGGATTACTAAATTGGGGATTAGTGAATCCGGATAGATTGGTACATACGTTTCTTGCTCATTGGATGAGGATGATTGATCTCATGATCATTTGTATGGAGACACTAAATCAAGTATGTAGGTGCTTATTAGAGAATAAGTTCACTGAACGTGGCTCGCTAAGGAATACCTAATGGAGTTTTACTTGCCTGTCAATAGGAATTCCTGTAGTGATAGTAGTACAAGTGATCCTTGGACTTGAGATCATCATAGTATCTTGTGTATGATGAGTTATACTTTGACTTATTCCTTAAGACCCTTAAGGTATATCAAAGGGTAAGCTTGGGTATAATAAGTTGTACATGGAGATAATGTATGATCAATAAAGAATCTACCGCTTCTAGTAAAAGAAGAAAAATGTCCTATGTGATTCGATAAATGACAACCCTGTAGTCCTTGGCCAAGGCAGAATGAAATTAGAAAGGAGTTTCTAATTTGCATTATTTAGTGTTGTGCATTTAAGAGTCGAAATACATATAATTAAATAAAATAAGACTTGACAGTAATTCCATGTCTTATATTTAATTGGGACATTGTATGGTAGAAGGATTGAATTTTACGGTAACTATTTACTCAAAGGTTCTTTTATGATTAATGTTGAAATCTATATTATCTGAAAAGTCGTTGATCGCTAGGAAGGCTTATCCCTATTGTAGAATAAATATTATTTATTTAAATAAATTAATTATTTAATTTATTTATTTAAATAAGATTAGAATTGTTCTAATTGATTTATTCACAACCGGTTTAATATGGAGAACCTAAAGGGTCACACCATAAAAGGAAGAATAATTATTTTAGAAGTTAATGACATAATCGTAATAATATGTTACGTATATTTAATTTAATATATGGTGATAGAATAAATTAAATAGCTTAATATTTATTATTTAATATTTTAGAAATATTAAATATAAATTAATAAGAGGAGTCTTATTAATATTATTACAATTATTATTATTTTAATTTCTAAAAGAGTTTAGAAATTAATTTAATATAAGTACTCTCATTTAATCCTAATAGGATTAGGAGGGAAAATTAGTTAAAGGAATTTAATTAATTATCCTTAATATGATTAGGGAGCCCATTTAATTAAAAGAGTTTAATTAAATAAATAATGCCTTATTTTTAATAGGGTTACCTGATATCTTTATAAGGTGAGTCTTATATCAGATATCAATATACGCAATTCCAATAGTTAGAGAGTACGTTCTTTTTCTATAGAGATAGAAAATTAGGGTTTAGCCAACCACATTTCTTCTTGAATATTTCTTCTTCCTTGGTGGATCACCTCTAGAGGCCAAACACTTGGGTGGCTAACGTTGATCAAAGGAAGGAACCAAACCCGGTGGATTCAAGTTGAACGCGAAAAAGAATTGGAGGTGAACTTGTACCTGAGGAAGCTCGAATCTTCAAGGGTATGATTCTTGTTCCTCATATCTTTTCGTTTAATTAATAATTGTGCATAATGGATGATCCGGGTATATGGTTTGTAAAATTTTAAACTCTAATTTTAACATATTTCTGCTTATTTTGTGCAATTTGATTGCGTTCATGAATATTAGAAACCTAACATACCCCTGCAGGGTAAGTGCTACAAAACGTGGCCGACATCAGCGTCTCTACCATAATCATTAGAATAATGGTACGACCCTCCCTGAGAGCTCTCACTGCCATGATGACGCCGATGTCCAACTCATCCATGTATCGTGGCATGTACACGTATGATAATACACACAGCATCAATACATCTACTCTGGCCAAACGCCACTGATCCTCTGGTATGGTGAAATCCCCAGTCATGCAAAATCGATCTATAGTCAGGATGCAGAGCCTGGTACATGGAGTGAATGCTGAACCAGTTCCCTCGAGGCTGTGTAAAGCCAGGAACCTACATAAAATGCAGATCAAACATTAGAGTCCTTTACTCCTCATCAATAGGAAAGAAGGAAGATTAAGATCTAACTTGATACCTCGTTGGCGTGCAAATACATCGAGGGATGTCGACTCAAGTCACCCAGAAGCTCTGGGTTTGCCACCTGAATACTCGGGAGGTCCCTACGAGGAACATATACAGCAGGAGCGGGGTCCATAACTAGAACATCCTTCTCCTCATCCTCGACGTTCGGTACATCAACCCGGACTGGATGTATCACCGCCTCCACCAGATGATGAGGCTGTCTAACAGAACGGGGTCGAGGCACTTCAGAAGCCCTCCTTCGTACACCAAAAGTAGTCCTACAGAAACTACTCGGCTGAACCAGATCCATAATATCTGGACAACAAGTCTCCAAATCACCTCAGAAAGGGTGTGGTAATTCTGAAACCTGGAGCTTTCTTTTCAAAATACATTTTATGACTACATGCATACATGCATTACTTTAACATACATCTACAGTAGAGTTAAAAATTCATGACTATTCAATGCCTATATTTTTGGAAAATTTTTACCATAGTTTCCTCTATAAATAGGACTATCCACATGCACATAGGCATGACTAGGTGGCCATTCAGTAACACACCTGCCCACAGTCATATACATACTATATGCATTTAAATGTCAAAGTCATCAATCTATAAAGGTAGCCTAATTACCAGGATTACTTTACTTTTCCACCTTTGCTCATTTGTCCTCAAATAGGATAAGAAATAGCAGAAAAAGGTGCCAATTTGACTGTTTCAAAAGTTAAATTTTTTCACATCATTATGTTCAGCATGGTTTAATACTAGCATTTACTATGTTAAATATTTTTTATCAAGTCATTTGAGCATGCATATTCACTACTATGTGCTTAGATGCATTTCATGTAATAAGTCATTTTCCAACGGATAAAAACTGGAAAAGAAGACATGCATACGTTACCAGGACAGTGTAGAACACTTGTACGGTGACAGAATTTGCAGAACGTCATCCGAACTCAGTAGATCTGAAGAAGAGCTCTCGAATTTCCTGTGCGACGTAACATAAAATAACTTACAAAAGCAAACCAGCCCATTAATAGCCATCCACGGTTGGCCGCAGGTCCACCTATGGCTGCTACAGGTGTACTTGTGGCACCCATACGTGGGGCCTACCCCTCCGGTTCGGTCCAGTTTGAGTTGCAAAGGAGTTCTCACAAGCTGAAAATGCCAAATCAGGGATAAAAATGCTATGCGATTGAGCAGAATAGCCTGAAATCCTTGTTTTCCTAGACCCGACTGTGGCTTTCATATCATTCATTGGTATTGGCCCAAACATAGGGTATACTATACCGATGATCTCAGTTGTTACAGATCACATTCGGCACTAGCGCACAAAGGTTCAATGTCGTCATTTCAGGGTCATCATTCCCAAAGAATCCCCGGTGGGGGTTACAACGCATGGTCATCTGTCAAAATACAGATTCCTAAGTGGGGGTTACAATGCATGGTCATCTGTCCAAATACAGATTCCCCAGCGAGGGTTATAATGCATGGTCATCTGTCCAAATACAAATTCCCCGACGGGGGCATCACGCATTCTATAATTCTCAAATATCCCCGGCGGGGGTTACAACACATTTTCCGTTGATTCACATGTCAATAAAGGTCAAATAGCCTTGACGTCAGTTCAACCATTGGCATGTAAACCCAATGACACATCGAAAGCCAACTGATGATTGCATCAGGTGATACACATCAACAAAGGTCAAGCAGCCTTGGCATTTATCCCCAGCAGGGATTTCATCCGTTGATGTACACGTCAATAAAGATCAAGTATATCCCAGCGGGGGTTACAACGCGTGGTCATCCATTGGTTCACACGTCAATGAAGGTCAGGCAGCCCTGACAACACATACTATTGGCAGTAAATCCAACAGAACATTGATATGTCCTGGCGATACAAACCAGGAAGGATCAACATCATCGAGGAGGATCGATGATGGAATATATTATACACATCCTCAAGCAGACTTTATCCCCATAGATCTCTTGTACATGAGAGGCATATCTTCAGAATAAAGTATGTATCAAGGATTCAGGACTTTGGTGATAACCCCAATGTCAACAATCCTAGAGATTCCTGTTAGCTGTGGATCTCACGTCAATGACAGTTCATTAGGCTGCTTATTTATTGCCATCCCTGGTAGAAGAAACAAGGAGTCAGCAATCATCCTTAGCATGTGGGAAAATAATCCATATGCATCATACATTTGCATCATGTTGTTACACATGACATCATATTTATCTTATTACATTTCAAGTGTCTAGGATTCTTTATCATATCCATGCCATTACATTGCATGAATATGATAAAGAAGGGCATCTGTAGACACTCGAAATTTTCTGCACACCTGTTACTGACATTGCAAGAGGGCAAATTCGTCTTTCAGAGATAACCCTGGAAGACAGCTCATATCCAATTTGGATTCTATCGGAAGTTCAGTTTTAACCCCGGAACACATACAAGGAGTATCAATTCCAACCTCGGAGATAACTCTGAGGCATGCAGTTCCAATACCGAAAATTCCACGAGAGAAGGTCGATTCATCCCGAAGATAACCCCGAGATATTCAGTCTCAGTCCCGACACCAGGAATAACATCACTAACCTTGGAGATAACCCCAAGGAGTGTAGTTGCAGTTCCGGAGATAACCCCAGAAATGCTTATTTTGAATGCATGCGATCAACTTCAGAACACCTAACACTCACACTGAGGCACTCAATATAAGACCCGAAGATAACACCGGGAAGACACGAACACGTCAGAGATGACACTGAGGACCTTCAACACTTGCAGTAGTCCAAATTGAAGAATTTATACTCACAGGAGAAAGATGAGGTAGAAAAATTTTGAATAGATAAAGACAGTATCTTAAGATTCAAAGGGAGACTATGGGTACTGGCGGTAACCG
The DNA here is from genome assembly GCA_016801055.1 of Panax notoginseng. NCBI lineage: Eukaryota > Viridiplantae > Streptophyta > Magnoliopsida > Apiales > Araliaceae > Panax > Panax notoginseng. The sequence goes on along the minus strand of CM029023.1, from coordinate 54,202,729 downwards.
AGTTGAGAGAGGAGATTTTGCACGAGGCACACAATATGACATATTTCGTTCATCCGGGAGGCACGAAGATGTACCGGGACTTGAAGCAACATTTTTGGTGGCCAAATTTAAAATGAGAAATCGCAGAGTACGTTAGTAGATGTCTTACATGTCAACGTGTAAAAGTAGAGCATCAGCGGCCAAGTAGGTTGCTATAACCGTTAGAAATACCGGAGTAAAAATGGGAGCATATCACGATGGATTTCGTGGTAGGACTTCCAGTCACGAAGAAAGGTTTGGATGCCATTTGGGTTATCGTGGATCGACTAACAAAGACAACACATTTTCTACCAATCAAGATCCGCTATAGTTTAAATCAGTTAGCAAATCTGTACGTAAAGGAAATCGTTTCATGACATGGAGTGTCGGTGTCGATTATTTCTGATCGAGACCCGCGTTTCACGTCAAAAATCTGGAAAAGCTTGCAAGAGAGGATGGGAACACAACTAAGGTTAAGTACTGCTTATCATCCTCAGACAGACGGACAAAGTGAGCGAATAATACAAACGTTGGAAGACATGATTAGGACTTTTGTGATGGACTTCAAGGGAAATTGGGACGACCACCTACCCTTAGTCGAATTTACTTATAATAATAGTTACCATACGAGTATTGGCATGCCACCATACGAAGCTCTTTACGGAAGAAAGTGCAGAACACCATTATGTTGGGACGAAGTCAGAGAACGACGAATACTCAGACCAGAGTTAGTACAACAAACCGTAGACGCGGTAACAGTGATAAGAACCAGACTAGTAGCAGCTCAAGATCACCAGAAGAAGTATGTACATTTGCATCGGCAAGATCGAGATTTTGAAGTTGGCAGTTTCGTATTCTTAAAAGTATCTCCGTGGAAGGGAAAGATCCGTTTCGGCAAGAAAGGGAAATTGAGTCCAAGATTCATAGGACCGTTCGAGATACTGAAGCGAATAGGCGAGGTAGCGTACAAAGTTGCATTACCACATGAGTTGGAGCACATCCATAACGTGTTTCACATATCCGTGTTGCGTCCGTACAAGCCTGACTACAAGCACGTGATTTCTTATGAACCCATTCAAGTGGAGAAGAACTTAGCATACGAATAGATTCCTATCCAAATTCTTGATAGGAAAGAGCAAACCTTGAGAAATAAAGTTATTTCTTCGGTAAAAGTACTTTGGCATAACCACGAGGTCGAGGAGGCTACGTGGGAGTTAGAGGATACGATGATGAGGGATTATCCCCATCTATTCGTATAACCTTGTAGCAATTTTGAGACGGAATTTTTATAAAGGGGGAATGATGTAATACCCGAGAATTTTCACGTATTAATAAATGGAAATATTAATGGAAATGAATATTTATTTGAGTATAAACGATTTTTGTGTTACGAGATGAGTTACCTCAATTATAATTGAATAATTGAGAATATGTGGAGTTTTGTAATGAACTCATTGAAGCCTTGTATGGCATGGTGATGGGAGATATTAATAGTAATATTAATTAATGAAGGAATTATAAAGTAAACAATTAAGTAATATCAATTGTTAATTATTGTTGTAGTATACTATTAGTTGATAATTGATATGTGGTATATTAATTATTTAATAATGAGGATTAATTAATGATTATATTAATTAATTGATGATGGTTGTGGTAGAGGATTGAATTTTAGTAATTAACTAATAATGTGTGATTACTATTAATTGCAATATATTATAAAGATGAATAATGATTATGGATACCCATAAATACATTAATTAATGGTTGGAGTAAATAATATTGGTGTTAATTAATTTAGGAAGTGCATAATTTATTTATTTAACATAAATAAGTTAGTTAGTAATATAATAATATTATATTGACAGTTATGTGCACATGAGTAATAATACAACTATACCATATAGTGTAGTGCGGTATTTATGTGGCTATATAGATATTAAGTCTTATAAAACTATATTGTATGGGCATTATGATTAAAAAATATTGGAACTATATGTTGTAAATACATTATCTATGTGACAATATGTATGTGGGTAGGTATTAAAATAATATACTATGAGCATATTGTAAACTAGTATTTTAATAAAGTGAACCAGTATGATAAAATGTACATGGATTATATGTAAGATACATTTCCATACCACATCTACTACCTCGAAATGTTAAAACATGTTGTGACATTAAGTTATAGTGTATAGTTCATAGGTACATAAGAGAAAAATAGCTAGAGTGGGAATTTATATAGGTATACATGATGGCTGAGTTAGTCACAAAATGATTGTCCCAATTACCTCTCATTTCTTATTCACGTGTAATAGAAAAAGGTTAGCCTATTTCTTTTTCCAAGCTTCCAGCTAGTAATCATGGGAGGGGAGTGGTGCTCATGATGCAAATCAACCACCAATTACCTACTCCTTGATAACCTTCATGTAAATCTTCCATCCTTTGGGTTGAGTTCTTGGATAATGGCTTGGCATGGTCAAGGAATGTTCTATAAATTGAACACTTCCCTTCATTCTTTGTGTTGCTTGAATTGTTTGAGAGGTGCAATAGGGAGTGTGAGCTGCTGAGAAATTGAGGGAGTGTAATCATTGTGTTGAAGAATTCCATTAAGCTTCAAGAGGTATAATTCTACTTTGATATTCTTGAGCTTGAGTCTTGTCAAATTCTAGAATTTATTAAATTCTCTGTTATTTGATGAAGAATAACATGATATTGTGTTATCTGAGTTGGTACACATGTTTTGGAACATGGTAGCTGGTCTGGTTCCAGGTGTAACATCTCTTGTGTTAAGGCTCTACTTCTGCAGAGCCATTTTTTTTAATCTATTCGAAGTGGCGCGGTCGCGCCACTTCCATAGGCTAATAACGCGCGGCTACACGTGGTACTTTTATTAGATGCTGATTTGAGGTTTCTGATTTATTTTGAGCATGATATGGTAGTGAGGTTAAGCCTATAAATGACCCTATCATGTGGTTAGATATTGTTTTGAACATGTTATGTTGTTTTAGCTTGATTTGAGCTAAGTTTTCAAGAAAACTTCAAGTTTTGGAAAAGCTAGAAATGGTAAACTTGAATAATACATATTCTGATCTTGCAAGCATGTTAGTATGGTTTCAAAATATATGTCAGACATACTAACTTAAGTATATGAATTTCATATTGAAGCATGAGCATGTTAGACTATTAGTAAGCTTTGCTAATGCAAAATGCGAACTTTGAACGTGAATGTTGATGTGCTACTTTGAAAGTTAGAATCTGATGATTATGAACATGTTAGATGATACTCCTATATGCACTCATGTACCATAAATGTATATAAATGTATATATACCATGCTTAGGTATCGTAATTCAAGGAAATCATAAACGAAGCATATTTCGAAACAAAACGATGTTGATAACACGTATGTGATATGAATACTCACAAGCATGTCTATTATGAGTTATATGACCACTTTGTATGTTTAAGAACCAAGCATGTTAAACTTTGTGGTTTCATAACCCCAAATAGCCTTAAATTGTTGAGATGTCCAACTTAGAATCGTATTGTGCAAAATGGGACCTAGATTGAACTTGAAAGATACGAAAGAACCCTTGACATGTTAATATATGTTATGTGTGTAAGGATGGACAAGCTAGGCCAAGCAAATAACTGCTCAGCCTTGGTTTGAACTGGGAGTCGCACGACCGCGAGTCTCCTTAGTACAAATCAGGTGCAACCGCGCCAGTCTGCAAACTTAGAAAGTGACTTCTGAGATTTCTGAAGTATGTAGCATGCTAGTATAACTTTATTATGCTTGTTTTTGTGCATGACACACTATCAGAAGTAGCTTTGCATGTTAACACGTATCTTAGCTTGAATTGACAAAGCGTTTTAAAATAATAAAGGCTAATGGTAGTTCCGAGCTACGTAATAACATAAGTCTAAGATTTCATGATTGAATCATGTGTGTACACTTGATCTATATATCAGGATTGTTTATCGAATATGTTTAACTAATGAATATCCTATATACGTATCATATTATGTTAGGATTCGAAAGTATATTGATATGCGATATTTTGGTAAACTACGCTTGAGGCAAGTTCTCTAACCTTACTCAAATCTATATTGAGCAAGTATCCTAAACCTTGGCATTACTATATTCGACGAATAACGTAAGCTTATCTCTTTGAATATAAGTTATATTGCTTTCTCGTTCAAATGAACCATTATGCTTAAACCCTTATGAAAACTATTATTTATAATGAACTTAGTATTGTTCTTGAATATTGTGAAAGAGTCGATGCCATTTGATTCGGTTAAACTATATTCATGTTTGTAAAACTGTCCAAACCAATTGATTGGTTCAGAAATCTTGAAAACTGAGTTGAACAACCCTTATGGTAATGGGATTGTATGTTGTTGGAAACCCCAACACGTGAATATATTATTACTGTGATGTTATGCATAACGTGGAGTATTGTAGACTGATCCTCTACATTACTTAATTCTTTTGGGTTATCAGTTTAATATTGGTAATTCTAGTAGATGTTCAATAGTCCTTAGTGACTGCTCAGTATAAATGATTTATCTAGTCAGATACCTTGATAGTCGTTGAATTCATATATATCAGTTGATTTATATTGAATTGTCGTTCTTATTGCAAGAATTATTGATATTCATTACTCATGATATTATTCTAAAACTTTGAACTATCCTAGAAATGACACTTCGATATTTTAAACCTTGTGATATTATATCCTACACCCTTGTTGTATATTACTTGCTGGGCAATTTGTGCTCATCCTTGCTTATTTAAAACCTTTTAGTTAAGAAAGAACAGGGAGGTGTCTCTGGAACAGACAAGGGCAAGGGCAAGGCTACCGACTAGCTTGTCCCTTTTATGTTTAAGATTATTATGGTGTATTAAGACTATGTTTAAACTTAAGTAAGATTATGTAATAGGTCTTTATTCGATACTATTATGTAATCTTTTAAGTACTGTAGGTTGCGAGACTTGGGGGAATAATTATAATAAATCATTGTATATTATTCTAATTTAGATTTTCCGTTGTGAATGTATGATTTTAGTTATTATGGCAATACTTTGAGAAAGTGACAAACCGAATTCGGGTGACCAAGTGGAGGTCAGAAATTGGGGGCGTCACAGGTTGGTACCAAAGCTTTAGTTATAAACCCTAAAAACAAGTGTCCTTAGATTATAACTTAAGAAAACTTAGAAGTTAGGAAGGGGATAAAACTCATGTAGAACTTTCCCTAAGAGACTTAGTGTGTTATGAAATGTAACTTCATTCTATACAATGAACTTATGTTTATTTATCGTTTTGATGGAGTTGTTGTTTGTCTTGTCTAATGTTGGTGTTTGTAGGATGACTGACATGGGAGGACCTAGCCGAATAGTAGAGGAAGAGCCGCGTGATATCCACATAGTCTATGAGGCACCCTTGATAGCAGAACCTATATCGATAGTTGCCCCTATTGACGATGATGATGAGGAGGAGGAGGAGGAGATGGAGCCTCTACCTGAGGAATCTGATCTGGAGGAGGAACCCGTGGAGGATGAAACCGAGCCCATGAAGGACTCCGACGGGACTACTTTCGAAGAACATATTTTGAAATTAGGGTGTAGAGTCGAGGAGTTAGAGACCGAGTCTCTTAAGAGGTAACTAGTGATGCAGGAGATGGAAGTGGAAATTGCTCACCGAAAGGAGGCAGGGATCCAAATGGGGGCCTTGTTTCACCGGTCGGTGGTGAAGAACGTTGAGTTGGCAGGAAAGTTAGAAGAGATGGAGCAGAGGATTTTGAGTGAGAGGATGGAGAAGGAGGCTCTCCGAACTCAGTTAGAGATGGAGGTGATGGATAGGATTCACTTCGAGGAGAAGTGGGAGGATTCCAATGATAGGGTGAATGATCTAGAGGATGAGGTGCGATTCAAGAGGAGGAAGATGAACTAGATGGGATATGCTCTACGCACGACCATGGAGAGATTGATTGACGGGGTAAATCACTACCCTGCTGAGCAAGAACAGGCCCGATATACCATAAGTCGGGATATGGTAGCACACATTACGCAGAAGGAATATCAGAGCACCGTAGAGCATGGGATGTTAGATTGAGTCTAGCAGGAAAAACTCAGTTGTGTAGTAGTTTTATTTATGTGTTGCTAATATGATGTTGTAATCTCCGTCTTTTGTGTAATATGTGAGATAGTGGTAACCCCAAACTTTTGAAAAATGTTAGAGGGGTAGTAAGTTAGTGTGGTCCCTGTCTTTTGTGATATTAAGGGATAGGTATTTTCATTTATAGCAGTATGCTATAAAAGAACTTGTATTGTAACCCTTTGGCATACGAATATAAATGATCCTATTTCAGAAACGTGTTATAAATTTTTAGTCCTTTTCATTTGAGAAATGTCTAAACATGATAGTTACATAATTAAATGAAAATTTTGTGATGCTGAAAATGCCGCCCAGACGTAGAATAACTGTCCTAGAAGAGTCATTTAATGATGAGAGAGGTCCTGTAGATCCGATACAAAGACTTGCAGATTTATTGGGAGAAGCTCTGAGGGGAAGAAACGAACCCGTACCACCCGTTCCCCAAGCTGTCCAAGTAACAACCTTCAAGGATTTTAAGAGTGTAGGACCCCCAGAGTTCACAAGAACTACTGACCCGATAGTTGCACAAACTTGGATCAAGGAGATCGAGAAGGCCTTCACTATAGCTCGCGTGGGTGAAGACCAGAAGACCGTATTTGCCACATATATGCTGAGAGGCGAAGCAAACTATTGGTGGAAAACTAATAAGCAGAGAGCGGGGAAAGGAACTATAACTTGGGAGAGGTTTATGACGCTGTTTTTCAAGAACTATTTCCCGAAGAGTATGAAGAATAGGATGGAAGTAAAATTCCTAGAGTTGAAACAAGGAAATATGATGGTGGCACAATACGCAGCGAAGTTCAATGAACTAGCGCGATTTGTAGAACACCAAGTTATGGATGAGGAGAGGAAAGCAAGACGTTTTGAGCAGGGGTTAAAGATGTGGTTGTATAATAAGGTATCAGTCTTCCAGATTGATTCCTGTACAACATTGTTGGAAAAGGCACTCATTATGGAAGGTGGCAGTAAGGCCTTAAGTCTATATCATAAGGAGAAGAAGAACAAGAACGCTGGTAGTGAGCATCATGGAGGGAGAAGCAGCGAGGAAGTAACTCCGGAAAGAGGAAATGGGAAAACAATAACAACAGAAACAATAACCAAGGTGGGAGTCACTAGGGAAACTTTAAGAAGAGGACCGAAGCTTGCAAAAAATGTGGGAGAAGCCATCAGGGAGAATGCTGGAAGGGGAAGACCACTTGCTATAATTGCGGCCAAGAGGGGCACATCTCGCCAAATTACCCAAAGTCGAAGAAGAACAGAGGATGTTTCGCTTGTGGATCGATAGAGCACCAGATAAAGGATTGCCTGAAGAAAGGAAGCGGTGGAGCTGGCGGAAGCCAGGGAGGAGGAAGCAAGTTAATGATTGGTGGACCTGCACAACCCAACTGATCGATCGTTCAAACCTTTAACATAACCGTCCAGGACGCCGTAGCTGCAAAGGACGTGGTGTCAGGTATAATCCCAATCAATAATATAAAGGTTTATGTATTATTTGATTCAGGTGCGACCTGTTCTTTTGTATCTAAAGAATTTGTTAGTAAACTTAATGCACCCCAAGAACGTTTAGAAGTTTCCTTGAACGTAGAAGTTGCGAATAAAAAAATAATCCCCGTAGAATACGTTTATCGAAATTATTACGCAAACATTAAAGAACATGATCTGAGCGTAGACTTGATTCTTATTAGACTAGGAGAATTTGACATAATACTGGGAATGGATTGGTTATATAACCATGCGGCAGTAATTGACTGTCATAACAAGTGTGTGAACCTTCAGACTCCGAGTAAGTCTAAGGTAATGTTTTATGGTAGCTCATCGCTTAAGCAATCGTGTTGCGTTACGATGATGCAGGCTAGGAAATTGTTAAAGAAAGGATGTGTAGGTTATTTAGCTTACATCGTAGATACTCGAAAGAAGGGAGTAGAGATTAAGGATATACCTGTAGTGAATGAATTTTGAGACGTGTTTTCGGACGATCTGCTTGGTCTTCCGCCAGACCGAGAAATCAAATTCGTAATAGACTTAGCACTAGGAATGACACCAATTTTGAAAGCTCCATATCGTATGGCGCCAGTAGAAATAAAGGAATTAATGATACAACTTCAAGAGTTACTGGATAAGGGTTACATTCGACTGAGTGTGTCCCCTTGGGGAGCACCAGTGTTATTCGTGAAGAAAAAGGACGGATCGATGAGGCTCTATATCGATTATCAAGAATTGAACAGAGTAACAATCAAGAACAAATATCTATTACCGAGGATAGATGACTAGTTTGATCAACTAAAGGGAGCAAAATGTTTCTCGAAGATCGACTTATGGACAGGATATCATCAACTGAAAGTGCGTGATGAAGATATACCGAAGACTGCATTTCGAACCCGTTATGGACATTACAAGTTTTTGGTAATGTCATTTGGTTTAACTAATGCTCCGGCAACATTCATGGACTTGATGAATCGAGTTTTCAAGCTATACTTGGATAAATTCGTAGTAGTTTTCATTGACGACATTTTTATCTACTCGAAGACAGAGGAAGAACATGCCGAACATCTGAAGATTGTTTTGGAGGCACTGCGAAAGGAGAAGATGTACGCAAAGTTTTTAAAATGCGAATTTTGGATGAAGAAGGTTCAATTCTTAGGTCACGTGGTGGATGAGAATGGAATCTAAGTAGACCCCGAAAAGGTCAAAGAAGTAAGTAGTTGGGAACAACCGAGAACACTGACGGAGGTGAGAAGTTTCTTAAGGTTAGCCGGGTACTATCAAAGATTTATCTAGGATTTTTCTAAGATAGCAACCCCGTTGGCTAATCTAACGAGAAAGACGGTAAAATTTGTATGGACCGACAAATACGAGGAGAGTTTTTGAGAGTTGAAGAAGAGATTAAGCGAGGCACCTGTATTATCCTTACCAGATGATACGGGAGGATTTGTGGTGTATAGTGATGCATCGCATAGAGGACTTGGCTATGTGCTGATGTAACATGGCAAAGTCATTACGTATGCATCACGACAATTGAAGGATTACGAAAAGCGATACCCTACTCATGACTTAGAGTTAGCGGCAGTAGTTTTTGCGTTAAAGATATGGAGACATTATTTGCACGGAGAGAAATGTGAGATATACACGGACCACAAAAGTCTGAAATATATCTTCACACAGAAGGAGTTAAATATGCGTCAGAGAAGGTGGTTAGAACTGATCAAAGATTATGACTGTGAGATTCTTTATCACCCGGAAAAGGCAAACGTAGTTGCCGACGCTCTGAGCAGGAAAGGAAGGGAGAAATTATTTCAACTGACAACTCAGGAGGAGCTAATAAGAGATATGGAGAAATTGGAAATAGAAGTAAAGGGACCCGAGAGGTCTAAAGGGAAATTGTTTGTAATGGAAGCTCGTCCGACATTGTTGGATAGGGTAAAGGAGGCATAGGAGAAAGATGGAGAATATGAGAAAATCAGGAGTAGGATCGCAGAAAATGAGGTAGAAAAATTTCGAATAGATAAAGACGATATCTTAAGATTTGAAGGGAGACTATGGGTACCGGCGGTAATCGAGTTAAGAGAGGAGATTTTGCACGAGGCACACAATACGACATATTCCGTTCATCCGGGAGGCACAAAGATGTATCGGGACTTAAAGCAACATTTTTGGTGGCCAAATTTGAAACGAGAAATCGCGGAGTGCGTTAGTAGATGTCTTACGTGTCAACGTGTAAAAGTAGAGCATCAGGAATCGAGTGGGTTGCTACAACCGTTGGAAATGCCGGAGTGGAAATGGGAGCATATCACGATGGATTTTGTGGTAGGACTTCCAGTCACGCAGAAAGGTTTGGATGTCATTTGGGTTATCGTGGATCGACTAACAAAGACCACACATTTTCTACCAATCAAGATCCGCTATAGTTTAAATCAGTTAGCAAATCTGTACGTAAAGGAAATTATTTCACGACATGGAGAGCTGGTGTCGATTGTTTCTGACCGAGACCCGTGTTTCACATCAAAATTCTGGAAAAGCTTGCAAGAGAGGATGGGAACACAGTTAAGGTTAAGTACTGCTTATCATCCTCAGACAGACGGACAACGTGAGCGAACAATACAAACATTGGAGGACATGCTTAGGACTTACGTGATGGACTTCATGGGAAATTGGGACGACCACCTACCCTTAGTTGAATTTACGTATAATAATAGTTACCATGCGAGTATCGTCATGCCACCATATGAAGCTCTTTACGGAAGAAAGTGCAGAACACCATTATGTTGGGACGAAGTCGGAGAACGATGAATACTTGGACCAGAGTTAGTACAACAAACCGTAGACGTGGTGACAGTGATAAAAGCCAGACTAGTAGCAGCTCAAGATTGCCAGAAGAAGTACGCAGATTTGCATCGGCAAGATCGAGATTTTGAAGTCGGCAGTTTCGTATTCTTAAAAGTATCTCCGTGGAAAGGAAAGATCCGTTTTGGTAAGAAAGAAAAACTGAGTCCAAGATTCATAGGACCGTTCGAGATACTGAAGCGAGTAGGCGAGGTAGCGTACAAAGTTGCATTACCACATGAGTTGGAGCACATCCATAACGTGTTTCACATATCCGTGTTGCGTCCGTACAAGCCTGACTACAAGCACGTGATTTCTTATGAACCCATTCAAGTGGAGAAGAACTTAGCATACGAATAGATTCCTGTCCATATTCTTGATAGGAAAGAGCAAACCTTGAGAAATAAAGTTATTTCTTCGGTAAAAGTACTTTGGCGTAACCACGAGGTCGAGGAGGCTACGTGGGAGTTAGAGGATAGGATGATGAGGGATTATCCCCATTTATTCGTATAACCTTGTAGCAATTTCGGGACAGAATTTTTATAAAGGGGGGATGATGTAATACCCGAGAATTTAAACGTATTAATAAATGGAAATATTAATGGAAATGAATATTTATTTGAGTATAAACGATTTTTGTGTTACGAGATGAGTTACCTCAATTATAATTGAATAATTGAGAATATGTGGAGTTTTACGATGAACTCATTGAAGCCTTGTGTGGCATGGTGATGGGAGATATTAATAGTAATATTAATTAATAAAGGAATTATAAAGTAAACAATTAAGTAATATCAATTGTTAATTGTTGTTGTAGTATACTATTAGTTGATAATTGATGTGTGGTATATTAATTATTTAATAATGAGGATTAATTAATGATTATATTAATTAATTGATGATGGTTATGGCAGAGGATTGAATTTTAGTAATTAACTAATAATGTGTGATTACTATTAATTGTAATATATTATAAAGATGAATAATGATTATGGAAACCCATAAATATGTTAATTAATGGTTGAAGTAATTAATATTGGTGTTAATTAATTTAGGAAGTGCATAATTTATTTATTTAACATAAATAAGTTAGTTAGTAATATAATAATATTATATTGACAGTTATGTGCACATGAGTAATAATACAACTATACCATATAGCGTAGTGCGACATTTATGTGGCTATATATATATATATATATATATATATATATATATATATATATTAAGTCTTATAAAACTATATTGTATGGGCATTATGATTAAAAAATATTGGAACTATATGTTGTAAATACATTATCTATGTGACAATATGTATGTGGGTAGGTATTAAAATAATATTCCATGAGCATATTGTAAACTAGTATTTTAATAAAGTGAATCAGTGTGATAAAATGTACATGGATTATATGTAAGATATATTTCCATACCACATCTAGTACCTCGAAATGTTAAAACATGTTGTGACATTAAGTTATAGTGTATAGTTGATAGGTACATAAGAGAAAAATAGCAAGAGTGGGAATTTATATAAGTATACATGATGGCTAAGTTAGTCCCAAAATGATTGTCCCAATTACCTCTCATTTTCTCATTCACGTGTAATAGAAAAAGGCTAGCCTATTTCTTCTTCCAAGCTTCTAGCTAGTAATCATGGGAGGGGAGTGGTGCTCATGATGCAAATCAACCACCAATTACCTACTCCTTGATAACCTTCATGTAAATCTTCCATCCTTTGGGTTGAGTTCTTAGATAATGGCTTGGCATGGTCAAGGAATGTTCTATAAATTGAACACTTCCCTTCATTCTTTGTGTTGCTTGAATTGTTTGAGAGGTGCAATAGGGAGTGTCAGCTGTTGAGAAATTGAGGGAGTGTAATCATTGTGTTGAAGAATTCCATTAAGCTTTAAGAGGTATAATTTTACTTTGATATTCTTGAGCTTGAGTTTTGTCAAATTCTAGAATTTGTTGAATTCTTTATTAATTGATGTAGAATAGCATGCTATTGTGTTATCTGAGTTAGTACACATGTTTTGGAACATGGTAGCTGGTCTGGTTGCAGGTGTAGCATCTCTTGTGTTAAGGCTCTGCTTCTGCCGAGCCATTTTTTTCAATCTGTTTGAAGTGGCGCGACCGCGCCACTTCCATAGGCTAATACCGCGTAACCGCGCGTGATACTTTTATTAGATGCTGATTTGAGGTTTTTAATTTATTTTGAGCATGCTATGGTAGTTAGGTTAAGCCTATAAATGACCCTATCATGTGGTTAGATATTGTTTTGAACATGTTATGCTGTTTTAGCTTAATTAGAGCTAAGTTTTCAAGAAAACTTCAAGTTTTGGAAACGCTAGAAATGGTAAACTTGAATAATGCATATTCTGATCTTGCAAGCATGTTAGTATGGTTTTAAAATGCATGTCGGACATACTAACTTAAGTATATGAATTTCATATTGAAGCATGAGCATGTTAGATTATTAGTAAGCTTTGCTAATGAAAAATGTGAACTTTGAACGTGAATGTTGATGTGCTACTTTGAAAGTTAGAATCTGATGATTATGAACAAGTTAGATGATACTCCTAGATGCATTCATGTATCATAAATGTATATATACCATGCTTAGGTATCGTAATTTAAGGAAATCATAAACGAAGCATATTTCGAAATAAAACGATGTTGATAACACGTAATTGATATGAATACTCACAAGCATGTCTAATATGAGTAATATAACCACTTTGTATGTTTAAGAATCAAGCATGTTGAACTTTGTGGTTTCATAACCTCAAATAGCCTTAAATTGTTGAGATGTCCAACTTAGAACTGTATTGTGCAAAACGGGACCTAGATTGAACTTGAAAGATACGAAAGGACCCTTGACATGTTAATATATGTTTTGTATGTAAGGATGGACAAGCTAGGCCAAGAAAATAACTGCTCAACCTTGGTTTGAACTGGGAGCCGCGCGGCCGCGCGTCTCCTTAGTACAAATCAAGCACGGCCGCGACAGTCTGTAAACTTAGAAAGTGACTTCTATGATTTCTGAAGTATGTAGCATGCTAGTATAACTTTATTATGCTTATTTTTGTGCATGACACACTGACAGAAGTAGCTTTGCATGTTAACACCTATCTTAGCTTGAATTGACAAAGCGTTTTAAAATAATGAAGTCTAACGGTAGTTCCGAGCTACGTAATAACATAAGTCTAGGATTTCATGATTGAATCATGTGTGTACACTTGATCTATATATCAGGATTGTTTGTCGAATATGTTTAACTAATGAATATCCTATATGTGTATCATATTATGTTAGGATTCAAAAGTATATTGATATACGATATTTTTGTAAACTACGCTTGAGGCAAGTTCTCTAACCTTACTCAAATCTATATTGAGCAAGTATCCTAAACCTTGGCATTACTATATTCGACGAATACCGTAAGCTTATCTCTTTGAATACAAGTTATATTACTTTCTCGTTCAAATGAACCATTATGCGTAAACTCTTGTGAAAACTATTATTCATAATGAACTTAGTATTGTTCTTAAATATTGTGAAAGAGTCGATGCCATTTGATTCGGCTAGACTATATGCATGTTTATAAAACTGTCCAAACCAATTGATTGGTGCGCAACAATCTTGAAAACTGAGTTGAACAACCCTTATGGTAAGGGGATTGTATGTTGTTGGAAACCCCAACACATGAGCATATTATTACTGTGGTGTTATGCATAATGTGGAGTATTGTAGACTGATCCTCTACATTACTTAATTCTTTTGGGTTATCAGTTTAATATTGGTAATTCTAGTAGATGTTCAATATTCCTTAGTGACTGCTCAATATAAATTGTTTATCCAGTCGGATACCTTGATAGTCGTTGAATTCATATATATCAGTTGATTTATATTAAATTGTCGTTCTTATTACAAGAATTATTTATATTCATTACTCATGATATTATTCTGAAACTTTGAACTATCCTAGAAATGACACTTCTATATTTCAAATCTTGTGATATTATATCCTACACCCTTGTTGTATATTACTTGTTGGGCAAACCATTATAATTATAATAAATCATTATATATTATTCTAATTTGGATTTTCCGTTGTGAATGTATGATTTTAGTTATTATGGTAATACTTTGAGAAAGTGACGAACCGAATTCGGGTGACCAAGTGGAGGTCAAAGTTTGGGGGCGTCACATATATATATATATATATATATATATATATATATATATATATATATATATATATATATATATATATATATATTTATATTTTGTTCCGGCTAGAGTTTACTTCATGGCGGTTGATTGCTTTTACAACTTTATTTACATTTTTGATCCCCCATGGAGGTGCTTCGTGGTGGTTGATCATGTCAATATATATATATATATATATATATATATATATATATATATACATATTTACCGCTTTTATATATTTATATTTTCGATCCCCCATGGAGGTGCTTCGTGGTGGTTGATCATGTCTGTATATATATATTTACAGCTTTTATATATATAATTGCTTACAGCTTCCATATAAACTGCGTTATCATGTGAGCCTAGGAATCATGTGATCACAGATCCAGTTTACTGAATCTAGATTCGGTTCTCGTGATGGACAT
This sequence comes from Panax notoginseng, assembly GCA_016801055.1. Taxonomy (NCBI): domain Eukaryota; kingdom Viridiplantae; phylum Streptophyta; class Magnoliopsida; order Apiales; family Araliaceae; genus Panax; species Panax notoginseng. Next base: position 54,187,584 of record CM029023.1, on the reverse strand, counting down.
TTTCAGCTGTAAGTAGCTTGTAAATTTATTCACAGTGTTTGGATTTCCTCAGATGGTTTTCATGCCCATGAGGAGTTCGGCACTACTTTGTATATTATTTTTTCGAAGATGCTTCACATCTCAAAAATAAAATTAATTAAGCCGAACATTTAATAAAATGGAAATATCAAAGGCCTCAATTACTATTGAGCACAGGGTTTGAAAAACCTCTTTTTACAAAACGTCACTTCTATATCTTGTTAAAACTGAATTTTATATATAAAATTCAAACCATGTGTATATAGGTGCGAACGAGACATATCACTACTTCCAAGTAACTGCACATTGACCTACACACACACACACACACACATTTATATAACAGTTTCTTGAAAAGTGGTGGTCACCGTGGCAACACGGATGTCGAGGGGTTCCTAACACCTTCCCTCCGCATAAGCAAGTCCCCGAACCCTAATGAATCTCGGTTTCATAGACCCGTTTAGCAGTGTCACATCACTGGGTCAATGTGTAAACCTTTTCTCGGTTGTGTTGGTACAACCAGTTAAAAAACTAACTAGCGACTCTTATAGTCCAATCGTAGACATATACGTATCGGACCTTTTTCGCTTGTTTTTTCAAGCAAATCTCACCTAAAATGAGAACACAAAAGAACAAGAATAGAAAAGGGACAAATAAAAATTTTGACGTCGACAATTGTAACTGAGTACCCTCACTTGAATGTACAGGTTTAGTATCTCATATATATTTCTTCCATATCTATAATTCTTATCTATCTAACCTCCATAGTATTAATGGTAGGGTTCTTGGAACTGAGTGAAGCGTTACCTCAGTGCATCAGAGAAACCCAATGTCTGTTAACACTATCATTCAAATATATAGTTTATATAGATACTGTACTCTTTTCTAATTTCATTAGAATGAAAACTAAACACTGGAACTAATAATTACCTTACATAAATAATATACCATTACATTGATTCGAAATACTATCAAATATTACACTATAGTTCTCAACAGATATCCATGTCCTAAGACTTTTTTTATCCACAATAGCGGAACTGCTGAAATATATTCTTTCTATTTGTAAATGAAGAAAATATTTGCAGGGATGAGCTACAGAAAGCTCAGCAAGTTCTGAACAATAAACGAAGTTATACATATACCAAATCTGGACTAGAATAATATAAAGTTTAGAGTTTTTTTTTCCACATATACCAAATCTGGATTGAATGAACATAAAGTTTAGAGTAGTGCCACACATATATATACAGAGGTTTGTCAGCCAAACTCTACCTACTTCGAGCTACTGTCAGTCATATAAACCTAGTAACTCAGGTTGATTTGCTCAACCCACAAAACTAGGAGTATGCATATCATCCTCTAAATATTATCCGATCATTGCTATAAATGTCGGTGACAACTTACTACTGCCAATGACAACCATAATTGCCCACCGACAGTCCCTGACTGCCGGTTATAATAGTGTCAGTATATATATCGGTACCAAACAAAATTGGTATCTCACAACTATACTTTGATATCAAATCAAACACAATTTTCCATAATAATAACTCATATGACTTGGTTATGTTTGATCAAGAAATCATAACTTTGAATAACAGAAATCATATACACTGTATATCACCAGATCATAACTGTAACATTCCATATTTTTTAAATGTAAGTTATAAATATTTATTAATTTATATAAATATTTATTGGATATGTTTATTATTGAATAAGTAATTGTTCAATTTGATTGAGTTTATTTAGTTAATTATTTATTTGCTAAATAATTAATGTGATTAGTTAATTATTTATTTGTTAAATAATTAATGTGTTATGTGGATTGAATTATGTGATTAAGTAATTTATTTAATAAATTGTTATTAAATAAAGTGTAACAAATAACTATGTTATAAAGAGTTATTAAAATAAATTAAAGTAATTTTAATTTAGTTTTGCCAAACAAGGTGTAAGTATATTAACCCTTTATTTTTAAATGGTTTGCCAAACAAAGCCTTATGGCTTTTGGATTTCTTTTGAATTTAGTTTATTAAGTAAATAATAATATATAATATATATATATATATATATATATATATATATATATATGGTAACCGATATATATTATTAGGGTAATAAGTGTGGCGTCAGTTTTATACGTTTTAAAAGTAAGCGTTGGTTTTTAGTTAATATTACGTATATACTAATTTGGCTTAAGCCTAATCAAAATTTGGAGTTTGTCTGAGATAGTTGAGAGAGAGAGAGACAGAGAGAGGAAAGCTCAGAGATTGTTAAGATTTTCTTCAGTGATTTACAAGGTTTTCGAAAATCAACAAAAAGGTAGGTGCTTATAACCTTAAATTATGTGTATGTAATCATATATGTTTCACGCTTTATACTTACTGTGAATTTGATAGTCTGTGTTCTTGAAAGTCATTCACTCTGTTAAGGTTTTTAAAAAAAAAAAATTATCTGTAAAACATGTTCTAGAATTGGTTATGATGTTACATGTTTTTATTATTATAATTGTTATAGTTAGCATATATATGTGTGTTGTATGCTAAATTACGTATTCAAGAAATTGATTTTTTTCACAGTGGAAGCATGTGAGTACGAACTTGAGTGTAGAATCTATCAAAGGTTATATATATATAATTGTATGCTAACTGAGAAATTTGACTATACATGGTAATTGGGATATATATTGGTATACTTGTATTTCAAAGGAATCAAAATTGGTTGATAACAGTGTAAATTTACATCCACTGTAAATTTATATTTCGTCAATGGAGTTTAATTTTTAAAACACAGTGTTTTCAAAGAATTAGTCTATGATAATGTTAATTAGTGGTTGGTAATTGGTATATGGATGATTGTTAACTTTCATGTGTAATTTTTATGAAGTTATATATGTTGTTGGATGTCATTGACCGTTAAAAATAAATTGGACAGTAGCTTTGCTCTGTCTTTCTGGGTTGGTTCTGTGAGTTGCGGCTCCCCAGCGTCAAAATTCACGCCCCAGCGTCAAATTTCGCGCCCTGGCGCCAAGGTTCGCGCCCCAGCGCCAAAAATGGGTCAGTAGCTCACGCCCAGTGCTGTAGCTCGCGCCCCAGCACTGTAGCTCGTGCCCCAGCTCCACTGTTCCGCCCCCCGTCGCCAGAAAAGTGTCCTAGTTGGGCAGTCTTGACCTCCTGTAGTAAAATGGCCATATCTTTTTCATACGAACTCCGATTGAGGTAATTCAAGATGATTTGGAAAGAGGACGAGTAGACCTACAACTTTCATTCTTTAAGGTTTTTAATTTGAGGTCTGTAACAGTAGTCAAAATGGCCATTTTTAGGACTGTTGTGTATTTAGAGCCAATCAGAGGGCGTCGGGATGCACGAATGCAAGTGCAACCCTTTGGGTATTAGTATAACTTAATGATAACATGTTGGACATGTATTAGGATGTTGTATCAAGTTGTTAATGTACGCGTGGTGCAATGGCATGATCATTTAAGTAGTTGTAATAAAGCTAAAAAGTAATGTTCATGAAAGATGTGATGTTGTTTAAACTTAAACTTAGTTAGTAGCTATACTAAAAGTAATAAAGGAACTCATAAAGGTAATGTTAGTGTAACTAATGTGTATTGTCAATGCATATGGTATGTGTAGGACTTGGGGTGAACGTGAATAGTAATTGTTTAACCTACACACGAGGCAAGTTCCCTTACCTTTGCTACTTTATTATTCAGCAAGGTTACTTTTCACTGTTATGTTACACTTATGCAAGTTCTCTAACTCTACTTTTATAATTGTGCAAGTTTTCTTAACTCTAAAGTAGTTATATTAGCATGCAAGTACCTTTAGTTTATCGTTCAAGTTATTATTTGTTGTGCATACTTGATATTAAATTCTAAAATGTAACATTAGCTTAACGTTGTTCAAAGCAAGGTATGATAAATTATTCAATTGTTATGCTATTAGATTATTCCTAAAGCATGAACTTAGAACGAAATGTTTATTCAGTATGATCATTCAATAACATAGTGTTATTATCTTGTATTCAACTAATCCTTAGTTGATGTCCGTTGAACTCCAAATTACCTTGAAAACTTATCCAAATCAAACTTACTTTGGTGCAGACTTGTATTCTAAATACTGAGATGAACAACTCTTTTAATAGAGGTTTACGCTTAGCGTTAAAATAGTTGTGCACAATACATTGTACGATGGGTTGATCCCCCTAAGTACGTGGAGTCTTTATAGTCATATGACTGTTAAAGTTAAAGTTAAAAGATTACTTATAACTGTGGACATGATTCGTGGTCATTAGACCCTCAGTGAATGTTATAATTTTCAGAAAGTTAATAGAATATATTGTTCAGTTCTATTGAGCCTAATATTGGCAATTGATGTGAAAGTTTAAAGATTTACTTATTGTTATTTCAAGTGGGCCTTGTTTGCTCACTCTTGCCTGTAAAATTTCTTACAACTAAAGTTGAAACGGGTGACGTACCTAGTACCAGTAAGGGAAAAGGAAAGATGAATAAATACTGAAGACTTTTAATAGTTTTGATAGTTTACTTTAAGAATTTGATTTAAAGATTGTAATGAAGTTATTTAATTTTCCGCATTTGAATGATTGTTGTTAAAGGTTGGATAACCTTGGAGATTTCTTTTATTTAAGTTTAATCTTGTATGGGCAGGTTTTCTTTTATTATTCAATTCTATTATGATTGGGTAGTTAGAAATGAATGTTTTGATTACGTGAACACCAAATCTTGAGGTAATGAAGTACCGGGATTTGGGGGTGTCACAGGTTGGTATCAAAGCTTTAGGTTATGAACCTTAGGTGGGGGAAAAGCCCTAGGGAGTAACCTTTGAAAAGATAGTGGAGATAACTCTTATCGAGTTTCAAGGAAGAAGTAATAAAACACTTATGTGCTTATGTGTTTATAACTTATGTGCTCGCGAGTGTCGAGTAGGATGATTAATAACTAAAACTTTAAAATTTTGTTGTCAGGATGACTAATGTCGGAGAACCTAGTCAGACTAGGGAGGAGGGACCTCAAATGCAGGAGCCTCGCGACATTCAGGTAGTTTGGGAACAACTACTGCCACGGGAGTCAGCCCTGTTGGTCACAGTGGTTGAAGATGAGGATGATGATGTGGAGATGGATGAGGAGGATCCCGTGGAGTTGCCACAGGAGGATGAAGATAACGAGGACGAGGAAGAGGAGACTCCACTAACCTCGATGGCTGCTCGTATGTATGATGAGGTCTACGACCGTAACGTGGAACTTCAGGACATAGTTGAGGAGTTGTAGGAGATAATAACTGAACAACAGACTGCAATGACACAGAAAGACGACGACATCCGGGATCGAGATGAACGTCTAACTAATGTTGAAGAGAAGCTGATGCAGACTGAAGGAGAAAAGGAACAACTGATCGAGACGGTCGTGGAACTGAAGAAAAAGCTGAATGAAGAAGCTACCAAGAGGGCGAGAGCTGAAGACGCATATGAGGAAGCTTATCAACGAACTGGAAGAGCAGTAAGGGACGCACAAGCAAAGAGGATGAAGATGGAAGAGATGGATAAAGTATTCAATACCGTGATCAATCGAGCTCAAGATCGGGTCATGGGTTATCCAATTCAGTTCGAGACTCTGCCATCATACGTATTAGATCGCCGAACCATGTTCCGTGTTATGGAAGAAGAGCGTCAAAAGGCGACTGATTATCTTAATAGATCATCGTAGGAAATTTGTCTGTTTTGCAAGTAATAAGTGTTAAATAATGTGTAAATCCCGAGTGTTAAGTAACCATGGGATATGAGAATGATGATGTTGTCCTATAACTTTTGTAGTTCAGGAAAGGAATGTAAATGGCAGTGATGCTATTATTGTTATGTTTTTCAAAGTTATGATGAATAAATAAAAAGCTATTATTTTATTCAAAAGTATTATGTGGTTATTTTTTTTATGGAGACAAGTTAATTAGAAAATACTTAAAGAAGTTGGGTAATAGTCTAATAGATGTTTTTTTTCTTTTTCTAACAGAAAATGCCTCCCAGACGTGAACCACCCCGTCAGAGAACCAATGCGAGAACTAACAATAACAATGTTGAGGATAATCCCGTCCAACAACTAGTGACATTACTAACAGGAGCGTTACAGAATCAACCTCAAAACCAAGGCACAACGTTTAAGGAGTTTAAGGCGGTCGGACCACCTGATTTTCGTGGGTCAATGAATCCGGTCGAGGCACAGACCTGGATTATGGAGATTGAGAAGATATTTGAAGTCGCTAGGGTAGGGGATGACCAGAAGACTGCTTTTGCAACATTCATGTTGAAAGCAGAAGCTAGTTATTGGTGGCAGGCCAATAAAACCCGGGAAGGACCAGGAGTGATGACTTGGGATAGGTTTAAAGAGTTATTCTTCGAGACCTACTTCCCAGAGAGTTCTAAGAGTCGATTATAGGTTCAGTTTCTGGAACTAAAATAAGGAACGATGACGGTATCTGAGTATGCCGGAAAATTCAACGAATTGGCAAGATTTGTGCCATATCAAGTCAGCACAGACGAACGTAAGGCGAAGAGATTTGAATAGGGATTGAAGCCCTGGCTGTACAGTAGGGTTTCCCTGTTCTAGTTGAAGACATTAACAGCGGTGATGGAGAAAGTAGTACTCGCTGAAGGTGGAGGTGAGGCAGTGACAAAGTTCAATCAGGAACAGAAGAAGAAAAATAATGAGAATGAGATTAAGAATGGAGGTGGTAGCAGTGGAAACAACAACAACAACAGCAACAACAGCTTGAAGAGAAAGTGGAATGGGAACATGGGTCCTGGAAACCATCAGGGTAACCAGCAAAACAAAAAGTTTGAAGCATGCGCGATATGCGGGAAATTTCACAAGGGTGCGTGCTTGATGGGGAAACGAGTTTGCTACAATTGTGGCCAGGAGGGTCACATCGCCCCAAACTACACTCAACCGAAGAAGGCGTGCTTCACATGCGGATCCAAGGATCATTTTGCTCGTGAATGCCCTAAGAAGAAGGAGGGCGGGACAACCAGAAGCAATGGAGGTAACAATGGAAGTACATGGGCCATTACAGGACCTGCAGCATCAAACAAACCCACAGCCAGAACCTTCAACATGACTGTGCAAGATGCTGTGCAATCAAAAGATGTGGTGTCAGGTATTATCCCAATCAATGATATTAATGCATATGTATTATTTGATTCAGGTGCTACTTGCTCGTTTATATCTGATGAATTTGCCAAGAGGTTAGAATTGCCTAGAGAAGAACTGAATTTTCCTTTGAACATAGAAATTGCGAATAAGGAAGTAATCCCTGTTAGATTCGTATACAAGAACTGTAGGGTAAACATTAAGGAGAATATCTTGTTGGTAGATTTGATTCCGATTAGACTCAGGGAATTTGATGTAATTTTGGGAATGGATTGGTTGTTCAAATACGGAGCGGTAATTGACTGCCAAAAGAAGTGTGTAAACCTTATGACTCCGTCAAAGGTAGTTTTCCATGGTAGCAAATCGCCTAGACAAATGAAATGTCTGACGATTATGTAGGCCAAGAAGTTGTTGAGTCAATGTTGTGTGGCCTATTTAGCTTACATAGTCGATACTCAGAAGAAGGGTGTAAAACTGGAGGAGCTACCAGTGGTTAGAGAATTCGTTGATGTATTTCAGGAGGATTTGCCAGGACTACCGCCTGATAGAGAGATTGAGTTCGTAATCGATTTAGTGCCCGGAACAGCACCGATATCGAAGGCCCCGTACAGAATGGCTCCGGTAGAAATAAAGGAACTCATGGTACAACTGCAAGAACTACTGGACAAGAAGTATATTCAACCAAGCGTGTCACCGTGGGGAGCGCCGGTATTATTTGTGAAGAAGAAGGACGGATCAATGCGTCTTTGCATTGATTATAGGGAGTTAAACAAGGTCACTATGAAGAATAGGTATCCGTTACCTAGAATAGATGACTTGTTTGATCAGTTGAAGGGTGCTAAATACTTCTCGAAAATAGATTTGAGAAGTGGGTATCACCAATTGAAGGTAAGAAAGGAGGATATACCTAGAACGACATTCAGAACTCGGTACGGACATTACGAGTTTCTGGTGATGTCTTTTGGTTTAACAAATGCCCCTGCCGCGTTCATGGATCTGATGAACAGGGTGTTTAAACCATTCTTAGACAAGTTCGTAGTGGTGTTTATCGATGTGTGAGACCCCAGATTTTTTTAAATAAAGATTTAAATTTTTCAAAATATTTTTTTTAATATTAAGGTGTGGATTTGAGATAATGTTATAGTTTGGGGTAGTATTTGAAAATTTTACAAAGCATGCAAGTTGTTATATAATATTCGATTGGTCGGGAAATATTCTTTTTGTCGGAAAATATTCGTACGACGACACAATCATTGGTGGACCCACAACAGAAGAACTGTCGTAGTTAGAAAACGACAGAAATACTTTATGAAAATAACGGCGGAAGTTTTACCGTTGATACTGTTGAAACACCCGGTGTTAAAAGTACAGTAATACGCGTGGTTGCATAGTAGCACACGGTATTGATTATTGATGCTTATGTGAGAAGTCACTCAGTATTATTCAATCGGGTATTTGGGACACTTTTTTTGTCGGAGTACTATTCACGAGTTACTATTCATGAGTTACTATTCACGGGTTACTATTCACCCAAATTACTATTCACTCTAGTATTGCTCACTCGGGTATTCGGAGCACTTTTCGTGTCGGAGTACTATTCACGAGTTACTATTCATGAGTTACTATTCACGGGTTACTATTCACCTAAATTACTATTCACTCTAGTATTGCTCACTCGGGTATTTGGAGCACTTTTCGTGTCGGAGTACTATTCACGAGTTACTATTCATGAGTTACTATTCACGAGTTACTATTCATGAGTTACTATTCACGAGTTACTATTCACGGGTACTATTGATTCACATGATTTACTATTAGGGGAGTTGGTGCAAGATTGATAATACTTGCAGGACTAAATAAAAAATAAAGAAAAAGAGGAAGGTATTATACTGTAATTTTTGAGCCCCAAAACGTGCAATTATCGAAACTTTGTTTTCCTATAAATAGAAGCTCATCCTTCCTTCATTTCTCACCAATTCACTAAAGCTTTAGAGCCATTATTATAGAGAGAAATTATAGAGAGAAACTATAGAGAGAAAATCTATAGAAGAAGAGAAGTCTGCTCCCTCACTACTCCTATATCCAGTTTCTTTCAAAGGTAGGGAATATTATTTCTTTCTTTCATCTTCATGAAGAGAACTTCTGTTGTTCCATTCTTTGTTATTATGTTGAAATAACCTGTTTATGCGAAGTACCGCATACTTGGTGAAATTCTTCTATTATTCCATTCCTTATTATTCTGCTGGAACATCCTGTCTGTGCGTTCTACGCCGGACCTGGTTCCATTATTTATTATTCTGTTGGAACATCCTGTCTGTGCGTTCTACGCCGGACCTGGTTCCGTCTTTACTATTCTGTTGGAATATCCTGTCTGTGCGTTCTACGCCGGACCTGGTTTCGTCTTTACTATTCTGTTGGAATATCCTGTTTGTGCTTTACGCCGGACCTGGTTCCGTCTTTATTATTCTGTCTTTACTATTCTGTTGGAATATCATGTATGTGCTTTACGCCGGACCTGGTTCCGTCTTTATTATTCTATTTTTATTATTCTGTTGGAATAACCTGTCTATGCGAAGTACCGCATGCATGGTGATTTCTGTTGTTATTCTATTCTTTATTATTCTGTTGGAACATCCTGTCGGTGTGATTTTCACCTGACCTGGTTCCGTTATTATTACTCTGTTGGAATAACCTGTCTATTCGAAGTACCGCATGCATGGTGATTTCTGTTGTTATTCCATTTTTTTATTATACACAGTTGGTTAAAGTTTTGACTTCTATACTCCATGAAATTAGTGGAATATCATTGATATTTGTGCTTCATCCAGTATCTTTTCATGGAAATATTCTTTTGAGCATTCTTGACTTTTACTTTACAAAGAAGTATCATGTTGACAATTTGGATATTATTAGTTCCTGGATAAATTAATTCTTGAACTTGTTTAATTGAATTCCTATAACATTGTCATCATCCTCATGTTTATATTATGTTGAAAGTCATCTTTGGCTTACGTGCATAGATGGACTTAGTATGATTATGACCAGGGATCATTCGGTATAATCATGAACTGTGATGTGGTAAAAGTCCTCAGTGGCCCGTAATGCATTGATGGATAATTTTTGGTATAATTATGACCAAAAATTATTCGGTATAGTCATGACCGTAGATGATTTAATGAATATCTTTGGTTCGTAGTACAGGGATGATTAGAAGATGTGATTTATTTATTAAGCTGAGTCTCAACGATAAAAATTGATGAAAATATTTTTAAATCATAGAAGATAGTAGATTTTATTCTCTACTTGACTCTTCTAAGGATTGCTTATTCCGCTGCAGTTAAACTTGATATCTATTGTATTTTATCAGTTTAACATTGTTGAAGACTATTGATAATTTATTTTGCATTATCTTAGTCATAATATTTCTTACTGGGCTAGTTGAGCTCACCCTTTCTTTCAATGTTCTCTTCAGGAAATGAGAATATAGCTGGGACGAGTCGGGGAAATGAGTGATGGTCCAGAAGATAGTATTAGTAGTCCTCACTATTCTGTTAAATAGTGTGACAATAAATGTAATGAGGACTCCTTGAGTATGGATATTGTCTAGATGACAATATTCCTATTAGAACGCTCAGTTTATGTATTGTAGTATATTACACGACAGTTGTATAATTAAGTTTGTATTTGTATTCTGTACCATGTATCTGGCGACCCAAGATGGGTGATGTATACCTAATTTTGGGGGCGTCACACGATGACATTCTGGTGTATTCCAAAACTCAAGAAGAACACGTGGAACATTTACGTCTGACATTGGAGACACTAAGAAAGGAAAAGCTGTACGCGAAATTCTCTAAATGTGAATTTTGGCTTGATCGTGTACAATTTTTGGGTCATGTGATTGACAAAGATGGGATTTCAGTAGATCCATCGAAAGTGGAAGCTGTAACCAATTTGGAACAACCAAGAACACCTTCGGAGGTGAGGAGTTTCTTGGGGCTGGCCGGTTATTATAGAAGATTTATACAAGATTTTTCTAAGATAGCCACTCCGTTAACAAATTTGACACGAAAAGCTGTGAAATTCGTTTGGACAGAAAAGTGTGAAGAGAGCTTCCAAGATTTGAAGAAGAAGCTAAGTATGGCACATGTGTTAACCCTGCCGGATAATACAGGAAATTTTGTGGTGTATAGTGATGCCTCACACAAAGGATTGGGTTGTGTTCTTATGCAAAACGGCAAAGTTATTGCCTATGCATCAAGACAACTGAAGGATTACGAGAAAGGTTACCCGACTCATGATTTAGAATTGGCTGCAGTGGTATTTGCTCTCAAGATATGGAGACATTATCTGTATAGAGAGAAATGTGAGATCTACACAGACCACAAAAGTCTGAAGTATATTTTCAATCAGAAGGACCTGAACATGCGTCAGAGGAGATGGATGGAATTGATAAAGGATTACGATTGTGAGATCTTTTATCATCCGGGCAAAGCGAATGTGGTTGCAAATGCTTTAAGCAGGAAAGGTCGGGAAAAATTAATGCTGATAACAACTCAGGAGGAGCTCATTTCAGCAATGACAAAGTTAAAACTGGAAATCAAATTTCCACAGGAAACCGACGAACGACTATTTCATCTAGAAGCAGGTCCAACTTTACTAGACAAGGTGAAAAACGCTCAGTTACAAGATGAAGAATGTGGAAAGATAAAAGAAAATATGGTTGATGGTAACAATACGAAATACAAGGTCGATACCGAAGGATTACTACGGTGTGAGGGAAGAATCTGGGTTCCAGCAACACCAGAACTGAAAAATGAAATCTTGACCGAAGCTCATAGCTCGAGATATTCGATTCATCCAGGAAGCACTAAGATGTATCAAGATTTACGCCGATATTTTTGGTGGCCAAATATGAAAAGGGATGTTGCAAAATGCGTGGCTAAATGTTTGACATGTCAAAGAGTAAAAGCCGAACATCAAAGACCCAGCGGATTACTTCAACCGTTGGAAATACCGGAATGGAAATGGGAGCATATCACGATGGATTTTGTGGTGGGTCTTCCAACTACTCAGAAAGGATATGATGCGATTTGGGTAATAGTAGACAGACTGACAAAATCTGCACACTTTTTGCCAATAAAGATTAGATTCAATCTTAATCAGCTGGCAAAACTATATATTAAAGAGATCGTTGCAAGACATGGAGTTCCAGTGTCAATTGTGTCAGACAGAGATCCGAGGTTCACATCAAACTTCTGGAAGAGACTACAAGAATGTATGGGAACAGAGTTACGAATGAGTACGGCATATCATCCGCAAACAGATGGCCAAAGTGAACGAACGATCCAGACATTGGAAGATATGTTGAGAGCATGCGTCATGGATTTCAAAGGAAGCTGGGAAGAGTAATTACCGTTGGTGGAATTCGCCTACAATAATAGTTATCACGCGAGCATCGACATGCCGCCTTACGAAGCGTTATACGGCAGAAAGTGCAGAACTCCACTGTACTGGGATGAAGTTAGTGAACGTCAACTGTTAGGACCAGAATTGGTGCAACAAACTGCTGACGTTGTTAAACTCATCAGGACAAGATTAGTAGCAGCACAAGACAGACAGAAAAAGTATGCTGATCAACACAGACAAGATCGTGCATTCGACGTAGGAACTTTTGTATTCCTAAAAGTTTTTCCTTGGAAGGGGAAAATTCGTTTTGGTAAGAAGGGAAAACTAAGCCCGAGGTTTATTGGACCCTTTGAAGTGCTGCGAAAAGTTGGTGAGGTAGCTTATGAGGTAGCTTTACCTCCAGAGTTGGAAAACATTCATAATATTTTTCATATTTCGGTGTTACGACCATATAAACCTGATTACAAGCACGTAATCGAGTACGAACCGTTGCAGTTCGAGAAAGATTTGTCTTATGAAGAGGTTCCTATCCAGATAGTCGACATGAAAGAACAAGTGCTCAGGAATAAAGTGATACCTTCTGTGAAGGTGACATGGAGAAACCACAACGCTGAAGAAGCAACGTGGGAACTCGAAGAGAAAATGTTGAAAGAATACCCTGAGTTATTTGTTTAATCTGTGTCTTCGATTCTGAGGACAGAATCTTTATAAGTAGGGAAGAATGTAACGAATGTGTTATTTGAGTTGTGATTCAGAGGACAGAATCCTTATATGAGGGGAATGATGTAACATTCCATATTTTTTAAATGTAAGTTATAAATATTTATTAATTTATATAAATATTTATTGGATATGTTTATTATTGAGTAAGTAATTGTTCAATTTGATTGAGTTTATTTAGTTAATTATTTATTTGCTAAATAATTAATGTGATTAGTTAATTATTTATTTGTTAAATAATTAATGTGTTATGTGGATTGAATTATGTGATTAAGTAATTTATTTAATAAATTGTTATTAAATAAAGTGTAACAAATAGCTATGTTATAAAGAGTTATTAAAATAAATTAAAGTAATTTTAATTTAGTTTTGCCAAACAAGGTGTAAGTATATTAACCCTTTATTTTTAAATGGTTTGCCAAACAAAGCCTTATGGCTTTTGGATTTCTTTTGAATTTAGTTTATTAAGTAAATAATAATAATAATAATATATATATATATATATATATATATATATATATATATATATATATATATATGGTAACCGATATATATTATTAGGGTAATAAGTGTGGCGTCAGTTTTATACGTTTTAAAAGTAAGCGTTGGTTTTTAGTTAATATTACGTATATACTATTTTGGCTTAAGCCTAATCAAAATTTGGAGTTTGTCTGAGATAGTTGAGAGAGAGAGACAGAGAGAGGAAAGCTCAGAGATTGTCAAGATTTTCTTCAATGATTTACAAGGTTTTCGAAAATCAACAAAAAGGTAGGTGCTTATAATCTTAAATTATGTGTATGTAATCATATATGTTTCACGCTTTATACTTACTGTGAATTTGATAGTCTGTGTTCTTGAAAGTCATTCACTCTGTAAAGGTTTTTACAAAAAAAAAAATTATCTGTAAAACATGTTCTAGAATTGGTTATGATGTTACATGTTTTTATTTTTATAATTGTTATAGTTAGCATATATATGTGTGCTGTATGCTAAATTACGTATTCAAGAAATTGATTTTTTTCACAGTGGAAGCATGTGAGTACGAACTTGAGTGTAGAATCTATCAAAGGTTATATATATATAATTGTATGCTAACTGAGAAATTGGACTATACATGGTAATTGGGATATATATTGGTATACTTGTATTTCAAAGGAATCAAAATTGGTTGATAACAGTGTAAATTTACATCCACTGTAAATTTATATTTCGTCAATGGAGTTTAATTTTTAAAACACAGTGTTTTCAAAGAATTAGTCTATGATAATGTTAATTAGTGGTTGGTAATTGGTATATGGATGATTGTAAACTTTCATGTGTAATTTACATGAAGTTATATATGTTGTTGGATGTCATTGCCGTTAAAAATAAATTAGACAGTAGCTTTGCTCTGTCTTTCTGGGTTGGTTCTGTGAGTTGCGGTGCCCCAGCGTCAAATTTCGCGCCCTGGCGCCAAGGTTCGCGCCCCAGCGCCAAAAATGGGCCAGTAGCTCGCGCCCAGCGCTGTAGCTCGCGCCCCAGCACCGTAGCTCGTGCCCCAGCGCCACTGTTCCGTGCCCCGGCGCCGGAAAAGTGTCCTAGTTGGGCAGTTTTGACCTCCTGTAGTAAAATGGCCATAACTTTTTTCATACGAACTCCGATTGAGGTAATTCAAGATGATTTGGAAAGAGGACGAGTAGACCTACAACTTTCATTCTTTAAGTGTTTTAATTTGAGGTCTGTAATAGTAGTCAAAATGGCCATCTTTAGGACTATTGTGTATTTGGAGCCAATCGGAGGGCGTCGGGATGCACGAATGCAAGTGCAACCCTTTGGGTATTAGTATAACTTAATGATAACATGTTGGACATGTATTAAGATGTTGTATCAAGTTGTTAATGTACGCGTGGTGCAATGGCATGATCATTTAAGTAGTTGTAATAAAGCTAAAAAGTAATGTTCATGAAAGATGTGATATTGTTTAAACTTAAACTTAGTTAGTAGCTATACTAAGAGTAATAAAGGAACTCATAAAGGTAATGTTAGTGTAACTAATGTGTATTGTTAATGCATATGGTATGTGTAGGACTTGGGGTGAACGTGAATAGTAATTGTTTAACCTACACACGAGGCAAGTTCCCTAACCTTTGCTACTTTATTATTCAGCAAGGTTACTTTTCACTGTTATGTTACACTTATGCAAGTTTTCTAACTCTACTTTTATAATTGTGCAAGTTTTCTTAACTCTAAACTAGTTATATTAGCATGCAAGTACCTTTAGTTTATCGTTCAAGTTATTATTTGTTGTGCATACTTGATATTAAATTCTAAAATGTAACCTTAGCTTAACGTTGTTCAAAGCAAGGTATGATAAATTATTCAATTGTTATGCTATTAGATTATTCCTAAAGCATGAACTTAGAACGAAATGTTTATTCAGTATGATCATTCAATAACATAGTGTTATTATCTTGTATTCAACTAATCCTTAGTTGATGTCCGTTGAACTCCAAATTACCTTGAAAACTTATCCAAATCAAACTTACTTTGGTGCGGACTTGTATTCTAAATACTGAGATGAACAACTCTTTTAATAGAGGTTTACGCTTAACGTTAAAATGGTTGTACACAATATATTGTACGAAGGGTTGATCCCCCTAAGTACGTGGAGTCCTTATAGTCTTATGACTGTTAAAGTTAAAGTTGAAAGATTACTTATAACTGTGGACATGATTCGTGGTCATTAGACCCTCAGTGAATGTTATAATTTTCAGAAAGTTAATATAATATATTGTTTAGTTCTATTGAGCCTAATATTGGCAATTGATGTGAAAGTTTAAAGATTTACTTATTGTTATTTCAAGTGGGCCTTGTTTGCTCACTCTTTCCTGTAAAATTTCTTACAGCTAAAGTTAAAACGGGTGACGTACCTAGTACCAGTAAGGGAAAAGGAAAGATGAATAAATACTGAAGACTTGTAATAGTTTTGATAGTTTACTTTCAGAATTTGATTTAAAGATTGTAATGAAGTTATTTAATTTTTCGCATTTGAATGATTGTTGTTAAAGTTTGGATAACTTGGGAGATTTCTTTTATTTAAGTTTAATCCTGTATGGGCAGGTTTTCTTTTATTATTCAATTTTATTATGATTGGGTAGTTAGAAATGAATATTTTGATTACGTGGACACCAAATCTTGAGGTAATAAAGTACCGGGATTTGGGGGTGTCACAATAACTATAAAATTTTCATTTAAAATAATTTAAATGAAACTAGCATTTGCAATATGAGGTTTGCACAAAGTACAAAAAACTTGCATTTGAAATATAAACTTGCCTGTCCAACGATCAGCTAATTTATAATATTTGAATTTGTGTACGCAACCTAAATATGTTCATTGCAGTAATTAGAACCAATAACAGTTGATATCAAATTAATTTTCTAGTGTCTGGGTTGTATTCGATGTCTATTCGATATTTTATCATTTGATCGGATAGTTATTGAATTATCTTCCGAGTAAACTTTATTTGAAAGTTTAAATATTACTTTAAATATTATTTATAATATTTTCTAAAAGCTTAAAACAATTTCTCAACGATTAATATTAATTTTAACTAATTTATCAGTAATCAAAATGATTTTAAAATCATTTATATTATTTAATAATCATTCATAATGATTTTTAAACCATCAATATGATTTTCAAATAATTATTACCCTTTATCAAGATTTTTCAATCATTAATATCATATTTATATGATTTAAATACCACGATATTCCATTATCATTAATATTTAATTAATTTCAATTATTAATGAAATACAAAACATAATATTATAATTCATTTATAATATCTCAAAGTATTTTTTAATTCCTTAATATCATATTTAAATGATTTTTTAAACATTTAAATTCATTATCAAATAACTGCCATTAATATTAAAATATTAATATTTTTTATGATAAAATATTAAAAGTTATGTTTTATAACTTAAAATATTTTCTTATACCATAATATAATTTTAAATGAATTTTTAAGTATTAAATCATTTTAAAGTAATTTATTTAATTTAATAATTAAATAAATTAAATACCATTAATAATCAAAAATATTAATGAAATATATTCCAAATTATTAAAAACCCATTTTTAGGCTTGAAAATAATTTTTACAAATTTATTATGAATTTTTCATAATTAAAAACCATTTAATACTAATTATTTAATAAAATTAATAATTGCATAATTAATCTGTCGCTAAAGGTCACTTATAGTGACAAAACCGTCGCTATTGGTGTTCTTGAGGTCTAAAGAACAGCCCTTACCCCCTACGTTGACCAAGATTAATTTTCATTCTATTAGGCTTCTGAGTTGGTTATTGTAATCAATTTGTAGCTTTGATGTAGTAGTATAAGCCTATAATCATTTGGTGTCAAATTATGTCATTATCAAAAGATATTGAGGATCTAATCAAGCACCTAAGGTTGTTCTTGCCTTTCTGGGTTTTCTAGAAAGGAAAAGTCGTGGTCAGTCAACGGTATTGAGGCCTACATAACTTGCATCCTGCTAAAGCTTTAGGTGATTTAGAGCCATGATTTGGTAGACTATATGTCAAGGTACAACATGGTAGCACTTATAGGGTTTAACAAAATCATAATAGAAAGATCTGAGCGTTTAAAGAACATGTCAGGTCTTAGTTTATATTTTCTGGGTTTCCCAGAATTCATTTATGATCGGTCAACCTATTTTGACCGCTAATAATTCTCAAACAAAACCTGCTCAATGCATTAGAGTGCTTTAGGATTGTAGTACTCATATCATAGTATAATCTAGATACAACTTAACACCTTAACTACTTATCAGTTGAAAGATTCAAGCCGGTCAAATGGTTGTCAGAGCCTGGTTTTACCACTTTCTGGGTTACCCAGAAAACTGGGTTTCCAATTCGAGGTACTACTTTTGATTCACCATATCTCCCATCCTATTAATGTAATAAGTGATCTATTGTTATGAGTTTATAGTCCACATGATAGGGTTCAAAAGTGTTTCAATTATATGGTCCAAACACCTGACAGAGTGAAGATCAGAGCCCTTGAAATTCTTGTCAAACGCTGTTCTTGAATTCTGGGTTTCCCAGAATTTACAAGCTGATCGGTCAATGGGTTTTGACCACTAATATCTTGTAGTCTACATACCTTATGATCATGTTTTCACTTCTAGATTACTAAGCTCACAGCATACTACATATATAATACATCAAACAACTCAAACATCTAATAGATTCGGATCTAAGGGGCTTGACATTCGGTTGTCAGACACACTTTTAGGGTTCTTGACTGTTTTCTCAAATCTTCATTTTGAAGCTTTTAAATGTTATGGATTGGTGTTTTAGTAACCCAGATCACTTATTAACATGTTATATTGTATATATAAACACTAAATCACAACTTTTGATATTGCTTCAAAGATCTAAAGTTAGGGTTTGTGTTCTTACCTTTTTAGACTAATTCTTGATTTGAGCTTTCTGATTCTGATCTTGGCTAGCTATGGGCTGCTTGGGGGTTGTCAAATGAAGTATTTTAAGTCTAGAATTCGTGAGGCTAGAGGGGTGAAGGATAGCTACACTTGGCTTTTTAAAGTAAGGGTTAAATGGATTTTAATCCATATTAAGTTTGATTCATTGCATCCAATTGTTGCTAGATGTCATGTTATGGCTGGTGTAGTCTAATTTAACACATGTCGCAAATCTTTGAAGTTTTGGGTCATAGATTTGGCTTTATCACCTAAAATGGAAGAGAAATGGCATTTTGGTCATTTCTTATGTACTAAGGACAATTTTGTGATTTCCCATTCAACCTTGAGGTTAGTTTGGTCATTTATGTTATAGATTTAGACACATGGCAAATCTTATTGATGAGCCATCAATATTTATGTTTATCTTTAGTAAAAAGATAAGATCGAGGGTATTTTGGTCTTTTTACCCCTACTAAGGGTATTTTAGTAATTTCTATATTATCTATAAGGTTATTTTAATCATTTCGCATGCTTTCATAATATATTTAATCCTTAGGTTTTAATAACCAGTATTAGGGTTCCCTAATTAGATTTTTAGGGTTCCAAAATTGAAATAAGGGTTTACCGATTAGGGTTTGATAATCCGGGTTAGGGTTTCCTAATCCTCAATAACTTTCTTTGCTAGAATTTTATACTTGATCTTACATCCACATACCTATAATAATATTTAGTATCACAACTTCTTATTGATAACCTTAATTAGAGTTAGGGTTTATTTATCAGGGTTTAGGTTTCCTGAATTGCAAATTAGGGTTTTCTAATATTCGATTAGGGTTTCTAATTCCTTATTAGGGTTTACTAAGTTTATACCCTATCTAATTAATCATTGATCATTAATGCCATATCGTACAAACTCATACTCACAGTTACATTTATTATACATGTGACAACCCGAAAAATCGGATTGTCAAGAATTTAAGTTAAAGAATTAGTTATTAATAAAATGAATTTTTATTAATAATATTCTGTGCTATGTGTTCATTAATCGTTCTATAACCTAGAATGATTATTAATCGGGATGATTCTGGCTACGAGCTAGACTGAACAAGTAAGAATTTTCAAGACGAAAATAAAAGTTTTCCGGGAATAAAATATTTTCGGGAAAAAAGACGAAATAGGCACTATTCACCCGTTTCTGCCCGGAGATTTATTTTGAAATTCCGAGAAGTTTTTGATTGCGTGAAATCTTAAGACGTGATGGAATATTCAATAATATTTCAGTTATGGCAAAAATGACGTTTTCGCCTGCGGACTCAAAACCTAAGGGTTAGGGAATGTGAGTTCCGAGAATGTTATAATCGCGTATAATAACTAGGGTTATTATGCGTGAGAAATACGAGTATGATACGAGTTATTATACGAGTATATTACGAAGATTAGTACGACGTATAATACGAATATCTTACGAACAATATACGAAGAGAATACGAGCATACGAGAATGGAATGCGTAGAATACGATTAGTCTTAATGGACTTTGTGTTCATAGACTTTTGTAGAATCCAATTGGACTTGGATTATGTCAAGCCCAATGATTTATGAAGTTAAGCCCAAGTTAAGCCCAATAAGAATTAGGGTTAAGGCCCAAACCAAGAAAAGAAACCGCGGATCGAACCGGTGGGTAAACGGATGGGTAAAACCCATGGAGCAACCCATGGGGATAACCCATGGGCATAAGGGGCGGCCACTTGGCCACCAAGTAAGGGTGGTGGCCAAGTAAACTTGGTTGCCAAGTGAGGAATAGTAAGGAGGTGGAGGGGAAATGACCATTTTGCCCTTAGCCTTGGTTTTCTATAAATAGAAAGCTTAAGTTTCATTTTCTAGGATTTTGAAAATCCTAGAACTTGGGAGAGAGAGAAGAGCTCGGTTGGAAGAGCATGAGCATGAATGCTCGGATCAAAAGTGATCGAGAAATAGAAAAGCTCGCAAATCGTCGACTTTGTCTAACGGAAGAGAAATAAAGAAGAACGGTAATCCGAACCCTAGTTTCTTCTACTATTTTCTTTAAGTTTAATATGTTTAAAACATAACTTAATGAGAGTAAGGAGTAAAAGATGTTAGTAATGATTTCATATGGTTGAAATCATGAGAAAATAAGAAATGAGAAATAAGAAATTTAGTTTATAAATTTCTTAAGCAAGTATAAGATTCGTGAGGATTTTGAGCAATCCGAATGAATATTATGAACGAGTAGGTGAATTAAGTAAGGAATGGTGTTCTATAACATCAAATTCCAAGAAAAAGTGAATTCATAATCCAAAATATCGATTAAAAACGAAGAACGCGAAGAACACGCGAAGAACACGAAGAACGTTGTTGATGGACAAATTTAAAACCATCGTAGTGTAAATGTTATTGATGGACAAGTTTTAAACCATCGTGTATAAGTTAATTGCTTCTTGCTTGGTTAAGAATGTTAGAAATGGTCATGAAGAACGGATTAAAACGGAGCTATAACGAAGTTATGGCGAAATTTCGTAAAAGACGAACGAGAATTAGAAAGTTAGTAACTGAACCCGAATGTGTAGGGTTTCATAATAATGTAAGAGAACGTATAAAACGTGAGTCGTGGACTCAAGAATGAACGAATTCCGAGTTCGGATGACCGAATTACGGACGAACGAACGAAGAACGTTAAAAATATAAAATGAACGAAGGGTTAAAATTAAGCCAATTGAATGGCATATTAACGGATTCAGAATGAAGTTCTGTCTGAGGTATATTAAAGTACGTAAGATAAGGAAGAGAATAGCTTTGGAACGACCTCGTTCTGATTTATAACGAAGAAGTTATGAGATCGTAAAGTAAGCATCTCAAACTTGACTTAACACTTAGAAAAATCTTCTAGGTTTTTGTCTTGGCGCCGCAGCGCGAGAAGGGGCGCCGCAGCGCGAGAATTGGCGCCACAGCGCGAGAAGGGGCGCCGCAGCGCGAGCTCGGCCATACACTTCTGGAGAGTGGCACCACAGCGCGAGAGGAAAGGAAGGGCACGGCGCCGCAGTGCCAGTGCATAGCAATGCCCAGAAATGAGATTTTTAGTTCTCAGATACTGGGGGATGTGCAAGAAAGAAGTATGAACATATAGTTCACATAATGTAACACTTAGTTAAGTGTTTTAAACCTTTAGCAAAGGTTGAACGAAAAGATTAAACGAGAATAAAAGATAAAGAATGTAAATGCGGGTTACGGAACCGATGTCCGGGGACCCTAGTCGCGATAAGCGATAAACGAACGTGAGGGATTGCTATGGTTGTGATTCCTTAGACGTTGGTTGACGATGTTAATGTATAACGTTTTGATGTTATGACATGGCATTGAGAGATGAATGTAAAGCGTATAGACGCTATGAACGCAACGTAGTTACAATGAACGATCGGTCTTAGCATACAACGAACGGTATGGCTTCGACATTAAGAAAGAATAATGAACATGGGGTTCATGGGATGGATAATGATGAAAGTAATTGAAACCTTGAGTAAAGGTTGAATGAGAGATTAAAAGACGAACAAGTAAAACGTTGAATACGTAAACGATCCTTGTGAATTGTATTCGCGTTGGACGAACGTTCTAAGTATACCGTGGTTGTATGACATAGACGTTGATGAAGGTAGTAAGTAAGATACGAATGGTATCAAGAGAGCCGTAACAAACGGTAATAAGATTTCTGAAAGCCGCATATAAGTCGGGTGAGAATGATAGAATAAAAATTAAGTGATGAACACTTTAACCAGCGTAAGGGTTGAGTGTAAGCGAGTGTTAAACGGACAGAACCTACACCCTGTGTATGGTTTAACCGTAATATAATGAAGAATGTTGATTAACCGTGAACGGTGAAGAAACTAAATTAAAGACAATAACGTATAACGTTAAGAAGCCGAGTTAATAAGTATAACTTGGACAATGTTCTGAGTTGAGGGAACGGGACGTTGTAAGATATGAATAAGTTCATATGAAATGTTTAACGCTATGGTCTCATAGTATTGACAATGAATGATCGTTCCGAGTATTCAAAGGATTGTATGACTTAGACAATAAAGAATGATTCTTGAGTTATGGCATTTAGTTGCCAGAAAGCCATAAGGAATAAGAAGTTAACTTAACGAACATTATAGTTTAATGGTTCGGATAAGTTAAGGTAAGTTAAGTTGTAGTACAATCGTAACCTTTGATGGTTGACATATGGGAGCTGGGCTAAACAATTCCTTCAGAGAGCGAAAGTATATACAAAACTAGCAACCGATCTAACTCACTGTGTGGGTAGTGTAGATGAGACGGGAACTTGTTTGTTGGTTGTTTGTGAGAAATCACTCAGAGTACCATATGGACTACTAGCAGAAAAGCGATGTGTGCTGAGTTCTAGAGAAGTATAAGAAGAAGATAAGAATGTGAATCATCAAAGATGATGAACGTGTTGAGTAAGACATCTCAGTATGTCATAAAGCCATAATCTGGTAATGAAAGTTAGTCGCGTAAGCTTAAATTACAAGAACGCGAACCTTAAGAAGTAAAGTTAAGTAAACCAATGCGTAAGTCAAGTATATGACTAATTGGTGTACTTGTTATTTCCTTATTTGTTATATAGGGTTTTGGAATAGGCATTTCAGCGTAAACTGTAAGCTGTAGCTATGCGTAAGGCAAGTTTCCTTACTTCATTCATATTTTAAATGAATGCTAGTTTCTAAAACTTCTCAGATGCTAAACTTGAGAGGTTCTTTTTATATGTGAATGTGCGATATTTGTACAAGATGGTAGTATGTATGAGGCCTTGAGCTACAATGTGAGCACTTCGGCGTTTTTATGAGATGAACTGTTTTGTGATCGAACTGTTCAATACAAGTATGTTCGGTTTATACATGAACCGTTATTGTTAAGTCTGTGCTATTGATTCTAGCCAGACCGATTGTGCATGAAAGAAAGTAGAGAATTAAAGTATTTCAAAGTGCGTGTGACTAATGTTTTAAAATGATAGGAATCAAGACTATTCCTATTATTCAAGCTGCTTCATAACCTTTGTTCGGTTATTGAAGTTCTGAAGAATGTTTACACTCTTGAAGTTGTTTGTTCAACTGTTATGAATTACTGGGCAATTGAATGCTCACACTTGCTTTAAATGAAAAATATTTTCAGCGAACGATGTTAGAAAGAACTTAAGGATCCCGTAAAGATCAAGCTGAGCGGTATTCAGACGAAGTGCCATTCATTATATGAATGTGTGTGAAGAGCAAGTGAAGACTTGTAATATAGAATGATAGAATTAAACTATAGACTAGTTTAATGAACAGTTATGAATCCTTTGTGGCGGATGAAAGTCACTCGTGTAAGATGTAAAGAATAATGTAATTATCATTATTTGTAATGAAAGAGGTTTTATGGTTATAGAACCTGGGACTTTAGAATATATGTTATTATATTTTAGTATATAATGATGTATGATTGGTAAGAAGTATGACAGTGACGCACGGAGTCTGGGTCTGAAGGTAGACCGGATTTCGGGGCGTTACAGGTTGGTATCAGAGCTGATAGGTTATAAATCTTAGGTAAGAGTACCTAAGACTATAATCGTAGAGAGAATGATAAGTAGATCACCACGTGATCATAGTAAATCGTAGTAACAGATGAGCTGTTAAACGATGATTGATTTATAGCTAATGCTATGAATGAATGGTACTACGAAGTAGTACGGGAAGAAGAACTCAGATTGAGTTGTAAAGGTTACTATACGAATTAAAAAAAATTTGTATTAAATACAGAGGAAGTCAGAAGTTGTAAGATTTCAATTGAGAACTCATGTGATGGCTGAGTTGTATGAACCTTTGTATGGGCAGAGGTTTGTGCTTGGTGTAACAACTACTCAGTTTATTACAGTGATAATCATTGGAATTGGTCGCGCTATTAAGATGTATGTGACGAGAAGGTGAATCTTTTCTAATGTATATACTTGATAGATAGAGAAGGTTAAGCTAGGTGCGAGTCTTGATACTCATACTTATGGTAAGTTTGTGACTCATAATAGTATGGTATGTTTTCGAATGTTTCAGCGAATGGACGCCAAAGGTCTGTCTGGATGTTCTTAAACTCATATTATTGTGGAAAGTTCCTGAACCCATAATGTGTGGTAAGTTGATAGACTGTACTAAGAAATAGGAATGTTTAGACTGAAAACGAAGTATTTTCAGTAGACTTAGCATTGAAGGTGCTAGAGAAGTTTAAGTATTGTCGCAGAAAGACAATGAAGGAAGATGGAGAATAGGATATTCCAATTCCTCTAGCTATGCTAGATTTCGAAGTTTATTCAAATCGTGCTGAATTGTACATTTTGAAAAAGAAAAGAATTGGTTCAACTTTTTGGAACCAATGGATTTTAAAAGAGCTATGCTTTTTATGTCTATGCCAATTGTTTCGGCTAGACAGAAATTGATTTAAAATATCAAAATGAATTTTATATCATCAGTGCATTTGATGCAAGAATGGTAAAAAGATGGAGTTGTTAATGCAATTAAACCTGGTATGGAATTTGATCAGAGGATCAATAACTTGCTATGGTATTATGTATAATGACGAAGTCATAAACTGATGAAGTCCTCAACGTACTGTGAAGAGTACGGTATCATGACGTCATGAAACGTTTTGAAAAGAATTTAAAGAAGTAGTTGATGTCAAGCGAGTTGACTAGACGAATGTTTCAAGAAATATCCAAATTTTTGGTACTAAGTCTGAGGTGAACATACCCTGAAATGGGGTTATACGTTAGGCTGATCACCTACGTATGGAAGAGGTAGTTTACCTTTTTTGTGATTGTAAACTTACCGTGTAAGAAAGGTTTACGGCGAGAGGCTGTTTAACCTTGTAAGAGTTCATGGTCAATTTGACCCCTCAGCAAAAGAATGAAATGTTTTAAAGGAATCTTTATATTCCTAGTTATTCCTTTCGCTTCATGATTCTTGATAGGTTATGGAGGTTAGGAATGATGGAAAGATAAGAACTTCTTTGAAGAGAAGTTGAGGAAAAGGGTAAGCTAAAATTTCGAGGACGAAATTCTTTGAAGGAGGGAAGAATGTGACAACCCGGAAAATCGGATTGTCAAGAATTTAAGTTAAAGAATTAGTTATTAATAAAAAGAATTTTTATTAATACTATTCTGTGCTATTTGTTCATTAATCGTTCTATAACCTAGAATGATTATTAATCGGGAGGATTCTGGCTACGAGCTAGACTGAACGAGTAAGAATTTTCAAGACGAAAATAAAAGTTTTCCGGGAATAAAATATTTTTGGGGAAAAAGACGAAATAGGCACTATTCACCCGTTTCTGCACGGAGATTTATTTTGAAATTTCGAGAAGTTTTTGATTGCGTTAAATCTTAAGACGTGATGGAATATTCAATAATATTTCAGTTATGGCAAAAACAACGTTTTCGCCTGCGGACTCAAAACCTAAGGGTTAGGGAATGTGAGTTCCGAGAATGCTATAATCGCGTATAATAATTAGGGTTATTATGCGTGAGAAATACGAGTATGATACGAGTTATTATACGAGTATATTACGAAAATTAGTACGACGTATAATACGAATATCTTACGAACAATATACGAAGAGAATACGAGCCTACGAGAATGGAATGCGTAGAATACGATTAGTCTTAATGGACTTTGTGTTCATAGACTTTTGTATAATCCAATTAGACTTGGATTATGTCAAGCCCAATGATTTATGAAGTTAAGCCCAAGTTAAGCCCAATAAGAATTAGGGTTAAGGCCCAAACCAAGAAAAGAAACCGCGGATCGAACCGGTGGGTAAACGGATGGGTAAAAACCATTGAGCAACCCATAGGGATGACCCATGGGCATAAGGGGCGGCCACTTGGCCACCAAGTAAGGGTGGTGGCCAAGTAAACTTGGTTGCCAAGTGAGGAATAGTAAGGAGGTGGAGGAGAAATGACCATTTTGCCCTTAGCCTTGGTTTTCTATAAATAGAAAGCTTAAGTTTCATTTTCTAGGATTTTGAAAATCCTAGAACTTGGGAGAGAGAGAAGAGCTCGGTTGGAAGAGCATGAGCATGAATGCTCGGATCAAAAGTGATCGAGAAATAGAAAAGCTCGTAAATCGTCGGCTTTGTCTAACGGAAGAGAAATAAAGAAGAACGGTAATCCGAACCCTAGTTTCTTCTACTATTTTCTTTAAGTTTAATATGTTTAAAACATAACTTAATGAGAGTAAGGAGTAAAAGATGTTAGTAATGATTTCATATGGTTGAAATCATGAGAAAATAAGAAATGAGAAATAAGAAATTTAGTTTCTAAATTTCTTAAGCAAGTATAAGATTCGTGAGGATTTTGAGCGATCCGAATGAATATTATGAACGAGTAGGTGAATTAAGTAAGGAATGGTGTTCTATAACATCAAATTCCAAGAAAAAGTGAATTCGTAATCCAAAATATCGATTAAAAACGAAGAACGCGAAGAACACGCGAAGAACATGAAGAACGTTGTTGATGGACAAATTTAAAACCATCGTAGTGTAAATGTTGTTGATGGAAAAGTTTAAAACTATCGTGTATAAGTTAATTGCTTCTTGCTTGGTTAAGAATGTTAGAAATGTTCATGAAGAACGGATTAAAACGGAGCTATAACGAAGTTATGGCGAAATTTCATAAAAGACGAACGAGAATTAGAAAGTTAGTAACTGAACCCAAATGTGTAGGGTTTCATAAGAATGTAAGAGAATGTATAAAGCGTGAGTCGTGGACTCAAGAACGAACGAATTCCGAGTTCGGATGACCGAATTACGGACGAACGAACGAAGAACGTTAAAAGTGTAAAATGAACGAAGGGTTAAAATTAAGCCAATTGAATGGCATGTTAACGGATTTAGAATGAAGTTTTGTCTGAGGCATATTAAAGTACGTAAGATAAGGAAGAGAATGGCTTTGGAACGACCTCGTTCCGAGTTATAACGAAGAAGTTATGAGATCGTAAAGTAAGCATCTCAAACTTGACTTAACACTTAGAAAAATCTTCTAGGTTTTTGTCTTGGCGCCGCAGTGTGAGAAGGGGTGCCGCAGCGCGAGAAGGGGCGCCGCAGCGCGAGCTCGGCCATACACTTCTGGAGAGTGGCGCCGTAGCGCGATAGGAAAGGAAGGGCACGGCGCCGCAGCGCCAGTGCATAGCAATGCCCAGAAATGAGATTTTTAGTTCTCAGATACTGGGGGATGTGCAAGAAAGAAGTATGAACATATAGTTCACGTAATGTAGCACTTAGTCATGTGTTTTAATTCTTTAGCAAAGGTTGAACGAAAAGATTAAACGAGAATAAAAGACAAAGAATGTAAATGCGGGTTACGGAACCGATGTCCGGGGACCGTAGTCTCGATAAGCGATAAACGAACGTGAGGGATTGCTATGGTTGTGATTCCTTAGACGTTGGTTGACGATGTTAATGTATAACGTTTTGATGTTATGACATGGCATTGAGAGATGAATGTAAAGCGTATAGACGCTGTGAACGCAACGTAGTTACAATGAACGATCGGTCTTAGCATACAACGAACGGTATGGCTTCGACATTAAGAAAGAATAATGAACATGGGGTTCATGGGATGGATAATGATGAAAGTAATTGAAACCTTGAGTAAAGGTTGAATGAGAGATTAAAAGACGAACAAGTAAAACGTTGAATACGTAAACGATCCTTGTGAATTGTATTCGCGTTGGACGAACGTTCTAAGTATACCGTGGTTGTATGACATAGACGTTGATGAAGGTAGTAAGTAAGATACGAATGGTATCAAGAGAGCCGTAACAAACGGTAATAAGATTTCTGAAAGCCGCATATAAGTCGGGTGAGAATGATAGAATAAAAATTAAGTGATGAACACTTTAACCAGCGTAAGGGTTGAGTGTAAGCGAGTGTTAAACGGACAGAACCTACACCCTGTGTATGGTTTAACCGTAATATAATGAAGAATGTTGATTAACCGTGAACGGTGAAGAAACTAAATTAAAGACAATAACGTATAACGTTAAGAAGCCGAGTTAATAAGTATAACTTGGATAATGTTCCGAGTTGAGGGAACGGGACGTTGTAAGATATGAATAAGTTCATATGAAATGTTTAACGCTATGGTCTCATAGTATTGACAATGAATGATCATTCCGAGTATTCAAAGGATTGTATGACTTAGACAATAAAGAATGATTCCTGAGGTATGGCATTTAGTTGCCAGAAAGCCATAAGGAATAAGAAGTTAACTTAACGAACATTATAGTTTAATGGTTCGGATAAGTTAAGGTAAGTTAAGTTGTAGTACAATCGTAACCTTTGATGGTTGACATATGGGAGCTGGGCTAAACAATTCCTTCAGAGAGCGAAGGTATATACAAAACTAGCAACCGATCTAACTCACTGTGTGGGCAGTGTAGATGAGACGGGAACTTGTTTGTTGGTTGTTTGTGGGAAACCACTCAGAGTACCATATGGACTACTAGCAGAAAAGCGATGTGTGCTGAGTCCTAGAGAAGTATAAGAAGAAGATAAGAATGTGAATCATCAAAGATGATGAACGTGTTGAGTAAGACATCTCAGTATGTCATAAAGCCATAATCTGGTAATGAAAGTTAGTCGCGTAAGCTTAAATTACAAGAACGCGAACCTTAAGAAGTAAAGTTAAGTAAACCAATGCGTAAGTCAAGTATATGACTAATTGGTGTACTTGTTATTTCCTTATTTGTTATATAGGGTTTTGGAATAGGCATTTCAGCGTAAACTGTAAGCTGTAGCTATGCGTAAGGCAAGTTTCCTAACTTCATTCATATTTTAAATGAATGCTAGTTTCTAAAACTTCTCAGATGTTGAACTTGAGAGGTTCTTTCTATGTGTGAATGTGCGATATTTGTACAAGATGGTAGTATGTATGAGGCCTTGAGCCACAATGTGAGCACTTCGGTGTTTTTATGAGATGAACTGTTTTGTGATCAAACTGTTCAATACAAGTATGTTCGGTTTATACATGAACCGTTATTGTTAAGTTTGTGCTATTGATTCTAGCCAGACCGATTGAGCATGAAAGAAAGTAGAGAATGAAAGTATTTCAAAGTGCATGTGACTAATGTTTTAAAATGACAGGAATCAAGACTATTCCTATTATTCAAGCTGCTTCATAACCTTTGTTCGGTTATTGAAGTTCTGAAGAATGTTTACACTCTTGAAGTTGTTTGTTCAACTGTTATGACTTGCTGGGCAACTGTATATACACACAGCAAACAATAGTTTTATATAAGTTATCTTTTATTTTATTTGACGATGAACGTAGTCAATTCATCTCTTTTTAAACTCTATATGAGTTATTTATTATTTCAACGTTTTTCTCTGTTCTAAGGTTATAGCTTAAGGTCTAACCCACCTAAGGTTTTTAACCCTAAGCTCTGACACCATGATGTGACGCCCCCAAATCCGGGTACTTGAAACTCGAACTCGGTGCTTCACGATACCATTTCTATGAGCGGAATAATACTAAAAATAATAACAATAATATAAAAGTCAAACTTAATTTACATAATTATCAGAGTCTGAATCCCAAGTATGTAACCTTTAAACATTCATTATAACCCATGATAGATAATATATATCATACTTGTCTTAATAAAGTTAACTATTACATATCATAGCATTTCTCTCATTCAGCAACCTTTCCCTTGTTCTTAGCAGAGCTCTCTGGTCGTTCACACTTAGCTGAAAACATTTAAATTAAGCAAGGATGAGCATTTGAGTGCCCAGCAAGTAATAACAATTATATATATAAGCTGAAAGAATTTAAATATTTTCTTTATACTACCCTTCTACAACGATTTCAATAGTTGTGAAGTAATCTGTACCAATAATAATAACATAACAACTCTCTTTTAAATTTTTAAAACTACGTAATGACTATATATAGGGTTAATGTGACATACTATGAACATTATTTTTAATTTTCGAATCGGTTAAACAGAACTTCATCTGTAAACCGTCATAACTTACGGGCACGGGGGTGATTAGCCCGTTGTACCCTGCATTGATCAATACTACATGCAAGAACGAGGGTATCGTTCACTCTGTCCGCCTTGGGCGCATAAAAGTTTTCCCGTGTAGGGATGTTCATACTTGTCTGGGTTCCAAATCAAAGGTTTTATCTTTTTCAACAATAATCTATAATTCAACATATATATATATATATATATATATATATATATATATATATATATATATATACGGGTAATTGACAAAGGTGTATCAACATGTGATTAAATACAATGATTATCCAAGTAAGGACACTTGTATAACCATTTATAGAAATTAACGAACAGAATATAAATTTGAATTATCATATACTAACATGTTGATAATCAATGAGCGTATATATTATAAAGTTAATAATATGTACATTAATAATATAATTTCATAAATATTCTTATTCATGTCCATTGCATAAAGAAAATGCAAAGGTAAGATACATGACTGATGCGCTTCTTACAATATGCAACTTAGTTTTATCTTTTATCTCACGACCTATCATTAATAAGATCGCTCGTTCGATTAGAACAATATACTATAACACATAGTTCTGCATTTCGCAGTCAGCACATAACCTAATCACATTATTACCCATGTTTAACAACCATCGAATCAAAAATAAATACATATCTAATCAAAATATCTAAGTCCAGATCAATTTCTGAAACATGTCGGTGTACAGCTTTATCGGGTAATTATCGAGTCTAAGACTCTGTCGTATAACTTAGTATCAGTCATATTATTTTTAAATGACTTAATATAATTTTAAAATATTTATTATAATTTATCATGAATTTTCAAACATCGGAATCATTATTAAATGATTTAAATATTAATCAATTCTATTATCATTAATATTTAATTAATATTAACCTATTAATGAAATCATTTTCAAAATATTAAAGTTATTTATAATAACTTAGAATATTTTTAAAGTATTAATATTACCCTTAAATAATTTTTAAAACATTTAAAATCATTCTTAAATAACTACCATTAATATTAAAGTATTAATGCTTTATTTATCCAAATATTAAAAGTCATTAACTATAACTTAAAATATTTTTAATTCATTCATATCCTTTTTAAATGATTTTTAAATTAATAAAATCATTTTTAATCTATTTATTTAATATAATTATTAAATAAATTTAATATCATTAATATTAAATTATTAATGAGATTATTCTTTAAATATTAAAAGTTATATTTTATAACTTAAAATATCTTTAAACACTTTATTTACATTTAAAATGATTTTTATAATATTAAAATTATTTTTAAACTAATTTATTTAATATAATTATTAAATAACCTTAATATCATTAATAATAATTAATTAATGAAATTTTGCCTTTAAATATTGAAAGTTATATTTTATAACTTAAAATATATTTAAATACCTTATTATTATTTAAAATGATTTTTAATTTAATAAAATCATTTTTAATTATTTTATTTAATTTATTTAGTAAATAACTTAATTATCATTAATATTAATTTATTAATGAATTTTATCACAAAATATTAAAAGTCATTAAAAATAACTTAAAATATTTTCTTATATCATAATATAATTTTAAATGATTTTTCAAGTATTAAAATTATTTTTAAATAAATTATTTAATATTATAATTAAATAAATTAAATACTTTTAATATTCCAAAAATATTAAATATTTATGAAACATATTAAAAATAATTAAAAACTAATTTTCAGAATTTAAAATAATTTTTAATAATTTATTTGGTATTTTTAATAATAAAAACTATTTTTTTCTATTTATTTAATAATTTTCGAAAAATAAAATACTATTTGTCACTAAAGATCGCCTATAGCGACAGAACCATCGCTATAGGTGTTCTTCATGTTCTTCATACAAACCCAGATATTCATACGCAGTTTCGAAGGGGCTCTGCTTGACCATCAATGATTTAGTGTGTGTTGTGTTTCTGGAGATGTTGTTTGTCAGATCATTTAGTACTAATACAAGACTACAAGATCTAACAACAATCAAGTTCATACCACACATAATCAAAGAGATCTAACCCAGCAAAGTAGCTGTCAGAGGCTGTTCTTCATATCTGGGTTACCCAGAAATGAAGAACAGTTCATGTAGCCTACTTTGGGCTTCCACAACTTGTGATATAAGTGTTGTTTTTGTGATCGAAGAGTTATAGTGTGTAGATAACATGTAAGGCTACAACTCTATTACATAACATCGATCTAAAAACAATACAACGAGAAGATCTAGTCCGGTCAAAGTCTGTCAGAAATATTGTGCCTACGGTTTCTGGGTTTTCCAGAAACGCTCAATCAGTGACGAGTGGTCTACTTTGACCAGCTACTCTGATCGATGTATTGATGTTATGAAGGGTCTATAGACATGGATCTAGAGTCCATCTAACATACTACAACATGAATGCGATAACAAGAACAAAACAACATAAATCGGACAGATCTGGAGCCTTAAAGATCTTGTCAGGCTCTGATTTCACACTTTCTAGGTTACCCAGAAAGTTACAGTCATGCTCAGTCAACTCATTTTGACCACGAATATCTGACAATCTAAGCATGATCTGGTTCTAATACAAGTTCCAGATCGTAGATCTCACAGCATACAACAAGATAAAATATTTAAATAACAAAAACTCATAACAACCAAAGATCTAAGATGACTGACATTTGACTGTCAGACACAAAATAAACTTTTCCCAGATTTTGTAAAATGTTAAATCTGAGCCTCTAGATGTTATGGATCTAACATCTAGCAACCCAGATCACTCATAGACACTACTAACAACATATTATAATACTCAAACATAACATCTAATGACAGAAAATTGGACAGATTTTTGAGTAGGGTTTAATACCTTTCTTTGATAAATTTTGATTTCTAGCTTCTTGATCTGTTACTGGTATGCGTGGGGCTGGTCTTGGGATCTGATCTAGCAACTACTTTCGTGGGTTTTAGATAGAGAGGCTCAAGGATGTGAGTTTTGCAAAAATAAGCTAACAAATGAGCTTTTTCTCTCTCCTAATCTATTTATATACTTAGATCCAATGCATCTAGGCTTGCAAGGTGGCAATAAGGATAAGCTTGGATGATTTTTAGGCATGTGCTATAATCTAGGGTGATAACTTGCAAGATATGGGAAGATTTGCAAGAAATCTTATTAAAATAAATCCAAAAAGGGTATTTTAGTAAACTAACAAAATAATTTAAGGGTATTTTTGTCCATGATGCTTGAATCTAGGTTAAAATCAATAGATCTTAAACCTTAAGGTTTCCCAAATAATTTCTAGGGTTTGAAAAATTAAGATTAAAGTTCAACAAAATTTTAATTAGAACTTACTAATTAAAATTTAGGGCTTTTAAATAATTAGGGTTTTCTAAAAATTTATTTAGGGTTTCTAGAATTTTAATTAGGGTTTACCTAATTAATCACTTAATACACAACATAAAACATATAACACAGTTATATAATAGTCTTAAACTAACAGTTGATTTTCCAATTAGGGTTTTCCACAGTAAAACTAGGGTTTAACCAATTAATATTAGGGTTTTGAAAATAAACACCATAATTGACCAATCATCATCGACACGTACATACAGTACATATTCATAGCACTGAAAAATCAAAATATAATTAATATTATGTTATTATTCTCATACCTTGACAATAATCCAAAAATTAGGGTTTGGATTCCATATCTGATTTATTCTTCATATGTAATCTTAATAATTAAGGTAAAATAATTAACTTAATAACCTGTTCTAAAATTCATATATTAAAATAATTGTTATAATTATTCTAAAAATCACTCCATATATTATTTAAATAATATATGAATATATTTTCATGGAGAATAGTTAATAAAAATATTTCCATTATAAAATTAATTATTATAAAAATATACTTTATAAAAATCAATAATTCTAAAATAACTTTATTTGTAAATATTTATGTAATAAATATATTTTTATTTACCACCTAATTACATATACACATTATCTTGTACAAATCCTCATCCTTAAAATATATATTAAAAAAATTTATACGCAAAATTTCTTATTTATTTATATAGAAAATATCGGGTTGTTACATTATACACCTCAGTCGGATGCTCAGATTGAAGTTTTGAAAGTTCGAGCAGACATCAAGTTGCATGTGTGCGCGTACTTCGAGACGGCAAGATCCGCAGAGCCTGGGGCACCCCGAGCAGCCGCAGGTACATCTGCGGCTCCCCCCTCTGTAAATAGAGGGCTTGGGGTGGCCATTTTGGAAGAGAAAAAGGCAAGGAAGCCCTGTCCAATTTGCTTTGTACACACCCTAAACTAAGTGTTTTCTCATTTGAAACACTTGTAAGCTCATATATAGTTACTTTTTACCGGCGGGAGCTGAGTGTTCATCCACTTAAAGCTATAGAAGTCTTCTTTGGCAGCCCACTGTAAGCCTTCTTATACACTTTAAAGCCTTTCTCTTCATCTTTGCACACACTATTCTTCACGTTGCGAGTCGTGTTGTGTGTGTATGCCCGAACTTCGGTCCGTAGTTTCATTTCAGTTTGTATATATATATATATATATATATATATATATATATATATATATATATATATATGGACCAACTGTAATAACCCGATATTTTTAATATAAAAAAATAAGAAATTTTGTATATAATTTTTTATTTATTTTATTTATCTTAATGATGAGAATAAGTGTCTAGTAATGTGTATGATAAATACAACTATATTTAGTACCTAAAAAATTATAAATAATTTTAGAATTTTTGATCATTACAAATTATATTCTTATAATAATTAATTTTATAGTAGAAATATCTTTATTAATTATTTTCCATGAAAATATGATTTTTGTATTATTTAAATAATATATGAAATGATTATTAGAATTATTATAATTATTATTTTATTGTATGAATTTGTTCAGAATAATTTAGTTAAATTATTTTAGCTTAATTATTGATGTTGCATATGAAAAATAAATCAGATATTGAATTCAAACCCTAAATTTGGATATTGATCAAGGGATGACAATAATAATATAATATTAATTATATTTAAATTTTTCAGTGCTATAAATATGTACTGTAAATGTGTAGACTGATAATGGTTGGTCAATTATTATAAATTATGTCAGATCCCTTATATCATGTTATTAAACATTAATTGTCAAACTCAGTTATGAGTTCGAGACTGTGTAGTAATTGTGTTATATGAATTTTACTGTGTATTATAGAATTTCTGTAATTAGGAGAAACCCTAATTATTATTTGAAAACCCTAATTTGCTAAAATTAGAAATCCTAATTATTATTTTTGTAAATTATAATGATAATTAGGAAGCCCTAATTGTTAATTTTGGAACCCTAATAATATTAAGGAACCCTAATTTAAAAACCCTAATTTTCTATTAAAAACCCTAATTTTAAATTAGTGTGTTTAATTAAAATATTATTACACTTTAATTTTAATTTTTCAAACCCTAGAAATTATTTGGGAAATTTAAGATTTAAAATCTAGTGAATAAACCCTAGATTCAAGCACCTTGGACAAGAATGCCCTTAAAATTATATGCAGAATTACCATTTTACCCTTTTATCTTATTTGTTGAATTATTGCTAGCCAAATCTTTGCAAATCTGGCCAGCCACCCCCTAGACCTAGCTATGAGCTAAGATTACCAGCACATGATCAACCATTACAAGTTCATTGCACCAATTGATTTACTAGATTTAAGAGAGAGAAATATACTAAAAATTTCTCATTTGGCTATCTAACTCCTAAACAATTTTCTCTCTCCCAAACCTCTAAAAATACAAGGCATATCAATCCCCTAAGCAAGCCCCACGAACACTAATATCAGATCAGAAGAACAGAATCAAAATCAAAGCTTAAAAGAGGTAAACCCTAATCTAGAAATTGGACTTTTGATCTTGTGTTAGATGTTATGATTCATTGTTAAAATATGTTGTTAGTGGTATATAATGATGATCTGGATTACTAGATGTTTGATCCATAACATCTAGAGGCTCAAATATGAAGTTTTTAAAAATCTGGAAAACTTTATTTTTGTGTCTGACAATCGAATGTCAGGTCTTGTAGATCTTTAGCTGTTAATGATT
The DNA here is from genome assembly GCA_016801055.1 of Panax notoginseng. NCBI lineage: Eukaryota > Viridiplantae > Streptophyta > Magnoliopsida > Apiales > Araliaceae > Panax > Panax notoginseng. The sequence continues at coordinate 54,150,524 of CM029023.1, read as the reverse complement.
TTTGTGTTTTTAAGGTTTGATCATGTAGTGTGATATGAGGTCTGTAATCCAGAACTTGTAGCTGGACCAGATCATGCTTAGAATGTCAGATAATCATAGTCAAAAGGTCGTTGACCGACCATGACTTTCTCAAATCTGGGTAACCCAGAAACTTACCTAGAACGTTCTGACAGTAAGTTATTGAGTCCAGATCTCTCGTGTGTTTATCAATTTGTTTCTGTTGTTGTTTACGTGTTATAGTATGGTATATGTACTACATATTCAAGCTTTTATATAACCTAGATGACTAACATGATGAATTTAATTGACGGTCAAACCAAGTAGCCTAATCACGCTTCTGTTTTCTGGGTAACCCAGAAAACGTATGAACACCATGTCTGACATGGTTTGACCGGCATGGATCTAGAGAGTTTGTTGTTGTTATGATGATTTTATGTAATCAATTTGTTTACTTGCATGTTGGCTACACACTGAAAGTATTAGATCACATAAAGCAAACTCAGAACGCGAGATATAAGGACCCAAAGTAGCCCCCTCGTTATGTTCTTCATTTCTGAAAAACCCAGAAATGAAGAACACCCTGTGACACGATTTTCTGAGGCTTAGATCTTTTCGCTAGATGATGTTTAGACTTGAACTTTGCTTGATTCATGGATCTTGATAGATACTCTACACAACCCGACGTCTAGAACACACTTAACATGAACAGATTTATAGATATAAGGTCAACAAAAGCGTTGACCGGCCATGACTATATTTTCTGGGCAGCCCAGAAACATGATGAACAGCTCTGACAGCCATTTGTCAAGCTCAGATCTCCTTAGTGTTATGTAGTTTGGCTAAAATAGTTGTTGGATCATGTAGTCTTGCACTAGCACTACAAGATCTAACCAGCACAACACCCAAAAACATCATAGTCACTGATTAATCCATGGTCAAACCTACCCACTCGAGACTGTCTATGAAGGTTCTTGGTTTCTCAAGAACACCTAAGGCGACACTTATTGTCGCCAAAGGGCTTTAGCGACAGACATATTTAAATTAATTAATTTAAATTCTAGAAAAATCAATTAAAAATAGGAAATAAATTCTGAAAATTACAAAAATTATTTTAAAAATTATTTTAGGTTATAGAAATTAACTTTTAATAATTTGGCATATTTTTTTATAAATATTAATATTTATTTGAATATTATTGATATTTAAGTTATTTAATAATTGCATTAAATAAATTAATTAAAAATAATTTTTATTGTATAAAAATCATTTTAAATAATAATAAGGTATTTAATAATATTTTAAGTTATAAAACATAACTTTTAATATTTTAAGATAAGTTTCATTAATAATTTAATATTAATGATATTAGATTTATTTGGTAATTACATTAAATAAATTAATTAAAAATGATTTTAATATTATAAAAATTATTTTAAATGAAAATAAATAGTTTAAAAATATTTTAAGTTATAAAATATAACTTTTGATATTTAAAGGTAATTTTTTTTAATAATTTAATATATTACTGATACTAAGTTTATTTAATAATTATATTAAATAAATAGTCTAAAAATAGTTTTATTGAATTAAAAATCTTTTAAAAAGGAAATAAATGAATTAAAAATATTTTAAGTTATAATAAATGACTTTTAATGTTTTGATAAATAATAAATTAATATTCTAATATTAATGGTAATTATTTAAAAATGATTTTAAAGGTTTTAAAAATCATTTAAGGGTAATATTAATACTTTAAAAATATTTTGAGTTATTATAAATAACTTTAATATGTTGACAATGGTTTCATTAATATTTTAATATTAATTAAATATTAATGATAATAGAATTAATGAATATTTAAATCATTTAATAATGATTCCGATGTTTGAAAATTCATGATAAATTATAATAATTGTTAAAAAAAATTATTATAAGGCTTTGAAAAATAATATGACTGATATTTTCAGTTATTGAACTTCAGGATAGAGTTTTAGACTCGATAAGTACCCGATAAAGCTGTCGGTACACCGACATGATTTAAAAATTGATCTGGAGTTAGATAGGTTGACTTGATAAGTGTTTATTTGTGATTCAATGGTTGTTAAACATATGTGACAATGTGATTAGGTTATGTGCTGACTACAATAAGGAATATTATGTGTTACGTTATAATTCTAATCAAAAAAATGATCTTATTACTGATAGGTTGTTATACAAAAGATAAGATCTAAGTTGCGTTATTGTAAGCAGCAGCTCAAGCAAGTATCCTACCTTTGCATTTCCTTTATGCAATGGGCATGATGTTTCAGAATTATATTATTACAGTACAAATTATTAACCCTATACTATATACGCTCATTGATTATCAACATGTTAGTATATGGTAATTCAGATATATATATTCTGTTCGTTAATTTCTATAAATGGTTATACAAGTGTCCCCACTTGGATAATCATTGTATTTAATCACATATTGATACGCCTTTGTTAATTACCCGTATATATATATATATATATATATATATATATATATATATATATATATATATATATATGTTGAATTATAGATTATTGTTGAACAAGATAAAACTTTTAGTTTGGAACCCGACAAGTATGAACATCCCGTAAACGGGAAAACTTTTTATGCACCCAAGGTGGACAGAGTGAACGATACTATCATTCTTGCATGTAGTATTGATCAATACAGGGCATAACGGCCTGATCACCCCCGTGCCCGTAAGTTATGATGGTTTGTAGATGAAGTTCTGCTAAACCTATTCAAAAATTAAAAACAATGTTCATAGTATGTCATCTTAATTATAGTCATTACGTAGATTCAAAAATTTGATAGAGAGTTGTTATGTTATTATTATCGGTTCAGATTACTTCACAACTATTGACTTGTTGTAGAAGGGTAGTACAAAGAAAACATTTAACCCTTTCAGCTAATGTTTATAATTGTTATTACTTGATGGGCACTCAAATGCTCACTCTTGCTTAAATTAAATATTTTCAGTTAAGTGTGATCAACCCGAAGGCTCAGGCAAGAACAAAGGGAAAGGAAAGCTGTTCGAATGAGATTTATAATATTTTGTGTAATAGTTAAAGTTTATTAAGACAATGTTATTTATTATCTATGATGTAATGAATGTTTAAAGGTCTCGTACCTGGGATTTAGAGTTTGATATATGTAAATTAAGTTTGATATTTATATTATTGTTATTATTATTAGTATTATTCCGCTTATAGAAATGGTATCGTGAAGCACCGAGTTCGGGTTTCAAGTACCTAGATTTGGGGGCGTCACAGGTTGGTATCAAAGTTTTAGGGTTAGAAATCTTAGGTGGGATCGACCTTAGGCTATAACCTTAGGACAGAGGGAAACGTTAAAAATATAAATAACTCATATAGAGTTTAAAAGAGAGATGAGTTAAATAAATTCATCATTAAACGAAATAAAAGATAACTTTTATAAAACTATTATTTGTTATGTGTATATACTATATGCTAATCAGGATAATTTATGTATGTAGATGTCTGGTGGAAAAGGCTTGTTATATGGTTATATGATGAAGGAGGATCAAATCCATACAACCGAGCTAATATCGAAGCCAATAGCTGAAATAGAGGCTCACAATGAAACCAACTCAGATGAGGTGGTGGTATTGGAAAATGTAGTACCAAATCTAGAGATGTTGGAGCTGACAGATAGTGATTTGGACACTAAAGTTGAAGCTGATCAAGCATCAACGGAGGTGCAGGATCTGAGGAACAAGGTTTCTTCTCTGGAAAAGTTATGGAAAATAGAAAAGCTACTAAATAGTCAGTTGCAAAAAGCCTTACTAGAAACAAGAGAAGAACAAGATAAGCTTAAAATCCAAATTGATCAGATGGGAGCCACAAGCAACATATCATGTGCAGCTCCAAGCAATAAGGGAAAAAGAAAGATAGAAGACCACGATGTAGGAAAATCTGATAAGAAGAAAAGGAAAAGAATATGTTACATTTGCGGCTATGAGGGACATACCACTCTGTATTATCCTGACTATAAACCAAGTGCATGTTTTATCTATGGGATAGAAGGTCATCAGGTAAAAGGTTGTCCAAGGAAAAGGAGTAGTAAATATGTAGTATAGGTTTTGTTGTGTAGGTTTGTTTAATGTAATAGATATGAATGTATGTGTAATGTAATGTTCCTAACTTTTGTATTAGTCAAGGCTGTAATTCCTGACTTTTATGGTCACAAAGGGATAGCTGATGTTTAAAGCAGTATGTGCTATGTTATGTAAAATATTCACTAAATGAATATGAATCTGTGTTTGAGTAATGAACCAAGTTTAATATATATAACTTATACAATAAGGTTTAGAATGTGAGTTAAATTTATAATTTTATTTAATCAGATAATGCCGCCAAGACGTCGAACTCGAAATTAAAGGGCAGAAGAATTTGTCAACAATGATGAGGGACAACAGCAAGACCCGATGCAAAACTTTGCGAACATGGTAGCTCAGGCTATGCAGCAGGGAATACCAGCCGCAGGGAACCAGCTAGACAATCGCTTAGCAAAATTTAAAGACTTCAAGTCAGTAGGACCACCAGAGTTCAGGGGATCAGCTGACCTTATAGAAGCCCAGACATGGATTAACGATATAGAAAAGGAGTTCATAATTGCTAGGGTAGATGAGGGCAAAAGACCTCTTTTTCCACTTATATGATGAAGGGGGAGGCTAACTTTTGGTGGGAGGCAAATCAAGCGAGGGCAGGAGAAGGAGTAGTTACTTGGGATAGGTTTAAGACTTTGTTTTTCGAAAACTATCTCTTAGCTAGCATACAGGCTAGGATGGAGGTGAAATTTTTGGAGTTAAAGTAGGAGAAAATGACTGTTGCGGAGTATGCCGCAAAGTTTAATGAGTTGGCTAGGTTCACTCCACATCAAGTTGATACAGAGGCTAGGAAGGCAAGAAGGTTTGAGCTAGGCTTAAAACCCTGGCTCTACAATAAGGTGGCGGTGTTGCAGATCAATAGTTTTACAGCACTCATGGAAAAGGCTATCATAGCCGAGGAGGGGAGTGAGGCCATAAGACTCTACAACAAAGAAAAGAGGAACAAAAGCAAGGCTGGAGGAGCTGTGAGGGTGGAAGGTAATAGTGGAAATAGGGGTGAGAAAAGAAAGGGGAATTTTTCTGGGAATGTTCAGGTGAAGCAGGAAGGTATGAAGAAATAGACTTTGTAGTGTAAGAATTGCGGGAAGAATCACTCTGGTGAGTGTCTGAAGGGTAAGTTTGTATGTTACAAGTGCGGGCAGGAGGGCCATATCTCTCCCAACTGCCCCAACCCAAGGATGAACAGTGGGTGTTTTCTATGTGGATCGACTGAACATACGGTGAAGGATTGTCCAAAGAGGAAAATAGAGGCGGAAAGTGTAACCATAGGAAAAGGCAACGGGACTATGGCAATCACAGGACCGACTTCAACCAACAAACCAACCGCACGAGTCTTCAATATGACGGTCCAGGATAATGTGGCAGCTGGGAATTGAACTCCAGGTATTATTTGAATAACTTTAATTTTCATATACATATGATTTTCCTATATATATCAAATTATGTTATAAAGAAATTTTGAGGGAAGAATTTGAGTTCTTCTGGAAATCAAAGCTTCTGTTTAATTAGATAGACAAGCTTTATGTTGAATAGATAAAGATTTATTCGATCAATTATAATCGAGATCTATTTACAAGGATTGCGTATGCTATGTACCCTTGTATGTATGGGTTTTAATACGGTGATTCTGGAGACGGAATCCTTATAAGGGAGGGTGAATGTAATAACCCGATATTTTCAATATAAAATAAAAAATAAATTTTGCATATAAATTTTTATTTTATTTTATTTATCTTAATGATGAGAATAAGTGTCTAGTAATGTGTATGATAAATATAAATATATTTAGTACCTGAAAAATTATAAATAATTTTAGAATTTTTGATCATTACAAATTATATTCTTATAATAATTAATTTTATAGTAGAAATGTCTTTATTAATTATTTTCCATGAAAATATGATTTTTGTATTATTTAAATAATATATGAAATGATTATTGGAATTATTATAATTATTATTTTATTATATAAATTTATTCAGAATATTTAAGTTAAATTATTTTAGCTTAATTATTGATGTTGCATATGAAAAATAAATCAGATATGGAATTCAAACCCTAAATTTGGATATTGATCAAGGGATGAGAATAATAATATAATATTAATTATATTTTACTTTTTCAGTGCTATAAATATGTACTGTAAATGTGTAGACTGATAATGGTTGGTCAATTATGGTAAATTATGTCATAACCCCTATATCATGTTATTAAACCCTAATTGTCAAACTCAGTTTTGAGTTCGAGACTGTGTAGTAATTGTGTTATATGAATTTTACTGTGTATTATAGAATTTCTGTAATTAGGAGAAACTCTAATTATTATTTGAAAACCCTAATTTGCTAAAATTAGAAACCCTAATTATTATTTTTGTAAATTATAATGATAGTTAGGAAACCTTAATTGTTAATTTGGGAACCCTAATAATATTAAGGAACCCTAATTTAAAAGCCCTAATTTTCTATTACAACGCTAATTTTAAATTAGTGTGTTTAATTAAAATATTATTACACTTTAATTTTAATTTTTCAAACCCTAGAAATTATTTGGAAAACTTTAAGATTTAAAATCTAGTGAATAAACCCTAGATTCAAGCACCTTGGACAAGAATGCCCTTAAAATTATATGCAAAATTACCATTTTACCCTTTTGTCTTATTTGTTGAATTATTGCTATCCAAATCTTTGCAAATCTGGCTAGCCACCTCCTAGACCTAGCTATGAGCTAAGATTACCAGCACATGATCAGCCATTACAAGTTCATTGCACCAATTGACTTACTAGATTTAAGAGAGAGAAAGCTACTAAAAATTTCTCATTTAGCTATCTAACTCCTAAACAATTTTCTCTCTCCCAAACCTCTGAAAATACAAGGCATATCAATCCTCTAAGTAAGCCCCACGAACACCAATATCAGATCAGAAGAACAGAATCAAAATCAAAGCTTAAAAGAGGAAAACCCTAATCTAAAAATTGGACTTTTGATCTTGTGTTAGATGTTATGAGTCATTGTTAAAATATGTTGATAGTGGTATATAATGATGATATGGGTTGCTAGATGTTAGATCCATAACATCTAGAGGCTCAGATTTGAAATTTTTAAAAATCTGGAAAACATTATTTTTGTGTCTGACAATCAAATGTCAAGTCTTGTAGATCTATGGCTGTTAATGATTTTTGTGTTTTTAAGGTTTGATCATGTAGTGTGATATGAGGTCTGTTGTGAGACCCCCAAATCTGGCCACTTCAATCCCACAGATTTGGTGTTCACTATCCAATTAAAACATAACTAACTACCCATATCCAAAGGATAAAATTAAACTCAAAAGTTAAAATAATAAATCTCCCACTAAAGGATTACATAATCTCAAATAAATCCCAGGTCATCTAACCTTTATTACAATCACCAGCGAAAAATTAAAACATGATTATAATTAAATCCATTACATAAGCTTCATAAATAAAAATATAAATTAAACGTTGTCGTCTAATCAAGCACTTTGTCATTGCCCTTGCTTGTAGAAATCTTTTCAAACTTCGTAACTTCATCTGCATTTTTTTGTGCAAGAGTGAGCAAACAATTGCTCACAAGAAGGATAATATACAATAACGTTTTATGAATGACAATTAACTGAGCTTTCAATGGTAAAGTATTCTTACCGGAGCAAGAAACTTTAATTCAACAACAATGAGTTCAAAGGAATAATGAACGTTTAAGTTAACAATAGATAACAACATCAATGAATATACTGAGGGTCACAAGACCACAAACTCTATTCTAGGTTTACAAGTATTTCTACTTTAACCTTTAACAGTCTAAAAGATTATAATCATCATCTATGTCCTAGGTTCACAGGTGTTTCTACTGTAACCTTTAACAGTCTAAACGACTATATGGACCATCATCTCGTACTCCAGGTGATCAGCCCTTTGTACTATGTATTGCGCAAACATTTTAACACTATTGTGTATTTCTAAAATAATCCCCTAATAATAGGGTTGTTCATCTCAGCTTAGATCATCAGGTTCCGAACCAAATGAAGTTTGATTGGGAATTAGTTTTCAAGGAATTCTAGATCTTTAGAATGCTCATCAACCAAGTACTGGTTGAATCAGATAGAAACAATTAACTATTCAAGAGTTTGATTATAATATCTTTATGAACAAGGTATATCGATGAATCAATAAGAGCTAGAGTATTAATAATTTCTAAATTAAACAAATGTTATCATCGACAACATGCTTTCAAAATTTGTGTGAGTACATATGCAAACCAAAGGAAGTTTGGTTTGGGTAGACTTCAAGGGTAATTTAGAGTTTAGAGCATTCATCAACTAAGGATTAGTTGAATTGGTAAAGAATCGCTAAGCAACTTAGAGTTCGGTACAATAACGTAAGATAGTACAGTGATATTGAAGAACAAAGATCAAACAACAATTATTAGTAGCTGAACAAACACACTTCTTACAATAATAATACAAACTTTGAATAAAGAAACAAAGATTAACTAGTTTTCTCAATGATAAATGAGGGTTAAAGAACTTGCATGACAGTAAATCGTTAAACAATAGATTAGAAATAGAGAATTTGCATAAGTATAACAAAACAGTGAAAAGTAACCTTGCTGAATAATAAAGTAGCAAAGGTTAGGGAACTTGCCTCGTGCGTAGGTTAAACAATCACTACTCACGTTCACCACAAGTCCTACACATACCATATGTATTGACAATACACATTAGTTACACTAATATTAGTTTCATATAACTTACTAACAATATCACATCTTTTCATAAACATCACTATTTAGCTTTATTACAACTACTTAAGTGATCAAGTCATTACACCACATACACATTAACAACTTGATACAACATCATATTACATATCTAACATGTTATCATTAAGTTATACTAATACACAAAGGGTTGCACTTGCATTCGCGCATCCCGACGCCCTCCGATTGGCTCCAAATACACAATAGTCCTAAAGATGGCCATTTACTACTATTACAGACCTCAAATTAAAAACTTTAAAGCATGAAAGTTGTAGGTCTATTCGTCCTCGTTCCAGATCATCTTGAATCAACTCAATCGGAGTTCGCATGAGAAAGTTATGGCCGTTTTACTATAAGAGGTCAAAACTGTCCGACCCATACCACTTTTCCAGCGCTGGGGCGCGAGACAGTGGCGCCGGGGCGCGAATTCCGGCACTGGGGTGCGAACTTCTGGCCTATTTTTGGCGCTGGGGAGTAAAATTTGGCGCTGGGGCGCGAAATTTTGCGCTGGAGCGTGAATTTTGACGCTGGGGCGCCGAAACTCAAAGAACCAAAACGAAGAACAGAGCCAAAGCTACTGTCTTAAATTTGTAACAACAATTCGTCCCAAACAACATGTATAACTAATATAAACTACACATAATTGCTAACAATCATTCATATACCAATTTCCAACAATTGAACAACAAATTTAAAAGACTTAAATCACTAAAATAATATTTGGTTAAAACTCAAAACTCCATTGTTGATATCTAAAGTACAGTGAATGAAATTTTCACTGTTATCAACCAAATTTGATTCCTTTGAAATAAAAGTATACCAACATATAACAAATTAACATGTATAGTTCAATTCCTCAGTTAGCATACATAACTTTTGATATTTCTACAAAACATATATTCGTATATATATACTTTACTGAACAAATTAATTTCTTCCTTTAGCCTATAATTAGCATACAGTCATATATATATATATATATATATATATATATATATATATACAGATACACATGCTAGTGATAACAATTTCAACTATACATATACATGCTTCTCTAACCAATTATACAAACATAGTTTTAGTTTTGTAAAAATCTTATACACCGTAAAGTTGAAGAACACAGAGATATTAGGCATCATGAAACCACAAATATATATATATATATATATATATATATATATATATATATATATATATATATATATATATATATGTACATAAATTAAGGTTAAAGAAACCCACCTTTTTGCTTGCTTACGAATCTTTGTTAACGGACTTGCTTTGAGAATCACGTTCTCTCTCAAACTCTGAACTTCTATCTTTTTCTCAAAACTCTCTCTAGCCCTTCTTTCTTTTCTCAGTAATTATTTAGACTACTAACCACGTAACTCAACTGATATCCAATACGCGTAACATAAAACGGACATGGCCATAATAAGCCTAATCAATAATAACATCAGTTATAAAAATATATAACGTACCATTTATATATATATATATATATATATATATATATATATATATATATATATATATATATATATATATTATTTAGTTTATTTTATAAATAATTTAAATTTCAAAAATCCAAAAGCCATAGGGCTTTGTTTGGCAAATCCCTTTAAAATAAAATAGTTTATATCCTTAAGTTTTGTTTGGGTAAAACTAAAATAAACTACTTTAATTTATATTAATAACTATTATAACATAGTTATTTGTCACACTTTATTTAATAATAATTTATTAAATCAATTACTTAATCACATAACTCAATCCACATAACACATTAATTATTTAACAAATAAATAATTAACTAATCACATTAATTATTTAACAAATAAATAATTAACTAAATCAACTCAATTAAATTGAACAATTATATAATAAACACATCCAATAAATATTTATATAAATCAATAAATATTTATAACTTACATTTTAAAAAAATCTGGAATGTTACATCATTCCCCTCTTAAAAGGATTCTATCCTCAGAATCACAACTCAAACAAATCATTTGTTACATTCTTCCCTACTTACAAAGATTTTTTCCCAGAATCGAAGACATAGATTAAACAAATAACTCAGGGTAATTCTTCATCATTTCAGTTTCGAGGTCCTACATAACATCTTCGACATTGTCGTACTTGATCACATGATTGCAGTCGAGCTTGTTCGATCATCTCACCGAAACATGAAAAACATTTCGAATGTGCTCTAACTATAGAGGTAAGGCTACCTCAAAACCATCTTTCAACTTCATCAACGCTTCCTATACTATAACCGCTTTATACCCAATAGTTCATCAAACTTACCACACTTTGGAAATCCAGGAACTTGCTATAATCATATGAGTTTAGGAACTTATCCTAGTCAGACCATAGGCATCCATTCGCTGAGGGGTTCAAAACATACCATATGATTATGAGTCACGAAATTACCATGTGCTTTAGTTTTAAGAACCGAACCTAATCCTAATATCATCTAACTTAATCTTAAAAACCTCTAGCTATTAAATATATACATGAGAGAAGAATCACCTTTCCACCACATATACCTTTATAGTGCGATACCGATATTTCAATGATTATCAATGTGATAAACCAAGTATATGCACAAAACTTCTGCCCATACCAAGGTTTGTACGACTTAGTCACCATATGAGTCCTCAGTTGAAATCCCACCTAACATTACCTTACTCTTAAATTATTTAACTTACCCATAACTTTCTCAATACGGATTCCTCGTAGGACATTATCAAAAACTTCTCGTGCGCTTAGCACGTCTTTCGATGTTTGGACTTCCTTTTAGTTTGGCAATCGATTTGCAAACGATATGACATACTTCTTTCTAATTGCGTTCCACACGTTCTTGCAAACCCTTTTGAAAATTTGATGTAAATCGTGAATCTCGGTTCGACACAATTGACACAGAAACATCGTGTCTTGAAATGATTTCATAACTTCACACACTGCTCGAAATGTAATATGCTAACTTTGACATACCAAAAATCTACCGCCATATCTTGCCACCAATAGTAATATTGAAGGCAATATATAATTTCGTGCTTCCTAGTTGATTCAATATATAAATTTTATGCAAAACTTCCTTTTAAAATTCCTGGTATTAGCGAAACCTAGTTTTTTCCTTCTACTTTCAATTATGACTATTTAGGACTTTGTATTCACAATCCTTGATCAGCTCCCACTATCACTTCAACGCATGTTTAAATACCCCTATCTCTGAATCGTGAGTCGGATCCCCTTTCAATTAAAAATTTTAACTGACGTGATCTGTAAGAAATGACCCTGTCGTTCTGCCTAAACACACCGCCTAATACATGGTACGATACGTCGCTATACAACATAAAGTTTTCTGTACTATCTGGTAGAGACAACATAGGTGCTAACTAAATTCTTCTTCAATTCTTGAAATTCACTCTATAATTTCTTGCCCATATAAATCCCACCGATTTCCTCGTCAACTTAGCTAACTAAGCAACTATCTTGATCTTCACATAACCCACAAATTATTTTCTTAATAACTTCTTGTTTTATAAAATCGATAAATAACTCTACCGTACAGACGTCTTATAGCTAAAAGAACAAAATACTACCTTTGACTTCCTCAGAGTCTTAAGATTATGCACTTTCTTTGACAATAACTTATCACCACATGATTTAACACGTGGCCTTTAATACAACAAGACAATTCTACACATCAACTTAAAAGAAATCACTATTCACACTTTCTAATTTTTAAGGAATAATCTAACTCTTCCCGAAGCGAATCTAGTTTCTAAATTAATTCATCAGGCATAAATTAACAAGTGGCGGTTAAGTTAAATAACACGCAGCCGTATAGATAATTGATCGGAACCGTACCTTGCATTGCGTTCTGGATCTTTATGTTGGATGATTGTTCAGTTGGTCGACACGGCAGAGTTAACTCTACAATAACCAGTTTTCCACTGCCCCCTTTGCTTTCACTTCCTTTTCCTACCGCTTTCTTTGGGCAACCTCGAGCCAAGTGCTCCTTCGATCCACACGTGAAGTAGGCTCTCTTCCTCGGTCTTGAACATTTTGGTGCAATGTGATCCTTCGATCCACAATTAAAGCACACCCTTTTTCCCCTCAAACAAACACCTACATGTTTCTTTCCGCAGTTTCTACACGCCTCTACCTTCTTCTTTTCCTTCCCTTGCTGATTTTCAGCGTTAATATTACTGTCCCACTTTCTTTTACAAGCATTACCGGTATGACTATCACCCACCTTATCATCTTCACTCTTCTTTCCCCTCTGTTCTTGATTGTATGCCAGCGTATTACCTTCCCCGTCTACATCAATTGTTCTTTTCAACCCTGTTGTAAACGAATTTGGTTGGAACATCGAGATTTGATTATACAGTTAGAAATTCAGTTGATTTGCCAAGGCTCCCACCAGCAAATTCACCAATTGTGGCACTGGATTTGCTTTAGCTTCCCTATCGTATGCATTTTCCTTGGGGCTCTGTTGACACTGTTGCCTTCTTCTAGGCGGCATTTTATTGATTAAAACTTGACCTATTAGATAACACATAATATTTCTTAATAAACAATGATAATACTTTATTCATTTATTACATCACCACATCACAAAATAACCACACTGCTATTTATATTATTTATCCCGAAATAATAAAATTCTAGGATTACTTCATCACATCCCACTATTTAATTCAAAAGTTAGGATCCACATCTATTAATTTTCATTCTAATTTATATATCATCTTATTGTTTTTCTTGCAATCTACAAGAACAGTCAACGTTGTACAGATTCATTTCGCTCTTGCTCCACGATACGAATCATCAGGAGAGTGGAAGATTAAATGCTAAGTTCCATCATTCGTTTGGCACTCTTTAACTTGTCTTCAACACGATTTTTGCGTTTAGAAGCCTTCATCCATGCGTCCTCAGCTTTCGCCCGCTTTGTCGACTCCTTTCCCTAACCATTCATGCGCAATCTCGTCAATAACTAATAACTATCCTCTTTAATACTTTAACTGAGATAATCTCTACTCTACATCTGCAAGTCGTGCGGTAAAGTCTTAAGTCGCGACATCTTTTTATGCTAGCTCTATGGCTTTCCTAACTCTTCTTACTCATACTTCATATTTACCTTCTAAAATTCATCTTCCAGATCAAACTCAAGCTCATACCCAAGTTTTACAACAAAAATCCACAGGTATGGCTTTCCCAATACCAACCATACTCAAACTATATAACTTCTCAGGGCTCCTAATCCCTATCTTCCTTCATCAATCTCTCTGACAACAAAGTTTTAATAACTCCACAACTTGATATGTATAATACTTGCTACTCCTAAGTACTCACGAGCACATAAGTCATTAACACATAAGCACATAAAGTCTTTTATCATTTTATATTCAATGAATTTCCTTAATTCATTCCTTAGAACTCGATAAGAGTTTATCACCTCTATGTTTTTCGATCTCCTAGAAGGTTATAGCCTAAGGTTTCCCCCACCTAAGGTTCATAACCTAAGGCTTTGATACCAACTTGTGACACCCCCAAATCTGGCCACTTCAATTCCACAAATTTGGTGTTCACTGTCCAATTAAATCATAACTAACTACCCATATGCAAAGGATAAAATTAAACTCAAAAGTTAAAATAATAAATCTCCCATTAAAAAGTTATATAATCTAAAATAAATCCCAGGTCATCTAACCTTTATTACAATCACCAACGGAAAATTAAAACATGATTATAATTAAATCCATTACATAAGCTTCATAAATAAAAATATAAATTAAACGTTGTCGTTTAATCAAGCACTTTGTCCTTGCCCTTGCTTGTAGAAAGCTTTTCAAACTTCGTAACTTCATTTGCATTGTTTTGTGAAAGAGTGAGCAAATAATTACTCACAAGAAGGATAACATACAATAACGTTTTATGAATGACAATTAACTGAGCTTTCAATGGTAAAGTATTCTTACCGGAACAAGAAACGTTAATTCAACAGCAATGAGTTCAAAGGAATAATGAACGTTTAAATTAACAATAGATAACAACATCAATGAATATACTAAGGGTCACAAGACCATGAACTCTATTCTAGGTTTACAAGTATTTCAACTTTAACCTTTAACAGTCTAAAAGACTATAATCATCATCTATGTCCTAGGTTCACAGGTGTTTCTACTGTAACCTTTAACAGTCTAAACGACTATATGGACCATCATCTCGTACTCCAGGTGATCAGCCCTTTGTACTATGTATTGCGCAAACATTTTAATGCTATTGCGTATTTCTAAAATAATCCCCTAATAATAGGGTTGTTCATCTCAGCTTAGATCATCAGGTTCCGAACCAAATGAAGTTTGATTGGGAATTAGTTTTCAAGGAATTCTAGATCTTTGGAATGCTCATCAACCAAGAACTGGTTGAATCAGATAGAAACAATTAACTGTTCAAGAGTTTGATTATAATATATTTATGAACAAGGTATATCGATGAATCAATAAGAGCTAGAGTATTAATAATTTCTAAATTAAACAAATGTTATCATCGACAACATGCTTTCAAAATTTGTGTGAGTATATATGCAAACAAAAGGAAGTTTGGTTTGGGTAGACTTCAAGGGTAATTTAGAGTTTAGAGCATTCATCAACTAAGGATTAGTTGAATTGGTAAAGAATCGCTAAACAACTTAGAGTTCGGTACAATAACGTAAGATAGTACAGTGATATTGAAGAACAAAGATCAAACAACAGTTATTAGTAGCTGAACAAACACACTTCTTACAATAATAATACAGACTTTGAATAAAGAAACAAAGATTAACTAGCTTGCTCAATGATAAATGAGGGTTAAAGAACTTGCATGACAGTAAATCGTTAAACAATAGATTAGAAATAGAGAATTTGCATAAGTATAACAAAACAGTGAAAAGTAACCTTGCTGAATAAAAAAGTAGCAAAGGTTAGGGAACTTGCCTCGTGCGTATGTTAAACAATCACTACTCACGTTCACCACAAGTCCTACACATACCATATGTATTGACAATACACATTAGTTACACTAATATTAGTTTCATATAACTTACTAACAATATCACATCTTTTCATAAACATCACTATTTAGCTTTATTACAACTACTTAAGTGATCAAGTCATTGCACTACATACACATTAATAACTTGATACAACATCATATTACATATCTAACATGTTATCATTAAGTTATACTAATACACAAAGGGTTGCACTTGCATTCGCGCATCCCGACGCCCTCCGATTGGCTCCAAATACACAATAGTCCTAAAGATGGCCATTTACTACTATTACAGACCTCAAATTAAAAACTTTAAAGCATGAAAGTTGTAGGTCTATTCGTCCTCGTTCCAGATCATCTTGAATCAACTCAATCGGAGTTCGCATGAGAAAGTTATGGCCGTTTTACTATAAGAGGTCAAAACTGTCCGACCCATACCACTTTTCCAGCGCTGGGGCGCGAGACAGTGGCGCCGGGGCGCGAATTCCAGCATCGGGGTGCGAACTTCTGGACTATTTTTGGCGCTAGGGAGCGAAATTTGGGGCTGGGGGGCGAAATTTGGCGCTGGAGCGTGAATTTTGACGCTGGGGCGCCGGAACTCACAGAACCAAAACGAAGAACAGAGCCAAAGCTACTGTCTTAAATTTGTAACAACAATTCGCTCCAAACAACATGAATAACTAATATAAACTACACATAATTGCTAACAATCATTCATATACCAATTTCCAACAATTGAACAACAAATTTAAAAGACTTAAATCACTAAAATAGTATTTGGTTAAAACTCAAAACTCCATTGTTGATATCTAAAGTACAGTGAACAAAATTTTCACTGTTATCAACCAAATTTGAATCCTTTAAAATACAAGTATACCAACATATAACAAATTAACATGTATAGTTCAATTCCTCAGTTAGCATACATAACTTTTGATATTTCTACAAAACATATATTCGTATATATATACTTTACTGAACAAATCAATTTCTTCCTTAAGCCTATAATTAGCATACAGGCATATATATATATATATATATATATATATATATATATATATATATATATATACAGATACACATGCTAGTGATAACAATTGCAACTATACATATACATGCTTCTCTAACCAATTATACAAACATAGTTTTAGTTTTGTAAAAATCTTATACACCGTAAAGTTGAAGAACACAAAGATATTAGGCATCATGAAACCACAAATATATTATTATATATATATATATATATATATATATATATATATATATATATATATATATATATATATATATGTACATAAATTAAGGTTAAAGAAACCCACCTTTTTGCTTGCTTACGAATCTTTGTTAACGGACTTGCTTTGAGAATCACGTTCTCTCTCAAACTCTGAACTTCTATCTTTTTCTCAAAACTCTCTCTAGCCCTTCTTTCTTTTCTCAGTAATTATTTAGACTACTAACCACGTAACTCAACTGATATCCAATACGCGTAACATAAAACGGACATGGCCATAATAAGCCTAATCAATAATAACATCAGTTATAAAAATATATAACGTACCATTATATATATATATATATATATATATATATATATATATATATATATATATATATATATATATATATATATATTATTTAGTTTATTTTATAAATAATTTAAATTTCAAAAATCCAAAAGCCATAGGGCTTTGTTTGGCAAATCCCTTTAAAATAAAATAGTTTATATCCTTAAGTTTTGTTTGGGTAAAACTAAAATAAACTACTTTAATTTATTTTAATAACTATTATAACATAGTTATTTGTCACACTTTATTTAATAACAATTTATTAAATCAATTACTTAATCACATAACTCAATCCACATAACACATTAATTATTTAACAAATAAATAATTAACTAATCACATTAATTATTTAACAAATAAATAATTAACTAAATCAACTCAATTAAATTGAACAATTATATAATAAACACATCCAATAAATATTTATATAAATCAATAAATATTTATAACTTATATTTTAAAAAAATCTGGAATGTTACATCATTCCCCTCTTAAAAGGATTCTATCCTCAGAATCACAACTCAAACAAATCATTTGTTACATTCTTCCCTACTTACAAAGATTTTGTCCCAGAATCGAAGACATAGATTAAACAAATAACTCAGGGTAATTCTTCATCATTTCAGTTTCGAGGTCCTACATAACATCTTCGACATTGTCGTACTTGATCACATGATTGCAGTCGAGCTTGTTCGATCATCTCACCGAAACATGAAAAACATTTCGAATGCGCTCTAACTATAGAGGTAAGGCTACCTCAAAACCATCTTTCAACTTCATCAACGCTTCCTATACTATAACCGCTTTATACCCAATAGTTCATCAAACTTACCACACTTTGGAAATCCAGGAACTTGCCATAATCATATGAGTTGAGGAACTTATCCTAGTCAGACCATAGGCGTCCATTCGCTGAGGGGTTCAAAACATACCATATGATTATGAGTCACGAACTTACCATGTGCTTTAGTTTTAAGAACCGAACCTAATCCTAATATCATCTAACTTGATCTTAAAAACCTCTAGGTATTAAATATATACATGAGAGAAGAATCACCTTTCCACCACATATACCTTTATAGTGCGATACCGATATTCCAATGATTATCAATGTGATAAACCAAGTATATGCACAAAACTTCTGCCCATACCAAGGTTTGTACGACTTAGTCACCATATGAGTCCTCAGTTGAAATCCCACCTAACATTACCTTACTCTTAAATTATTTAACTTACCCATAACTTGCTCAATACGGATTCCTCGTAGGACATTATCAAAAACTTCTCGTGCGCTTAGCACGTCTTTCGATGTTTGGACTTCCTTTTAGTTTGGCAATCGATTTGCAAACGATATGACATACTTCTTTCTAATTGCGTTCCACACGTTCTTGCAAACCCTTTTGAAAATTTGATGTAAATCGTGAATCTCGGTTCGACACAATTGACACAGAAACATCGTGTCTTGAAATGATTTCATAACTTCACACACTGCTCGATATGTAATATGCTAACTTTGACATACCAAAAATCTACCGCCATATCTTGCCACCAATAGTAATATTGAAGGCAATATATAATTTCGTGCTTCCTAGTTGATTCAATATATAAATTTTATGCAAAACTTCCTTTTAAAATTCCTGGTATTAGCGAAACCTAGTTTTTTCCTTCTACTTTCAATTATGACTATTTAGGACTTTGTATTCACAATCCTTGATCAGCTCCCACTATCACTTCAACGCATGTTTAAATACCCCTATCTCTGAATCGTGAGTCGGATCCCCTTTCAATTAAAAATTTTAACTGACGTGATCCGTAAGAAATGACCCTATCGTTCTGCCTAAACACACCGCCTAATACATGGTACGATACGTCGCTATACAACATAAAGTTTTCTGTACTATCTGGTAGAGACAACATAGGTGCTAACTAAATTCTTCTTCAATTCTTGAAAATTCACTCTATAATTTCTTGCCCATATAAATCCCACCGATTTCCTCGTCAACTTAGCTAACTAAGCAACTATCTTAATCTTCACATAACCCACAAATTATTTTCTTAATAATTTCTTGTTTTATAAAATCGATGAATAACTCTACCGTACAGACGTCTTATAGCTAAAAGAACAAAATACTACCTTTGACTTCCTCAGAGTCTTAAGATTATGCACTTTCTTTGACAATAACTTATCACCACATGATTTAACACGTGGCCTTTAATACAACAAGACAATTCTACACATCAACTTAAAAGAAATCACTATTCACACTTTCTAATTTTTAAGGAATAATCTAACTCTTCCCGAAGCGAATCTAGTTTCTAAATTAATTCATCAGGCATAAATTAACAAGTGGCGGTTAAGTTAAATAACACGCAGCCGTATAGATAATTGATCGGAATCGTACCTTGCATTGCGTTCTGGATCTTTATGTTGGATTATTGTTCAGTTGGTCGACACGGCGGAGTTGACTCTACAATAACCAGTTTTCCACTACCCCCTTTGCTTTCACTTCCTTTTCCTACCGCTTCCTTTGGGCAACCTCGAGCCAAGTGCTCCTTCGACCCACACGTGAAGCAGACTCTCTTCCTCGGTCTTGAACATTTTGGTGCAATGTGATCCTTCGATCCACAATTAAAGACACCCTTTTTCCCCTCAAACAAACACCTACATGTTTCTTTCCGCAGTTGCTACATGCCTCTACCTTCTTCTTTTCCTTCCCTTGCTGATTTTCAGCGTTAATATTACTGTCCCACTTTCTTTTACAAGCATTACCGGTATGACTATCACCCACCTTATCATCTTCACTCTTCTTTCCCCTCTGCTCTTGATTGTATGCCAGCGTATTACCTTCGCCGTCTACATCAATCGTTCTTTTTAACCCTGTTGTAAACGAATTTGGTTGGAACATCGAGATTTGATTATACAGCTAGAAATTCAGTTTATTTGCCAATGCTCCCACCAGCAAATTCACCAATTCTGGCACTTGATTTGCTTTAGCTTCCCTATCGTATGCATTTTCCTTGGGGCTCTGTTGACGCTGTTGCCTTCTTCTAGGCGGCATTTTATTGATTAAAACTTGACCTATTAGATAACACATAATATTTCTTAATAAACAATGATAATACTTTATTCATTTATTACATCACATCACAAAATAACCACACTGCTATTTATATTATTTATCCCGAAATAATAAAATTCTAGGATTACTTCATCACATCCCACTATTTAATTCAAAAGTTAGGATCCACATCTATTAATTTTCATTCTAATTTATATATCATCTTATTGTTTTTCTTGCAATCTACAAGAACAGTCTACGTTGTACAGATTCATTTCGCTCTTTCTCCACGATACGAATCATCAGGAGAGTGGAAGATTAAATTCTAAGTTCCATCATTCGTTTGGCACTCTTCAACTTGTCTTCAACACGATTTTTACGTTTAGAAGCCTTCATCCATGCGTCCTCAGCTTTCGCCCGCTTTGTTGACTCCTTTCCCTAACCATTCATGCGCAATCTCGTCAATAACTAATAACTATTCTCTTTAATACTTTAACTGAGATAATCTCTACTCTACATCTGCAAGTCGTGCGGTAAAGTCTTAAGTCGCGACATCTTTTTATGCTAGCTCTATGGCTTTCCTAACTCTTCTTACTCATACTTCATATTTACCTTCTAAAATTCATCTTCCAGATCAAACTCAAGCTCATACCCAAGTTTTACAACAAAAATCCACGGGTATGGCTTTCCCAATACCAACCATACTTAAACTATATAACTTCTCAGGGCTCCTAATCCCTATCTTCCTTCATCAATCTCTCTGACAATAAAGTTTTAATAACTCCACAACTTGATATGTATAATACTTGCTACTCCTAAGTACTCACGAGCACATAAGTCATTAACACATAAGCACATAAAGTCTTTTATCATTTTATCTTCAATGAATTTCCTTAATTAATTTTTTAGAACTCGATAAGAGTTTATCACCTCTATGTTTTTCGATCTCCTAGAAGGTTATAGCCTAAGGTTTCCCCCACCTAAGGTTCATAACCTAAGGCTTTGATACCAACTTGTGACACCCCCAAATCTGGCCACTTCAATCCCACAAATTTGGTGTTCACTGTCCAATTAAATCATAACTAACTACCCATATCCAAAGGATAAAATTAAACTCAAAAGTTAAAATAATAAATCTCCCATTAAAGGGTTACATAATATCAAATAAATCCCAGGTCATCTAACCTTTATTACAATCACCAGTGGAAAATTAAAACATGATTATAATTAAATCCATTACATAAGCTTCATAAATAAAAATATAAATTAAACGTTGTCGTTTAATCAAGCACTTTGTCCTTGCCCTTGCTTGTAGAAAGCTTTTCAAACTTCGTAACTTCATTTGCATTGTTTTGTGAAAGAGTGAGCAAACAATTGCTCACAAGAAGGATAATATACAATAACGTTTTATGAATGACAATTAACTGAGCTTTCAATGGTAAAGTATTCTTACCGGAACAAGAAACGTTAATTCAACAGCAATGAGTTCAAAGGAATAATGAACGTTTAAATTAACAATAGATAACAACATCAATGAATATTCTAAGGGTCACAAGACCATGAACTCTATTCTAGGTTTACAAGTATTTCAACTTTAACCTTTAACAGTCTAAAAGATTATAATCATCATCTATGTCCTAGGTTCACAGGTGTTTCTACTGTAACCTTTAACAGTCTAAACGACTATATGGACCATCATCTCGTACTCCAGGTGATCAGCCCTTTGTACTATGTATTGCGCAAACATTTTAATGCTATTGCGTATTTCTAAAATAATCCCCTAATAATAGGGTTGTTCATCTCAGCTTAGATCATCAGGTTCCGAACCAAATGAAGTTTGATTGGGAATTAGTTTTCAAGGAATTCTAGATCTTTGGAATGCTCATCAACCAAGTACTGGTTGAATCAGATAGAAACAATTAACTGTTCAAGAGTTTGATTATAATATCTTTATGAACAAGGTATATCGATGAATCAATAAGAGCTAGAGTATTAATAATTTCTAAATTAAACAAATGTTATCATCGACAACATGCTTTCAAAATTTGTGTGAGTACATATGCAAACCAAAGGAAGTTTGGTTTGGGTAGACTTCAAGGGTAATTTAGAGTTTAGAGCATTCATCAACTAAAGATTAGTTGAATTGGTAAAGAATCGCTAAGCAACTTAGAGTTCGGTACAATAACGTAAGATAGTACAGTGATATTGAAGAACAAAGATCAAACAACAGTTATTAGTAGCTGGACAAACACACTTCTTACAATAATAATACAGACTTTGAATAAAGAAACAAAGATTAACTAGCTTGCTCAACGATAAATGAGGGTTAAAGAACTTGCATGACAGTAAATCGTTAAACAATAGATTAGAAATAGAGAATTTGCATAAGTATAACAAAACAGTGAAAAGTAACCTTACTGAATAATAAAGTAGCAAAGGTTAGGGAACTTGCCTCGTGCGTAGGTTAAACAATCACTACTCACGTTCACCACAAGTCCTACACATACCATATGTATTGACAATACACATTAGTTACACTAATATTAGTTTCATATAACTTATTAACATTATCACATCTTTTCATGAACATCACTATTTAGCTTTATTACAACTACTTAAGTGATCAAGTCATTGCACAACATACACATTAACAATTGATACAACATCATATTACATGTCAACATGTTATCATTAAGTTATACTAATACATAAAGGGTTGCACTTGCATTCGCGTATCCTGACGCCCTCCGATTGGCTCCAAATACACAACAGTCCTAAAGATGGCCATTTTGACTACTGTCACAGACCTCAAATGAAAAACCTTAAAGCATGAAAGTTGTAGGTCTATTCGTCCTCGTTCCGGATCATCTTGAATCAACTCAATCGGAGTTCGTATGAGAAAGTTATGGCCATTTTACTACAGGAGGTCAAAATTGTCCGACCCAGACCACTTTCCAGCGCTGGGGTGCGAGACAGTGGCGCCGGGGTGCAAATTCCAGTGCTGGGGTGCGAATTCAAGCGCTGGGGCACGAACTTCTGGCCTATTTTTGGCGCTGGGATGCGAAATTTGGAGCTGGGGCGCGAAATTTGGCGCTGGAGCATGAATTTTGACGCTAGGGCGCCGAAAATCACAGAACCAAAACGAAGAACAGAGCCAAAGCTACTGTCTTAAATTTGTAACAACAATTCGCTCCAAACAACATGAATAACTAATATAAACTACACATAATTGCTAACAATCATTCATATACCAATTTCCAACAATTGAACAACAAATTTAAAAGACTTAAATCACTAAAATAGTATTTGGTTAAAACTCAAAACTCCATTGTTGATATCTAAAGTACAGTGAACAAAATTTTCACTGTTATCAACCAAATTTGAATCCTTTAAAATACAAGTATACCAACATATAACAAATTAACATGTATAGTTCAATTCCTCAGTTAGCATACATAACTTTAGATATTTCTACAAAACATATATTCGTATATATATACTTCACTGAACAAATCAATTTCTTCCTTTAGCCTATAATTAGCATACAGTCATATATATATATATATATATATATATATATATATATATATATATATATATATATATATATACACAGATACACATGCTAGTGATAACAATTGCAACTATACATATACATGCTTCTCTAACCAATTATACAAACATAGTTTTAGTTTTGTAAAAATCTTATACACCGTAAATTTGAAGAACACAGAGACATTAGGCATCATGAAACCACAAATATATATATATATATATATATATATATATATATATATATATATATATATATATATATATATGTACATAAATTAAGGTTAAAGAAACCCACCTTTTTGCTTGCTTACGAATCTTTGTTAACGGACTTGCTTTGAGAATCACGTTCTCTCTCAAACTCTGAACTTCTATCTTTTTCTCAAAACTCTCTCTAGCCCTTCTTTCTTTTCTCAGTAATTATTTAGACTACTAACCACGTAACTCAACTGATATCCAATACGCGTAACATAAAACAGACATGGCCATAATAAGCCTAATCAATAATAACATCAGTTATAAAAATATATAACGTACCATTTATAAATATATATATATATATATATATATATATATATATATATATATATATATTATTTAGTTTATTTTATAAACAATTTAAATTTCAAAAATCCAAAAGACATAGGGCTTTGTTTGGCAAATCCCTTTAAAATAAAATAGTTTATATCCTTAAGCTTTGTTTGGGTAAAACTAAAATAAACTACTTTAATTTATTTTAATAACTCTTATAACATAGTTATTTGTCATACTTTATTTAATAACAATTTATTAAATCAATTACTTAATCACATAACTCAATCCACATAACACATTAATTATTTAACAAATAAATAATTAACTAATCACATTAATTATTTAACAAATAAATAATTAACTAAATCAACTCAATCAAATTGAACAATTATATAATAAACACATCCAATAAATATTTATGTAAAACAATAAATATTTATAACTTACATTTTAAAAAAATCTGGAATGTTACATCTGTAATCCAGAACTTGTAGTTGGACCAGATCGTGCTTAGAATGTCATATAATCATGGTCAAAGGTCGTTGACCGACCGTGACTTTCTCAAATCTGGGTAACCCAGAAACTTATCCAGAATGTTCTGACAGTAAGTTATTGAGTCCAGATTTCTCGTGTGTTTATCTATTTGTTTCTATTGTTGTTTACGTGTTATAGTATGGTATATGTACTACATATTCAAGCTTTTATATAACCTAGATGACTAACATGATGGATTTAATTGACGGTTAAACCAAGTAGCCTGATCACGTTTCTGTTTTCTGGGTAACCCAGAAAACGTATGAACACCATGTCTGACATGGTTTGACCGGCATGCATCTAAAGAGTTTGTTATTGTTATGATGATTTTATGTAATTAATTTGTTTACTTGCATGTTGGCTACACACTGAAAGTGTTAGATCACATAAAGCAAACTCAGAACGCGAGATATAAGGACCCAAAGTAGCCCCCTCGTTCTGTTCTTCATTTCTGGAAAACCCAGAAATGAAGAACAGCCTTTGACACGATTTTCTGAGGCTTAGATCTTTTAGCTAGATGATATTTAGACTTGAACTTTGCTTGATTCATGGATCTTGATAGATACTATGCACAGCCCGACGTCTAGAACACACTTAACATGAACAGATTTATAGATATAAGGTCAACAAAAGCGTTGACCGGCCATGACTATATTTTCTTGGCAGCCCAGTAACATGATGAACAGCTCTGACAGCCATTTCTCAAGCTCAGATCTCTTTAGTGTTATGTAGTTTGGCCAAGATAGTTGTTGGATCATGTAGTCTTGCACTAGCACTACAAGATCTAACCAGCACAACACCCAAAAATATTATGGTCAGTGATTAATCCATGGTCAAACCTACCCACTCGAGACTGTCTATGAAGGTTCTGGGTTTCTCAAGAACACCTAAGGCGACACTTACTGTCGCCAAAGGGCTTTAGCGACAGACATATTTAAATTAATTAATTTAAATTCTAGAAAAATCAATTAAAAATAGGAAATAAATTCTGAAAATTACAAAAACAATTTTAAAAACAATTTTAAGTTATAAAAATTAACTTTTAATAATTTGGCATGTTTTTTTATAAATATTAATATTTATTTGAATATTATTGATATTTAAATTATTTAATAAATGCATTAAATAAATCAATTTAAAATGATTTTTATTGTATAAAAAATCATTTTAAATAATAATAAGGTATTTAATAATATTTTAAGTTATAAAACATAACTTTTAATATTTTAAGATAAGTTTCATTAATAATTTAATATTAATGATATTAGATTTATTTGGTAATTACATTAAATAAATTAATTAAAAATAATTTTAATATTATAAAAATCATTTTAAATGAAAATAAATAGTTTAAAAATATTTTAAGTTATAAAATATAACTTTTGATATTTAAAGGTAAATTTCGTTAATAATTTAATATATTACTGATATTAAGTTTATTTAATAATTATATTAAATAAATAGTCTAAAAATAGTTTTATTGGATTAAAAATCATTTAAAAAGGAAACAAATGAATTAAAAATATTTTAGGTTATAATAAATGACTTTTAATGTTTTGATAAATAATAAATTAATATTCTAACATTAATGGTGTAACAATCCAGATTTTTATTATAATATTTAAATATTTATTGAATTATATAAATATTTAATGGATGTGTTTATTGTTGAATAAGTATTTGATTTGATGTGATTTGATTATTTATTTGTTTAAAAAATAATTAATGAGTTAAGGAAAGTAATTATTTTGAAATAGTAATCTAATTTAATTTAATAATTAAGTTAGAGAATTTATAATGATTAAATAAATAATTAAGGAGCTAAGAAAATTAATTGTTATGAGATTATATACTAATTTAATTTAATAATTAAGTTAGAGAGCTAATAATGATTAAATGAATTATAATACTTATAATTAGAATTTGTAATTAAAATAAAGTGTTAGTTGGTTGAATAAAATTATAATTATAAAGGAAATTATAATTATATGTTAATAATTTATGTGTTAAAGTAATTTAATAGAGTAGAATTTGAATTGATTAAATTGTTTATTTATTTTAATAGAAGTGTGACAAATAACCTTGTTATAAAGGAGTTATTAAAATAAATTAAAAGTGTTTAATTTAGTTTTGCCAAACAAAGCCTAATGCCTATTAAGTCTTTAATCTAATTGTGTTTTACCAAACAAGACATAAGGATTAATTGATTATTTTTTTAGTGGTTAGCCAAACAAGCCTTATGGCTTTTGATTTTCAAAAACTTACACAACTGATATAAGTTATATCTATATTTATATTATATCATTAATATATATTATTACTATATACGTTATACTATTCTACGTAAGTTAGAAGATAAAAGAAAGACTCAGTTGAAGAAAAGGGAGAGAAGAAGAAGAATACAGAGAAAATTTGAGAAAACTCTAGAGAGAAAGTGAGTGATTTCTAACAGGTTTTTAATAAATGAATTGGGAAAAAGAGGCTTGATAATCAAAAGGATAACCATTATCTTCTTAAATCAAAGGTAGGATATTAATCCTCTTATTATATTTTAAAGTTTAGTTTTCTTATTCCAAAAAGTTCTCTGTAAAATAATTGTAAAAGATGAATTGTGGATATATATATATATATATATATATATATATATATATATATATATATAGCTTTGTATGATATTAAGTGTATTTGTAACTATAATTGTTATATTAGCACATGTATGTATATATGAGAAGTATGCTAGCGTTCATAGAGAAAGAGAAATTAGTTTTTACAGTAAACATTCACGTGTGAAAGTGGTTTGTAGAAATATCAAAATTAGTATATGTTAATTGTGAAGTTATGAAATTGAAGTGTGATTATGTTAATTGGATATGAACTACAGAGAATTGTAGTTTAAAAGTAATCAAATTTGTGGTTATTAGAGATTATAGTGTTCACTGTGTTTAACAAATGTCAAACATGGAGTTTTGTTTAAAAATATGATTTTCAAGGAATTTAATTTTCTGTGATTATTATTTAGTAATTTAAACTAGTATATGCATGTTGGGTAGTGTGTATATGTGTAATTTATATAAGTTATACATGTTAATTGGGGTTAATTGCTGTTAAAAAATAAAGACAGTAGCGTTGTTTTGTTCTTCGTTGTTGGGTTCTGCAAGTTTCGGTGCCCCAGCGCCAAAATTTGAGCCCCAGCGCCAAAAATCGCGCCCCGGCGCCAAAGTTTGCGCCCCAGCGCCAGAAGTTGGCACCCCAGCGCTGAAATTCACGCCCCCAGCGCCAATCTCGCGCCCCAGCGCCACTTTTTGGCTTAGTCCTCGCGCCCCAGCGTGGGGACAGAAGTCTGACTTGGACAGTTTTGGCCTCCTGTAGTAAAACGGCCATAACTTTTTTATACGAACTCCGATTTAGGTAATTCAAGATGATTCGGAAAGAGAAAGAGTAGACCTACAACTTTCATTCTTTATGTTTTTTAATTTGAGGTCTGTAACAGTTGTCAAAATGGCCATCTTTAGGACTGTTGTGTTTTCGGAGGCAATCGGAGGGTGTCGGGCATGTACATATGCATGTGTAGTGCTCCATACCATAAAAGATGATGTCCTAAGTTACAAAACATGAATAATAGTAAATATAATGATGCTTAACATTAATATATGATGTTTTAGATAAGTTATAGAAGCATAGTAAGCATACACAAGAGAGGCAAATCTGGCGTGTGACGAATGAACGTCGAAACGCCGTGCCAAGTGTTAATGAACTTAAAAAGTGTATTAATTCAAATGAAATGAATATTATAAGATAAGGAATGGATTTAATATAAAACCAATAAGTAGTCCTAGCAAGACTTAAACACTTGAATGAACTGCGAATATGAAATACAGTGAGATATAAGTTGAAAGTTAACACAATTAAGTTGAACATTGTGTATTTATGATAGGAAGGGTTATGAGACGTAGAGTAGAGTTTACATTACAATTACTATGTGTTGTTATGTGACTAATATTTGATGTGATTATATAATTGCGTAGGGCACGTGAAGTGCAGATAGCTGTAAGCTGTTAAACTGTTATTGGTAAACAACGATCAAGGTAAGTCTTTCAGTTCCTATTTTCTACGTGGATTTGATGAACTGTTTTAAATTACATGATATGTTATACATGTTAAAATCATGAAATGTTAAAGTCAATATATGACTGCATTGTTTTGGCTAAGTAATGATGATTGAGTAAGGAACTCAATCTTTATATTTGCTATGTGAGTTAAAAGCATGTATGCCATGTTACTTTAATGAGTTGTATATCGAGCATGTTATTATGTGCTATGTGATGCATGAAAACGGTTAGACTTTACTGGGCTGTCGAGCTCACTCTTGCAAATAACCACTTTTGCAGGTACAAACTTTAAGGTAAAGATATGTGCTAAGTGAGTTATAGAGATCTATATTCACGAAGATTACTTATGTTCTATGAGAAATATATTTCCTATCTTAAATGTAACATGTTGTTGAATTGTAAGTTGAGCTATCCAATGTATATGGATATTTAGTTATGATGTAAGACTTTGCATAGTCAGTTTGTTGTAATGATTCATGGCATTTGATTTGAATCGAAGAGATGTAATGTAAAGGTTATGATTTAGGGCAAGACAGAAGGAGATGTATAAAAGTTTTAATTATTCCGCAATTTTATTAAGTTTAACATCGAATAATGATGTATTAATTAGAGGTTGAATGTATGGTTAACGACCGAAGTCGGGATTTAAATTGTATAGATTTTGGGGTCGTTACAAATGGTAATTATTTAAAAATGATTTTAAATATTTTAAAAGTAATTTAACGGTAATATTAATACTTTAAAAATATTTTGAGTTATTATAAATAACTTTAATATTTTGGCAATGGTTTAATTAATAGTTTAATATTAATTAAATATTAATGATAATAGAATTAATGAATATTTAAATTATTTAATAATGATTCCGATGTTTGAAAATTCATGATAAATTATAATAATTGTTAAAAAAAATTATTATAAGGCTTTGAAATTTAATATGACTAATATTTTTAGTTATTGAACTTCAGGATAGAGTTTTAGACTCGATAAGTACCCGATAAAGCTGTCGGTACACCGATATGATTCAGAAATTGATCTGGACTTAGATAGGTTGACTTGATAAGTGTTTATTTGTGATTCAATGGTTGTTAAGCATACGTGACAATGTGATTAGGTTATGTGCTGACCGCAATAAGCAGTATTATGTGTTACATTATAATTCTAATCAGTAAAATGATCTTATTACTGATAGGTTGTTATACAAAAGATAAGATCTAAGTTGCGTTATTGTAAGCAGTAGCTCAGGCAAGTATCCTACCTTTGTATTTCCTTTATGCAAAAAGCATTAATAAGAATGTTTCAGAATTATATTATTACAGTACATATTATTAACCCTATATTACATACGCTCATTGATTATTAACATGTTAGTATATGGTAATTCAGATATATATATTCTGTTCGTTAATTTTTATAAATGGTTATACAAGTGTCCCCACTTGGATAATTATTGTATTTAATCACATGTTGATACACCTTTGTTAATTACCCGTATATATATATATATATATATATATATATATATATATATATATATATATATATATATATGTGTGTGTGTGTGTGTGTGTGTGTGTGTGTGTGTTGAATTATAGATTATTGTTGAACAAGATAAAACTTTTGGTTTGGAACCCGATAAGTATGAACATCCCGTAAACGGAAAAACTTTTTATGCACCCAAGGTGGACAGAGTGAACAATACTATCGTTCTTGCATGTAGTATTGATCAATACAGGACATAACGGGCTGATCACCCCCGTGCCCGTAAGTTATGACGGTTTACAGACGAAGTTCTGCTAAACCTATTCAAAAATTAAAAATAATATTCATAGTATGTCACCTTAACCCTAATTATAGTCATTACGTAGTTTCAAATATTTGATAGAGAGTTGTTATGTTATTATTATCGGATCAGATTACTTCATAACTATTGACTTGTTGTAGAAGGGTAGTACAAAGAAAACATTTAACCCTTTCAGCTAATGTTTATAATTGTTATTACTTGTTGGGCACTCAAATGCTCACTCTTGCTTAAATTAAATATTTTCAGTTAAATATGATCAACCCGAAGGCTCAGGCAAGAACAAAGGGAAAGGAAAGATGTTCGAATGAGATTTATAATATTCTGTGTAATAGTTAAAGTTTATTAAGACAATATTATTTATTTTCTATGATGTAATGAATGTTTAAAGCTCTCGTACCTGGGATTTAGACTTTGATATATGTAAATTAAGTTTGATATTTATATTATTGTTATTATTATTATTATTTTTCGGCTAATAGAAATGGTATCGTGAAGCACCGAGTTCGGGTTTCAAGTGTCCGGATTTGGGAGTGTCACACTAACATTATCGAGGTATGCCTCGATTGAGCCTAGACTTATGTCTGGAGCATTTAATTGCTTTCGTATATATATACTTATATATATGAACTGTGTGTCGAACTCTGTTCGATGAGCCTAGACTTACGTCTGGAGCGTTTAATTGCTTTTATATATATATATATATATATATATATATATATATATATATATATATATATATATATATATATATATATATATACACACACATTTCTTCCCGCCTGGAGTTTACTTCGCGGCGGTTGACCGTTTTTATAGCTTTATTTATATTTTGTCCCGCCTGGAGTTTACTTCAAGGCGGTTGATCGTTTTATTGCTTTATTTACATTTGCAATCCCCCATGGAGGTGCTTCGTGGTGGTTGATTGTTTGCACACACACACACACACACACACACACACACACACACACACACACACACACACACATATATATATATATATATATATATATATATGTTTACCGCTTTTATATATTTGCATTTTTGATCCCCCATGGAGGTGCTTCGTGGTGGTTGATCATGTCTGTATATATATATATATATATATATATATATATATATATATATATATATATCTTTTTTATATATAACTGCTTATAGCTTTTATATAAACTGTGGTATCATGTAAGCCTAGGAATCATGTGATCACAGATTTAGTCTATTGAATCTAGATTCGGTTCCCGTGATGGACATTTTCAGCTGTAAGCAGCTTGTAAATTTATTCACGGTGTTTGAATTTCCTTAGATGGCTCTCATGCCTACAAGGAGTTCGGCACTGCTTTGTACATTATTTTCTCGAAGATGCTTCGCATCTCGAAAATAAAAGCAATCAAGCCGAACATTTAATAAAATGGAAGTATCAAAGGCCTCAATTACTATTGAGCACAAGGGTTTGAAAAACCACTTTTATAAAACATCACTGCTATATCTTGTTTAAAATTGAATTTTTATACAAATTCAAACCCTTTGTATATATGTGCGAACGAGGCATAGCACTACTTCCAAATAATTGCACATTTATCCACACACACACACACACACATTCATATAATAGTTTCTTGAAAAGTGGCAGTCACCGTGACAACACGAATGTCTGGGGGTGCCTAACACCTTCCCTCCGCATAAGCAAGTCCCCGAACCATAATGAATCTCGATTTCATAGACCTGTTTAGCAGTGTTATATCACTGGGTCAATGTACAAACCTTTTATCAGTTGTATTGGTACAACAAGTTAAAAAACCAATTAGCGACTCTTATAGTCCAATCGTCGACATATACATGTCGAACCTTTTTCGCTTATTTTTTCAAACAAATCTCACTTAACATGAGAACACAAAAGAACAAGAGTAGAAAAGGGACAAATAAAAATCCCGACGTCGACAGGTGACGACTCTGCTGGGGAATAAACAGTAAGAGGACTTAAGCCGCTACTACAAGTTTTTCAAAACTGTTATATGCTTGTGTGTGGATGTTGCATTTACATTTATGATGAATGTGTACGAATGCATTTTTCAAACTGCACTGCAAAATATCTATCTGTGATATTAGTGCTTCGTACATGTCATCATTTTCATAAACAATGAGACACGTTGTATGTGAATGTATGTTGTGTGGTTCCTCCACCAGGAGGCTATCTTATCGATGTCTGATTACTGGACTCGTAGGAAGACTAATACCAACGAGGCTCAGGAAAGGCACCACCCAAATTCGCTCCAGTTGAAAGACCGTATTAACTTCCCATTGAGTAAATTGCGATGATTTGGGTACCTTCATGCCAAAGAACCAAGAGAGTAACCTAAGATAGGTCAGCCTCTGATAAACCAAACGCGGAGGAAAGTCACTTCATGCTTTCTCATTTCAAATTACTCGTAAAGTCAATTACTTGTAATTTCATTCCATCTTCATCTCTATGTAATGAGAAATATGAAGAAATATGTGCACATGTATATTTAAATTAACATGCTATCCTGTATTACAAATAGCTAACCTCCGTTTTGTAGGATAATAATCCTAAAACGGACACATCACATAGCATGTAAATATTTACACAATCCCTAAGACTAAACTTTGCAAGTTTTGTCACAGGGAAGCATTCGGACCTATTACCTGGTCAAAATCCAAAAAGGCCATGAGCCTACAGCCAATCATGTCTTCCTCTGACTAGTCTAATCCAGTTTCTCGCGAAGAATTTGACGAATTAAGTAAACAAATTACAGATTTGGCTGCTATACATAAAGAATTACATCAGTCTCCTTAGGGTACGAAGACACCCATACATGCTAAATCCTTTGCACAAGGAGGAACCCAAGGTTCTGATAAAGTCATTATAGTACCTGAGCTCCAGTTGGATACAACCAACAAAATTCATGATGCCACCCATCTCAAAGAAGATCTAAACACAGGTGACATCAGGAAAAAGGTCCTTCAAATGGAAGAAACCCTTCGTTCTAACAAAGGAATTGGAGCACATGGGAGTGTCTCACAAGTTGACCTTTGTATATTCCCTGGCATTCATTATCTAGAGAAGTTCAAAATTCCTGACTTTGAAAAGTATGACGAGTTAGGAGATCCTTACACACATTTAAAGGTGTTCATTGGAGAACTTGGATCTTATGCAGAGGACGAGAAGCTCAGAATGCAGCTATTCCAAAAGAGTCTGACTGGAGAAGTCCGTTTATGGTATACCAGATTAGACAACTCAAAGATCTATAGTTGGGAAGAGCTAGCTCACGCCTTCCTTACTTAATACAACTTCTAGTCTCAGATGGCTCCTAACCAGTACCAGATTACCAAGGTCAAGAAATAGTCCAATGAGTCTTTCAGAGAGTATGCTCAAAGTTAGAGGCGCCTTACTGCTCAAGAGATTCCTTCTATGACATAGTTAGAAATGGTAATGACCTTTATCGACATACAAGAAGCTCTTTTCTATAAGAGAGTTTTAGCTGGCATTGGAAAACCATTTTTTGAAATGATTAAACATGGAGAGATAGCTGAGATGGGGTTGAAGTCAAGAAAGATTCAAGACCTAGCCGCTCTTAAAGCTGTTGCTGAACACATCCAGTCCGGAACTTAGGGAATCAACCCCCGGAGGGTCCATAAAAAGAAAGAGGAAGATGTTTCCTTGATACTACAAGGTCAGAAGGGCAATCAAAATATGCTTATTTAGAGGAGAAATTATACTCCCTTTCAATCTCAGTCTTCAAACCCTCTATTGCCTAAAGGTGGAGAAGTCAAACACCCTCAAGTGTTCACACCCCTAGGGGACTCACTCGAGAACATTCTCAATCTTCTGACCATTCAGAAGAAAATTACGCATCTTCTTCCACCAGCCAACCCAAATAGGAAGGGTTTCAATGCTGCTCAAAAATGTGCTTATCATGCTGGGGCACCTGGACATGATACTCAAGATTATTGGGCCTTGAAACACAAGATTCAAGATTTAATAGACAACGGTGAGATCGTGGTCACCAAGCCAGATCAACCTCATGTGCAAGACAACCCTCTTCCTCCACACAAAGAAGAAAAGGTCAACATGATTAATTGGAGCAATGGATAGAGTTCTGAGTTTATCTGTGAATCATCCCAGATCATCAAAGATGGTGTTGACAAATGGGATTATGCAAAGTTCCAATTTATGATGGAATGAAAGATGAAAGCTCTATGTAAGCAGATTGAGCAATTGGCCTAATTGGTGACCTATCAGCATCAAGTCACACGCCAATTAGTCAGCCAGAAGCATGCTAGTCTTCTCCCCTTGGTTATGAACACTCCCTCGTTACCTTCAAAATATGAAATATTGGAGGACAAAGTGACGAAGAGAGCAATTGTCAAAGCCCGTCAAGATTTTGCCAATAGAAGGGAATTTACATACCTGAGCAAACCTATGGAGGAGATACTTCAGATGCTAATCAATGAAGGAAGGATCACTTCCCTTATACCTCCAATTAATCCCCGTTCAGGATGGTTCAATTCTGATGGAGTATGTCAATATCACTCCCATTCTCGCGGTCACAGCACAGAAGAATGATGGGCACTTCGCCACCTTATTCAGAATCTAATTGATAGTGGTGTCCTGCAACTGGCAGACAATGATACTGTGCTATTGGAGAGTGAAAATACTTGTCCTACTAAATGGAAGGGACTGGTGGTAGTTATATCCATTGAAGCTGATGGGACTGTCAAACCATTCATAATACAAGCAATTCAACTCAGAGGAATTGACAATCCTTTGAAAGTGGTTGCGCCAGAGCCAATTAACTTACCATTTAGACCACAATATCCTGTTATCAGCTTACAAAAAGTCCCCTAGAATTATGGAGAAGCTGAAGGATGCACCTCTCATATAACTGTTGCAGTGCCGAAGAAAAATCCAATGTGTCTTCCCCAACGGGTGATGAAGCATACCGTCAAATCAAAGGGGAAATTTCCCATGGAGAAGATTGAAGAATTCCTCCATGCTATGGGTCATAATGAAGCCAATGTAGTTTTAAGCTTAAGAGAAGCTCCACATCAAATCTCAATACTGGACTTGGTTTTAACTTCCGAGGATCACTGGAAGATTCTATTGAAGGTTTTAGAAGAAGCATACTTGCCGAAATCAGTGGATGTGGAAAAATTTCAACATCTGGTTGATCACATTTTCAACAAAAATGTGATATCTTTCACTGATGATGACATACCACCCGAAGGGACCAGTCATTGCAAGCCGTTGCATATTACAGTTTTGTCCTCCAGATACATGCTAGCTGGAGTCTTGATAGATGGAGGTTCGTCTTTGAATATCTGTCCTTTCGCTACGGTGCTGAAGATGAATGTCAATCTCAACCGAATCCAGAGCAGCCATACGGTTATTAAAGCTTTTTATGGATCCCGCCGAAATTCAGTCAGAGAGATTGAGTTGCCAATTGAGATTGGTCCCCATACATTCTGTGTATCTTTTCGCGTGCTCAAAATAGATATAGGATACAACCTGCTTCTGGGGAGACTGTGGATCACATGGCCGAGGCAGTCCCTTCCACTCTTCATCAACAACATAAATACATTATCAACAATAGCCTAGTCACAGTCAATGCTGAACCGGAATGCCCTCAACAGGGTGACATGCCACTCATTAGTTTAAATTTTGATATTGAGCTGGTCAGTTTTCATGCTTTGGAAGTGAGCAACACTCAATACCATTCTATTAGGACACCATTTCCCGCACCCAAAATTTCTGCCGAAGTAATGGCAGCTACTCAAGAAATGATGTCGTTTGGACAAGGGCTGGGTAAAAGTCATCAGGGTATTAAACACCCCATTCAAATGACCAGTCAAACTAGGACAGCCGAGCTAGGATATTCTGCCAGTTTCAGTTACAGGAATCCACATAAGTGGAAGCAGATTCCTTTAACTTCAGCTACACGATGATTATCTCCACCTATAAATCCAGAGTCTGCACAACCTCTGGTAAAGGTGCCAGCCAATGTAATGGCTATGCTATTTCCCAAACCTATACTGGTAAAGGAAAAGGAAGTCTTTGTTCCAGATCCCAAAGTGGAAGAAGAGGAACGAAGAATTAAACAAGACATCGTCTGAATGATGTCAGACATACGCATCATTGTCCATAATGAACATACAAACAGATACACCCCAGACGATGATTGCCTAGACATAATGGTCATCATTCGGGAGAAGGAGGACGATGACAACCCCTCCATCACTGCAGTCTACCAGGACTTCGCCCTTGCCAATTGGAGCAGCACTCCTTGCATTGGTCGACAAGGGTAAAATGGGCAGGACTTCTTTCTGCCCTGTAGATATAATAATTACTTACTTTTTTGTATAGTATTAGCAGTTTTTTTGTCCGTACATGCTAACACTTTGTATGCTTAAACAGTTTCATATATATTAAGTGACAGCATATTTTGTTTCAGGACTCTGAACTTAGATGTGCCTGTACTTGCTGATAAGATGCCTCTTCTCCACAAGGATTGTAACTTTGATGAAAAGTTGGACTCAAACTTGATGGAAATACAAGAGGACATTGAGTTGCCTCAAGAGATCAAAGAATGGGTCGAAGACAAACCTAAACCCAACCTTGATTAAACCACCTCTTTCAATCTCGGAACCATATAAAACTCAAAGTTAGTCCAGATTGGTTCAGACCTTACCCCAAACCAGAGGAATGACATGGTTACACTGCTAACCCAATTCCAGGATGTGTTTACATGGTTTCATGAAGACATGGTGGGTTTGTCCACTGACATTGTCCTTCATTGCCTTCCCATTAAAGAGGAATTCAAGCCAGTCAAGCAAAAGCTCAGGCGATTGAAACCTGAGTGGAGTTTAAAGGTTAAAGAAGAAATTGTTAAATAATTTTAAGCTGGTATTATCATGGTGTCCACGTATCCTGAATGGATATCTAACATCGTTCTCGTGCCTAAGCCTGGAGGAAAGGTGCGAGTTTACGTGGATTATCGGGATCTGAATAAAGCTTGCCTTAAAGATAGCTTTCCCGTACCATTTATCCACATTCTCATTGACAATACTGCTCAATAAGACATGTACTCCTTTGCTGATTGCTTTATGGGGTACAATCAGATCATGGTTGCTGAGGATGATCGTGAGAAAACTACTTTCATCACGCCTTGGGGAATCTTTTACTACAGACGGTTGTCTTTCGGCCTCATCAATGTCGGAGCCACCTATCAACGAGCTATGATGGCTCTTTTCCATGACTTAATGCACAAAGAGATAGAGATCTATGTGGATGACATTATTGTCAAGTCCTGAAGGGAGCAATACCATTTAGACCATCTCAGAAAGCTCTTCAACAGGTTGCATAAGTACAACTTGAAGTTGAATCCAGCCAAGTGCGCCTTTGACGTTAAATCAGGCAAGTTTCTAGGATTCCTAGTCTGCCACAAAGGGAGTGAGTTGGATCCCACCAAAATCCAAGCCATCACGAAAATGCCCATTCCTCATATAGAGAAGGAAATACGGGGATTTTTGGGAAGAGTCAACTTCATTAGTAGGTTCATTTCTCAACTCACAGCAACCTGTGAGCCTATCTTCAAGCTGTTAAGGAAGAACTCCTCCATGAAATGGAATGATGAGTGCCAGAAGGCCTTCCTTACAATCAAAGAGCAGCTAGTCAAAGCTCCTATTTTGGTACCACTCAGCAAAAGATTTTACAGCGGTGAACACAAGTACAATCTAATTGAGAAGACTTGTTGTGCTTTAGCATGGGTTGCCATGAGGTTACAACATTACCTCCAAGGGCACACAACCCATCTCATATCCTGCGTGGATCCTCTTAAGTATGTGTTTAGCAAGCCCATACTGAATTATCGACTGTCCAGATGGCAGTTGATTCTACAACAATTTGACATTATTTACGTGACGCAGAAGTCCATTAAAGGTCAAGGAATCACGGATTAACTGGCCGCCGCACCTTCAGGGGATGTCAAACCCTTGGAAATATACTTCCCCGATGAAGGGGTAATGAAAATTCAGCAACACCATCAGTACGATACACGCCCAAACATAGAACATGTATTTTGATGGAGCTGTTAATATGGAAGGTTCTGGAGTTGGGGTAATTCTAGTATCAGGTACGGGGTAGCAGTATCCCGTCGCTTTAAATTGCAGTTTGTCAGCACTAACAACACACCTGAGTATGAAGGCTGTATCATGGGGCTAAAACTTGTCTGTTTAATGGGCATCAGGCGGATAACTGCCTTTGGGGATTCAGAGTTGGTAGTCAAACAATCCACGTGAATCTATCAAACCAAAGAACTATATTTGTTGTCTTACCATCGGCAAGTTTTACAGATGGCTTCGGAGTTCGAAGAGATCTCCTTTCTACACATTCCTCGTAATAGGAATGACTTCGCAGACGCGCTAGCAACTTTGGCCTCCTTGATTCACATGCCTGACAAGGAACACATGCCAAGCATCATATTTGCCCTGCAAAAGGCGCCAACCTATGGGAACTATGTTAGAGAAGTATCGGATGAACTACCTCCCATCCCACAACCTTGGTATCAGTATATCAAGGAGTACTTGCAAGATGGATCTACACCCGTTAAGGCGAGCCTGACTAAACAAAGGTGGATTCATCGACTTGCTATGAAATTATACTTGAGCAGAGATGCACTCTATAAAAGAGATGCAGGACTAGGTCTCCTCAGATGCCTGGATAAGGACCAAGCTCAAAGACTCATGGATGAGGTCTATGGTGGAGTATGTGGCCACATGGCGCCGCTGCCGGGGAATTAATTTAATAATTATTTACCAATAATAATTTCAATCAAATTAGTCTTAATTTAAAGATTTTTATTTTTATTTTTATTTCTCATTCTCTTCCTATATTTCTCTCTTTTTAGGTACCATGGATGACTTTGCGTATCAATGGCCATACACGAACATGTCTCAATCACGGGGAACGGAGATTGACAGACTCAAGAAACTTTCTGCATTATCAGCACAGATAGAGACACTTTCGAGGATGCTTGAAGCTTTTGAAACTCAACGTTGTCAAAGTGTGGCGGTTACTTGTGATTATTGTGCTGGAAATCATATGAGTCATCAATGCACCATCAGTTTCGAGCCGGTACAGTATAGTGGTGATTACCCCAACAGTTATGTGTATCCCAACAACTATCATCAGGATTGGGGGTATCACCCGGATTTTTCATGGAGTAACAATTAAGATCAATTTTATGCTCCAAGTCTAACATACACACCGGATTTCTCGCGTCCACCTCCACTACAACAGGAAGAACATTCAAATTGGGAGGAAGCCTTGGAAAAATTTATTAGAGCGTCTGAAAAAAGGAGTGAGGAGAGTGATAAGAGATTTGATCAAATGGAGCTAAGTATACAAAGTCAGAATGCATCGTTAAAGAATCTGGAAAATCAATTGGGGCAGATAGCACATGCGTTGAACAACCGTCCTCAATACACTTGGCTCTATGACATGGATGACGAGACTGATGATGAGCCTGAACCAAATCTGCAATCGGATGTGCCAAATGATATAGATGTTGAAAGAGAGGAAAGACTTGGAGACCAACAAAAAGAGATCGGCAAAGATCTAACTTTGAGTATCAACGAAGATGAGCCAATTTTTATAGTGTCCCATGTACCTTCTCCACCAAAGTTCAAGAATCCGGTTAGATTTACAAAACCATGCCCAATAGGTAGTCATGTCGTCGGTAATACTCCTTGTGACGTAAAAACGAGTACAACTTCAAAGCCATGGTTCAATGAGTTGGAGAAGATAGAAGAAGAGATTGTTGTGTCTGACAAGCCTCAATGCCTGAATCTATTCGCAGACACAATGAAAAAAACACCTAGATGTTTGACGTTCTTTAATGTGATCTTATCTAAATAAAGCATGCTAGGTGACTTTAATACAATGGCTATCGTAAATGGGAACCTACCAAAAGCTATATTATTTCCGATGGATGAAGGGTTTCTCAACTTTCGAAGAGGAATTGGATAGAGAATTGAAGAAGTCAGGCTGAGACTATAAAACAAGCGCTTATTGGGAGGCAACCCAAGTTTAATTTTTATTTTTAGTTTTTATTAAGTTTTATATTAGTAGTTTTGAATTTACATTTATTTAGGATTTAATAAAATTGCTTCTATCATGATTTACAGGTTAGTCAAGTCAAATTCAAGTGGTGCCCAATTTGTTCCATATGCCTAGCATATTCTCCAAACTTAGAGGACAATGAGGAAGATTGTTATATTTTCAGGGAAGTCCTCTGCTTTACTTGTTTATATTTCATCCATTGAGGACAATGTCTAGTTTAAGTTTGGGGGCATTTTAGTGTCGTATTGCATATAGTTAGTTATCTGCATAGTAGTTCATTTTTTTTTGTGTTAGCATTGTGTTTTTTTTAGGTTGCATATAGTACATGGTAGTTATTTGCATATTCATATATGTGTTGCATTAGTATGTGTTCATGTAGTATAATTGCATTTTTTTTTTTGCATGAATCTGTGTGATCGGTTGGTGTGGTCTTAGCTCGGCCTATGATAAGATTGGTTTTGCATGTTAACTTGAACAATGTTGATAATTGATGATGAGTTCTAATTTTAATCATGATGACAATCTGAGCCTGTCTGAAACTTATGTAACCGGTTAGCACTTAAAGTTTAACTGTTTTAATCCACTTGGTTCAAAGGTTTCATAATTTGTTTCTGAGGAAAAATCTTGGTTAAAATTTAAGGAAATTAGTGAACTGACAGTAAAGGTTGGAATGACGTAAAAGCTTGAGTTTGGGGAAATTTATGGGGTATATATATTACAAAAAGAGAAAAAATGATGAAAAGAAAAAAAATAGAAAATCCAGAAAAAGAAAAAAAAATGAATAAACACCGTGGCATGCTTGTCTAGTTTTGTGGCCTTTGTTACTTGAGTAAGTAAGCCCGAGGGGATTGTCTTTACACCTAGCGCCCTAAGGTCTTAATGACTTGGGAGTCGTTGGTCGAAAGCTCGTTAAGGTAGCACTGAAAAGCCTAAGGGAATAAGACATTGCACAGCCATGAGAAAAAAAATGAAAAAAAAAATACAAGATAGAGCAAAAATGCCCTCGTGATTGAATAAAAGTATAAATAAATCTTGTATTTACCCTTAGACTTGGTAATTACTTAGTTTTAACCGGAGTTGTCATGTTCACAAAAGTAATTGAATTGGAACTGAAATTTTCCTTCTAAGAAGTTTGTTATGTGATTATCTTGAATTGTGGTTGGTTAGAATGGTTAACAAGCACACACACACAACATGGGTGATGACAGGTTTGGATTGACTAATTAGTTAGAGTTATGAATTTTGACTTAATTGGATATATTGTTTGAGTACCAATGGTAACTTTGAGGCCTGTTGCTATATATCATACTGATTTATTACTAGGTTCGTAGGTATATTATAAAGTAGATCATGCATATGCATTCATGTAGTTGAGTTAGTTTGTTTATTTTTAGTTCTTTTGTATTTTTGCTTGAGGATAAGCAAATGTTTAAGTTTGGGGGTATTTGATGAGTGAGTTTTATACACATGAATTGGATACATTCGGGCATAATTTATTATTGTTCTCAAGTCTTTTAGAATAGTTTTTAAGTGTTTGTGTCCATTCATGCATGTTTTACATTGTTTTGTAGGAATTGGAACAAAAGTTACTTGGATCGACGTTCGGGGTGGCTAGATTCGCGTTTTCGGCTTACCATTTACACAGCAGTCACTTCAGAGCCAATTTGAGTATTTCTAGATTTAAGAATACCTGTTAACAATTTGAGACTGCTGTGTAAATGGTAAGCCGAAAACGCGAATCTAGCCACCCCGAACGTCGATCCAAGTAACTTTTGTCCCAATTCCTACAAAACAATGTAAAACATGTATGAATGGACACAAACACTTAAAAACTTTTCTAAAATACTTGAGAACAATAATAAATTATGCCCGAATGTATCCAATTCATGTGTATAAAACTCACTCATCACCACACATGAGCGGCCCTTTACTTGTAAAGAAGATCCTCAGAACGGGACATTACTGGCTCTCTCTCAAAGCTGACTGCAATGACCACATCAGGAGATGTTATCAATGCCAAATTCATGGGAATGCTATCCACGCCCCTCCACGGGAACTCCACAATATGAGTTCACCTTGGCACTTCTCAATGTGGGGAATGGATGTGATCGGGCCCATCGAGCCCAAAGCCAGTAATGGACATCGCTTTATCTTCACCATGATCGACTACTTCACCAAGTGGATAGAAGTAGCCTCCTTCCCTAGGGTTACCAAAGAAGTCATCATTGCTTTCATTCGAAACAATGTCATTTGTCGATATGGACAACCATAGGTAATTGTATCAGACAATGCTAAGAACCTCAACAACAAAATGATGGAGCAGTTATGCAGTAAATTCCATATCAAACATCTTAACTCCGTCATCTACCGTCCAAAGATGAATGGTGCTGTTGAAACGGCTAACAAAAATATCAAGAAGATCATGTAAAAGATGTGCGCCAACCACAAAGGCTGGCCTGACTTATTGCCTCTTACTTTGTTAGCCTACAGAACATCAATGTGCACTTCAACTAGGGCAACCCCCTATGCATTAACCTATGGGATGGAAGTAGTGCTCCCCATAGAGGTAGAAATAGAATCCCTCAGAGTGTTGATAGACACTCAGTTAGATGAAGACCAATGGGTAAAAGACAGGTATCACCAATTGTCTTTAATACATGAAAGGCGAACCGCGGCTATTTTCCATGGTCAGTTATATCAACAAAGGATCGTCATATGCTACAACAGAAAAGTCTGGCTACGGCAGTTTAAACAACATGACTTAGTTTTGAAGAAGATCATCGACAACCAAGATCAGTCTAAGGGAAAATTCACTCCTAACTGGGAAGGCCCATTTGTTGTCAAGGAGGTTTTGACAGGAGGTGCTCTCAGATTGCAAGAAATGGATGGCGATGAATTTATGCAACTCATTAACTCAGACACCGTGAAACGGTACTATGTCTGAAGTTACCATCAAGCAAACATCCTGGTGTTGGATCATCATATTGCCAGTCATTCCGGTTCTTTAACCCTTCACTACATACAACCCTTTTCAACTATGTGCCCCTCAGGGAAACACACTTTTCAAGACAGCAGCCTGGTTTTCGGATTGCCAGATCCTTTCCTCACCACTTGGTTTTTTAACCCTTACTCAACTTCGATTATCCCACTAGGGATTGAACCTTTCACACTTGCAGTTTGTCCCCAAACATATCCTGAACTTAGGATTAAACTTTCTTCCCCCGCAGTTTGTCCTCCACATAAGATCAAACTTTTCGTTGGCTACAAATCGTTCTGAGGGTCGAACTACGTCGACTTGATCTCCTTGATACACGGGAGTACGTAGGCAACCATTTTATATGGCCCGGTCGCAATAAAACAAAAATAACAAAATCATTTC
Source organism: Panax notoginseng (assembly GCA_016801055.1). NCBI lineage: Eukaryota > Viridiplantae > Streptophyta > Magnoliopsida > Apiales > Araliaceae > Panax > Panax notoginseng. The sequence continues at coordinate 54,105,858 of CM029023.1, read as the reverse complement.
TACACCCTTCTTCTTACAAAAACAAAAACAACAAAAAATTTCCTACACCCTTTCTGCTACATACAGCGTTGAACCTCTTACACCAGGTTTGAACTATGCAGACCTGATCTCCTCTTCAATAGGAGTACATAGGAAGCCATTTATGGTTTGGTCTAACCCCTACCAAAACATAAATACTTGTCAACGGTACTAGGATCAAACTTCAATCCACCATATTTCATTTGGGCTTCAGACCAAAGGGATGGAATTACCTGACCTCCCCATGTAAACAGGAGATTCGGCGACCATCTAAGTTGCGGTTGTTCCTCGAAGAGCAATACTAATCCATAAGAGATGGAATTAACTAGGCTCCTCCTAAATAGGAGTACTGGCAACCATTTGTGGTGCGATCAATCTCAGAGAGGAAAGCCACACTTCTCTCTACATTTCCATACAGAAATTAGTCCTAAGACACCAAAGATGGTAGGGATACACACAGGTCGAGGATCCATTCTGAACTATCCAGAGACAACTCAATGTCCATCCAGTAAGGAGGAATTCAGAATATATCAAGATCTCAAGCCCTGAAGAAGCAGGCAAATATTAAGCAAGTATTCAGGCATATCTAAAAGGGAAGTGATCAAAAATATATTTCCCTGCTATATATAATATTGTTTGATATACAAAATGTAAACTGTACATGACAAAATGGCTAAGCTAGTCTGTGCAGGAAAATACAAGGCTATCTACAGATCGGTATGCATGTGGGCTAACAGATCTAAAATAGCATCTCTATCCAAAAAAGGAGGTAACACTGTGGTCTCCTGTACAAGGATATCTACACGAGCCAGCAAGTCCGAGGCCATCTGCATAGTGACGCGATGCTCATCAATATATGCACTCATCTCGGCAAGCATACCAATGGTTAGGGATCTCACTGAAGTACTGTCTGCAACAGTTACATCCCTGTCAGATAGGGCAGCGTCCCGCTCAACGATCACTACATCTCTGGCTGATCTAGCCACATCTCGCTCAATAACAGCGGCATCTCTACGAGCTAATACCTCGTCTCTCTCTAACAGAGCTGTGTCTCTGCCATCAAGAGCTGTCAACATCAAGGATCTAGCCTGATCTCTCTCAAAGGCCATCAAATGAAGACTCTACTCAAAGTACTATACTGAATACTGGATCACAACAGTACTAATACTGGGAGAATCTAAGAGAGCTGCTGACAAACCATTAAATGGCTCCTCCGTGATGTGGGAATCGATGTCCTCCATGGGCTTTCCACCATCTGAATCCATACTCGACACTATGGATACTACTGCAGCCGACGAAGTCTCTGTCTCGATCCACGCAGAATACTCTGGCGAACAACCCGGATGGCTAACAGAAAAAGCAGCTATCTCACGATGATCCTAACAAGCATACACTCGGGATCGGTCCTCTGCTGACAAGTGGTGAAAAGCTAAGTGCTGACCTAACGCCCTATCGAAAGGATGGAAGTCCTGGAACTGGTCAAACTGCGACATCATGGCCAGTGGGTGGTAGGTAGTCATGCCTCAAACTAGCCAGAGGGAGATAATCCATGCCCGGAGCATGAGTAATGAAACTGTAGGGCGAACTGAGCCCTGTACACAGCAAGATAGCAAACGGATCTCCAATCCCAGCTAAGAAAACGGACCAAGATGCAGGATCTGTACACTTCGTAGGCTGGAAGGAATGTGACATAGCTATCTCATGGGTGAAACAATACCCGTGTCGTCTGAATGTGCCAATCGGTCTCAGGTGTGATATAAACCACACATACAGCATGACCGAACTACCTGTGAATACCCCTGTAGGGTAAGCCCTACAGAATGTGGCCGACCTTAGTGTCTCTGTCATAATTATCGGAATAATGGTATGACCCTCCCTGAGAGCTCTCACTGCCATGATGACACCGATATCCAACTCATCCATGTATCGTGGCATGAATACGTATGATAATACACACCGCAGCAATACATCTATCCTGGCCAAACACCACTGGTCCTCTGGTATAGTGAAATCCCCAGAATTCTGAACATAGCTGTCCTCATAGCCAAATCTATCAATCAGAAAATGCTGGGATATCACGTGGCTGGATGTGATCTCATCCTGCACAAATCTCTGCCTCGGCCCGGTGAGAGTCATAAACTATCGACTTATGTCACCAATTGCCATATACACGCAAGGTTTGTCAAGTGGCATCATCGTCAAACATTCATACTCCTCCAAAGTCGGAGTCAACTCCTCGGTCCCAAGCCGGAAAACCTACCTCTCCGGTACCCAATGCTCCAGCATGCCCTCTACAAATCCTGCGGGAACCTGAAACATCAAAAGGGTCATGGTATGCTGCAACAGCTGATCTACGATCACCCTATCTGAGGGTGACATACTATCATACCATATCTCAGACGGGATGCCACCAATAATGGTGGGGTGTGATCTATGCGGCTGACTGTCGAAGAAGACATCTGTGTGGGCCGTATCATAATACCATCCAGGGGTCAATGCTGAATATCTCTGGACATACATACATATGCATAACATGATACATGCATAACAGATAATAGATGGCAATATGATGTAGGGAATAAAAGATAGTACATACATCCCTAAATACATCATCATCTATATATATCATCTGTGTACAGCTAAAAATACAGGGAAATGGGTCACAGACGCCCTACTACTAACAGAGGCATATCAAAAGATATAGCGAGAATGGGGCACAGCCACCCAATATCTAACAAGAGGCCTATCAAAAGAGATAATGAGAATACACATCAGAAGAAGACAATGGTGTTTATATCTACATCATCAATCCTATCCACCTGATGTAACTCCTCTTGAGTCACTGAATCTCTATCAACAGGGATGTCAGGCCTATACAAAGGAGGATCAGTGCTAGCAAAGCCAAATGGGCCAGCTCCTGTGCTGGAAGGATCAAATGAATCTGCCTCTGCCAGATCTCTGCCCAAATGCCAGATAAAGAAATATACCCGGTCCAGTCGCTGGGTCAAGTTGTCAATCTGTGTCACATGTGTCGGATCTCAGACACAAGCTAGCCAATCCGTCATCATCACGGATCCTGGAACCATATCCCCCATGAACTGAGTGGCGCGGGTCTGGGCTCCAATGGTACGAGGGATTTACCAATGTTGGAATATCTCCTGAGTGCAGGGACCCTCTGACAATGCAAAATCGTCAACACCCAACAATGGGATATCAGTAACGGGTGACTACAACACAGGCCAATAAAGCCTGGCAGGAGGCAAGATCGGTATACAGATCTCTCCTGTGGTGCTCCTAATAGCACGCTCTCCAAAACAGAGCTCCCATCCTCCATCAGTAAAGAGAGGAACCCTACGGGTGGAAATCACATACTCAACACCAGTCGGGTACCCATCCTCAAATCTAGTGGCCAAGTGCTCCCCAGAATAGGGAATCCATATGATGACATCAGCTGTCAATAACTCCAGCTATAGGCGACAATGAGTGAAACCCTCAGCTACAGGGACATCCGCCAGTATGGAATGATGCCATCAATGTCCTCGTGGATAGGTATCTAATCCTAATACACTCACAGGACGTAAACATGGAAGCCTCTCATAGGCCCAAAACTGCCAATACAAAGATAAATATCTACTGTCAGTTAACACTCTTAACCTGTACATGGTAAATTACAAGAGAAATACTCACCAGCAGAAATGGGTAAAATCCTAATCAAGCCTCAGTCAAGCCCTGCGAGCACATACGCATGCCTCTGAGGAAATAGGCAAAAGTGTAGGAACTCCAATCATACTCTCCAATACGATCCACATGTCGCGTGGCGCTGAACAAAGCGAACGACACCGTAGAAGATTTATCTGCTATGAAGCAGGCCCTAATGATCATCAGGAACAATCATCGAAGAATGCGATCCCTGACTCCGACATCAGCTGGTATGGGCTCACTCAACAGCCCACTCATAGCGTCTACGCTTAAAGGACCCGTATGGACAGTCCTACCCTTGAGCACCTCCGCCGAAACTCCTAATAAGGATCTGACGGTAGTCGGGGTAATATCCGCCGTGCAAGGCACTGGTGCTCCTCCAAACTCCATACATGTGATAAACCGCCAATCCATCGACGTTATCATCACCTCATAGTCCAGCAAATGGAGTGACTGAGTCTGGTGAAACCAGCGCTCAGACAATGTCCTGAGGTAACCCCAGGGACAGCGATGGGGAAGGATGGAAAAGAACGCTCCAATTCCCCAGTCATGCATAATCACTCTATAGTCAGGATGCAGAGCTTGGTACATGGAGTGAATGCTGAACCAGTTCCCTCGAGGTTGTGTAAAGCCGAGAACCTACATAAAATGCAGATCGACATCAGAATCCTTTAATCCTCATTAATAAGAAAGAAGGAAGATTAAGATATAACTTGATACCTCGTTGGCGTGCAGATACATCAAGGGATGTCAACTCAAGTCACCTATAAGCTCTGGGTTTGCCACCTGAATACTCAGGAAGTCCCTACGGGAAACATGTGCAGCAGGAGCGGGGTCCGCAACCGGAACATCTTCCTCCTCGTCCTCGACGTCTGGCACATCAACCCGGATTGGACGTATCACCGCCTCCACTAACCGATGAGGGTGTCTAACAGAACAGGGTCGAGACACTTCAGAAGCCCTCCTTTATACACCAGAAGTGGTTCTACGGGAACTACTCGGCTGATCCGGATCCATAATATCTGGACAACAAGTCTCCAAATCACCTCAGAAAGGGTGTGATAATTCTGAAACCTGGAGTTTCCTTTTCAAAATGCATTTTATGACTACATGCATGCATGCATTACTTTAACATACATCTACAGTAGAGGTAAAAATGCATGACTACTCAATACTTACATTGTGAAATTTTTTGCCATAGTTTTCTCTATAAATAGGACTATCCACATGCACATAGGCATGACTAGGTGGCCATTCAGTAGCACACCTGTCCACAGTCATATACATAATACATGCATTTAAATGTCAAAGTCATCAATCCATAAGGGTAGCCTAATTACCAGGATTACTTTGCTTTACCACCTTTGCTCATATGTCCTCAACTAGGATAAGAAATAGCAGAAAAATGTGCCAATTTGACTGTTTCAAAAGTTAAATTTTTTTACATCATCACATTTAGCATGGTTAAATACTAACATTTACTATGTTGAATACTTTTTATCAAGTCATTTGAGCATGCATATTTACTACTATGTGTTTAGATGCATTTCATATGAAAAGTTATTTTTCAACGGATAAAAACTCGAAAAGAAGACATGCATACGTTACCAGGACAATGTAGAACACTTGTACAGTGATAGAATTTGCAGAAAGTTGTCCGAACTCAGTAGATCTGAAGAAGAGCTCTCAGATTTCCTGTGCGACGCTACGTAAAATGACTTGCAAAAGCAAACTAGCCCATTAATAGCCATCCACGGCTAGCCACAGGTCTACCTATGGCTGCTGCAGGTATACCTGCAGCACCCCTACGTGGGGCCCACCCCTCCGGCTCGGTCTAGTAAGAGTTACAAAGGAGTTCTCACAAGCAGAAAAGGCCAAATTAGGGATAAAAATGCTACACGATTGAGCAGAATAGCCTGAAATCCTAATTTTCCTACGCCCGACTGTGGCTTTCATATCATTCATTGGTATTTGCCCAAACACAGGGTATACTATACTGATGATTTCAGTAGTTGCAGATCACATTCAGCAATACCGCACAAAGGACCAATGCCGTCAATTCAGAGTCATCATCAAATAGTCCCTGGCGGGGGTTACAACGCATGGTCATCTGTCCAAAAAATAGATCCCTGGCGGGGGTTACAATGTATATTTGCCGTTGATACACATGTCAACGAAGGTCAAACAACCTTGACATCAATTCAGCCATTGGCAAGTAAACCCAACGACGCATCGGAAGTCATTCAGTGATTGCATCAGTTGTTACACATCATCCGTTGATGTACACGTCAGCAAAGATCAAATAGTCTCCTGCGGGGGTTACAACGCGTGGTCAGCCGTTGGTTCATACGTCAATGAAGGTCAGGCAGCCCTGACAACACATATTGTTACCAGTAAATCCAACAGAACATTGATATGTCCTCACGATACAAATCAGAAAGGATCAACATCATCGGGGAGGATAGATGATGGAATAGGTTATACACATCCTCAAGCAGACAAAAACTTTATCCCCACAGATCTCTTATACACGAGAAGCATATCTTCAGAATAAAGTTGGTATCAAGAATTAAAAACTTTGGTGATAGCCCCAACGTCAACATCCTAAGAGCTTTGGATCACACGTCCAAGCCTGTCATTATTGTCATCCCCGGTAGAAGCAACATGGAGCCGAAAATCATCCCCAGCATGTGGGAAAATAATCCATATACATCATACATTTGCATCATATTTATCTTGTTACATTTCAAGTGACTAGGATTCTTTATCCTATCCATGCCATTACATTGCATGAATATGATAAAGAGGGGCATCTGTAGACACTCAAAATTTTCTATACACCTGTTACTGACATTACAGAAGGGCAGATTAGTCTTTCAGAGATAACCCTGGAAGACAGCTCGTATCTAGTCCGAATACTAGCGAAAGTTAAGTTTCAACCCCGGAACACATACCGGGAATATCAGTTCTAACCTCGGAGATAACCTCGAGGCATGCAGTTCCAATACTAGAAATTCCACCGGAGAAGGCCGATTAATCCCGGAGATAACTCTAAGATATTCAGTCTTAATCCCGACACCGGGAATAGCAGCGCTAACCTTAGAGATAACCCCAGGGAGTGCAAGTGCAGTTCCGGATATAACCCCAGAAATGCTTATTTCAAATGCATGCGATCAGCTTTAACCTCGGCACTCACACCGAGGCACTCAGTACAAGACCCAGAGATAACACCGGGAAGACAGGCACACCTCAGAGATGACACTGAGGACCTTCAACACTTGCAGCAGTCTAATCTCAGAGATAACCCTGAGCAATGTCTGCTTTATTAGCCCAAGCCGGAGATAACCCCGGTGAGACACCCCCAAAATAGGTATACATCACCCATCTTGGGTTGCCAGATACATGGTTCAAAATTCAAATACAACTTAATTATATAACAGTCGTGTAAAATACGGCAAACATAATCTAAGAGTTTTAATAAGAATATTGTCTTCTAGACAATATCCACACTCAATGGAGTCCTCATTTTATTTATTGTCACACTATTTCATAGAATAGTGAGGACTACTAAAGCCATTTATCCTGGACCATCACTCCATTCCCCGACTCGTCCCAGCTATATTCTCATTTCCTGAAGAGAACAATGAAAGAAAGGGTGAGCTCAACTAGCCCAGTAAGAAATATTATGACTAAGATAATGAAGAATAAATTATCCTTAGCCTTCAACAGTATAATAACTAATAGAATATAATAGACAACAAGTTTTAGATTAACAACTGCAGCGGAATAAGCAATCCATTAGAAGAGTCAAGTGGAGCAAAAAATCTACTATCTTCTATGATTTAAAAAGTTTTTCATCAACTTTATCGCTGAGACTCGGCTTAATAAATCAAATCAAATCATCCATGCACCACGGCCAATGATATTCATGTAATCATCAATGGTCATGACTATAGCGAATAATCCCTGGTCATAATCATACCAACAACTGTCCATCAATGAACTACAGGCCAATGAGGACTTTCACCACATCATTCGTCACATTACGGTCATGATTATACCGAATAATTCCTGGTCATAATCATACCAAGTTCATCTCTGCACGTAAGCCAAAGATGACTTTTATCACAATATAAGCATGAGGATGATGACAATGACATAATAATTTAATAAAACAAGTTCAAGGATAAATTTTAAAGATTTATAATTTAATTTATCCAAAAATCAATAAAGTCCAAATTGTCAACATGATACTACTTTATGGAGTAAAATTCAAGAATAATATTCATGTACCAAAAATAATTTGGACTAAAAAGAAATATATTTTTCGGGTAAATAGTACCCCGTGAATAGTACTCTGTAAATAGTACTTCAGGAATAGTACCCCGGGAATAGTACCCCGACATGAAAAGTACCCCAAATACTTGAGTGAATAATATTCGGGTGAATAGTAATTTAAATAAATAGTAACTCGTGAATAGTAACTCGTAAAAGAAAAATACTAAAGAAAATGATATTCCATGACGAGTACAAAAAAATGATATCTCAAACGAGTATAATAGAATATACGAAACTGCAAATAGATTTTCACCCGCCATGCGGTAATCCACGTAGACAGATCATTTCCACAGTTTAATAAAGAATAAATATGAAGGGTCATTCACCATGCATGCGGTAATCCACATAGACAGGTTATTCCAACAGAATAATAAAGAATGGAATAATAGAAGAATTCACCAAGCATGCGATAGACCGTACAGACAGGTTATTCCAACAGAATAATAAATAATGGAACCAGGTCATGCGTAATACGCACAGACAGGATATTCCAACAGAATAATAAATAATGGAACCAGGTAATGCGTAATCCGCACATACAGGATATTCCAACAAAATAATAAAGAATGGAATAACAGAAGAATTTCACCATGTATGCGGTACTTCGCATAGACAGGTTATTCCAACATAATAATAAAGAATGGAATAACAATAGCTCTCTTCATGAATACGAAAGAAATAATAACCCTTACCTCAAAAGAAGACTAGATACTGGAATAGTGAGGGAGCAAACTTCTCTTCTTCTTTCTCTCTATAATTTCTCTCTATAATAATTGCTCCATAGCTTTAGTGAATTGGTGAGAAATGAAGGAAGAATGAGCTTCTATTTATAAGAAAATATAGTTTCGATAATTGCACTTTTTGGGGCTCGAAATATTACAGTATAATACCTTCCTCTTTTTCTTCATTTTTAATTTAGTCCTGCAAGTATTATCAAACTTGCACCACCTACCCTAATAGTAAATCATATAAATTAATAGTTCATTCATGTGACTCAATAGTATAATCATGTGAAAAACTAATTATAGTATAGTACCTCTATCTATACCTCCATTTTTAACTTAGTCATGCAAGTATTATCAATCTTGCACTAACTCCCCTAATAGTACAAGGATGTGAATTAATAGTACACACATGTGAACAAATAGTTATAAGCATGTGAAATAATAGCAATTAATTGCTCATTTATCCGGTGAATTATTCGATTGGTCAGTATAACCTCCAGACATTAATTATTATCGAAATAAATATCGATTTCCACCAACACTAATACTCCCAACACAATGGAACTATCAATTTCATCTTTAATCAACACGAACTTATTCATCATTAATATTATAACTCACAATATTTAACAACCAGATCGTTCCCAGGAAAGAGGGGGCTTTTCGATAAGGATTTCTCCCTATTGGCGCGCAATTAGATTATCTAACCTCTCCTCGACAGAACTTTCTAGACATTGTCAATATTACAAATAATAATATGAATAACTTTGTCGTCTCAATTATTGATTTAATAATATTACATATTATACAGATGATATTGCGACAATAATTGAATTAATAATATGAGAGATATGAAACAGCAATTACTGTAGCAATAATTGAGTATAACTGAGTGACTTCTTACGTAAGCATCAATAATCAATACCGTGTGATACTATACAACCACGCGTATTATTGTACTTTTACTACCAGGTAGTTCAACAGTTTTAACGGTAATACTTTCGCCATTATTTTTATAAAATGATATTTCTGTCGTTTTCTAACTACGACAATACTTTCATTGTGGGGTCAACCAATGATTGTGCCGTCGTACGAATATTCTCCGACAAAAAGAATATTTCCTAACCAAACGAATATTTTATAACAACTTGCATACTTTGCAAAAATTTATAAATATTACCCATAACTATAACATTATATCAAATCCATATCATAATATTCAAAAAAATATTTCAAGAAATTTAAATCTTTATTCATAAAACTTGGGGTCTCACAACCTCCCCTCCTTATGAAATTTTTCCCTCGAAGTTTACGTACGTACCTTGTATGTCGAAGAGATGAGGATACCTTGACTTCATTTCAGATTCTAACTCTTGAGGTATAACCTTTGAGTGTTGAATACGATCCTTCTTATCCAAGATTTTAACATGTATCTCCCCATACGTTAAATCTTCTGCTATCTCGTCTAGTTCTAATTTAATAATGTGGTTCGGGTCGTCCACATATTTACATAACATCAATACGTAAAAAATGTTATGAACACGTGACATACTTGACGGTAAAATGAGTCTATAGGTCACAGTTCCTACTCGATCGAGGATTTTAAATGTGCCAATTAAATCGAGGGTTGAGATTTTCTCTATTCATCGACTCTTGCTTCTAGAATAATGCCCTTTTGCACCTTCTTCTTCACATTCATCAGCTCTGAGTATGTAGCTTGAGCGGCTTTAACTTTATCGATTAAAGTCGATTCTACTCGTATATTCGCTATATTCACGTGGGTCTCTAGAGTCTTTAACTCTATCTTCATCATTTGTAAGTTATACGAAATGAGTTTTTGTGTTAACAACATCGCACTCATAAACGCATACGATCTTCTACTCAACGCGTCAGCTACCACGTTCACTTTTTCCATGATAATATTGAATGTTATGGCCGTAATCTTTAACAGCTCGAGCCAACATCTTTAGCGGATTATACATTCTGTAACGACCCCAAAATCTATACAATTTAAATCTCGACTTCGGTCGTTAACCATACATTCAACCTCTAATTAATACATCATTCTTCGATGTTAAACTTAATAAAATTGCGGAATAATTAAAACTTTTATACATCTCCTTCTGTCTTGCCCTAAATCATAACCTTTACATTACATCTCTTCGATTCAAATCAAATGCCATGAATCATTACAACAAACTGACTATGCAAAGTTTTACATCATAACTAAATATCCATATACATTGGATAGCTCAACTTACAATTCAACAACATGTTACATTTAAGATAGGAAATACATTTCTCATAGAACATAAGTAATCTTCGTGAATATAGATCTCTATAACTCACTTAGCACATATCTTTACCTTAAAGTTTGTACCTGCAAAAGTGGTTATTTGCAAGAGTGAGCTCGACAGCCCAGCAAAGTCTAACAGTTTTCATGCATCACATAGCACATAATAACATGCTCGATATACAACTCATTAAAGTAACATGGCATACATGCTTTTAACTCACATAGCAAATATAAAGATTGAGTTCCTTACTCAATCATCATTACTAAGCCAAAATAATGCAGTCATATATTGACTTTAACATTTCATGATTTCAACATGTATAACATATCATGTAATTTAAAACAGTTCATCAAATCCACGTAGAAAATATGAACTGAAAGACTTGCCTTGATCGTTGTTTACCAATAACAGTTTAACAGCTTACAGCTATCTGCACTTCACGTGCCCTACGCAATTATATAATCACATCAAATATAAGTCACATAACAACACATAGTAATTGTAATGTAAACTCTACTCTACGTCTCATAACCCTTCCTATCATAAATACACAATGTTCAACTTAATTGTGTTAACTTTCAACTTATATCTCACTGTATTTCATATTCGCAGTTCATTCAAGTGTTTAAGTCTTGCTAGGACTACTTATTGTTTTTATATTAAATCCATTCCTTATCTTATAATATTCATTTCATTTGAATTAATACACTTTTTAAGTTCATTAACACTTGGCACGGCGTTTCGACGTTCATTCGTCACACGCCAGATTTGCCTCTCTTGTGTACGCTTACTATGCTTCTATAACTTATCTAAAACATCATATATTAATGTTAAGCATCATTATATTTACTATTATTCATGTTTTGTAACTTAGGACATCATCTTTTATGGTATGGAGCACTACACATGCATATGTGCATGCCCGACACCCTCCGATTGCCTCCGAAAACACAACAGTCCTAAAGATGGCCATTTTGACAACTGTTACAGACCTCAAATTAAAAAACATAAAGAATGAAAGTTGTAGGTCTACTCTTTCTCTTTCCGAATCATCTTGAATTGCCTAAATCGGAGTTCGTATGAAAAAGTTATGGCCGTTTTACTACAGGAGGCCAAAACTGCCCAAGTCAGACTTCTGTCCCTGCGCTGGGGCGCGAGGACTAAGCCAAAAAGTGGCGCTGGGGCGCGAGAATGGCGCTGGGGCGCGAATTTCAGCGCTGGGGCGCCAACTTCTGGCGCTGGGGCGCAAACTTTGGCGCCGGGGCGCGATTTTTGGCGCTGGGGCTCAAATTTTGGCGCTGGGGCGCCGAAACTTGCAGAACCCAACAACGAAGAACAAAACAACGCTACTGTCTTTATTTTTTAACAGCAATTAACCCCAATTAACATGTATAACTTATATAAATTACACATATACACACTACCCAACATGCATATACTAGTTTAAATTACTAAATAATAATCACAGAAAATTAAATTCCTTGAAAATCATATTTTAAAACAAAACTCCATGTTTGACATTTGTTAAACACAGTGAACACTATAATCTCTAATAACCACAAATTTGATTACTTTTAAACTACAATTCTCTGTAGTTCATATCCAATTAACATAATCACACTTCAATTTCATAACTTCACAATTAACATATACTAATTTTGATATTTCTACAAACCACTTTCACACGTGAATGTTTACTGTAAAAACTAATTTCTCTTTCTCTATGAACGCTAGCATACTTCTCATATATACATACATGTGCTAATATAACAATTATAGTTACAAATACACTTAATATCATACAAAGCTATATATATATATATATATATATATATATATATATATATATATATCCACAATTCATCTTTTACAATTATTTTACAGAGAACTTTTTGGAATAAGAAAACTAAACTTTAAAATAAAATAAGAGGATTAATATCCTACCTTTGATTTAAGAAGATAATGGTTATCCTTTTGATTATCAAGCCTCTTTTTCCCAATTCCTTTCTTAAAAACCTGTTAGAAATCACTCACTTTCTCTCTAGAGTTTTCTCGAATTTTCTCTGTATTCTTCTTTTTCTCTCCCTTTTCTTCAACTGAGTCTTTCTTTTCTCTTCTAACTTACGTAGAATAGTATAACGTATATAGTAATAATATATATTAATGATATAATATAAATATAGATATAACTTATATCAGTTATGTAAGTTTTTGAAAATCAAAAGCCATAAGGCTTGTTTGGCTAACCACTAAAAAAATAATCAATTAATCCTTATGTCTTGTTTGGTAAAACACAATTAGATTAAAGACTTAATAGGCATTAGGCTTTGTTTGGCAAAACTAAATTAAACACTTTTAATTTATTTTAATAACTCCTTTATAACAAGGTTATTTGTCACACTTCTATTAAAATAAATAAACAATTTAATCAATTCAAATTCTACTCTATTAAATTACTTTAACACATAAATTATTAACATATAATTATAATTTCCTTTATAATTATAATTTTATTCAACCAACTAACACTTTATTTTAATTACAAATTCTAATTATAAGTATTATAATTCATTTAATCATTATTAGCTCTCTAACTTAATTATTAAATTAAATTAGTATATAATCTCATAACAATTAATTTTCTTAGCTCCTTAATTATTTATTTAATCATTATAAATTCTCTAACTTAATTATTAAATTAAATTAGATTACTATTTCAAAATAATTACTTTCCTTAACTCATTAATTATTTTTTTAAACAAATAAATAATCAAATCACATCAAATCAAATCAAATACTTATTCAACAATAAACACATCTATTAAATATTTATATAATTCAATAAATATTTAAATATTATAATAAAAATCTGGATTGTTACACATTCGTTTTGGGTGAAGAAAGTATTTGAGGGTTTAAGAAATGGATTTTGTACTAGGGTTAATACAAAATTCGATTTCACGCTCTAGAGGTAGGCTAAGAAGTCTTCAAGAATACGTCATGAAATTTATTAATGATAGAAATATCATTCAAAACTGTGACTCTCATCCCAAGACTTGGATAGCACGTCACATTGATACCTATCAACTTGTCATTGTCATTCACAGCATCCCCTATGGATAGTCTGGCTTCAGTGCATTCCACACAAGGAAGTCACCAGCGAAAGGCTCAGGGCTCTTTACTTATGGCTTGATGTAACAGTGATTGACTTTAGTGGTTTGGTTGCTTGAATTCGCATAACAGGTTGGTTAAGAATATGAAAGCTAACAACCTTACGAAAATAATCAATTTTGGCATGATGAGTAGTTAACCAATCGATTCCTAAAATCAAATCAAGGGCAAGTATTTTCAAAGAGATAAGATTGACAGGTAACATGAAAGTGTCGATTTGAATCAACAAGATTCATAAACAGTGGAGGTAACGAAGGTTTCTACTAACGAAGTTTCAACCAATAAGTCAAAGTCTAATTTCTCTGGAGTTAAATTTAAACGTTGAGCGCAAGCAAGAGAGACAAAAGAATGGGTAGAACCGGTATCTAATAAGGTATAGACTTCGCAATAATTTATAATCAACTAACCCGTGCTAACTTCATTCGAGTTACTCGCTTGTTGAGAAGTCACAAAAAATGCTCTTCCTGAAACCACCGATTTTGTTTTGTCCGTATCCGCCTTTGGTGCCACCGTCTCAGCTGGACTTGACTTTGGTGCACGATAAAATCAGGTTAGGTGACCTTCTTTTCCACAATTATAACATGCTTTGGACTGCATCGTGCAGCTTGGACTGATATATCCCTCCCCTTCGCATTTGAAGCATACAATTGGTGGTCGTTCTCCTTCCTTAAAAACGGGTGTTGGTGCTGTTGTCTTTCCATCGTTGTTGAACCTTTTCTTCTTGAAATTTTCACTCCAATTATCTTGGCCATGATTACCACCGAAGTGGTCATTCTTGGCATGATAATTTCTCCCACAATGGTTATCATTGTTCCGATGGCCGTTGCCACCGGTACGATTATTATCGTGTTGTTGGTCGTTGCCTTTCGGTTGTACTGACTCATTATCGCGTTCCAATAACTGAGCCCTATTCATAACATCTGAATATAAATAAAGTTTGTGAGAAATGAGGTATTGACGTATATTGGGTTTAAAACCTCTTAGAAATATTTGCGTCTTTCGCTCCTCATTATCGACCAAATGGGATGCAAACCGGGATAACTTCGCAAATTTAGCCTCGTATTATGATACGGTCATATTGTTTTGCTCTAACTTGATAAACTCCACCTCCTTCATGTGACGAATACTTTCGGGAAAGTACTTGTCGTTGAACAGCTCTTGGAACTTCTCCCAAGACATCTTGAGTACGTAAGGCTGGGTACGCTTTATAGATTCCCACCAATAATCTGCCTCTTCACGCAACATAAAGGTGGCAAAGGGAACCTTTTGCTCCTCGGAGCATCCCAAGACATCAAATGTCTTGGTGATCTACTTTAACGACGTCTCCGCCTTAAGTGGTTCTGGCTTTCCCAAAAACTCCGGTGGTCCCAGCTCCTTGAACTGCTTAGCGGTGACCAACCGTGGGTTGCCATTATTTCCACCTATATTTTGAACAGGAGTCTCTCTCGCCTGATGTTGCATGAATTGCATAAAGCCTCTGAACATCCCATCGTTCATCATCTGATTGGTGTTGTTATTTACCCGAGGATTATTATCTTCCTGTTGCACATTATCCTGGGTATTGATCGTTAGTGACTCAACGGTCTCATGTGCTTCATTGCTTATCTCAACATTTTCGGATGCCATTTTCAAATACTACCACAAAACAAGGGTTAATTTACATATCATATATTATCCATATACTCTGACCTACCAATTAAATACCAAAAAAACTTTGGTAGGTCATACTAGCGAAGGAATTCCCCGTCTCTCCCTTCCTAGTTCTTGTCTCAAATCTCAGCCAAGGATCATATCCCTAAGCTTTGATACCAACTGTGACGCCCCAAAATAGGTATACATCACCCATCTTGGGTCGCCAGATACATGGTTCAAAATTCAAATACAACTTAATTATACAACAGTCGTGTAAAATACGACAAAAATAATCTAAGAGTTTTAATAAGAATATTGCCTTCTAGACAATATCCACACTCAATGGAGTCCTCATTACATATATTGTCACACTATTTCACAGAATAGTGAGGATTATTAAAGCCATTTATCCTGGACCATCACTCCATTCCCCGACTCGTCCCAGCTATATTCTCATTTCCTGAAGAGAACAATGAAAGAAAGGGTGAGCTCAACTAGCCCAGTAAGAAATATTATGACTAAGATAATGCAGAATAAATTATCCTTAGCCTTCAACAGTATAATAACTGATAGAATATAATATACAGCAAGTTTTAGAACAACAACTGCAGCGGAATAAGCAATTCATTAGAAGAGTCAAGTAGAGCATAAAATCTACTATCTTCTCTGATTTAAAAAGTTTTTCATCAACTTTATCGCTGAGACTCAGCTTAATAAATAAAATCAAATCATCCCTGCACCACGGCCAAGGATATTCATGTAATCATCAATGGTCATGATTATACCGAATAATCCCTGGTCATAATCATACCAACAACTGTCCATCAATAAACTACAGGCCAATGAGGACTTTCACCACATCATTCGTCACATTACGGTCATGATTATACCGAATAATCCCTGGTCATAATCATACCAAGTCCATCTCTACACGTAAGCTAAATATGACTTTCATCACAATATAAGCATGAGGATGATGACAATGACATAATAATTCAATAAAATAAGTTCAAGGATAAATTTTAAAGATTTATAATTTAATTTATCTAGAAATTAATAACGTCTAAATTGTCAACATGATAATGCTTTGTGGAGTAAATGTAACGCCCCAGAAAATCGAACCTTTTTGTAAATACAATAATATTATTTGTTATTATTTATATTATTAAGATGAATATCGTTCTATAACCTAGAAACGTCGGAACATCGTAGTATTTGAAACATGTGAAGGAATTAAAGTGTTTGAATTTTCAAGACGAAAATAAAAGTTTTTCGAGAAAGTTTGCGAAAAACACTATTCACCGTTTATCGCTCGGGAATTATTTTTGAACTTCCGAGAAATACGTAACGTTATAATATTAAAGCGAGGTGGATTATGTAATAATAATCTAAGTATGGAAAGCGCAATATTTCGCACGCGGACTTAATTCGAGAATGTTAAGTATAAATTTCCTAATGATGAGGAATGGTAAATATTGTATAAGAGCAAGTCCAATAAGAATAAGGTGTAAACCTATGTGGGATTAATATTAAGCCCAAATAATTAAGGATATGAAGCCCAACCAAATTAATAGACAAGTCCAAAGATAAGTTAATTAATTTAATAACTAAGCCCAAAGGATGATCCAATGGGTAAAGTAAGATCCATGGGGCAACCCATGGGTGAATTGGTAACCAAGTACTTTGTGTGATGGGCAAGAATTAAGTGTGGTGGCCAAGTATAAGATGTAGGGAGCAAGAATACTTAGGCTTGAAGTTATGAATAGTAAGGAGGTGACTTAAGGAGGTGGGATGTTCTAATGTCCATTATGCCCTCACTTTGGTTTTCCTATAAATAGAAGGAGATTGCTAGCCACTTGTCACTTGTTTAAAACACTAACAACTTCCAATACAAAGTAACTTATTTGTTAGAGCTAATAAGCACTATTAAGCTTAACCTTCCATTGTTAGATTTTCAAAGCAAGAGAAGTTAGTCTTCAAAGGTAAATGATCTTGTCTCTTCTATCTCTATCCTAGTAGGGTGATAAGAGAAGTATACTCTAATGAACTTAGATGTTAAGAACATATGAGAAGTGGATAAGCAATGGACTTAAGCCGAATAAGTCATAAATAAGCAAGTTAAACCTAAGTAAGTTAGGAACATATGATGATCACACATGAACTTGTAACATACTTACATGAATGAAATTAATATGCTAATAAGATGCAATAATGTTGCTTAAAAGACTTGAATCAAGAATAAGTCAAAGAAGAGAAAATCTTGTATTATAGAAATTGTTAAGTTATGAACTTATGAAGAATAAGCCATGACCTAATTTAATGATAAGTTGTTGTATCATGTAAGTTGAGATGTCTAGATATTAAAATGAATCCATTTGGAATGTTGAGCCAATCACTAGTAATGAAGTTGTCGGAATTCACATGATTGGACCATAATCGTTGAATTCGTGAAATTCTCGAAATGAAAGTCGTATTTTGTGTTTGAACTCGAAAACGTTGGTTTTCAATGGAGACAAGTCATGTTTGGCATTATAGAGTTGCGAACTCAAAAATGGCCGGATTCCGACTTAGAACGAAGAAACGAGCATTGAACGTTCACGAACGTTTATCATTTTCGTTAAAATGAACTAATAGGTGAAATTTTAGCAAACGAAGTAAAATTGATAAAATTCTTGCATGAACGTATAGAGCACGTAATTTTTGAACCGTAGGCACTTGAACGAGCCAATTCGGACTTATGACGAAGAAGTTACAAGTCCGGGAGTTTCACAAAATTTCAAAAACTGTCAAAATTATATGTGGCACAGAGTCTGCGCCGCGGCGCGACTCCAAGCCAAAATCCTGGTGCCGCAACGCCAGAGTAAGGCTCAGCTTCTGCTAATTGGCGCCACAGCGCGACCCATAACGAAGGAACTCGCGCCGCAGCGCTGAGTCCAGTTTCTAGGCAATATTAGGTGACGCCACAGCGCGGCACAGAGTGTATTAGTCGGCCCCGCAGCGCCAGGCTTAGGGTTTAGAACATAAACAATGTTTACATGTTGAGCCTGAAGAGTAAATGATGAACACTTAGCTAAGGATCTTAATGAAACATTGTAAGACATAATTAAGCCTTATGTATGATCACTTAGGGTTAAAGAAAGTCAGTTACATATAAACGTAAGAACGACATGACGGAAAGTCGGAACCAATAATAACAAATCTAATACATAATTAGATTGAGAAGAAGGGTAAGATTCTTTAGGAACCATGTATGTTTATTCGTGACCTAATGTGCTATATGATGTTATCATCTACTGTAGAGACCTTAAAGATATAAAGTGCACGTGTTATATCTATAAGCAGACGCTAAAGGCAAGTACTCTAACCCCTGTTCCAGTTCGATCTGGACAAGTCTTTGTGATTCATGTATTCTTCGCATGATTTAAAGCCTGATGATGTCAAAGCCAATTCTTTCGGCTAGACTTATGCTATGTTGGATTTCTTATATTCTATCAAGTATAGACAATGATTTACCAAACTAATATTGTTGTGGTTTTCAAAAGGAGACTGAGTATGCTAAATTGTTTTGTCGTCAAACGACAGGCACGTGAGGTTACCACAACTTAAACGCCTACACATTTAATGAATGTAGTGTTGATCAACATAGAGTACTATAGGCTGATCACCTAGACGTGCTCGTAAGCTATGTCAGACTTACGGACTTCATGCCGGGATGTCCTTTTTAAAGTACTTATGAAATGCTTACGGTCTTGAACTGGAATTGATGTTTTACTGATTATTGTTGTTGTAAAACGTTTTGAATGAAAAGAAGTGCTATTTTGAATCATCAATAGTACTTCGTAACTATTGTTCAGTTATTGAAGATATACGATTCCTATGTTTCAAGCATGCTATTTTCCTAGAATTGTTGTACTTACTGAGCTAGTTAGGCTCATTCTTGCTTGAACCATATGAATGTAGCTAAGACCGAACGGACCGATGGATCCGGCAAGGATAAAGGGAAGGCAAAGGCAAACCCGTAGATTACATATGTAATAGTATAGGTTTTGTAAGGAATAATATTGATATTATGACAAAGACAATGTATTGGTTGTAAAGAACCTGGGGAATGTAAATATTCTTTTGATATATATATAAGACATATCCGTTCTTTTGAGGCATTTTAATTGAATGTTTATGTGAACTGTAGCACCATCTGTCGGGTTAGAAGATACCCAGATTTGGGGGCGTCACAGGTTGGTATCAAAGCCTTAGGTTATAAAACTTAAGGGGAGGGGGGGGAATAAAACCTTAAGTTATAACCTTAAGAAAAGTCAAAGAATAAAAGATCGAAATTAACCTTATAAAAATGCATTATATATGTTATGTGTTTTTATTAGTCTACTGACGTGTACTAATCAAACTTTTTGTGTTGTTGTAGATGTCAGGAGAAAATAGAGACGTACAGGTAGTCAGTGAAGGGTCGGTGAATCAGATAGAGATCATACCGAACCCCATAGCAGCAGAACCTGAGATAGTAGTGGTTGTGTCTGGAGACTCAGAGAGCCTGGACTACATGTCCATGTTTGATGGCATGTTGGAGGAAGAGGTGGAGGCAGTATCCTTTAACCCAGTAACAATAGCAGCAGAGATGGCTCCGGGGGAGTCAATGATGTCCCTTTTCGTGACAGTGTTGGATAGAAACATTCACTACTGTCAGGAGGTTAAGGAGCTGAAAGTGGAGCTCCAGGCGGTAATAGAAGACAAGACGGACGTGGAGTCCATGTGGGAGCAGGAGCATGATGAGAGGATTTTGGCTAAGGACAAAGTCCACGAGTTGAAACAGGAGGTCTTTGAGCTCAGAAGTGAGCTAAAGACCAAGAAACAAAAGATAGGGATAATGTCCTATATCCATAGGAGTTCTCGTGCAGACTTCCAGCTGCAAGTAGCTGGTTATCCTGTAGAGGCAGGGCAAATGCGACATACTATCAGCTGTGATATTATTGTCGATCTTGCCAAGGTGGATTTCGAGAATGCCTTAAGGCAGATGTGATCTAGTAGTAGCTAGAGTAATTTAGATATATAAATATTTTGTATCTAGTAGTGACGTAAAACCCTCTTTTGTATAACCAATGGAAGTCTTTTGTAAATTCCAATTTTTGGAAGTAATTGCGGGAAAGTATTATAATCAGCGTAGGCTGTGTAATGTAACCGATGTAGTATTGTACTACAAGAAATCAATATAAGCTTTCATTTTCGGAACATGTGGAATAATGAATGGTTGAGTTATTGTTTAAAATTGAATAATAACTAATTAATAGAAAATGAATAATAACGAAATGTGTGTTTATTGTAACAGCAAAATGCCGCCAAGAAGAGTACCACGGAATTAAGCAAACATAAATCAACCAGAGGGAGGTCCGGTTAACCCCATGCAGGAATTTTTGAACCTTTTTACCGCAGTGTTTAATCAAACTAGGGCTAATATCCCCGTAAATCCTAGTGTAGTACGAGCTACTACATTCAAGGACTTTAAGAGTGTGGGTCCGTCGGAGTTCAAAGAAACTACGGACCCTATTGAAGCCCAGACATGGGTAAAAAAAATTGATAAGGCATTTGTGATAGCAAATGTCGATGAGGCCCAAAAGGTTGCCTTTGCAACCTACATGATGAAGGGAGAGGCCAACTTTTGGTGGGAGGCCAATCAGGCTAGGGCCGGAATAGATGTGATAACGTGGGTGAGGTTCAAGGAAATATTCTATGAGAACTACTTTCCCACGAGCATGCAGGGAAGGATGGAGATGCGATTTCTAGAGTTGAAACAAGGGGACATGACGGTTCCCCAATACGCCGCCAAGTTTAATGAACTAGCAAGGTTTGCTCTACACCAAGTGGATACTGAGGTGAGAAAAGCTCGACGGTTCGAGCAGGGCTTGAAACCCTGGCTCTATAACCGTATTTCTGTATTCCAAAGTACTTCCTTTGGAGTCGTTTTAGAGAAGGTAATAATTGTCGAATGTGGTAGCGAGGCGTTGAGCCAATACCACAGGGATAAGAAAAGCAAGGGGAAAGTGGATGGAGGAGTAAAGGTTGAAGGTGCCAGCGGGAGTGGCGAGGGTTATAAGAGGAAGGTAGTTGGCTCTGGGAATACCAGAGTGAAACAAGGAGACCCTAGGAGGAGGATGGAGGCCTACAAAACATGCGGGAAGACTCACTTAGGAGTTTGTCTCAAGGGTAAGGTCATGTGTTATAACTGCGGACAGGAGGGGCATATTGCGCCTAATTGTCCGAGTCCAAAGAAAAACCATGGATGCTTTGTGTGTGGGTCAACTGACCACATGGCAAAGAACTGCCCGAAAAAGGGGACGGACGGGAGTAAAGGCGCCAATAGTGGTAAGTTAACTATTGGGGGTCCATCACAGCCGGGTAGGCCGATGGCCCGTACCTTTAATATGACCGTCCAAGATGCGATGGCCTCGAGGGACGTAGTCGCAGGTATTATTCTGATCAACGATCTTAATGCATACGAGTTGTTTGATTCGAGTGCTACCTGTTCGTTTATCGCATGTGATTTTGCTAGACGATTAAGATTACTTCCCAAAAAATTGCCTATACCTTTAAACATTAAGGTAGCAAACGAAGAGATAATTCCTGTTGAAGATATTCGTAAGAGTTGTTGCGTAGACATTCGAGATTGTAAATTATCGGTAGATTTGATACCGATAAAGTTAGGGGAATTCGACGTAATCCTCGGAATGGATTGGTTGGTTAACCATGGGGCAATAATAGATTGTCAAAAGAAATGTGTAAATATTAAAACATTAAGACAACCTCAGGTAATATTTTACGGGAATAAATCGCCGGGACGTTCGTGTTGTCTTACCATGACACAAACTAAGAAATTATTGAGGAAAGGGTGTGTAGGCTATTTGTGTCATGTGGTTGATACCCAGAGAGTGGGAGCGACCATGGAACAAATACCTATAGTGAGTGAATTCATGGAAGTATTTTCGAGTGAGTGTTGGTCGGAATACCGATCACTAAACACGCGCAAGTATACGCGGTCTAACAAGTAATACAGTGATAAGAAGTGTGTCGTACCCACGAGGAACTATGACTAATATTTACCAAGTACCGATTGTTTATCGCTAAAGTCTTATTCGAACAGTACTAAATGGAAGTGTGATTAATCTAGTTAACTAATTAACAAAGCAAGTAGGATAACGAATGGAAAATCGAAGGAAATACAAGCTAAGGTCAGAACTTCACCCCCACAAAGGCATTCTGTCAAACACCTGGCGTGTTATGTTTCATCAAACTAGCTACCCTTTCTCTCTTTGGTCTTAATGGTCACGACAATTTGTCGACCGAGAACGCACAGGTGCTAATGCACCTTTGTCAAGGTATGCACAAACATATCCTCTCCATATCCACCCTAAAGGGAATAGAACAGAAAAAAACGTCCAAGCTAGATGCAATCCTATATATGTCTATGCGAATTAATCATAATAAAGATTTAAACATAAGTTCTCTATCAGGTTGCACGTGGCGCACAGAGATATGTCTATTCTACGCACAACTTATGCAGTCGAAACTTACAATCACATGCTAATATATTTAGGTGTAAATCTACAATTCTTCTGTCGATATCATGCAGATTATCAAAATCATCACTAATGTCTTAGCGAGAATCATAAAGCACAAATATATTAAACCAAATCATATGGTGCCAACCAAAGAGATAAAGACAGTCAATTCAATTAACAAAAGGTTCCATTATAACCTTAGAGCAAATATTCAGTTCATAGCTATTAAACCAAGTACGAGTAGCAAATAAGAAAATATTTATAGAATACAAAATCAGAGAGGATATATGGATAAAAGAAACTCTGTCAAAGCCCCTTCAATCACCAAGTAATCCGCTCCATTCAAGCTTTCCAATCTGTGTCGATCGTTGCTCTTGTGCCCCAAAGAAAACCAAACTTCTCCCTAATCTACCTAATCTATATTTACAAACATGAGAAAGGAACTAGAGAGAGAAATACAGAAGAAAAACTAATCTAAGCTAAGCTATGAGAAAATTTAGAGAGAGAGAGAGAGAAATGCAGAGCTCCCTGTGTTCTATATCTCCTTCCTTCCTTTTCTAGGTCAAACCAAGGCATTGGTTGTCTGGGAACCGGGCCTGGCACCGCGGCGCGGCCAAATAAGCTGTGGTTTGCGCTGCAGCGCCACGTGTGTTTGGAAAACACGGAGCTCGCGCTGCGGCGCGAGTCTGCATAGAATCATTGGCGCTGCGGCGCCATGGTGATGTCAGCTGGCCCATGAGGGTGGCGCTGCGGCGCGGCCAATAAGCTTGACATTGGCGCCACGGCGCGAGCATGAGAAATATTACCAATTTGCCCCTGATTGCTAGAAACCACCTGATAAGCCCTGCATTGCATCGATTAAGCACAATAACACTATAATCATATAAAACTTTATAAAGTCTACGAGAACAGACACTATTTAAGTCATAAAATATTCGATTCGCGGTATAAATCCCACTCATCAAATACCCCCAAACTTAAATCTTTGCTTGTCCTCGAGCAAACTAACTAACACAGCACTAATAATAAAACATTCGCGAAAGAAAACAAAAACAGTATAGTGGCATCATGTCTTCAAAGCTCGATCAAAGCCATTCCCAGAGAATAGGGCAAACACAGAAATGACTAAGGGTTCATTCAATTTCAAGCATAAGACTGTATTCGATCCATTTTATGTGTGTGTGTGGAGACCAACCGTTATAACTAATCATAACTCGAATAAGCTCGCACAGTCGATTGCTAAAACCAATTAGCAAACTCTGAACTTAAACATTCAATAAGCATTAAGAATAAGACGCAAATGCAGGAAAAGATCAAAAGACTCTAGCATGATGATGGTAAAATCTGATTCGGACAGTACTTAATTACCTTAGGCTATTCAGAACTACTCATGAATGAGCTTTTGATCAGTGACTCCCAAGCCAGACGACTTTAAGGCACTAGGTGTAGAACACCCCTATGAATCTAATAACTCGAGCAGTAAAGGCCCCGTAATCAACATAAGCCATTGAGATTTTACAACAAAAACGAAGATTACTCAGCGAGTGCATTTTATGCTCCATCTCGATATCGGCCCTGCATTTATGGGCGAGTGCGTTTTACGCTCCATCTCGACCCACCGTAAAACTTTCGATATAAACTCTTCTTTGCTATTTTTATTCTCATTTCATTCATTTTTTTTATGTCAACATGCTAGAATCCAAGATCCAAAATTGTATAAACGTCTAAGTCTTTTATTACCTTGTACAAATGAAAGTTTATAAGAGTGAACAAATTTTCAAAGCAATAAACACGCGAACTAAATTCGAAAAATAACTAGTTAACACATTTGGTCGGTGCTTGCTAAGAAGGACGGATCAATAGCAGTCTAAACTTATCAATTGAACAACCCCTAGCTCATACATGCTTGACACGACTCTAAGAGATAGGCATAGATACTTGATGCTCGTCATCAACCACCATCAAAAAATAATAATAACTATAATACCCTTGCTAAATAGCAGCTCAAAATAGGGTAAAAAGGTCATTCACATGGCACAAGCATCAAATCTGTAAAAGCCCCAAAAAGATGGCTATAAACCATAATCATGTTGATAAAAAAATAAAACATTAAATAATAAAAACCAAAAATAGTTCATGGCATAAAAATTTAAAGCATAATCCTGATAATCCCGCAATTCAAAATGACTGCACCACAATACTGAAAATAAAACATATAAAGCCTAAAGTATGCATCCTAACATGGCAGTATAGAAATAGATAGATAATGGCTAAAAGCACCACCAAACTTGAAGTGAGCAATGCCCTCATTGCTAAACATAAAACAATCGATACAAGAGGGCTTCCCTGAAGTGGCTCACTCAGTAGCGGTCTCGCCCTCGTCAGCCTCGGTGGGCGGTGATGGGGGAGGGTAGGGTGGGAAAATAGGCAGCTCTAGAAACTAGTATGGCGTGAACTCAGTATTCTCGCCACAATAATCAGTGTAGATGCTCTGCATGGTGTTCATCAGCTCAGCCTGGTACTGCATAGCAATCTCCTATCTCTGAGCTACTGCTGCAATGTGCCTCCGCTACCTCTGCGGCTCAGCTTCCTGTTTCTGGTGCAACAGTGTGAGGGATGCCATAATATCAGTCAATAGCTCCTGTCCAGCTGGGCCTGCGCCTGAAGTCTGTCCTTGCTCTGGCTCTGTAGTAGGGGGCAGTGATGTAGGTGGCCCATAGCCTTTACCTCGACTCTGCCCCGTCCCACACAATGAAATGGGAGATCATCTGGTGGTCTATGACTGCTATGGGAGGCAAGGCTATCTCCTCTGGCCCCCACTGAATGCCTGCCTGCTTGCACAGTCGAGTGATCAACGATGGATGTGGAAGCCCCGAAGCGACTGTACTCTTGATTGCCTTAAGAATGGACTCGTGAATCAGAACTCCAATATCCACCTGCAGCCCCGTGACAATGGCGAATAGCAGAATCGCCCTATATCTGGTCACGTCGCTCAAGTGACGGGTTGGGATCATGTTAGCACATATGAAGCTGAACCACACTTTCCCATTAGCGACTGAGCGCTGAAGTCGGGAAGCTTGTCTTTTCACCCATATAATCGTTCTTCTTCCACGCTGTCCCCAGCTTGCACAGCCTCCTGATAATATCCTCTAAGTCATAGCTGCGGAGCCCCAGCTACATATAATCATTGCCCGCATAGTTAGGCATGGCAAACAGTGCATTGATGGCCTCACTACCAAACGCCACTAGCTTTCCCCTAACTTGGGCAACCGCGTCACCCTTGGCATTGGCATTGGCATAGAACTCCCGAACCACTGTTACACTGGCTGACCCGGGTGGTTTTGTGAAGTGAATCCATTGGCGACCCGAAATCATGGCCAACAACTCGCCATCCTCTTTGTTAGGCCTCAACCCCAGCTCTAGAATTAGATTTCTCGCAGCAAAAGAGCTCTTGTATTGTTTCCAAGCCTCCTCGCTCACAAATTTAGCTCCGTCCCAAGACGTTGGTGGTGCCGCAGACGATGATCCTCCTATGCTAAGGCGTTGTCGCTTTTGTGCCATTTCAAAAATCACAGCAATTTGTTTGAACACAAATAGAAAACTGAAGCACACACTCCCCCAAAACTTAATGCAGATAATCCTCAATAAAAGCCCAGTGAATCCAATGCCAAACAACCCAAAACAGTAAAACTCTTCTCTTAGGCCAACTGTCGAACACCTTGTGTGCGCTTGGAAGACTAACTTTTGACAGCCTTTGTTTGTAAATGCTCAATCCAAATTTCTGGCAGTGGAAATCACCCAAATCATATACAAAGATAACACCAAGAGAGAGAACCAACCCAACAATTAAAGCAAACTATCTTTGTGAATGACTCAAATCCAAATAAAATACCTTGATGGGGAAAAGGAACCACTTGCTACTGAATTCACGCCTGACTTCAAGTTGGGTGGGTTCGATTCTGTGAATGAATTCGTGAGTTGATTGAGTTTTGTAGATGGTGGGGAGTTTGTGAGAAGAGGGACGGTTGGTTGGGGCGCCTACTGCCTAATCGTGCCAAGAAAAAGGAAAAGAAGTGCACAACTGCTGGCCTTTAGTGCATTTTAAAAACTGAATCTCGCTTCTGGTGCCGCGGCGCGAGATGGCCTTTGTTACTCGGCACTACGGTGCGAGTTAACAGAAGGTGAGATTGAGTTTGGCGCCACGGTGCGAGTGAGGCTTTGTTATTCGGCACTGCGACGCGGATGAGAGAGGGTGGGTAATAAAGAAATGGCGCTGGGGCGCGAAGTATGGCGCTAGGGTGCGATGTCAGCGCTGCGGCGCGAAATCCAGTGTATATAGTGGCGCCGCGGTGCGAGATGCCAATTTCTGAAATTTTTCTAAATGCTATCTGCACATGCTAAGGCAAGAGCAACAAACTTTACTACAGAGCAAATATGCATTATTCCAAACAATATAATAACTAACTATAGAGTAAAATAGATATAGGTAAAGGAAAACAGATAAAATTTATACCGAGATGGGGGTGCCTCCCCACCAAGCGCTTGTTTTAAAGTCGTCGGCTTGACTATACCGACGCCGTCCAATCTGGCTCATAAGCAAAAATAACCTTTTCATGCCGCCTATTCATCAATTCCTTTGGATTCTTGGCAGACATAGATTGTGACGCCCCCAAAATTAGGTATACATCACCCATCTTGGGTCGTCAGATACATAGTACAGAATACAAATATAACTTAATAATACAACTGTCGTGTACAATACGACAAAACATAAACTGTGAGTTTGAATACAAATATTATCTTCTAGAGAGTATTCATACTCAAAAGGAGTCCTCATTACATTTATTAACACACCATTACATAGAATAGTGAGGACTACTAACTAATACTATTCTTCGGACCATCACTCCGTTCCCCGACTTGCCCCAGCTACGTTCTCATTTCCTGAAGAGAACAGTGAAAGAAAGGGTGAGCTCAACTAGCCCAGTAAGAAATATTATGACTAAGATAATGCAGAATAAATTATCATTAGCCTTCAACAATGTTAAACTGATAAAATATAATAGACATCAAGTTTAACTGTAGTGGAACAAGCAATCCATTAAAAGAGTCAAGTAGAAAATAAACTCTACTATCTTTTATGATTTAAAAAGTTTTTCAACACTGTGATCGCTGGGACTCAGCTTAATAAAATAATTCACATCATCGAATCACCCCTGCACTACGGCCAAGGATATTCGTATATTCATTAATGGTCATGATCATGCCAACAACTGTCCATCAATGCACTACGGGCCAATGAGGACTTTTACCACATCATTTGTAACATTACGGTCATGATTATACCGAATAATCCCTGGTCATAATCATACCAAGTCCATCTATGAACTACATGCCACAGATGACTTTCAACATTTTATAAACATGAGGATGATGACAATGATATAAGAATTCAATAAAACAAGTTCAAGAATTAATTTATCCAGGAATTAACAACGTCCAAATTGTCAACATGATACTGCATTGTGGAGTAAAATTCAAGAATGCTTAGAAGAATATTTTCTTGAAAAGATACTGGATGAAACGCAACTATCAAGGATATTCCACAACTTTCATGGAGTATAGAAGTCAAAACTTAACCAACTGAGTACAATAAAGAATGGAATAACAAAAGAAATCACCATGCATGCGATAGACCGCACAGACAGGTTATTCCAATAGAATAATAAATAATGGAACCAGGTCCGGCGTAAACGCACAGACAGGATATTCCGACAGAATAATAAATAATGGAACCAGGTCCGGTGTAAAACACACAGACAGGATATTCCAACAGAATAATAATAAAACGGAACCAGGTCCGGTATAAAACACACAGACAGGATGTTCCAACAGAATAATAAACGGAACCAGGTCCGGTGTAAAACACACAGACAGGATGTTCCAACAGAATAATAGAAGAATGTCACCAAGTATAGGGTAGACCGCGTATACTGGTTATTCCAACAGAATAATAACAAATGGAATAACAGAAGTTCTCTTCATGAATATAAAAGAAATAATATTCCCTACCTTAAAAGAACTGGATATTGGAAAAGTGATGTAGCAGAATACTTTTATTCTCTCTCTCTTATTCTCTCTATACTTTCTCTCTCTATAGCTTGAATGAATTCTTAAAAAATAATGAAGCCCTAGGCCTCTATTTATAGAAAAACCGAGGGTGGCTCTTGGTCTTAACGAAGGGTCAAATGACTCTTGGTCTTAACGAAGGGTCAAATGACTCTTGGTAATATTGAAGGGACAACTACTATTGACGAAAGTAATTACTATTGACCAAGGTAAATACTATTGACGAAGGTAATTACTATTGACCAAGGTAAATACTATTGACGAAGGTAATTACTATTGACCAAGGTAAATACTATTGACGAAGGTAATTACTATTGACCAAGGTAAATACTATTGACGACAGTAATTACTATTGACGAAGAGACTCTTAGATGATGACATATGGCCCCCCATAAAATAACCAAACTTACCACAACGTCTCAATTATTGATTTAATAATATAACATATTATACAGATGATACTATGACAATAATTTAAGAGATATGATGCAGCAATTACTGTAGCAATAATTGAGTATAGCTGAGTGACTTCTCACGTAAGCATCAATAATCAATGCCGTGTGCTACTATGCAACCACGCGTATTACTGTACTTTTACTACCGAGTAGTTCAACAGTTTTAACGGTTTTAACGGTAACACCTCAGCCGTTATTTTTATAGAAAGATAATTCTGTCGTTTTCTCAATCCGACAATAATTCCGTTGTGGGGTCCACCAATGATTGTGCCGTCGTACGAATATTCCTCGACAAAAAGAATATTCTCCGACCAAACGAATATTTTATAACAACTTGCTTACTTTGCAAAATTTATAAATATTACCCACAACTATAACATTATATCAAATTAACTCCATAATATTCAAAAATGATATTTATAGAAAAATTCATCTTTATTTATAAAAATTGGGGTCTTACAACCTCCCCTTCTTATGAAATTTCACCCTCGAAATTAGGGTACGTACCTGGTATGTCGAAGAGGTAAGGATACCTTGATTTCATTTCTGATTCTAACTCCCAAGTCATTTCCTCAACATCGTGGTTTCTCCACAAAACTTTGACTTGAGGTATAACCTTGGAGCGTAGAATATGTTCCTTCTTATCCAAGATTTGAACAGGAACTTCTTCATACGTCAAATCCTCCGCTATTTCGTCCGGTTCTAACTCAATAATGTGGTTCGGGTCTTCCACATATTTGCGTAACATGGATATGTGGAAAACGTTATGAACACGAGACATACTTGGCGGTAAAGCGAGTCTATAAGCCACAGTTCCTACTCGATCGAGGATTAAAAATGGACCGATGAATCGAGGATTTAGCTTTCCTCTCTTTCCAAATCTTGTAACTCCTTTCCATGGAGCAACACGTAAGAACACATGATCTCCTACATCAAATTCCACGTCCTTTCGATGAAGATCAGCATAACTCTTTTGTCGATCTTGTGAGGTTTTTATACGTTGTCGGATCGTTTGAATCTTTTCTGTAGTCATACGTACCAACTCCGGTCCCAACAACGTTGCTTCGCCCACCTCATCCCAGCATACTGGAGAACGACATTTTCTTCCATACAATGCTTCGAATGGAGCCATGTCAATACTTGCTTGATAACTGTTGTTGTGGGAAAACTCCACCAATGGTAAGAACTTGTCCCAACTTCCCTTGAAGTCAAAGACACAGAGTCTTAATAGATCTTCAAGAGTTTGAATAGTCCTCTCTGATTGTCCATCCGTCTGAGGATGATATACTGAACTAAATCGTAACTCCGTGCCCATAGCTTTTTGTAAACTAACCCAAAATCGTGAAGTGAATCTTGGGTCTCGATCAGAAATTATGGATACTGGCATACCATGCAGTCTTACAATCTCGTTTATGTACATACGAGCAAGACGTTCAAGTGTATAAGTTTCTCGTATCGGTAAGAAATGAGCAGACTTGGTCAATCTATCAACAATGACCCAAATCGCATCAATACCTTGAGAAACCCTGGGAAGATCGGTAACGAAATCCATGGTAATGTGCTCCCACTTCCATTCTGGAATTTCAAGTGGTTGCAATGGACCTTTTGGTACTTGATGCTCCGCTTTGACTCGTTGACAAGTTAGACACCTTGAGATAAACAACGCTATCTCTCTCTTCATATTGCTCCACCAAAATGTATGACGAAGATCATGATACATTTTGGTACTTCCAGGATGGATTGCAAACGGTGTGTTGTGCGCCTCCATCATGATTTCATACTTTAAATCAGGGTTGTTAGGAACACAAAGTCTGGAGTTGTCTCGAAGTATTCCTTCCTCATCGATTCTTGCTTCCGGCATAACACCTTCTTGCACTTTCTTCCTCATACGCATCAACTCCAGGTCTGTAGCTTGAGCAGCTTTAACTTTATCGATTAAAGTCGGTTCTACTCGTATATTCGCCATCATCACATGGGTCCCTGGAGTCTTCAACTCTATCTCCATCCTTTGCAAGTCACACAAAATGGGCCTTTGCGTTGTTAATATTGCACTTGTACCCGCATATGATCTTCTACTCAATGCGTCAGCTACCACGTTCGCTTTTCCAGGATGGTATTGAATGGTATGATCATAATCTTTCAACAGTTCAAGCCAACGTCGTTGTCGCATGTTGAGTTCCTTTTGAGTGAAGAAATATTTGAGGCTTTTATGATCCGTAAAGATCTCCACTTTCTCCCCATACAAGTAATGCCTCCAAATTTTAAGTGCAAAGACAACAGCTGCCAACTCTAGATCATGAGTAGGATAATTCCTCTCATATTCCTTGAGTTGTCTTGATGCATAGGCTATGACTTTTCCATGTTGCATGAGAACGCATCCCAACCCTTTGCTCGAAGCATCACTGTAGATGACAAATCCCTCCGAGCCAGATGGTATTGTTAGAACAGGTGCTGAAATGAGTCTCCTCTTGAGTTCTTGAAAACTCTGCTCACATTCTTCGCTCTAACCAAACTTTATATCTTTCCGAGTCAGCTGAGTTAATGGAGTAGCGATTCGAGAAAATCCTTTCACGAATCTCTGATAATAACCAGCTAAACCAAGAAAGCTACGTACCTCGGTCACTGATTTAGGTTGCTCCCAGCTTTGAATAGCTTCAATCTTTGCCGGGTCAACCGATATTCCACGACTTGATACTACGTGCCCAAGGAATGCTACCTCCTCCAGCCAGAACTCGCATTTCTTCAACTTGGCATAAAGCTTGTATTCACGAAGCTTTTGGAGTACCAGCCTCAAGTGTTGCTCATGATCTTCACGGCTTTTAGAATAAATAAGGATGTCATCAATAAAGACGACCACAAAGTGATCCAAATATTTCTTGAATACCCGGTTCATCATATCCATGAAGGCAGCAGGAGCATTAGTCAATCCAAAGGACATGACTAGGAATTCATAATGCCCGTACCGAGTTCTAAAAGCCGTCTTTGGAATATCCTCAGTTCTAACCTTCAGCTGATGATATCCAGAACGAAGATCGATCTTTGAAAAGAATTGTGCTCCTTGCAACTGGTCAAACAGGTCATCAATACGTGGCAATGGGTACCTGTTTTTGATGGTGACATGATTCAACTCCCGATAATCAATACAAAGTCGCATACTTCCATCTTTCTTCTTCACGAATAGAACAGGAGCTCCCCAAGGAGAAGTACTAGGACGAATAAAGCCAATGTCTAACAATTCCTGCAGTTGGATCTTTAACTCCTGAAGTTCAATAGGAGCCATTCGATATGGGGCTTTGGAAATGGGTTTTGTACCGGGTTCAAGATCGATACAAAATTCAATTTCACGCTCTGGGGGTAGGCCAGGAAGTTCTTTAGGGAATACGTCAGGGAATTTATTAACAATAGAAATATCATTCAAA
This sequence comes from Panax notoginseng, assembly GCA_016801055.1. Classification (NCBI taxonomy): domain Eukaryota; kingdom Viridiplantae; phylum Streptophyta; class Magnoliopsida; order Apiales; family Araliaceae; genus Panax; species Panax notoginseng. The sequence goes on along the minus strand of CM029023.1, from coordinate 54,072,410 downwards.
ACTGACGTATTTTTGTTTAGATCTGTGACATGAGCTAAGAAAGCTTGACATCCGTTTTTCAATAAACAAATAGTTTTATGGCTTGAGATGACAGCGATTGATTTTAATGGTTTGGTTGCTTGAATTCGCATAATAGGTCGATTAGGAATATGAAAACTAACAACCTTACGAAAATAATCAATTTTTGCATAATGAGTAGTTAACCAATCAATCCCTAGAATCACGTCAAATGCAAGTATTTTTAATGAAATCAGATCGATAGGTAATGTGTGGGTACCAACTTGAACCAAACAAGACTTATAAACAGTGGAGGTAATGAAGGTTTCTCCCAACGGAGTTTCCACAGATAAGTCAAAGTCTAATTTCTCCGGAATCAAATTTAATCGATGAGCGCAAGTAGGAGAAATAAAAGAATGGGTTGAACCGGTATCAAATAAAGTATAAACTTCTTTAGAGTTTATAATAAGCTTACCCGTGATGACCTCATTCGGGTTCCTTGCTCTTTGGGAGTTCACAACAAACGCTCTCCCTTGCACAACCGGTTTTGACTTTTCTGGGACGGCTTTTGGTGCCTCCATCCTAGCTGAATTTGTCTTCGGTAAACGACAAAATCGGGCTAAATGACCTTCTCTTCCACAATTATAACATGCTTTGGACGGCATCGCGCAGTTTGGACTGATGTGCCCCTCCCCTCCGCATTTGAAACATATGATAGGTGGTCGTTCTCCTTCCTTAACGACAGGTGCTGGTGCTGACGTCTTTCCATCATTGTTGAATCTCCTCTTCTTGAAATGTCCATTCTTATTGTTTTGGCCCTGATTACCACCGAAGTGGTTACCATTTCTGGCCTGTTGATTCCCTCCACGCTTGTTGTCACCGCTTCGATGACTGCTCTCACTGGTATTATCATTTTGTCGGCTGCTCTCTTTTGGTTGCGTTGTCTCGTTATCGCGCTCCACCAACTGAGCCATATTTACAACATCTGAATATAAACATAGTTTATGAGAAACAAGATGTTGACGTATCTCCGGCTTCAAACCTCTAAAAAACATCCGCGTCATTCTTTCTTCATTATCCACCAGGTGGGACGCAAACCGGGATAACTCCGCAAATTTTGCCTCGTACTGCGACACGGTCATATTATTCTGCTCCAATTTGATGAACTCCACCTCCTTCATGTGACGAATACTCTCGGGAAAGTATTTGTCGTTAAACAGCTCTTGGAACTTCTCCCAGGACATCTTCAGTGCGGCAGGTTGAGTACGCTTTATCGATTCCCACCAGTAATCTGCCTCTCCTCGCAACATAAAGGCGGCAAAGGGAACCTTTTGCTCCTCAGAGCAACCCAAGACATCAAATATCTTGGTGATCTGCTTTATCCATGTTTCAGCTACAAGTGGTTTGGGTTCTCCCTTAAACTCCGGTGGTCCCAGCTCCTTAAACTGTTTAGCGGTGACCGCCAGAGAGTTTCCAGTATTTCCACCTACGTTGTGGACAGGAGCCGCTTTCACCTGTTGTTGCATGAATTGCATAAAGCCTCTGAACATTTAATCATTCATCATTTGGTCAGTGTTGTTGTTTGCATGAGGATTGACACCTTCCTGATGCACATTATCCTGATTATTGATATGTGGTGAATCAACAGTCGTCTGTGCTCCATTGCTATTCTCAACGTTCTCAGATGCCATTTTCAGATACTGCCACAAAATAAAAATTAATTGATATGTCATATATTATCCTTATATTATGACCGACCAATTAAATACCATGCAAATAAACTTAGGTATGTCATACTAGCGAAGGAATTCCCCGTCTCTCCCCTCCTAGTTCTATTCTCACATCTTAGCCAGGGATCATATCCCTAAGCTCTGATACCAACTGTGACGCCCCCAAAATTAGGTATACATCACCCATCTTGGGTCGTCAGATACATAGTACAGAATACAAATACAACTTTATAATACAACTGTCGTGTACAATACGACAAAACATAAACTGTGAGTTTGAATACAAATATTATCTTCTAGAGAGTATTCATACTCAAAAGGAGTCCTCATTACATTTATTAACACACCATTACATAGAATTGTGAGGACTACTAACTAATACTATTCTTCGGACCATCACTCCGTTCCCCGAATTGCCCCAGCTACGTTCTCATTTCCTGAAGAGAACAGTGAAAGAAAGGGTGAGCTCAACTAGCCCAGTAAGAAATATTATGACTAAGATAATGCAGAATAAATTATCATTAGCCTTCAACAATGTTAAACTGATAAAATATAATAGACATCAAGTTTAACTGTAGCGGAACAAGCAATCCATTAAAAGAGTCAAGTAGAAAATAAACTCTACTATCTTTTATGATTTAAAAAGTTTTTCAACACTGTGATCGCTGGGACTCAGCTTAATAAAATAATCCACATCATCGAATCACCCCTGCACTACGGCCAAGGATATTCGTATATTCATTAATGGTCATGATCATGCCAACAACTGTCCATCAATGCACTACGGGCCAATGAGGACTTTTACCACATCATTTGTAACATTACGGTCATGATTATACCGAATAATCCCTGGTCATAATCATACCAAGTCCATCTATGAACTACATGCCACAGATGACTTTCAACATTTTATAAACATGAGGATGATGACAATGATATAAGAATTCAATAAAACAAGTTCAAGAATTAATTTATCCAGGAATTAACAACGTCCAAATTGTCAACATGATACTGCATTGTGGAGTAAAATTCAAGAATGCTTAGAAGAATATTTTCTTGAAAAGATACTGGATGAAACGCAACTATCAAGGATATTCCACAACTTTCATGGAGTATAGAAGTCAAAACTTAACCAACTGAGTACAATAAAGAATGGAATAACAAAAGAAATCACCATGCATGCGATAGACCGCACAGACAGGTTATTCCAATAGAATAATAAATAATGGAACCAGGTCCGGCGTAAACGCACAGACAGGATATTCCGACAGAATAATAAATAATGGAACCAGGTCCGGTGTAAAACACACAGACAGGATATTCCAACAGAATAATAATAAAACGGAACCAGGTCCGGTGTAAAACACACAGACAGGATGTTCCAATAGAATAATAAACGGAACCAGGTCCGGTGTAAAACACACAGACAGGATGTTCCAACAGAATAATAGAAGAATGTCACCAAGTTAAGGGTAGACCGCGTATACTGGTTATTCCAACAGAATAATAACAAATGGAATAACAAAAGTTCTCTTCATGAATATAAAAGAAATAATATTCCCTACCTTAAAAGAACTGGATATTGGAAAAGTGATGTAGGAGAATACTTTTATTCTCTCTCTCTTATTCTCTCTATACTTTCTCTCTCTATAGCTTGAATGAATTCGTGAAAAATAATGAAGCCCTAGGCCTCTATTTATAGAAAAACCGAGGGTGGCTCTTGGTCTTAACGAAGGGTCAAATGACTCTTGGTCTTAACGAAGGGTCAAATGACTCTTGGTAATATTGAAGGGACAACTACTATTGACGAAAGTAATTACTATTGACCAAGGTAAATACTATTGACGAAGGTAATTACTATTGACCAAGGTAAATACTATTGACGAAGGTAATTACTATTGACCAAGGTAAATACTATTGACGAAGGTAATTACTATTGACCAAGGTAAATACTATTGACGAAGGTAATTACTATTGACCAAGGTAAATACTATTGACGACGGTAATTACTATTGACGAAGAGACTCTTAGATGATGACATATGGCCCCCCATAAAATAACCAAACTTACCACAACGTCTCAATTATTGATTTAATAATATAACATATTATACAGATGATACTATGACAATAATTTAAGAGATATGATGCAGCAATTACTGTAGCAATAATTGAGTATAGCTGAGTGACTTCTCACGTAAGCATCAATAATCAATACCGTGTGCTACTATGCAACCACGCGTATTACTGTACTTTTACTACCGAGTAGTTCAACAGTTTTAACGGTTTTAACAGTAACACCTCAGCCGTTATTTTTATAGAAAGATAATTCTGTCGTTTTCTCAATCCGACAATAATTCTGTTGTGGGGTCCACCAATGATTGTGCCGTCGTACGAATATTCCTCGACAAAAAGAATATTCTCCGACCAAACGAATATTTTATAACAACTTGCTTACTTTGCAAAATTTATAAATATTACCCACAACTATAACATTATATCAAATTAACTCCATAATATTCAAAAATGATATTTATAGAAAATTCATCTTTATTTATAAAAATTGGGGTCTTACATAGATGATTGGTCATCCTCGTTCTCCTCATCCATCCAGTCATCTTTCGGCACAAAGAATCGCTCGCCACTGGAATTATCCACTAATTCACCTTGTTCATTAAATTGAAAGCGTTCCTTGTGCTCTATTAGGCTCTCTCGGGTTTCCACAGTCGTGAGCGTGGGTTCTGGTTGTTGATCAGTCTTGACAGTGTACCCACTGGTGATCCCCTCTTCTGCTTGCTCAGCCTCCGCAGGTTGGTCAAGTTGCACATTGACATTGCCCTCAACACTTTTGTGAGGCTCATCACCTTCTCCTCGAGTATCCACCGTGCACTGCTCCACTGCTTCATCTTCGAGATCAATTATGAGCGGTAGATTGCATTGCGGTGGATTTGTGATGGCATTGACGAGTTGCCCCAATTGATTGTCAAGGCTATGCAATGCAGCTTCTTGGCTTGCCATCCAAACCTCATTTCTTTCAATAAAGTTAGCGAGAAGCTCTTCAAGCCGTTTCTCTTCTTCTCGTGTTGAGGTCTCATAAAAGCTCTCACTAGGTGGAGATGTCAACTCATAATACAGCGGAGACTGATAGTCGAACTGAAAGGCATGATTTGGATCATAATATTGCTCTTGACTATAGTCCCATGAGTTTGGATAACCCGGGTAGTTTGGATGATAGGAGATCGGTTCAAAGTCAGCTTGATTCTGACAGTAGGCATTCTGAGAGGACTGACACTCAAGATTGTCAGAAAACCTCAAGGTATTACCAATTTGAAGTTGTAATCTCTCGAGTCCTTCTTCTGAGCTTGCTTGTGTTGCACCCTCATACGGCCATTGATAACTTTGATCGTCCATAATCTGTAGACTTAAAAACAAAAAGAAAAGAAGATCAAACAAATAAAAGAAGTAAATATATACACGTTCAAAGTAAGACTAAATTGATTTAAATCAATATTGGACAATATTAGATTAATAGTTCCCCGGCATCGGTGCCAAAAACTTGTTGGTCGGAATACCGATCACTAAACACGCGCAAGTATACGCGGTTTAACAAGTAATACAGTGATAAGAAGTGTTTCGTACCCACGAGGAACTATGACTAATATTTACCAAGTACCGATTGTTTATCGCTAAAGTCTTATTCGAACAGCACTAAATAGAAGTGTGATTAATCTAGTTAACTAATTAACAAAGCAAGTAAATGGATAACGAATGGAAAATCTAAGGAAATACAAGCTAAGGTCACAACTTCACCCCCACACATGCATTCTGTCGAACACCTGTGATGTTATGTTTCATCAAACTAGCTACCCTTTCTCTCTTTGGTCTTAATGGTCACGACAATTTGTCGACTGAGAATGCACAGGTGCTAATGCACCTTTGTCGAGGTATGCACAAACATATCCTCTCCAGATCCACCCTAAAGGGAATAGAATAGAAAAGAACGTCCAAGCTAGATGCAATCCTACATATATCTATGCGAATTAATCATAACAAGGATTTAAGCATAAGTTCTCTATCAGGTCGCACGTGGCGCACAGAGATATATCTATTCTATGCACAACTTATGCAGTCTAAACCCACAATCACATGCTAATATATTTAGGTGTAAATCTACAATTCTTCTGTCGATATCATGCAGATTACCAAAATCATCACTAATGTCTTAGTGAGAATCATAAAGCATAAATATATTAAACCAAATCATATGGTCCCAACCAAAGAGATAAAGCCAGTCAATTCAATTAACAAAGGGTTCCATTATAACCTTAGAGCAAATATTCAGTTCATAGCTATTAAACCAAATACGAGTAGCAAATAAGAAAACATTTATAGAATACAAAATCAGAGAGGATAAATGGATAGAAGAAACTCTGTCAAAGCCCCTTCAATCACCAAGCAATCCGCTCCTTTCAAGCTTTCCAATCTGTGTCGCTCGTTGCTCTTGTGCCCCAAAGAAAACCAAACTTCTCCCTAATCTACCTAATCTATATTTACAAACATGAGAAAGGAACTAGAGAGAGAAATACAGAAGAAAAACTAATCTAAGCTAAGTTATGGGAAAATTCAGAGAGAGAAAGAGAAATGTAGAGCTCCCTATGTTTTATATCTCCTTCCTTCCTTTTCTAGGTCAAATCAAGGCATTGGTTATCTGGGAACCGGACCTGGCGCCGCGGCGCGGCCAAATAAGTTGTGGTTGGCACTGCAGTGCTACGTGTGTTTGGAAAACACGGAGCTCGCGCTGCAGCGCGAGTCTGTATAGAATCATTGGTGCTGCGGCGCCATGGTGATGTCAGCTGGCCCATGAGGGTGGCACTGCGGCGCGGCCAATAAGCTTGACATTGGCGCCGCGGCGCGAGCATGAGAAATATTACCAATTTACCCCTGATTACTAGAAAACACCTGATAAGCCCTGCATTGCATCGATTAAGCACAATAACACTATAATCATATAAAACTATATAAAGTCTACGAGAACAGACAACTATTTAAGTCATAAAATATCCGATTCGCGGGTATAAATCTCACTCATCAGTGAGTTGACAGGTCTTCCACCGGATAGAGAGACCGAATTTATAATAGACATTGTGCCAGGAGCGGCACCAGTTTCCAGGGCACCGTATCGTATGGCGCCAGTGGAGATAAAGGAGTTGATGGTGCAGTTGCAAGAACTATTGGACAAGAAATACATTCAACCGAGTGTTTCACCGTGGGGAGCACCGGTATTGTTTGTCAAGAAGAAGGATGGGCCGTTAAGACTTTGTATCGACTACCGAGAGTTGAACAAGTTAACAATAAAGAATAAGTATCCATTGCCCAGGATCAATGATCTTTTTGATCAGTTAAAGGGGGCAAAATATTTCTCTAAAATTGATTTAAGGACGGGGTATCATCAGCTGAAGGTTAGAAATGAAGACATGCCAAAGACAGCATTCAGGACTCGTTATGGTCATTACGAGTTTCTGGTGATGTCATTTGGGTTGACTAATGCAGCTGCTATATTTATGGATATGATGAACAGAGTGTTTAAACAATATTTGGACAAGTTTGTCGTGGTGTTTATCGATGATATTCTAGTCTATTCTAAGATGCCAGAAGATCATGCTGAACAGCTAAGAATAGTGTTGGAGACACTAAGGAAGGAGAAGTTATATGCGAAGTTCACTAAGTGTGAATTTTGGCTAGAAAGGGTATAATTTTTAGGACATGTCATTGACTATGAGGGGATTTTAGTAGATCCAGCCAAGGTGGAAGCCGTGATGAACTGGGAACAACCGAAAATGTCGACCGAGGTGCGGAGTTTCTTAGGGTTAGCGGGTTACTATCGGAGATTCATTCAAGATTTTTCGAAGATAGCTACTCCATTGACTAACTTGACAAAGAAGACGGTGAAATACGCGTGGACTGAGAATTGTGAGAACAGTTTTCATGAACTGAAGAAGAGATTAAGTGAAGCGCCTATTTTGTCATTACCCGATGACACAGGAATTTTGTGGTTTATAGCGATGCTTCGCATAGAGGACTGGGTTACGTGCTCATGCAGCATGGCAAGGTCATTGTGTATGTATCTAGGCAGTTAAAGGATTATGAGAAAGTTTACCCTACTCATGATCTGGAACTGGCCGCTGTAGTTTTTGCCTTAAAGATATGGCGACATTATCTTTACGGGGAAAAGTGTGAGATATACACGGACCACAAGAGTCTAAAATATATCTTTACACAGAAGGAGTTGAATATGAGACAGAGGAGATGGCTGGAGTTGATAAAGGATTACGATTGTGAAATCCTGTATCACCCTAGAAAAGCCAATGTAGTGGCCGACGCCTTAAGTAGAAAGAGTCGGGAGAAGTTGTCTATGTTAACGGCTCAAACTGAGTTAATAACAGAGATGGCTAGGATGGAGTTAGAAGTGAAGTTGTCAAGTGAAGCGGATCAGAGACTATTTGCGACGAAGATTCAATCTACCATCGTAGAGCGAGTTAAGGAGTTGCAGCTCAAAACTGATGAGTGTGACCAAATGAAGAAGATGGTGACCAATGAAAAAGATATTAAGTACAGTATTGATAATGAGGGATTATTAAGATTTGAGGGAAGAATTTAGGTTCCAAATGAGATGGAATTAAACGAGCAAGTTTTATAAGAGGCTCACAGTTCAAGGTACTCGATTCATCCTGGTAGCACTAAGATGTATCAAGACCTTCGACAGAGTTTTTGGTGGCCGAATATGAAGAGAGAAATAACCGAGTATGTGAGTAGGTGCTTGACTTGTCAGAAAGTTAAGGATGAACATCAACGACCAAGTGGCTTGTTAAAGTCATTAGAAATTCCAGAGTGGAAGTGGGAGCATATCGCGATGGACTTTGTGGTGGGACTTCCGACTACTCAGAAGGGGTATGATGCGATTTGGGTAATAGTGAACCGGTTGATGAAGTCAGCTCACTTTTTGCCAATTCGGGTTAAGTATAACTTAGATCAATTAGCTAAACTTTATGTTAAAGAAATTATTTTCAGACATGGAGTACCAGTTTCGATTGTGTCAGATCGTGACCCATGATTCACATCGAATTTTTGGAGAAGTCTGCAAGAGCAGTTGGGGACGCAGTTGAAGTTAAGTACGGCATATCGTCCATAAATCGATGGACAGAGCGAGAGGACAATTCAGACGTTAGAAGATATGTTAAGATCTTGCGTCATGGATTTCAAGGGTAGTTGGGATGATCATCTACCATTAGTAGAGTTTGCGTATAACAACAGTTATCATGCAAGCATTGGTATGCTGCCTTACGAAGATTTATACGGAAGGAAGTGTCGAACGCCATTGTATTAGGATGAAGTGGGAGAACGCCGAATGCTAGGACCAGAATTGGTGCAGCAAACAGCGGATATAGTGAAACTGATACGAATGCGTTTGGTAGCAGCTCAAGACAGACAAAGGAAGTTTACAAATTTGCATCGAGTAAATAGGGAGTTTGAGGTAGGCTCGTACGTATTTCTGAAGGTATCTCCCTGGAAAGGAAAGATACGCTTTGGAAAGAAGGGAAAGTTAAGTCTCAGGTTTATAGGACCTTTTGAGATATTAGAAAAGGTGGGAGGGGCGGCTTACGTGGTAGCATTACCTCCAGACTTAGAATGATTACATAACGTGTTTCACGTATCGGTATTACGACCCTATAAGCCTGATTACAAACACGTAATAGAGTATGAACTGATTCATATCGAGGAGGATTTAACCTATGAGGAGATGCCAATTCAAATCATCGATTGAAAAGAGCAAGTTCGGCGAAACAAAGTTATACCGTCTGTAAAGGTGTTGTGGATGAACCACGATGTCGAAGAAGCAACGTGGGAATTGGAAGATAAGATGAAAAAGAATTACCCTCAATTGTTTGTGTAATTTTTTTTTTGTGTTTTGTTAGCGCGATTCTGGGGACAGAATCCTTATAAGGGGGAAAGAGTGTAACACCCCAGAAAATCGAACCTTTTTGTAAATACAATAATAATGAATAAAATAAAATTATTTGTTATTGTTTGTATTAGTAAGATGAATATCGTTCTATAACCTAGAAACGTCGAAACATCGTAGTATTTCAAACGTGTGAAGGAATTAAAGTGTTTGAATTTTCAAGACGAAAATAAAAGTTTTTCGAGAAAGTTTGCGAAAAACACTATTCACCATTTATCGCTCGAGAATTATTTTTGAACTTCTGAGAAATACGTAATGTTATAATATTAAAGCGAGGTAGATTACGTAATAATAATTCAAGTATGAAAAGCGCAATATTTCGCACGCGGACTTAATTCGAGAACGTTAAGTATAAATTTCCTAATGATGAGGAATGGTAAATATTGTATAAGAGCAAGTCCAATAAGAATAAGATGTAAACCTATGTGGGATTAATATTAAGCCCAAATAATTAAGGATATGAAGCCCAACCAAATTAATAGACAAGTCCAAAGATAAGTTAATTAATTTAACAACTAAGCCCAAAGGATGATTCAATGGGTAAAGTAAGATCCATGGGGCAACCCATGGGTTAATTGGTAACCAAGTACTTTGTGTGATGGGCAAGAATTAAGTGTGGTGGCCAAGTATAAGATGTAGGGAGCAAGAATACTTAGGTTTGAAGTTATGAATAGTAAGGAGGTGACTTAAGGAGGTGGGATGCTCTAATGTCCATTATGCCCTCACTTTGGTTTTCCTATAAATAGAAGGGGATTGCTAGTCATTTGTCACTTGTTCAAAACACTAACAACTTCCAATACAAAGCAACTTATTTGTTAGAACTAATAAGCACTATTGAGCTTAACCTTCCATTGTTAGATTTCCAAAGCAAGAGAAGTTAGTCTTCAAAGGTAAATGATCTTGTCTCTTCTATCTCTATCCTAGTAGGGTGATAAGAGAAGTATAATCTAATGAACTTAGATGTTAAGAACATATGAGAAGTGGATAAGCAATGGACTTAAGCCAAATAAGTCATAAATAAGCAAGTTAAACCTAAGTAAGTTAGGAACTTATGATGATCACACATGAACTTGTAACATACTTACATGAATGAAATTAATATGCTAATAAGATGCAATAATGTTGCTTAAAAGACTTGAATCAAGAATAAGTCAAAGAAAAGAAAATCTCGTATTATAGAAATTATTAAGTTATAAACTTGTGAAGAATAAGCCATGACCTAATTTAATGATAAGTTGTTGTATCATGTAAGTTGAGATGTCTAGATAATGAAATGAATCCACTTGGAATGTTGAGCCAATCACTAGTAATGAAGTTGCCGAAATTCACACGATTGGACGATAATCGTTGAATTCGTGAAATTCTCGAAATGAAAATCGTATTTTGTGTTTGAACTCGGAAACGTTGGTTTTCGATGGAGACAAGTCATGTTTGGCATTATAGAGTTGCGGACTCGAAAATGGCCGGATTCCGACTTAGAACGAAGAAACGAGCATTGAACGTTCACGAACGTTTATCGTTTTCGTTAAAATGAACTAATTGGTGAAATTTTAGCAAACGAAGTAAAATAGATAAAATTCTTGCATGAACGCATAGAGCACGTAATTTGTGAACCGTAGGCTCTTGAACGAGCCAATTCAGACTTATAACGAAGAAGTTACGAGTCCGGGAGTTTCACAAAATTTCAAAAACTATCAAAATTATATGTGGAACAGAGTCCGTGCCGCGGTGCAACTCCAAGCCAAAATCCCGGTGCCGCAGCGCTAGAGTGAGGCTCAACTTCTGCTAATTGGCGCCGCAGCGCGACCCATAATGAAGGAACTCGCGCTGCAGCGCCGAGTCCGATTTCTAGGCAATATTAGGTGACGCCGCAGCACGGCACAAAGTGTATTAGCCGGCGCCGCAGCGCCAGCCTTAGGGTTTAGAACATAAACAATGTTTACATGTTGAGCCTGAAGTGTAAATGATGAACACTTAGCTAAGGATCTTAATGAAACATTGTAAGACATAATTAAGCCTTATGTATGATCACTTAAGGTTAAAGAAAGTCAGTAACATATGAACGTAAGAACGACATAACGGAAAGCCGGAACCAATAATAACAAATCTAATACATAATTAGATTGAGAAGAAGGGTAAGATTCTTTAGGAACCATGTATGTTTATTCATGACCTAATGTGTTATATAATGTTATCACCTACTATAGAGACCTTAAAGACATAAAGTGCACGTGTTATATCTATAAGCAGACGCTAAAGGCAAGTACTCTAACCCTTGTTCCAGTTCGATCTGGACAAGTCTTTGTGATTCATGTATTCTTCGCATGATTTAAAGTCTGACGAAGTCAAAGCCAATTCTTTCGGCTAGACTTATGCTATGTTGGATTTCTTATAATCTATCAAGTATAGACAATGATTTGCCAAACTAATATTGTTGTGGTTTTCAAAAGGAGACTGAGTTTGCTAAATTGTTTTGTCGTCAAACGACAGGCACGTGAGGTTGCCACAACTTAAACGTATAGACGTTTAATGAATGTATTGTTGATCAACATAGAGTACTATAGGCTGATCACCTAGACGTGCTCGTAAGCTATGCCAGACTTACGGACTTCTTGCTGGGATGTCCTTTTCAAAGTACTTATGAAATGCTTACGGTCTTGAACCGGAATTGATGTTTTACTGAATATTGTTGTTGTAAAACGTTTTGAATGAAAAGAAGTGCTATTTTGAATCATCAATAATACTTCGTAACTATTGTTCAGTTATTGAAGATATACGATTCATATGTTTCAAGCATGCTATTTTCCTAGAATTATTGTACTTGTTGAGCTAGTTAGGCTCACTCTTGCTTGAACCATATGAATGCAGCTAAGACCGAACAGACCGATGGATCCGGCAAGGATAAAGGGAAGGCAAAAGCAAACCCGTAGATTACATATGTAATAGTATAGGTTTTGTAAGAAATAATATTGATATAATGACAAAGACAATGTATTAGTTGTAAAGAACACTATAAAAAAATGGGCCTTTAGCAACGATTTTTCGGGCAACGACTTTATAAGTCGTTGCTAAAAGTATATGTTTAGCAACGAAAGTTGTCCTTCGTTGCAGATTGTGTCAGGCTTTCACTTTTTGCAAGAAAATTCATAAGTCGTTGCAAAATTTCGTTACTAATTCATTGGCGGGAAAAAAGTTCGTTAGAAATTCGTTACAAAATTTTCGACCACTTGATTTTCAGTCATTGTGGGTAACGAAAGTTTTTTTGTTACTAAAAATGGGGTTTTAGCAACGATTTTTCAGGCAATGACTTTATAAGTCATTGCTAAAAGTGTATGTTTAGCAACGAAACTTGTCCTTCGTTGTAGATTGTGTCAGGCTTTCACTTTTTGCAACGAAATTCATAAGTCGTTGCAAAATTTGGAAACAAAATTCGTTAGAAATTCGTTGCAAAATTTATAACCACTTGATTTCTCCTCATTGTTGGCAACAAAACTTTTTTTGTTGCTATATTTCGTTGCCTAATATGGACCACATTCATTGGCAACAATTTTTATTTTCGTTGCAGATTTTAGACAACTTTTTGTAACGACTATTAAAATGTTGCTTTAAATTAAGATAATCTCAATAAGTTGTTTTTGTAAGACCATATTTGGTATTCGGAGAATTGTCAAAAAATATTCGTATTTAGTATTTAAAATTATGTCCAAATGCGAAACATATTCAAACCTATGACCTATCATTTGAAACTTTGGTCATTTGACCGCTGGAACAACACAAGTTATCTGCTAATATCTTGTAAGGATTAATATTTATATCAAAACATGAGATTTATCACATATATTCATTTCTTCTCCTTCACTACATACCATTAATATAATCTCAAGAAGTTATATACTACAATAATAATAATAATAATAATAATAATAATAATAATAATAATAATAACAACAACAACAACAACAACAACAACAACAACAACAATAAATATAGTACTAATAACAATAATAATAATAATAATAATAATAATAATAATAATAATAATAATAATAATAATAATAATAATAATAATAATAATAATAATAATAATAATAATAAATAAAAATAATAATACTATAATTTCTGCTTATATATGTCAAATACTTACAAAATTATGATATTTATCTTGCATGTTCTTTAATTTATTTATTTTACCTTGGAATATAGTATAAGTTATTCTTTTCAATTACCTTCTTCTTTTGTAGCAAATAATTAATGGGCGATCGAACACTTTTTTGATGGAAATTGGTAATGAAATAATTAAGACATATCGATGATCATACACGATCAATATATAGAAGATTATAACGTAAATTAATAGCCAAGTTAATTAATTAGTTTTTAATATTTGACATTTTAAAATAAGGAATAATTAATGCTATTGTTTCTCGAAAATCTACTTCTTTTTTATTTTGTAAAAAAAAAAGAATTGATATAATAATTAGCGGTTGTGGAAAAAAGGGAAAAAAAAGAAGTCAAACAGGTCTTTTCATACTAACGATCTTATATATCACAGAATAAAATGATAAATTAGTGTGTTATTATTATAAGATAACATATTTGTATTTCATGCATAAATATTTATATGAATATTTGTTAATAAATATTTATATGAATATTTACAGATAAATTTATTAATATATATATATATATATATATATATATAATACACAAAAAATATAACATAAGAAGTAAAAATATCACAGTTAGGTTTTGAACCTAAGACCTATGGGCTATTAGACCATTATGCTACCATTGAGCCATTCTAATTTATTAGTTAACTAAACTAACGCCATAACTTGTAGTCTCCAATATTTTTAAATTTATTCTACTGATATATATATATATATATATATATATATATATATATATATATATATATATATATATATATATATACACATACATACATACATACATATTCTTTTCAAAATTTCTTGTCAAACTAAATAAAATACTAAACAAATCTCAACATTAAACTAAATATATATAAAGTAACTATGAATATTTTTATATATAAATATATATATATATATATATATATATATATATATATATATATATATATATAAACAAATATTCATATAAATATTTATAAATTTATCTCTAAATATTCATATAAATATTTATAAAAAATATTCATATCTAAAGTTTAGATGAAATATTTATAAATTTATAAATAAATATATGTTTATAAATTTTAAAGATAAATTTATATGAATATTTGTTTATAAATATTTATATGAATATTTAGAGATAAATTTATAAATATTTATATATATATATATATATATATATATATATATATATATATATTAAAATATTCATAGTTACGTTATATAAATATTCATATTTACATTATATATATTTAGTTTAATGTTGACATGGGTAAACAAATATATGTAAACAAATATTCATACGAATATTTATAAATTTATCTCTAAATATTCATATAAATATTTATAAAAAATATTCATATCTTAAATAAAAAACTATGATTGTAGACAGTGTAGCACATAAGCAAATGGGGGACAAATGAGTAATTTCTCATGTCGCTGCAGCATGTAGTGGTAGGGAGAAATCCATTTCAATATGTGTCATCCAATGTTGTAATCAACGGTATAGATTATGATTGTTGAAATAGTACCCGTGACAACCGATTGTCAAGCATGTTAGTTCCGGGCCTCCGACCCAAATAAACCCAACCTTATCAAACCTGATTATTATATCTATGCTTCCCAATGTTTCCTATTTTTAGATAGAAGTATGATATACTTACAAGTACTCCCTCACTCCGAAAATGAAAGTGATGATTGATTTTATGCGAACTTAAAAAAAATGTCAAATGATAAAATTATTCATATTTAAATTCTACCTAATTGCATATTTTTCTATACATGACTAGTGATGTTATATAAATATTTATAAATAATAAAATTATGACATTTAATAATAAGGATATTATGCACAAATTATTATAAAAAATAGTTTATTTAATATAAGTAAATATTTAACTTGAGATTACATAAAATAATAAGAACTTTTATTCTTAGACGGAGGGAGTAACTTAAATTATGAATATATTTTTAAGTCCAAAAATAAAACATAAAAAGAAAAACAGTAATGATATACCCCTAGCTATTCCTTGTTCTTCTTTTACTTTTTTTCCAAATATATTATAAAATTAAAGTATAATACTATTAGTTCTAAGAGAAAACGTAAAAGATGAAGACAAATTTATTATGTTTTATGAACTAATGATATTGTTTATAATTTTTAAGTAACTTAAAATATTAATTGTATTTATTAAAATATTAAGTTACAATAATTTAAAATTTGAAAAGTTATAAATTGATAGTAAACAAAATTATAATAATTATGACTCTTTTTATGGAACAAATTACAAACGTTAAAATATTAATTTTTGGTTCTACGAAAGAGTTATATTTCAATTTGTTATAATTAATTTATAATATCCTAAAATTTAAATTTAGATTTATCTTTAATTTTTGAAATAATAATTTTATATATAAAATGTTATCAAACTCTTTTTTTTTAACAGCGTACTGAGTTGTGTTCGTGCGTGGTCTGGAAAGCATAGAATAGAGATCAATTGGGTTTAAAGCAATTTTAAAATAAAGCAATTTTAAAATTAAAAATTTTCATGCGTTACTTTTTTTTATAAAGCAATTTTAAAAATAAAAAAATTTGTTAATAAATTATAATTTGTACTTTTTGATTTTTTAAAATTTATTTTATATATCAGATTATTAAAAAATTATCACATGAGCCTATAATCCCTAAGTTTGTTGTGGTCTAAAGCCAATCTCTTTTTTTAATAAAGTGAATTTTTAAAAATAACCCAAAAAAAAAATAACGCTAAAAAACTGTCAATTTTACTTCAATTTGGTTAATAATTTTTTTTCTTCTTCAAACTCCATTTCAAATGGTATTTACTTTATTTTTTTTGAATCTTACTTTCTACAAAATTAAATTATTAAATTTTTACAAAAAAAAGTGTCTATTTTTTTTTAAAAAAATATTGTTTAAAAAAAATTATTTTACAAAAAAAAATTGGATAAAACAAAAGAACAAAATTAGAAATTAAAATGCTCATCATTCCACCGCCGCTAAGCGGCGTTCAACTTGAAAGTTTGATTCTAAACGCCATTTCGATCGGCTTTTAGCCTATTTTCAGAAAACCCAATGAAATTGGCCGTAAAGCAGAAAATTGAACATGGATTAGCCTATTTTTAGAATTTACTCCTCTTTTCTATCTCGCCTCCTCTTTTACTTCTTTGACCAAAACACGCTTTCTAGTCCACCCCTTTTGGCTTCATCTCATTTTTCTCTCAACGAATTAGGGGTTTTTGATTCCGTTTCTGCAATCACTACTCGGTGATAGTGATTGTATTTCATCGATAAGGGTTTTCCGTTTCCGATTCTTCAATCACTACTCGTTGATAGTGATTGTGTTGTATTGAATCGACCGATGACGGTACAGGATGCGTCTTCGTGTTTCGGTGACGCAAAATTCTTTCCGCCCGTATTTCGATTCCACCCAACTGACGAAGAGCTAATCCTATATTACCTGAAGAGGAAGATCTGTAGGAGACTGCTAAAACTTGACATGATTGGAGAGACCGATGTTTACAAATGGGACCCAGAAGATTTACCTGGTATTATTTCTGATACAAATACTGTTACCCTATTATGCAGAAATTAAGCTGCTTTGGATTTTTTGTCATTTGGGTTTGATTTACATGCTCTAATTATTGGTTGATTCAGTTTAGTTGTATTGTTGATTGGTTGGTTTAAGAATTAGTGTGACTATTGAGTGATTATTGCATGTTTTGGATTTTGTATGATATGGTCTGATTTGTTAGTTTATTAGCTTAAATGATTGGAATGGGTTGCGGAACATAGCATTGGAGGAGCTAGGTAGGCTTAAGGACTTTGGGTATAAGCCTTTGAGGGTGACGTATAATGCTTTGATTCGGGTGTTTTTAGAGGCAGATAAATTGGACACGGCGAATCTGGCTCATAGGGAGATGGAAGATTTTGGTCTGAATATGGACAGGCGTACGTTGGGTTGTTTTGCTTGTTCACTTTGCAAAAAGGGAAGGTGGAAAGAAAGAAGCCCTTGATTTGATTGAGAAAGAAGAGTTTACCCCTGATACTGTAATATACACTAAAATGATATCTGCCTTGTGTGAAGCTTCACTTTTTGAAGAAGCTATGAATTTTTTGAATATAATGCGGTCTAATTGTTGCCTTCCTAATGTTGTAACATATGAAATATTGCTCTGTGGGTGCTTGAATAAAAGGAAGTTGGGGAGATGTAAGAGAATTCTTAGTATGATGATCACAGAAGGTTGTTATCCAAGTCCTAAAATATTTAATTCTCTTGTTAATGCTTATTGCAGATCAGGAGATCACACATATGCCTATAAATTGCTTAAGAAAATGGTAAGTTGTGGTTGCCCACCTGGTTATGTGGTGTATAATATATTGATTGGTGGTATCTGTGGCAATAAGGAGTTACCGAGCTCAGATGAGCTAGACTTGGTTGAGAAAACTTACAGTCAAATACTTGATGTAGGGGCTGTACTAAATAAAGTCAATATCAGCAATTTTGCTAGATGTCTTTGTGGGGCTAGGAATATATAGAAAGCTTATAAAGTGATTCGTGAAATGATGAGTAAAGGTTTCATACCCGACATTAGTACATACTCAAAAGTTATTGGTTTTCTGTGTAACGCCTCCAAAGTAGACAAGGCTTTCCTATTGTTCCAAGAACTTAACAAGAATGG
Source organism: Panax notoginseng (assembly GCA_016801055.1). Classification (NCBI taxonomy): domain Eukaryota; kingdom Viridiplantae; phylum Streptophyta; class Magnoliopsida; order Apiales; family Araliaceae; genus Panax; species Panax notoginseng. Next base: position 54,053,815 of record CM029023.1, on the reverse strand, counting down.
CATTGTTCCAGATGTATATACTTACACAATTTTGATTGATAGTTTTTGTAAAGCTGGCCTCATTCAGCAGGCTCGCAGCTAGTTTGATGAAATGGTAAGGGATGGTTGTGCCTCTAACGTGGTGACTTATACAGCTCTTATACATGCTTAAATAATGATAGACGCATGATAGCTCTGAAATCAGGTTTAGATTTACTTAGTTCAGGCATAATGCAGCAGCACCAGTTATATTTGCCGTCGTTTTGGGAGCTCAGCATGAGGTATTCTTAAGTAGGAAGAAAAGTTTTGGCAATTTATTTTGCTGTATTTTGAAATTGACTTGAAGTTTTGGGAGCTGAATTATTTGTAATGAGACCCATGATGATATGATAGTCCCTTTCAGCCTAAGTAAAATAATCTAGGGACATGGATTTGTAAATAATTTTATTAGCTAATTTTTGGTCTTACATTTTAAATTCAAGACTGGCTTTCTCAATTGCTGTTTGTTTATGATTTCTCTTTTTTAAGTTGTCTAAAAACTGATAGAGTAAATACATAAGAAATTTCATATAATTAAATGATCAATTCTACATTCTATCTGATCTACATTGTGGCTTTTCAGTCTTTGGACTATCTGGAAGTGTGAAAACTGCTCAAAGTCAGATTTCACAATTGAACTTATCCTTGCTGGATGCATGGTTTGCTTTAGCAGGGGACTTTTCAAGCAAATCTGATCTCATAAATTTTGATACCACAACTTTGATTGCTATCGGATCTGGAATCAGCAATGGTAATACGGAGAAGCTTATGGCTGTACCTGAAAATGAACTAAGAAGTCGGTTTAAGAGCAACTTTGAGTTTGTGATTGCTCAGGTAATTCTTTTCGTCATTATTGGGTGATTCGCGACTTCCGTCTGCCATAATAATGAGGTATTTGTGTATCTTTCAATGTGTATGTTCTGCATTTCAGGCTAACTTCTGCTTCGGTCCATACAATTACTTAAAATGTGGACCAGACACTGAAACTTTATCCACAAGTATTTCCTTAATATGTAGATGCACTCGGCAATGAGAATGCAGAGTGCATATAGCTTTTTTTCTGCTGTTACTCTTTGAGATCCCACTATGCATAAATAATGCTTTATTTATTGCACTAGTGTTATCTCCTTTCACATAGCATGCTTCCCACTGTACCTTGCAAGAAGGTTAGATGTTTACCTGTTACATGTTATAATTAGATGGATATAGTATCAACTACCCCCATCATTCTTTTCACTTACACCAAGAAGTTAAGAAGTACAACTTTGTCAACAAAAGGTGACATGATATGAATTATGTAACAGGTTCTTGCCCACTTTCAGAGATTCACATATTACATTCATAAACAAAAGCATGTCTTTCATTTGATTTTAGAAAATCTTTTAGGAAAAGAATTAATTGGGAATTATCTGTATGTGCAAGGAGTAACTACATTACAACTAATCTTATTATTACTGCTTCATTGTTATTTTTAAATCAAGAGGTCATGATAACTAAGTATATTGAATTATTATAATTATATCATTTTCCATATTAGATTGATGTAAGAACATTTAGCCTTCTTGGTTATTATTTTTTTAAATTGATGTAAAATCATTATCAGTATTCCATGAATTATACATTACATATGTAAATAATTTTTTAAATAATATATCGTACATTTTTATGACTTACATATTTGCTTCATTGTCCAACGATCCTAATATCTATCACCATTTGTAACAAATGGATTTGGTTGTTGACTTGAAGGTGATGTTCGCTAATGTTACAATGTTTTTTCTCAGTATGGTTCCTGAAGTTATGTAGCAATTGCATGGATGACTTCAAGTGAGTGGGTAATTTCCTTTCAAGGCAATAGTCATGGGTTCAATTCTCTGTAAAGATAATGATCTCCTTGTGACCACTTGCACATAGTTTACTAGGGGATTACCCAATTTGCTTGGTCGGTGCAGTATTGGGTGTGGCCGGTTGTTTATCTAGTCCACAGACTCTACACCCTACGGGTTAGTGGCTGCGGGTTCCACAATCATCAAATTAAAAAAAGAAAGTTGAAATGTTTTGTATGATCAAGTTTTTTAGTCAATATTCTTCCTGTATTTTGTGTTTCTTTTATAATTAAAGCTCCGTATCTTGAATTTTATAAGAATTGGGTTATGTTTAGTTTCATTTGTTATGTATAATTGTTTTTCTTTTTGTACAAAAACACCTTGGTCAGTTGGTGTAGTGCTACATGAGATGGCCAAAAGTATTGTTATATACTTCTTCGAAGATTAATTATTCCTTTGTCATTTGAATTTGGCCTCAAAAGGATATTTGTCTTAACTAAATATGTTTATGACTGATTTCAGAGTCGTACTAATTGCGTTGTTTTCAAACTTTTTGGAAAAGATCCTAGTGAATTCCCTCGTCTTGCGAAGTCAGGTATGTCAATATTTATGGGAAGCTAACCTATTTGACCGAAGTTTTATGATTGATGCTATCAAATTTATAACTTTTTCAGATTCTGGACTGGTTAAAGCATAATCCTACGGATATTGACAGCTACATCAAATCTGGCTGTATAATATTATCAGTATACCTTCGAATGGAAAATTCCAAATGGGAGGAGGTAAGTTTTGCTTCACTTCTAGAATGTAGATTTATATTTCTGAAGAACCAAACTGAGGTTAATATTGAGCTTGATGCTAAACACATCTTGGGGTGAATATTTATTCTACCATAAAAACTATAATATATGTTAGTTTTTGACAGACACAGATAATGTGACAATGTTCTTTCTTATATGTACATTTTTTCCATCCTATAATGTCTTGGTAGTCATGGTTTTTGTATAATCTATTACGTTTCAGGTTCATGAAGGAAGAAGATTTCATTCTCAGAGCACCTAAATATGAAATGACACCAGTTGTATGTGCAATTTCACTATACTTCCACTTCCCCATTTATTTTCTTGTTCTTTTTCTATTCTGTCTCAAAATTTGGAAAATGTGCATACATAAAACTTTTTAAATTATAAGTGGCCTAGGATTTTAGCCTATGTATGTTGTAAAAGGGCAAGCACCAGTGGAAGCATGATGTAGATGATTTTTATAGGAATGAATTGTTACTGGCCAACTAATATTGATTATGAAACTGATGCTTTTATACTGTGGTGCAACGTGTACCAGAAAACTCAGTTTCTGTGATGGGTGATTATCGCAACAACGGCTATGATTCGCATGTATGGTATGTAGTCTCAATCTTTAGCTCATAAATGCTTTTCACAAGATATCATTTTTCAATTATTTTTGCATTCTTTTTGAAGATAACCCAGCCTCTTATTAAATTGAATGCAATGATGGGAAATATTTTTGGCAATGGAAAGTGTAGTACTTGTTCTAACTTGTGCTATAACCAGGTTGGAGAGTGATTATGCATTGATCTGCCAACCATATTTATTGTTTAGTCACTCAAATTGAACAAGAAATTGGTGGTATTCTAAAGTATTATGAAATACGAGTCAAGTCTTGACATTGTACCACGTAGCAACTCTATTGTCTTTGTGTATTGATTTTGGCACTAAGTACCTCTGGTGACCTATTTGCTTCATTTTCCTGACTTGCTATTATTTTTAAATGTGCAGGAAGACTGCTTCTACGACATGCCTTACAATACTGGGTATCAAATTTTCGTGCTACGTTTACGGAAGACAAGGGACGAAATTATGAAGTGTATTCTCTATATATGTAGATATATACTTTGATTGAAGAACTATGGTAGCTTTAGATGGTTAATTGTAGAGATAATGAATGATTATGTAGTGGATGATTTTATTAAGTTAATAATATTTTAATTTTTTGTATTTTTGTCATTATTTGCTATGGGGACATTGAGCCAGTCAGGTACACAAAAAGAATGTTAAATTTTGATTTGGCAACAATATAATTCGTTACCAAAGCATTGAACAAGTTTTAATATAGCAACAATTTTTTATACATTTAGCAACAAATTTTTGTTGCTAATGACATTAAAAATAACGAAAAATTAACTTAATAACAACGGAGAGGATATTGTTGTTAATACTAAAATAAAAGGCAACATTTTTTATCGTTGCAAATCATATCAACTTTCGTTGCACATATAAAGAAACGACAACATATAATGTCGTTGCTAATCAATGACTTTCGTTGCTATTGAAAAATAACCAGCAACAAACATTTTTGTTGCTGATTCAACATAATGTCTTTGCCAAATAATATAATCAGCAACGAAAATCGTTGCTAAAAAGTTTACATCCCGCAACGAAAGCAAGCTTAGGCAACAATTTTCATAATTTACTGCAACAAAAAATGTCGTTACAAAATAGTGTCAATTGCAACGAAAATGCATGGTCGTTGCAAAAAAAAAAGAGTTCATTTCGTTGCCAATTAGCAGGCTTTTGCAACGAAATGGGGTTTTTAGCAACGACATTTTAATTATTCTGCAACAATACATTTTGTTGCTAAAGGATCGATGTCTCTGTATGAAAGACAAATTTCGTTGCAAAATATATTACTTTAGGCAACGAAAAAGATACGTTCGTTGCGGAACAATTAGCAACGCTCATTGCGTAACGAAAGACGCAACGACAGTAAAGTCGTTGCCAAAACCCTTTAGCAACGAAATTTGGCACCTTTAGCAACAAAAATCGGTTGTTACTGAAGCCCCATTTTTTTGTAGTGGAACCTGGGGAATGTAAATATTCTTTTGATATATATATATATATATATATATATATATATATATATATATATATATATATATAAGACATATCCGTTCTTTTGAGGCATTTCAATTGAATGTTTATGTGAACTGTAGCACTGTATAGCACCATCTATCGGGTTGGAAGATACCCGGATTTGGGGGCGTCACTGTAAAATCCAAAAATAATATTCATGTACCAAAAATAATTTGGACTGAAATGAAATATATTTTTCGGGTAAATAGTACCCCGTGAATAGTACTTCGGGAATAGTACCTCGTGAATAGTATCCCGACATGAAAAGTACCCCAAATACCTGAGTGAATATTCGGGTGAATTGTAATTTGGGTGAATAGTAACCCGTGAATAGTAACTCGTAAAAGAAAAATACCAAAGAAAATGATATTCCATGACAAGTACAAAAGAAATGATATCTCATAAGAGTATAATAGAATATACGAAACTGTAAATAGATTTTCACCCGCGCATGCGGTAATCCACGTATACAGATCATTTCCACAGTTTAATAAAGAATGAATACGAAGGGTCATTCACCATGCATGCGGTAATCTACATAGACATATTATTCCAATATAATAATAAAGAATGGAATAACAGAAGAATTCACCAGGCATGCGATAGAACGCACAGACAGTTTATTCCAACAGAATAATAAATAATGGAACCAGGTCATGCGTAAAACGCATAGACAAGATATTCTAACAGAATAATAAAGAATAGAATAACAGAAGAATTTCACCATGTATGTGGCACTTCGCATAGACAGGTTATTCCAACATAATAATAAAGAATGGAATAACAATAGCTCTCTTCATGAATACGAAGGAAATAATATCCCTTACCTCAAAAGAAGACTGAATACTGGAATAGTGAGTTAACAGATTTCTCTTCTTCTTTCTCTCTATAATTTCTCTCTATAATAATTGCTCTATAACTTTAGTGAATTGGTGAGAAATGACGGAAGAATGAACTTTTATTTATAGGAAAATATAGTTTCGATAATTGCACGTTTTGGGGCTCGAAATTTTACAGTATAATACCTTCATCTTTTTCTTTATTTTTAATTTAGTCCTGCAAGTATTATCAAATTTGTACCACCTCCCCTAATAGTAAATCATGTGAATTAATAGTTCATTCATGTGACTTAATAGTATAATCATGTAAAAAAATTAATTACAGTATAGTACCTCCATCTATACCTCCATTTTTAACTTAGTCATGCAAGTATTATCAATCTTACACCAACTCCCCTAATAGTTTAAGAATGTGAATCAATAGCACACACATGTGAACAAATAGTTATAAGCATGTGAAATAATATCAATTAATTGCTCATTTGTCCGGTGAATTATCCGATTGGTCAATATAACCTCCAAACATTAATTATTATAGAAATAAATATCGATTTCTACCGACACTAATAATCCCAACATAATGGAACTATCAATTTTATCTTTAATCAATACGAACTTATTCATCATTAATATTATAACTCACAATATTTAACAACCAGGTCGTTTCCAGGAAAGAGGGGGCTTTCCGATAAGGATTTCTCCCTATTGGCGCGCAATTAGATTATCTAACCTCTCTTTGACAGAACTTTCTAGACATTATCAATATTGCAAATAATAATATGAACAACTTTGTCGTCTCAATTATTGATTTAATAATATAACATATTATACAGATGATACTGTGACAATAATTGAATCAATAATATGAGAGATATGATGCAGCAATTACTGTAGTAATAATTGAGTATAACTGAGTGACTTCTTACGTAAGCATCAATAATCAATACCGTATGCTACTATGCAACCACGCGTATTACTGTACGTTTACTACCAGGTAGTTCAACAGTTTTAACGGTAATACTTTCGCTGTTATTTTTATAAAATGATAATTCTTTCGTTTTCTAACTATGACAATACTTTTGTTGTGGAGTACACCAATGATTGTGCCGTCGTACTAATATTCCCCGACAAAAAGAATATTCCCCGACCAAACGAATATTTTATAACAACTTGCATACTTTTCAAAAATTTATAAATATTACCCACAACTATAAATATTATATCAAATTCACACCATAATATTTAAAAAAATATTTCGAGAAATTTAAATCTTTATTCATAAAATTTGGGGTCTAATACCCAGTGAGGGGAAAAGTCATCATCTTTCCATCTTTACGCCACATCGCGCCATCTCAACATCTCATACATATATTTCTACACAGTAATGTCCCATAAAAACCAAGGAAGTCCAATCTCGAGTGACTATTGCGCAAGGCCACGGATAGAATTTAAAGCTTGAAGACCGGAGGGCATGGTCCCATCTTCCTGACTCGTACAACCTCTAATCCCATGTCATTGCATAACTCTCAACAACGGCGATCCGAAATAGGTCTTATACATCTCAGTCGGATTCTCGGATTGATGTTCTGAAAGTTTGAGCAGACATTACGTTGCATACGTGCACGTACTTCATGACGGCTAGCCGCTGGTACACCTACGGCTCCCCCCTCTATAAGTAGAGGGCTTGGGGTGGCCATTTTAGAAGAGAAAAAGGCGAGGAAGCCCTGTCTAATTTGCTCTGTACACACCCTAAACTGAGTGCTTTCTTATTTTAAACATTTGTAAGCTCATATATAGCTACTTTTTACAGGCGAGAGCCGAGTGTTCAAATTAAGATACTATCTACACTTATAGTAATCAATTATACCTCTTATTTTAAGATACAACTAATTCATTCCTCCGCTTGAATTACTTTATCATAACTAGTAATAATTATATTTTTAAAACATTTCTTTACTTCTCAAATTTATCTCTAACTTTCTTCACTTCAGATTATTAATCCTAGTAGTTTATCCAAGTAATTTCTTCGGCTATGGCTGTCTAATCCACTGCTAATCTCATACTTCTGATATAAATTAACCTTAATTACCTTTTCTTTCCTAATAGACTTCTATCCTTTACAAATTTTCTTGACCAAAAGAATATGATCATCAATCATTATCTTTTATTATTATTAATAAAATTTTATTCAAATCTTTTATAATATTTTTCAAAATACTTTTTAGATTTATTGTTAACCCACGTTCTACCATAATTAAACATATTTAATGCATAATTATTCCTTCTTCTTTTTTTAACAATTTTACACTTTGTAAATACTTTCCCAATTTAAAATATATTATATATCAACAAGTTTCACAAATTACACCATTATTACTATATAATGTACATATCCCTTAATCATAGACCAAAAGATGAAATCTATTATCTTTACCAAACTTATACAAAAACTGAAACTTCTATAGTAAATATAGATGTATTTACATATACTATTCAAAATATTATTCTATCATTCTTACTATTTCAAATATCCCCAAAATCTAACTTTTATCTTAGACGTTTCCGCTTCCTTCACCTGTTGGTTTGAGGTTTTGATTTCCCCTTAGGTCAAATTTCTTGGGTTTTGGATAAAATCTTGCCATGTGTCCCTCTATCCCGCAATTGAAACACTTAATTTTGATGCTCTTATTATGCTTCCGCTGTGGACATCTATTTGAATAATGTCCACTGTTTCCACAAGTAAAACATTGAGTTTCACTAAACCTACATACCCCTCTGTGCTTCGTCCCACGAATACAACACCCTTCACTCCTTTGGTTGGTGCTACTATTTCCCTTTTTCACTGAGTTATTTGAAAAATTAACATCCCTCATCCTTTTACGATTTCCCTGCTGTTGACACTGTCTTACTGCTTGATTTCCTAATTCATTGGTTCCCTTCAATTCTGATGGTTCCGCTAATTTAAAGTCTAAGGTAATCCTCAAAGTATTGGGTTCAACTTCTGGTGGATTCCCTGACCTCCATCGTGAAGCGTCTAGTGACACATTTACCAATTGTTGGGTTGGGTTTGTCTCAAACTGGTTTCCGTCAATCTCTGCTGATGATTTCTCTTGTGATGCCATTTCTCTATAAATAGCAATTAATTAAATATAAGCATAATAAACAATTAATTTGGCAAACAAGGTGTATATATTCAATTATATATATATATATATATATATATATATATATATATATATATATATATATATATATATATATATATATATACTCCAAGAAAATAATTGACCGACTCAAAAAATTTATATATTTTTACTAGTTCTCCCCCAACAATTCCTATATTAGGAACATTATATTATTACAAACTACTACTCCTCTACTACTATTGGTTTTCCCCAAACGACTTTCTACACTAGGAACACCATACTATCACAACTATTGTTCCTCCACTGACATATATTTTCCTTAACGACTTATGCTCTTCATTTCCTTTTCTCCTAATTAACTTTGAATTTATCAATTAGCCCTCTTGCGAATAACCACAATTTCCCCAGCGTCTACTTATAATTTATACAATTTCTTCTCTTTTTAATGTTACTCCAACTTCTTTTACTTGTTCTTCGGTTGTCACTCCTTCTGACTCTATATGAGTCTTATAGAAACTTCAATCTCCCTTAACTCTAACTTCGGTACTCTTCATAAGCACTCTCTAAATCCACTATAGATTTGCCTTTCATAACTTCAACTATTTAGTTGTAAACTACTTCCATTGATACTTCTTCTATCATATCCTTCAAATCATTCCCCATTACTATGACCTATTATGGTTCAAGTACTATCTCAAGTATAACAATCAGATTTTCTCTCAATATATTAATACAATTAACTCCTTCACTTACCCAAAATATCAATTCAATATCGTTAACTTATATAAAAAATCTATTCCTCCAACTTCGGCTGATGAATTTCCTTAATTCATCTCCTACAAACTTATCTTTAGTTTATCTCTTTATTACTACTCTCTCCCTGATACTAAGTCTATAAATTCTAAATTTCTTACCATATTCATCTTCCAATATCACCCTTCCAGGCCACTTCCTAGATCCATCACTATCTCCTTTCTTACAACCTTAATTGTCTTCGTATATTTAAAAAAAATATTTATAATCTCTTCATCCTTATAACTTCTCTTTGTCTATTCTAGACATTCCTAACATCTCTAAAAAATTTCCCTGCAATGAGTATCTAACTCATTCCCTATCTCTAAGTTTATCTCCTTATTACCTTCACTACAATCTCTCAGGTCATATCCTAAGGTATTGCTACCCTAGCTCTATAACCTACTGCTTTGATACCAAATTGTGACGCCCCCCAAATTCTCTACATCTACTGTAGCCAATTTGGTGCTCACGTAAATATTCTATGAGATAATAACTCCTATAAATCCAAGATTCACAGTACTCATAGTAAATAGTAGTTCTCGTCAGAACAATTATTGTAACTGAGTACCCTCACTTGAATGTACAGGTTTAGTATCTCATAGATATTTCTTCCATATCTATAATTCTTATCTATCTGACCTCCATAGTATTACTGGTAGGGTTCTTGAAACTGAGTGAAGCGCTACCTCAGTGCATCAGAGAAGCCCAATGTCTGTTAACACTATCATTCATATATATAGTTCATATAGATGCTGTACTCTTTTCTAATTTCATTAGAATGAAAACTAAATACTGGAACTAATAATTACCTTACAAAAATAATATACCATTACATTGATTCAGAATACTGTCAAATATTACACTATAGTTCTCAACAGATATCAATGTCCTAAGCCTTTTTTTATCCACAATACCGGAACTGTTAAAATATATTCTTTCTATCTGCAAATGAAGACAATATTTGCAGGGATGAGCTATAGAAAGCTCAGCAAGTTTTGAACAATAAACGAAGTTATACATATACCAAATCTGGACTAGATTAATATAAAGCTCAGAGTTTTTTTCTCACACACACCAAATCTGGATTGAATGAACATAAAGTATAGAGTAGTGCCACACATATATATACTGAGGTTTGTCAGCCAAACCCTGCCTACTTCGAGCTACTGTCAGTCATATAGACCTAGCAACTCAGGTTGATTCGCTCAACCCACAAAACTAGGAGTATGCATATCATCGTCTAAATATTATCCGATCATTGCTATAAATGTCGGTGACAGCTTACTACAGCCAAGGACAACCATAATTGCCCACCGACAGTCCCTGACTGCCGGTTATAATAGTGTCAGTATATATCGGTACCAAATAAAATTCGTTTCTCACAACTATACTTTGATATCAAATCAAACATAATTTTCCATAATAATAACTCATATGACTTGGTTATGTTTGAATAAGAAATCATAACATTTGAATAACAGAAATCATATACACTGTATATCACCAGATCATAACTATAAAATTTTCATTTAAAATAATTTAAATGAAACTGGCATTTGTAATATGAGGTTTGCACAAAGAGCAGAAAACTTGCATTTGAAATATAAAGTTACACAAAGTGCGAAAAAACTTGCCTATTTGACGATCAGCTAATTTATAATATTTGAATTTGTCTACGCAACCTAAATATGTTCATTGCAGTAATTAGAATCAATAACAGTTGATATCAAATCAATTTACTAGTGTCTGGGTTATATTTGATGTCTATTCGGTATTTTATCCCTTGATCGGATAGTTATTGAATTATCTTCCGAGTAAACTTTGTTTGAAAGTTTAAATATTACTTCAAATATTATTTATAATATTTTCTAGAAGCTTAAAACAATTTCTCAACGATTAATATTAATTTTAACTAATTTAGTAGTAATCAAAATGATTTTAAAATCATTTATATTATTTAATAATCATTCATAATGATTTTTAAACCATCAATATGATTTTCAAATAATTATTACCCTCTATCAAGATTTTCCAATCATTAATATCATATTTATATGATTTAAATACCTCGATATTCCATTATTATTAATATTTAATTAATTTCAATTATTAATGAAATACAAAATATAATATTATAATTCATTTATAATATCTCAAAGTATTTTTTAATATCTTAATATCATATTTAAATGATTTTTTAAACATTTAAATTTATTATCAAATAACTGCCATTAATATTAAAATATTAATATTTTTCATGATAAAATATTAAAAGTTATGTTTTATAACTTAAAATATTTTTCAAACCTTTAAATCATTTTTATATGATTTTTAAATCATTAAAAACTAATTTTCCATAATTTATTTAATATATTCCTTAAATAAATCAATTATCATTAATATTAATTTATTATTAAATTTCATCCCAATATATTAAAAGTCATTAAAAATAACTTAAAATATTTTCTTATACCATAATATAATTTTAAATGAATTTTCAAATATTAAAATTATTTTAAAGTAATTTATTTAATTCAATAATTAAATAAATTAAATACCATTAATATTCAAAAATATTAAAATATTAATAAAATATATTCCAAATTATTAAAAACCCATTTTTAGGCTTGAAAATAATTTTTACAAATTTATTATGAATTTTTCATAATTAAAAACCATTTAATACTAATTATTTAATAAAATAATAATTTCATAATTAATCTGTTGCTAAAGGTCACTTATAGTGACAAAACCGTCGCTATTGGTGTTCTTGAGGTCTGAAGAACAGCCCTTACCCCCTACTTTGACCAAGGTTAATTTTCATTCTATTAGGCTTCTGGGTTGGTTATTGTAATCAATTCGTAGCTTTGATGTAGTAGTATAAGCCTATAATCATTTTGGTGTCAAACTATGTCACTATCAAAAGATATTGAGGATCTAATCAAGCACCTAAGGCTGTGTTCTTGCCTTTCTTGGTTTTCCAAAAAGAAAAAGTCATGGTCAGTCAATGGTATTGAGGCCTACATAACTTGAATCCTGCTAAAGCTTTAGGTGATTTAGGGCCATGATTTGGTAAACTATATGTCAAGGTACAACATGGTAGCACTTATAGGGTTCAACAAAATCATAATAGAAAGATCTAAGCGTTTAAAGAACTTGTCAGGTCTCAGTTTATATTTTCTGGGTTTCCCAGAATTCATTTGTGATCGGTCAACCTATTTTGACCGCTAATAATTCTCAAACCAAACATGTTCAATGCATTAGAGTGCTTTAGTATTGTAGTACTCATATCATAGTATAATCTAGATTCAACTTAACACCTTATCTACATATCAGTTGAAAGATTCAAGTTGGTCAAATGGCTGTCAGAGCCTGGTTTTACCACTTTCTGGGTTACCCAGAAAACTGGGTTTCTAGTTCGAGGAACTACTTTTGATTCACCATATCTCCCATCTTATTAATGTAATAAGTGATCTATTGTTATGAGTTTATAGTCCACATGACAGGGTTCAAAAGTGTTTCACTTATATGGTCCAAACACCTGACAGAGTGAAGATCAGAGCCCTTGAAATTCTTGTCAGACGCTGTTCTTGAATTCTGGGTTTCCCAGAATTTACGAAGTTGATCGGTCAACGGGTTTTGACCATTAATATCTTGCAGTCTACACACCCTATGATCATGTTTTCACTTCTAGATTACTAAGCTCACAACATACTACATATATAATACATCATACAGCTCAAACATCTAACAGATTCGGATCTAAGGGGCCTGACATTCAGTTGTCAGACACACTTTTAGGGTTCTTGACTATTTTCTCAAATCTTCATTTTGAAGCTTTTAAATTTTATGGATTGGTGTTTTAGCAACCCAGATCACTTATTAACATGTTATATCGTATATACAAACACTAAATCACAACTTTTGATATTGCTTCAAAGATCTAAGATTAGGGTTTGTGTTCTTACCTTTTTAGACCAATTCTTGATTTGAGCTTTCTGATTCTGATCTTGGCTAGCTATGGGCTGCTTGGGGGTTGTCAAATGAAGTATTTTAAGTCTACAATTCGTGAGGTTAGAGAGGAGAATGATAGCTACACTTGGCTTTTTAAAGTAAGGGTTAAATGGATTTTAATCCATCTTAAGTTTGATTCATTGCATCCAATTGTTGCTAGATGTCATGTTGTGGCTGGTGTAGTCTAATTTAACACATGTGGCAAATTTTTGAAGTTTTGAGTCATAGATTTTGCTTTATCACCTAAAATGGAAGAGAAAGGGCATTTTGGTCATTTCCTATGTACTAAGGACAATTTTGTGATTTCCCATTCAACCTTGAGGTTAGTTTGGTCATTTATGTTATAGATTTAGACACATGGCAAATCTTATTGATGAGTCACCAAGATTTATGTTTATCTTTTGTAAAAAGATAAGATCGAGGGTATTTTGGTAATTTTCATATTATCCATAGGGTTATTTTAATCATTTCGCATGCTTTCATAATATATTTAATCCTAAGGTTTTAATAACCAGTATTAGGGTTCCCTAATTAGATTTTTAGGGTTCCAAAATTAAAATAAGGGTTTATCAATTAGGGTTTGATAATCCGGGTTATGGTTTCCTAATCCTCATTAACTTTCTTTGCTAGAATTTTATACTTGATCTTACATCCACATACCTATAATAATATTCAGTATCACAACTTCTTATTGATAACCCTAATTAGAGTTAGGGTTTGTTTATCAGGGTTTAGGTTTCCTGAATTGCAAATTAGGATTTTCCAATATTCGGTTAGGGTTTCTAATTCTTTATTAGGGTTTACTAAGTTTATACCCTATCTGATCAATTATTGATCATTAATTCTATATCGTACAAACTCATACTCACAGTTACATTTATTATACCTGTATTTTCCATTGAATCCCTATCCGTATCTAGGTTTAGGGTTTCTATTCTCTGCTAAGCACAATTTACTCATATTTTTTAGTTAATACACAAATTGACCACTTCTCTAAACTTGTATCACTTATACTTAGCACAATATTGGTAATCAATATCAATATTAAATATATTAAAAAAAATTATTCGTAAAATTTCTGGATCCTCACAAAATATCTATTAACTCACCATTTATTTTCTTTTAATACTTCCCATTAAATCTCCCTTTGATTTAACTTCCCTAGTTATGCCACACAAGACATAATTATGTGAACTTAGTAATTAATAGTCCACAAGCTTATAATAATATAATCTCACAAAATAATATTATTCTGAATATTACATCTTATAATATGGTCACAATGTAATATCATTACATTATATGTTCTCATAGCTTATATACTAGCACTAATTTAATGGTCTCTATTCATAGCCAATCTATTACCCTCCTATGGTCATTACACAAGGGGCAAAAAAGAGTTGTTGGATAACTCCCACCAACAACTACTATTCATTGTATCATCATTGCTATCACATGAACTATCTAGCAAGCTTATTTAACTCCAATTTTCAGCATTTCTAAGGGTCATAGAAGTGGTGCAATCCAATTTTCAGCATTTCTAAGGGTCATAGAAGTGGTCTATTGCACCATGTTACATTTTATTATCTCACTTGTACATAATACTAACATAGAAGTCTTTATACATATGTATCCAAATACTTTCCTTATACATCCATATACGTATATAGATGTATACATGTATCCCTCACATTATATAATCCATGTACATTTGACTGTACCGAATATATTTTAATTGAGTAGTGTCACACCAAATTATCATGAACTTTATTGTTTCAATTATACTTAATTCTTGAAATAATTATTAACAACAATTATTTATTTATTTTAATTTAATATCCTTCATAAAGTACACATTAATGTACCACACATAACATATTGTCATAGAGGTCCATTTATGTAACTCATACAACTCATTCCACTTTGCCATATAGTTTCCTATATTATATAGTTACCATTGAAGTGTCACAGTTCATTTCATATCATATAGATGTAGCTACTATATAATATATAATCTTTGCACATACAAATTAATTCCTTCAATTATTCATTCATTATGAATGCTTATTCCATCACTTTGCCACACTAGGCATATCTCACAAGCTTACATTAAGCTTATTCTCATTCTCATTACTTATTCATTTACCACTACATTACTATTTATAACATGTTCAATTTACATTGAACTATTATATCACATAGTTCACATATATAAATATATCGTGAATGAAAATATTTAAATATTCTTTATAACATTCGCGATAATATAGTAACTCAAGTTATTAAAATAACTTAGTTTTCGTTTATAACGTTAACCCTCTTGGAAATACATTACTATAATCAAAATTATGTATTTCACCATAACATAACATAAGATGTTTTTATCATGTTTTCTCTAAATATAGGAACTAATTATAATAAAACGATTTACTCATTTTCTCAAGATATTACTCTTAATATAATATATATGTATTATTAAAATATTTACATGCACGACACACGTACACAATATATAGAAATAAGTTTATTTCTTATTCTGATAAAGTGTTTTCATCAACTTATATAGCAAATATATTTTAATATATTTACCATATTACTTAATCACACACATTACCTCGCATAAAGCTATATAAGGTAATATCAAAATAATATTCCCCATTTTATTAAAATAATCAAATACTAGAATTTATTTTAATATCATTTATGAGAAATATACTATAATTATTTCTCTTTCATTTCTATAGATTGTCTCAACACAATTTTTTTAATCTATACATTTAACCATATCTCAATATTAATCAATAAATCTCTAACCAATATTTATCAAAAGATATATCGATTTTCTTCTCTCGTCAACAACGTACATATATACAAGCCTAAACCTAGCACACATCATGTCTTTAATAGTATTCAGTATAGTACACTAAGTGGTTTCCCACAAACAACCAACAAATTAGTTTCTGTCTCATCTACACTGTTTTCACAGTGAGTTAGATCGATTACTAATTCGTATATACCTCCGCTCGCTGAAGGAATCGTTTACCCCAGCTCCTATACATCCATCATTAAAGGGTACAGTTGCACTGCCTTAAACTTGATACTTACTCATACATATACTCAAGAAATTGGTGATTATCGAAGATATTTAATGTCACCAACTTACTATGATAAAATAATTTCACATAAATTATTTAATATCGATAGATAAATTTCTATCCATCTTCTTTACTTCAAATAACTCGTCTCTTCAATAAATAACAAATATTTAATAATAATATATTTATTAAACATAAAAATAACTTATTGCATAGTTTATATTACCCCATGCAACACAATACCACGTACCTCACAACGCATATATATATATATATATATTCTTTTTCGAACCCTTCTCAAGCCTTAAGAATTTTATTTAATAAATTGTTATTTTAATAATTTCTGAAAATTTGGGTTCTTACATCTTCTCCCCCTTATAAGGATTCCATCCTCGGAATCACCGAGACCTTCTGTACTTGGTGCTATTATGAATATTACATATTCTTTTGAATAATTTTATCCATTCTCTTTTCGGAATTTTATTATAACTGGCTAACTTGCATTCTACCACATTCTCCTTTCTAAGGAACATTCTACTTACTACATTCATCCTTCAGAAGAATAAGAATCTTCCACGATTTTTCAATAATCGGGAAGTAGTATGAATAACTCAGATTCCAAATTATGCTGAGGGGTCACAAGACCGTGAACTCTTTTTCAGGTTTACTAATGCTTCAACAAAATCATTCACACTGCAAACCAGAGTGTTTATCAATCACAAAGACTGAAAATCCCCTCCACGCATACACTAGGTGACCGGCCTATTGTACCACTACATTGGGCCGCAACGTAGTGTGTTGTAACGACTATATGTGTTACGTTCGAAACTATTGTCTCCAAAAACATGTCCCCGTATAGGGTTGTTCACCTCAGCTTTTCAATATCTGAATCCGCACCAGAGCAATCTGGTTTGGCATAAATACTCAAGAATGCTTGAATTCCATAAATATTTTTCAACAGTCGTCTAGCTGAATCAAATAGCTTAGACTTTTATCAACAACTTGGACATCAATAGAAATACTTTAGCCAACTTAATTGACCTTCTTCATAATTTAAAAGGAAACCAAAAATTCTTTTATGACGTCATGATACCATACCAGATTAGTAGTACGTTGAGGATTCCGTCACATTATGACTTTGTCATATTACATCATACCATAGTGGGCTGACGATCTTTCGATCACAACCAACACTAGGTTTGATTGCATTGATGACTCCATCGTTTACCATTTCTACACCATATAATATGATGCACATGGTCAGAAATACATTTTAAAAATTTTTAAATCATTTTTATCTTAGTCGAAACAATTAGGATAAACATATGAATAACTGTATTATTTTTAAACATCATTGGTTCAATCACATGATCCAATATTTTTCAAGAAAACAGAAGTGCAAATATCAGCACGAAGTCAATAAATTTTGAAAATCTAGCAGAACTAGAAGATTTAGAAAGTTCATGTTTCTCCATTAACTTCAATCTTTACTCCATTGCTTCATTATATCAATCTTTAACACCATCAATGCTCACTATACCAAAATTTCTAATTTCATGATATATAACGTATCTATTCCCGATATAGTTTATCGAACTTACCACACCTTGGAAGTTTAGGAACTTACCACAAAGATATGAGTTTAGGAGCTTGTTCTAGCAATACGTAGTCCAAGAACCAATCAGGGACTGTCCATATGCTTAGGGGCTCAAAAACATGCATACTACTATGAGTCACAAACATACCATAAGCATGAGTTTTAAGAACTCGCGCTTAATCTTAATATTCTCTAACTTAATCTTAATAGTTTCTAACTATCAAATATAAATATGAGAAAAGAATCACCTTTCCGCCATATGTACATTAATAGCGCGACACTAACATTTCAATGATTATCAGTGTAATAAACTAAGTACAAGCACAAACCTCCGCCCATATAAAGGTTTTTACAACTCAATCATCACCTGAGTCCTCAATTGAAATCCCAACTAACTCTATCTTACTCTTAACTTTCTCTTTGCTCGATACGAATTCTTCGTATCTCATCATATACAACTCCTCATGAGTTCATTTCGTACCATTGCATAGTACCTTCTCTTATAGCATCAAGCTATAGCCACTTAGTCGTTATAGACTATTTATCATGTCATAGCTCAATCTAATCACGTCGTGATCATCAGTTTACCTTAGGGTTTTTTCCCATTATCAACTAAAATCCATTCGAGTTCATTCTTATTATCTTTGTCATCTTCATCTTATAGACATTATCTTAACATTTTTATTACCGGAATTGGGAAACTCCTGAATTCTCATTCTCTTAGATACTTCAAGATTCTTCTTTAAATCTTTGTTTATATATTTTAATCTTTATCTTTCTCTCTCTCAGGTTATATCCTAAGGTACTCTTACCTAAAGTTTATAACTTATAACTTTGATACCAACTTGTGACGTCCCCAAATCCGGGTCCCTTTCAACCTCAGATCCGGTCCGCCATGATACTACTATCGTCAAACTATTTATATCTTTTATTCATAACTTAATGAATATAACTTTGCTTATTATAATTTAGAATATAAACTCTTTCCATTTCCAGGATCTGTATAATGACCCCAAACTTTTATAAGTTTCAAATCTTGGTCATTTATCATTCTTGTCTTACATCATATTCAATGTTATAAACATATGTGGAATAGTTTAAACTTTTTCAATCTCCTTTGAAAAAAAAATCTTTTATTGATTTCTTAACTCGAATCAATTACATATCCTTGAATCAAATTATTTTATGATTCATTATATTCGAATTACTATATAATTTTTTACATCTCAATTCGAATTCCTCTATGCATCACATAGTACAACTTTACAACTCAACATATATTATACATCGTAAACTATTATCATGTACATCTTCTAGAACCTAAACATGGTTCAAGATCATATATTTTAAATAAATCAATCAATCTCCTTCGATACTATTGAACTCTATCAATCAAGTGGCACGTAATCTTTACCGTGTGTCCTTAACCTGCAAAAGTGGTTATTTGCATAGGTGAGCTCGACAGCCCATCAATTCTAACAGTTTTCATGCATCACATAGCATATAATAACATACTTAGTTCATGTATTCATAATCAATTAATATTTACTACGCATGTTACTTCTCATATAACAGGTATAAAGATTTACTTCACAAGCATATCATCAAAGATCAACTTTCAAATTTCTTACATATCTCATATGCATTTCATATATATGCATCAGCATTCTCATAGCATTATATAGCTTAACTAACATTTATCGAATTCATATATCAAATAGGAACTTAAAGACTTACCTTGATCGTTGTTTACCAATAATAGTTTAACAGCTTACAGCTATTTACACTTCACGTGCCCTACACAATTATATAATCATGTACATCAACTATTAGCAACGCATAGTGGTTGAAATATAAACTTTACTCTACATCCCATAACCCTTCCTATTAGTCAATACACAATGTTCAATTTGATTGTGTTAACTTTCGACTTATATCTCACAATATTTCTTCTTAGGTCATACCCGAAGTGCATTCAAGTTTTTAAGTCTTGCTAAGACTCCTTATTGGTTTTATATTAACCACATTCTATATCTTATAATGTTCATTTTATTTAAATTGGAACACTCTTTAAGTTCATTAACACTTGTCACGGCGTTTCGACGTTCATTCGTCATACGCCCAATTTATCTCTCTTGTGTATGCTTATACAACTTATCTAATACATCATTTATCAATGTTAAGCATCATTATACTTACTAATATTCATGTTTTCTAACTTAGAACAACATCTTTTATCTTCAGAAGTACTACACTTGCATACGTGTATGCCCGACGCCCTCCGATTGCCTTCCAATACACATCAGTCCTAAAGATGACAATTTTGACCCCTTTTAACGACCTCAAATTGAAACACTTAAAGGACAACAGTTGTAGGTATATTCGTCCTCGTTCCGTATCATCTTGAATAGCCACAATCAGAGACCGTATGAAAATGTTATTGTCGTTTTACCAAAATAGGTCAAAACAGTCACAACTGGCACACTATTGGCGCGGCCGCGCCCATTTTCTCCATCTCTTAGGTAATGTCTGTAAATATAGATTAGATAGATTAGGGAGAAGTTTGGGATTTCCTTGAAGCAACAAGAGCAGTGAGCAATACACATTGGAAAGCTTGAAAGGAGTGAAATGCTTGGAGACTGAAGAGCTTGACAGAGTTTATCCTTGTTCATTTATTTCCTCTAATTTTGTAATCCATTAATGTTGTCTTTATTACTACTTATATTTTGTTCAAGAGCTATGAAATAAGTATTGGCTCTAAGGTTATAATGGAACCCTTTGTTAATTTGAATTGAATGTCTTATCTCTTAGGTTGGCACCATATGGTTTGGTTTAATATATTCATGCTTAATGATTCTCGCTAAGACAATAGTGATGATTTTGGTAATCTATATGATGTTGAAAGAGGGATTGTAGATTTACACCGTAATATATTGGCATGCGATTATGAGTTGTCGACTTGTTTCGATTGCATAAGTTGTGTGTAGAATAAATATATATTTGTGCACCACATGTGACCTAATTGAGAACTTATGCTTAAATCCTTCTTATGGTTAATTCGCATAGACATGTGTAGGATTATCACCTAGCTTGGATGTTCTTTTCTGTTCTATTCCCTATCTGGTGGATCTAGAGAGGATAAGTTTATGCATATCTCAACAGAGGTGTATGAGCTCTTGTACGTTCTCGGTCAATAAACTGTCGTGACCATTAAGACCAAAGAGAGAAGGGTAGGAAGTTTGATGAAGCATAGCACACCAAGTGTTTGACAAAATGCCTGTGTGGGGTGAAGTTATGACCTTAGCTTGTAGCACCTTCGATACCATTCGTTATCCATTTACTTGCTTTGATAATTAGATATAACTAGATTAATCACACTTCTATTAATCTACTGTTCGAATAAGACTTAAGCGATACAAAGTCGATATTTGGTAAGTATTAGTGATAGTTCCTCGTGGGTACGACACTTTCCCTATCACTATATTACTTGTTAGACCGCGTATACTTGCGTGTATTTATGGATCGATTTTCCGACGAACAGATACAAATCTATATAGATAGATTTAAAAAGATGCTCGGCTTAACCTAATAAATGTATATTTATTTGATTCTAAAGATGTTTAGCATGTCAAACTCCAAAAGATGCCTCATGTTGATGAGCTACGGAGTGTATCTCTCTTAATAGTCCCCATAGACTCCTAAAAGAGAGATCGCATGAGTAACTATCATGTATGCAGTGAAATGTATGAGACCTGATGTTAATCGGTCATATTTTGGAGAAGTTCACTGTAAGACAGTGAAAAACATCTTAAAGTACTTAACCGACAATAAGAATGTGATCATATTCATGAAGTGTCTGAATTAAAACTAGAAGGCATAACAGACTCAAGTTTTTTTTCCAAACTAACCAAGACAATAATAAATCCACTTTAGGGTAAAGCATTAACTTAAACGGTGGTGCAGTGAATTGGAAAGGTTCCAAATAGCAAAAAATTATTGTTTTAGTGATAAAGACAAAGTATATAGCTATAAATGAAGCTGCAAGTTGATTGTTTGGATGAAAAGTTCATTACAGAACTAGGAATAGTTCCTAAGTCTCATCTTGGATCTAAACATGTGTTGCAGCACTTTTATATGATTAAAGAATCATTAAAAGATGGGAAATTACTATAGAGATAGTGGAATCTCAAGAAAAACATTACATATCCATTTAATAAAGCTTATCCAACAGTAGGATGATCGTCACTTAGAGAATAAGGGTATTAGGTACCATGACGATTGACTTTAGTGCAAGTGGGAGATTGAAAGTAGTATGCACACAAGACAATCATATTGATGATAAAGCATATACTTTGTAACAATCTTATTCGCCTATTAATAAAAGTATTTATTTACTAAAGGCTTTAATTATCTACATGGTGCTGTTTTAATAATATGTAATAAACTTATAGTTTTAAGAAATACTTTTAGAATCATGATGAGATCACGCTAATGAGATCTAAATTCTTAGATAGCTTAAAAACTAAAATGTTCTAAATTGATGGGTTATTAAAAAGGGGATTAGTGAATCCAGATAGATTAGAACATGCATTGCTTGCTCATTGGACGAGGATGATTGATTTCATGATCATTTGTGTGGAGACAATAAAGCAAGTATGTAGGTGCTTATTGGAGAATAAGTTCACTGAACGTGACTCGCTAAGGAATACCTAATGGAGTTTTACTTACCTATCAATAGGAATTCCTATAGTGATAGTAGTACAAGTGATCCTAGGACTTGAGATCATCATAGTATCTTGTGTATGATGAGTTATACTTTGAATTATTCCTTAAGACCCTTAGGGTATATCAAAGGGTATGCTTATGTATAATAAGTTATACATGGATATAATGTATGATCAATAAAGAATCTACCACTTCTAGTAAAAGAATAGATATGTCATATGTGATTATTCAATAAATGACAACCCAGTAGTCCTTGACCAAGGCATAATGAAATTAGAAAGGAGTTTTTAATTTGCATTATTTGGAGTTGTGCATTTAAGAATCGAAATACATATAATTAAATAAAATAACACTTGACATGAATTCCATGTCTTATATTTTATTGAGACATTGTATGGTGGAATGATTGAATTGTACAGTAACTATTTACTCAAAGGTTCTTTTATGATTAATAATGAAATCTATATTATCTGGAAAGCCGTTGATCGCTAGTGAGACTTATCCCTATTGTAGAATAAATATTATCTATTTAAATAAATTAATAGTTTAATTTATTTATTTAAATAAGATTAGAATTGTTCTAATTGATTTATTCACAACCGGTTTAATACAGAGAACCTAAAGGGTCACACCATAAAAGGAAGGATATTTATTTAAGAAGCAAATGATATAATCGTAATAATAAGTTAAGTATATTTAGTTTAATCTATGGTGATAGAATAAATTAAATAGCTTAATATTTATTATTTAATATTTTGAAAATATTAAATATAAATTAATAAGAGGAGTCATATTATTATTATTATTATTATTATTATTGCTATTATTATTATTTAATTTCTAAAGGAGTTTGGGAATTAATTAATAAAATTACTCTCATATATCCTAATAAGATTATGAGGTTAATTAATTAAAAGTGTTTAATTAATTATCTCTAATAAGATTAGGGATCTTAATTAATTAAAAGAATTTAATTAATTAAATAATACCCTTATTTCTAATTAGATTAGAAGGATTAACTAATATCATTATAAGATAAGTCTTATATCAGATATCAATATATGTGATTCTAATTATTGGAGAGTACGCCCATTTCTATAGAGATAGAAAACTAGGGTTTTGCCAAACACCCTTCTTCTTGAATCTTTGTTCTTCCTTGGTGGATTTCCTCTAGAGGCCAAACACTTGGGTGGCTAACGTTGATCAAAGGAAGGAATTTAACCCGGTAGATTCAAGTTGAATGCAAAAAGGATTGGAGGTAAACTTGCACCTGAAGAAGCTAGTTCTACAAGGGTATGAATCTAATCTCCATCTCTTTTCTATTGATTGATAATTATGCACAAATTATGATCATGGTGATGGGTTTGTATGAAAATTTTAAATTCCTATTTTATCGCGCTTCCGCACCTTTTGTGTAATTTGATTGCACGATTGTGCTATATACAAACCCAACAGAAAGGAAGAAGCAACAAACCTAAGAGATTCAACAACAACAACAACAGTCAGGAGCAGATCAACGACTTATGTTACAACTGCAAGAAGCCTGGCCATTTCATTGCAAACTGCAACAAACCTCTTAGAGAAGAGCTGAAGAGGAAAACAAATCCAAAGAAGGAGTTTAAAGGCTACAAAAAGATCCAGAAAAAAGACAAAGGTCTTGTGGTAGGAGGATTGTGGAGTGACTCAGACAATGATACAACTCCTGAGTCTAGAGATGTTGAAGAGCCTCAAGTAGCAAATCTATGTCTAATGGAAAAAAATGCGAAGGACAAGAGAAGCACTGATCATCATGAAGTAAGTATCGATGAGGTATTTGACTTTAACTCTCCTGATGTAGACATTGATGATTTAAGAACTGCAGTACATGGCATAACATCTTATCTGCATCAATACATGAAGTGGTTCAGAGTTCTGTCTAAAGATTATTCTCTTCTTCAAAAAGAGAAAGAGAAAGTTTAAGTACAACTAGAGACAGCTCTACTAAGTACCACTTCTCTCTCTAAATTTGAGGCTGAGAATAAACTCTTAAGACAGACTAATGAACTCAACACACAAAGAGAGTCAAATCTAACCTCTAAGATTGAGGGACTAGAAAAGACAATCTTAATGTGGAATATATCCTCTTCATTCATGGACTCAATGATCTCCAGTCAGAGAAGTGCATATGACAGAACAAGTTTAGGTTTTTGGGAATCTACCTCAGAATCATATGTGGAAAAGCTAAAGGAAACTAACATTAGTAGTGCTTCAAATTTCAATAGAAGCATTAAATTTGTGAAATCCTCACAGAAGGAAAAACCAGTGCATCCCTACTCTTCTGAAACAAGTCATGTTCCAAGACATAATAGATCCCATGCTGACCTGGGGTTCAAAAAAGAGAAGAGTAACTTAGTTACTACTCTCCAACCTCGAAGGATCGTGGAGTCAAGTAAAATTAACTTCACGAACTAACCAAGAAGGAATAGTAGAGTTGAGTTTTACTCATCACAAATCATGAATCACAAGGATGCATGGAAAAAGAAGAATCAGTGTAAGCGAAAGACCACCAAGAATCCACATAAGTCCAAATGGAGAAAGAATCCACACACACACATAAGCATGCATCATGCTAGATGCTTTGTATATGATAAATATGTTCAGATGGCTATAGAATGTTACTATAATCCTCTGCATAATAAACCCAAAGTCAACCAGATTTGGGTTCCCAAGGTTACTAACAAGGTACGACCCATGCAAGTCTGCGTACCAAAATAAAAGTTTAACCTTACTGCAAGAACAGAACTCCATGATTAAAACTTGATATCTAGACAGTGGATGCTCAAGGCACATGACCGGGAACAAAGCCCTCCTGTCTAACATCATAGAGAAGCAGGGTCCAACAGTCATCTTTGGAGACAATAGCTCTGGCAAGATAAGAGGATATGGCTCGGCTGGGAATGGTTCAATATCCTTCAGCAAAGTAGCCTATGTGGAAGGACTAAAGCATAATCTTCTGAGCATCAGCCAACTATGTAACGCCCCCAAATTAAGACCACACTTGTCTCAAATTTGGTTGTCACGTGATAACTCTAATAACCAATCAAAATCTCACACAACAGAATAATATAATAAATTACATTGTTATAACATAATTATTCTTTTCCCAAAGTCTCGCAACCGTTACTACTACAATACAACTTAAATTAAACATAGCTTAATATAAATAAGTCCTTCTACAATAGAATAATAATGCATTCCTAGTATTATGGAACTAACTACTCCAAAGCTTTCTCTTTACCCTTGTCCTTGCCAGAGGGTTCACCACATTCTGCCTTAACTGAAAGTTTTAAGGAAAGCAAGGATGATCAACAATTTTGCTCAACAAGTAATATAGCAATAAGGGTGTTTAATGTAGTTTTAAATTTCTCAAGAGTACAACAATAATGATAGTTCAAAGATAGCAAGAAGTATCAATAATTATCAACAATAGTCGCCATGGACAGAAAATATCAATAATATTCAACGATTAATCAATTCAAGATTTCAAAGTAATGAATACTGAGCAGTTACTAAGGACTATGAACTTCTCCTAGAATTAACAATAATAAATTGATAATTCTACAAAACGAGTACAACAGGTGATCAACCTAATGTACCCTATGTCATGCATAACATTTAATCTTTCTCATGTGCGCACGTCGGTTCCCCAATAAATATATAATTCCCCTACCAAGAGGGTTGTTCATCTCAGTTATAAGATTCCGCACCAAGTTAATTTGGTTTGGATAGCTTTCGATCAAATATAAATAGTCTAGCCGAAGCAATGGCTTAGATAGTTTTCTTTCACAGTATGTATAGGAACAATTATCGTTCGAAATCAAGGTTTGAAACCACTTACACTACGAAGTATTAAGTCATGAGATATGAATCATACTTTCAAAAATTTACTTGTACAACCAATAATAGTACAAGCTCAAGTAATGCTCAATAAAGAGTAGGGTTCGAGTACTTGCCTCAAGCATAGTTTACTAAGTATAGCTTATTGATACTCTTTTGAATCCTAACATAATATAGTTACGCGTATAGGATATTCATTAGTTACATATGCTCATATATGATATGTAAACTTAAACGCACACAAAAATGTCTAACTTAGTCGTATACTCTACACATACTTCATCACATACTTTTGCGTTCTTATAGCACAAATCAGATTACAAGTCATCACAAAGTCAAGCAATATCGTTTCTAATAATTGCTTTATAGCTCGCAACCACCTTTTGGACTTTATCACTTTGAAAGATTATAATCAAACATGCAATTCTATCACCTAGCATGCTTCTTAACACATTACATAGTATACTGGTCATATAATACAAGTTAAAGTAACCATATAAGCATGACTTGAACTTCAAACCACAAACAGAATACAGAACATACTGCAGGATGGCGCAGCTGCGCCCTGGTTAGGCTTAGGGATGGTGCAGCTGTGCTGTCCTCTAGTCTGACCAGAGTTGAGCTTCTACTCTCCTGGTTTTAGTTAATTTCTTCACATACTAGGTCATTATTAACTATCATGTACACATGCTAGAGGGCTTTACACAAGCATATGACCACTTCAAGATCAACCTTATATGTTAGGGACTTTAGTTTAGAATTTTCATGAAATCAAAGCCAAATAGGGTCATGTAATCACCATGCGTACTAATTAGCCTTATGTTCACATAAAAAGGTCTCAAAATCTGTACTACACATCCTCTTAAGTGTTCATATTATTTATTCATAGCTATCATCGTTTAGTATCTTAAAACATGCTTTAAACTCATGCATGGTTTACTACTATTATGTTCAACATATAAGAATCATGTTTAGAGATATAATGATCATAAACATGTCATCTTAATTCTTCAGAATCTAACTACTCATACTTAATGCACTTGGTTTGAAAACATATTCAAGTTTGCCTTTGAAATCATTTTAAACTTGAACGATGCATTTCAACACATACAAAGCACCTTTAAAGCACTTATCATGTATAGTTAAGTCATGTTAACATCTTCACAAGATTAGAACATACATCATATAGTATTCATAGATATTAGCTTTGGTATGTCAAACTTTACCTTGAAAGAGTTCTTTAACACAAAGCCTAACAAGTTGATTATGAACAAAGGAACTATAATTCACAACTCATGCTTATTTATGTTTGAAATCAGTCATGTGTATAGATCATCAAGCTCATAATATGCAGAACATAAGTTCCATCGAAGTTTGTTTTCAAAACTTAAAGTTTTTGTTAAAAATCTCCTACTAAATCATGTTGAGCAATCCATACCATATAAGAAAGCTTTATAAAACATGTTATACCCCTTTTTCATATATATATATATATATATATATATATATATATATATATATATATATATATATATATATATATATACAAGTCATAGAATCAAGTTAGCAACAACTTAGCCCAACAGAAACCAGAATTTGATTCTGGGGTCCGGCACAGCTGCGCTGCACCCAAGTATAAACTGGGCGCAACTGCTCCCTTCCTGGGCCAGCAGCAGTAAGATATTCTGTTTTGCAGAGTATCACCCTACTTCGAATTCCTTTCAATCAATCACACTTAATTCATTCTTAGAGACTCTATATGTGTATACAAACTTCATAAGCACTTGATAGCATGCTAATTCATATTAATTGTCAGAGAAACTCAACTCTGATTATGCTCCTTCAATTCTGAGCAACTCAACTCTCTAATGCAACTTATCAGACAATTTCAAACAACATATAACTGAGGAAGGTGAGCTTCCATTTATAGAGAATTGGTGGACTGGCTAATGAGTTTACATGGAAGATTGAAACCAGAATGTGGAAGAAGAACACACTAGTTTCCAGTGGGTTTCTCAACCACCAATCCCAGCCATTTCCATAGCCAATGATCATAGCTTGGAAGTTACGTAAATAGGTTATAGGTTACTGTTGGCCACTATTAGAGCAAATGAGCTTTTCAATTCTTAGCAACATGATTAATTTGCTTAGCTTAGTTTATTTAGTTCCCAAAAATATAATTTTAATGTACAATTGCTACTATATTAGGAAAATTATGGATTATTTATGTACTCACATCATATCATCTATGTATATTAGGTACACATAATTTAATATTTATAACATATGTGGACTCAATTTAATTGGTCACTAATCATTTAATATCTTCTTCTACTATTTACTTACACACTGGTATGGAAATAAATATTTTAATAATATATATTTATTTACTCCCATATTTTAGAGTACACATTTAATTGTCTCATCACACATGATGAGGTAACAAAACTTATTTAAATCAATTTTATGATTTAATTACTTTTACCATAAGATTTTTGTATAGCATTAATCCTAATTAAATGTCACACCTCATTTAATCGTATGCAGTAAGTAATTATATGATACTACTACTCACATTTTCCCATATTACACATAGTGGCATGAAATAATATTTAATCATAATGTTCACATTAACAATAATGGTAACTAATTCTTTAGTCTTTATTAATGTGAATAACCCTCTCTATAATTCATGCACACAGTGGAAATTATTTTTCAAATCTTACTACTGGCGCAGCTGCACTGGTTTACAGTACAAGAGTGGCGCAGCTGCGCCACTCTGGAAATTTCTCTAACTTAGTTACTGTTACAAAAATTCCTACTCTCAATTAATTAATCCCTCTTTACTTAATAGATAATATCCTTATTTATCATCTTGCCTTACTAAACAATTATATACATTACTTCATTCAATATTATCATATTACTCACAATAACAATTAATTAATATAATATTAACTAATTATTCTCTTCACTTTAATTTATTCATCTCTTAATTAAATTAACTAACTTAACTTCCATTTTCATGCCACACAAGGCATTCCAAAATTCTCAATTCTCATATAAATTCAATTTAAATTAATTGAATTACTCATCTCACAACACATCGATATTTAAATCTAAATAAATATTCATTTTCTTATTATATAAAGAACTTTATTTATTCATAAAATTATCGGTTCTTACAAACTCTGTGAAAAGGGTCATCAAGTCACCTTCCTCAACAATCAGTGTCAAGTCAGAGATCTGAAGACATCTTCTATAAAGTTGACCGGAACAAGAGAAGGGAACATCTACACTGGTAATCTTGCTCAACTGAGTTCTGATGAGACAATATGCTTTCTTGTTAAAGCCTCTGAAGAAATGAGCTGGCTATGGCATAGAAGGTTGTCTCATCTCAACTTCAAGAGTATGTCAAAACTGGCTTCCAAAGATCTAGTAGCAAGTTTACCCAAGTTCAGCTTCGCCAAAGAAAGGTCATGCAACGCATGTCAGCTTGGAAAGCAAACTAGGAGCTCATTCAAAGGCAAAGCAGTCAACTCAATTGATAAGCCCCTACAGTTACTTCACATGGATCGTTTTGGGCCAATTCAAACTGTAAGCCTTGGAGGGAAGAGATACTCATTAGTCATAGTGGATGACTACACCAGATTCATATGGGTGCTCTTTCTAAATTCTAAAGATGAAACAAGCTCCCAACTCATCAAGATGTTCAAGTTGGTGATGAACGAAAAAGGAGAGAAGATCAAGGCTATAAGGAGTGATCATGGAAGAGAGTTTGACTTCTCTGAGATGGATCATTTTTGCGCAGACAATGGCATCAGTTGCAACTTCTCAGCTCCACGAACTCCACAGCAAAATGGAGTAGCTGAAAGGAAGAACAGAACACTGATTGAAGCATGAAGGACTCTACTAGCAGCAGCTCATCTTCCTGGATACTTCAGGGAAGAAGCTATCAACACTGTGTGCTACACTTAGAATAGGTCCCTTGTTCACTTTACACTAAAGAAGACTCCCTACGAGCTGTGGAAAGGAAGAAAGCCAAATGTCAGTTATTTCCATGTGTTCGGTTGTGCATGCTACATTCTCAACAATGAAAAACAATATCTGACTAAGTTCCAACCCAAGTCAGACGAAGGAATCTTTCTTGGATATGCCACAAATAGTAAGGCCTATAGAGTATTCAACAAGAAGACGCTAAGTGTTGAAGTCTCGATTCACATCATCTTTAATGAAACAGACTCAGACAAGTCTGTACCACAAGGCATTGCGATCGACGACCTAGACACTACGAATGAGGTGGTCGAGCCCAACACCGCGATCGCAGCCCCAGAAGATAAAATCGTTGAGCCTAAAGAAGAGATTATGGAGAGAGCTACACCAGAAGACGAACCTCTACAACAAGAGATAGAAGTTGATCTTGAAGAATTCAGATAAGAAGGCATCAGAATAGATGTTCCAACGGGGAATAGATGGGCAAGAGATCACACTCAAGACTTGATCATTGGAGATCTAAATGCAAGAGTCAAGATGAGATTTGCCACCGAGAATGAGTGTTTCTATCTGAGCTTTCTATCCCAAATGGAACCCAAGAAGATAGAAGATGATATGGAAGATTCGAGTTGGATAAAAGCCATGCAAGAGGAGCTGAATCAGTTTGAAAGAAGCAAAGTCTGGAGATTAGTTCTTAGACAAAGAAGTCACCCAATTATTAGCACCAAATGGGTCTTCAAAAACAAAATGGATGAAGATGGGGTGATCACAAGGAACAAGGCAATACTAGTGGCCAAAGGTTATTCCCAAGAAGAAGGCATCGACTATGACGAGACCTTCGCACATGTTGCCAGACTAGAAGCTATCATGAAATTCCTTGCCTTTGCTGCCCACATGAAGTTCAAAGTTTTCCAGATGTATGTCAAGAGTGCATTTCTGAATGGTGAACTTCAAGAAGAAGTATATGTGGAGAAACCTCCAGGTTTCATCAATCCAACTCTCTCTAATTATGTCTATAGATTAGACAAAGCCTTATATGGACTTAAACAAGCACCTAAAGCATGATATTAAACACTAACTAACTTTTTTATTGAATAAAGTTTTACTAGAGGAAGAGTAGATACCACATTGTTTCTTAGGAAGTACAAAGATAAAGTTTTACTACTTCAAATATATATAGATGATATTATCTTCGGTTCTACTGATGAAAATCTGTGCAAGAGATTTGCCAAGCTTATGAAAAGCAAGTTTGAAATGAGCATGATGGGTGAGTTGAATTTCTTCCTTGGACTGCAAGTGAAGCAGACTGATGAAGGTATCTTTATTAACCAAGCCAAGTACATTAAATACTTACTTAAGAAGTATGGCATGGAATCAACCTCTCCTATAAAAACACCAATTGCTCCAGTAACTAAGCATGATAAAGATGAGAAAGGTAAATGTATTGACATTACTCAATACAGAGGTATGATAGGCTCTCTTCTATATCTAACTGCCAGTAGACCAGACATAATGTTTGCAACATGTATATGTGCTAGATTTCAAGCTAATACTAAGGAATCACACTTAACTGCTGTAAAGAGAATTTTTAGGTATCTCAATGGCACACCTAACTTGGAACTTTGGTATCCCAAGGAGTCCTCCTTTGAACTGACAGGATATTCAGATGCTGATTTTGCAGGCTACAAAATTGATAGAAAAAGTACTAGTGGCACTTGTCAACTGTTAGGAAACAGACTTGTATCCTGGTTTAGCAAGAAGCAAAATTAAGTATCAACCTCAACAACATAAGCTGTATACATTGCTGTAGGTAACTGATGTGCTCAAATCTTATGGATGAAGAACCAGCTAAAAGACTATGGGCCTAATTTTAAGTCTATACCTATTCACTGTGATGACACAAGTGTCATAGCAATAACATATAATCCTGTCATGCATTCAAGGACTAAGCATATGGAGATAAGATATCATTTTATTAGGAATCATGTTCAAAATGGAACTATATCTTTGTAATACATTCCTACTGAACTTGCTGATGTCTTTACAAAACCTTTAGATGAATCCAGATTTAATAAATTGATAAGTAAGTTAGGTATGCTAAATCTACAACTATAAACTCTAAGCTCTAGTTGGTGCTAACCATGTAGATAAAAAGGCTATGTTAAAATATTAGAGATGACCAAGGGAAACCATGATCGTGGAGCAGTCTCGACATGGCGGAGAAGCCCACTGTGATGACATCTTTTCTATCAAGACTAAGCAGCACTTCTGATAAGCGCCTCAGGGGCAAACCTGACCCTTAGTTTTAGATTAACATGTTGGCCCTTCCTAAGCAACCTTAATCCAGAAGGGATGTTAATTCAGAGTGCATCACAAGAACCCGCAGAGACAATGATCATGGAGCAAGTTCAGCAGTGAACTCAACAATCGTATAGCAACCTCAACGATTATAGTCGTCTTAAAGGATACACTAGGGGGGAGCGAAGGGCAAATTAGTACTATTTACACTACTTAAAATCGTGGAGTCCTGCAGATCTCGACATGTGTCCCACTCTACAAATCATGAGGAGGGAAGTGTTAGGTTTGTAATATTCTTGAACGCAATCAAATTGCACAAAATAAGCGGAAGCATGGAAAATCAGAGTTTTAAAAAAATTACAAACCATATACCCGAATCATCCTTTATGCACAATTATTAATTAAACGAAAAGATAAAGAATAAGAATCATACCCTTGAAGATTCGAGCTTCCTCAGGTACAAGTTCACCTTCAAATCCTTTCGCGTTCAACTTGAATCCACCAGGTTTGGTTCTTTCCTTTGATCAACGTTAGCCACCCAAGTGTTTGGCCTCTAGAGGTGATCCACCAAGGAAGAAGAAAGATTCAAGAAGATGGGTGTTTGGTAAAACCCTAGTTTTTCTATCTCTCATAGAAAAAGAGCGTACTCTCCAACAATTGAAATTACATCTGTTGTAAAAAGTCAACAACAACTCTACACCCATAATAAGACTCCTCTTATTTATAGATGTAGGCAACCCTCCTTAATAATTAAGGAATTGAGTTTTATTTTAATTAATTAAATTCCTTTAATTAATTATGCTCACAATCATATTAGGAATAATTAATTAAACTCTTTTAATTAATTAGTTTCCTAATATTATTAGGAATATATGAGAGTACTTTTATTAATTAATTCCCAAACTCATTTAGGAATTAAAATAATAATAATTGTAATAATATTAATAAGACTCTTCTTATTAATTTATATTTAATATTTCTAAAATATTAAATAATAAATATTAAGTTATTTAATTTATTCTATCACCATAGATTAAATTGAATATACTTAACTTATTATTACGATTATGACATTAACTTCTTAAATAATTATTCTTCCTTTTATGGTGTGACTCTTTAGGTTCTCCATATTAGACCGGTTGTGAATAAATCAATTAGAACAATTCTAATCTTATTTAAATAAATAAATTAAACTATTAATTTATTTAAATAAATAATATTTATTCTACAATAGGGATAAGCCTCCCTAGCGATCAACGACTTTTCAGATAATATAGATTTCAACATTAATCATAAAAGAACCTTTAAGTAAATAGTTATCATAGAATTCAATCCTTCCACCATACAATGTCCCAATTAAATATAAGACATGGAAATACTGTTAAGTCTTATTTTATTTAATTATATGTATTTCGATCCTTAAATGCACAACTTCAAATAATACAAATTAGAAACTCTTTTCTAATTTTATTCTGCCTTGGCCAAGGTCTACCGGGTTGTCATTTATCGAATCACATAGGACATTTCTCTTCTTTTACTAGAAGCGGTAGATTCTTTATTGATCATACATTATCTCCATATACAACTTATTATACCCAATCATACCCTTTGATATACCCTAAGGGTCTTAAAGAATAAGTCAAAGTATAACTCATCATATAAAAGATACAATGATGATCTCAAGTCCAAGGATCACTTGTACTACTATCACTACAGGAATTCCTATTGACAGGCAAGTAAAACTCCATTAGGTATTCCTTAGCGAGCCACGTTTAGTGAACTTATTCTCTAATAAGCACCTACATACTTGCTTTAGTGTCTCCACACAAATGATCATGAGATCAATCATCCTCATCCAATGAGTAAGCAACGTATGTACCAATCTATCTGGATTCACTAATCCCCAATTTAGTAATCCAACGATTGGGAACTATTTTAGTTTTAAGCTTTCTAAAAATTTAGATATCATTAGAATGATCATCATCATTATTCTAAAAGCATTACTTAAAATTATGGGTTTATGACATATTATAAAATAGCATCATGTAGATAATTATAAACTTTTAATTAATTAATACTTTTTATTAATAAATGAATAAGATTGTTACAAAGTATATACTTTATCATCAAACATGATTGGCTTGTGTGCATACTACTTTGAAGAAGTTACAAATACATTTTGAAAATGTCTTTTAATAGTTCACCATTGAATTTCAAAACACCATTCCTCTCTTTCTCTCTCTAAAAGCCTAGATTTGAGTTATAGAGCACTCAGTTAATCTCGATTATTTCAAGAAAAATGAAGAAATCAATGACATCTTCAATCGTGATTCCTGGACACCAGCTATGCTTTAAAGAATTCAAGGATGCCGAGCCAAAATATCACAAAATCCTCTCTCTTTTAAAGAAAATAGGACTACAAGAAGCTCTGGGAACCAGTACGAGGATCTATCCCAAATTTGTGAAGGAGTTATATACCAATATAGTCTACAAAGACGACATCCTCACCACAAAGGTTAAAGGAGTATCGATTCGACTGGAAGCCGCTGACTTAAATCAGGTCTTAAGTTTTAAATCTAAGGGCCTTACTTCGTTAAGCTTTATTGACTTCAACGAGGGACTGAAGAAGATGCATCACGAAAAGAACCACAATCTGAAGGGATACAAGAAGAAGGAGTTTCCTCAAAAATATGAGTTTCTGACAGACATTGTTGGGAAATGCATCTGCTGCAAGAACTGTGGTCATGATTCTGTCAACAAAGTGTAACTAAAAATAATGACAACAATATGCTTCAAGTCTCAATTGAACTATGGAGCTCTCCTCCTGGAGTGGATTGGAAAGTGGATTCTCAGCTCTAAGAAAGCTAAGAGCTCGAACAAAATGTTCTATAGAAGATATATTAGCATCATTCTCCAAGCAGCTCTGGAAGAAAATATTGAAATCATGAAGGTGAAGCTCTAAATGCCAACAAGAGAATGACTCAGCAGCTCTTCATAAACTGGAAAAGGATTCCAGCTGAAAATGTGAAGAATTATCATTCTGAGTCCAGTGAAAGGACTGGGGAGGTTATGAAACCATTTCTACAGGGGAACCTATCTGTTGTAAGAGAAGTTGAAGAAGTAGACCAAGAGTCCTCTGCTCTGGTCAGGAGAAACAATGGAAAAAGGAAGTGGTTTTCAATGGAGATAAGTCTTATTTGGCATTATAAAGTTGCGAACTTGAGAATAACCGAATTCTAACTTAGAACGAAGAAACGAGGGTTAAACGTTCACGAACGTTTATCGTTTTCGTTAAGAATGGACTATTTGGTGAATTTTTAGCAAACGAAGTCGAATAGATAAAATTCTTGCATGAACACGTTGAGTATGAAATTTGTGAACCGTAGACTCTTGAACGAGCCAATTCGGACTTATAACGAAGAAGTTACGAGTCCGGGAATCTCACAAATGAAAAAGTCTGTCAAAATTATCTGGTGCACAGAGCTGGCGCTGCGGCTCAGCACAAGGCCAATTAGCCCGCGCCAGAGCGTCGAAATGGCCCTCAGCCCCTGTTAGTTCACACCGTAGTGCGATTCGTAACGAAGGGACTCGCGCCACAGCGTCGAGTCCGGTCTTCTATCCTAATGCGTGGCGCCGCAGCGCAGCACAGAGAAGAATAGCCGGCACCGCAGCGCCAACCTTAGGGTCTAGATAGTGAAGAATGTTTGTATGTTAAGTATGAATGGGAATTAAGGAACAATTAACTAAGGATCTTAATGTAACATTATTAAGCCTTAAGTATGATCACTTAGGGTTACAGAAAGTCAATTGTGTATGAAAGTAAGAACGACATAACGAAAAGTCGGAACCAATAATAACAAATCTAATAAGTAATTAGATTGAAAAGAAGGGTAAGATTCTTTAGGAACCATGTATGTTCATTCATGACCTAATGTGGTATGTTATGTAGTTATGTATTGTAGAGACTGTAAAGACTCAAAGGAAAAGTTATTATACTGTAGCAGACGCTAAAGGCAAGTTTTTCTTAAACACTTGTCTAACCTTCGTGTTAGCCAGGTTTTCAAATGATTCAAGTTATGAGATGCATGTATGGTTTTAAAGAAAGAGTCGATGCCAGTTTTAACTCGGCTAGACTAATCTTGATAGATTGATTGATTTATTTACAAGTCTTTCAATAATAGAATTGCTAACGCTATCCTACGCCAATTGTTTGGTACGGATTCAAGGTAAGCCTGAATATGAATAAACAAATGTATTTTCATCGAGTATTCGACGGGCACGTGAGGTTGGCACAACTTAAACGTACACACATTTAATGGATGTAGTGTTGATCAACATAGAGTACTATAGGCTGATCACCTAGAAGTGCTCGTAAGCTATGCCGGACTTGCGAACCTAGTGTTGGGTTGTCCTTTTCAAAGAAATTATGAAACGCTCATGGTCTTGGACCAGAATTGATGTTTTACTGAATATTGTCATTGTAAAATGTTTTGGAGGAAAAGAAATGCTATTTTGAATTGTTGATAGTACTTCGTAACTGTTATCAAATTATTGAAGATATACGATTCCTATGTTTCAAGCATGCTTTTAAAGGAAATTGTTGTACTTGCTGAGCTTGTTATGCTCACTCTTTCTTGAACCATATGAATGCAGCTAAGGACAAGCAAACTGAGATTTCCAGTAGAGATAGAGGCAAGACGAAGTTGAATGATTAGTTTATCTTGTAATAGACTAGTAAGTATATGTATTACATTATGATGAACAAAGAAGGTAATGGTTTAAGAACCTGGAAACAAAATTTATTATTATTAATGTAATAAGAATGCTGTTGGAACATATATTTTGATGTCGTTTCATTAGAATGAATATACAGTTATGAGTACCGTGTAGCACCATTTGTCAGGTTGGAAGACACCCGAATTTGGGAGCGTCACAAGTTGGTATCAAAGCATTAGGTTATAAAACTTAAGGGGGGAAGAACCTTAGGCTAATAACCTCGTTAAGGAAGCAAAGTCTGAAGGAAGTAAACTCGAGCTTTACTTAAGTCGAATGCATCAATAAGGTATTGAGGAGACTCAGTATCAAGAGATTTAAAAGATGGAAATTAACCTTAAATAAATTAAATGTGATTTGTGCTTATACTATTGTGTATTATGTACTAATCAACATGTTATGTGTTATTGTAGGATGTCGATCGATAGCTTGATGTATAGAGATATACACACGGTGTGTGAAGAAATTGTGAACGAAGTAGAACCTGTACCCATGCCAATGGCGGAAGTACCAATAATGATTCTAGATGAGTCGGAGACAGTGGAGTATTTTTCTGAGGAAGACTACTCCGAGGGAGATGTAGTTTGGACATCATACCTTGATATGATGAGTGATGGGGAGGAGGGAATGGAGGTAACATCGGTTGATATGGTGGTACCTACACCAGAGTCATCACCTCCAGATGCAATGAGCTCATTGTATCTGGCAGAGCTTGACAAGAATGTGCAACTGAGTACAGTTGTATCAGAATGAAGAGATTAGTGCTCTTTATGTAGCAAAGGAGTCTGTAGAAGCAGATTTTGAGTCAGAGCATGATGAGAAGGTGCTCATGATAAATAAGGCTAGAGATTTTAAGAAGGAGGCCGATGAGCTTCGTAAAGAACTGAGGGAGAAGGATCAGAAGATAGCACGGATGTCTTACATCCATATGAGTGATCATAAGGATTTCAAGCTGAAAGTTGCTTGTTATTCCATAGAGTCGGGACAGACTTGACATACTATTAGTCGGGATACTGTAGTGAAGATTGCGAATCAGAAACACGAGGATGCTGTTATGCATTATTAGAAATCTAGAGTTATAAATATGTGTGTAGTAATGTAAAACCCTCTTTTGTATAAAAAGGGTAGTCTTTTTATAAATCCCAACTTTTGTGAGGTTCAATTGTGGGAGAGAAATGTAATAGCTTTTGGCTATGGAAAACAAATTGTAAATAGTTTTAAACTATGAAGAAGCATATGAATATAATGAAGTTTTCATTTAATATGCTTTGTTATGGTATGAGTTGGTATGTGACGACTAATAACGAAGTAAGCAAATAGATAATAATAAAATTTTATTTATTCTAAAACTGTCGCCAAGGAGAAGACAACGTAATCAGGAAATAGAAACACATAATGACAATCAAGGGGGTCAAAACAACCCTATGCAAGAGTTCGTTAAGTTAATAACAGCTGTATTTAACCAAACCGGGGGTGGAGTACCCGCGGGACCAAGATGTGACGCCCCCAAAATAGGTATACATCACCCATCTTGAGTCATCAAATACATGGTACAAAATTCAAATACAACTTAATTATACAACAGTCGTGTAAAATACGACAAAACATAATCTAAGAGTTTTAATAAGAATATTGTCATCTAGACAATATCCACACTCAATGGAGTCCTCATTACATTTATTGTCACACTATTTAACAGAATAGTGAGGACTACTAATGCTATCATCTGGACCGTCACTCCGTTCCCCGATTAGTCCCGGCTACGTTCTCATTTCCTGAAGAGAACAGTGAAAGAAAGGGTGAGCTCAACTAGCCTAGTAAGAAATATTATGACTAAGATAATGCAGAATAAATTATCATTAGCCTTCAACAATGTTAAAATGATAGAATATAATAGACAACAAGTTTAACTACATCGGAATAAACAATCCATCAGAAGAGTCAAATAGAGCATGATATCTACTATCTTCTATGATTTAAAATGTTTTCATCAATTTTTATCGCTGAGACTCAGCTTAATAAATAAACCACATCATCGAATCATCCCTGCACTACGAGCCAAGGATATTCATTAAATCATCAATGGTCATGACTATACCGAATAATCCCTGGTCATAATCATACCAAAAATTGTCCATCAATGCACTACAGGCCACTAAGGTCTTTTACCACATCATTTATAACATCATAGGTCATGATTATACCGAATGATCCCTGGTCATAATCATACCAAGTCCATCTATGCACGTAAGCCAAAGATGACTTTCTTCATAATATAAGCATGAGGATGATGACAATGATATAATAATTCAATAAAATAAGTTCAAGAATAAATTTTAAAGATTTATAAGTTAATTTATCCTGAAATCAATAACGTCCAAATTGTCAACATGATATTGCTTTGTGGAGTAAAATTCAAGAATGCTCAGAAGAATATTTTCATGAAAAGATACTGGATGAAGCGCAAATATCAAGGATATTCCACTAATTTCATGGAGTATAGAAGCCAAAACTTTAACCAACTGAGTATAATAGAATATATGAAACTGCAAATAGATTTTTGCCCGCCATGCGGTAATCCATGTAGACAGATCATTTCCACAATTTAATAAGGAATGAATACGAAGGATTATTCACAATGCATGCGGTAATCCACATAGATAGGTTATTCCAACAAAATAATAAAGAATGGAATAACAGAAAAATTCACCAGGCATGCGTAATCTGCATAGACAGGTTATTCGCACAGAATGATAAAGAATGAAACCAGGTCCTGCGTAACCTGTACAGACAGGATATTCTAACAGAATAATAATGAATGGAACCAGGTCATGCGTAATCTGCACAGACAGGATATTCCAACAGAATAATAAAGAATGGAATAACAACAGAATTCACCAGGCGTGCTATAGACCGCACAGACATGTTATTCCAACAGAATAATAAAGAATAGAATAACAACCCTTACGAGTATTGAAAGAAAATAACTCTCTTCATGAATACGAAAGAAATAATACCCCTTACCTTAGAAGAAAACTGGATACTGAAATAGTGAGGTAGCAGACTTCTCTTCTTCTTTCTCTCTATAATTTCTCTCTATAATAATTGCTCTTGGGAGACTCAGTGAATTGGTGAGAAATGAAGGAAGAATGAACTTCTATTTATAGAAAAATATAGTTTCAATAATTGCACATTTTGGGGCTCAAAATATTACAATATAATACCTCCCTCTTTTTCTTCATTTTTACTTTAGTTCTGCAAGTATTATCAAATTTGCACCACCTCCCCTAATAATAAATAATGTGAATTAATAGTTCATTCATGTGACTTAATAGTATAATCATTTGAAAAAAACTAATTATAGTACAGTACATTCATCTATACCTCTATTTTTAATTTAGTCATGCAAGTATTATCAATCTTGCACCAACTCCCCTAATAGTAATTCATGTGAATCAATAGCACACACATGTGAACACATAGTTATAAGCATGTGAATTAATAGCAATTAATTATTCATTTATCTGGTTAATTACCCGATTGGTCAAATTAACCTCTAAACATTAATTATTATCGAAATAAATGTCGATTTCCATTAACACTAATAATTCCCACACAATGGAACCATCAATTTCTTCATTAATCAACATGAACTTATTCATCATTAATATCATAACTCACAATATTTAACAACTAGATCATTCCCAGGAAAGGGGGAGCTTTCCGATAAGGATTTCTCCTTATTGGCACGCAAGTAGGTGACCAAATCTCTCCTTGACAGAACTTTCTAGACATTGTCAATACTGTAAATAATAATATGAATAACTTTGTCGTTTCAATTATTGATTTAATAATATAACATATTATGCAGATGATACTGTGACAATAATTGAATCAATAATATGATAGATATGATGCAGCAATTACTGTAGCACTAATTGAATATAACTAAGTGACTTCTCATGTAAGCATCAATAATCAATACCGTGTGTTACTATGCAACCACGCGTATTACTGTACTTTTACTACCGAGTAGTTCAACAGTTTAACGGTAAAACTTCCGCCGTTATTTTTATAAAAAGATAATTATGTTGTTTTCTAACTACGATAATACTTATGTTATGGGGTCCACCAATGATTGTGCCATCGTAAGAATATTTCCTGTTAAAACGAATATTCCCCGACCAATCAAATATTATATAACCACTTGCTTACTTTGTAAAATTTGCAAATATTACCCACAACTATAACATTATATCAATCCACACCATAATATATATATATATATATATATATATATATATATATCAAGAAAATTATTCTTTATTCATAAAAGTTGGGGTCTTACAACCTCCCCTTCTTATAAAATTTTATCCTTGAAATTAGGGTATGTACCTGGTATATCGGAGAGGTGAGGATATCTTGACTTCATCTCAGATTCTAACTCCCATGTCATTTCTTCCACATCGTGGTTTCTCCACAAAACTTTGACTTGAGGTATAACCTTGGAGCGTAGAATATGATCCTTCTTATCCAAGATTTTAACAGGTAACTCTTCATACGTTAAATCTTCCTCTATCTCGTCTAGTTCTAATTCAATAATGTTGTTCGGGTCTTTCACATATTTACGTAACATAGATATGTGAAAAATGTTATGAACACGAGACATACTTGGCGGTAAGGCGAGTCTATAGGCCACAGTTCCTACTCGATCGAGGATTAAAAATGGGCCAATGAATCAAGGATTGAGCTTTTCTCTCTTTTCAAATCTCGTAACTCCTTTCTATGGAGCAACACGTAACAACACATGATCTCCAATATTAAATTTTTCGTCCTTTCGATGAAGATTAGCATAAGTCTTTTGTCGATCTTGTGAGATTTTTATACGTTGTCAGATCGTTTGAATCTTTTTCGTAGTCATACGTACCAAATTCGGTCCCAACAACGTTGCTTCACCCACCTCATCCCAGCATACTGGAGAACGACACTTTCTTCCATACAACGCCTCAAATGGAGCTATGCCTATAGTTGCTTGATAACTATTGTTGTAGGAAAACTCCACTAATGGTAAGAACTTGTCCCAACTTCCTTTAAAGTCAAGGACACAGAGTCTTAATAAATCCTCAAGAGTTTGAATAGTCTTCTCTGATTGCCCCTCCGTTTAAGGATGATATGCTAAACTAAATGGAAAATCCGTGCCCATAGCTTTTTGCAAACTAACCCAAAATCTTAAATTGAATCTTAGGTCTCGATCAGAAACTATGGATATTGGCATACCTTGCAGTCTTACAATCTTGTTTATGTACATACTAGCAAGATGTTCAAGTGTAAAAGTTTCTCGTATCAGTAAGAAATGAGTAGACTTGGTCAATCTATCAACAATGACCCAAATCGCATCTATGCCTTGAGAAACCTTGGGAAGACCAGTAACAAAA
Source organism: Panax notoginseng (assembly GCA_016801055.1). Lineage (NCBI taxonomy): Eukaryota > Viridiplantae > Streptophyta > Magnoliopsida > Apiales > Araliaceae > Panax > Panax notoginseng. The sequence continues at coordinate 54,010,455 of CM029023.1, read as the reverse complement.
TCAATGGTAATGTGCTCCCACTTCCATTCTAGAATTTCAAGTGGTTGCAATGGACCTTTTGGCACTTGATGCTCCGCCTTGACTCGTTGACAAGCTAGACACCTTGAGATAAACCCCGCTATCTCTCTCTTCATATTGCTCCACCACAATGTATGTTAAAGATCACGATACATCTTGGTACTCCCAGGATGGATTGCAAACGGTGTGTTGTGCGCCTCCATCATGATTTTATACTTCAAGTCAGAATCGTTAGGAATACAAAGTCTAGAGTTGACTTGAAGTATTCCTTCTTCATCGATTCTTGCTTTCGGAATAGCACCTTCTTGCACTTTCTTCTTCATACGCATCAGCTCCAGGTCTGTAGTTTGAGCAGCTTTAACTTTATCGATTAAAGTCGGTTCTACTCGTATATTCGCCATCATCACATGGGTCCCTGGAGTCTTTAACTCTATCACCATCTTTCGTAAGTCATACAAAATGGGTCTTTGCGTTGAAAATATTGCATTCGTACTCACATATGATCTTCTACTCAATGTGTTAGCTACTACGTTCGCTTTTCCAAGATGGTATTGGATGGTATGATCATAATCTTTCAACAGCTCAAGCCATCGTCATTGCCGCATGTTGAGTTCCTTTTGAGTGAAGAAATATTTGAGACTTTTATGATCCGTATAGATCTCCACCTTCTCTCCATACAGATAATTCCTCTCACATTCTTTGAGTTATCGTGAGGCATAGGCTATGACTTTCCCATGTTGCATGAGAACACATCCTAACCCTTTGCTTGAAGCATCACTGTAGATGACAAATCCCTCCGAGCTAGATAGTATTATCAGAATAGGTGCTAAAATGAGTCTCCTCTTGAGTTCTTGAAAACTCTTCTCACATTCCTCGCTCCAACCGAACTTTGTATCTTTTTGAGTCAACTGAGTTAATGGAGTAGCGATTCGAGAAAATCCTTCCACGAATCTTCGATAATAACCAGCTAAGCCGAGAAAGCTATGTACTTCGGTCACTGACTTTGGTTGCTCCCAGCTTTGAATTGCTTTAATCTTCGTTGGGTCAACAGATATTCCATGATTTGATATCACGTGCCCAAGGAATGCAACTTCCTCAAGCTAGAACTCGCATTTCTTCAACTTGGCATATAGCTTATTTTCACGAAGCTTTTGGAGTATCAGCCTCAAGTGTTGCTCATGGTCTTCATGGGTTTTGGAGTATATGAGGATGTCATTAATAAAGACGACCACAAAGTGATCTAAATATTCCTTGAATACTCGGTTCATCATGTCCATGAAGGCAGCAGAAGCATTAGTCAATCTAAAAGACATGACTAGGAATTCATAATGCCCATACCGAGTTTTAAAAGCAGTCTTTAGAATGTCATTAGTTTTAATCTTCAACTGATGATATCCAGAATGAAGATCAATCTTTGAAAAGAATTTGGTTCCTTGCAACTGCTCAAACAGGTCATCAATACGAGGCAACGGGTACCTATTTTTGATGGTGACATGATTCAACTCCCGATATTCAATACAAAGTCGCATACTTCCATCTTTCTTCTTCATGAATAGAATAGGAGCACCCTAAGGAGACGTACTAGGACGAATGAAACTGATGTCTAACAATTTCTGTAGTTGGGGTTTTAACTCCTTAAGTTCAATAGGAACCATTCGATATAGGGCTTTAGAAATGGGTTTTGTACTGGATTCGAGGTCGATACAAAATTCAATTTCACGCTATGGGGGTAGGCCAGGAAGTTCTTCAGGGAATACGTCAGGAAATTTATTAACAATAGAAATATCAATCAAATCTGACGTATTTTTTTTTAAATCCGCGACATGGGCTAAAAATGCTTGACATCCATTTTTCAATAAATGAATAGATTTATGGCTTGATATGACAGTGATTAATTTTAATGGTTTGGTTACTTGAATTCGCATAATAGGTTGGTTAGGAATATGAAAGCTAACAACCTTACGAAAATAATCGATTTTAGGATGATAAGTAGTTAACCAATCAATCCCTAAAATCACATCAAATGCAAGTATTTTCAAAGAAATAAGATCGACAAGTAAAGTGCGGTTATCGATTTGAACCAAACAAGACTTATAAACAGTGGATGTAATGAAGGTTTCTCCCAACGGAGTTTCCACAGATAAGTCAAAGTCTAATTTCTCCAGAGTCAAATTTAAACGTCGAGCGCAAGTTGGAGAAATAAAAGAATGGGTAGAACCGGTATCAAATAAGGTATATACTTCACTAGAGTTTATGATTAGCTTACCCGTGATCACCTCGTTCGGATTTCTCGCTTTTTGGGAGGTTACGACAAACGCTCTCCCTTGAACTACCGATTTTATCTTGTTTGGGACACCCTTTGATGCCTCCATCCCAGCTGGACTTGACTTTGGTGCACGACAAAATCGGGCTAGGTGACCTTCTTTTCCACAATTGTAACACGCTTTGGACTGCATCATGAAGTTTAGACTGATATGTCCCTCCCTCCCACATTTGTAACATACGACCAGCGGTTGTTCTCTTTCCTTAACAACAGGTGCTAGTGCTGACGTCTTTCCATCATTATTGAATCTTCTTTTCTTGAAATGTCCACTCTTATTGTCATGGCCATGATTACCACCAAAGTGATTCCCTCCACGCTTGTTGTCACCGCTTCGATGACTACTACCATTGGTATTATCATTTTGCCGGCTGCTTTCTCTTGGTTGGGTCGACTCGTTATCGCGTTCCAATAACTGAGCCCTATTTACAACATCTGAATACAAACACAGTTTATGAGAACTCAGATATTGATGTATCTCAGGTTTCAAACCTCTTAGAAACATCCTCGTTATTCTCTCCTCGTCAATTAAGTGGGACGTAAACCGGGACAACTCGGCAAACTTGGCTTCGTACTACGACACGATCATGTTGTTTTGCTCCAGTTTAATGAACTCTACCTCTTTAATATGACGAATACTTTCGGGAAAGTATTTGTCGTTGAATAGTTCTTGAAACTACTCCCAAGTCATCTTCAGTGCGGCAGGTTGAGTACGCTTTATAGATTCCCACCAGTAATCTGCCTCTGCTCGCAACATAAAGGTGGCAAAGGAAACCTTTTGCTCCTCGAAGCATCCCAAGACATCAAATATCTTGGTGATCTGCTTTATCCACGTCTCCGCCTTAAGTGGTTCTGGCTCTCCAAAAAACTTCGGTGGTCCCAGCTCCTTGAACTGCTTAGCGGTGACCGTCCAAGAGTTGTCAGTGTTTTCACCAGCATTTTGGATAGGAGCCGCCCTCGCCTGATGTTGCATGGTTTCCATAAAACCTCTGAACGTCCCATAGTTCATCATTTGATCGTTGTTGTTTACCTGAGGATTATTGTCTTCCTGTTGCACATTATACTGGGTATTAATCTGTGGTGACTCAACGGTTTCATGTGCTTCATTGGTTATCTCAACATTTTTGGATGCCATTTTCAAATATTGCCATAAAACAAGGGTTAATTAACATATCACATATTATCCCTATACTCTGACCTACCAATTAAATACCAAATAAACTTAGGTAGGTCATACTAGCGAAGAAAATCCTCGTCTCTCCCCTCCTAGTTCTTGTCTCACATTTCAGCCAGGGATCATATCCCTAAGCTTTGATACCAACTGTGAAGCCCGCAAAATAGGTATACATCACCCATCTTGAGTCGCCAAATACATGGTACAAAATTTAAATACAACTTATTTATACAACAGTCGTGTAAAAAATGACAAAACATAATCTAAGAGTTTTAATAAGAATATTGTCATCTAGACAATATCCACACTCAATGGAGTCTTCATTACATTTATTGTCACACTATTTAACAGAATAGTGAGGACTACTAATGCTATCATCTGGACCGTCACTCCGTTCTCCGACTAGTCCCGGCTACGTTCTCATTTCCTGAAGAGAACAGTGAAAGAAAGGGTGAGCTCAACTAGCCCAGTAAGAAATATTATGACTAAGATAATGCAGAATAAATTATCATTGGCCTTCAACAATGTTAAACTGGTAGAATATAATAGACAACAAGTTTAACTACATCGAAATAAGCAATCCATTAGAAGAGTCAAGTAGAGCATGATATCTACTATCTTCTATCATTTAAAATGTTTTCATCAATTTTTATCGCTGATACTCAACTTAATAAATAAACCACATCATCGAATCATCCCTGCACTACGAGCCAAGGATATTCATTAAATCATCAATGGTCATGACTATACCGAATAATCCCTGGTCATAATCATACCAAAAACTGTCCAGCAATGCACTACAGGCCACTAAGGTCTTTTACCACATCATTTATAACATTATAGGTCATGATTATACCGAATGATCCCTAGTCATAATCATACCAAGTCCATCTATGCACGTAAGCCAAAGATGACTTTCTTCACAATATAAGCATGAGGATGATGACAATGACATAATAATTCAATAAAACAAGTTCAAGGATAAATTTTAAAGATTTATAAGTTAATTTATCCTGAAATCAATAACGTCCAAATTGTCAACATGATACTGCTTTGTGGAGTAAAATTCAAGAATGCTCAGAAGAATATTTTCATGAAAAGATATTGGATGAAGCGCAAATATCAAGGATATTCCACTAATTTCACGGAGTATGGAAGCCAAAACTATAACCAACTGAGTATAATAGAATATATGAAATCGCAAATAGATTTTTGCCCGCCATGGGGTAATCCACGTAGACAGATCATTTCCACAATTTAATAAGGAATGAATACGAAGGATTATTCACCATGCATTCGGTAATTCACATAGACAGGTTATTCCAACAAAATAATAAAGAATGGAATAACAGAAGAATTCACCAGGCATGCGTAAACTGCATAGACAGGTTATTCGCACAGAATGATAAAGAATGAAACCAGGTCCTGCGTAACCTGTACAGACAGGATATTCTAACAGAATAATAATGAATGGAACCAGGTCATGCATAATCTGCACAAACAGGATATTCCAACATAATAATAAAGAATGGAATAGCAACAGAATTCACCAGGCATGCGATAGACCGCACAGATAGGTTATTCTAACAGAATAATAAATAATGGATTAACAACCCTTACGAGTATTGAAAGAAAATAACTCTCTTCATTAATACGAAAGAAATAATACCCCTTACCTTAGAAGAAAACTGGATACTGGAATAGTGAGGTAGCAGACTTCTCTTCTTCTTTCTCTCTATAATAATTTCTCTTATGAGACTTAGTGAATTGGTGAGAAATAAAGGAAGAATGAGATTTTATTTATAGAAAAATATAGTTTTAATAATTGCACATTTTGGGGCTCCAAATATTACAGTATAATACCTTCCTCTTTTTCTTCATTTTTACTTTAGTCCTGCAAGTATTATCAAACTTGCACCACCTCCCCTAATAGTAAATAATGTGAATTAATAGTTCATTCATGTGACTTAATAGTATACTCACGTGAAAAAACTAATTACAATATAGTACCTTCATCTATATCTCTATTTTTAATTTAGTCATACAAGTATTATTAATTTTGCACCAACTCCCCTAATAGTAATTCATGTGATTCAATAGCACACACATGTGAACACATAGTTATAAGCATGTAAATTAATAGCAATTAATCATTTATTCGGTTAATTACCCGATTTGTCAATATAACCTCCAGACATTAATTATTATCGAAATAAATGTCGATTTCCATTAACACTAATAATTCCCACACAATGGAACCATCAAATTCATCTTTAATCAACACGAACTTATTCATCATTAATATTATAACTCACAATATTTAACAACCAGATCATTCCTAGGAAAGAGGGGGCTTTCCGATAAGGATTTCTCCTTATTGGCGCGCAATTAGGTGACCAAACCTCTCCTTGACAGAACTTTCTAGACAATGCCAATATTATAAATAATAATATGAATAACTTTGCCATCTCAATTATTGATTTAATAATATAACATATTATGCAGATGATGTTGTGACAATAATTGAATCAATAATATGAGAGATATGATGCAGCAATTACTGTAGTAATAATTGAATATAACTGAGTGACTTCTCACATATGCATTAATAATCAATACCGTGTGCTACTATGCAACCACACGTATTATTGTACTTTTACTACCGGGTAGTTCAACAGTTTAACAGTAAAACTTCTGCCGTTATTTTTATAAAAAGATAATTATATCATTTTCTAACTACGACAATACTTTCGTTATTGGGTCCACCAATGATTGTGCCGTCGTACGAATATTCTCTGTTAAAAAGAATATTCCCCGACCAATCGAATATTATATAACCACTTGTTTACTTTGCAAAATTTATAAATATTACCCACAACTATAACATTATATCAATCCACACCATAATAAATATATATATATATTTCGAGAAAATTATTCTTTATTCATAAAAGTTAGGGTCTTACACTAGAGTAGCCATAACGACTACCTTTAAAGGGTTTAAAAGTGTAGGTCCGCCGGAGTTTAAAGGAACAACGGACCCAATAGAGGCCCAGACAGGGGTAAAAGAAATAGAAAAGGCGTGTGTTATTACAAACGTAGCTGAGGCACAAAATACTTCTTTTGCAACTTATATGATGAAAGGGGAAGCCAACTTTTGGTGGGAGGTTCACCAGGGTGGGGCTAGAACAGATGCGGTAACGTGGGAACAGTTCAAGAAGGTTTTCTTCGAAAACTATTTCCCTATAAGCATGCAAGGGAGGATGGAGATTGAGTTCTTAGAACTTATACTAGTGGACATGACGGTTCCCCAATACATGGCCATATTCAATGAATTGGTAAGGTTTGCTCTACCTTAAGTGGACACCGAGGAAAGGAAGGCTCGTAGGTTTGAGCAAGGCCTGAAAACCTGGCTCTATAGTTGGATGGCGGTGTTCCAGAGGGTTTCCTATGGGACCATTCTGGAGAAGGTAATTATAGCAGAGGGTGGTAGTGAGGCGTTGACTCAATACCACAAGGAGAGGACGAAAAAAAGCAAGGGAGAGAGAGGAACCAAGGCAGAGAATGCCAGTGGTAGTATACCAAAAGGAAAGAATTTTAACTTCGGGAATACTAGAATGGGGTAAGGGGATCCTAAGCGTAGGATCGGAGCGTGTAAGATATGTGGAAAGACTCATCTAGGAATCTGTCTGAAAGGGAGTATAAGTACCTTTAAACATTAAGGTAAAGGAGGAGGAAATAACTTTTGTTAATTATATTCATGGAAATCGTTTCATAAATAATAAAGATAAGTAAGTATCGGTAGATAAGTACTGATAACGTTAAGAGAATTTGAAGTAATTCTCAGTAGGAATGGGTTAATTAACCATAGAACTTTAATAAATTGTCTAAGGAAAGGTATGAATCTTCGATTTTCTAAGAAAACCCAAGGTAGTAATTTACGGTAATAAATCACCAGAACTTTCTTGTTGTCTAATCATGACGCAATCTAGAAGGATGTTAAGATAAGTTTAGGTTGTGGTACAATCGTAACCTTTGATGGTTGACATATGGGAGCTGGGCTAAATAATTCCTTCAGAGAGCGAAGGTATATACAAAACTGGCAACCGATCTAACTCACTGTGATGACAGTGTAGATGAGATGGGAACTTGTTTGTTAGTTGTTTGTGGGAAACCACTCAGAGTACCATATGGACTACTAGCAGAGAAGCGATGTGTGCTGAGTCCTAGAGAACTAATAAGAAGAAGATAAGAATATAAATCATCAAAGATGCTGAATGTATCAAGTAAGACATCTTCGTATGTCATGAAGCCGTAAGCTGGTAATGAAAGAAGGTCACGTAAACTTAGGTCGAAAGAACGCAAACCCTAAGAAATAAATTTAAGTAAACTAATGCGTAAGTCAAATATATGACTATTTGGTTAGCGGTTAAGAGTAAATATCCTTGACCCAGGATCGATGATCTAATTGATCAGTTGAAAGGGGCAAAGAATTTTTCTAAGATAGATTTGCTTACGGGGTATAATTGGTTGAAAGTAAGAAAGAAGGAGGAGGTACCTAAGATGACGTTCAGAACTCGTTACAGTTTGACAAGTTTCTGGTTATGTCATTTGGGTTGGCTAATGTCCTAAAGTTAAATTTTCCGTAAGGGGCACCGAGTAGGTCGGTGGTAAACAGATAGGTTCTCTTGTGAGGTGCTATGGTTGAAGGTACCATTAGCGTCACAGGATTTAAGAGGAAGGTTAAGTGAGGCACCTATATTATCCCTATCAGATGATACGAGGAATTTTATAGTGTATCTCGATGTTTTGCATAAATGACATGATTGCGTGCTCTTATAGCATGGCAATGTCATTGTGTATGCATCACGCCAGTTAAAGGATTATGAGAAGGTCTATCCTACTTATGATCTAGAATTGGTAGCTAGAGTTTTTGAAGTAAAAATCTGAATATAGTATTTATACGGGGAGAAATGTGAGATATACACAAACTCTAAGAGTCTGAAATATATCTCCCCACAGAAAAAGTTGAATATGCGATAGAGAGAGGACTGTGATATCTTATATCATTTAAGGAAGGTAAACGTAGAAGCCGACACTTTACATAGTAAGACTAGAGAAAAGCTATCAATGTTAACGACTCAGAATGAGTTAATAACAGGGATGACGAGGACGGAGTTAGAAGTTAATTCATGGAATGAAGTGGTAGAAAGGTTATTCACAATGTAGATTCAATCCACGAAATGGAACGAGTTAAGTAAGTACAACTAGGTAACAAGGAATGCAAGCGAATGAAGAAGAGGATGCAGGATGATGAGAAGTTCAAGTATAATCTTGTTTTGACGGAGAAATTTGAGTTCCAAATAATTAGGAGTTAAAAGAAAGACTAATAAAGGGAAGATAGCGTAATATGTTAATAAGTGTTTAACTTCCAACTCAAATTATTGATAGGAAGTGACAAGTCATGTAAATTAAGATAATACCTTCGGTAAAGGTGAGTGTGAGGAACCACAATGCCGAAGAAGCAACATGGAGACTCAAGATTAAAATAAAGAAAAAAAATTTCTTCAATGGTGTTGGTATTATTAGAGAGATTCTGGGGACAGAATCCTTATAAGGGGGGAAGAGTGTGACGCCCCAGAAAATCGGATTTTTAGGAGAATTAAATTTTTTATTTAATTATAATGATTAAATGAATTTAATTGATTATTTATAGAGTAAGCTAATTGAAGGTCGTTCTATGACCTAGACATGTCAGAACGTCGTAGTATTTTGGTTACATGATAGAATTAAAGTGTTTAAATTTTCAAGACGAAAATAAAAGCTTTTCGAGAAATTTTTTAAAAAATACTATTCACACATTTCTGCTCGGGAATTATTTTTGAACTTCCGAGAAATACGTAACGATAGAATATCGAGGCGAGATGGGATATCCAATAATATTTCAGTTATGGCAAACACAGTTTTTCGCCTGTGAACTTAAAACCTAACGTTTAGGGAAAGTGATTTACGAGAAGGAATTTAAATGTGATTAATAAAATAAAACAATGATTGTATAATACATAAGTATTGTACGATGCAATGAATACGAGTATGATACGAGGTATTATACAGGTATGTATGAAAGATGGAATATCGTATATCGTGAATAAGTATACGAGTTAGAATACGAGATTTATACGTATAGTATATGTTCTAAGGCTTTAAGCCAATTATAATGGACTTATGGGATTATGTAGCAATTTGTGAAGTCCAATAAGAATTAATATGCAAGCCCAAGAGTTTGTAATGGGAAGCCCAAAGTAATTTAATGCAAGCCCAAAATGAATAAGCTAAATAATTAAACCTTAAGCCCAAACTATTATCCAATGGGTAGGCATGAACCATGGAGCAACCCATGGGTGATCCAAAGTAGGGAGCAAGTATACTTAAAGGCAAAGTAAGTGTGGTGAGCAAACAAAGTGATTAAGTGATCAGCAAGTAGACTTAAGGGCTAAGTAATGGATAAGTGTTGTGCTTAGCAAGTAATGAATATAGTAAGGAGGTGGATTAAGGAGGTGGAAGTGGCTTAATGACCATTATACCCTAACTTTGGTTTTCCTATAAATAGCAAGCTTGAATTCATTGTTGTTGGTTGTTCTTTTCCTCCAACACTTAACAACTTAATTGGTAGAGAGAATAAGCACATATAAAGTTAGACGTCCTTTGTTAGATTTTCAAGAAGCAAGAAGAAGATTAAGGATTAGCAAGAGGATATCAAGGGTAAGCAATCCTAAGCCTTGTTTCTCTTTCTCTTCCATTGTTAGAGAAGTAGGTAGTGGTAGAACATGTATACTAAGGAATGATAAGAATGATGAATCAAAGGGTTTAATTATTAATAAGCCGCATAAGTCATGAATAAGTTATTCTTAATCATTTAAGCTATGAACTTAAGAAGAACTTGTAACATGTTTGCATTAATGAAATTGGTATGATAAGATAACGCAAGAATAATGGTTAGAAGTCTTGAACCATAATAAGTCATATGAAAAGAAGACATAAGTCATGAGAAATGGAAACATAAGTATTTTATACTTTAATAAGTAATAAGATCACAGAGAACAAGTAATAACTTATCATGTAAATAAGTTAATGAAGTATGTATATTCAGATGTTAGTATGATGGAATGAATCCATTTGAAACGGTTTAAAAATCTCAAGTAACGAGGTTTTGGCGGAATTCACACGATTAGACGATAATCGTCGAATTCGTGAAATTCTCGGAATGGAAGTCGAATTTTAATGTTGAGCTTGGAAACATTGGTTTTCAATGAAGATAAATCTTATTTGGCATTATAGAGTTGCGGACTCGAGAATGACCGAATTCCGACTTAGAATGAAGAAACGAGTATTGAACGTTCACGAACGTTTATCGTTTTCGTTAAGAATGGACTAATAGGTGAATTTTTAGTAAACAAAGTTGAATAGATAAAATTCTTGCATGAACACGTAGAGTATGAAATTTGTGAACCGTAGGCTCTTGAACAAGCCAATTCAGACTTCTACCGAAGAAGTTATGAGTCCGAGAATCTCACAAATGAAAAAGTCTGTCAAAATTGTCTGGTGAACAGAGCTGGCGCCGCGGCGATAGCCCAAGGCCAATTAGCCTGCGCCGGAGCGCTGAAATGGCCCTCATCCCCTGTTAGTTCACGCCACAGTGCGACCCATAATAAAGGGACTCGCGCCGCAGCGCTGAGTCCGGTCTTCTATCCTAATACGTGGCGCCGCAGCACAGCACATAAAAGAATAGTCGGCGCCGCAGCGCCAGCCTTAGGGTCTAGATAGTGAAGAATGTTTGTATGTTGAGCATGAATGTGAATTAAGGAACAATTAACTAAGGATCTTAATGTAACATTATTAAGACATAATTAAGCCTTAAGTATGGTCACTTAGGGTTACAGAAAGTCAATTGTGTATAAAAGTAAGAACGACGTAACGGAAAGTCGAAACCAATAATAACAAATCTAATAAGTAATTAGATTGAGAAGAAGGGTAAGATTCTTTAGGAACCATGTATGTTCATTCATGACCTAATGTGGTATTTTATGTGGTTATGTATTGTAGAGACTGTAAAGACTCAAAGAAAAAGTTATTATACTGTAGCAGACGCTAAAGGCAAGTTTTTCTTAAACACTTGTCTAACCTTCGTGTTAGCCATGTTTTCAAATGATTCAAGTTATGAGATGCATGTATGGTTTTAAAGAAAGAGTCGATGCCAGTTTTAACTCGGCTAGACTAATCTTGATAGATTGATTGATTTATTTACAAGTCTTTTAATAATAGAATTGCTAACACTATCTTACTCCAATTGTTTGGTACGAATTCAAGGTAAGCCTGAATATGAATAAACAAATGTATTTTCATCGAGTATTCGATGGGCACGTGAGGTTGCCACAACTTAAACGTACACACGTTTAATAGATGTAGTGTTGATCAACATAGAGTACTATAGGCTGATCACCTAGAAGTGCTCGTAAGCTATGCCGGACTTACGGAACTAGTGCCGGGTTGTCCTTTTCAAAGAAATTATGAAACGCTCATGGTCTTGGACCAGAATTGATATTTTACTGAATATTGTCATTGTAAAACGTTTTGGAGGAAAAGAAATGCTATTTTGAATTATTGGTAGTACTTCGTAACTATTATCAAGTTATTGAAGATATACGATTCCTATGTTTCAAGCATGCTTTTAAAGGAAATTGGTGTACTTCCTGAGCTTGTTATGCTCACTCTTGCTTGAACCATATGAATGCAACTAAGGACAAGCAAACCGAGATTTCCAGTAGAGATAAAGGCAAGGCGAAGATGAATGATTAGTTTATCTTGTAATAGACTAGTAAGTATATGTATTACATTATGATGAACAAAGAAGGTAATGGTTTAAGAACGTGGGAACGAGATTTATTATTATTAATGTAATAAGAATGTCATCGGAACACACATTTTGATGTCGTTTCATTAGAATGAATGTACAGTTATGAGTACCGTGTAACACCATTTGTCGGGTTGGAAGAGACCCGGATTTGGGGGCGTCACAAGTTGGTATCAAAGCATTAGGTTATAAAACTTAAGGGGGGAAGAACCTTAGGCTAATAACCTCGTTAAGGAAGAAAAGTCTGAAGGAAGTAAACTCGAGCTTTACTTGAGTCGAATGCGTCAATAAGGTATTGAGGAAACTCAGTATCAAAAGAGATTTAAAAGATGGAAATTAACCTTAAATAAATTAAATGTGATTTGTGCTTATACTATTGTGTATTATGTACTAATTAACGTGTTATGTGTTATTGTAGGATGTCGATCGATAGCTTGATGTATAGAGATATACACGCATTGAGTGAAGAAATTGTGAACGGGGTAGAACCTGTACCCATGCAAGTGGCGGAAGTACCAATAATGATTCTAGATGAGTCGGAGACAGTGGAGTATTTTTCTGAGGAGGACTACTCCGAGGGAGATGTAGTTTGGACATCATTCCTTGATATGATGAGTGATGGGGAGGAGGGAATGGAGGTAACATCGGTTGATACGGTGGTACCTACACCAGAGTCATCACCTCCAGATGCAATGAGATTATTGTATCTGTGACAACCCGAGAATTTAAAAAAATTTTAAAATTTTAATTAATTGATTTAAGGTTCAAAATTAGAACCTAGACAGAAAATTAGTGTATGCGTTTGATATTTTTAAGATGGAATTTTGAAGATTTCAAAATTCTGTAAAAGATTTAGGAGAATTATTCAGGATTAAGTGTATATGTGAATATGTTCTGTGTATATGGTCATTTATGTGTTCAGAATGTGGTTAAGGGTCAAGGGTTGACCAGATAAACGATATCTGTAATAAACCCTAGGTATATATTAAGAACATCAACGTTTGGTTAGAAAACCCTAACAATTAACAAGAAACCCTATAAAGTGGTTCTGGAAACCCTAATTTCAGTTCCGGTAATCCAAAACCCTAATTCGGTGTATGAAACCCTAAATTGGGAACATAATGGCGTAAGTGTAAATAATTATAAGATTATTTATGGTAAAGCTTAAGTAATTAGTAAACCCTAATCTAATTACGAAATCTAATTTTTAAATTAGAAAATTATTTTTCTATTAGAAACCCTAATTAGTGGTTTATAAACCCTAATGACCATTTTGACCCTAATTGCTTAATTAGCGATTGTAATTAGGAAATGGTAATCCTAATTAGAAAGATTTAAGTAATGATTAAGAAATTTTAATATAATTAGTAAATTCTAATTATAATTTTAAAATATTAATTTTCTATTTTTGAAAACCTAAATTGAAAATTTTAGATACCTAATTTGCAAACCCTAAACCCTAACTAAACCCTAAACCCTAAGGGTTTGGCCAATGTCCAAAATGCCATTAAAAATTAAATGGAAATGACTAAAATACCCTTTGTCACATTCTTTAATGGGTGGAGTGCAAATCTTGCCAAAGATAAATGGTTGGTGAACTACCCTAACCCTAGCCCTAGCCATGTGTCCAAAATCAGCCATCTATTGCAATCAATTACATTGAATCATGCCATTTAAATAGATTAAGAAAGAGAAAAAAATCTCACTTTATTTTTCATTTTGTCCAAGCCACTCTCTCTCTATATTTCGGGTTTTTGAGTGAGAGGGGAGTGATAAACAAAGTTAGAATCAGTTCATAGCAACCAAGAACAGATCCTCAAAGATCAGAAATCAGAATCAAAGCTCAAAAGGTAGATGAACCCTAAATTTCGAAATCTCATGATTTGTTGTTAGATGTTGCAATTGATTGGTTAGATATGTGTAATATGGTGTCTATAAGTGATCCGGGTTGATAGATCATGGATCTATAACACTTAGATGCACGAATCAAGCATTTTAGAAAATATGGAAAAGAGTTTAAAAAGTGACCTGACAGTCGAATGTCAGGCCCTATAGATCGTTCTGTGTTAATATTTTGTGGTGTTTGATGTTATATATTTGTTCCTTGTTGTATGGTCTTTAATCTGACTCTTGAATAAAGCTCAGATCATATGTAGATTGCAAGAAATAATTAGTCAAAGTACGTTGATCATACACGCAAACTGGGTTCTGGGCAGCCCAGAAACCCAGAACCGGTCTGACAAGATATTTAGGGTCATTGATCTTGCTTCTGTTATGTGTTTTAGCCGTGTTGTCATTTGTTTGTTATAGCCTGACATTAAGACTACATACTGAAGCTTTTAGTTCACTCAAATCCATAATAGAATCGTTTATAATCAAGGTCAAATTGCGTTGACCGATTCACCTTAAGAAGGTTTCTGGGAAACCCAGAACCTTCAAGAGCCGAGATTTTTAGTATGGTTTGACCAGCCCTAATCTGTTGATTTCTTTGTTGTTATGATGATCGGTTGCTATAAGATTGTACCCTGACATGTTGTCTACAGTATTGAGCCAATATTTTACCCAAACAAGTTACAGGATCCAAGATATGAGGATCGAAAACTAGTACTCTCGACTGTTCTTCATTTTCTGGAAAACCCAGAAATGAAGAACAATGTTGTCAGAAGGTTTAGAAGCTTAGATCTCTCAGATCTGATATTGTATGACCATGATACTTGCTTCAACTTGTAATATTACATGAGAACTATAACTATAACACCTTAGTAAATCCAGAAACGACTTATCCAAGAATTTATGAACGGTCAAACAAGGTAGCATGAACTCTGACATGAGTTTCTGGAAATTGGCCAAGAACATCAAGAACACATTCAGCGACGCTTTTTGTCGCCTAATGTCCCTATAGCGACAGTTTCTAATTAATTTAATTTCTGATTTTTTGGAAATTAATTAAAAATAGAGAAAAATGGTTTTTAATTATTAAAAAATACTAAATAAATTCTGAAAAATTATTTTAAAGTCTGAGAAATAGTTTTTAATTATTTTGAGTATATTTCAAAAATATTTAATATTTTTAGAATATAAAAGGTATTTATTTATTTAATTACAATATTAAATAAATTATTTAAAAATGATTTTAATTAATGAAAAATCATGAAAAATAATATTATGGTATAAGAAAATATTTTAAGTTATTTTCAGTGACTTTTAATATTTTGTGAGAAAATTCATTAATTAATTAATATTAATGATGCTTAGTTTATTTAATAAATATATTAAATAAATTATGGAAAAATAGAATAAATGATTTAAAAATCATATAAAAATAATTTAAGTGTTAGAAAAATATTTTAAGTTATAAAATATAACTTTTGATATTTTGTCATGAAAATATTAATATTTTAAAATTAATAGTAATTATCGGATAATGGATTTAAGTGTTTAAAAATCATATAAATATGATTTTAAGGTATTAAAAATTCTTTGATATATTATAATTATATTATAATATTATGTTATGATTTTCATTAATATTTGATAATAAATAAATATTAATGATAAAAGAATTGTGTGGTATTTAATTCATTTAAATATGTTATTAATGATTGAAAATTTACGATAAATAGTAATAATTATTTAAAAATTATTATGAGATTATGAAAAAATTATTTCGACTGTTAATAAATTATCTTAGATAATGGTTAAGTATTTAGACAGAGTTTAATTGAACTTAAACTCGAGATTTGTCCGACTAGACCATCGGGACGTCAGATTTGTGTCGGGTTCAACTCAGACTGCAATAGCTTGACTTGATACCGAGTCATATGTGTGTTGTAGACTGATAAAGTTATATGTTATGTGTTTAGGTTATTCTGTGTATATCTATATATATAATAGTATTATACTGTGATGATACTATTCTAATTTGTATATCAATATTATTTATATATTAGGTTCAGACAAAGCTTATTAACTGCGTAACGGTAATCAACGGTTCAGTCAAGTTTTACTTAACTCTACTAAGAGTTGTTTCATTCAGATATGCTTATGGTTAATCATTGCTGGTTGCCATTGTAGAATTGTACTCTGTACATATTGCATGTATAAGTCAGGTATGAAAGGCTGATCACCTTCATTACCAGTTGGTTCAGATATATTTGTTCATATATAATACTTGTTCAGTCATAAAATTGTTCCTGCTAGTTCACAATTATATTGTTGAATTATAGCCAGCTTATTATTCAGATTCTTTCAATCATGATATATCGTTATATTATTGAATTTAAACTCGCTGGGCAATCCTTATGCTCACCCTTGCTATATCAAGATAAAACATTGCAGATTAAGACGAACGCGTCGGATACAAGGAAAGGTTAAAGACAGTTCCAGCGTTAGGATATGTGTGCAGCTAAATTGTATAAGTGTTGTATTTTAAGGTTATGTGTTAAGTAGGTTATGTAATGTGTATTAAGTTAAGGTTACTCGACCTTGGGGATTAGTGTGTAAGTTTAATGTATAAATAATTTATGTTTATATCTTTCACAAATATAGTAATAGTTGTATAGAATGATCGAACCGGATCTGAGGTGATTTGGGACCTGGATTCGGGGCCCTCACAGTATCTGGCAGAGCTTGACAAGAATGTGTAACTGAGTACAGTTGTGCAGAATCAGAATGAAGAGATTAGTGCTCTTTATGTAGCAAAGGAGTCTGCAGAAGCAGATTTTGATTCAGAGCATGATGAGAAGGTGCTCATAATAAATAAGGCTAGGGATTTTAAGAAGGAGGCCGATGAGCTTCGTAAAGAACTGGGGGAGAAGGATCGGAAGATAGCACGGATGTCTTACATCCATAAGAGTGCTCATAAGGATTTCAAGCTGAAAGTTGCTTGTTATTCCATAGAGTCGGGACAGACTCGACATACTATTAGTCGGGATACTGTAGCGAAGATTGCGAATGAGAAACACGAGGATGTTGTTATGCATTATTAGAAATCTAGAGTTATAAATATGTGTGTAGTAATGTAAAACCCTCTTTTGTATAAAAAGGGTAGTCATTTTGTAAATCCCAACTCTTGTGAGGTTCAATTATGGGATAGAAATGTAATAGCTTTTGGCTATGGAAAACAAATTATAAATAGTTTTAAACTATGAAGAAGCATATGAATATAATGAAGCTTTCATTTAATATGCTTTGTTATGGTATGAGTTGGTATGTGGCGACTAATAACGAAGTAAGTAAATAGATAATAATGAAATTTTATTTACTCTAAAAATGCCGCCAAGGAGAAGACAACGTAATCAGGAAGCAGAAACACATAATGATAATCAAGGGGTCAAAACAACCCTATGCAAGAGTTCGTTAATTTATTAACGACTGCATTTAACCAAACCGGGGGTAGAGTACCCGCGGGACCTAGATGTGACGCCCCTAAAATAGGTATACATCACCCATCTTGAGTCACCAAATACATGGTACAAAATTCAAATATAACTTAATTATACAACAGTCGTGTAAAATACGACAAAACATAATCTAAGAGTTTTAATAAGAATATTGTCATCTAGACAATATCCACACTCAATGGAGTCCTCATTACATTTATTGTCACACTATTTAACAGAATAGTGAGGACTACTAATGCTATCATCTGGACCGTCAATCCGCTCCCCAACTAGTCCCGGCTACGTTCTCATTTCCTGAAGAGAACAGTGAAAGAAAGGGTGAGTTCAACTAGCCTAGTAAGAAATATTATGACTAAGATAATGTAGAATAAATTATCATTAGCCTTCAACAATGTTAAACTGATAGAATATAATAGACAACAAGTTTAACTGCAGCGGAATAAGCAATTCATTAGAAGAGTCAAGTAGAGCATGATATCTACTATCTTCTATGATTTAAAATGTTTTCATCAATTTTTATTGCTGAGACTCAGCTTAATAAATAAACCACATCATCAAATCACCCCTGCATTACGGGCCAATGATATTCATTAAATCATCATTGGTCACGACTATACCGAATAATTCTTGGTCATAATCATACCAAAACATGTCCATCAATGCACTACATGCCACTGAGGTCTTTTACCACATCATTTATAACATTATAGGTCATGATTATACCGAATGATCTCTGGTCATAATTATACCAAGTCCATCTATGCACGTAAGTTAAAGATGACTTTCTTCACAATATAAGCATGAGGATGATGACAATGACATAATAATTCAATAAAACAAGTTCAAGAATAAATTTTAAAAATTTATAAGTTAATTTATCCTGAAATCAATAACGTCCAAATTGTCAACATAATACTGCTTTGTGGAGTAAAATTCAAGAATGCTCAGAAGAATATTTTCATGAAAAGATACTGGATGAAGCATAAATATCAAGGATATTCCACTAATTTCATGGAGAATAGAAGCTAAAACTTTAACCAACTGAGTATAATAGAACATATGAAACCACAAATGGATTTTCGCCCGCCATGTGATAATCCACGTAGATAGATCATTTCCACAATTTAATAAGGAATGAATACGAAGGATTATTCACCATGCATGCGGTAATCCACATAGACAAGTTATTCCAACAAAATATAAAGAATAGAATAAAAGTAGAATTCACCAGGCGTGCGTAATCCGCACAAACAGGTTATTCCCACAGAATGATAAAGAATGGAACCAGATCATGTGTAACCCGCACAGACAGGATATTCCAACAGAATAATAAAGAATAGAACTAGGTCATGCATAATCCGCACAGACAGGATATTCCAACAAAATAATAAAGAATGGAATAACAACAGAATTCACCAGGCATGCGATAACCACACAAACAGGTTATTCCAACAAAATAATAAAGAATAGAATAACAACCCTTACGAGTATTAAAAGAAAATAACTCTCTTCATGAATACGAAAAAAATAATACCCCTTACCTTAGAAGAAAACTGGATACTGGAATAGTGAGGTAGCAGACTTCTCTTCTTCTTTCTCTCAATAATTTCTCTCTATAATAATTGCTCTTGTGAGACTTAGTGAATTGGTGAGAAATGAAGGAAGAATGAGCTTCTATTTATAAGAAAATATAGTTTCAATAATTGCACATTTTGGGGCTCAAAATATTACAGTATAATATCTCACTCTTTTTTTTATTTTTACTTTAGTCCTACAAGTATTATAAAACTTGTACCACCTCCCCTAATAATAAATAATGTGAATTAATAGTTCATTCATATGACTTAATAGTATAATCATGTGAAAAAAACTAATTACAGTATAGTACATTCATCTATACCTCTATTTTTAATTTAGTCATGCAAGTATTATCAATCTTGCACCAACTTCCCTAATAGTAATTCATGTGAATCAATAGCACACACATGTGAACACATAGTTATAAGCATGTGAATTAATAGCAATTAATTTCTCATTTATCCGGTTAATTATCCGATTGGTCAATATAACCTCCAGACATTAATTATTATCGAAATAAATGTCGATTTTCATTAACACTAATAATTCTCACACAATGGAACCATCAATTTCATCTTTAATCAACACGAACTTATTCATCATTAATATCATAACTCACAATATTTAACAACCAGAACATTTCCAGAAAAGAGGGGGCTTTTCGATAAGGATTTCTCTTTATTAACGCGCAATTAGGTGACCAAACCTCTCCTTGACAGAACTTTCTAGACATTGTCAATATTGTAAATAATAATATGAATAACTTTGTCGTCTTAATTATTGATTTAATAATATAACATATTATGTAGATGATACTGTGACAATAATTGAATCAATAATACGAGAGATATGATGCAGCAATTATTGTAGCAATAATTGAATATAACTGAGTGACTTCTCACGTAAGCATCAATAATTAATACCGTGTGCTATTATGCAACCACGCGTATTACTGTACTTTTACTACCGGGTAGTTCAACAGTTTAACGGTAAAACTTTCGCCTTTATTTTTATAAAAAGGTAATTATGTCACTTTTTAACTACGCCAATACTTCCGTTGTGGGGTCCACCAAAGATTGTGCCGTCGTATGAATATTCTCTGTTAAAACGAATATTCCCCGACCAATCAAATATTATATAACCACTTGCTTACTTTGTAAAATTTGTAAATATTATCCACAACTATAATATTATATCAATCCACACCATAATATATATATATATATATATATATATATATATATATATATATATATATTTCGAGAAAATTATTTTTTATTTATAAAAGTTGGGGTCTTACAACCTCCTCTTCTTATGAAATTTTTTCCTCGAAATTAGGGTATATACCTGGTATATCGGAGAGGTGAGGATATCTTGACTTCATCTCAGATTCTAACTCCCAGGACATTTCTTCCACATCATGGTTTTTCCACAAAACTTTGACTTGAGGCATAACCTTGGAGCATAGAATATGATCCTTCTTATCCAAGATTTTAACAGGTAACTCTTCATACGTTAAATCTTCCTCTATCTCGTCTGGTTCTAATTCAATAATGTGGTTCGGGTCTCACATATTTACGTAACATAGATATGTGAAAAACGTTATGAACACGAGGCATACTTGGCGGTAAAGCGAGTCTATAGGCCACAGTTCCTACTCGATCAAGGATTAAAAATGGGCCAATGAATTGAGGATTGAGCTTTCCTCTCTTTCCAAATCTCGTTACTCCTTTCCATGGAGCAACACGTAACAACACATGATCTCCAATATTGAATTTCACGTCCTTTCGATGAAGATCAGCATAACTCTTTTGTCGATCTTGTGAGGTTTTTATACGTTGTCGGATCGTTTAAATCTTTTCCATAGTCATACATACCAAATTCGATCCCAATAACGTTGCTTCACCCACCTCATCCCAGCATACTGGAGAACAACATTTTCTTCCATACAACGCCTCAAATGGAGCCATGCCAATACTTGCTTGATAACTGTTGTTGTAGGAAAACTCCACTAATGGTAAAAACTTGTCCCAACTTCCTTTAAAGTTAAGGATACAGAGTCTTAATAAATCCTCAATAGTTTGAATAGTCATCTCTGATTGCCCGTCCGTTTGAGGATGATATGCCAAACTAAATTGTAAATCTATGCCCATAGCTTTTTGCAAACTAACCCAAAATCTTGAAGTGAATCTTGGGTCTCGATCAGAAACTATTGATACTGGCATACTATGTAGTCTTACAATCTCGTTTATGTACATACTAGCAAGACGTTCAAGTGTAAAAGTTTTTCGTATTAGTAAGAAATGAGCAGACTTGGTCAATCTATCAACAATGACCCAAAGTGCATCTATGCCTTGAGAAACCTTGGGAAGACCAGTAACAAAATCCATGGTAATGTGCTCCCACTTCTATTCTGGAATTTTAAGTGATTGCAATGGACCTTTTGGCACTTGATGCTCCGCCTTGACTCGTTGATAAGATAGACACCTTGAGATTAACTCTATTATCTCTCTCTTCATATTGCTCCACTAAAATGTATGTCGAAGATCACGATACATCTTGGTACTCCCAGGATGGATTGTAAACGGTGTGTTGTGCACCTCCATTATGATTTTATACTTCAAGTCAGAATCGTTAGGAACACAAAGTCTGGAGTTGACTCGAAGTATTCCTTCTTCATCGATTTTTGCTTCCGGAATAGCACCTTCTTGCACTTTCTTCTTCATACGTATCAGCTCCAGGTCTGTAGTTTGAGCAGTTTTAACTTTATCGATTAAAGTCAGTTTTGATCGTATATTCGCCATCATCACATGGGTCCCTGGAGTCTTTAACTCTATCTCCATCTTTTGTAAGTCATACAAAATGGGTCTTTGCGTTGAAAATATTGCACTCGTACCCGCATATGAACTTCTACTCAATGCGTCAGCTACTACGTTCACTTTTCCAGGATGGTATTGGATGGTATGATCATAATCTTTCAACAGCTCAAGCCATCGTCATTGCCGCATGTTGAGTTCCTTTTGAGTGAAGAAATATTTGAGACTTTTATAATCTGTATAGATCTCCACCTTCTCTCCATAGAGGTAATGCCTCCAAATCTTAAGTGCAAAAATGACTTTCTAACTCTAGATCATGAGTAGGATAATTCCTTTCATATTCTTTGAGTTGTCGTGAGGCATAGGCTATGACTTTCTCATGTTGCATGAGAACACATCCTAACCCTTTGCCTGAAGCATCACTGTAGATGACAAATCCCCTTGAGTTCTTGAAAACTCTTCTCACATTCCTCGCTCCAGCTGAACTTTGTATCTTTTCGAGTCAGCTGAGTTAATGGAGTAACGATTCGAGAAAATCCTTCCACGAATCTTCGATAATAACCAGCTAAGCCGAGAAAGCTACGTACTTCGGTCACTGACTTTGGTTACTTCCAGCTTTGAATTGCTTCAATCTTCGCCGGGTCAACAGATAATCCATGATTTGATATCATGTGCCCAAGGAATGCAACTTCCTCAAGCCAGAACTCGCATTCCTTCAACTTGGCATATAGCTTATTTTCACGAAGCTTTTGGAGTATCAGTCTCAAGTGTTGCTCATGGTCTTCACGGATTTTGGAGTATATGAGGATGTCATCAATAAAGACGACCACAAAGTGATCTAAATATTTCTTGAATACTCGGTTCATCATGTCCATGAAGGCAACAGGAGTATTAGTCAATCCAAAAGACATGACTAGGAATTCATAATGCTCGTACCGAGTTCTAAAAGTAGTCTTTGGAATGTCATCAGTTTTAATCTTCAACTGATGATATCCGGAACGAAGATCAATCTTTGAAAAGAATTTGGTTCCTTGCGACTGGTCAAACAGGTCTTCAATGCGAGGCAACGGGTACCTATTTTTGATGGTGACATGATTCAACTCCCGATAATCAATACAAAGTCGCATACTTCTATCTTTCTTCTTCACGAATAGAACAGGAACACCCCAAGGAGACGTACTAGGACGAATGAAACCGATGTCTAACAATTCATGTAGTTGGGTTCTTAACTCCTGAAGTTCAATAGGAGCCATTTGATATGGGGCTTTAGAAATGGGTTTTGTACCGGATTCAAGGTCGATACAAAATTTAATTTCACGCTCTGGGGATAGGCTAGGAAGTTCTTCAGGAAATACGTCAAGAAATTTATTAACAATAGAAATATCATTCAAATCTGACGTATTTTTATTTAAATCCGTGACATGGGCTAAAAATGCTTGACATCCGTTTTTCAATAAACGAATAGCTTTATGGCTTGATATGACAGTGATTGATTTTAATGGTTTGGTTACTTGAATTCGCATAATAGGTTTGTTAGGAATATGAAAGCTAACAACCTTACAAAAATAATCGATTTTAGCATGATGAGTAGTTAACCAATCAATCCCTAAAATCAAATCAAATGCAAGTATTTTCAAAGAAATAAGATCGACAGGTAACGTGCAGTTACCGATTTGAACCAAACAATACTTAAAAACAGTGGATTTAATGAAGGTTTCTCCCAACGGAGTTTCCACAGATAAGTCAAAGTCTAATTTCTTCGTAGTCAAATTTAAACATTGAGCGCAAGTAGGAGAAATAAAAGAATGGGTAGAACCGGTATCAAATAAGGTATATACTTCACTAGAGTTTATGATTAGCTTACTCGTGATCACCTTGTTCGGATTTCTCGCTTTTTGGGAGGTTACGACAAACGCTCTCCCTTGAACTACCGATTTTATCTTGTTTGGGACACCCTTTGATGCCTCCATCCCAGCTGGACTTGACTTTGGTGCACGACAAAATCGAGCTAGGTGACCTTCTTTTCCACAATTGTAACACGCTTTGGACTGCATCACGAAGTTTAGACTGATATGTCCCTCCCTCCCACATTTGTAACATACGACCAGCGGTTGTTCTCTTTCCTTAACAACAGGTGCTAGTGCTGACGTCTTTCCATCATTATTGAATCTTCTTTTCTTGAAATGTCCACTCTTATTGTCATGGCCATGATTACCACCAAAGTGATTACCATTTCTAGCATGTTGATTCCCTCCACGCTTGTTGTCACCGCTTCGATGACTACTACCATTGGTATTATCATTTTGCCGGCTACTTTCTCTTGGTTGGGTCGACTCGTTATCGCGTTCCAATAACTGAGCCCTATTTACAACATCTGAATACAAACACAGTTTATGAGAAATCAGATATTAACGTATCTCGGGTTTCAAACCTCTTAGAAACATCCTCGTCATTCTCTCCTCGTTATCAACTAAGTGGGACGCAAATCGGGACAACTCGGCAAACTTGGCTTCGTACTGCGACACGGTCATGTTGTTTTACTCCAGTTTAATGAACTCTACCTCTTTCATGTGACGAATACTTTTGGGAAAGTACTTGTCGTTGAACAGTTCTTGGAACTTCTCCCAAGTCATCTTCAGTGTGGCAGGTTGAGTACGCTTTACAGATTCCCACCAGTAATCTGCCTCTGCTAGTAACATAAAGGTGGCAAAGGGAACCTTTTACTCCTCGAAGCATCCCAAGACATCAAATATCTTGGTGATTTGCTTTATCCACGTCTCCGCCTTAAGTGGTTTTGGCTCTCCAAAAAACACTGGTGGTCCCAGCTCCTTGAACTGCTTAGCGGTGACCGTCCGAGGTTGTTAGTGTTTCCACCTGCATTTTGGACAGGAGCCACCCTCGCCTGATGTTGCATGAATTGCATAAAACCTCTGAACGTCCCATCGTTCTTCATTTGATCGTTGTTGTTTACCTGAGGATTCTCTACAAAAAAATGGGGCTTCAGCAACAACCGATTTTCGTTGCTAAAGGTGCCAAATTTCGTTGCAAAAGGTTTATGGCAACGACTTTACTGTCGTTGCGTCTTTCGTTGCGCAATGAGCGTTGCTAGTTATTCCGCAACGAACGTATTTTTTTCGTTGCCAAAAGTAAAACATTTTGCAACGAAATTTGGCTTTCGTACAGATACATCGATCATTTAGCAACAAAATGTATTGTTGCAGAATAATTAAATTTTTGTTGCTAAAAACCCCATTTTGTTGCAAAAGCCTGCTAATTGGCAACGAAATGAACTCTTTTTTTTTTTTGCAACGACCATGCATTTTCGTTGTAATTGACACCATTTTGCAACGACATTTTTCGTTGCAATAAATTATGAAAATTATTGCCTATGCTTGCTTTCGTTGCGGAATGTAAACTTTTTAGCAACGATTTTCATTGCTGATTATATTATTTGGCAACGACATTATGCTGAATCAGCAACGAAAATGTTTGTTGCTGATTATTTTTCAATAGCAACAAAAGTCGTTAATTAGCAACGACATTATATGTTGCCCTTTCTTTATATGTGCAACGAAAGTTGATATGATTTGCAACGATAAAAAATGTTACATTTTATTTTAGTATTAGCAACAATACCATCTTCGTTGTTATTAGGTTAATTTTTCGTTGTCAAATATTATATTTTTAATGCCATTAGCAACGAAAATTTGTTGCTAAATATATAAAAAATCGTTGCTATATTAAAATTTGTTCAATGCTTTAGTAACGAATTATATTGTTGCCAAATTAAAATTTGACATTCTTTTTGTGTACCTGGCCGGCTCAATGTCCCCATAGCAAATAATGGCAAAAATACAAAAAACTAAAATATTATTAACTTAATAAAATCATCCACTACATAATCATTTTTTATCTTTATAATTAACCATCTAAAGCTACCACAGTTCTTCAATCAAAGTATATATCTACATATATAGAGAGAGTACACTTCATAATTTCGTCCCTTGTCTTCAGTAAACGTAGCACGAAAATTTGATACTCAGTATTGTAAGGCAGGTCGTAGAAGCAGTCTTCCTGCACATATTTAAAAATAATAGCAAGTCAGGAAAATGAAGTAAATAGATCACCAGAGGCACATAAAATACAATATAAATGAACAAACAAATACAATATAAAATAAAACATTAAAAAAATTATATATATCATTTAATGTTATACACATCACAATACACCATCTAAATACTTAACATCTAACATATTACAGAAAGTTTAAGTCCATATAGAAGTCAAATTTTGTAAAGGAAGAACATCCAAGTTGAGCTGAAACAGGTGTCATGAGTGTTTTGAGCATCCACTAATGCCATTTGTTGTACTACAACCAAACCTACAAGAGAGTTTCATAAGAACCCTTTCTTGTTGTGATCAAAATCCATCCAGCACAGTAGGAGATACAATGTACAAGCACAAATCCACATCTAAGCTTATATACCTTGATCTTCTTTTTCAAAGAATACATGATAACCTTACACCAGACATAACCAAAACTTATGAAAGAGTCAACATATATAAGTTGATATGACCGGTCAAAAAAATATTTAAGTTTTTGCACAGAATGTCAGCATTAGATATAACATTTTGCCAAAAAAATAAAGACAAAATGTACAACAAATAAAAAAAGAAAAAAACATATAAGATTCGGTAAATTTTCTAATAACTTGTAGACTAATCAGATAATAAACCATTTTGGCTAGTTATGCAATCTTTCCAAGCACCAGTATAACTATTTTAATAATTTGCCTTCATGCTTTTGATTTTTATGTGCTATATAATAACAGATCAAAGCATACTCATTCTCGGCTCAATCAAGTAAGAAATAACTACATCAGGCTATAGCACTAAGCGTCACAATCACCTATTCTTTCTCTTTTTTTGGCCACACAAAGAACCTAGACACCAATTAGGAAAAAAATGACTAAGAAATCTTTATATATCGATGTGCATCATAATCTCCGACCCTACTGAAAAACATTAAAATATACCTTCAACACAAAGTATGTGATTTCCTTTACAGCCCTGTAATTACCTTTTGATGCTAAAACGACAAAAAACAAATGCTAGCCAAAACAAAGAATACTAGCTCTTTCGATAATCATTTCATTACAAAATGGATACCACATTATACTGATTACTTTCCAAATTTTACATGAATTGACTAGTAAGAGTCAAACTACACCTATTGAGCTACCACGACATCTCGTGGATTATCAGGTTCAGGAAAAGAAAGTAATGCCTGTATTAAAAGGAGAGTTGTTTTAATGGTGAGTGTTGGGCTCCATTGGTGCTTCAGGATATCTAGGCATATAGCTCCACTTTGACTACTGATATTAGGGTGCCTTCAACAAGGAAAACACAGACAAACATATTCAAGGAATAATTATCCAGGATCTCAATTGGCCAAATTTCAATTACTATAATAAAATCGATCGTGTTTAGTATGAAATTTTCAGAAGCAACAGATTGTAAATGACTCTAATATTTTAAATGGAACACATAAAAGTAATATAATCTTGTACATAATTGAGAATTATTCATGTATATTTATGCTTATTCTAAATCAACAAAAAATAATTTATTAGAAATAGAGAGAAGATACATAAGATGAGACTAGCCCTCCTGCAAAACATCATGCAATAATGCCCTCCAATCTTTATATACATCTGATCTGTCACACAAGGAAGAAAAAAAAAGTGACTTGTCCCAAAATAGATAAAGGATAAATAAATTCTTGACAAAGTTAGATTCATTGGGCACCAAACAGGGAAATAGTCTATATCAAAATCTTAAAATTAAATCTAGTGTTGAGATAATTCAGATGTTCAGTAATATATACACAAATGCGCACACACACACACACTCACACACACACACACACACTATATAAATGTCCAGCAGTAACATTATGTTGCAAAACCATGGATTGTGAGTTAGATAAAAGTGTCATTTCATTTTAACAGAAATATAAATTGCAAACAAGGTCAAAGAAAATGTCGAATGTTCCCTGGTGTGATATGTTATCTTCTCATTCTAGTACAAACAGAAGTTTTCCTTCAGAAGATAACTTAATCTCTCTTAGCGAATGTTTGATTGCCTCTTTAACAACAACTTCTTTTTCATTTTATATAATGCTAGGAAACTTAAATTTGAAAGTCAGAGCAGCATATGAGCAAGATTTCATACAAAGATTAAAACTAAAGTAAAAATTGTTTGTTATATGAAAAAAGTTGAGACAATTGTTACATAATTTTAACATATTTATTTACACTGACATAAATAGGATGACAGGACATAGCTGTGTAGAGTAGTCATCATTGAAATCCTATACATCCACAAAATATAGAACAATAATATATATAATGTAAGTTAACCTTAACATAACAGTAAGGATAAGCCAAGTGACCCTCTAAACAAAAACCATAATCATAATGCTAACCACCTAAATAAAAAAGAGACATAATCATGAAAGACAAACTCACTGCTAGAGAGAAAACACGAAATCAACAGATGTTTTTATTCTGAACATTGCCTCAAAGCCAACATTCTTAGAATTCAAAAGGCAGTATGAACTTCAATTCTTCAGCCTTAACATTGAGCAATCAAAGTTCAGTCATAAAGGTTTCTGTTCTTAACATACTGAAATCAATAAATATACTTGGACCATTTAAATTCCAACATAATGAATCAGAAAAGACAGAAAGCAGAGGTTCAACTCATAGCCATTGCTTTCAAAATTGTCCGAAGCTCAACCCCATCAGTTCTGTTTACAGAGGACTGATACTTTACACTAACCACATTAGAGTTCTGGTCAAATGTCACAGCATTCTCCATAAACCTTACAAGCACCTCTTGAATCTACAAACCCAAATCCAATTCCTCTAAATCGCAAACTCAACAAAAATCACCACAAAATCACTACCAATAAATAAATAAGTAAATCTAATAATAGGTAAACTTAAGGTAACTAAAACAACATAATTATGTTTATTGAGTTCACACACATGAATTATTCAGTTAAACTCCTAAATTAAATTACCATCCAAAATTTGTAAAGAAAGCAAAAAAACAAAGTCTGAAGACAAACTAAAACATGAAAATTTACTTTTCCCTCGATATTCTCAGCACTCAAAAAGAATTCGAGTTCACCAACCTCTTCGAAGCACTCCATCCACTCCTTCCTCAATAAGTGAAAAACCACTGGCTCTCTCCCCTCTTCCTCCTCCCCAGCATTGTCTCGAATTCGCAACGCATCCCTTCAATTCTCTCACCGCCTCCGCTGCCTCAACCACTCTTACGCCCTAAGCTCCTCCTTAGTAAATTTCAGCTTCTCAGTCAATTACAAAATTAACTTCATCAATTCCAATAACTCCTTCTCCTTGGCCTCTTTCCTCTTAGTGCTAATCTCTCCAATTATGTCTCGGATCTCGGCGTCGATCGGATGGTTCGAAATCAGCCGGAGAAGGTCGGTAACTTGAACGGAGATGTGTTCGGACCTAAACGGCGTCGGAGCATTGGGAGAAGAGAGAATAAAAGTCATCGTGGTGAGAGAGAATATAATGTTGGACTTTAGACTTGATGTGGAGAGAACAGACTTGTAGTCGGTCGATCAGGAGGCAGAGATCAGGTGCGGACAGCGGCGACGAGCCCTTAACAAGAGCATTCTGCTCCTCGACATCGTAATCGAGCGAAAGATACTTGGAAACAAAGCTCAATTGAGGCTCAGCCACTTCTCCCTTGCTGTTGTTCTGAAATGTTAGCTTCAATTTCGCCAGATTCTCCAACAACTTGCACGAT
Source organism: Panax notoginseng (assembly GCA_016801055.1). Taxonomy (NCBI): domain Eukaryota; kingdom Viridiplantae; phylum Streptophyta; class Magnoliopsida; order Apiales; family Araliaceae; genus Panax; species Panax notoginseng. The sequence continues at coordinate 53,980,388 of CM029023.1, read as the reverse complement.
ATCGTGTGAAAATACACCGAGTTGTCACTGTCAAACTCCGACGTCACCCTGAGGGTCGTCTGCTTAGCAATTATTGACACTAATCCTCGACCTCCGCCGCCGCGAACTCCAGCAGTGGGTCGTGGTGGCTGGACGCCTCTTCAAATTTAGGTTTGTCAGATCCCCAATTTTTTTGTATATTAGGAGAAAGTATATCAAGAGAAAGTAGAATTGCCTAAATTATATTTAACTTTCAGAATTATATTTTTTTATTCAATTTTTCTTGGAATATACTCTTCTTTTAACCAAATTATGTAATTTAAGAATAATTTTTATAAATTAAAAAAAAACTTTATTCTTTTAAAAAAAAGCTTTAATTTTTTTTAAAGATTTTATTTTTAAATGAATATTTTTTAAAAATTAAAAAACTTCAACGACTACCGTTGGGAATAAAGGCTCTCACATTTAATTTAGGAAAAACTACTGAATGCTTGAATTTTTGAATTTTTTTTTGCCTAAAAATTAGAAAGGCAACCAACGCCATTTTAATTTTTTTTTTAAAAAAAATTAATTAAAAAAAATTATCTTAATTTTTTAAAACGATTTTATTTTTTAAAAGAAATTTGAAAAAAATAAAAATGTGATCAAATGTCAAACTAACCGGCATTGTAACTTTTTTTATAAAGCAAATTTGTAAAAAAAAAAAAGTAAGATATTTTTTTAATTGACGTTGGAATCTCTCTTTTTTTAATTTCTTTGATATATTGTTCTTGTTTACAAATATCAATATTTTTTAATGTTTATTCTCTGTCATCGGCGTTAGAAATGAAGGAGTATATAAGACTTCAGCTATAAAAAAATAAAAATAAAAATTCTAACGCCAATTAAAGTGACATTGCATCTTACTCTTCTTTTTTATAAATTTATTTTTTTATAAAAAAATAAATAAAATAGGGATAAAATTGATATTACATTAATACGGGTCAAACAAACTTATTAGGAATGACTTATAAGTCATTTTAAATAACTTTATTCAGTTTTAGTTCATAAAACATAATAAAATTTTCTCCATTTTTTATGTTTTCTCTTAGAACTGATAGTATTATAATTTATTTTTATAATATATTTAAAAAAAAGATAAAAGGAGAACTAGGAATAGCTAGGGGTATATCATTACTATTCTTCTTTTTATGTTTTATTTTTGGACTTAAAAATATGTTCATGATTTAAGTTACTTCCTCCGTCTAAGAATAAAAGTTCTTATTATTTTATGTAATCTAAAGTTAAATATTTATTTATATTAAATAATATATTTTTTTATAATAATTTATGCGTAATATCCTTAGTCTTAAATGTCATATTTTTATTATTTATAAATATTTATATAATATCACTAGTCATGTATAGAAATATATGCAATTAGATGAGAATTTAAATATGAATAATTTTATCATTTGACATTTTTTTTTAAAATTGGCATAAAATCAATTATCACTTTCATTCTCGAAGTGAGAGAGTACTTGTAAGTATATCCTACTTCTATCTAGAAATAGTAAATATTGGAAAGCATAGATATAATAATTAGGTTTGATTAGGTTGTGTTTATTTGGGTCGGAGGACCGGAACTAACATGCTTGGCAATCGATTGTCACGAGTACTATTTCAACAACCATAATTTATATTGTTGATCGCAATATTGGATGACACGGATTGAAATAGATTTTTCCATGCCTCTACAACTTGTAGAGACATGAGAAATTACTCATTTGCCCCTTATCTGCTTATGTGCTACACTGTCTACCGCTAATATTTATGGCGACAGTTTAGTTAACTAATAAATTAGAATGACTCAGTGGTAGCTTAATGCCCCAATAACCCATAGGTCTTAGGTTCAAAATCTAGTTGTGATATTTTTACTTTTTATATTATATTTTTGTGTATTAGATAAATTATATTACCATATATATATATATATATATATATATATATATATATATATATATAAATTTATCTCTAAATATTCATATAAATATTTATAAACAAATATTAATATAAATTTATCTTTAAAATTTATAAATTTATAAATATTTCATCTAAAATTTACTTTAATATTGAGATTTATTTAGTTAACTAATAAATTAGAATGACTCAGTGATAGCTTAATGACCCAATAACTCATAGGTCTTAGGTTCAAAACTTAACTGTGATATTTTTTGTGACGCCCCCAAAATAGGTATACAACACCCACTCTAAGTCGTCAAATACATGGTACAGAAAGCAAACTACAACTTTAATAATACAATTGTCGTGCAAAATACGACAACACATACTGTGAGTTTAAATACAAATATTGTCTTCTAGACAATATTCACACTCAAATAAGTCCTCATTACAATTATTCAAACACTATTTTACAAAAATAGTGAGGACTGCTAAAACATCTTTCTAGAACCATTACTCCATACCCCGACTCGATCCTGCTATGTTCTCACCTCCTGAGAAGAAAAATGGAACAAAAAGAAAAAAGGTGAGCTCAACTAGCCCAGTAAAGAATATTATGACTAAGATAATATACAACAAATTATCATTAGTCTTCAATAGGGAAAAATCTGATAAAATATAATAGACAACAAGTTTTAGATCAACAAGTGCAGCGAAAACAGTAAACCATTAGAAGAGTCAAGTAGAGAAATAATTCTACTATCTTCTAAGATTTAAAAGTCCATCATCAATATTTTTATCCCAGTAACATCAATCAAAATACATCTTGAATCAAATATTCATCTTTGCACTACAGGCCAAAGATATTCATTTGTAACACCAGTCGGTCATGTTCATCTCAACACATGTTCATCTTTGCACTACGGGCCAAAGATATTCATCAGTTAATCATTCATCTTTGCACTACAGGCCAAAGATATTCAGTAATATCATCATTTAGGACTTAGGATGATAAAAAATATCTGAAAGAAAACGAATCCAGTGAGACAGAAGGACAAATAGTAGGGATTCGTATAACAGTTTATCCAAGATCAATAATACTTCATAATAATCAATTGTGAAGCAGAATTCAAAAATAAAGATCAAAACATGGATACAATCAAAGATAGTAACCATAATAGACATCTTGGACAAAAAGAGAAATTTTTATTTTTCAGTGAATAGTGTCGTATTCGTGAATAGTGTCGTATACGTGAATAGTGCCGTATACGTGAATAGTAATCCCGACACAAAAAGTTCCAAATTTGATAAAAACTCATATTAATATTTCAGCATAATGATATTGAAGAAAATAATATCATTTAAGAAGAAAATAATATCCCTTACCTCAAAATAACCGTACTTCTGATTGAATTCCGGGTATAGTGCTGACAAAAATTTGCACCGTATAGCAGCACTCAAAGTATACTCACAAGAATAAGCTCGATAATATAGAGAGAGAAAGAGAAAACACTTATGAATTCTGGTGTGATTTTCAATTCTAACTTAGCCCTCTATTTATAGGAAAATGTTAGCACGCCGAAGCAGACTTGACCTGCAACCTGATGGCTTTACCTACTACTATTCCCACCCACCACATTTGAATTAAAATTTCAACACATTTCTCACCAACTAAAAGTGGGGCCCACCAATTCTAGAATTTTCCACCAAAATGATAAATTCTGAAATTTCAACAATTTCTGAACCAGTCATCTCTTAAAATTCATAACAAATCATACGTTCATTTTTAACGGGTCAAAATTTGTGGACATATACTCAACTTATATATGTATAACATATACAAAAATCACAACGATCCAACGGTCGGATTAAAAATTATAACCCCCGCAATATATCTCAAAAACCTTGATTGATTTTTAATACCTCCATTCCGACAAAAATACTGATAAAACACCTCAACATTAACTCCTTCATTTTTAACCACAAAATATATCCAACATTTATATTCACATAAAATAAATATTTCCTTATCATATGAATCAATAATTAATTATTCACAATTAATATTACAGAATCATATTTATGACAACCAGACCGTTCCCAGGAAAGATGGGGCTTTCCAATAAGGATTTCTCCTTATTGGCGCGCAATTAGATGACCAAACCTCTCCTTAGACAGAACTTTCTAGACATTGTCAATAATGTTATCTAATAATATTATTCAAATAATATGAATTATTAATCTGATAATGAGAAATACTGTGCAGTGACAATTATTGAAACAACAATAATATAAAATATCAATGCAGCAATTATTGAATCAATAAAATAAAATATTAAACAGTAACTACTGTAACAATTATTGAGTAGTGCCTTCCTTCGTAAGAATCAATAATTCAAAAATACTGTGCAATCCGTGTGCTACTGTGCAACCACGTGTATTACTGTATTTTAACCATCGGGTATTCTAACAGTGTTAACGGTAACAATTACGCCGTTATTTATAAAAACTCAATTTTTATCGTTATCTTCATCCAATCGTTTTTCGTTATGGGGCCCGCAAATAGTTGCGTCGTCGTACGAATATTCCCCGACAGAAAGAATATTCCACGACCAAACGAATATTTTTGACAAAATAAATATTTTATAACTACTTGTTTATTTTGTAAAATTTGCACATTTCACCCATAACCAAAGTATTATATCAAATTAACACCTTATTATTCACAATAATATTTAGAGAAAATTTGATTTTATTCAATAATAAGTTGGGGTCTTACAACCTCCCCTCCTTATGAAATTTCGTCCTCGAAATTGACGTACGTACCTGGTGTTTCGAACAGGTGAGGGTACCTTGTTTTCATTTCTGATTCTAACTCCCATGTCATTTCTTCAATAGCATGGTTACAAAACCTTAACTTGTGGTATAACCTTGGTGTGTAGGATATGCTCTTTCCTATCCAAGATCTTAACAGGTACCTCTTCGTACGTTAAATCTTCGGCTATCTCGTCTGGTTCTAACGCAATAATATGGTTCGGGTCTTTCACATATTTACGAAGTATGGATATGTGAAAAATATTATGAACACGAGACATACTTGGAGGTAATGCGAGTCTATAGGCCACATTTCCTAGTCGGTCAAGAATCTCAAATGGACCAACAAATCTTAGATTGAGCTTTCCTCTCTTTCCAAATCTTGTAACTCCCTTCCATGGAGTAACACGTAACAGTACATGATCTCCAATATCAAACTCCACGTCCTTTCTATGAAGATCAGCATAACTCTTTTGTCGATCTTGTGAGGTTTGAATACGTTGTCGAATCATTTGGATCTTTTTTGTAGTTATGCGTACCAATTCTGGTCCCAACAACGTTGCTTCTCCCACCTCGTCCCAGCATACTAGAGAGCGATATTTTCTTCCATACAACGCCTCGAATGGAGCCATACATATACTTGCTTGATAACTGTTGTTGTAGGAGAATTCCACCAGTGGCAAGTACTTATCCCAACTTCCTTTGAAATCTAGAACACAGAGTCTTAATATATCTTCAAGGGTTTAAATAGTCCTCTCTGATTGCCCGTCCGTTTGAGGATGGTATGCTGAACTGAATCGTAAATCCGTGCCCATAGCTTTCTGCAAGCTAACCCAAAATCGTGAAGTAAATCTTGGGTCACAATCCGAAACTATGGATACTTGCATGCCATGCAATCTCACAATCTCATTCATGTACATACTAGCAAGACGTTCAAGGGAATAAGTCTCACGTATATGCAAGAAATGGGCAGACTTGGTTAATCTATCAACAATGACCCAAATCGCATCTATGCCTTGAGACACCTTGGGAAGACCCGTAACGAAATCTATAGTAATGTGTTCCCACTTCCATTTCAGAATCTCAAGTGGTTGCAATGGACCTTTTGGCACTTGATGCTCCGCCTTTACACGTTGACAAGTTAAAAACCTCGAGATAAACTTTGCGATCTCTCTCTTCATATTGTTCCACCAAAATGTATGTCGAATATCATGATACATTTTGGTACTCCCAGGATGAATTGCAAATGGGGTGTTGTGTGCATCCATCATGATTCTATGCTTCAAGTCAGAATCGTTAGGAACACAAAGTCTGGAGTTGAATCTAAGTATTCCTTCTTTATCGATTCTCGCTTCTGGAATAGCACCTTCTTGCACTTTCTTCTTCATACGCATCAACTCTATGTCCGTAGCTTGAGCATCGTTAGGAACCAAATTGTTTTGGTGCAGATTCAGATGTTGAAAAGCTGAGATGAACAACCCTTTTATAGGGGATTACGCGGAGGTGTTGGGATGTTTGTGCACAATACATTGTACGAAGGGCTGATCACCCTAAGTACGAGGAGTCCCTATAGTCTTATGACTGTTAAAGTTTAAGTTGAAAGATTACTTATAACTATGGACATATGCATAGCGTTTAAATGTTTGTGCACAATATATCGTACGAAGGGCTTAACACCCTAAGTACGGGGGTCCTTATAGTCTTATGACTGTTAAAGTTGAAGTTGAAAGATTACTTGCAACTGTGGACATAGTTCGTGGTCTTATGACCCTCAGCATGATTTGGAATCTTTTAAAATTCCTGAGTTATTCAAACTACTTCCTAATTATTGAACAATTGTGGAAGATTCTTGTTATTCTGCAAGATGGAAGTGAATAAGGAAAATATTCCTTAGAAAGAAGTAAGTCGTAGAATGCAACACTGAATAATGAATGTGTTGATTAAGTGAGAAAAGAGATTTTAAAATGAGAAGGGGATGAGTTATCAAAGAAATTTGTGAAACTTTTAATAGAAAAGTTAATAATTGTAGAATGATCTTTGTGGAAGAAGTGGTTATAGAACCTAAGGAATGAATATAGTATTAACGTAAAATCTACTTTGATAGATGGAATGAATAAATATTAATTGATAAAATTTCGAGGACGAAATTCTTAGAGGAAAGAGTGAATGTAATATCCCGAGTGTTTATGATAGCGATTCCCGAGTGTTTATGATAACGATCCTTAGAAAATGAAATGAATGGGTTAAAAGATATATAATACTCAAAATATAATTGAGTTCAAATGAAAGTTATGAAATGAAACCTAGAATTTGTTAGGTAATGAATGTAGTAGGAAATATAAAATCTATATTTAGATAAAATGATGAAATATTTCTCTGAGTCATTTGCGTAATTTGTGTCTTCGATTCTGGAGACAGAATCTTTGTAAGTGGGGAAGATTATAACGAATGAGTGGCTTGAGTTGTGATTCTGAGGACAGAATCCTTGTAAGGAGGGAATGATGCAACAATCCAGATTTTTATTATAATATTTAAATATTTATTGAATTATATAAATATTTAATGGATGTGTTTATCATTGAATAAGTATTTGTTTAATTGATTTGATGTGATTTGATTATTTATTTGTTTAATAAATAATTAATGAGTTAGGGAAAGTAATTATTTTGAAATAGTAATCTAATTTAATTTAATAATTAAGTTAGAGAGTTTATAATGATTAAATAAATTATTATATTATGCAATGAATTATTATTAGAATTAATTAAATTAAATATGAAAACTTAATTAATTAGAAGTGTGACAAATAACTATATTATAAATGGTTATTAAAATAAATTAAAGTAGTTTTAATTTATCTTGCCAAACAATGCTTAAATATATTAAGTCTTTAATTTTAAAGTATTTTGCCAAACAAAGCCTTATGACTTTTGGAATTTCTAATTTTTGAATTTAAATAAAATAAATAAAATAATAAATATAATATATTTATATTATATACGTTAGTTTTGTAACTGTTATTTTATTAAGTTTGGCGTATTAAAGATTAACAGTTTTGGTTTTTCGCCTTAAAGCTATCAGTTGTTCTTTTTACGTATTCTAGTTTGCTAGCCTAGAGATTACAGAGAGTTGAGAGAATTGTGAGAGAACTTAAGCAATTTCTGGCAATTTTAGCAAGGATTACAAGAGTTAGCAAGAATTGTCTGAGCAAATTGAAGGTATGTTATATAACCCTTAATATATATGCTACGACATAATTTTTCATGAGTGTCACTGTGTAAAAATTCTTTACAAATTCTCTGTGAAGTTTAAATTCTCTTGAATTGTTGTATAAACTGAATAATTGCACTTGTAGGTAATTGTAATGCTAGAGTTTATGTTTAGATAAGAGATTGTACGCTAGTCTCGTTTAGAAAGGAAGAAACTGTTTGAAGTTTATAGATGTTCAAAAATGACTGGTAAAAATACCAAATATTAATATAATGTAATTGTCTGTAATAGTTTGGTGGTGAATTAATGGTGAAATTGAACACTGAATATATTAACTTGGTAAGAAACGATGAGATTATAGTTGGAATGGACTAAGTTGATGACTAATAAGAATTTCAGTGTTAAACTTTGTAAACAAACATCGATAATAGAGTTTTAGTTTTAAAACAGTGCGTACAATGATTTAAGTTTTCTAAAATTATTGTTTAATGGTTTAAATTAGTATATACATGTTGGGTAATGTGTATATGTGTAATTGACTTAGGTTATACATGTTAATTGGGATTAATTGCTGTTAAAAATAAAGACAGTAGCTTTGTTTTGTTTTGTTCTTCGTGGTTGGGTTCCGCAAGTTTCGGCGCCCCAGCGCCAAAATTTGAGCCCTAGCGCCAAAATTCGCACCCCGGCGCCAAAATTCGCGCCCCAGCGCCAGAAGTTGGCGCTCCAGCGCTGAAATTCGCGCCCCAGCGCCACTAGTTGGCTTAGTCCTCGCGCCCCAGCGCGGGGACAGAAGTCTGACTTGGACAAATTTGACCTCCTGTAGTAAAATGGCCATAACTTCCTCATACGAACTCCGATTGAGGTGATTCAAGATGATCCGAAACGAGGACGAGTAGAACTACAACGTTCGTTCTTTAAGTTTTTCAAGTTGAGGTCATTAGGATGGGTCAAAATGGTCATTTTTAGGACTATTGTGTTTTCGGAGGCAATCGGAGGGTGTCGGGCATGCACATATGCATGTGTAGTGCTCCAGACCGTAAAAGATGATGTCCTAAGTTATAAAACATGAATCTTAATAAATATAATGATGCTTAACATTAATAAATAATGTATTAGATAAGTTATAGAAGCATAGTAAGCATACACAAGAGAGCAAATCGGGCGTGTGACGGTTGAATGTCGAAACGCCGTGCCAAGTGTTAATGAACTTAAAAAGTGTTTCAATTCCATTGAAATGGATATTATAAGATATGGAATGGGTTTAATATAAAACCAATAAGTAGTCTTAGCAAGACTTAAGCACTTGAACTTCGAGTTTGACTAAAAAGAAATATATAGGAAAGATTATGAGATGTGGAGTAGAGTTTACATTACAATTGCTATGTGTTGTTATGTGACTAATAGTTGATGTGTATGATTATATAATTGTGTAGGGCACGTGAAGTGCAGATAACTGTAAGCTGTTAAGCTATTATTGGTAAACAACGATCAAGGCAAGTCTTTCGGTTCCTATTTTTTTACGTGGACTTGATGAACTGTTTTAAATTGCATGATATGTTATGCATGTTGAAATCATGAAATGTTAAAGTCAATATATGACTGCATTGTTTTGGCTAAGTAATAATGATTGAGTAAGGAACTCAATCTTTATATTTGCTATGTGAATTAAAAGCATGTATGCCATGTTACTTTAATGAGATGTATATCGAGCATGTTATTATGTGCTATGTGATGCATGAAAACTGTTAGACTTTGCTGGGCTATCGAGCTCACTCTTGCAAATAATCACTTTTGCAGGTCAAGATTTTAAGGTAAAGATACGTGCTATGTGAGTTATAGAGAGATCTATATTCACGAAGATTACTTATGTTTTATGAGAAATGTATTTCATATTTTGAACGTAACATGTTGTTGAAATGTAAGTTGAGCTATCCAATGTATATGGATATTTAGTTATGATGTAAGACTTTGTATAGTCATTTTGTTGTAACGATTCATGATATAAGACTGAATCAAAGAGATGTAATGTAATGGTTGCGATTCAGGGCAAGAAAGAAGGAAATGTATAAAAGTTTTAAATATTCCGCAATTTTATTAAGTTTAACATCGAATAATGATGTATTATTTAGAGGTTGAATGTATGGTTAACGACCGAAGTCGGGATTTAAATTGTATATGAATTTTGGGGTCGTTACATCCACTTTCTCCCCATACAAGTAGTGTCTCCAGATCTTCAACGCGAAAATGACTGCTGCCAACTCCAAATCATGAGTAGGATAATTCCTCTTATATTCTTTGAGTTGTCACGAGGCATAGGCTATGACTTTCCCATGTTACATGAGAACACATCCTAACCCTTTGCCTGAAGCATCGCTGTAGATAACAAATCCATCCGAACCAAATGGTATTGTCAAAACAGGTGCCGAAATGGGTCTCCTCTTGAGTTCTTGGAAACTCTTCTCACATTCCTCACTCCATACGAATTTTGTATCTTTCCGAGTCAGCTGCGTTAACGGAGTAGTGATTCGAGAAAATCCTTCCATAAATCTCCGATAATAACCAGCTAAGCCCAAAAAGCTACGTACTTCAGTTACCGACTTTGGTTGCTCCCAACTTTGTATGGCTTCAATCTTCGCCGGGTCGACCGATACTCCATGTTTTGACACCACGTGCCCAAGGAATGCTACTTCTTCAAGCCAGAACTCGCATTTCTTCAGTTTGGCATATAGCTTGTTTTCACGAAGCCTTTGCAATATCAGCTTTAAATGGCGCTCATGATCTTCACGGCTTTTGGAATAGATGAGGATGTCATCAATAAAGACAACAATGAACTGATCTAAATATTCTTTGAACACACGGTTCATCATATCCATGAAGGCAGCAGGAGCATTAGTCAATCCAAAAGACATGACTAAGAATTCATAATGCCCGTACCGAGTTCTGAAGGCAGTCTTTGGAATATCCTCAGTTTTAATCTTTAGCTGATGATATCCAGAACGAAGATCGATCTTTGAAAAGAATTGTGCTCCTTGCAATTGGTCGAACAGGTCATCCAGCGGATACCTATTCTTGATGGTGACATGGTTCAATTCTCGATAGTCAATACAAAGTCGCATACTCCCGTCTTTCTTCTTTACGAATAAAACAGGAGCACCCCAAGGAGACGTACTAGGACGAATGAAACTGATGTCTAACAATTCCTGCAATTGGACTTTTAACTCTTGAAGTTCAATATGAGCCATTCGATATGGGGTTTTAGAAATGGGCTTTGTACTGGGTTCAAGGTCAATAAAGAATTCAACTTCACGTTCTGGGGGTAGACCAGGAAGTTCTTCAGGAAATACATCGGGAAATTCTCTAACAACAGAAATATTATTCAAATCTGACTTGTCTTTGTTCAAATCCATAACATGGGCTAAGAAAGCTTGACATCCGTTTTTTAATAAACGAATAGCTTTGTGGCTTGATATGACAGTGACTGATTTTAGTGGTTTAGTAGTTTGAATTCGTATGACAGGTTGGTTAGGAATATGAAAACTAACAACCTTACAAAAATAATCAATTTTAGCATGATGAGTGGTTAACCAATCAATTCTTAAAATCACATCAAAAGCAAGTATCTTTAAAGAGATAAGATCAACAGGTAATGTGATAGTGCTAACTTGGATCATGCAAAATTTATAAACTGTAGATGTAACGAAGGTTTCACCCAACGGAGTTTCAACAGATAAGTCAAAGTCCAATTTCTTCAGAGTCAAGTTTAAACGTTGAGCACAAGCAGGAGAGATAAAAGAATGGGTAGAACCGGTATCTAGTAAGGTATAAACTTCGCAAGAGTTCAAGATTAGCTTACCCGTGATCACCTCGTTCGGGTTTCTCGCGTTTTGGCCAGTCACGACAAACGTTCTTCTAGGAACCGCTGATTTCGACTTATTCGGAACAACTTTTGGAGTCACCATCCCCGCTGAACTTGGCTTTGCTACAGAACACTCTCGAGCTATATAACCCTCCTTTCCACAGTTATAACATACTTTGGATTGTTGTGGGCAGTTTGGACTGATATGTCCCTCTTTCCCACATTTGTAACATACGACCGGTGGTCGTTCTCCTCTCCTAGAAACAGTTGATGTTTGTGCTGACGTCTTCACGTTATCATGGTTGTACCTTCTCTTCTTGAAATCTCCTCCCGACTCGCTCCTTCTATTATCACGACCACGATTACCACCAGAGTGGTTACCGCTTTTGTCTGAATGTTTTCCTCCCTGCTGGTTTTCATTGCTCCGATGACTACCACCACCGGTATGTCCCTGGTTGTGGTCCCTCGGTTGAACATACTCATTATCTCGCTCTAATAATTGAGCACTATTTACAACATCTGAATATAAAGAAAATTTATGAGAGATAAGATATTGCCGAATCTCGGGTTTTAGACCTCTCAGAAACATCCTTGTCATTCGTTCCTCATTTTCGACCAAATGAGGTGCAAACCTGGATAACTCTGCAAACTTCGCCTCGTACTGGGACACCGTCATGTTATTTTGTTCCAGTCTGATAAACTCCACCTCCTTCATATGACGAATACTTTCATGAAAGTATTTGTCATTAAACAGATTTTGAAATATTTCCCAGGACATGTTGAGTGCGTCAGGCTGGGTACGCTTCACAGACTCCCACCAGTAGTCTGCCTCACCGCGGAACATAAAGGTGGCGAATGGAACCTTCTGTTCCTCCGTGCATCCCAAGACATCAAATATCTTGGTAATTTGCTTGACCCACGTTTCTGCCATGATCGGATCCGACTTTCCCTTAAATTCTGGTGGTCCCAACTCTTTGAACTGCTTGGCTGTGACAGACCGCGCGTTGCTATCACTTCCTCCCGTATTTTGTACACGAGTCTCCCTCGTCTGATTTTGCATGAACTTCAAAAAGCTCCTAAACATTCCATCATTCATCGTTTGTTCGGTAGTGTTGTTTACATGAGGAATATTGCCTTCCCATTGCACGTTCTCCTGGTTTGTAACTAAAGGTTGTTCCACAGTCTCATACACTCCATTGTTAACATTCTCAGCAGCCATTCTTAAATACTGCCATAAAACAAGGGTTAATTAAACAAATTAACATATCACATAATATCCCTATATTATGACTGACCAACAAATAAGCTTAGGTAGGACACACTAGCGAATGATTTACTCATCTCTCCCCTCCTAGTTCTATTCCCCGATCTCCGCCAGAGACCATATCCCTAAGCTCTGATACCAACTGTGACGCCCCCAAAATAGGTATACAACACCCACTCTAAGTCGCCAAATACATGGTACAGAAAGCAAACTACAACATCAATAATACAATTGTCGTGCAAAATACGACAACACATACTGTGAGTTTAAATACAAATATTGTCTTCTAGACAATATCCACACTCAAATAAGTCCTCATTATAATTATTCAAACACTATTTTATAAAAATATTGAGGACTGCTAAAGCATCTTTCTAGAACCATTACTCCATACCCCGACTCGATCCTGCTATGTTCTCACCTCCTGAGAAGAAAAATAGAACAAAAAGGAAAAGGGTGAGCTCAACTAGCCCAGTAAAGAATATTATGACTAAGATAATATACAACAAATTATCACTAGTCTTCAACAGGGAAAAATCTGATAAAATATAATAGACAACAAGTTTTAGATCAACAACTGCAGTAGAAACAACAAACCATTAGAAGAGTCAAGTAGAGAAAGAATTCTACTATCTTCTAAGATTTAAAAGTCCATCATCAATATTTTTATCCCTGTAACATCAATCAATATACATCTTGAATCAAATATTCATCTTTGCACTACAGGCCAAAGATATTCATTTGTAACATCAGTCGGTCATGTTCATCTCAACACTTGTTCATCTTTACACTACGGGCCAAAGATATTCATCAGTTAATCATTCATCTTTACACTGCATGCCAAAGATATTCAGTAATATTATCATTTAGGACCGAGGATGATGAAAAATATCTTAAAGAAAACGAATCCAGTGAGACAAAAGGACAAATAGTAGGGATTCGAATAACAGTTTATCCAAGATCAATAATACTTCATAATAATCAATTGTGAAGCAGAATTTAAAAATAAAGATCAAAACATGGATACAATCAAAGATAGTAACCATAATAGACATCTTGGACAAAAAGAGAAAATTTTATTTTTCAGTGAATAGTGTCGTATTCGTGAATAGTGTCGTATACGTGAATAGTGCCGTATACGTGAATAGTAATCCCGACACAAAAAGTTCCAAATTTGATAAAAACTCATATTAATATTTCAGCATAATGATATTGAAGAAAATAATATCATTTAAGAAGAAAATAATATCCCTTACCTCAAAATAACCGTACTTCTGATTGAATTCCGGGTATAGTGCTGACAAAAATTTGCACCGTATAACAGCACTCAAAGTATACTCACAATAACCCACCACATTTGAATTAAAATTTCAACACATTTCTCACCAACTAAAAGTGGGGCCCACCAATTCTAGAATTTTCCACCAAAATGATAAATTCTGAAATTTCAACAATTTCTGAACCAGTCATCTCTTAAAATTCATAACAAATCATACGTTCATTTTTAACGGGTCAAAATTTGTGGACATATACTCAACTTATATATGTATAACATATCCAAAAATCACAACGATCCAACGGTCGGATTAAAAATTATAACCCCCACAATATATCTCAAAAACCTTGATTGATTTTTAATACCTCCATTCCGACAAAAATACTGATAAAACACCTCAACATTAACTCCTTCATTTTTAACCACAAAATATATCCAACATTTATATTCACATAAAATAAATATTTCCTTATCATATGAATCAATAATTAATTATTCACAATTAATATTACAGAATCACATTTATGACAACCAGGCCGTTCCCAGGAAAGATGAGGCTTTCCAATAAGGATTTCTCCTTATTGGCGCGCAATTAGATGACCAAACCTCTCCTTAGACATAACTTTCTAGACATTGTCAATAATGTTATCTAATAATATTATTCAAATAATATGAATTATTAATCTGATAATGAGAAATACTGTGCAGTGACAATTATTGAAACAACAATAATATAAAATATCAATGCAGCAATTATTGAATCAATAAAATAAAATATTAAACAGTAACTACTGTAACAATTATTGAGTAGTGCCTTCCTTCGTAAGAATCAATAATTCAAAAATACTGTGCAATCCGTGTGCTACTGTGCAACCACGTGTATTACTGTATTTTAACCACCGGGTATTCTAACAGTGTTAACGGTAACAATTACGCCGTTATTTATAAAAACTCAATTTTTATCGTTATCTTCATCCAATCGTTTTTCGTTATGGGGCCCGCAAATAGTTGCGTCGTCGTACGAATATTCCCCGACAGAAAGAATATTCCACGACCAAACGAATATTTTTGACAAAATAAATATTTTATAACTACTTGTTTATTTTGTAAAATTTGCACATTTCACCCATAACCAAAGTATTATATCAAATTAACACCTTATTATTCACAATAATATTTAGAAAAAATTTGATTTTATTCAATAATAAGTTGGGGTCTTACATTTTTGCTTCTTATGTTATATTTTTTCTGTATTAGATAAATTCTATTACCATATATATATATATATATATATATATATATATATATATATATATATATATATATATATATATATATATATATATATTTTTATGTATTTATTTATATATTTATAAACAAATATTCACATAAATTTATCTTTAAAATTTATAAATAAATATTTATTTATAAATATTTCATCTAAAATTTATAAAATTTACAGATGAATATTTGTTATAAATATTTATATGAATATTTAGAGATACATTTATTAATATTTATATGAATATTTGTTTATATATATATATATATATATATATATATATATATATATATATATATATATATATATATATTCATTGTTACTTTATATATATTTAGTTTAATGTTGAGATTTATTTAGTATTTTATTTAGTTTGATAAGAAATTTTGAAAAGAATATGTGTATACACACACACACACACACACATATCATATGTGGACGGGCTGACGTGGCGAATATTAAACTTTATCCCAAAAAATATGCTGATTCACAAATTTGAACCCAAGACCTTCAATTTGGAGTATTAATCCAATGACCACCAAAGCACCTGGACCTAGTTGCTATTATTTTGCAAGGATTAGTATTTATTATTATTATTATTATTGTTGTTGTTGTTGTTGTTGTTGTTGTTGTTGTTGTTGTTGTTGTTGTTGTTGTTGTTATTATTATTATTATTATTATTATTATTATTACTACTATTACTATTATTATTATTATTATTATTATTGTTATTGTTATTATTATGGATAATGTAAGACCCCGAATTTTATGAAATAAAAGTATGCAATTTTTCTTATAATTACTATTCAGTAAATAGTTAAATTGATAAAAGTTTAAAGTTATGGGTGAAATATGATTTTTTTTTTCAAAATAAGCAAGTGGTTATAAAATAATCATTGTTGTCGGGGAATATTCGTTTGGTCGTGGAATATTCTTTCTGTCGGAGAATATTCGTACGACGGCGCAGCTATTTGTGGGCCCCATAACGAATAACTGTCGGGTGAAGGAAAACGATAAATTTGAGTTTTTACAAATAACGGCGTAGTTGTTACCGTTAACACTGTTGGAATACCCGGTGGTTAAAATACAGTAATACGCGTTATTGCACAGTAGCACACGGTATTGCATAGTATTTTTGAAATTATTGATTCTTACGTAAGAAGGCACTACTCAATAATTGTTATAGTAATTACTGTTCAATATTTTATTTTATTGATTCAATAATTGTTGCGTTGATATTTTATATTATTGTTGTTTCAATAATTGTTGCTGCACGGTATTTTCCTTTATCAGATCAATAATTCATATTATTTGAATAATATTATTAGATAACATTATTGTCAATGTCTAGAAAGTTCTGTCTAAGGAGAGGTTTGGTCATCTAATTGCGTGACAGTAAGGAGAAATTCTTATCGGAAAGCCCCCTCTTTCCTGGGAACGGTCTGGTTGTCATAAATGTGATTCTGTAATATTATTTGTGAATAATTAATTATTGATTCATATGATAAGGAAATATTTATATTATGTGGATATAAATGAGGGATATATTTTTGTGGTTAAAAATGAAGGAGTTAATGTTGAGGTTTTTATCAGTATTTTTGTCGGAATGGAGGTATTAAAAATTAGGGTTTTTGAGATATTTTGCGGGGGTTATAATTTTTAATCCGACCGTTGGATCGTGGTAATTTTTGGATATGTTATACATATATAAGTTGAGTATATGTCCATAAATTTTGAACCGTTAAAAATGAACGTATGATTTGTTATGAATTTTAAGAGGTGGCTTATTCGGAAATCAGGTTATAAATCATTTTTGGTGGAAAATTCTAGAATTGGTGGGCCCCACTTGTGGTTGGTGAAGAAATGTGCTGAATTATATTTCAAATGTGGTGGGTGGGAATAGTAGCAGGTAAAGCCATCAGGTTGCAGGTCAAACCTACCAAAATTTTCCTATAAATAGAGGGCTAAGTTAGAATTGAAAATCACACCAGAAACATAAGTTTTCTCTCTTTCTCTCTCTAGATTATTGAGTGTATTTTGTGAGTATTTAGATACTCTGTGAGTTTTTATTCATCAGTGCAAGTTTCCTTCAGCCTTATACCGATCAGAAGTACTGCTCTTTTGAGGTAAGGGATAGTAAGGGATAGTAAGGGATAGTAAGGGATTTTAAGGGTTGTTATGTTTTTCAGTTTCGTAATTTTTTTGAACTTCAAAAATTCTCGAAAAATTTGAAATGATATTTTGATGAGTTTTATTGATTGTGTCCAAAAATGGCGATTTTTGGATGTATAGATTGAGAGTTATGAATTTTATGAGAAAAAACTATTTTAAAAGTAACTGCTTATAATTTCTTGTGGTTAACTCCAAAATTGATGAAATTTTTATTGGGAGTACATGTATATGATGGAAGTATACTCTGTTAATTTCAGAATTTTTGGACAAAAGTACAATTTTTGATAAATGTCTAAATATTCGGCTGTTTTGACCATATGAAAAATAGTAAATGACTTTTAAAAATTCTGAGAAAAATATATGTTCAATATGGGACTATATTCTGATAAATCCCAGAAAAGAAATATTTTTGGAACTGATTTGGTATTTTTCATGAAAATGGACAAGTTATGAGAAAATAAATTAAATATGTTATGTGAAGTAAGAAAATTAGAAAATAGGATTTTATGGCTTGAGAATCCTATATGAGGTATATGCAGATTTTTGATGAGGGTTTTGGCTATTGATGATGAAATCTTAAGAGTTTACATTTTATGATGATTAAATGCATTAATTAGTAAAGTGTAAACAATTTAAATAAATTGTTTATAAGCTTAAGAAATGTTATTCTTTCAATATCATTATACCGAAATATTGGTATAGATTTTATTGTGGAATTTCTACCTTTTTGAGTCGAGATTACTATTCACGAGTTACTATTCACGAGTTACTATTCACGAGTTACTATTCACGAGTTACTATTCACGACAAAATTGGTTTCTTTTTCTAACCAAATTATAGTTGATTTATGAATATTACTCTTGAGATTAAATCTATATGTTGATTATATTGATTTTATTATCATATATAACATTTTTATAACCCTAATGATGATATTTCTCTTTGACTTGAGTGTAAAGATGGGTAAATTTTTGGTATGATTATGACTATGGGTTCTCTTTGGCCAGTAGTGCAAAGTTGAATTGTTGACTGGTATGATCATGACCATTGAATTTATAATTGAATATCTTTAGCTTAAGTGCAAAGGTAAAATGATCAACATGGTTATAATTATTGTTTATATAAATTCTTAAATGATTATATATTCTTTGAGGTATTAATATATTTGGCATGTACTGCAAATATGAATTGTTGAGGAATATCTTTGGCCTGTAGTGCAAAGATAAATTATAGATGAATATCTTTGGCCTGTAGTGCAAAGATGGTCTGTTGATGAATATCTTTGGCCCGTAGTGCAAAGATGACCTGTTGTTGAATATCTTTGGCCAGTAATGCAAAGATGAACTGTTGACGAATATCTTTGGCCTGTAGTGCAAAGATGACTTGTTGATGAAGATCTTTGCCCCGTAGTGCAAAGATGAAGTTATTAGTATGATTATGAACAGGAACTGTGATTTGGTATAACCATGATGTTTGATGTTTCAGGTGATGAAAATTATCTTCGTCCTAGATGAGAAGAGGAATTTAGAACTACAATTATGATTATGAGTTATTCATATGATTGTGGACCAGAATTGTTGATTGATGTTACAGGGATAAAACATTATTGGTGGATTTTTAACATGGAGAAAATAATAGACTTTATAGTCTATTTGACTCTTCTAATGGATTGCTCGTTCCGCTGCAACTATGGTTGAAATTTTTATCATTTACCATATATTCTAAATCTCTGATTTATTATTGATGAAGGCTATTGATAATTTAATTATCTTTAGTCATGATATTCTTTACTGAGCTAGTTGTGCTCACCCTTTTGCTTCACAATTCCTTTCAGGTAATAAGAGTGTAGCTGGGTCGAGCGAGGGTAACGGGGAAATAGAACGGTGGTCTCTAGCTGTGGATGTTCTCCCGAAGTAGTATAGAAAAGTTCATTTAGTAGTTATATTTGGTGAATCCAATAGGGTAAGGTGTACCCAACGTTGGAAGGGTGGTTTGCCACTATCATACAAGATGTCTAACGACATACAACCTCGTGTCATCATAAGACAGGAATGTGCTCATCCACTTGCTGAGTATATATACGAGCACTACCTATATAATCTTGGTGTTTGTTTAAAGTATAATTCTCAATTAGAGACAGTAGAGATAATGATATGTCAAGAGAAGACTCACCATTGGGAAGAATATGATAGTAATCTTCTCGTTTTTCTTTGGGGTCTATTGGGTAAACCAAGGATAATTCTGTGGCCATATGATATCTATCATAACCTAGATGCATGGCCTCCCATGTACGAAGGTTTCCTTGAGCACTTCCCAAAGATTCTAATTTCTAAAATAATTTTTGACTATACCTTTATGTAAGGTGTCATTGTGAGGTGATGTCCACGGTTGGAACATGAGTCACATTTGGTATATATTTGTATCCAAACTCATAGCATATGTGTTGTTGTATTTTGCACGACAATTGTTGTAATAAAGTTATAGTTATTTTCTGTACCATATATTTGGCGACTCAGAATAGGTTGGATGGAATGGATCTATTTTGGGGGCGTCACAGATAAATCACTTTTTTGGTCACTGTACTAGGGTACAATTTTTATTGTGGTTATCGAAACTTTTTTTGTCACAATCGAATAACTGTACTCTCAAAAATTATAAAATAGTCATTCCCGTTCGATTTCCGTCTAAAAATTTGACGAAAATGCTAACTGTGCATATTGAACCCGTTATTTGTTGATGTGGAGGGTTAAAAATTTCTTTAAAAAAAATGTTGCTCACACGTATCAAACTTTAGACCTCTTCAAACTAGAAGCCTTATATTCTAACAAAAGCCACTATAACAACTATCTACCATGCTTAAATTTATGTAACACTAATATTTAAACTAACTAGCATCATTTCTAGGAATTGTAATAATAATAATAATAATAATAATAATAATAATAATAATAATAATAATAATAATAAATTGTAATAACTGTAATAATAATAATTATTATTGTAATAATACAGTGACCAAAAAGGGATAATACACTGTAGTATTACAATAATAATAATAATAATAATAATAATAATTATAATAATAATTTTAAATAATAATAAAATAATAAAATAATTATTATAATTAAATCATTTTTAAAATAATAATAATTATTGTAATAATAAAATAATTATTGTAATAATAATTAAAATAATAATTATTGTAATAAAAAAATAATAATTATTGTAATAATAATAATTACTTTAATTATTGATATTATTATTATAATAATTATTATTATTATTACGCAATACAAATAAGCCATGCGCTTCGACGCTTGTAAACTTACTGCCCCATGGCCATACTCGATCTTGATGTGACTAATTTAAGTATTAAAAATATTAATTTTATCACAATTTTTTATATTAATTATTTAAATTTAAACTACATTTATTTTATTTATATTTTTTTTGCAACGAAGGAATTTTTCTTTAAAAAATTAAAATAGAGCAATAAATACTTTGGAAAGAGCCTAAAAAATGTAGAAACAGTAACATTAATTTATGGATCCAAAGTTTGTAAGTTTTAATTATTTTAATCGCGAACTTTGTTCCATTATATTACTACACTAGCAAGAGGGTACATGTCAAGTTTCTGCAGGAGACATATGCATGGGACTTTGCAATGAAAAAAATATTAATACTTTTAACACGTAATTAATGTAGAAGATAATAAAAATAATAATAATTAAAATAATAATAATAATAAAAGAAAGTAAAATACGCTAGCTTTTGTTCATAAAATTTATTATTAATAAGTTAAATTAACATCTTTCAATTTAACGAATTTATGTTCATGAAATTTATTATTAATAAGTTAATTTAACTTATTAATAATTTATTGAATTATTATTCTATAAATTAACGTCTTTCATAAAATTTTAATTATTTAAAATTAATTATTATTAGTACAATAATAATTATTACAATTATTACAATTATTATTATCTCATCTTCACATGCATATAAACGATACTAGGTGGTTTAAATATTAATGTTACATAAATTTTAGCATAATAGGTAGTTGGTCAACTGACTTTTGTTAGAATATAAGATTTCTAGTTTGGAGAGGTCTAGAGTTCAACACTCAATAGCAACATTTTCTTTAAAAAAAAATTTAAGTCAAGCCTTCTGCCCTCCACGTTAGCAAATAACGGGCCACATCAGCAAAAAAAAAAGAGGTCAGTATGCACAGTCAGCATTTCCGTCAAATTTTTGGAGGGAAATCGAACGGAATGACCATTTTGTAATTTTTGAGAGTATATTTATTCGATTGTAACAAAAAAAGTTTCGGTAACCACAATAAAAACCAGACCCCGGTATAGTGACCAAAAAGTGATTTATCCCGTTATTATTATTATTATTATTATTATTATTATTATTATTATTATTATTATTATTATTATTATTATTATTATTATTATTATTATTATTATTATTATTACTACTGTCATTGTTATTATTATTATTACTATTATTATTTGTGACGCCCCCAAAATTAGGTATACATTACCCATCTTGGGTCGTCAGATACATAGTACAGAATATAAATACAACTTACTAATACAACTGTCGTGTACAATACGACAAAACATAAACTGTGAGTTTGAATACAAATATTATCTTCTAGAGAGTATTCATACTCAAAAGGAGTCCTCATTACATTTATTAACACACTATTACATAGAATAGTGAGGACTACTAACTAATACTATCATTCAGACCATCACTCCGTTTCCCGACTTGCCCCAGCTATGTTCTAATTTCCTGAAGAGAACAGTGAAAGAAAGGGTGAGCTCAACTAGCCCAGTAAGAAATATTATGACTAAGATAATGCAGAATAAATTATCATTAGCCTTCAACAATGTTAAACTGATAAAATATAATAGACATCAAGTTTAACTGCAGCGGAACAAGCAATCCATTAAAAGAGTCAAGTAGAAAATAAACTCTACTATCTTTTATGATTTAAAAGGTTTTTCAACACTGTGATCGCTGAGACTCAGCTTAATAAAATAATCCACATCATCGAATCACCCCTGCACCACGGCTAAGGATATTCGTATATTCATTAATGGTCATGATCATGCCAACAACTGTCCATCAATGCACTACGGGCCAATGAGGACTTTTACCACATCATTTGTAACATTACGGTCATGATTATACCGAATAATCCCTGGTCATAATCATACCAAGTCCATCTATGCACTACAGGCCATATATGACTTTCAACATTTTATAAACATGAGGATGATGACAATGATATAAGAATTCAATAAAATAAGTTCAAGAATTAATTTATCCAAGAATTAACAACGTCCAAATTGTCAACATGATGCTGCTTTGTAGAATAAAATTCAAGAATGCTTAAAAGAATATTTTCATGAAAAGATACTGGATGAAACGCAATTATCAAGGATATTCCACAAATTTCATGGAGTATAGAAGTCAAAACTTAACCAACTGAGTATAATAAAGAATAGAATAACAAAAGAAATCACCCGACATGCAATAGACCGCACAGACAGGTTATTCCAACAGAATAATAAATAATGGAACCAGGTTCGGCGTAAACGCACAGACAGGATATTCCGACAGAATAATAATAAAGACGGAACCAGGTCCGGTGTAAAACACACAGACAGGATGTTCCAACAGAATAATAATAAGACGAAACCAGGTCCGGTGTAAAACACACAGACAGGATGTTCCAACAGAATAATAATAAAAACGGAACCAGGTCCGGTGTAAAATACACAGACAGGATATTTCAACAAAATAATAATAAAAACGGAACCAGGTCCGGTGTAAAACACACAGACAGGATGTTCCAACAGAATAATAATAAAAACGGAACCAGGTCCGGTGTAAAACACACAGACAAGATGTTCCAACAGAATAATAAGAAATGAAATAACAACAGTTCTCTTCATGAATAAGAAAGAATAACACCCCTTACCGTTTTAAAGAAGTGCTGAAATAAGGAAGTAGTTAAGTAGCATAGTACTCTTCTTCTCTCTCTCTATAGTTTCTCTCTCTAGAGTTCAGTGAATTCATAAGAAATAATGAAGGAATGAGCTGCTATTTATAGAAAAATAGAATACATAGTAACTAATCCATGAACGGTCCAGATTGATTACTTTAATCTGACGGTCCATATTTAAAGAAAAATCTTTTAAATAAAATATAATATATTCTATTTATAGAATAACTTTAATAAAGTATTCTGTTTTATATAAAAAGATGTTTCTGTTTTATTACGTTAATAATACGAATAAAACAAAACGTCATTATCGCTAAATAATTCATATTATTAACTGACAATAATTGAATCAAACTGAGTGACTTCTCACATAAGCATTAATAATCAATACCGTGTGCTACTATGCAACCACACGTATTACTGTACTTTTACTACCGAGTAGTTCAACAGTATCAATGGTAAAACTTCCGTCGTTATTTTTAATAAAATATTTTTGTCGTTTTCTCAATCCGACAATAATTTCGTTGTGGGGTCCACCAATGATTGTGCCGTTGTACGAATATTCTCTGTTAAAACGAATATTCCCCGACCAATCGAATATTATATAACAACTTGCGTACTTTGCAAAATTTATAAATATTACCCACAACTATAACATTATATCAAATTAACTCCATAATATTCAAAAATGATATTTATAGAAAATTCATCTTTATTTATAAAAGTTGGGGTCTTACAACCTCCCCTTCTTATGAAATTTCGCCCTCGAAATTAGGGTACGTACCTGGTATGTCGAAGAGGTAAGGATACCTTGATTTCATTTCAGATTCTAACTCCCAAGTCATTTCCTCAACATCGTGATTTCTCCACAAAATTTTGACTTGAGGTATAACCTTGGAGCGTAGAATATGTTCCTTCTTATCCAAGATTTGAACAGGAACTTCTTCATACGTCAAATCTTCTGCTATTTCGTCCGGTTCTAACTCAATAATGTGGTTCGGGTCTTCCACATATTTGCGTAACATGGATATGTGAAAAACGTTATGAACACGAGACATACTTGGCGGTAAAGCGAGTCTATAAGCCACAGTTCCTACTCGATCGAGGATTAAAAATGGACCGATGAATCGAGGATTGAACTTTCTTCTTTTTCCAAATCTCGTAACTCCTTTCCATGGAGCAACACGTAAGAACACATAATCTCCTATATCAAATTTCACGTCCTTTCGATGAAGATCATCATAACTCTTTTGTCGATCTTGTGAGGTTTTTATACGTTGTCGGATCGTTTGAATCTTTTCTGTAGTCATACGTACCAACTCCTGTCCCAACAACGTTGCTTCACCCACCTCATTCCAGCATACTGGAGAACGACATTTTCTTCAATACAATGCTTCGAATGGAGCCATGCCAATACTTGCTTGATAACTGTTGTTGTAGGAAAACTCCACCAATGGTAAGAACTTGTCCCAACTTCTCTTGAAGTCAAAGACACAGAGTCTTAATAAATCTTCTAGAGTTTGAATAGTCCTCTCTGATTGTCCGTCCGTCTGAGGATGATATGCCGAACTAAATCGTAAATCTGTGCCCATAGCTTTTTGTAAACTAACCCAAAATCGTGAAGTGAATCTTGGGTCTCGATCAGAAACTATGGATACTGGCATACCATGCAGTCTTACAATCTCGTTTATGTACATACGAGCAAGACGTTCAAGTGTATAAGTTTCTCGTATCGGTAAGAAATGAGCAGACTTGGTCAATCTATCAACAATGACCCAAATCGCATCTATACCTTGAGAAACCTTAGGAAGACCGGTAACGAAATCCATGGTAATGTGCTCCCACTTCCATTCTGGAATTTCAAGTGGTTGCAATGGACCTTTTGGTACTTGATGCTCCGCTTTGACTCGTTGACAAGTTAAACACCTTGAGATAAACAACGCTATCTCTCTCTTCATATTGCTCCACCAAAATGTATGACGAAGATCATGATACATTTTGGTACTTCCAGGATGGATTGCAAACGGTGTGTTGTGCGCCTCCATCATGATTTCATACTTTAAATCAGGGTTGTTAGGAACACAAAGTCTGGAGTTGACTCGAAGTATTCCTTCTTCATCGATTCTTGCTTCCGGCATAGCACCTTCTTGCACTTTCTTCCTCATACGCATCAGCTCCAGGTCTGTAGCTTGAGCAGCTTTAACTTTATCGATTAAAGTTGGTTCTACTCGTATATTCGCCATCATCACATGGGTCCCTGGAGTCTTTAACTCTATCTCCATCCTTTGCAAGTCACACAAAATGGGCCTTTGTGTTGACAATATTGCACTCGTACTTGCATATGATCTTCTACTCAATGCGTCAGCTACCACGTTCGCTTTTCCAGGATGGTATTGAATGGTATGATCATAATCTTTCAACAGTTCAAGCCAACGTCGTTGTCGCATGTTGAGTTCCTTTTGAGTGAAGAAATATTTGAGGCTTTTATGATCCGTAAAGATCTCCACCTTCTCCCCATACAAGTAATGCCTCCAAATTTTAAGTGCAAAGACAACAGCTGCCAACTCTAGATCATGAGTAGGATAATTCCTCTCATATTCCTTGAGTTGTCTTGATGCATAGGCTATGACTTTTCCATGTTGCATGAGAACGCATCCCAACCCTTTGCTCGAAGCATCACTGTAGATGACAAATCCCTCCGAGCCAGATGGTATTGTTAGAACAGGTGCTGAAATGAGTCTCCTCTTGAGTTCTTGAAAACTCTGCTCACATTCTTCGCTCCAACCGAACTTTGTATCTTTCCGAGTCAGCTGAGTTAATGGAGTAGCGATTCGAGAAAATCCTTCCACGAATCTCCGATAATAACCAGCTAAACCAAGAAAGCTACGTACTTCGGTCACTGATTTAGGTTGCTCCCAGCTTTGAATAGCTTCAATCTTTGCCGGGTCAACCGATATTCCACGACTTGATACTACGTGCCCAAGGAATGCTACCTCCTCCAGCCAGAACTCGCATTTCTTCAACTTGGCATAAAGCTTGTATTCACGAAGCTTTTGGAGTACCAGCCTCAAGTGTTGCTCATGATCTTCACGGCTTTTGGAATAAATAAGGATGTCATCAATAAAGACGACCACAAAGTGATCCAAATATTCCTTGAATACCCGGTTCATCATATCCATGAAGGCAGCAGGAGCATTAGTCAATCCAAAGGACATGACTAGGAATTCATAATGCCCGTACCGAGTTCTGAAAGCCGTCTTTGGAATATCCTCAGTTCTAACCTTCAGCTGATGATATCCAGAACGAAGATCGATCTTTGAAAAGAATTGTGCTCCTTGCAACTGGTCAAACAGGTCATCAATACGTGGCAATGGGTACCTGTTTTTGATGGTGACATGATTCAACTCCCGATAATCAATACAAAGTCGCATACTTCCATCTTTCTTCTTCACGAATAGCACAGGAGCACCCCAAGGAGAAGTACTAGGACGAATAAAGCCAATGTCTAACAATTCCTGCAGTTGGATCTTTAACTCCTGAAGTTCAATAGGAGCCATTCGATATGGGGCTTTGGAAATGGGTTTTGTACCGGGTTCAAGGTCGATACAAAATTCAATTTCACGCTCTGGGGGTAGGCCAGGAAGTTCTTCAGGGAATACGTCAGGAAATTTATTAACAATAGAAATATCATTCAAAACTGACGTATTTTTGTTTAGATCCGTGACATGAGCTAAGAAAGCTTGACATCCGTTTTTTAATAAACGAATAGCTTTATGGCTTGAGATGACAGCGATTGATTTTAATGGTTTGGTTGCTTGAATTCGCATAATAGGTCGATTAGGAATATGAAAGCTAACAACCTTACGAAAACAATCAATTTTTGCATGATGAGTAGTTAACCAATCAATCCCTAGAATCACGTCAAATGCAAGTATTTTTAATGAAATCAGATCGACAGGTAATGTGTGGGTACCAACTTGAACCAAACAAGACTTATAAACCGTGGATGTAATGAAGGTTTCCCCCAATGGAGTTTCAACAGATAAATCAAAGTCTAATTTCTCCGGAGTCAAATTTAATCGATGAGCGCAAGTAGGAGAAATAAAAGAATGGGTAGAACCGGTATCAAATAAAGTATAGACTTCGTTAGAGTTTATGATAAGCTTACCCGTGATGACCTCATTCGGGTTCCTTGCTTTCTGGGAGGTCACAACAAACGCTCTCCCTTGCACTACCGGTTTTGACTTTTCTTGGACGGCCTTTGGTGTCTCCATCTTGGCTGAACTTGTTTTTGGTAAACGACAAAATCGAGCTAAATGACCTTCTCTTCCACAATTATAACATGCTTTAGACGGCATCGCGCAGTTTGGACTGATGTGCCCCTCCCCTCCGCATTTGAAACATATGATAGGTGGTCGTTCTCCTTCCTTAACAACGGGTGCTGGTGCTGACGTCTTTCCATCATTGTTGAATCTCCTCTTCTTGAAATGACCATTCTTATTGTTTTGGCCCTGATTACCACCGAAGTGGTTACCATTTCTGGCCTGTTGATTCCCTCCACGCTTGTTGTCACCGCTTCGATGACTGCTCTCACTGGTATTATCATTTTGCCGACTGTTCTCTTTTGGTTGCGTTGACTCGTTATCGCGCTCCACTAACTGAGCCCTATTCACAACATCTGAATACAAACACAGTTTATGAGAAATAAGATGTTGACGTATCTCAGGTTTCAAACCTCGCAAAAACATTCGCATCATTCGCTCTTCATTATCCACCAAGTGGGACGCAAACCAGGAAAACTCAGTAAATTTAGCCTCATACTGCGACACGGTCATATTATTCTGCTCCAATTTGATGAACTCCACCTCCTTCATGTGACAAACACTTTCGAGAAAGTATTTATCATTGAACAGCTCTTGGAACTTCTCCCAAGACATCTTCAGTGCGGCAGGTTGAGTACGCTTAATCGATTCCCACCAGTAATCTGTCTCTCCTCGCAACATAAAAGCGGCAAAGGGAACCTTTTGCTCCTCGGAGCATTCCAAGACATCAAATATCTTGGTAATCTGCTTTATCCATGTTTCTGCTATAAGTGGTTTTGACTCTCCCTTAAACTCTGGTGGTCCCAGCTCCTTGAACTGTTTAGTGGTGACCGTCCGAGAGTTTTCAGTGTTTTCACCTATATTTTGGACAGGAGCCGCTCTCGCCTGCTGTTGCATGAACTGCATAAAGTTTCTGAACATTCCATCATTCATCATCTGGTCAGTGTTGTTGTTTGTATGAGGATTGTCACCTTCCTGATGCACATTATCCTGATTATTGATATGTGGTGAATCAACAGTCGCCTGTGCTCCATTGCTATTCTCAACATTCTCAGATGCCATTTTCAGATACTGCCACAAAATAAAAGTTAATTGATATGTCATATATTATCCTTATATTATGACCGACCAATTAAATACCATGCAAATAAACTTAGGTAGGTCATACTAGCGAAGGAATTCCCCGTCTCTCCCCTCCTAGTTCTATTCTCACATCTTAGCCAGGGATCATATCCCTAAGCTCTGATACCAACTGTGACGCCCCCAAAATTAGGTATACATAGTACAGAATACAAATACAACTTACTAATACAACTGTCGTGTACAATACGACAAAACATAAACTATGAGTTTGAATACAAATATTATCTTCTAGAGAGTATTCATACTCAAAAAGAGTCCTCATTACATTTATTAACACACTATTACATAGAATAGTGAGGACTACTAACTAATACTATCATTCGGACCATCACTCCGTTCCCCGACTTGCCCCGGCTACGTTCTCATTTCCTGAAGAGAACAGTGAAGGAAAGGGCGAGCTCAACTAGCCCAGTAAGAAATATTATGACTAAGATAATGCAGAATAAATTATCATTAGCCTTCAACAATGTTAAACTGATAAAATATAATAGACATCAAGTTTAACTGCAGCGGAACAAGCAATCCATTAAAAGAGTCAAGTAGAAAATAAACTCTACTATCTTTTATGATTTAAAAGGTTTTTCAACACTGTGATCGCTGGGACTTAGCTTAATAAAATAATCCACATCATCGAATCACCCCTGCACTACGGCCAAGGATATTCGTGTATTCATTAATGGTCATGATCATGCCAACAACTGTCCATCAATGCACTACGGGCCAATGAGGACTTTTACCACATCATTTGTAACATTACGGTCATGATTATACCGAATAATCCCTGGTCATAATCATACCAAGTCCATCTATGCACTACAGGCCACAGATGACTTTCAACATTTTATAAACATGAGGATGATGACAATGATATAAGAATTCAATAAAACAAGTTCAAAAATTAATTTATCCAAGAATTAACAACGTCCAAATTGTCAACATGATACTGCTTTGTGGAGTAAAATTCAAGAATGCTTAGAAAAATATTTTTATGAAAAGATACTGGATGAAACACAATTATCAAGGATATTCCACAAATTTCATGGAGTATAGAAGTCAAAACTTAACCAACTGAGTATAATAAAGAATAGAATAACAAAAGAAATCACCCGACATGCAATAGACCGCACAGACAGGTTATTCCAACAGAATAATAAATAATGGAACCAGGTCCGGCGTAAACGCACAGACAGGATATTCCGACAGAATAATAATAAAGACGGAACCAGGTCCGGTGTAAAACACACAGACAGGATGTTCCAACAGAATAATAACAAGACGGAACCAGGTCCGGTGTAAAACACACAGACAAGATGTTCCAACAGAATAATAATAAAAACAGAACCAGGTCCGGTGTAAAACACACAGACAAGATGTTCCAACAGAATAATAATAAAAACGGAACCAGGTCCGGTGTAAAACACACAGACAGGATGTTCCAACAGAATAATAGAAGAAAGTCACCAAGTATAGGGTAGACCGCGTATACAGGTTATTCCAACAGAATAATAAGAAATGGAATAACAACAGTTCTCTTCATGAATAAGAAAGAATAACACCCCTTACCGTTTTAAAGAAGAGCTGAAATAAGGAAATAGTTAAGTAGCAGAGTACTCTTCTTCTCTCTCTCTATAGTTTCTCTCTCTAGAGTTCAGTGAATTCGTAAGAAATAATGAAGGAATGAGCTGCAATTTATAGAAAAATAGAATGCATAGTAACTAATCCATGAACGGTCCAGATTGATTACTTTAATCTGACGGTCCATATTTAAAGAAAAATCTTTTAAATAAAATATAATATATTCTATTTATAGAATAACTTTAATAAAGTATTCTGTTTTATATAAAAAGATATTTCTATTTTATTACGTTAATAATACGAATAAAACAAAACGTCATTATCGCTAAATAATTCATATAATTAACTGACAATAATTGAATCAAAATGAGTGACTTCTCACATAAGCATTAATAATCAATACCGTGTGCTACTATGCAACCACACGTATTACTGTACTTTTATTACTGAGTAGTTCAACAATATCAATGGTAAAACTTACGCCGTTATTTTTAATAAAATATTTTTGTCGTTTTCTCAATCCGACAATAATTCCGTTGTGGGGTCCACCAATGATTGTGCTGTTGTACGAATATTCCCTGTTAAAACGAATATTCCCCGACCAATCGAATATTATATAACAACTTGCGTACTTTGCAAAATTTATAAATATTACCCACAACTATAACATTATATCAAATTAACTCCATAATATTCAAA
This sequence comes from Panax notoginseng, assembly GCA_016801055.1. Lineage (NCBI taxonomy): Eukaryota > Viridiplantae > Streptophyta > Magnoliopsida > Apiales > Araliaceae > Panax > Panax notoginseng. The sequence continues at coordinate 53,948,830 of CM029023.1, read as the reverse complement.
AATGATATTTATAGAAATTTCGTCTTTATTTATAAAAGTTGGGGTCTTACATTATTATTGTAACTGTTATTATTATTATTATTATTCTTATAATTAATACTATTATTATTATTATTATTATTATTATTATTATTATTATTATTATTATTATTATTATTATTATTATTATTATTATTACTGTTATTGTTATTATTATTATTATTATTATTATTAGTATTATTATTATTATTATTATTATTATTATTATTATTATTATTATTATTATTATTATTATTATTATTATTATTATTATTATTATTATTTTTATTACTGTTATTGTTATTATTATTATTATTATTAGTATTATTATTATTATTATTATTATTATTATTATTATTATTATTATTATTATTATTATTATTATTATTATTATTATTATTATTACTATTATTATTATTATTATTATTATTATTATTATTATTATTATTATTATTATTATTATTATTATTATTATTATTATTATTATTATTATTATCTTAATTTAAGGAAACATTTTAATAGTCGTTGCAAAAAGTTGTTTAAAATATGCAACGAAAATAAAAATTGTTGCCAATGAATGTGGTCCATATTAGGCAACGAAATATGGCAATAAAAAAACTTTCGTTGCCCACGATGAAGAGAAATCAAGTGGTTAGAAGTTTTGCAACGAATTTCTAACGAATTTTGTTTCCAAAATTTGCAACTACTGATGAATTTCGTTGCAAAAAGTGAAAGCCTGACACAATCTGCAATGAATGACAAGTTTCGTTGCTAAACATACACTTTTAGCAACGACTTATAAAGTTGTTGCCTGAAAAATCATTGCTAAAGCCCCATTTTTAGCAACAAAAAAACTTTCGTTGCTTACGATGACGGGAAAGCAAGTGGTCGAAAATTTTACAACGAATTTCTAGCGAATTTTTTTTTCTATAAATGAATTAGCAACGAAATTTTACAACGACTTATGAATTTCATTGCAAAAAGTGAAAGCCTGACACAATCTGCAACGAAGGATAAATTTTGTTGCTAAACATATACTTTTAGCAATGACTTATAAAGTCGTTGCCCGAAAAATCGTTGCCCGAAAAATCGTTGCTAAAGGCCCATTTTTTTGTTGTGATTATTGTCTTCCTGTTGCACATTATCCTGGGTATTAATCTGTGATGACTCAACAGTCTCATGTGCTTCATTGCTTATCTCAACATTTTTAGATGCCATTTTCAAATACTGTCACAAAACAAGGGTTAATTAACATATCACATATTATCCCTATACTCTGACCGACCAATTAAATACTAAATAAACTTAGGTAGGTCATACTAGCGAAGAAATTCCCCGTCTCTCTCCTCCTAGTTCTTGTCTCACATTTCAGCCAGGGATCATATCCCTAAGCTTTGATACCAACTGTGACGCCCCCAAAATAGGTATACATCACCCATCTCGAGTCGCCAAATACATGGTACAAAATTTAAATACAACTTAATTATACAACAGTTGTGTAAAATACTACAAAACATAATCTAAGAGTTTTAATAAGAATACAATGGAGTCCTCATTATATTTATTGTCACACTATTTAACAGAATAGTGAGGACTACTAATGCTATCATCTGGACCGTCACTCCGTTCCTCGACTAGTCCCGGCTATGTTCTCATTTCCTGAAGAGAACAGTGAAAGAAAGGGTGAGCTCAAGTAGCCCAGTAAGAAATATTATGACTAAGATAATGCAGAATAAATTATCCTTAGCCTTCAACAATATTAAACTGATAGAATATAATAGACAACAAGTTTAACTGCAGCGAAATAAGCAATCCATTAGAAGAGTCAAGTAGAGCATGATATCTACTATCTTCTATGATTTAAAATGTTTTCATCAATTTTTATCGCTGAGACTCAGCTTAATAAATAAACCACATCATCGAATCATCCCTGCACTACGGGCCAAGGATATTCATTAAATCATCAATGTTCATGACTATACCGAATAATCCCTGGTCATAATCATACCAAAAACTGTCCATCAATGCACTACAGGCCACTGAGTTCTTTTACCACATCATTTATAACATTATAGGTCATGATTATACCGAATGATCCCTGGTCATAATCATACCAAGTCCATCTATGCATGTAAGCCAAAGATAACTTTCTTCACAATATAAGCACGAGGATGATGACAATGACATAATAATTCAATAAAACAAGTTCAAGAATAAATTTTAAAGATTTATAAGTTAATTTATCTTGAAATCAATAACATCCAAATTATCAATATGATACTACTTTGTGGAGTAAAATTCAAGAATGCTCAGAAGAATATTTCCATGAAAAGATATTGGATGAAGCGCAAATATCAAGGATATTTCACTAATTTCATAGAGTATAGAAGCCAAAACTTTAACCAACTGAGTATAATAGAATATATGAAACCACAAATGGATTTTTGCCCGCCATGCGATAATCCGCATAGACAGATCATTTCCATAATTTAATAAAGAATGAATACGAAGGATTATTCACCATGCATGTGGTAATCCACATAAACATGTTATTCCAACAAAATAATAAAGCTGTAGACACTCAAAATTTTTCTGCCTATCTGTTACTGACATCGCAAGATCGCATATTCGTCTTTTAAGAGGAAACCCTGGAAGATGATTTATATCTATTACGGATACCACCAAGAGGAACAACTCAACCCTAGAACACACATTGGGAGTAACAGCTCAACCCCGGAACACACACCGGGAGTAACAATTCCAACCTCAGAAATAACCCCGAGGCATGCATATCTAATACCAGAACACACACCGGAGAAGACCGTTTCGTCTCGGAGATAACCCCAAGATGTTCCAGTCTCAATCCCAACCATGGGATTAGCCACCAGCCTTGGCGATAACCCCAAGGAATGCAGTTTCGGCGATAACCCCGAAAATGTTTGTTTCAAACACATGCCATCAACTTCAATCTTGGCGCTCACACTGAGGCGCTCAGTACAAGACATGCACACCTCATAGATGACACTGAGGACCTTCAACATTTGCAGCAGTCCAATCTCAGCGATAACCCTGAGCAACATCTGCTTTATCAGCCCAAATCGGAGATAGCCACAGTGAGGGGCAAAGTCATCATCTTGCCAACTTGACGCCACATCACGCCGTCTCAACATTTTAGACATATATTTCTACATAACAATGTCCCACAAAAGTTTAGAAGAACCAATCTCGAGTGACTATTGTGTAAGATAATGGATAAAATTTGAAGCTGAAGATCAGAGGGCATCGTCCTATCTTCATGACTTCGTACAACCTCTAATCCCATGTCATTGCGTAACTCTAGACAACAACGATCCGAAATAGGTCCTATATACCTCAGTCAGATGCCCAAATTGCAATTCTAAAAGTTCGAGCGGACATCACGTTGCCTACGTGCACGAATTTTGAGACGGCGGGACCCGGGAAGCCCGGGGCACCCCAGGCAGCCTCTGGTACACCGGTGGCCCAGCCTCTGGTACACCTGCGGCCCAGCCGCAGGTACACCTTTGGCTTCACCCTCTATAAATAGAGGGCTTGGGGTGGCCATTTTACAAGGAGAAACGGCGAGGAAGCCCTAACCAATTTGATCCATACACACCCCAAACTGAGTGCTTTCTCATTTTAAACACTTGTGAGCTCACATATAGCTACTTCTGTACCGGTGAAAGCCAGTGTTTATCTACTTTAAAGTTATTGAAGTCTTCTTTGGCAGCCCACTCTAAGCCTTTTTACACATTTTTAAGCCTTTCTCTCCACACTTGCACACACCCTTCTTTACGTTGAAAGTCGTGTTGCGTGTGTTTGCCCGGACTTCAGTTCGTGGTTTTATTTGAGTTTGTATATGCATATATATTTATATATATATATATATATGGACTAACATTATCGAGTTATGCCTCGATTGAACCTAGACTTCGGTCTGGAGCGTTTACTTATTTTTGTATATATATACATCTATATATATGAACTGTTTGGTGAACTCTGTTTGATGAGCCTAGACTTCGGTCTGGAGCATTTAATGGCTTTCTTATATATATATATATATATACACACACACACACACACACACACTTATATATATCAACTGTGTGTCGAACTCTGTTCGATGAGCCTAGACTTATGTCTGGTGCGTTTAAATACTTATATATATATATATATATATATATATATATATATATATATATATATATATATATATATATGAACTGTGTGTCGAACTATGTTTGATGAGCCTGGATTTTACATCCGGTGCTTTTACTGCTTTAATATATATATATATATATATATATATATATATATATATATATATATATATATATATACTTATATATACTAACTGTTGTCGGACTTTGTCCGATGAGCCTGAATTTTATATCCGGTGCGTTTATCGCTTATATATATATATATATATATATATATATATATATATATATTTATATTTCATCCCACTTGCAGTTTACTTCATGGTGGTTGACTGTTTTTACTGCTTTCTGTATATTTTGCCCTGCCTGGAGTTCCCTCCGTGGCGGTTGATCGCTTTTACATCTTTATTTATATTTCTGATCCCCCATGGAGGTGCTTCGTGGTTGGTGATCTTGTCTGTATATATATATATATATATATATATATATATATATATATATATATATATATATATATATATTTACAACTTTTATATATATACATGCTTACTGCATTTATATCAACAACGGCATCATGTGAGCCTAGGAATCATGTGATCACAGATTCAGACCACTGAATCTAGATTCGATTCCCGTGATGGACCTTTTCAGCTGTAAGCAGCTTGTAAATTTATCTGTGATGTTTGGATTTCCTCAGATGGTTTTCATACCCACGAGGAATTCAGCACCTTTTGTACATTATTTTCATACAGATGCTTCGCATCTATAAAATAAAATCAACCAAGCCAAATATTGAAAAAAAATGAAAGTATCAAAGGCCTCAATTACTATTGAGCACAAGGGTTTGAAAAACCTCCTTTTTAAAACATCACTGCTATATCTTGTTTAAAATTGAATTTTTACATAAATTCAAATTCTTTGTATATAGGTGCAAACGAGGCATAGCACTACTTCTAAATAACAACACATTGACCCACACACACACACATTCATATAATAGTTTCTTGAAAAGTGGCGGTCACCGTGGTAACACGGATGTCGAGGGGAGCCTAACACCTTCCCTCCGCATAAGCAAGTCCCCGGACCCTAATTGAATCTCAGTTTACCCGACCCGTTTAGCAGTGTCACATCACTGGGTCAATGTGCAAACCTTTTCTAGGTTGTATTGGTACAACTAGTTAAAAAACCAACTGGCGACTCTTATAGTCAAATCGTCGACATTACACATGTCGGACCTTTTTCACGTGTTTTTTCAAACAAATCTCACCTAAAATGAGAACACAAAAAAAAAGGTAACCAAAAGGGACAAGTAAAAACTCGACGTCGACAGGTGACAACTCTGCTAGGGACACCAGTAAGAGGACTTAAGCTGCTATTACAAGCTTTTCAAAACTGTTATATGCTTGTGTGTAGATGTTGGATTTACATTTATGATGAATGTGTACGAATACATATCTTTACTGCGATTAATGCTTTACACTATATCTACCTGTGATATTAGTGCTTCGCACATGTCATCATTTTCATATACAGTGAGACGCGATGTATGTGAATGTATGTTGTGTGGTCCCTCCACTAGGAGGCTATCCTGTCGGTGTTTGATTACTGGACTCGTGGGAAGACTAATTCCCCGAGGCTCAGGAAAGGCACCACCCAAATTTGATCCAGTTGAAAGACCGGATTAATTTCCCGTCGAGTAAATTGCGATGATTTGGGAACCTTCATACCGAAAAGCCACGAGAGTAACCTAAGATAGGTCAGCCTCTGATAAACCAAATGCAAAGGAAAGTCTCTTCATGCTTTCTCATTTTAAATTACTTACTTGTAATTTACATTCCATATTAATCTCCATGTAATAAGAAATATGAGGAAATATGTGCATGTACATATTTACTTTAACATGTTATTCTGTACTACAAACAGCTAACATCCGTGTTGCAGGACAAAATTTCCTAAAACGGACACATCACATAGCATGTTAACATTTACACCATCCCTAAAACTAAACTATGCCAGTTTTGTTACAGGGAAGCATTCGGACCTATTACCCGATCAAAGTCCAAAAAGGCCGCAGGCCTACAGCCAATCATGTCTTCATCTGACCAGTCTAATCCAGTTTCTCGTGAAGAATTCGACGGATTAACTAAACAAATTTCAGACTTGGCTGTTCTGCTTAAAGAACTACATCAATCTACGCAGGGTCCAAAAATACCCGTACATGCTGAATCCTCTACACAAGGAGGAAACCAAGGTCCTGATAAAGCCATTACAGTACCTGAACTGCAGTTGGATACAACCAACAAAAGTCATGATGCTGCCTATCTTACATAAGATCCAAACACCGATGACATCAGAAAGAAAGTTCTTTAAATGGAAGAAACCCTTCGCGCTATCAAAGGAATTGGAGCACACGGAAGTGTATCATATGCCGATCTTTGTATATTCCCTGGTGTTCATTATCCAAAAAAAATTTAAAACTCCTGACTTTAAAAAGTATGATGGGTTAGGAGATCTTATGCAGAGGACGAGAAGCTCAGAATGCAGCTGTTCCAAAAAAGTCTGACTGGAGAAGCCCGTTCATGGTATACCAGATTAGACAACTCAAAGATCTATAGCTGGGAAGAGCTAGCTCACGCCTTCCTTACACAATACAGTTTTTAGTCTCAGATGGCTCCTGACCGGTACCAGATTACCAAGGTCAAGAAACAGTCCAACGAGTCTTTCAGAGAGTATGCTCAAAGGTGGAGCCGCCTTGCTGCTCAAGTTATTCCTTCTATGACAGAGTCAGAGATGGTTATGACCTTCATAGATATACAAGAAGCTCCTTTCTATGAGAGTGTCTTAGCTAGCATCGGTAAACCATTTTCTGAAATGAACAAACATGGGGAGATGGCTAAGATGGGATTGAAGTCAGGAAAGATTCAAGACCTAGCTGCCCTTAAAGCTGTTGCTGAACACATCCAATCCAAAAATTATGGAAACAACCCCCGAAGGGTCCATAAAAAAAAAGAAGAGGATGTTTCCCTAATACTACATGGTCAAAAAGGCAATCAAAATATGCCTATCCAGAGGAGAAATTATACTCCCTTTCAAGCACAGTCTTCCAGTACTAAAAGGTGGAGAAGTCAAACTCCCTCGAGTGTTCACACCCTTAGGGGACTCTCTCGAGAATATTCTCACTCTTCTGACCACGCAGAAGAAAATCACTCATCTTCTTCCACCAGCCAGCCCTAATGGTAGGGGTTTTAATGCTGCTCGGAAATGTGCTTATCATGCCGGGGCACCTGAACATGATACTTATGATTACTGGGCCTTTAAGCATAAGATCCAAGACCTGATAGACAATGGTGAGATTGTGGTCACCAAACCCGATCAACCTTACGTTCAAGACAACCCTCTTCCTCCACACAAAGAGGAAGAAGTCAACATAATTAATTGGAGCACTGGACAAAGTTCTAATTCTAACGGTGAAGCATCCCAGATCATCAAAGACGGTACTGACAAGTGGGATTACGCCAAGTTCCAGTTCTTAATGGAACGAAAAATGAAAGCTCTGTGCAAGCAAATAGAGCAATTGGCAGAACTGGTGACCTACCAGCATCAAGTCACATGCCAATTAATTAGCCAAGAGCATGCTAGTCTCCTTCCTCTTGTCATGAATATTCCCTCGTCACCTCCAGAAAGTGAAATGATGGAGGACAAAGTGGCAAGGAGAGCGAACACCAAAGCTCGTCAGGATTTTGCTAACAGAAGGGAATTTACTTATCTGGGCCAACCTATGGAGGAAATCCTTCAAATGCTAATCAATGAAGGAAGGATTAATTCTCTTCTACCTCCAATCAATCCCCGTTCAGGACGGTACAATTCTGATGGAGTATGTCAATATCACTCCCATTCTCGCGGTCACAGCACAGAAGAATGCTGGGCACTCATCGTCCTTATCCAAAATCTCATTGATAGCGGTGTCCTGAAACTAGCAGACGATGATACTATGCTACGGGGAAGTGAGAATACCTATCCTACTAAATGGAAAGGATTGGTAGCAGTTATCTCCACTGAGGCTGATGGCATTGTCAAACCACACCCTATATCTACCATTCAACTCAGAGGAAGCAACAATCCTTTGAAAGTGAGCCAATCAATTTACCCTTCCGATCACAATATCCTGTTGTCAGCTTACAAAAAGTTCCTTGGAATTATGGAGAAGCTAAAGGATCTACCTCGCATACAACTGCTGCAGTGTCAAAGGAGAATCCACTGTATCTTCTCCAACGGGTGATGGAGTCTACAATTAAATCAAAGGGGAAAATTCCCATGGAGAAGATTGAAAAATTCCTCCGTGTCATAGGTCATAATGAAGCCAAGGTGGTTTTAAGCTTAAGAGAAGCTCCACATCAAATTTCAATACTAGACTTGGTTTTAACTTTCGAGGATCACAGGAAGATTCTACTAAAGGTTTTAGAAGAAGCCTACTTATCGACATCCGTGGATGTGGAAAAGTTTTAACATTTGGTTGATCACATTTTTAACAACAATATGATATCCTTCACTGATGATGACATACCGCCTGAAGGAACTGGTCATTACCAGCTGTTACACATTGCGGTCTTGTCCTCCAGATATATGCTAGCTGGAGTCTTAGTAGACGGAGGTTCATCTTTGAATATTTGTCCATACGCTACAATGTTGAAGATGAACGTCAATCTCAATCGAATTCGAGTTAGCCATACGATCATCAAAGCTTTTGATGGATCTCACCGCAATTTGATCGGAGAGATTGAACTGCTAATTGAGATTGGTCCCCATACATTCTGCGTGTCTTTCCATGTACTCAAGATAGATTCGGGATACAATCTGCTCTTGGGAAGACCGTGGATTCATATGGCTGGGGCAGTCCCCTCCACCCTTCATCAGCAACTGAAATACATTATCAATAATAGCCTAGTTACAGTCAACGCTGAACCGGAATGCCCTCAATAAGGTGATATACCATTCATTAGTTTTAATTCTGATATTGAGCCGGTCAGTTTCTACACTTCGGAAGTAAGCAACCCTCAATTTCATGCCCTAGGAGCGCCATTGCCTGTACCCAAGATCTCTACCGAAGTAATGTCGGCCACTCAAGAAATGATGTCTTTGGGTCATCAGCCAGGACAAGGGCTGGGTAAAGATCACCAAGGTATCAAATACCCTATCCAAGTAGCCAGTCAAACTGGGACAGCTAGACTAGGCTATTCTGCTAGGTCTAGTCAGACGAATCCTCATAAGCATCAGCGGATTCCTTCGACTTCAACCACGTGGCGTTTATCTTCACATGCTAACGCTGAGTCCGTACAACCTCCAGTAAAGGTGCCAACCAGTGTGATGGCTATGCTATTTCCCAAGCCAGTGTCGTTCAAAGCAAAAGAAGTCTTTGTTCCAGATCCCAAAGTGGAGGAAGAGAAACAAAGAATCAAACAAAACGTCATTCGAATAATGTCGGGCATGCGCACATTGTTCATAATGAACATACAAACAAATATACCCCAGACGATGATTGCCCAGACGTCATGGTCATCATTCGGGAAAAGGAGGACGATGACAGCCCCTCCATCAATGCAGTCCACCCAGACTTTATCCTTGCCAAATGGAGCAGCACTCCTTGCATTGGTTGATAAGGGTAAAATGGGCAGGACTTCTTTCTACCCTGTAGATATAATAACTGCTTACTTTTCTGTCCAATATTAGCAGTTGTTTTGTTCGTATATGCTAACATTATGTATGATTAAACAGTTTCATATATATTAAGTGAAAGCATATTTTGTTTCAGGACTCTGAACTTAGATGTGCCTGTACTTGCTGATAAGATGCCTCTTCTCCACAAGGATGACATGGTTACAATATTAACCCAATTCTAGGATGTGTTTTCATGGTCTCATGAAGACATGGTGGGGTTATCCACTGACTTTGTTCTTCATCGCCTTCCCATTAAAGAGGGATTCAAGCTAGTCAAGCAGAAGCTCAGGCGATTCAAACCTGAGTGGAGTTTAAAGACGAAAGAAGAAATTATGAAACAATTTCAAGCTGGCATTATCATGGTGTCCACGTATCCTAAATGGGTATCTAACATCGTTCCCGTGCCTAAACCTGGAGGAAAGGTGCGAGTTTGCATGGATTACCGGGATCTGAATAAAACTTGCCTTAAAGATAGCTTTCCCGTGCCCTTTATCCATATTCTCATTGACAATACTGCGCAATACATCATGTACTCCTTTGCTGATTGCTTTGCGGGGTACCATCAGATCATGGTTGCTGAGGAAGATTGTGAGAAAACTGCTTTCATAACTCCTTGGGGAACCTTTCGCTACTGACGATTGTCATTCGGCCTCATCAATGCCGAAGCTACCTATCAGCGAGCTATGATGACTCTCTTCCACGACTTAATGCACAAAGAGATAGAGATCTACGTGGATGACATCATTGTCAAGTCCCAGAAGGAGGAGGACCACTTAGACCATCTCAGAAAGCTATTCAACAGGTTGCGTAAGTACAACTTGAAGTTGAATCCAGCCAAGTGTGCTTTTGGCGTTAAATCAGGCAAGTTGCTAGGATTCCTAGTCAGCCACAAAGGAATTGAGCTGGATCCTACCAAAATCCAGGCCATCACAGAAATGCCCATTCCTCAAACAGAGAAGGAAATACAGGAATTTTTGGGAAGAATCAACTTCATTAGTCTATTCATTTCTCAACTCACAGCAACCTGTGAGTCTATCTTCAAGCTGTTAAGGAAGAACTCCTCCATGAAATGGAATGATGAGTGCCAGAATGCCTTCCTTACAATTAAAGAGCAATTGGTCAAAGCTCCTATTTTGGTACCACCCAGGGATGATGTTCCTCTGTTCATGTACCTGTCCATAAGTGACAATGCCATGGGCTGCATACTGGGACAGAAAGATGATAGAGACCGAGAGCAAGCTATCTATTACCTCAGCAAAAGATTCAGTAGCAGTGAACACAAGTACACTCTGATTGAGAGGACTTGTTGTGCTTTAGCATGGGCTACCATGAGGTTACAAAATTACCTCCATGGGCACATAACCCATCTCATATCCTGTGTGGATCCTCTCAAGTATGTGTTCAGTAAACCCATACTGAATTGTCGGTTGTCCAGATGGCAGTTGATCCTACAACAATTTGACATTGTTTACGTGACTCAAAAGTCCATTAAAGGTCAAGGAATTACGGATCAACTGGTCGCCGCTCCTTCAGGGGATTTTAAACTCTTGGAAACCTACTTCCCCGATGAAGGGGTAATAGCAGTTCAACCACACCATCAGTACGATACACGCCAATAATGGAAGATGTATTTTGATGGATCTGTTAATATGGAAGGTTCTGGAGCTGGAGCAGTTCTAGTATCTGGTATGGGGGAGAAGTATCCCGTCACCGTCAAATTACAGTTTACCAGTACCAACAACACAGCTGAGTATGAAGGCCGTATCATGGAGCTAAAACTTGCCCGTTCAATGGGTATCAGACGGTTAACTGTCTTTGGGGATTCAGAGTTGGTAATCAAATAACCCACAGGAATCTATCAAACCAAAGAGTTGCGATTGCTGCCTTACCATCGGCAAGTTTTACAGATAGCTTCGGAGTTCGAAGAAATCTCCTTTATACACATTCCTCGTAACAGGAATGATTTTGCGGACGCATTAGCAACTTTGGCCTCCTTGATGCACATACCTGATAAGGAACACATGCCAAGCGTCACATTAGCCCTACAAAAGGCACCAGCCTATGGGAACTATGTTGGAGAAGTATCGGATGAGCTACCTCCCATCCAACAACCTTGGTATCAGCATATCAAGGAGTACCTACAAGATGGATCTACACCTGCTAAGGCGAGCCTGACTGAATAAAGGCAGATTCATCGACTTGCTATAAAATTCTACCTGAGCGGAGATGCACTCTATAAGAGAGATGCAAGTCTCGGTCTCCTCAGATGCCTGGATAAAGACCAAGCTCAGAGACTCATGGATGAGATCCATGGTGGAATCTGTGGCCCACACATGAAAGGCCCCCTCCTTGTCAAGAAGATCCTCAGGACATGACATTATTGGCTATCTCTCAAAGCTGACTGCTATAACCACGCCAGGAGATGTTATCAATGCCAAATTCATGGGAATGTTATCCACGCCCCTCCACGGGAGCTCCACAACATGAGTTCACCTTGGCCCTTCTTATTATGGGGAATGGACGTGATTGGGCCCATCGAGCCCAAAACCAGTAATGGACATCGATTCATCTTCACCATGATCGACTACTTTACCAAGTGGGTAAATGCAGCCTCCTTCCCCAAGGTTACCAAAGAAGTCATCATTGCTTTCATCAGAAACAATGTCATTTATCGATACGAACAACCAGAGGTAATTGTATCAGACAATGCTAAGAACCTTAACAACAAAATGATGGAGGAACTATGCAGTAAATTCCACATCAAACACCTTAACTCCGTCATCTACCATCTAAAGATGAATGGTGCTGTTGAAGCTGCAAACAAGAACATCAAGAAGATTATGCAAAAGATGTCCGCCAATCACAAAGGATGGCCTGACTTATTGACTCTTACTCTGTTATACTACAGAACATCAATGCGCACTTCAACTGGGGCAACCCCCTACGCATTAACCTATGGGATGGAAGCAGTACTCCCCATAGAAGTAGAAATGAAATCCCTCAGAGTGTTGCTGAACTCTCTGCTGGATGAAGATCAATGGGTACAAGATAGGTATCACCAATTGTCTCTAATAGATGAAAGGTGAACCGCGACTATCTTCCATGGTCAATTATATCAACAAAGGATCGCCCGATCCTACAACAGAAAAGTCCGGCTACGGCAGTTTAAACAACATGACTTGGTTTTGAAGAAGATCATTGACAACCAAGATCAATCTAAGGGAAAATTCGCTCCTAACTGGGAAGACCCATTTGTTGTCAAGGAAGTATTGACAGGAGGCGCTCTCAGATTGCAGGAAATAGTTGGCGATGAATTTCCACAACTAATCAACTCGGACACCGTGAAACGGTACTACGTCTGAAGTTACCATCAAGCAAACATCCTGGTGTTGGATCATCATATCATTAGTTATTTCGGTTCTTTAACCCTTTACCATATACAACTCTTGTCCACACTTTGCCCCTCAGGGAAATATACTCTTCAAGCCAGCAGCCTGGCTTCACTGCGCTCATATAACTTAGGTCATCCCACTACGGATTGAACCTCTCACGTTTACAGTTTGGCTACCCGTACATGGGATCAAACTTCTCATACCTGCAGTTTGTCCTTAACTTAGGATCAAACTCTCTCTTCCCCGCAGTCTATCTTGCACATGGGATTAAACTTTCTTCCCCACAGTTTGACCTGTACATGGGATTAATCTTTCTTCCCTGCAGTTTATCCTGCACATGGGATCACGCTTTTTAACTCACCCTGAGTGGTGAACTACGTTGACCTGATCTCCTTGATACATGGGAGTACGTAGGCAACCATATTCTATATGGACCAGTCGCAATAAACAAAAAACAACAAAAATATTTCTACCCTTCTCTACAAAAAACAAAAATCACAAAAACACTTCTATAACCTTCTTCATCCATAAAGCTTCTACACCTATCTGCCTTTCATAAACAGCATTGAACCTCTTACACCAGCTTCGAACTATGCAGACCTGATCTCCTCTTCAATAAGAGTACGTAGGCAGCCATTTATGGTTCGGTCTAACCCCCTACCAAAACACAAATACTTGTCAACGGTACTGGGATTAAACTTTAATCCACCACATTTCATTGGTTTCAAACCAAAGGGATGGAATTACCCAACCTCTCCACGTGAATAGGATATTTGGCGACCATCTAAGCTGCGGTTGTACCTTGAAGAGCAACACCAATCCATAAGACATGGAATTAACTAGGCTCCTCCTAAATAGGGGTACTGGCGACCATCTGTGGTGCTGTCAATCTCAGAGAGGTAAACCACAACCCTCTCCACATTTCCATATAGAAACCAGTCCCAAGACACCGAAAGATGGAAGGGATACACACATATCCATGATCTATTCTGAGCTATCCAGAGACAACTCAATGTCCATCCAGTAAGGAGGAATTCAGAATACATCAATATCATAAGCCCTAAAGAAGTAGGCAAATATCAAGCAAGTATCAGAACATATCTAAAAGGGAAGTGATCAAAAATATATTTCCCCGCTATATATAATGTTGCTTGGTATACATAATGTGAACTGTACATGACAAAATGGCTAAGCTAGTCTGTGCAGGAAAATACAAGCCCATCTATAAATCGGTGCCAATATGGCATCTCTCTCAGAAGAATGAGGTAAAGTTGTGATCTCCTGTACGAGGATATCTACACGACCCAACAGATCTGTAGCCATCTGCATGGTGACCATGTGCTCATCAATATATGTGCTCATTTCTGCGATCATGCCAGTGGTAAGGGATCTCAATGCAGCACTGTCCGTGACGGCTACATCCCGGGCAGATATGGCGCTATCCCTCTCGATTATCACTGCATCTCTGGCTGATCTGGTCTCATTCCGCTCAACAACAGCGGTATCTCTACGAGCCAATGCCTCATCCCTCTCTAACAGAGCTGCGTCTCTCCCATCAAGAGCTATCAACATCAGGGCTCTAACATGATCTCTCTCAAAGGTCATCAGATGAAGACTCTGCTCAAGATACTGTGTTGAATGCTGAATCACGATAGTGATAGTACTGGGAGAATCTAAAGGAAATACTGGCAACCCATTAGATGGCTCATCCTCGGTGTGAGAATCAATGTTCTCCATGGGCTCTCCACCATCTGAATCAATACTCTGCAATGTGGATACAACCGCAACCGATGCAGTCTCTATCTCCATCCATGCGGAATACTCTGCGAAACAACCTGGATGACTAATGGAGAAAGTAGCTATCTCGCTTTGATCCCAACATGCATACAGCGGGATCGGTCCTCTGCTGAAAGATAGCGAGAAGCTAAACGCTGGCCCAGTGCCCCCTCGAAAGGATGAAAATCCTGAAACTGGTCAAACTGTGACATCACGACCAGTGGATGGTAAGTAGTCATACCCCTCAAACCAGCCAGAGGGATGTAATCCATGCCCGGAGCATGAGTAATGAAGCTATAAGGTGAGCTGAGCCCTGAGCACGACAGTATACTAAAGGGGTCTACAATATCAGCTATAAAAGTGGACCAAGATGCAGCATCCGTACACTCTACAGGCTGAAATGAATATGTCATTGCTATATCATGGGTGAAACAATACCCATGCCGTCTGAAAGTGCCAATCGGTCTCAGATGTGACATAAACCACACATATAGCATGACCGAGCTGTCCGTAAATACTCCTGTTAGATAAGTGCGGTAGTATGTAGCTGACCTCAATGTCTCGGCTATAATCATATGTATGATGGTACGACCCTCCCTGAGAGCTCTCACCGCCATGATAACTCCTATGTCCAATTCATCCATATACAGTGGCATGTAGACATATGACAGTACACACAATAGCAGTACGTCTACCCTGGCCAGACGTCAATGATCCTTCGCTGTGGTGAAATCCCCGGAATGTCGTCTATAACTATCCTCAGAGCCAAATCTGTCAAATAGAAAATGCCAGGATATAACGTGGCCAGATGTAAGCTCATCCTGCGCCACTCTACGCCTCAGTCCAATGAGGGTCATAAACCACCGAGTCATGTCCCCCAAAGCCATATGCATGCAAGGTCTGTCCAGTGGCAGCATCATCAACCGTGCATACTCCTCCAGAGTGGGAGTCAACTCCTGGGTCCCAAATCGAAAAACCTACCTCTCCGATACCCAGTGCTCCAGCTTGCCATCCACGAATCCTATGGGAACCTGAAACATCAACAGGGTCATAGTATGCTGCAACAAATGATCTATGGTCACCTTGTCTGATGGTGACATACTATCATACCACGATCGCATACCAGATACCACCAATAATGGTGGGGTATGATCAATACGGCTAACTGTCGAAGAAGACATCTGCACGAGCCGTGTCATAAGACCATCTAGGGGTCAATGCTGAATATCTCTGGATATACATATATATGCATAACATGATACATGCATTACAAATAATAGATGGCAATATGATATAGGGAATAGAAAACTGTGTATACATTCCTAAGTATATCATCATCTAATACATCATCTCTGTACAGCTACAAATACAGGGAAATGGGGCACAGATGCCCTACTACTAATAGAGGCCTATCAAAAGATATAGCGAGAATGGGGCACAACCACCCAATAGTTAACAGAGGCCTACCAAAAGTGATAAACTAGAATACACATCAAAAAAAGACAATGGTATCGATGTCCACATCATCAATTCTGTCCACCTGATGTAACTCCTCCTGAGTCACTAGATCTCTATCAACAAGGATATCAGGCTAATACAAAGGAGGATCTGCGTCGGTAAAATCAAATGGGTCACCCGAGGGGCCAGCTTCTGCGCTGAAAGGATCAAACGAATCTGCCCCTACCGGATCTCTACCCAAATGTCGGATAAAAATATGTGTCTGGTCCAACTGCCGGGTCAAACTGTCAATCTGTGTCACATAAGTAGGATCTCGGACACAGGCTAACCAATCCGTCATCATCACGGATCCTGGAACCATATCCCCCATAAAAGGAGTGGCGCGGGTCTGGGCTCCAATTGTGATGCCCCCAAAATTAGGTATACATCACCCATCTTGGGTCGTCAGATACATGGTACAGAATACAAATACAACTTACTAATACAACTGTCGTGTATAATACGACAAAACATAACTGTGGGTTTGAATACAAATATTGTCTACTAGAGAGTATCCATACTCAAAAGGAGTCCTTATTACAATTATTACCACACTATTTCACAGAATAGTGAGGACTACTAATGCTATCCTCTGGACCATCATTCCGTTTCCCGACTCGTCCCAGCTATATTCTCATTTCCTGAAGAGAACAGTGAAAGAAAGGGTGAGCTCAACTAGCCCAGTAAGAAATATTACGACTAAGATAATGTAGAATAAATTATCATTAGTCTTCAACAGTGTTAAACTGATAAATATAACGAACATCAAGTTTAACTACAGCGGAACAAGCAATCCATCAAAAGAGTCAAGTAGAAAATAAAATCTACTATCTTCTATGATTTAAAAGGTTTTTCAACACTGTTATCGCTGGGACTCAGCTTAATAAAATAATTCACATCATCGAATCACCCCTGCACTACGGCCAAGGATATTCGTGTATTCATTAATGGTCATGATCATGCCAACAACTGTCCACCAATGCACTACGGGCCAATGAGGACTTTTACCACATCATTTGTAACATTACGGTCATGATTATACCGAATAATCCCTGGTTATAATCATACCAAGTCCATCTATGCACTACAGGCCACAGATGACTTTCAACATTTTATAAACATGAGGATGATGACAATGATATAAGAATTCAATAAAACAAGTTCAAGAATTAATTTATCCAAGAATTAACAACGTCCAAATTGTCAACATGATACTGCTTTGTGGAGTAAAATTCAAGAATGCTTAGAAGAATATTTTCATGAAAAGATACTGGATGAACCGCAATTATCAAGGATATTCCACTAATTTCATGGAGTATAGAAGTCAAAACTTAACCAACTGAGTATAATAAAGAATGGAATAACAAAAGAAATCACCATGCATGCGATAGACCGCACAGACAAGTTATTCTAACAGAATAATAAATAATGGAACTAGGTCCGGCGTAAACCGCACAGACAAGATATTCCAACAGAATAATAATAAAGACGGAACTAGGTCCGGTGTAAAACACACAGACAGGATGTTCCAACAGAATATAATAAAAACGGAACCGGGTCCGGTGTAAAAAACACAGACAGGATGTTTCAACAGAATAATAATAAAAACGGAACCAGGTCCGGTGTAAAACACACAGACAGGATGTTCCAACGGAATAATAATAAAAACAGAACCAGGTCCGGTGTAAAACACACAGACAGGATGTTCCAACAGAATAATAGAAGAATGTCACCAAGTATAGGGTAGACCGCGTATACAGGTTATTCCAACAGAATAATAAAAAATGGAATAACAACAGTTCTCTTCATGAATAAGAAAGAATAACATCCCTTACGGGTACAATAAATAATATCCCTTACCGTAAAAGAAACTGAATATAAGAGTAGGGAAGAAGCAGAATACTTTTCTATAGCTTCTTTATAATTTCTCTCTCTGGAGTTTCAGTGAATTTGTAAGAAAATAATGAAGGAATGAGCTTCTATTTATAGAAAAATAGAAGAGGTACTATTAAGAAAAATAATTCACGGATTAACAGTAGGAAACTCACTGATTGCTCATCAGACGCTTAATTCTCAAATGTTAACATAAAAGTCAAAGAAAAAAAACAAAATCTATAATAATTATATATATATAAACACATGCCTTTGAAAAAAAATCATACTCCACCCGACAACATCAATCCCACCCAATTTTGACAACTTAACCACTTTACTTATATATATATATATATATATATATATATATATATATATATATATATATTATATATTATATATATAAATACATACCTATATATATATATATATATATATATATATATATATATATAAGTAATAAAACAAAACTGAGATGACTTCCCACGTAAGCATTAATAATCAATACCGTGTGCTACTATGCAACCACACGTATTACTGTACTTTTACTACCGAGTAGTTCAATAGTATCAACGGTAAAACTTCTGCCGTTATATTGATAAAATATTTTTGTCGTTTTCTCCATTCGACAATAATTCTGTTGTGGGGTCCACCAATAATTTTGCCGTTGTACGAATATTTCCTGTTAAAACGAATATTCCCCGACCAATCGAATATTATATAACAACTTGCGTACTTTGCAAAATTTATAAATATTACCCACAACTATAACATTATATCAAATTAACTCCATAATATTCAAAAATAATATTTATAGAAAATTCATCTTTATTCAAAAAGTTGGGGTTTTACAATCTCCCCTTCTTATGAAATTTCGCCCTCGAAATTAGGGTACGTACTTGGTATATTGAAGAGGTAAGGATACCTTGATTTTATTTCAGATTCTAACTCCCAAGTCATTTCCTCAACATCGTGGTTTCTCCACAAAACTTTGACTAGAGGTATAACCTTAGTGCGTAAAATATGTTCCTTCTTATCCAAGATTTGAACAGGAACCTCTTCATACGTCAAATCTTCCGCTATTTCGTTCGGTTCTAACTCAATAATGTGGTTCGGGTCTTCCACATATTTACGCAACATGGATATATGAAAAACGTTATGAACACGAGACATACTTGACGGTAAAGCGAGTCTATAAGCCACAGTTCCTACTCGATCAAGGATTAAAAATGGGCCGAATAATCGAGGATTGAGCTTTCCTCTCTGTCCAAATCTCGTAACTCCTTTCCATGGAACAACACGTAACAACACATGATCTCCTATATCGAATTCCACGTCCTTTCGATGAAGATTAGCATAACTCTTTTGTCGATCTTGTGAGATTTTTATATGTTGCCGGATCGTTTGAATCTTTTCCGTAGTCATACGTACCAACTCCGGTCCCAACAACGTTGCTTCACCCACCTCATCCCAGCATATTGGAGAACGACATTTTCTTCCATACAACGCTTCGAATGGAGCCATGCCAATACTTTCTTGATAACTGTTGTTGTATGAAAACTCCACCAACAGTAAGAACTTGTCCCAACTTCCCTTGAAATCAAGGACACAGAGTCTTAATAAATCTTCAAGAGTTTGAATAGTCCTCTCTGATTGTCCGTCCGTCTGAGGATGATATGCTGAACTAAATCATAACTCCGTGCCCATAGCTTTTTGCAAACTAACCCAAAATCATGAAGTGAAACTCGGGTCTCGATCAGAAACTATGGATACTGGCATACCATGCAGTCTTATAATCTCGTTTATGTATATACAAGCAAGACGTTCAAGTGTATAAATTTCTCGTATAGGTAAAAAATGAGCAGACTTGGTCAATATATCCATAATGACCCAAATCGCATCTATACCTTGAGAAACCTTAGGAAAACCGGTAATGAAATTCATGGTAATGTGCTCCTACTTCCATTCTAGAATTTCAAGTGGTTGTAATGGACCTTTTAGTACTTGATGCTACGCCTTGACTCGTTGACACGTTAACACCTTGAGATAAACAGCGCTATCTCTCTCTTCATATTGCTCCACCAAAATGTATGACGAAGATCATGATACATTTTGGTACTTCCAGGATAGATTGCAAACGGTGTGTTATGCGCCTCCATAATAATTTCATACTTTAACTCAGGATCGTTAGAAACACAAAGTCTGGAGTTGACTCGAAGTATTCCTTCATCATCGATTCTTGCTTCTAGAATAACGCCCTCTTGAACCTTCTTCATTCATCTGCTCTGAGTATGTAACTTGAGCGAATTTAACTTTATCGATTAAAGTCGATTCTACTCGTATCTTCGTTATCTTCACGTGGGTTTGTATATTCGCACTTGTAAACACATACGATCTTCTACTCAACGCGTCATCTACCACGTTCGCTTTTCCACAAGGATATTAAATGGTGCGATCGTAATCTTTAACAGCTCGAGCCAACGTCTTTGGCGCATGATACGTTTATTTTAAGTAAAGAAATATTTGAGGGTTTAAGAAATGGGTTTTGTACTGGGGTCAATACAAAATTCAATTTCACGCTCTAGGGGTAGGCTAGGAAATCTTCAAGAATATGTCAGGAAATTTATTAACAATAGAAATATCATTCAAAACTGTGACTCTCATCCCAGAATTGGATAACACGTCACATTGATACCTATCAACTTGCCATTGTCATTTACAACGTCTCCTACAGAAAGTCTGACTTCGGTGCATTCCACACCAGGAAGTCAACAACGAAAGGAACGGGGATCTTTACTTATGGCTTGATATAACAATGATTGACTTTAGTGGTTTGGTTGCTTGAATTCGCATAACAGGTTGGTTAGGAATATGAAAGTTAACAACCTTACGAAAAGCATGATGAGTAGTTAACCAATCGTTTCTAAAAATCACATATCGATAGGTAACGTGAAAGTGTTGATTTGAATCAAACAAGATTTATAAATAGTGGAGTTAACGAAGGTTTCTCCTAACAGAGTTTCAACAGATAAGTCAAGTCTAATAATTTTTTTTCAAGAGCCAAGTTTAAACGTTGAACACAACTAGGTAAAATACAAGAGTGGGTAGAACCAGTATCGAATAAGGTACAAACTTTGCAAGGGTTTATGATTAGCTTACCCGCGATAACTTCATTTGGGTTCCTCACTTGTTGGGAAGTCATGACAACCGCTCTCCCTTAAACTACCCGGCTTTGACTTGTCTAGGGTAGCATTTGGTGTCATTACTATCGTAGGAATTGACTTTAATATAGGGCATATTCCACCCTCAACTGCTTCATCGTACTCCTGCTTCATGATCTGAATCATCAATCTTTGATCCATATTGAGTTCAGATTGACCGCTCTGTACAGGGTAATTCAAAACTCGATGTTGGGTTCTCCCAATTGCTGTCCAAAAAGAGAAATGTATATCATCTATTATAGCCTTTTTGGATCGGACGTCTCTTTCTACAATATCAACACGTCGTGCGGCTTTTACCCACGCATCCTTCATTCTCACTCGTTCAGTTGTTTCTTCTTTCAGCTGATCCTTGATATTTGAATTCTCAGATTCCAACTTTAATATCTTACACTCTGCCAAAGCATGATTTTGTTCAAGCATCACATATCGGGTAACACAATTTTGAATCGTTACATCTCTTTGCTCCACGGCCGCCTGCCGTTCTTCAACCTGCTCTTCTAACTCATGAACATGATTTTGTAATTCTAAGTTTTGATCATAAATTTCTTCTAACTAATTCTCCTCAGGTTCATCTTCTTCCTCTTCTTCCTCACTCTCAGCTGCTACCTCTGCCACTAGCTCGGGTGCAACTATTAGTTCTTCACTTACCACGTAGATATCTCTACTTTCTTCTTCGCCTGATATTACATTATCCTAGTTGGTGATTAGAGGTGCCACGGTCTCATTCACTCCATTGTTGACATTTTCAGCTGCCATTTTCAAATACTGCCACAAAACAAGGGTTAATTAATATGTCACATATTATCAATATACTCTGACCAAGCAATTATATAACAAATAAACTTAGGTAGGTCATACTAGCGAAGGAATTTCCCGTCTCTCCCCTCCTAGTTCTATTCTCACATCTTAGCCATGGATCATATCCCTAAGCTCTGATACCAACTGTGACGCCCCCAAAATTAGGTATACATCACCCATCTTGGGTAGTCAGATACATGGTACAGAATACAAATACAACTTACTAATACAACTGTCGTGTATAATACGACAAAACATAACTGTGAGTTTGAATACAAATATTGTCTACTAGAGAGTATCCATACTCAAAAGGAGTCCTTATTACAATTATTACCACACTATTTCACAGAATAGTGAGGAATACTAATGCTATCCTCTGGACCATCACTCCGTTCCCCGACTCGTCCCAGCTATATTCTCATTTCCTGAAGAGAACAGTGAAAGAAAGGGTGAGCTCAACTAGCCCAGTAAGAAATATTACGACTAAGATAATGTAGAATAAATTATCATTAGCCTTCAACAGTGTTAAACTGATAAATATAACGAACATCAAGTTTAACTGCAGCGGAACAAGCAATCCATTAGAAGAGTCAAATATGGAATAAAATCTACTATCTTCTATGATTTAAAAGGTTTTTCAACACTGTTATCGCTGGGACTCAGCTTAATAAAATAATCCACATCATCGAATCACCCATGCACTACGGCCAAGGATATTCGTGTATTCATTAATGGTCATGATCATGCAAACAACTGTCCACCAATGCACTACGGGCCAATGAGGACTTTTACCACATCATTTGTAACATTACGGTCATGATTATACCAAATAATCCCTGGTCATAATCATACCAAGTCCATCTATGCACTACAGGCCACAGATGACTTTCAACATTTTATAAACATGTAGATGATGACAATGATATAAAAATTCAATAAAACAAGTTCAAGAATTAATTTATCCAATAATTAACAACGTCCAAATTGTCAACATGATACTGCTTTGTGGAGTAAAATTCAAGAATGCTTAGAAGAATATTTTCATGAAAAGATACTGGATGAACCACAATATCAAGGATATTTCACTAATTTCATGGAGTATAGAAGTTAAAACTTAACCAACTGAGTATAATAAAGAATGGAATAACAAAAGAAATCACCATGCATGCGATAGACCGCACAGACAGGTTATTCCAACAGAATAATAAATAATGGAACCAGGTCCGGCGTAAACCACACAGACAGGATATTCCAACAGAATAATAATAAAGACGGAACCAGGTCCGGTGTAAAACACACAGACAGGATGTTCCAACAGAATATAATAAAAACGGAACTAGGTCCGGTGTAAAACACACAGACAGGATGTTCCAATAGAATAATAATAAAAACGGAACCAGGTCCGGTGTAAAACACACAGACAGGATGTTCCAACAGAATAATAATAAAAACGGAACCAGGTCCGGTGTAAAACACACAGACAGGATGTTCTAACAGAATAATAGAAGAATGTCACCAAGTATAGGGTAGACCGCGTATATAGGTTATTCCAACAGAATAATAAAAAATGGAATAACAACAGTTCTCTTCATGAATAAGAAAGAATAACACCCCTTAAGGGTACAATAAATAATATCCCTTACCGTAAAAGAAACTGAATATAAGAGTAGGGAAGAAGCAGAATACTTTTCTATAGCTTCTTTATAATTTCTCTCTTTGGAGTTTCAGTGAATTCGTAAGAAAATAATGAAGGAATTAGCTTCTACTTATAGAAGAATAGAAGAGGTACTATTAAGAAAAATAATTCACGGATTAATAGTAGGAAACTCACTGATTGCTCATCAGACGCTTAATTCTCAAATGTTAACATAAAAGTCAAAGGAAAAAAACAAAATCTATAATAATATATATATATATATATATATATATATATATATATATATATATATATATATATATATATATATATATATATATATAAACACATGCCTTTGAAAAAAAATCATACTCCACCCGACAACATCAATCCCACCCAATTTTGACAACTTAACCACTTTACTTATATATATATATATTATATATATAAATACATGCCTTATATATATATATATATATATATATATATATATATATATATATATATATATATAATAAAACAAAACTGAGATGACTTCCCACGTAAGCATTAATAATCAATACCGTGTGCTACTATGCAACCACGCGTATTACTGTACTTTTACTACCGAGTAGTTCGACAGTATCAACGGTAAAACTTCTACCGTTATATTGATAAAATATTTTTGTCGTTTTCTCCATTCGACAATAATTCCGTTGTGGGGTCCACTAATGATTGTGCCGTTGTACGAATATTTCCTGTTAAAACGAATATTCCCCGACCAATCGAATATTATATAACATCTTGCGTACTTTGCAAAATTTATAAATATTACCCACAACTATAACATTATATCAAATTAACTCCATAATATTCAAAAATAATATTTATAGAAAATTCATCTTTATTCAAAAAGTTGGGGTTTTACACCAATAGTGCGAGGGATCCACCAGCGCTAGAATACATCCTGAGTGTAAGGACCCTCTGATAATGCAAAACTGTCAGCACCCAACAATGGGATATCAATGACGGGTGACTGCGGCACAGACCAATAATGCTTGGCAGGAGGCAAGATCGGTATACGGATCTCCCCTGTGGTGCTCTTAATAGCACACTCTCCTAGATAGAGCTCCCATCCTCCATCCGTGAAGAGAGGAACTCTCCGGGTGGAGATCACGTACTCGACACCAGTTGGGTACCCATCCTCAAAACTGATGGCCAAATGCTCCCTAGAATAGGGAATCCATGTGATAATGTCAGCTGTCAACAACTCTAGCTGCAAACGATACTGAGTGAAACCCTCAGCTACAGGGACCTCCGCTAGTATGGAATGTTGCCATCGCCGTCCTCGTGGGTAGGTATCCAATCCTAGCACACTCACTGGACGTAAACATGGGAGCCTCTCATAGGCCCAAAACTATAAACACAAAGGCAAATATCTGCTGTCAGTTAACACTCTTAACCAATACACGGTAAATGACAAGAGAAATACTTACCAACAGAAATGGGTAAAATTCTAACCAAGCCTCGGTCAAGCCCTGTGAGCGCATACGCATGCCCCTGAGGAAATAGGCAAAGGTATAGGAACCCCAATCATACTCTCCAATACGGTCCACATGCCTAGTGGCGCTGATCAAAGTGAATGACACCGTAGAGGAGTTATCTGCTATGAAGCAGCCCCTAATGATCATCAGGAACAATCGCCGAAGAACGCGATCCCTGACTCTGACATCAGCTGGTATGGGCTCGCTCAATAGCCCACTCATAGCATCTACGCTCAAAGGACCTGCGCGGATAGTCCGGCCTTTGAGTGCCTCCACCGGGACTCCTAACAAGGATCTGACGGTAGTCGGGGTAATATCCACCGTGCAAGGCACTGGCGCCCCTCCAAACTCCATACCTGTGATAAATTGCCAATCCATCGGCGTCATCATCAACTCACAGTCCAGCAAATAGAGTGACTGAGTCTGGTGAAACCACCGCTCAGACAATGCCCTGAGGTAACCCCAGGGACAGCGACAGGAAAGGATGGAAAAGAATGCTCCAAAACCCCAGTCATACACAATCGCTCTATAGTCAGAATGAAGCGCCTGGTACATAGAGTGTATACTGAACCAGTTCCCTCGAGGCTGTGTAAGTCCAGGAACCTATATGAAATGCAGATCAACATTAAATCCTTTTACTCCTCATAAATAGGAAAGAAAGGAGATCAAGTTATGACGTCATACCTCGTCAGCATGCAAATACATCGAGGGATGTCGACTCAAGTCACCCAGAAGCTCTAGGTTTGCTACCTGAATACTCTGGAGCTCCTTACGGGGAATATGCGCAGCAGGAGTAGGGTCCGCAATTGGAACATCCTCCTCCTCATCCTCGACATCCGACACATCAACCTGGACTGGACGTATCACTGCCTCCACCAATCGGCGAGGCTGTCTAACAGAACGGTGTCAAGGAACTTCAGAAGCCCTCCTTTGTACACCAGAAGTGGTCCTATGGGAACTACTCGGCTGATTCGAATCCATAATATCTGGACAATAAGTCTCCAAATCACCTCAAAAAGGATGTGGTATCTTCTAACCTGGAGCTTTTCAAAATGTATTTAATGACTATCTGCATGCATGCATACATCTACAGTAGAGTTAAAAATGCATGATTAACACAATTCCTACATTTTAGGAAAATTTTGCCATAGTCTCATTTATAAATAGGACTATCCACATGCACATAGGCATGACTAAGAGGCCACTCAGTAGCGCACCTGCCCACAGTTATATACATACTATATGCAAAATCATCAACACATAAGGTTAACCTCAATGCTAGGAGTACTTTGCCTTCTTACCTTGTGCTCAAATGTCCTCAGATAGGATAAAAATAGCAGAAAAAGGTGCTAATTTGTCTATCTCAAAAGTCAAATTTTTTCACATCATTATGTTCAGCATGGTTTAATACTAACATTTACTATGTTGAATATTTTTTATCAAATCATTTGAGCATACATAATCACTACTATGTGTTTAGATGCATTTCATATGATAAGTCATTTACCAGGACAGTGTAGAACACTTGTACGGTGATAGAATATTTAGAAAGACGTCTGAACTCAGTAGATCTGAAGAAGAGCTCTAAGATTTCCTTCGCGGCGCAAGTTGAAAATGACTTATGAAAGCAACCTGCTTGTCTTTAAGATCTACGGTTGGCCGCATGTCCATCTGCGGCTGCAGCAGGTGTACCTGCGACACCCCTATATGGGTCCCACCCCTCTGGCTCGGTCCAGTTCGAGTTGCAAAGGAGTTCTCGTAAGCTAAAAAGGTCAAATCAGGAAAAAAATGCTACGCGATTGAGCAGAATAACTTACAATCCTGGTTGAACCGTGGGTCTTCAAGTCATTCATTGGTATTCGCCCAACCACAGGGTACACTATGCCGATGATCTCAGACGATATAAGTCACACTTAGAGTACCTCACACAGGTCCAATTTCTCTCATTCAGGATCATCATCCTACTTTGCCACATAACCCCGACGGGGGTCACAACGCGGTACATATATTGAAGTACATAACCTCGGCGGAGGTCACAACGCGGTACATATATCAAAGTACATAACCCCGACGGGGGTTACAACGCATATCATCCATTGACATACATATCAACTAAGGTCAAGTAGCCTTGACATCACTATAACCGTTAGCAAGTAAATCCAATGGAGCGTCGGAAGTTGTCTGATGATTTCAGCCATTGACACACACATCAATGATGATCCAACGTATCCCTGGTGGGGGTTATAATGCATGTTCTGTTGACACACACATCAACGATGATACAACAACCCCGACGGGGATCACAACGCATTGTCCTCCATTGATGTACATATCAATGAAGGTCAAGCAACCTTAACATCATTTCAGCCATTGGCAAGTCAATCCAACGTCGCATCAGAAATCATCCGATGATTTTATCAGTTGATACACACATCAATAAAGTCCAAGCAGCCTTAGCATTTATCCCTAGTAGGGAGTTCATCCGTTGATCTACACATTAACAGAGGATCAAATGTATCCCTGGCGAGGGTTACAACGCGTGGTAAACCATTGGTTCACACGTCAACGAAGGTCGGGCAGCCCTGACAACATTTATTATTGGCAGGAAAACCAACAGAACATTGACGTACGCTGGTGATACAAACCAGGAGAGGGAAACATCATCAAGGAGGATTGATGTCAGAATATGTTATACACATCCTCAAACAGACAAAGCTTTATCCCCACAGATCTCTTACACATAAGAGGCACTACTTCAGAATCAAGTCTGTATCAAGGATTCAGAACTTTGGTGATAATCCCATCGTCAACATCCTCAAGGATTTGGATCGCACATCTAATTTGGTCATCATTGCCAAATCCCCAGTAGAAGCTATAGGGAGAAACCAATCATCTCCAGCATGTTGGGTAACAACCCCATACACATACTGGGAGTAACAGCTCAACCCCAGAACACACACCGGGAGTAACAATTCCAACCTCAGAGATAACTCCGAAGCATGCAGATCCAATACCGGAACACACACCGAAGAAGGTTGTTTCATCCCGGAGACAGCCCCGAGATGTTCCAGTCTCAGTCCCAACCATGGGATTAGCCACCAACCTTGGCGATAACCCCAAGGAATGCAGTTCCGGCGATAACCCCGGAAATATTTATTTCAAATGCATGCCATCAACTTTAATCTCGGTGCTCACACCGAGGCACTCAGTACAAGGCAGGCACACCTCAGAGATGACACTGAGGACCTTTAACATTTGTAGCAGTCCAATCTCAGTGATAACCCTGAGCAACGTCTGGTTTATCAACTCAAATCGGAGATAATCTCGGTGATGGGCAAAGTCATCATTTTGCCAACTTGACGCCACATCACGCCGTCTCAACATTTCAGACATACATTTCCTTACAACAACATCCCATAAAAGCTCAGAAGAACCAATCCTAAGTGACTATTGCGCAGGATAACGGATAGAATTTGAAGCTGAAGACCGGAGGGCATCATCCCATCTTCATGACTTCGTACAACCTCTAATCCCATGTCATTGCGTAACTCTCAACAGCGGCGGTCCGAAATAGGTCCTATATACCTCAGTCGGATGCCTGGATTGCAATTCTAAAAGTTCGAGCAGACATCACATTGCCTACGTGTACGTACTTCGAGACGGCATGACCCGCGAAGCCCAGGGCACTTCGGGCAGCCTCTGGTACACCTGCGGCCCATCCTCTATAAATAGAGGGCTTGGGGTGGCCATTTTACAAGGAGAAACGACGAGAAAACCCTGTCTAATTTGCTCCATACACACCCCCAAAGTGAGTGCTTTCTCATTTTAAATATTTGTGAGCTCACATATAGCTACTTCTATACCGGTGGAAGCTAGTGTTTATCTACTTTAAAGTTATTGAAGTCTTCTTTGGTAGCCCACTGTAAGCCTTCTTACATATTTTCAAGCCTTTCTCTCCACACTTGCACACACCCTTCTTTACGTTGAGAGTCGTGTTGCGTGTGTTTTCCCGGACTTCGATCCGTGGTTTTATTTCAGTTTGTATATATATATATATATATATTTATATATATAGACTAACATTATCGAGTTATGCCTTGATTGAGCCTAGACTTCGGTCTGGAGCGTTTACTTACTTTTGTATATATATACATCTATATATATGAACTGTTGGGGTTTCGAAACAGAAACGCACAGCGGAAATTAAAATTTAAAGCAATTTCGAAACCCTAAAACAGGATCCATGCGAAAAACAATTAATTTAGTGGTAAGAAATTATACCGATTATAAAAGCTAGAATCAATGCGGTCGAATCTCCAACGCAATTCAAACGGACTGCGTCTCTACGGTATCCACACGAACGCTCCACACGAATCGTCCTACGATCTGCAGAAGAAGGAAACGCGGTACTAGCCACCAAGGATGATGATTTTTTTAAACTGTTTTTCTCTAGTCTCTCTCTAAGAGCGGCTAGGGTTTTTTGTTTTGACGTAAAACCTAAAGTGACTGATATACATCATATATATAGCAATTAGGAGGAATTAATCAAAACCTAATATTATTAAAATATGAATTTATATATATCTTAATTAAGTCTTAATTAATATTCCTATATATAAATTATCCTATTAATTTAAATTCGTAATTTAAAATTATATCAATCATATTGACATATTTAAATCTTTACAATTTAAATTAATTTCCTTTTAATTACGTTCTTTGTGTGTGACCCTATAGGTTATTATTACGTTGGCAATAACCTTAAAATCATATTATAAAGTTATAAATGGTGAGCGGCATCTAGTAATGCATCACTGCTACCCAAGTAATAATAAGATCGATGATTCGATGCAACCTTTTCGTGACCAATGTTTCAATGTAATTTAATCCTTTTAACCTTAATATCCAAGATTAAACTCGAGTCATGGAATGTGTCATACTCTTCATAATTTAATCTGAGTTTTTCTTGATAAATGAGTGGACTATATGAAACAAATCATTATTTGAGTATGGCCATGCATTTCATAGTCCTACTCAGTCAAGAGGCCTATGGATATCACCCCTAATATATAGGATGGTTAAATTCCATCTAGATCACTCATATTCCTCACACGATTCATGATGTACCCAATAGTCACCTTTATAGTCCACCCTATTAAAGGTGACATTTGATGATATCAAAGTACATAAATTCTCGTGTAGTAATATAGTGATTTCAGGTCGGAGGACCATTACATCATTGTCACTATGAGAATTGCTAATGACACTTCGTATAATGCTCCATATAGAATTCTCATGGTGGGTCTGTCCAGTACATCGTTCTCTAACATGTACCTATGCATTGACTTAATATCTCATATATTTATGACCAATGAAATTTGGTCATCAGTCAATCAACATACTAGTCTCAATGCATCATTGTTGTCCCATCAACAATGATACTCGACTAGGGACATTTAAGAACAATGATACTAATTGTAATTATATAATCTCATGTTCGAGTCACATACTTGAAACTATATAATTTGTATCACTATTCTAAGGAATTTTATTATGTTAACAATTATATTACGCAGTAAATAAAACCATAATAAAATCATTTATTTATTCAATCAAATATAATATCAAAATGTTAAGCAATTATATCAAATAATTGGCCTCTAGGGCATAAACTCTAACAGTCTCCCACTTGCACTAGAGCCAATCACTCATGTATCTAATACCCATGGAACTAATGTGACCGTCGTCCTTCTGCTGTGACAAAGCCTTGGTCAGTGGATCTGTAATATTATCATATGTTGGCACTCTTCCTATATGTACATCTCCTCTGTCAATGGTTTCACGGATGAGATGGTATCGCCTAAGTATATTCTTGGATCGTTGGTGAGATCTGGGTTCCTTAGCATGTGCAATGGCTCCATTATTATCACAGTATAGAGCAACCGGATCAACAATGGTTGGAACAACACCAAGTTCAGTGATGAACTTTTTAATCCATACAGCCTCCTTGGCTGCACTAGAAGCAGCAATATACTCAGCCTCTGTTGTAGAATCAGCTACTGTCTCTTACTTCGAACTTTTCCAGCTAACAGCACCACCATTAAGGCAAAACACAAAACCTGACTGAGACTTATAGTCATCATTGTCAGTTTGGAAACTAGCATCTGTGTAACCCTTTACTGCCAGTTCGTCTTCACATCCATATACCAAGAATGAATCCTTAGTCCTTTTCAGGTACTTGAGGATATTCTTGACTGCTGTCCATTGACCTTCACCTGGATTCGACTGGTATCTGCTCGTCATGCTCAAAGCATACGAGACATCCGGACGAGTACATATCATTGCATACATGATAGATCCAATTGCCGAAGCATAAGGGATCTTTCTCATACGCTCCTCATCATCTTGTGATTTAGGACATTGGGCCTTAGAGATCTTTACACCATGAGTCACAGGTAAATTTCCACTTTTCGCCTCTTGCTTGCTGAACCGTTTCAACACTTTGTCAATATATGTACTTTGACTTAGGCTGAGCATTTCTCTAGATCTATCTCTATAGATCTTGATACCTAAAATATAGGCAGCATCGCCCAAATCTTTCATGGAGAAACATTTTCCTAACCATGTTTTTACAGCCTGTAAGGAAGGAATGTCATTCCCAATAATTAATATGTCATCAACATATAATACTAGAAATACAATGTGAGTCCCACTAACCTTCTTATATACACAAGGTTCATCTTCATTTTTAATAAAGCCAAATTCTTTGACTGCTTCATCAAATCGAAGATTCCAACTCCGAGAGGCTTGCTTCAATCCATAAATGGATCGCTGCAGCTTACATACCTTTCCAGCATCCTTTGGAGTGACAAAACCCTCAGGTTGTGTCATATACACATCCTCAAGTAGAT
Source organism: Panax notoginseng (assembly GCA_016801055.1). Taxonomy (NCBI): domain Eukaryota; kingdom Viridiplantae; phylum Streptophyta; class Magnoliopsida; order Apiales; family Araliaceae; genus Panax; species Panax notoginseng. The sequence continues at coordinate 53,916,290 of CM029023.1, read as the reverse complement.
TTTCGTTAAGGAAAGCAGTTTTGACATCCATCTACCAGATTTCGTAATCATAAAATGCTGCAATAGCAGGTAAGATCCTGATGGATTTAACCATTGTCACTGGAGAAAAGGTTTCATCATAGTCAACACCTTGAATTTGTTTGAAACCTTTTGCTACCAGTCGGCCTTTATAGGTTTGTACATTACCATCCATGTCGATTTTCTTCTTGAAAACCCACTTGCACCCGGTTGGTTTTACCCCTTCGGGTGGATTAACCAAAGTTGGTTAGTATACATGGAGTCCATTTCAGATCTCATGGCTTCAAGCCATCTCTCAGAATCTGGTCCATTCATAGCTTCTTGGTAGGAAGCAGGCTCATCCTGATCTATGAGCATCATATCACCGTTTTGAGTCACAAAATATCCATAATATCTCTCGGGCTCTTGGCGTGTCCTACCAGATCTACGAATTCCTTGTGTAATTTGAGCAGGTTCACTTTCCACAATTTCTTGTGGTTCCTGCTCACGTTCCAACTCAGGTTCAATGATATTTTGTGGTTCTCGAATTTTTTCTAGTTCTACTTTCCTCCCACTGTTTCGTTTAGAGACAAATTCTCTTTCTAGAAAAATACTAGTTCGAGCAACAAACACTTTATTCTTAGAAGGTTTGTAGAAATAATACCCTTTTGTTTCTTTTGGGTATCCCACAAAATTACATTTGTCAGATTTGGGTCCGAGCTTATCAGAATCCAGACGTTTTACAAACGCCTCGCATCCCCAAATCTTCATGAACGACATACTAGGACGTTTTCCAGTTCACATCTCATATGGTGTCTTCTGAACCGTCTTTGTAGGAACACGATTAAGTGTGAATGCAGCTGTCTCTAGGGCATGACCCCAGAAGCTTATTGGAAGATCTGCATGACTCATCATTGATCGTACCATGTCCAACAAGGTTCAATTCCTCCTCTCAGACACACCATTCCATTGTGGTGTTCCATGTGGAGTGAGCTGTGATATAATACCACACTCCTTTAAAAGGTCATCAAAGTCTTGGCTTAAGTTTTCACCTCCTCGATCGGATTGAAGGACTTTTATGCTTTTGCCAAATTGGTTTTGAACTTCATTCTTGAATTCCTTAAACTTTTCAAAGGATTCGGATTTGTGTCCCATTAGATACACATATCCATATCTACTGAAGTCGTCAGTAAATGTAATGAAGTAATAAAACCTACCTCTTGCTAACGAACTCATGGGTCCACATACATCACTATGTATAAGTCCCAATATATCACTAGCCCGTTCACTGTGTCCAGTGAAAGGGGCTTTAGTCATCTTGCCTAATAAACAAGATTCACATTTTTCATATGATTCAAAATCAAATGAATCCAAAAATCCATCTTTATGGAGTTTTGATATGCGTTTCTCATTTATATGGCCCAAACGACAGTGCCAGAGATATGTCGGATTTGAATCATGTGATTTAAATCGTTTTGTGTTTATGTTATAGATAGGCATTTCCAAATCAAAAATATAAAGACTGTTAAACAATTGTGCAACACCATAACAAATATCATTTAAGTAAAACGAACAACGATTGTTCTTAATTATAAATGAAAAACCTTTCTTGTCCAAACAAGAAACAGAAATAATGTTTTTCCTTATAGCAGGCACAAAATAACAATCTTCTAATTCTAAAACTAGCCCAGTGGGCAAAGATAAATGATAAGTTCCTATGGCCAGTGCAGCAACTTTTGCTCCATTCCCAACTCGTAGGTTAACCTCTCCTTTCGCCAAAGTCCTACTCCTTCGGAGTCCCTGCACATTAACAGAAATGTGAGAACCACATCCAGTATCCAATACCCATGATGTAGAAGTAGACATATTGACTTCTATAACATATATACCTGAATCAGAAGTCGTACTTCCTTTCCTTTTCTTCACTTCTTCCAAATAAGCATGACAGTTCCTTTTCCAGTGTCCAGGTTTTCCACAGAAGTGACATTCACCTTCTTTAGCCACCCCTCCTTTAGGTTTTAAAGCCTGTTTGGTTTTGGAATTGGGTTTGGGAACAGACTTAGATCCTATCTTCTTTTTGCCTTTCCAATTTCCCTTAGCATTCCCCTTTTGCACCATCATTATGGGAGCGGGTCCTGCCTTTTTTATGTTATTCTCGGCAGTTCTTAACATGCTCAACAACTCAGTAAGGGGTTTCTCAATTTCATTCATAAGATAGTTCATAACAAATTGAGAGTAGCTGCTGTTCAAAGATTGTAAAACAAGATCAGTTTGGGCTTCCGGAGTGATTGGAAAACCTAACCTATCAAGGTACTCAATATACCCATTCATTTTCAGCACATGTGGACCAACTGGATCACGTTCACCCATCTTGCAGTGATACAACGCTTTGCTTGTATCATACCTCTCCTGTCGAGCATGCCCTTCGAACAATTTCTTGAGATGCTCGATCATCTCATAAGCATCCATTAACTCATGTTGCTTCTGAAGCTCAGCATTCATAGTTGCTAGCTTGAGACAACTCACGTCCAGAGCATCATCTTGATGCTTCTTGTAAGCATTATGCTCCGCACGTGGTGCAGTGACAGCCGGTGCTGCAGGAATGGGCCCATCAAGGACATATAGCTTACGCTCTTGTTTGAGGACAATCCTCAAGTTCCTGTGCCAGTCAAGGAAATTAATCCCACTCAGCTTGTCCTTCTCAAGGACTGATCGTAGTGAAAGACTACTTGTGTTGTTGTTGTTTGCCATTGATATCTACAACTTATAAGTGCCAAAATAATAAGTCAAATTGCAGAGTTGATATTATGTAATTGATAATAGTACATTCAAAATATACCTCTCACTATTTTATTCAAATTAATAGCCCTCACCATTAATTCGGAAAGCATTTTCTATTAAATCTTTTTAGTGAGACAAGATCCATATTTCATTATGACTTAAGTTAGCTTTGGCTAATCTCTTAAAACATAATTATTTAGGTAGATAACCCTTTGTCAATTATATCATATATAACTCCTGGATAGTTTGGTAAACAACAATTGTTTTTAGTCCATCTAATGGTACCTACCAAACTCTATGCCTCTAAGTCCACAATCCTATTGAGATAACTTAGTTAAGTCGGGCCCAATGATTTTAACAGTTTGGATATCACAATTATCCTATCGCATCTTACTTAGATAAATAGGGTACTTTGCTTTGGCAAACCTACATCTATTGATCAAGGTCTTGATGAGTGTTATTCATTGGAAGGCATCTGATTTAGACTTAATAATTTAATGAGGGATTTTATTAATTAATTTAGATCTCACCAATTTTAATCTTATTAAGCATGCACATTATTTATCATATCATATCGCATACAAGCATAAATAAAGTGCAAAATTAAATGTGTCACAGTTATGGCCCAATCCACTGTCAATCTTTTCAAGGTAATGAAAGATTAAAGGTCAATCTAAGGTGGTAAAAGATCTTAAAATAAATAGCTTCCTTGGATCTTCCTCAAGCATGTGCCTCCTCTCCATCATCATCTTTCATCGTGTTCTCCATCTTGACATCTTCATTGATTACAGATTATTACATGACATAAAGAAACCTCGAGTTACATTCGAGGGGATTTAGATGAGAAGAGAATATTACATTAGAATTTATAGAAAGGCACGACATGCAAGCCGTATTTCAAAACCAAAACCACTAACCTATGGGTAAAAAGGCCATAACTGTGCACCATGCATATCACAATAAGAATATAAGAATTTATATAAAATTAAAGAAAAATATATAACAAATTGGGGTCACGACCATCGTGCGCAACGACGGGGGGGTCCAAGGGGGGGTCTCCCCCCCTGGCGGTGGTCCGACTGTATTGCAGAATTTTTCCATACGAATCTCTGAAACAGTTTCAGAATCATACATTTTAATCCACCAAAACACCCATAATAACAAATCATATATGTCCAGTTTCGATTTAATCATATTAAAACGAATAATAGTACACCCAGAATTTATCATATATATCCAGTTTTGATTAATCATATTAAAACAATTCTTCACGCTTCTAATCCGATTGGAACAGTTATATTGTTATTCCACCGATTAAAGATACGATTAACAATATCATCATATATATTACCAGAATACATATACAACATAATATCATATATTCAATTTCATATCGGTAAACATGCATCATCATATATCATATATATCGAATACAATTAAAACACGTAATCTAAATTAATCTTTTCGCAAGTAGATCTGATACCACTGTTGGGGTTTCGAAACAGAAACGCACAGCGGAAATTAAAATTTAAAGCAATTTCGAAACCCTAAAACAGGATCCATGCGAAAAACAATTAATTTAGTGGTAAGAAATTATACCGATTATAAAAGCTAGAATCAATGCGGTCGAATCTCCAACGCAATTCAAACGGACTGCGTCTCTACGGTATCCACACGAACGCTCCACACGAATCGTCCTACGATCTGCAGAAGAAGGAAACGCGGTACTAGCCACCAAGGATGATGATTTTTTTAAACTGTTTTTCTCTAGTCTCTCTCTAAGAGCGGCTAGGGTTTTTTGTTTTGACGTAAAACCTAAAGTGACTGATATACATCATATATATAGCAATTAGGAGGAATTAATCAAAACCTAATATTATTAAAATATGAATTTATATATATCTTAATTAAGTCTTACTTAATTAATATTCCTATATATAAATTATCCTATTAATTTAAATTCGTAATTTAAAATTATATCAATCATATTGACATATTTAAATCTTTACAATTTAAATTAATTTCCTTTTAATTACGTTCTTTGTGTGTGACCCTATAGGTTATTATTACGTTGGCAATAACCTTAAAATCATATTATAAAGTTATAAACGGTGAGCGGCATCTAGTAATGCATCACTACTACCCAAGTAATAATAAGATCGATGATTCGATGCAACCTTTTCATGACCAATGTTTCAATGTAATTTAATCCTTTTAACCTTAATATCCAAGATTAAACTCGAGTCATGGAATGTGTCATACTCTTCATAATTTAATCTGAGTTTTTCTTGATAAATGAGTGGACTATATGAAACAAATCATTATTTGAGTATGGCCATGCATTTCATAGTCCTACTCAGTCAAGAGGCCTATGGATATCACCCCTAATATATAGGATGGTTAAATTCCATCTAGATCACTCATATTCCTCACACGATTCATGATGTACCCAATAGTCACCTTTATAGTCCACCCTATTAAAGGTGACATTTGATGATATCAAAGTACATAAATTCTCGTGTAGTAATATAGTGATTTCAGGTCGGAGGACCATTACATCATTGTCACTATGAGAATTGCTAATGACACTTCGCATAATGCTCCATATAGAATTCTCATGGTGGGTCTGTCCAGTACATCGTTCTCTAACATGTACCTATGCATTGACTTAATATCTCATATATTTATGACCAATGAAATTTGGTCATCAGTCAATCAACATACTAGTCTCAATGCATCATTGTTGTCCCATCAACAATGATACTCGACTAGGGACATTTAAGAACAATGATACTAATTGTAATTATATAATCTCATGTTCGAGTCACATACTTGAAACTATATAATTTGTATCACTATTCTAAGTTATTTTATTATGTTAACAATTATATTACGCAGTAAATAAAACCATAATAAAATCATTTATTTATTCAATCAAATATAATATCAAAATGTTAAGCAATTATATCAAATAATTGGCCTCTAGGGCATAAACTCTAACATGAACTGTTTGTCGAACTCTGTTCGATGAGCCTAGACTTCGGTCAGAAGTGTTTAATGACTTTCTATATATATATATATATATATATATATATATATATATATATATATATATATATATATATATATATATGAACTGTGTCTCGAACTATGTTCGATGAGCCTTGATTTTACATCCGGTGCGTTTACTGCTTTAATATATATATACTTATATATACTAACTGTTGTCGAACTTTGTCCGATGAGCCTGAATTTTATATCCGGTGCGTTTATCGCTTTTATATATATATATATATATATATATATATATATATATATATATATATTTACATTTCGTCCCACCTGGAGTTTACTTCGTGGTGGTTGACTGTTTTTACTGCTTTCTATACATTTCGTCCTGCCTGGAGTTCCCTCCGTGGCGGTTGATCGCTTTTACAACTTTATTTATATTTCTGATCCCCCATGGAGGTGCTTCATGGTTAGTGATCATGTCTGTATATATATATTTACAGCTTTTATATATATACCTGCTTACTGCGTTTATATCAACTACGACATCATGTGAGCCTAGGAATCATGTGATCACAGATTCAGTCCACTGAATCTAGATTCAGTTCCCGTGATGGACCTTTTCAGTTGTAAGCAGGTTGTAAATTTATCTGTGATGTTTGGATTTCCTCAGATGGTTTTCATACCCACGAGGAATTTAGCACCTTTTTGTACATTATTTTCATACAGATGCTTCGCATCTGTAAAATAAAATCAACCAAGCTGAATATTAAATAAAATGGAAGTATCAAAGGCCTCAATTACTATTGAGCACAAGAGTTTAAAAAACCTTCTTTCTAAAACATCACTGCTATATCTTGTTTAAAACTAATTTTTTTACATAAATTCAAATCCTTTGTATATAGGTGGAAACGAGGCATAGCACTACTTCCAAATAACAGCACATTGACCCACACACACACACACACACACACATTCATATAATAGTTTGTTGAAAAGTGGCGGTCACCGTGTTAACACGGATGTCGGGGGGTGCCTAACACCTTCCCTCTGCATAAGCAAGTTCCCGGACCCTAATTGAATCTCGGTTTCACCGACCCGTTTAGCAGTGTCACATCACTGGGTCAATGTGCAAACCTTTTCTCGGTTGTGTTGGTACAACCAGTTAAAAAACCAACTGGCGACTCTTATAGTCCAATCATCGACATTACACATGTCGGACCTTTTTCACGTGTTTTTTCAAACAAATCTCACCTAAAATGAGAACACAAAAAAATAGGTAACGAAAAGGGACAAGTAAAAATCCTGACGTCGACAAATGGAATAATAGAAGAATTTACCAGGCGTGCGTAATCCACACAGACAAGTTATTCCCACAAAATGATAAACAATGGAACCAAGTCATGCGTAACCAGCACAGATAGGGTATTCCAACAGAATAATAAAGAATGGAACCAGGTCATGCGTAATCCGCACAGACAGGATATTCCAACAGAATAATAAAGAATGAAATAACAACATAATTCACCAGGCATGCGATAGACCGCACAGACAGGTTATTCCAACAGAATAATAAAGAATAGAATAACAACCCTTACGAGTATTGAAAGAAAATAACTCTCTTCATGGATACGAAAGAAATAATACCCCTTACCTTAGAAGAAAACTGGATACTAGAATAGTGAGGTAGCAGACTTCTCTTCTTCTTTCTCTCTATAATTTCTCTCTATTATGATTGCTCTTGTGAGACTTAGTGAATTGGTGAGAAATGAAGGAATAATAAGCTTCTATTTATAGGAAAATATAGTTTCAATAATTGCACATTTTGGGGCTCAAAATATTACAGTATAATACCTCCCTCTTTTTCTTCATTTTTACTTTAGTCCTGCAAGTATTATCAAACTTGCACCACCTCCCCTAATAGTAAATAATGTGAATTAATAGTTCATTCATATGACTTAATAGTATAATCATGTGAAAAAAACTAATTACAGTATAGTACCTTCATCTATACCTCTATTTTTAATTTAGTCATGCAAGTATTATCAATCTTGCACCAACTCCCCTAATAGTAATTCATGTGAATCAATTGCACACACATGTAAACACATAGTCATAAGCATGTAAATTAATAGCAATTAATTGCTCATTTATCCGGTTAATTACCTGATTGGTCAATATAACCTCCAAACATTAATTATTATCGAAATAAATGTTAATTTCCATTAACACTAATAATTCTCACACAATAGAACCATCAATTTCATCTTTAATCAACACGAACTTATTCGTCATTAATATCATAACTCACAATATTTAACAACCAGATCATTCCCAGGAAAGATGGGGCTTTCCGATAAGGATTTCTCCTTATTGATGCGTAATTAGGTGACCAAACCTCTCATTGACAGAACTTTCTAGACATTGTCAATATTGTAAATAATAATATGAATAACTTTGTCATCTCAATTATTGATTTAATAATATAACATATTATACAGTTGATACTGTGACAATAATTGAATCAATAATATGAGAGATATGATGCAACAATTACTGTAGCAATAATTAAATATAACTGAGTGACTTCTCACGTAAGCATCAATAATCAATACCGTGTATTACTAAATAACCACGCGTATTACTGTACTTTTACTACCGGGTAGTTCAACAGTTTAACGGTAAAACTTTCGCCGTTATTTTTATAAAAAGATAATTATGTCGTTTTCTAACTACGACAATACTTCCGTTATGGGGTCCACCAATGATTGTGCCGTCATACGAATATTCCCTGTTAAAACGAATATTCCCCGACCAATCGAATATTATATAACCACTTGCTTACTTTGCAAAATTTGTAAATATTACCCACAACTATAACATTATATCAATCCACATCATAATAAAAAAATATATATATATTTCGAGAAAATTATTCTTTATTCATAAAAGTTGGGGTCTTACACTAGAGTACCCAGAACGACTACCCTTAAAGGGTTTAAAAGTGTAGGTCCGCCGGAGTTCAAAGGAACGACGGACCCAATAGAGGCCCAGACAGGGGTAAAAGAAATAGAAAAGGCGTGTGTTATTATAAACATAGCTGAGGCACAAAAGACTTCTTTTGCGACTTACATGATGAAAGGGGAAGCCAACTTTTGGTGGGAGGTTCACCAGGGTGGGCTAGAACAGATGCGATAACGTGGGAACAGTTCAAGAAGGTTTTTTTCGAGAACTATTTCCCTATAAGCATGCAAGGGAGGATGGAGATTGAGTTCTTAGAACTTAAACTAGTGGACATGACGGTTCCCCAGTACATGGCCAGATTCAATGAATTGTCAAGGTTTGCTCCACCTTAAGTGGACACTGAGGAAAGGAAGGCTCGTAGGTTTGGGCAGGGCCTACAAACCTGGCTCTATAGTAGGATGGCGGTGTTCCAGAGGGTTTCCTATGGGATCATTATGGAGAAGGTGATTATAGCAGAGGGTGGTAGTGAGGCATTGACTCAATACCATAAGGAGAGGAAGAAAAAGAGCAAGGGAGAAAGTGGAACAAAGGTAGAGAATGCCAGTGGTAGTATGCCAAAAGGAAAGAATTTTAACTTCGGGAATACTGGAATGGGGCAAGGGGATCCTAAGCGTAGGATCGGAGCGTGTAAGATATGTGGAAAGACTCATCTAGGAATCTTTTTGAAAGGGAGTATAAGTACCTTTAAACATTAAGGTAAAGGAGGAGGAAATAACTTTCGTTAATTATATTCGTGGAAATCATTTCATAAATAATAAAGATAAGTAAGTATCGTTAGATAAGTACTGATAAAGTTAAGAGAATTTGAAGTAATTCTCAGTAGGAATGGGTTAATTAACCATAGAACTTTAATAAATTATCTAAGGAAATGTATGAATCTTCGATTTTCTAAGAAAACCCAAGGTAGTAATCTAAGGTAATAAATCACCGGAACTTTCTTGTTGTCTAATCATGACGCAATCTAGAAGGATGTTAAGATAAGTTTAGGTTGTGGTACAATCGTAACCTTTGATGGTTGACATATGGGAGCTGGGCTAAACAATTCCTTCTGAGAGCGAAGGTATATACGAAACTGGCAACCGATCTAACTCACTGTGATGGTAGTGTAGATGAGACGGGAACTTGTTTGTTGGTTGTTTGTGGGAAACCACTCAAAGTACCATATGGACTACTAGCAGAGAAGCGATGTTTACTAAGTCCTAGAGAACTAATAAGAAGAAGATAAGAATATAAATCATCAAAGATGCTGAATGTATCAAGTAAGACATCTCTGTATGTTATGAAACCATAAGCTGGTAATGAAAGAAGGTCACGTAAACTTAGGTCGAAAGAACGCGAATCCTAAGAAATAAATTTAAGTAAACCAATGCGTAAGTCAAATATATGACTATTTGGTTAGCGGTTAAGAGTAAATACCCTTGACCCAGGATCGATGATCTAATTGATCAGTTGAAAGGGGCAAAGAATTTTTTTAAGATAGATTTGCTTACGGGGTATGATTGGTTAAAAGTAAGGAAGAAGGAGGAGGTACCTAAGACGACGTTCAGAGCTCGTTACAGTTTGACTAGTTTCTAGTTATGTCATTTGGGTTGACTAATGTCATGAAGTTAGATTTTCCGTAAGGGGCACCGAGCAGGTCAATGGTAAACAGATAGGTTCTCTTGTGAGGTGCTATGGTTGAAGGTACCATTAGCGTCACAGGATTTAAGAGGAAGGTTAAGTGAGGCACATGTATTATCCCTATCAGATGATACGAGGAATTTTATAGTGTATCTCAATGTTTTGCATAAATGACATGATTGCGTGCTCTTATAGCATGGCAATGTCATTGTGTATGCATCACTCCAGTTAAAGGATTATGAGAAGGTCTATCCTACTTATGATCTAGAATTGGTAGCTAAAGTTTTTGAATTAAAAATCTGAATATAGTGTTTATACGGGGAGAAATGTGAGATATACACGGACTTTAAGAGTTTGAAATATATCTCCCCACAGAAGAAGTTGAATATGCGGTAGAGAGAGGACTGTGATATCTTATATCATTCAAGGAAGGTAAACGTAGAAGCCAACGCATTACATAGTAAGACTAGAGAAAAGCTATCAATGTTAAAGACTCAGAATGAGTTAATAATAGGGATGGTGAGGACGGAGTTAGAAGTTAATTCACGGAATGAAGTGGTAGAAAGGTTATTCATAATGTAGACTCAATCCACGAAGTGGAAAGAGTTAAGTAAGTACAACTAGGTAACAAGGAATGCAAGCGAATGAAGAAGAGGATTCAGGATGATGAGAAGTTCAAGTATAATCTTGTTTTGACGGAGAAATTTGAGTTCCAAATAATTAGGAGTTAAAAGAAAGACTAATAAAGGGAAGATAGCGTAATATGTTAATAAGTGTTTAACTTCCGACTCAAATTATTGATAGGAAGTGACAAGTCATGTAAATTAAGATAATACCTTCGATAAAGGTGAGTGCGAGGAACCACAATGCCGAAGAAGCAACGTGGAGACTCAAGATTAAAATAAAGAAAAAAAATTTCTTCAATGGTGTTGGTATTATTAGCGAGATTCTGGGGACATAATTCTTATAAGAGGAGAAGAGTGTGACGCCCCAGAAAATCGAATTTTTAGGAGAATTAAAATTTTTATTTAATTATAATGATTAAATAAATTTAATTGATTATTTATGGAGTAAGCTAATTGAAGGCCGTTCTATGACCTAGACATGTCAGAACGTCGTAGTATTTTGGCTACGTGATAGAGTTAAAGTGTTTGAATTTTCAAGATGAAAATAAAAGCTTTCCGAAATTTTTTCCGAAAAATACTATTCACGCATTTCTGCTCGGGAATTATTTTTGAACTTCCGAGAAATATATAACGATAGAATATCGAGGTGAGATGGAATATCCAATAATATTTCAGTTATGGCAAACGAAGTTTTTCGCCTGCGGACTTAAAACCTAAAGTTTAGGGAAAGTGATTTACGAGAAGAAATTTAAATGCGATTAATAAAATAAACAATGATTGTATAATACGTTAGTATTGTACGATGTAATGAATACGAGTATGATACGAGGTATTATACGGGTATGTATGAATGATGGAATATCGTATATCGTGAATAAGTATACGAGTTAGAATACGAGATTTATACGTATAGTATATGTTCTAAGGCTTTAAGCCAATTATAATGGACTTATGGGATTATGTAGCAATTTGTGATGTGATAACCCGAGATTTCGAATAATCAAAAATTTGCGAATAAATTTTTTTTTATTAATATTAATATTAATTATCATTTATGTGACAAGTATATGTGATACGAGTATCGAGAAAGTCAATTTGTGTATTGACTAATAAAATTAGAGTAGAGTTGTGCTTAACAGCTTTAGAAGCCCTAACCCTTATTTTTGGAAAGGGATTCGATAGAAAATATAATTAAAATAATTATATTGATGAGTACGTGTTTGTACTGTATAGAATTTTTGATCGGATAAGGTTTGAAATTAATAAAACCTAATAAGAGATTAGAAACCCTAATCTCAGGATTAGAAACCCTAACGTACCGTTGGAAATCCTAATTACACGCCGGGAAACTCTAATTTTATATTCGGGAATCCTAAACCCTAAATTAGGAAACCCTAATCCTAATTGGCAAGCCTTATGTGTGTATTAAATTTAAATATGATTAGAAAACCCTAAATATATTTTTGTTATCTTAATTTCTATTTTACAAACCGTAATTGTAATTTAGAAAATTTATTTTTCATATTAAAACCTTAATTCGTGGGTTATAAACCCTAATGACCATTTTGACCCTAATTGCTAAATTAAGCAATTTTAATTAGGAATATAAATCCTAATTAGCAAGATTGAATTTTATGATTAGGAAATATTAATATAATTATTGAATCCTAATTATAATTTGGAATGTTAATTTTCTATTTTGAAAACTGAAATTTAAAATTTTGGAAATTTAAATTGCTAATCTAAAGGGTTTAAACCCTAAACCCTAAAGGGTCCAAACCCTAAACCTTAACCCAAATCCTAAATCCTAAGAGTTTGGCTAATTGACAAGATTGCCATTAAAATTATTTTGTAAATGTCAAAAATGCCCTTTATGGATATTTTATTAGATTACTTGTAAATCTTGCCAAATCAAGAGTTGTTCACTAACTATTTTGACCAAGGTGACTTATCTTACCAGCAAATCAGCCTAACTCAGCCTAAAATATCAGCTAGCAACATATCTAAGTATTATATATAGATTAAAGAGAGAGAAAGTCTCAAAATTTGGCTCATTTAGTCTCTTGCTCTCACCAACTCTCTCTCTCTCTCGTAAACCAACGAAATACATAAGTAGATCAGTCCTAAAATCAACCTTTAGATCGTCTAATAACAGTTTGGAAGATCAAGATCAAGATTTGAGCAAAAGAGGTATAAACTCATTTTTACTTTTGATCTTGTATGCTTATGAATTTTTTTTTTGTGTTTTTATAAGTGATATATAATATTTTTAGTTGATCTATGATGATCCATGATGGATCCATAGCATCTAAGTGCTTAAAAGGGTGTTTTTCCAAAACTGTCCAAGAAAAGATTTTGTGCTCTGACGAGCAAATGTCAGACGGCTCAGATCTCTGTATGTTAATGTTTTGTTATGTTTTATGTGTTTAATCTATAGCCTGATAGGTGTTCTTTATCTGGAAAGTGAAATCAGGGTTGTTAAATTCTTAGATTTCAAGTTTTACTCAGTCAAAGTCGGTTGACCGACCATGACCGAGTACATTTTGGGCAACCCAGAATGCAGTTTCTAGAGTCTGCCAACGTTTTTTTCAAGGTCCGGATCTGGCAGGTGTTGTGTTGTTTGATGTTGTGTTTGTGACCAAGTTATAACCTGCTAGATCTACTATAATAATATGTCCTTAAATCTTTCAAACCATCATCGTAGCGATTAGAGTGGCTAGTCAAACTAGCCTACTCGACATGAATGTCTGTTTTCTGGAATTTCCAAAAAACGTATGAACTAAGTTTTTGTCAGAGATTGACCGAACCATAAATTATGATTCTGTTATGTTTGGACTAAGATTATATTACATACTTGATCCTTGTCATGTGAACTAGAGGTTTAGACCTTAAGAACATCAATGTTATGGCCAGATCATGAAGATAATCAAGCCCCAAAGTAGTACTTGTGGCTGCCTGGGTTTCTGGGATTACCCAGAAAGCCCAGGAGCTGTCTGACAGCATGGTTAAGAGGCTAGATTTCTCGGTTGTGAGTTGTTTTGAGCAAGATGATGGTTGTTAATGGTAGTACTATATGAGTACTACACGATTGAAGCCTTAGTTAGCATCGAACATGATTATACTGAGAATTGCAGGCAGTCAAACGTGACACCTTGAACACTGACTTTGTCTGTGTTCTTGAGCCAAGAACACCTAAGGCTACAGGCAAGTGTCGCTAAATGCTTTAGCGACGGTTCCTATTTATTTATTTTCTGAATTTCCGGAAAATGAATAAAAAGTAGAAATAAATTCTAAAAATTACCAAAAATGGTTTTAAAAATTATTTTAAATTATGAAAAATAATTTTTGACCAATTGGAATATTTTTCTTTAATATTTATAATTATTTAAATATTAAAAGTATTTAATTTATTTAATTAGTGTATTAAATAAATTAGAGAAAATAATTTAATATTATGAAAAATCATTTTAAATAAGAATAATGTATTTAAAAATATTTTGAGTTATAAAATGTGACTTTTAATATTTTTAGAGAATTTTCATTAATAATTTAATATTAATAATATTAGATTTATTTAATTATTAAATTAAATAAATAAGATAAAAATGATTTTAATGATTTAAAAATCATTTTAAATAAGAATAAAGTGTTAGAAAATATTTTAAATTATAAAATATAAATTTCAATATTTTTGGAGAATTCTCATTAATAAATGATATTAGATTTATTTAATTATGATATTAAATAAATGAATTAAAAATGATTTTATTGATTTAAAAATTATTTAAAAGTGAGAAAAATGTTTTAAAAATATTTTAAGTTATAATTAATGACTTTTAATATTTGGATAATAATTTCATTAATATTTAAATATTAATGGTGATGATTTAAAAATAATTTTAATTACTTTAAAATTCATTTAAGTAGAATATTGATGATTTAAAAATAGTTTAAGTTATTAATAATAACTTTAATATTTTGACAAGTATGTTATTAATATTTTGATATTATTAAATATTAATAATGATAAGATTATTTGATAATTAAATCATTTAAAAATGATTTAAGTGTTTGAAAAATTATTATAAATTATAATAATTGTTTATAAATTATTAAAAGCTTCCGGAAAATATTATAAACGATTTTTGACTTATCTAAAATAATATTGAAGCTTAGAGACCAAGTTTAATTGACAATCAATGTGTTACTTGTCGAATAGGGTGACCAGAACACCGAGAATGGACCGAAGTCCACCCAGGCCGAACTAGTTAGACTTATTAAGTGTTTATATAGGTTGTAAACACTAATGTGGCTATGTGGTAATGTGCCTAGGAGAAGTTTTACTGTAAAATACAGTGTTACGTGTTATAAATGATTGTGCTAATTGTGAGACCGATATTATTGGTTATAGGTCTTATGAAGGCAGATAAGTTTATTGTGTAGCTGTAATCAACGTGAAAGGCAAGTTTCCTAACTCAACCTTGAGTTATATTCATTCAATTATTTTAATAGTTAATTATTGATAATTATACCATGTCCAGGGAATTTATTTTTGATTATTCGCAGTTAGTGCATAACTAAAATTCAAATTAAAATACCGATTCAGAAAATATATATTCGTAGAATTACTGTTGTTGGATATTTATATCTGCAGAAACTAATATTGACAGTACAGACAATTCCTGTTTATTGTCAAATTATATTAAGAAATGTCTTAGCTAATTATTCTGGCTAGACAAACATTTGTTAGAACTTGATAAATACGAGAAGAGAAATCAATTGTTATTGATAGATCGATGCCAATTATTTCGGCTAGATCGATAAGTAGATAGAATTTGAAATCACAGTATTTTGTTGTTAAATCAAAAATCTTGATTTTGAGACTGAGAAGAACAACCTTTTATATAAAGGGAATATTTTGGGTCGTATATTCGACCATTGCGCGCTGTTAAGTATTATGCATAATATAGGGTACAAGGAGTTGGCTGGCTCTAAGTACTTGCAGAGGGGTATGATTTAATCTTTATGGTTATCTGATATGCCTGCGTATGTATCAAAGTAAATCTTTGATAGATACCCGAGAAATAAGTTTTAAGATCTGGTGGGATCACTCAGCATAAATCTGGAAATTATTCCACTTTGTTATTGCTTAGAATTGATTCTTGATTATTTAATAGAATATCGTAGAAACTTTGAAAGCGTTGTACTATTTCATTATCAAATTATTGCGTTGCCTAGAATACGAGAAGAATTGTTATTGGTTAACGATTTGTTTAGCTATTTCAAAGTTCCCCTTACTTTAGTTTCATTCTATCAAAATAGATAGTCTGTTCTTATTGATTTCTATATCTTTATTGTATGTCATAACTTGCGGGGCAAACTTGTTGCTCACCCTTGCTATAAATAAAACTTTTCAGCTAGGGACGATGTTGCAGAAGGTGCTGCGAAGAAGAACAAGGGAAAAGGCATAGTTATAAATTAGTTATGATGAACAATATTATTATGTGGTATTGTATTATAAACCCTTTTTGTGTATCTAAAGGGGTATTTCTGTAATGTTAAGGTTAGTGGACCTAGGACTTATGTATTGACAATATATGTTAATGACTTATGTAATCCTATTTATATATGAATGGGTAGTTAAATGGTATTATATTGTGGATCGTGAACACCAAACTCGGGGGTCAGGTAACCCGAATTTGGGGGTGTCACATGTGAAGTCCAATAAGAATTAATATGCAAGCCCAAGAGTTTGTAATGGGAAGCCCAAAGTAATTTAATGCAAGCCCAAAATGAATAAGCTAACTAATAAAACCTTAAGCCCAAACTATTATCCAATGGGTAGACATGAACTATGGGGAAACCCATGGGTGATCCAAAGTAGGGAGCAAGTATACTTAAAGGCTAAGTAAGTGTGGTGAGCAAACAAAGTGCTTAAGTGATGAGCAAGTAGACTTAAGGGCTAAGTAATGGATAAGTGTTGTGCTTAGCAAGTAATGAATAGTAAGGAGGTGGATTAAGGAGGTGGAAGTGGCTTAATGACCATTATACCCTAACTTTGGTTTTCCTATAAATAGCAAGCTTGAATTCATTATTGTTGGTTGTTCATTTCCTACAACACTTTACAACTTAATTGGTAGAGAGAATAAGCACATATAAAGTTAGACTTTCTTTGTTAGATTTTCAAGAAGCAAGAAGAAGATTAAGGATTAGCAAGAGGATATCAAGGGTAAGCAATCCTAAGCCATGTTTCTCTTTCTCTTCCATTGTTAGAGAAGTAGGTAGTGGTAGAACATTTATACTAAGGAATGATAAGAATGATGAATCAAAGGGTTTAATTATTAATAAGCCGTATAAGTCATGAATAAGCTATTCTTAATCATTTAAGCTATGAACTTAAGAAGAACTTGTAACATGTTTGTATTAATGAAATTGGTATGATAAGATAAAGCAAGAATAATGGTTAGAAGTCTTGAACCATAATAAGTTATATGAAAAGAAGACATAAGTCATGAGAAATGGAAACATAAGTATTTTATACTTTAATAAGTAATAAGATCACAAAGAACAAGTAATAACTTATCATGTAAATAAGTTAATGAAGTATGTATATTAAGATGTTAGTATGATGGAATGAATCCATTTGAAACGGCTTAAAAATCCAAGTAACGAAGTTTTGGCGGAATTCACACGATTAGACAATAATCGTCGAATTCGTGAAATTCTCGAAATAGAAGTCGAATTTTGATGTTGAGTGTCGACGTCGGGATTTTTAATTGTCCCTTTCCGTTACTTGTTCTTTGGTGTTATCATTTTAGGTGATATTTGTTTAAAAATATAAGTAAAAAAGGTCCGACATGTATAATGTCGACGATTGGACTATAAGAGTCGCCAGTTTTTTTTAAATGGTTGTACCAACACAACCGAGAAAAGGTTTGCATATTGACCCAGTGATGTGACACTGCTAAATGGGTCGGTGAAACTGAGATTCAATTAGGGTCCGGGGACTTGGTTATGCGGAGGGAAGGTGTTAGGCACCCCCCGACATCTATGTTACCACGGTAACCGCCTCTTTTCAAGAAACTGTTATCTAAATGTGTGTGTGTGTGGGTCAATATGCTATTATTTGGAAGTACTGCAAGGCCTCGTTCGCACCTATATACACAGGGTTTGAATTTGTGTAAAAATTTAATTTTAGCAAGATATGTCAGTGATGTTTTATAAAAGAGGTTTTTCAAACCCTGATGCTCAATAGTAATTGAGACCTTTTACACTCCCATTTTATTCTGTATTCGACTGGATTGATTTTATTTGACAGATGCGAAGCATCCGTACGAAAATACTTTACAAAAAGGTGCTGAATTCCTCGTGGGTATGAAAACCATCTGAGGGAAGCCAAACATCACAGATATATTTACAAGCTGCTTACAGCTGAAAAGGTCCATCGCGGGAACCAAATCTAAATTCAAGGGGCTGAATCTGTGTTCACATGATTCCTAAGCTCACATGATGTCACAATTGATATAAACACAGTAAGCATGTATATATATAAAAGCTGTAAATATATATATACATACATAATCACCAACCACGAAGCACCTCCATGGAGGATCAGAAATATAAATAAAGCTGTAAAAGCTATCAACCGCCACGGAGGAAACTCCAGGCGGGACGAAATATAAAGAAAGCTGTACAAAGCAATCAACTGCCATGAAGTGAACTCCAGGCAGGACGAAATGTAAATATATATATTTATATAAAAGCGAATAAACGCACCTGATGTAAAATCCAGGCTCATCGAACAGAGTTCGACCACATATAATATATATAAGTATATATATATTAAAGCATGTAAACGCTCCAGACCGAGGTCTAGGCTCATCGAACAAAGTTCGACACACAGGTAATATATATAAATGTATATATATATATATATATATATATATATATATATGTATAGACTGAAATGAAACTACAGACCGAAGTCCGGGCAAAAGCAAGCAACACGACTCTCAACGTGTAGAAGGGTGTGTGCAAAGATGAAGAGAAGGACTCTAAAGTGTGTAAGAAGGCTTACAGTGGGCTGCCAAAGAAGACTTCTATATCTTTAGAGTGAGTAAACACAGACTTTTGTAGGTACAAAAGGGCTATATATGAGCTCACATGTGTTTAAAAGGGGAAAGTATACTGCCTGGGATGAGTGCAGAGCAAATTGGGCAGGGCTTCCTCGCCGTTTTCTCTTACAAAATGGCAACCCCAAGCCCTCTATTTGTAGAGGGTGGAGCCGCAGGTGTACCTGCGGCTAAGCCGTAGGTGTACCTGCGGCTGAGCCGCAGGTGTACCAGAGGCAACCCGGGTGGGCCCGAGTTTTTCGGCTCGGGTCGTCTCAAAGTACGTGCACTCGGGCACTGTAATGTCCACTAGAAATTTCAGAAGTGCAATCTGGGCATCCGTTTGAGGTATACAGGGCCTATTTCGGACCACCATTGTTGAGAGTTGTACGATGGCATGGGATTAGAGTTTGTGCGAAGCCATTGAAGATGGGACGGTGCCCTCCGGTCTTCAAGCTTCAACTTTCATCCGTTATCCCGTACAATAGTCACTCGGGATTGATTAGTCTTGTGGGACATTGTTGCGTAGATATGTTGAAACGACGTGGCGTGGCATCATGTTGGTCAGATGACGATGTTGCTCCTCACCGGTGTTATCGCCGGATTGGGCTGATAAAGTAGACGTTGCTCTGCTTCGTTGAGATTGGACTGCTGCAATTTATTGAAGGTTCTCATTGTCATCCTTGAGGTGTGCCTATCTTCCCGATGTTATCACCGGGCTGGTACGGTGTATATCGTTGTGAGCGCCGAGATTGAAGCTGGTCACACTTGTAACAAGAATTTTCGGGGTTATCGCTGAAATTGCGTTCCTTGGGGTTATCACCAAGGTTGGTGGCTATTCCCATGGTTGGGACTGAGACTGGATACCTCGGGGTTATCTCCGAGATTAATCGGTCTTCTCCGGTGTGTGTTCCGGTATTGATCTGCATGCCTCGGGGTTATCTCCGAGATTGGAACTGTTACTCCCAAATTGCGATCCGGGGTTGATGTTGAACTTTCGGTAGTATCCGACATGGATATGGATTGTGTATCAGGGTTCTCTCTTAAAAGACGAATCTGTCCTCCTGCAATGTTAGTGACAGGTGTACATAAAAATTCGAGTGTCTACAGATGCCCCTCTTTATCATACTTATGCATGGCGATGCATGGGTAGGATAAGGAATCCTAGACACTTGAAACATAACAAGATGAACATGGTTATATGAATAGCAACATGATGCAAATATACGATGCATGTGCACGGGGTTGTAGCCCAACACGCTAGGGATGATTGCTGGCTCCCTGTTGCTTCAACTGGGGATTGGCAATGATCACCAGATTTGGTGTGTAATCTGAATTTGGTAGGATGTTGATGTTGGAGTTATCACCACCTTCTTGGATAATGACTGATCCTGCAGATGTACCTCTTATGTGTAAGAAATCTGTGGGGATAAAGCTTTATCTGTTTGAGGATGTGTATAACATATTCCATCATATATCCTCTTTGATGACAATCTCCTGGTTTGTATCGTCAGGACATGTCACGATTCTGTTGGATTTACTGCCAACAGCAAATGCTGTCAGTGATGCCCGACCTTCGTTGATTTGTGTGTTTCACTGACATGTGAATCAACGGCTAAAAAATCATGTGGGATATACTGTCAAGGTTGCTTGACCACCGCTGTCGTGTAGATCACCGGAACATTACGTTGTGACCCCCGCCGGGGATCTGAGCGGTCGGGTGTGAAAACCTCGAATAGCTTCAGAGCTCTAATAGGTTTAAATCGCTATCGGCTGTAATAATGCCAAGGCTGCTTGACCTTCATTGATTTGTGTGTCAATGGATGAGCATACATTGTAACCCCCGCCGGGGATCTCACGTTGTAACCCCCGTCGGGGATCTCACGTTGTAACCCCCGTTGGGGATTAGCTTGTGTGAAAAGATTGGGGTGACAACCTTACGCTGACGGCATCAAACCTCTGTACGGTATTGCCAAATGTGGTATGCACAGACTTGAATCATCGGTAAAATAAACCCTATGTTCGGGTGAATACCAATGGATGAAAAGGATGCCACAATTGGATCTAGAAAAACCAAGGTTTTAGGCTATTCTGCTCAATCGCGTAGTGTTTTTATCTCGGGTTTGGCCCTTTTAGCTTGTAAGAACTCCTTCGCAACTCGCACTGGACCGAGCCAGAGTGATGGGACCCACATGGAAGTGCCGCAGGTGCACCTGCTGCAGCCGCAGATGGGCCTGCGGCCAACCGTGGATGATAAATTCCAATAGGTTGGTCTCACAAGTAACTTTCAACTTGTTGCGCGAAGGAAAATACTTGAGCCTCTTTCAGATCTGCTGAGTTCGGGCTGTTTTCTGCAAATTCTGTCACCGTACAAGTGTTTTGTACTATCCTGGTAACATATGCCTGTACTTTCTCTCATTTCTGTCCGTTGGATTTTGCGTTATCGCATGAAATGCATCTAAACACATAGTAGTGATTATATATGCACAAATGACTAGAAAAAAAAATATTCAACATAGTAAATGTTAGTATTAAACCATGCTGAACATAATGATGTGAAAATTTTTAACTTTTGAGACAGTCAAATTGGCACCTTTTTCTGCTATTTTTTGTCCTATTTGAGGTCCAATAAGCATAAGGTAGCAAGGCAAAGTACTCCTAGTATTGAGGTTGGCCTGATGCATGATGATTTAAATTTTTAATACATATATTATGCATATGACTTTGGGGCAGGTGTGCTATTGAATGGCCACCTAGACATGTCTGTATGCATGCGGATAGTCCTATTTTCAAAGGGGATTATGGCAAAATTTTTCCAAATGTAGGCATTGGGTAGTCATGCATTTTAACTCTATTATATATGTTAAAGTAAATGCATGCATGCACATAGTCATAAAATGCATTCTAGAAAGCTCCAGGTAAGGAAATACCACACCCTTTCTGAGGTGATTTGGAGACTTGTTTTCCAGATACTATAGATCCGGATCAGCCGAGCAGTTCCTATAGGACCACTTCTGGCGTACGGCGGAGGGCTTCTGAAGTGCCTCGTCCCCGTTCTATCAGACAGCCTCGTCGGTTGTCCAAGTAGATGTTCCAGACGTTGAGGAAGAGGAAGTGGATATTCTGATAGAGGACCCCGCTCCTGCTGCACCTGTCCCTCGCAGGGAGCTTCCGAGCATTCAGGTGGTGAATCCAGAGTTGCTGGGTGATTTGGGCAGACATCCATCGATGTATTTGCATGCTAACGAGGTATGGCATTAGACTTTGATCTTCCTTCTTTCCTATTGATGAGGATTAAAGGGTTTTGATGTTGATCTGCATTTCATGCAGGTTCCTGGTTTTACACAGCCTCGAGGGAACTGGTTCAGCATTCACTCCATGTATCAGGCGCTTCATCCTGACTATAGAGCGGTAGTGCATGAGTGGGGATTTGGGGCATTCTTCTCTATCCTTCCCCGTCGTTGTCCCTGGGGTTACCTCAGGACATTGTCTAAGCGATGGTTTCATCAAACTCAGTCACTCCATCTGCTAGATTGCGAAGTGATGATGACGCCTATGGATTGGCGATTTATCACAGGTATGGAGTTTGGAGGGGAGCCAGTGCCTTGTATGGAAAATATTTCCCTTACTGCCGTTATATCCTTATTAGGAGTTCCGACGGCAGCGCTCAAAGGCAGGACTGTCCGTTCAGGTCCTTTGAGCGTAGATGCTATGAGCGGGCTATTGAGTGAGCCTATGCCTGATGATATCAGAATCAGGGATCGCGTTCTGCGACGATTATTCCTGATGATCATTAGAGGCTACTTCATAGCAGATAACTCTTCCACGGTATCTTTCGCTTTGATCAGTGCCACGCGTGATGTGGACCGTATTAGAGAGTATGATTGGGGCTCCTACACCTTTGCCTATTTCTTCCGGGACATGCGTATGCGTTCACGGGGTTTGACCGAGGCTTGGCTAGGATTTTATCCATTTCTGCTGATGAGTATTTCTCTTGCCATTTACCACGTATAGGTTAAGAGTGTTAACTGACAGCAAATGTTTGCCTTTATGTTGGCAGTTTTGGGCCTATGAGAGGCTTCCATGCTTGCATCCCGTGAGTGTGTTAGGTTTAGACACCTATCAACGAGGACGACGATGACATCATTTGATTCTGCCAGAGGTCCCTGTAACTGAGGGACTCACTCATTGCCGTATGCAGCTGGAATTGCTGACGGCCGACACCATCACATGGCTTCCCTATTCTGGGGAACACTTAACTGTGGGTTTTGAGGATGGATACCCGACTGGAGTCGAGTATGTGATTTCCACTAGGAGAATTCCTTTCTTCACAAATGGAGGTTGGGAGCTCTATTTAGGAGAGCGTGCTATTAGGAGCACCACATGGGAGATTCATATACCGATCTTGCCTCCTGCCAGGCGTTATTGGCCTGTATCGCAGTCACCCATCACTGATATCTCCTTGTTGGGGGTTGACGGTTTTGCATTGTCAGAGGGTCCATGTACTCAGGAGACGTTCCATCGGCGGTGGTCCCCTCGCACTATTGGAGCTCAGTCCCGCGCCACACAGTTTATGGGGGATATGGTTCCAGGATCCTTGATGATGACGGATTGTATAGCTTATGTCTGAGATCCGACTCATATGACCCAGATTGATAGTTTGACCTGACAGTTGGACCAGGCACACATATTTATCCAGTATTTGCGCAGAGATCCGGCAGAGGCGGCTTCATTTGATCCTTCCAGCTCAGGCGCAGGCCCCTCAGGTGACCCATTCAGTTTTGCCAGTGCAGATCCTCCTTTATATAGGCCTGACATCCCTGTTGATAGAGATCCAGTGACTCAGGAGGAGTTACATCAGGTGGACAGGATTGATGATGTGGACATCGACACCATTATCTTCTTCTGATGTGTATTCTTGTTATATCTTTTGATAGGTCTCTGTTAGATATTGGGTGGCTGTGCCCCATTCTCGCTATATCTTTTGATAGGCCTCTATCAGTAGTAGGACGTCTGTGCCCCATTTCCTTGTTTTTGTAGCTGTACAGAGATGATGTATTAGATGACGATATATTTAGGAATGTATGCACTATTTTTTTCATTCCCTATATCATATTACCATCTATTATCTGTTATGCATGTATCATGTTATGCATATGTATGTATGTCCAGAGATATTCGGCATTGACCCCTAGATGGTCTTATAACACGGCCCGCACAGATGTCTTCTTCGACAGTTAGCCGTATAGATCATACCCCACCGTCAGTGGTGGCATCAGGTATGCGATCGTGGTATGATAGCATGTCACCACCAGACAGGGTGACTGTAGATCATTTATTGCAACATACCATGACCTTTTTGACTTTTCAGGTTCCCACAGAATTTGTGGATGGGATGATAGAGCATTGGCTATCGGATAGGTAGGTATTCTGATTCGGCACCGATGAGTTGACTCCTACTCTGGAGGAGTATGCACGTTTGACAATGCTGCCTTTAGACAGACCTTGCGTGCATCTGGCTTTGGGAGACATGAGTAGACGATTTATGACTCTCACAGGATTGAGGCGCAGAGTGGTACAGGATGAGTTGACATCTGGCCACGTGATATCCCAGCATTTTCTGTACGACAGATTTGGCTCGGAGGATAGCTATTCACAACATTCTGGGGATTTCACCGCATCGAAGGATTATTGGCGTTTGGCCAGAGTTGACGCACTGATGCTCTGTGTATTGTCATATGTGTATATGCCGCGGTATATGGATGAGATAGATATAGGAGTTGTCATGGCCGTGAGAGCTCTCAGGGAGGGTCGTACCATTGTACCTATGATTGTAGCAGAGACCCTGCGGTCGGCATCATATTGTCACACGTATCCTACAGGAGTGTTCACAGGGAGTTCAGTCATGCTATATGTGTGGTTTATGTCACACTTGAGACCGATTGGCACTCTTAGATGGCATGGGTACTGCTTCACCCATGATGTAGCTATGTCATACTCTTTTCAGCCATCAGAGTGTATAGATGCTCTGTCCTGGTCCAAATTCTTGGCAGATATCAGAGATCCATTCAGCATATTGCCGTGTCCGGGGCTTAGCTCACCATACAGCTTCATTACTCATGCTCCGGGCATGGACTATGTCCCTCTGGCTGGTTTGAGGGGAGTGACCACTTATCACCCAGAGGCTTCCATGCTTGCATCCCGTGAGTGTGTTAGGTTTAGACACCTATCAACGAGGACGACGATGACATCATTTGATTCTGCCAGAGGTCCCTGTAACTGAGGGACTCACTCATTGCCGTATGCAGCTGGAATTGCTGACGGCCGACACCATCACATGGCTTCCCTATTCTGGGGAACACTTAACTGTGGGTTTTGAGGATGGATACCCGACTGGAGTCGAGTATGTGATTTCCACTAGGAGAATTCCTTTCTTCACAAATGGAGGTTGGGAGCTCTATTTAGGAGAGCGTGCTATTAGGAGCACCACATGGGAGATTCATATACCGATCTTGCCTCCTGCCAGGCGTTATTGGCCTGTATCGCAGTCACCCATCACTGATATCTCCTTGTTGGGGGTTGACGATTTTGCATTGTCAGAGGGTCCATGTACTCAGGAGACGTTCCATCGGCGGTGGTCCCCTCGCACTATTGGAGCTCAGTCCCGCGCCACACAGTTTATGGGGGATATGGTTCCAGGATCCTTGATGATGACGGATTGTATAGCTTATGTCTGAGATCCGACTCATATGACCCAGATTGATAGTTTGACCTGACAGTTGGACCAGGCACACATATTTATCCAGTATTTGCGCAGAGATCCGGCAGAGGCGGCTTCATTTGATCCTTCCAGCTCAGGCGCAGGCCCCTCAGGTGACCCATTCAGTTTTGCCAGTGCAGATCCTCCTTTATATAGGCCTGACATCCCTGTTGATAGAGATCCAGTGACTCAGGAGGAGTTACATCAGGTGGACAGGATTGATGATGTGGACATCGACACCATTATCTTCTTCTGATGTGTATTCTTGTTATATCTTTTGATAGGTCTCTGTTAGATATTGGGTGGCTGTGCCCCATTCTCGCTATATCTTTTGATAGGCCTCTATCAGTAGTAGGACGTCTGTGCCCCATTTCCTTGTTTTTGTAGCTGTACAGAGATGATGTATTAGATGACGATATATTTAGGAATGTATGCACTATTTTTTTCATTCCCTATATCATATTACCATCTATTATCTGTTATGCATGTATCATGTTATGCATATGTATGTATGTCCAGAGATATTCGGCATTGACCCCTAGATGGTCTTATAACACGGCCCGCACAGATGTCTTCTTCGACAGTTAGCCGTATAGATCATACCCCACCGTCAGTGGTGGCATCAGGTATGCGATCGTGGTATGATAGCATGTCACCACCAGACAGGGTGACTGTAGATCATTTATTGCAACATACCATGACCTTTTTGACTTTTCAGGTTCCCACAGAATTTGTGGATGGGATGATAGAGCATTGGCTATCGGATAGGTAGGTATTCTGATTCGGCACCGATGAGTTGACTCCTACTCTGGAGGAGTATGCACGTTTGACAATGCTGCCTTTAGACAGACCTTGCGTGCATCTGGCTTTGGGAGACATGAGTAGACGATTTATGACTCTCACAGGATTGAGGCGCAGAGTGGTACAGGATGAGTTGACATCTGGCCACGTGATATCCCAGCATTTTCTGTACGACAGATTTGGCTCGGAGGATAGCTATTCACAACATTATGGGGATTTCACCGCATCGAAGGATTATTGGCGTTTGGCCAGAGTTGACGCACTGATGCTCTGTGTATTGTCATATGTGTATATGCCGCGGTATATGGATGAGATAGATATAGGAGTTGTCATGGCCGTGAGAGCTCTCAGGGAGGGTCGTACCATTGTACCTATGATTGTAGCAGAGACCCTGCGGTCGGCATCATATTGTCACACGTATCCTACAGGAGTGTTCACAGGGAGTTCAGTCATGCTATATGTGTGGTTTATGTCACACTTGAGACCGATTGGCACTCTTAGATGGCATGGGTACTGCTTCACCCATGATGTAGCTATGTCATACTCTTTTCAGCCATCAGAGTGTATAGATGCTCTGTCCTGGTCCAAATTCTTGGCAGATATCAGAGATCCATTCAGCATATTGCCGTGTCCGGGGCTTAGCTCACCATACAGCTTCATTACTCATGCTCCGGGCATGGACTATGTCCCTCTGGCTGGTTTGAGGGGAGTGACCACTTATCACCCATTGGCCGTGATGTCGCAGTTCGACCAATTTTAGGATTTTTATCCTTTTGAGGGGGCGACAGGTTAACGTTCAGCTTCTCGGTACCTCTCAGTAGAAGACCGATCTCGGGTATACGCTTGCTAGGATCAGCGCGAGATAGCGGCTTTTCTGTCAGTTATCCTGGTTATTCTGCAGAGTATTTCGCGTGGATGGAGACAAAGATTTTATCGGCTGTAGCAGTGTTTGCAGTACCGGAGCGCGAGTTTAATGATGTAGAGCCCATGGAGGACATTGATGCCTACATCGAAGAGGAGTCCACTGCTAGGTTGCCAGTATTTCTTCCGAATTCTCCTAGTACCAATATTGTTGTGATTCAGCACTCGGCACAGTACTTAGAGCAGAGTCTTCATCTGATGACCTTTGAGAGAGATCATATTTGATCTATGATGTCGATTGCTCTTGATGGGAGGGAGGCCGCTCTATTGGAGAGAGACGAGGCATTGGCTCGTAGGGATGTCGCCGTCGTTGAGCGGGATGAGGCTATATCAGCCAGAGATGCAGTGATAGTTGAGCGGGATATCGCCATATCTTCCCAGGATGTAGTTGTCACAGATAGCACTGCAGTGAGGTCCCTTACCACTGGCATGATCGCAGAGATGAACACATATATTGATGATCATATAGTCACCATACAGATGGCTGCAGATCTGTTGGGTCGTGTGGATATTCTCATACAGGAGACCACAACTTTACCTCCATCTTCTGAGAAGGACGCCATGTTGGGCTTGTTAGCTCGCATATACCCTGACTTGTAGGTGATCTTGTATTTTCTTGTACAGACTAGCTTAGCCATTTTGTCATGTACAGTTTACATTGTGTATATCAAATAACATTATATATATATGACAGGGAAATATATTTTTGGATCACTTCCCTTTTAGATTGCTTTGCTACTTGCTTGATATTTTGCCTGCTGCTTCAGGGCTTGTGATCTTGATGTATTCTGAATTATTCCTGGGTGGATGGACATTGAGTTGTCTATGGATAGCTCAGAATGGATCATCGATCTGTATGTATCCCTACCATCTTTCGGTGTCTTGGGACTGGTTTCTGTATGGAAATAAGGAGAGGAGTGTGGCTTTTCTATCTAAGATTGTCCGCACCACAGATGGTCGCCAGTACTTCTATTTAGGAGAAGCCTAGTTAATTCCATCTCTTATGGATTGGTGTTGCTCTTCAAGGTATGACCGCAGCTTAGATGGTCGCTGAATCTCCTATTTGGGAGGAGTTCAGGTAATTCCATCCCTTTGGTCTGAAGCCAAATGAAATGTAGTGGATTGAAGGATGATCCCAGTACCAACTGACAAGGGTTTGTGTTTTGGTAGGGGGTGAGACCGCACCATAAATGGCTGGCTGCCTACGTACTCCTATTGAAGAGGAGATCAGGTCTGCGTAGTTCGAACCTGGTGTAAGAGGTTCAACGCTGTATGTGGCAGGAATAGTGTAGGAATATTTTTGTTATTTTTTTTATTGTGACCGGGCCATATGAAATGGTTGCCTACGTACTCCTATTGAGGAGGAGATCAGGTCGACGTAGTTCATCCCTCAAGGCGAGATGAAAAGTGTAATCCCATGTGCGGGTCTGAGTGCGGGGAGGAAAAAGTTTAATCCTAGGTTGAGGATAAACTGTAGTTGAAAAGTTTGATCCCATTTATGGGTAGCCAAATTGTATACGCAAGAGGTTCGATCCACGGTGGGATGACCTAAGTTGTAGGAATGCAAAGAAGAAAGCCAGGTTGCTGGCTTGAAATGTATGTTTCCCTGAGGGGAAAAGTCTAGCAAAGTTATTTGTGGTAAAGGTTTAAAGACCCAGAATGACTGGTGACCTGATGGTCTACCACCAGGTTGTTTATTTGATGGTAACTTCAGATATAGTATCGTTTCATGGCGTCTGAGTTGATGAGTTGCGGAAATTCATCGCCGTCCATTTCTTACAACTTGAGAGCGCCTCCTGTCAATACTTCCTTGACAATAAACGGGCTTTCCCAGTTAGGAGCGAATTTTCTCTTAGACTGATCTTGGTTGTCCAGTATTTTCTTCAAAACCAAGTCATGTTGTCTGAATTGCCGTAGCCGGACTTTTTTATTGTAGGATCGGGCAATCCTTTGCTGATATAACTGACCATATAAGATAGCCGCGGTTTGCCTTTCGTCTATTAGAGACAATTGGTGATATCTATCTTGTATCCATTGGTCTTCATCCAACTGAGCGTCTATCAATACTCTGAGGGATTCCATCTCAACTTCTATGGGGAGCACTGCTTCCATCCCATAGGTCAATGCGTAGGGGGTTGCGCCAGTGGAAGTGCGCATTGAGGTTCTGTAGGCTAACAGAGTCAGAGGCAATAGGTCAGGCCAATTTTTGTGATTGGTGGACATCTTTTGCATAATCTTCTTGATGTTCTTGTTAGCCGCTTCAACAACACCATTCATCTTCGGACGATAGATGACTAAGTTGAGGTGTTTGATGTGGAATTTACTGCATAATTCCCCCATCATTTTGTTGTTGAGGTTCTTGGCATTGTCAGACACAATCACCTCTGGTTGTCCATATCGACAAATAACATTGTTTCTGATGAAAGCAATGATGACTTCTTTAGTAACCCTAGGAAATGAGGCTGCTTCTACCCACTTGGTGAAGTAGTCGATCATGGTAAAGATAAATCGATGACCATTATTGGCTTTAGGCTCAATGGGCCCGATAACGTTCATTCCCCGCATTGAGAAGGGCCAAGGTGAACTCATATTGTGAAGTTCCCGTGGAGGGGCGTGTATAGCATTCCCATGAATCTGGCACTGATAGCATCTCCTTACGTGGTCATTGCAATCAGCTTTGAGAGATAGCCAATAATGTCCTGTCCTGAGGACTTTCTTGACAAGTAGGGGGCCACTCATGTGGGGGCCACAGACTCCGCCATGGATTTTATCCATAAGCCTTTGGGCTTGATCTTTGTCTAAACATCTGACGAGACCTAATCATGCATCTCTTTTGTAGAGCGCATCTCCACTCAGGTAGAATTTCATAGCCAGTCGGTGGATCCACCTTTGTTCAGTCGGGCTTGCCTCAGCGGGTGTAGATTCATCTCACAGATATTCCTTGATATGCTGATACCAAGGATGTTGGATGGGAGGTAGCTCATCCGATACTTCTCCAACGTAATTCCCATAGGCTGGGGCCTTGTGCAGGGAAATTGTGACGCTTGGCAAGTGTTCCTTGTCTGATATGCGAATCAAGGAGGCCAAAGTTGCTAACGCGTCTGCGAAATCATTCCTATTATGAGGAATGTGTAGAAATGATATTTCTTCGAATCCCAAAGCCATCTTTAAAACCTGCCGATGGTAAGGCAACAAATGTAGTTTCTTGGTTTGATAGATTCTGATGGATTGTCTGATTACCAACTCCGAATCTCCAAGGACAGTTAACCGCCTGATGCCTATTGAATCGGCAAGTTTTAGCCAATAAGACAGCCTTCATACTCAGTCGTATTGTTGGTGCTGACAAACTATAATTTGACGGCGACGGGATACTGCTCCCCTGTATCAGATACTAGAACTGCTCCAGCTCCAGAACCTTCCATATTAACAGCTCCATCGAAATACATCTTCCACGTTTGGCGTGTATCGTACTGATGGTGTTGCAGAATTGTCATTACTCCTTCATCAGGGAAATATGTCTCCAAGGGTTTGAAATCCCCGGATGGTGCGATAACCAATTGATCCGCAATTCCTTGACCTTTGATGGACTTTTGAGTCACATATACGATGACAAATTGTTGTAGGATCAACTGCCATCTGCACAGCCGATAATTCAGTATAGGTTTACTGAACACATACTTAAGAGGATCCACGCGGGATATGAGATGGGTTGTGTGACCATGAAGATAATATTGTAACCTCATGGCAGCCCATGCTAAAGCACAACACGTCTTTTCGATCAGAGTGTACTTGTGTTCACTGTTACTGAATCTTTTGCTGAGGTAATAGATAGCTCGTTCTAGGCCTCTATCGTCCTTCTGTCCCAGCATGCAGCCCATGGCATTGTCACTTACGGACAGATACATAAACAGGGGAACATCATCCCTGGGTGGTACCAAGATGGGAGCTTTAATTAGCTGTTTCTTGATTGTAAGGAAGGCATTCTGGCACTCCTCATTCCATTTCATGGAGGAGTTCTTCCTTAATAGCTTGAAGATTGGCTCACAGGTTGCTGTGAGCTGAGAGATAAATTTGCTAATGAAGTTGATTCTTCCTAAAAATCCCCGTATTTCCTTTTTTGTTTGAGGAATGGGCATTTTGGTGATGGCTTGGATTTTGGCAGGATCCAGCGCTATCCCTTTGTGGCTGACTAGAAATCCTAGCAACTTGCCTGATTTAACGCCAAAGGCGCACTTAGCTGGATTCAACTTCAAGTTGTACTTACGCAACCTGTTGAACAACTTCATGAGATGGTCTATATGGTCATCCTCCTTCCGGGACTTGACAATAATGTCATCCACATAGATCTTGATCTCTTTATGCATTAAGTCGTGGAAAAGAGCCATCATAGCTCGTTGATAGGTAGTTCCAGCATTGATGAGGCCGAATGACAACCGTCTATAACAAAAAGTTCCCCAAGGAGTGATGAAAGTAATTTTTTCACGATCTTCCTTGGCAACCATGATCTGATGATACCCCGCAAAGCAATCTGCAAAGGAGTACATGTCGTATTGCGTGGTATTGTCAATGAGAATGTGGATAAATGGCACGGGAAAGCTATCTTTTAAGCAAGCTTTGTTCAAGTCCCGGTAATCCACGCAATCTCGCACCTTCCCTCCAGGTTTAGGTACGGACACGATGTTGGATATCCACTCAGGATATGTAGACACCATTATGATGTCGGCTTGAAACTGTTTCATAATTTCTTCTTTCACATTTAAACTCCATTCAGGTTTCAATCGTCGAAGGTTTTGCTTGACTGGATTAAATCCCTCTTTAATTGGAAGGCGGTGAAGGATAATGTCAGTGGATAAACCCACCATATACTCATGAGACCATGCAAACACATCCTGGAACTGGGTTAGTAGCGTAACCATGTCATTCCGTCGGTTTGGGGTAAGGTCTGAACCAATCTGGATTAACTTAGGGTTTTCTAAGGTTCCGAGATTGAAAGGAGTGGTTTGATCAAGGTTGGGTTTGGGTTTGTCTTTGACCCATTCTTGAATTTTTGGAGGCACCTCAATGTCATCTGGTATATCCACCATGGCTGAATTCATCTCTACATCAAAGGTACAATCCTTGTGGAGAAGAGGCACCGTATCAGCAAGTACAGGCACATCTAAATTCAGAGTCCTGAAACAAAATATGCTTTCACTTAGTATATATGAAATGTGTTAATCATGCACAATGTTAGCATATACTGGCAAAATAAATCGCTAATACTTTACAGAAAAGTAAGTAGTTATTATATCTACAAGGCAGAAAGAGTTTCCGCCCGCTTTACCCTTGACGACCAATGCTAGGAATGCTGTTCCAATTGGCAAGAGCAAATTCCGGGTGAACCGCAGTGATAGAGGGATTATCATCATCTTCCCTGTCCCGAATGATAGCCATTACGTCTGGACAGTCATCGTCTGGGGTGTATCTGTTGGTATGCTCATCATGAAAGATGATGCGTATGCCGGACATCATCCTGATGACGTCTTGCTTGATTCTTCGTTCCTCTTCCTCCACTACGGGATCTGGAACAAAGATTTCTTTTTCCTTCACCGGTACCAGCTTGGGAAATAATATCCCCATTATATTGGCTGGCACCTTTACGGGAGGTTGTGCAGACTCAGAGCTTGAAGGCGAAGCTAAACGCCGCATGGTTGCAGCTGTAGGAATCTGTTGATGCTTATGAGGATTCCTGTGACTAGAGCTGGTAGAATAGCCTAGTCCAGCTGTCTCAATTTGCTGGGTTAAGCGAATAGGATACTTGACACCCTGACAATCTTTACCCAACCCTTGTCCCGGTTTATGACCCAATGACATCATTTCTTACGTGGCCGACATTACCTCGGTAGAAATATGGGGTTCGGGCAGTGGCGTTCCAATAGCATGGTATTGGGTATTGCTTATTTCCAAAGCATGAAAACTAATTAGCTCAACATCCTTATTGGCATTGATGAGCGGTATGTCCCCGTGTTGAGGAATCTCCGGTTCAGCGTTGACTGTGACCAGGCTATTGTTGTTGATATATTTCAACTGTTGGTGAAGAGTGGAGGGGACTGACCCTGCCATGCGAATCCATGGTCGTCCCAAGAGCAGTTTGTATCCCGAATCTATCTTGAGCACATGGAAGGATACGCAGAATGTATGAGGACCAATCTCAATTGGCAGCTCAACTACTTCGACTGAGTTACGGAGGGCTCTATTAAAAGCTTTGATAATGGTATGACTACTCCGAATTCGATTAGGATTGATATTCATCTTCACCAAGGTAGCGTATGGGTAAATATTCAAAGAGGAACCTCTATCTATATATCCGAGGACAAGATCGCAATGTGCAACGATTTGCAATGACCGGTCCCTTCGGGCGGTATGTCATCATCAGTGAAGGATATCACATTGTTGTTGAAAATGTGATCAACCAGATGTTGAAACTTTTTCGTATCAACTGATGTCGGCATATAGGCTTCTTCTAAAACCTTTAACAAGACCTTCCGGTGATTCTCGGAAGTCAGGACCAAGTCCAAAATTGATATCTGTTGTGGAGCTTCTTTCAAGCTTAAAACCACCTTGGCTTCGTTCTGACCCATAGTGCGGAGGAAATTTTTAATCTTCTTAATGGGTACTTTCCCCTTAGACTTGATGACATGCTTCATTACCCGTTGGGGAAGATACAGTGGATTCTCCTTCGACACTGCAGCAGTTATATGCAAGGTGGATCCTTCACCTTCTCCATAATTCCTTGGAACTGCGCGCAAGCTAACAATAGGATATTGTGCTCTGCACGGCAAGTTGATTGGCTCGGGAGCGGCCACTTTCAAAGGATTGTTGATTCCCTTGAGTTGAATTACTGGCATGCCAAGTGATTTATTAACCCCATCATTTTCAGCAGATATGACTACTACTACACTCTTCCACTTAGTAGGACACGAATCCTCACTTGCCCGTAACACAGTGTCGTTATCTACCAGACGCAATACGCCACTGTCGATTAAATTTTGAATAAGGTGGCGGAGTGCCCAACATTCTTCTGTGCTGTGACCGCGAGATTGAGAATGATATTGACATACTCCCTCAGAGTTGTATCGTCCTGAACGGGGGTTGATTGGAGGTAGAAGGGAACTAATCCTTCCTTCATTGATTAACATATGAAAGATTTCTTCCATAGGTTGGCCCAAATATGTGAATTCCCTTTGGTTGGCAAAATCCCGACGGGCCTTAGCATTCGCTCTCTTCATCACATTGTCTTCTAGCATTTCATTTTCTGAAAGCGAAGAGGGAATATTCATGACAATAGGTAGGAGACTGGCATGCTCCTGGCTGATTAGCTGACGAGTCACTTGATGCTGATAAGTCACCAGTTCTGCCAATTGCTCAATTTGTTTACAGTGAGCTTTCATCTTTCAATCCATTGTGAATTGGAACTTAGCATAATCCCATCTGTCATCACCATCTTTGGGGGTCTGGGAGGATTCACATCTGAAATTGGAACTTTGTCCACTGCTCCAATTGATCATGTTGACCTCTTCTTCCTTGTGTTGAGGAAGAGGGTTGTCTTGAACGTGAGGTTGATCGGGTTTGGTGACCATGATTTCACCGTTGTCTATCAGATCTTGGATTTTGTGTTTCAAGGCCCAACAATCCTCAGTATCATGTCCAGGTGCCCCGGCATGATAAGCACATTTTCGAGCAGCATTAAAACCCCGTCCATTAGGGCTAGCTGGTGGAAGCAGATGCGTGATTTTCTTCTATGTTGTTAAAAGATTGAGAATGTTCTCGAGGGTGTCCCCTAAGGGTGTGAATACTCGAGGTCGTTTGACTTCTCCACCTTTTGGTATTGGAGGGTTCGCAGACTATGATTGAAAGGGAGTGTAATTTCTCCGTTGAATAGGCATGTTTTGACTGCCTTTTTGACCCTGTAGTATCAGGAAAACATCCTCTTCTTTCTTTTTATGGACCCTCCGGGGGTTGTTCCCATAATTTCCAGATTGGATGTGATCAGCAACTGTTGAGTAAAATCAATACGCACAAAACACGCAAGTGTACGTGGTCAACAAGTAATATAGTAATGAATAAAGTATAATTCCCACGGGGACAAAATACCAAAAATCTTAACTTTACAATTATCAATTTTATATTAACCCTAATTTTATTAAACTAATCAATTCAATGGTTTTCAAAGTAACTAATTAAAAGCAACTAAATTAATGAATATTAAATTATCACAAAAACAATCACCAATAACGAAATCCGGAATTTTTCAAACAATTAATGGAGAATTAGACTTATGATTTCACCCTAAGCCTCACTCTGATTTTCAAACCTTTATTCCAACTCAACTCAATATTCCAGTTTATTAATCAAGAACACGAACGTAGTAAGAGCCACCTCTCGATGCACTAATAACATATTAACATCAATCCACAATTAAGATAGAAATCCGTTAAACACCTAATTTAACCAACTCACTATATCTCTATATGAACTGCAATCAAAAAGGTTGAAGCTTAAGCTCTCTATAAGATTACATGAGATGTCAAACATATCTCTACCTTAACAATAATCACAAATATGCTATCGACATAATTTATGACACATGCTATGTTAACTAGGTCTAGATTTGAATCTCCTCTCTCGAATCCTTTCAAATCCACAAAGAACTGTTGATCAGGCAATTCATAAATTCACGCACAAATTAACATAGATAAACTGAAAATATCTTATTGAATTCGAAATCAAAGTTTTAGAATCATCGTTACGCTCAAAGATCCATCACAAGTCTAATAAATAAATTAGTTCATAACGAATGAATTAAAAACTGAATAATTTGTTGAAGACATCATCCCAATTACAA
Organism: Panax notoginseng; assembly: GCA_016801055.1. Classification (NCBI taxonomy): domain Eukaryota; kingdom Viridiplantae; phylum Streptophyta; class Magnoliopsida; order Apiales; family Araliaceae; genus Panax; species Panax notoginseng. Next base: position 53,879,756 of record CM029023.1, on the reverse strand, counting down.
TCAAATGAAAGAGAAGAAGAATTATAGAAAAACCCCTTCACATAGCCTCGATTTTCAACTATCGTGACAATCTCTGAAAATTACTCCTCTAATGCTCGCTCTTCAATTCCTTGAATTCGCGCTGAAAATCTTGCCTTTATGTTATAGGATTGCTGTTTTTTTCCTAAGTGGTAGCCAGCTCTCTTTACTTCTGGACGAATTTTCCTTTTATTAGAGTCCAAAATGCACCAGCCAAGCCCACAAACTGCGCCCTAGCAGAAGCCGAAACAGAACAGGATAGTTCAGGAAACAGGACCCCCGCCCCGGCGGGGGGTATAGTGTAAAACAGGCCCGCCCCGGCGGGCTAGTGCACTGACTTCAAAAATCCTTAAGTTCCAATTTTTTTTCACTTTTGCTCCAAAAAGACCGCCTTTTCACACCAATTGCATCCATGACCACCCTACACATAAAATAACATGAAACAAGTAAAAACGAACACAAAATATGAAAATAAATACTAATTTAAACTTGAAATGAATATCGATTCGTGTATATAAAATCCACTTATCAAAATCCCCCAAACTTAAACCGTGATAGTCCACGAGCACAAACAAACTACATGCAATGCAATAAAATGCAATAACAATCTAAATGCCTAAAATCAAATAAAGTCCAATAACATCGCATAAACTGATTTATCCCATCAGCCTCAGAGAAAACAAGCAACTTTACAATACAAATTATCAAAACCAATCCATGCTTACATATTAATTATCAATTCTTAAACAATTATCATTGGTATAGCGTGCGTGTGTGATCAACATCTAAGATAACTGATATTGACCCAAATTCAATACATAAACAACTTCTTAGAAGGAATTATACAGTGCAAACTTAAAAATCTCAAAAATAGGCACGATTCAACTAAAATTAAACTTAACCAAATTCAAGGGTACTTGCAGGATACTTATACTTCCTTTTTCTTCAATTTTTTCTTTTCTTTTCATACGGGGGCCTTTTTTTTTTACACTTTTCCCGTTTATTCTTATCTCTTTTTTTTCATAGATGGTTGGTGAGTGCGTTTTACGCTCCATCTCACGCTTGTGTTTATGGGGAGTGCTTGCTTCACCTCAACCCACCACAAGACTCAACATATTGCATTCTTTTTTTTTCTTACAATTTTTTTTCAAAGCTTATATATCCCACATATATTCCCCCAAACTTAGGTTATTTCTAAATTCAAGCCTTCACTGCCTATCCTTGTCATTTCCTGGTTCACGCTAGCACTATCCTTTAGAAACCCTTTATGTATCAATTTGAACTAACCGGTCAACAAAGATGTTATTAGTTCTACCCTTTTTATAACAGTTTCAAACAAATCCAAGAATCGATTCATAACAGTAATTATATCACAGTTCTAATAATCTATACTATATTGGTTAACATGTTCACAATCTCATCATTGGCCAGAATAACCTGTAGAATGCGACACCATTGTACATATGCAAATTTTTTTTTGTTTTTTTAAAAACATATGAAAACAATGCAAACTCCTAACTAATATGCAAAATAAAATTTATAAAATAGCATACATGCAACTAAACAAATATAACTTCCCCAAACTTAAATAAGACAATGCCCTCATTGGATAAAAATATAAGGAAAGAGGACTTCCCTGAAACTGTTTAAGTCTGAGGCGGTGGTTAGTGCGCATCCTCATCAGAATCACTAGGAGGAAATCGAGGTAATGGACCGGGTTGTTGATACGGTAATTGAGCCGCCAGGTTAAAACTTTGGAGTGTTGTATTTAATGAGGCGAAAGATGCGTTCATGGCATCAAACATGTGATCTTGGCGCATCGCCAATCGCCGCATTTCCCGACTTGTCACCCTATGCTGTGCAGTCATTTGGTGCTGTAACTCAAGGAACTGAGTACTAAAAAATGCTTTAGGCTGCGGATCCTGCTCGGTTCCTTGACCACCCATTGTGTCATCTTCATCCTCCGAAGTATCTTCAGCTTTCGCCTCATCCTCCGAAGTTGATGGAAAAACAAATCCTAGACCTCTAGGATGCGATTCGCCGCCGGGCCATACTGAGTACCGCGCTATCATCCGAGTATCTAAGAGCTGCAGCCGCATCAGAGTAGGTTCATCATCAGACCAACGCACTCTAGCATGACAACACAACCCACATATGAGAGATGGGTGTGGTAAGCCGCCAGAAAAGTTGCCCCGGAGACATCATCGAATAGAAAAATTGATAATCGCCCCGATGTCGATGAGGAAGTCTTGCACGATGGCATACAGGAGAAGTGCCTTTTCCTTGGTCACATCCGAGGTGTGCGTGGACGGTAGCAATTTAGCACAGAGGAAGGCATACCAGATTTTTCTGTATTGACTTAAGTCCTTGCTGTGAAACACTATGCCTCCCTTTCTACCCTTTATCCAAGTAGTACCTGGCTTAGTCATGTTTTGAATAACCTCCTCAAGGTCGGGGTCGAAATCCCGCATATAGGCATACTGGCACTGGTGGGGCACCCTCAGCTGATAATATGTATTGATTGCATCAGCACTGAATGGGACCGTGCGACCCCGCACGAAGGCCTTGAATGGTGCCTTATCCTCGGCGTTCGCATAGAATTCCTTGACGACATTCACAACGGCGGGCTCGGGCTCCACCGTTAACTGTAACCACCCTTGCTGATAAATTTGTTGCATCATCTCCCCATCATTCCCCTCGGGAGCCAGCCCCCGCTCCGGTGTAAGAGCCTTGGTAACCATATAGTCGTACCGGTCGGCGGCAGCGGCACTTCTGAAATTTCGGCGGTCATAAATTTGTGTCGGTGGAGTGGAACTTGAACTCGCCCCCCGTTGGCGTTTGGGTGTTAGTTGAGATGCCATTGCGTGTTAGCAGTGAACTCTTGCTAGTAACCACTTCCTCTCCCAAAAACTTGTTTCAGTCAATCTGTCAAACACTTGGCGTGCACAGCTCGTTCGGATCCCCCCAAACTTAGATTATTTCTATGGACTGTCAGGAGAGAGAAGATGAAAGCTTGATGTTAATGCTATGTAACTTACCCTTAAGTGTGTGTAGCCCAATTGCTTGAAGAATTCGGATGTAATAAAATTGGTATATTGGAAATAGGAGTCAGGGCTTATATAGAGTGATATAGGGTGGAGAAGGTGGTGAATGTGATTGACGTAATGTGGAGGATGTGGGGTAGAAGGTGGGTAGAATGATTTAGGTGGTGGTAATGGTGGTCGTAGTAGGTTAGGATCGTGGGTTATGGTGAGGAGAGAAAAAAACTGAAGTAGCAATAGTTGTTAAGTGAGGGGAAAGTGGCTGGGGCGTGCAGTTTTAAAGTACTTGTCTGCCCAAAAATCAAGACCCCCGCCCCGGTGGGGGGTGCTAGGCCAAACAGGCCCGCCCCGGCGGGCTAGTCCCCTGCTAAAATTTTTGGTCCAAAATTTTGGAGATAAAAAATTTTCCAATTTCCGTCCATTATGTAGGCCTTGTTGCTCTGAGTCGTGTTTGACCTATCCTGAAACCAAAAACAAGCAATACGTTAAATTAATGATGACTTGGAGTTTTGATAGATTCTTAGTATTTTTCAGAGAATTTTAGCAAACTTAATAATTGATAAGTCCTAACTACTACTTCATAACTATATCCTAACAAATTAAACGTGAAATATGAAATATAAAGAAATATTGGGTTGCCTCCCAATTAGCGCTTGATTTTAAGTCGTTCAGCCTGACTACTCCCTGTTTTACTGAGTATCGGCGAGGATGATGTTGTCGGCGTCCCAATTCGACTCGCCACCCCAGTAGTGTTTTATCCGTTGACCATTGACTTTGAACGTTTCTAGTGGATTGCGACTGTAGAGTTCAATGGCGCCATGAGGAAATACTCGTTTTATAGTAAACGGTCCCGACCATCTTGACTTAAGCTTTCCGGGGAACAAACGCAGCCACGAATTGAACAAGAGGACTGCTTGACTAGGCTCGAATGTTCGTTGCACAATTTTCTGGTCGTGCCATTTTTTAACTTTTTCTTTGTAAAGCTTCGCATTCTCGTAAGCTTGGAGGCGGAATTCATCGAGCTCATTAAGTTGGAGTAGCCTCTATTCTCCCACTGCGGCTTGATCGAAATTCAATTTCTGTATTGCCCAATAAGCCTTGTGTTGTAGCTCTACTGGTAAGTGACATGCCTTTCCGTACAAGAGTTGATAAGGTGACATCCCGATTGGTGTTTTGTATGCAGTCCGGTACGCCCATAATGCGTCGTCCAATCGAAGTGACCAATCTTTTCGACTCGGATTTACGACTTTCTCCAGAATTTTCTTAACTTCTCTGTTCGATACCTCGGCTTTCCCATTAGTTTGAGGGTGATACGCTGTAGCCACTTTGTGATTGACCCCATACTTAGCCAAAAGTGCTGTAAACGACTTATTGCAGAAGTGACTTCCTTCATCACTAATTATTGCTCTTGGCGTGCCAAACCTCGTGAAAATATTTTTCTGTAGAAACTTGAGGACCACCTTGGCATCATTAGATGGCAATGCTGCAGCTTCAACCCATTTAGATACGTAATCCACCGCGAGCAGAATATACTGATTGCACAAAGACGACGGAAATGGTCACATGAAATCGATCCCCCATACATCAAAGATTTCCACTTCCAGAATTGTTTGTAGGGGCATCTCATTCCGTTTCGATATATTTCCTACCCTTTGGCATCTATCACATGTTTTCACAAATTGGTGGGCGTCTTTGAACAACGTAGGCCAATAAAACCCAGATTGAAGAACTTTCGCTGCAGTGCGCTCAATTCCATAATGTCCACCGTACGCCGATGAATGGCATTCTTGTAGTATGGTGTGGATTTCACTGTATGGAATACATCGTCGTATCATCTTATCGGCGCATTGTTTAAATAGATACGGCTCATCCCACATATACCACTTGACGTCGTAAAGAAACTTCTTTTTCTGTTGTCGTGTGAGATCTGGGGGAAGAATCTTGCTTACCACATAATTCGCGAAGTCTGCATACCACGAAAATTCTGCATGCACCCCAAATAACCGCTCATCCGGGAACGTCTCATTAATCACGCCTCTATCTTCATTCGTTTTCTCCAGATTTTCCAGTCTTGATAAATGGTCGGCAACTTGATTCTCCGTCCCCTTTCTATCTTTAATTTCTAAATCAAACTCTTGAAGTAGGAGAATCCATCGGATAAGGCGTGGCTTAGCGTCTTTTTTCGCTATTAAGTACCGAATCGCCGAGTGGTCTGTGTAGACTATTACCTTAGTCCCGATCAAATATGCCCGGAATTTGTCGAACGCGTATACTACTGCAAGCAATTCCTTTTCCATAGTAGTGTAGTTCATTTAAGTTTCAGTTAGTGTTTTGCTTGCATAGTATATGGCGTGAAACACCTTGTCTCGTCTTTGGCCCAAAACAGCCCCAACCGCATAGTCGCTTGCATCACACATGAGTTCAAATGGCATTTTCCAGTCCGGTGCGATTATCACGGGGGCTGTAGTTAACTTCTTCTTCAATAATTCAAACGCGGATTTGCATTCTGCAGTAAAGCTAAAAGTCGCATCCTTCTCTAAAAGACTGCATAGAGGTTTTGCAATCTTAGAGAAGTCCTTTATGAACCTCCAGTAGAATCCAGCATGCCCCAGAAAACTGCGAATACCCTTAACTGAGCTCGGTGGAGGTAGTTTCTCGATCGTGTCCAACTTTGCCTTGTCCACCTCCAATCCTTGAGCCGACACCTTATGTCCCAATATTATGCCCTCTTCAACCATGAAGTGGCATTTTTCCCAATTTAGTACGAGGTTGGTGTCCTTACAACGCTGCAATACCATGACCAGATTCTCTAAGCAAGTGTCAAAAGTGCTTCCATAGACCGAGATATCGTCCATGAATACTTCAACGTTTTTCTCCACCATGTCCGAAAAAATAGCCATCATACACCGCTGGAAAGTTGCCGGTGCATTACACAGTCCGAATGACATCCTCCTGAATGCAAAGGTGTCGTAGGGGCAAGTGAATGTTGTCTTTTCTTGATCCTCAGGAGCGATAGCAATCTGATTATATCCCGAATATCCATCCAATAAGCAGTAAAACTCATGTCCCGCTAACTTGTCTAACATTTGATCGATAAAAGGTAGGGGGAAATGGTCCTTCCAGATTGCCTTATTCAATCTCCTATAATCAATGCACACCCTCCAACCTGTTACTATCCTTGTTGGAATTAACTCATTATCCTCATTCTGAATTACTGTCATTCCCCCTTTCTTCGGCACACAATGAATCAGACTTAACCATTGACTGTCGGAAATTGGATATATGACTCCGGCATCCAATAATTTCAGAATTTCCTTCTTGACCACTTCCTTCATGATTGGGTTAAGTCGACATTGATGCTCCACCGATGGGCTTGCATTACCCTCCATTAGAATCTTGTGCATGCAAAATGACGGGCTAATGCCTTTTATATCCGCAATCGTCCATCCTATTGCTGATTTGTGATCCCGAAGCACCCTCAACAACTTTTCTACCTGCAATTCGTTAAGTGCAGCAGAAATAATTACCGGTAAAGAATTTAAATCGCCTAAATACGCATACCTGAGATGTTTAGGGAGTGGCTTAAGTTCCAATGCCGGTGGCTCCTCCAATGATGGTTTCAATTTTTCTGCAACTGTATCCTCGGTGTGCAGAGGTTCAACCGGTGCTCTGAATCGGCTAACTCGTGGCAATGAGTCTAGCATCTGTAATAAGTCCATAAATTCCGGGTCGTCTTTTTCCTCATCCCCTAGGAAAGTTGTTTCTAACGGATCATTGCTTAAACTCTTGCTCATATCTTCGCTGGTAATCTGCTCAATTAAGTCCATTCGATTACACTCTTCCTCGTCCGTAGGATATTTCATGGCCTTAAACACATTGAATTTTACTTCTTGATCTTGGACCCTCATTGTAAGCTCTCCTTTTTGCACGTCTATGAGTGTCCTTCCTGTTGCCAAGAAAGGTCTTCCTAGGATGATCGGGATGTTCTTATCTTCCTCGAAATCCAGTATGATAAAGTCCGCAGGAAATATAAACTTATCCACTTTTACCAAAATGTCCTCTATAATGCCTCTCGGATATGTGACTGACCTATCCGCCAACTGTAATGAAATATCCGTAGACTTTGGCGCGGGCAAACCCAATTCTGAATATACTGATAATGGCATCAGATTTATGCTTGCTCCCAAATCACATAGGCATTTGTTGAATGACATCTTCCCGATCGTGCACGAGATCGTAAAGCTTCCCGGGTCTTTAAGTTTAGGTGGAAGCTTTTTCTGTAACACTACACTTCACTCCTCTGTTAGTGCCACTATTTCGAAGTCTTCCCATTTCTTCTTCCTTGACAGAATTCCCTTCATACACTTCGCGTAACTCGGCATTTGCTCCAGGGCCTCTGCAGATGGAATGTTAATCTGGAGTTTGTTGAACACATCTAAAAATTTCGCGAACTGCTTATTGGACTTCTGTTTTTGGACTCTCTGCTGAAATGGCAGTGGAGGATGAACAATCGGCTTACTGTTTAGCTTTGATTCCTCTGATTTGTTCCCCTCTACTGCATTACTATCGTCGACTTTTTCCTCCGGTGTTGTTGAATTTTCCGCACTAATCCCACCGAGGTGTTTTTCGCTTCTTAACATAACTACCTGACATTGCTCATGATTACCCTTCGGATTTCTTTCGGTGTCGCTAGGTAATGTTCCTTGTGGTCTACTATTCAATGCCAACGCAATTTGCCCTATCTGATTCTCTATATTCTTGATCGCAATAGCTTGATTCTTCAAAGCCAAATCGGTGCTAGTTCTGTACCTTGCCCAGGATTCCTCATCATCAAATTTCCTGTCCTGCTGTTGAAGCTGTTGTGGATGACTATGAAATCCAGGGGGATATGATGGTCGTGGAGCTTGATTTTGCTGATTATTGCTCCACGAGAGGTTTGGGTGGTTCCTATTCCCCTGGTTGTAGGTATTTTGGTATGTATTTTATGGATTTCAGTTGTAGTTGCCTATATACTGAACAAATGCTGGATTTATTACACACTGCTCTGTCAGATGATCCCCCGCACATAATTCGCATACTACCATAACCTGCTGAACTTGTTGAGTTTGAGCCCCTGCTAACGTCTTCACCTTCTCATTCATCTTATCAAACTTCATGGATAGTGCTGAAATGGTTGCGTGTGTAGATGTTACTCCATCTATTTCCAAGATCCCAGCCGCCTTTGCCTGTGTCATTCTTGATGTGGGCCACTGGTAGTTATTTGCCGACATTGTTTCTATCAAATTGTAAGCATCCTCGTAACTCTTAGCCAAGAATGCACCCCCCGATGCCGCATCAATACTTGCTCTGATATTTCCATGTAGCCCGTTATAGAAGGTGTTCATTTGTAGCCACTTAGGCAAACCATGATGTGGGCACTTCCTGAGTAATTCTTTGTATCTCTCCCATTACTCATATAGTGACTCTCAACTCTGTTGCTCAAACAATGTGATGTCACTTCTCATTTTTGCAGTCTTTGCCGGTGGGAAAAATTTGGCAAGAAATTTTTGAGGCAAATCCTCCCACGTAGTGATTGAACCCGGCGGTAAAGAGTGTAACCAACTCTTCGCCTTGTCCCGTAAGGTAAATGGGAACAAGCGAAGTCTTACTGCCTCATCCGACACCCCATCGTACTTGAACATGTCGCACATTTCCAGAAAACTAAGCAAGTGCTCATTTGGATCGTCGTGTGCCATTCCCCCAAACTGACATGAATTCTGCATCATCTAAATAGTCCCAGGGTTTATTTCAAAAGTGTTCGCAGCAATTGCAGGCCTAGTAATGCTTGACTGCAGATCAGTCACCTTAGGTGTGGAAAAATCCCTCAACGCTTTCTGGTCTTCGGCAGCCATCGTTCCTTCCTTATCAGAATTTTCAAATTCGGTTCTCGTTTCCTCAATCCACTTACTCAACTTTTGAAAGCGTCTATCAATGTCATCCTCAAAAGGTAGCAAGTCTGGATGTTTAGACCGTGTTTGCATAAACCGATGTCGAAAACCTAAAATAGAGAAAACAAAAATAAAAAAAATGTTTAAGTAAAAACAGGACTAATTAAACTGATATTGTAAAAACAAATATTAAAATCTCGGCTAAATTGTCCCCGGCAACGACGCCAAAAACTTGTTGAGTAAAATCAATACGCACAAAACACGTAAGTGTACGTGGTCAACAAGTAATATAGTAATAAATAAAGTATCGTTCCCACGAGGACAAAATACCAAAAATCTTAACTTCACAATTATCAATTTTATATTAACACTAATTTTATTAAACTAATCAATTCAATGGTTTTCAAAGTAACTAATTAAAAGTAACTAAATTAATGAATATTAAATTATCACAAAAACAATCACCAATAACGAAATCCAGAATTTTTCAAACAATTAATGGAGAATTAGACTTATGATTTCACCCTAAGCCTCACTCTGATTTTCAAACCTTTATTCCAACTCAACTCAATATTCCAGTTTATTAATCAAGAACACGAACGTAGTAAGAGCCACCTCTCGATGCACTAATACCATATTAACATCAATCCACAATTAAGATAGAAATCCGTTAAACACCTAATTTAACCAACTCACTATATCTTTATGTGAACTGCAATCAAAAAGGTTGAAGCTTAAGCTCTCTATACGATTACATGAGATGTCAAGCGTATCTCTACCTTAACAATAATCACAAATATGCTATCGACATAATTTATGACACATGCTATGTTAACTAGGTCTAGATTTGAATCTCCTCTCTCGATTCCTTTCAAATCCACAAAGAACTGTTGATCAGGCAATTCATAAATTCACGCACAAATTAACATAGATAAACTGAAAATATCTTATTGAATTCGAAATCAAAGTTTTAGAATCATCGTTACGCTCAAAGATCCATCACAAGTCTAATAAATAAATTAGTTCATAACGAATGAATTAAAAATTGAATAATTTGTTGAAGACATCATCCCAATTACAATCAAATGAAAGAGAAGAAGAATTATAGAAAAACCCCTTCACATAGCCTCGATTTGCAACTATCGTGACAATCTCTGAAAATTACTCCTCTAATACTCGCTCTTCAATTCCTTGAATTCGCGCTGAAAATCTTGCCTTTGTGTTACAGGATTGTTGTTTTTTTCCTAAGTGCGGGGGGTATAGTGTAAAACAGGGCCGCCCCGGTGGGCTAGTGCACTGACTTCAAAAATCCTTAAGTTCCAATTTTTTTCACTTTTGCTCCAAAAAGACCGCCTTTTCACACCAATTGCATCCATGACCACCCTACACATAAAATAACATGAAACAAATAAAAACGAACACAAAATATGAAAATAAATACTAATTTAAACTTGAAACGAATATCGATTCGTGTATATAAAATCTACTTATCAGCAACCGCTTTGAGTGCAGCTAGGTCTTGAATCTTTCCGGATTTCAATCCCATTTCAGCCATCTCCACATGTTTGACCATTTCAGAAAATGGTTTGCCGATGCCGGCTAAAACTCTGTCATAGAAAGGTGCTTCTTGTATGTCTATGGAAGTCATGACCAACTCTGATTCTGTCATGGAAGGACTAACTTGGGTAGCCAGGTGTCTCCACCTCTGAGCATACTCTCTGAAAGACTCATTAGACTGTTTCTTGATCTTGGTAATTTGATACCGATCAGGAGCCATTTGAGATTGAAAGTTGTATTGGGTGAGGAAAGCGTGTGCTAGCTCTTCCCAACTATGGATCTTTGAATTGTCTAATCTTGTGTACCACGAACGGGCTTTTCCAGTTAGACTTTTTTGGAACAGTTGCATTCTAAGTTTTTCATCCTCTGCATAAGATCCCAGTTCTCCAATAAACACCTTTAGATGTGTGTAAGGATCTCCTAACCCATTATATTTTTCAAAGTCAGGAGTCTTAAATGTTTCTGGATAATGAATACCAGGGAAAATACACAAATTGGCATATGAAACACTCCCGTGTGTTCCAATTCCTTTGATAGTGTGAAGAGTCTCTTCCATTTGGAGGACTTTCTTTTTGATGTCACCAGTGTCTGGATCTCCAGTGGGATGGGTAGCATCATGAGTTTTGTTGGTCGGATCCAACTACAGTTCAGGTATTGTAACGACCTAGGTTCCTCCTTGTGTGGAGGATTTAGCATGTACGGGTATTTTCTGACCCTGTGTAGACTGGTGTAATTCTTTTAGTAGAACAGCCATATCTGTAATCTGTTTGCTTAATCCGTCGAATTCTTTGTGAGAAACTGGATTAAGTTCAGTATGGTCGGATGACGACATGATTGACTGTAGGCCTGTTGCCTTTTTGAACTTTGAACGGGTGGTAGGTCCGATTGATTCCTTGCAAAATACTTGCATAGTTTAATCTTTAGGGAAGGTGGATAATAACATGCTATACGATGCATCCAGTTTAGGAATTTTATCCTGCAAAACGAATGTCAGCTGTTTATAGCATGTATGTGTACACATTTCTTCATATTTCTCATTACATAGAGATAGATATGGAAGATAATTACAAGTAATTGTGCTTTACAAGTAATTTGAAATGAGAGCATGAAGAGACTTTCCTCCGTTTTGGGTTTATCAGAGGCTGACCTATCTTAGGTTACTCTCGCGGCTTTTTGGCATGAAGGTTCCCAAATCATCGCAATCTACTTGACGGGAAGTTAATTCGGTCTTTCAACTGGAGCGAATTTGGGTGGTGCCTTTCCTGAGCCTCAGAGAATTAGTCTTCTCACCAGTCCAGTAATCAAACACCGACGGGATAGCCTCCTGGTGGAGGGACCACACAACATACATTAACATACATCGCGTCTTACTGTATGAAAATGATGACATGTGCGAAGAACTAATATCACCAGTAGATATGGTGCGAAGCACTAATATCACAAGCAGTTTTATAGTGCGAAGCACTAATATCACAAGCAATTTTATAGTGCGAAGCACTAATATCCCAAACAGTTTATAGTGTGAAGCACTAAGTAAGGAAATGCATTCGTACACATTCATCACAAAATGTAAATGCAACATCCACACACAAGCAGATAACAATTTTTAAAAAATTATAATAGCGGCTTAAGTCCTCTTACTGGAATCCCCAGCGGAGTCGCCACCTGTCGACGTCAGAATTTTTAATTGCCCCTTTCCATTAGTTGTTCTTTGGTGTTCTCATTTTAGGTGAGATTTGTTTGAAAAAATAAGTGAAAAAGGTCCGACATGTATAATGTCGACTATTGGACTATAAGAGTCACCAGTTAGTTTTTTAAATGGTTGTACCAACACAATCGAGAAAAGGTTTGCACATTGACCCAGTGATGTGACACTGCTAAACGGGTCGGTGAAACCGAGATTCAATTAGGGTCCGGGGACTTGGTTATGCAGAGGGAAGGTGTTAGGTACCCCCCGACATCCATGTTACCACGGTAACAGCCTCTTTTCAAGAAACTGTTATCTAAATGTGTGTGTGTGTGGGTCAATGTGCTGTTATTTGGAAGTACTGCGAGGCCTCGTTCGCACCTATATACACAGGGTTTGAATTTATGTAAAAATTCAATTTTAGCAAGATATGGTAGTGATGTTTTATAAAAGAGATTTTTCAAACCCTGATGCTTAATAGTAATTAAGACCTTTTACACTCCCATTTTATTCCGTATTCGGCTGGATTGATTTTGTTTGACAGATGCGAAGCATCCGTACGAAAATACTTTATAAAAAGGTGCTGAATTCCTCGTGGGTATGAAAACCATCTGAGGGAATCCAAACATCACAGATATATTTACAAGCTGCTTACAGCTGAAAAGGTCCATCATGGGAACCGAATCTAGATTCAAGGGACTGAATCTGTGATCACATGATTCCTAGGCTCACATGATGTCGCAATTGATATAAACGCAGTAAGCAGGTATATATATAAAAGCTATAAATATAAATATATATACATACATGATCACCAACCACGAAGCACCTCTATGGGGGATCAGAAATATAAATAAAGCTGTAAAAGCTATCAACCGCCACGGAGGAAACTCCAGGCGGGACGAAATGTAAAGAAAGCTGTACAAAGCAATCAACTGCCATGAAGTGAACTCCATGCAGGACAAAATGTAAATATATATATTTATATAAAAGCGAATAAACGCACCGGATGTAAAATTCAGACTCATCGAACAGGGTTCGACCACAGTTTATATATATATATATATATATATATATATATATATATATATATATATATATATATATATATATATGTTAAAGCACGTAAACGCTCCGGATGTAAAATCCAGGCTCATCGAACAGAGTTCGACCACAGATAATATATATAAGTATATATATATTAAAGCAAGTAAACGCTCCAGACCGAGGTCTAGGCTCATTGAACAAAGTTCGATACACAGATAATATATATAAATGTATATATATATATATATATATATATATATATATATATATATATATATATATATTAAAGCAAATAAACACTCCAGACCGAAGTCTAGGCTCAATCGAGGCATAACTCGATAATGTTAGTCATATATATATATATATATATATATATATATTGAAATTAAACCACAGACCAAAGTTCGGGCAAAAGTAAGCAACACGACTCTCAACGTGTAGAAGGGTGTGTGCAAAGATGAAGAGAAGGACTCTAAAGTGTGTAAGAAGGCTTACAGTGGGCTGCCAAAGAAGACTTCTATATCTTTAGAGTGAGTAAACACAGACTTTTGTAGGTACAAAAGGGCTATATATGAGCTCACGGGTGTTTAAAAGGGGAAAGTACACTGCTTGGAATGAGTGCAGAGCAAATTGGGCAAGGCTTCCTCGCCGTTTTCTCTTACAAAATGGTCACCCCAAGCCCTCTATTTATAGAGGGTGGAGCTGCAGGTGTACCAGAGGCAACCCGGGTGGGCCCGAGTTTTTCAGCTCTGGTCGTCTCGATGTACGTTCACTCGGGCACTATAATGTCCACTCGAACTTTCAGAAGTGCAATCCGGGCATCCGTTTGAGGTATGCAGAACCTATTTCGGACCGCCGTTGTCGAGAGTTGTACGATGGCATGGGATTAGAGTTTGTGCGAAGTCATTGAAGATGGGACGGTGCCCTCCGATCTTCAAGCTTCAACTTTCATCTGTTACCCCGTACAATAGTCACTCGGGATTGATTAGTCTTGTTGGACATTGTTGCGTAGATATGTTGAAACGACGTGGCATCATGTTGGTCAGATGATGATGTTGCTCCTCACCGGTGTTATCGTCGGATTGGGCTGATAAAGCAGACGTTGCGCAGCTTCGCTGAGATTGGACTGCTACAATTTATTGAAGGTCCTCATTGTCATCCTTGAGGTGTGTCTATCTTCCCGATGTTATCGCTGGGCTGGTACAGTGTATATCGTTGTGAGCGCCGAGATTGAAGTTGGTCGTACTTGTAACAAGCATTTCCGAGGTTATCGCCGAAATTGCGTTCCTTGGGGTTATCACCAAGGTTGGTGGCTATTCCTATGGTTGGGACTGAGACTGGATACCTCGGGGTTATCTCCGAGATTAATCGGTCTTCTTCGGTGTGTGTTCTGGTATTGATCTGCATACCTCGAGGTTATCTCCGAGATTGGAATTGTTACTCCCAGATTGCGATCCGGGGTTGATGTTGAACTTCCGGTAGTATTCGGAATGGATATGGATTGTCTTTCAGGGTTCCCTCTTAAAAGATGAATCTGTCCTCCTGCAATGTTAGTGACAGGTGTACAGAAAATTTCGAGTGTCTACATTGAGCTTGGAAACATTGGTTTTCAATGGAGATAAATCTTATTTGGCATTATAGAGTTGCTGTGACAACCCCAAAATAGGTCCATTTCACCCAACCTATTCCGAGTCGCCAAATACATGGTACAGAAAATAACTACAACTTTATTACAACAATTATCGTACAAAATACAATAACACATATGCTGTGAGTTTGGATACAAATATATACCAACTGTGACTCGTATCCCAACCGTAATGTGACAAATGTCCCATCAGTGGACAGCACCTCACAGTGATACCTACATAAAGGTATAGTCAAAAACTGTTTTAGAAATTAGAATATTTGGAAAGTGCTCAAGGAAACCTTTGTACATGGGAGGCCATGCTTCCAGGTTATGATAGATATCATATGTCCACAGAATTATCTTTCGTTTACCTAATAGACCCCAAAGAAAAATAAGAATATTAATATCATATTCTTTCCAATGGTGAGTCTTCTCTTGACATATCATTATCTCCACTGTCTTTAATCGTGAATTATACTTCAAACAAACACCAAGATTATATAGGTAGTGCTCGTAAATATACTCAGCAAGTGGATGTGCACAACCCTGTCTTATAATGACACGAGATTGTATGACATTAGACATCTTGTATGATAGTGGCAAAACACCCTTCTAACGTTGGGTTCGCCTCACCCTATTGGATTCATCAAATATAACTACTAAATGATGATTACTGTTCTATTCCCCTGTTACCCCCGCTCGACCCAGTTACACTCGTATTACCTAAATGGAATTTTGAAACAGAAGGGTGAGCACAACTAGCCCAGTAAAGAATATCATGACTAAAGATAAATAAATTATCAATAGCCTTCAACAATAATAAATCAGAGATTTAGAACATATGATAGATGATAAAAATTTTCAACCATAGTTGCAGCGGAACGAGCAATCCATTAGAAGAGTCAAATAGACCATAAAGTCTATTATTTTCTCCACATTAAAAGTCCACCAACAATATTTTAACCCTGTAACATTAATCAACAGTTCCTTTCCACAATTATATGAATAACTCATAATTCATAATTGTAATTCTAAATTCCTCTTCGCATCCAGGACGAAGATAATTTTTATCACATGTCTTTGCCTGAAACATCAAAGATCATGGTTATACCAAATCACAGTTCCTGTTTATAATCATACTAACAATTTCATCTTTGCACTACGGCCAAAGATATTCATCAACAGACCATCTTTGCACTACAGGCCAAAGATATTCCTCAACAGTTTATATTTGCACTACATTCCAAATATATATTGATCAACAGTTCATATTTGCATTACAGGCCAAATATATTCATCAACAGTTCATATTTGCACTAGAGGCCAAATATATTAATATCTCAAAGAAATATATAATCATTTTAGAATTTATATAAACAATAATTATAACCATGTTGATCATTTCACCTTTGCACTTAAGCTAAAGATATTCAATTATAAATTCAATGGTCATGATCATACCAGTCAACAATTCAACTTTGCACTACTGGCCAAAGGAAAACCATAGTCATGATCATACCAAAAATCTACCCATCTTTACACTCAGGTCAAAGAGAAATATCATCATTAGGGTTATAAAAATGTTATATATGATAATAAAAACAATATAATCAACATATAGATTTAATATCAAGAGTGATATTCATAAATCAATTATAATTTGGTTAGAAAAAAAGAAATCAATTTTGTCGTGAATAGTAACTCATGAATAGTAACTCATGAATAGTAACTCGTGAATAGTAACTCATGAATAGTAACTCCGACACAAAAAGGTAGAAATTTCACAATAAAATATATACCAATATTTTGATATAATGATATTGAAAGAATAACATTTTTTAAACTTATAAATAATTTATTTAATTGTTTACACTTTACTAAATAATGCATTAAATCATCCTAAAATGCCAAACTCATAAGATTTCATCACCAATAACCAAAAGCCTCATAAAAATCTACATATACCTTATATAGGATTCTCAAGCCATAAAATCCTATTTTTCAATTTTCTTACTTCACATAACATATTTAATTCATTTACTCATAACTAGTCTATTTTCATGAAAAATACCAAATCTGTCCCAAAAATATTTCTTTTCTAGGATTTAGCAGAATATAGTCCCATATTGAACATATATTGTTTCCCAAAATTTTTAAAATTTATTTACTATTTTTCATATGGCTAAAACTGTCGAATATTTAGACATTTATCATAAACTGTACTTTTGTCCAAAATTTTTGAAATTTATAGAATATACTTCTGTTATATACATGTACTCCCAATTAAAATTTCACCAATTTTGGAGTTAACCACAAGAAGTTATAAGCGGTTACTTTTAAAATAGTCTTTTCTCATAAAATTTACAACTCTTAATCTATACATCCAAAAATCGCTATTTTTGGACACAATCAAGAAAACTCATCAAATTATTATTTCAAATTTTTCCAAAATTTTTGAGAGTTGGAAAAATTACGAAACTGAAAAACATAATAACTCTTAAAATCACTTACTATCCCTTACCTCAAAAGAGCAGCACTTCTGACTGGATATCAGATATGACGCTGAAAGAAACTTGCACTGATGAATAGCAACTCACTAAGTATCTAAATACTCACAAAATATACTTGATAACCTAGAGAGAAAACTTATGAATTCTGGTGTGATTTTTAATTCTAACTTAGCCCTCTATTTATGGGAAAATGTTAGCACACCGAAGCATACTTGACCTGCTACCTGATGGCTTTACCTGCTACTATTTCACCCACCAAAAATCAGTCATATTCCCCAACAACCTAAAGTGGGGCCCACCAATTTCTAGAATTTTCCACCAAAATTATTTATAAACCTAATTTCCGAATCAGTCACCTCTTAAAATTTATAACAAATAATTCGTTCATTTTTAACGGTTCAAAATTTGTGAACATATACTCAACTTATATATGTATAACATATCCAATAATCACAACGATCCAACGGTTAGATTATAAATTATAACTCACACAATAAAGCTGTAAGAACACTGATGTGATCTTTTAATACCTCCAATCTGACAAAATACTGATAAAATACCTCAATATTAATTCCTTCATTTATAACCACATAAAGAAATCTATCATTTATATCCACATCAAATAAATATTTCATTATCATATAGATCAATAATTAATTATTCATAAATAATATTATAGAATCACAGTAATGACAACCAGGAAGTTCCCAAGAAAGAGGGGGCTTTCCGATAAGGATTTCTCCTTACTAGCGCGCAATTAGGTGACCAAACCTCTCCTTGACAGAAATTTCTAGACATTATCAATAATGCTATCTAATAATATTCAAATAATATGAATTATTGATCTGATAATGGAGATACTGTGTAGTGACAATTATTGAAACAACAATAATATAAAATATCAACGTAGTAATTATTGATTCAATAAAATAAAATATTGAACAGAAATTACTGTAATAATTATTGAGTAGTGCCTTCTCACGTAAGAATCAATAATTGAAAAAATACTGTGCAATACCGTGTGCTACTATGCAACTACGCGTATTACTGTATTTTAACCACCAGGTATTCCAACAGTGTTAACGGTAACAACTACGTCGTTATTTATAAAACTCAAATTTGTCGTTTTCTTCATCTGACGGTTATTCTGCTATGGGGCCCACAAATGGCTGTGCCGTCATACGAATATTCCCCGACAGAAAGAATATTCTACGACTAAACGAATATTTCCCAACAACAATGAATATTTTATAACCACTTGCGTATTTTGAAAAAAAATATTCATATATCACCCTTAACTTTAACTTTTATCAATTTAACCATTTACTGAATAGTAATTATAAGAAAAATAGAATACTTTTTTTTCATAAAATTCGGGGTCTTACATTTGCGGACTCGAGAATGACTGAATTTCGACTTAGAACGAAGAAACGAGCGTTGAACGTTCACGAACGTTTATCGTTTTCGTTAAGAATGGACTAATAGGTGAATTTTTAGCAAACGAAGTCGAATAGATAAAATTCTTGCATGAACACGTAGAGTATAAAATTTTTGAACCGTAGGCTCTTGAACGAGCTAATTCGGACTTATAACGAAGAAGTAATGAGTCCGGGAATCTCACAAATGAAAAAGTCTGTCAAAATTGTCTGGTGCACAGAGCTGGCGCCGCGGCGCCAGCCCAAGGCCAATTAGCCTGCGCCAGAGCGCCGAAATGGCCCTCAGCCCCTGTTAGTTCTTGCCGCAGTGTGACCCATAATTAAGGGACTCGCGCCGCAGCGCCGAGTCCGGTCTTCTATCCTAGTGCGTGGCGCCGCAGCGCAGCACAGAGAAGAATAGTCGGCGCCACAGCGCCAGCCTTAGGGTCTAAATTGTGAAGAATGTTTGTATGTTGAGCATGAATGGGAATTAAGGAACAATTAACTAAGGATCTTAATGCAATATTATTAAGACATAATTAACCCTTAAGTATGATCACTTAGGGTTACAGAAAGTTAATTGTGTATGAAAGTAAGAACGACGTAACGGAAAGTCGAAACCAATAATAACAAATCTAATAAGTAATTAGATTGAAAAGAAGAGTAAGATTCGTTAGGAACCATGTATGTTCATTCATGATCTAATGTGGTATGTTATGTGGTTATGTATTATAGAGACTGTAAAGACTCAAAGGAAAAGTTATTATACTGTAGCAGACGCTAAAGGCAAGTTTTTCTTAAACATTTTGTCTAACCTTCGTGTTAGCCAGGTTTTCAAATGATTCAAGTTATGAGATGCATGTATGGTTTTAAAGAAAGAGTCGATGCCAGTTTTAACTCGGCAAGATTAATCTTGATAGATTGATTGGTTTATTTACAAGTCTTTCAATAATAGAATTGCTAACGCTATCTTACGACAATTGTTTGGTATGGATTCAAGGTAAGCTTGAATATGAATAAACAAATGTATTTTCATCGAGTATTTGATGGGCACGTGAGGTTGCCACAACTTAAACGTACACATGTTTAATGGATGTAGTGTTGATCAACATAGAGTACTATAGGCTGATCACCTAGAAGTGCTCGTAAGCTATGCCGAACTTACAGACCTAGTGCCAGGTTGTCCGTTTCAAAGAAATTATGAAACGCTCATGGTCTTGGACCAGAATTGATGTTTTACTGAATATTGTCATTGTAAAACGTTTTGGAGGAAAAGAAATGCTATTTACAATTATTGATAATACTTCATAACTATTATCAAGTTATTGAAGATATACGATTCATGTGTTTCGAGCATGCTTTTAAAGGAAATTGTTGTACTTGCCCAGCTTGTTATGCTCACTCTTGCTTAAACCATATGAATGCAACTAAGGACAAGCAAACCAAGATTTCCAGTAGAGATAAAGGCAAGGCGAAGGTGAATGATTAGTTTATCTTGTAATAGACTAGTAAGTATATGTATTACATTATGATGAACAAAGAAGGTAATGGTTTAAGAACGTGGGAACGAGATTTATTATTATTAATGTAATAAGAATGTCGTTGGAACACACATTTTGATGTCGTTTCATTATAATGAATGTACAGTTATGAGTACCGTGTAACACCATTTATCAGGTTGGAAGAGACCCGGATTTGGGGGCGACACAAGTTGGTGTCAAAGCATTAGGTTATAAAACTTAAGGGGGAAAGAACGTTAGGCTAATAACCTCGTTAAGGAAGAAAAGTTCGAAGGAAGTAAACTCGAGCTTTACTTGAGTCGAATGCGTCAATAAGATATTGAGGAAACTCAGTATCAAAAGAGATTTAAAAGATTGAAATTAACCTTAAATAAATTAAATGTGATTTGTGCTTATACTATTAAGTATTATGTACTAATCAACATGTTACGTGTTATTGTAGGATGTCGATCGATAGCTTGATGTATAAAGATATACACGCAGTGAGTGAAGAAATTGTGAACAGGGTAGAACCTGTACCTATGCCAGTAGCGGAAGTACAAATAATGATTCTAGATGAGTCGGGGACAGTGGAGTATTTTTCTGAGGAAGACTACTTCGAGGGAGATGTAGTTTGGACATCATTCCTTGATATGATGAGTGATAGGGAGGAGGGAATGGAGGTAACATCGGTTGATACGGTGGTGCCTACACCAGAGTCATCACCTCCAGATGCAATGAGATCATTGTATCTGGCAGAGCTTGACAAGAATGTGCAACTGAGTATAGTTATGCAGAATCAGAATGAAGAGATTAGTGCTCTTTATGTAGCAAAGGAGTCTGCAGAAGCAAATTTTGAGTTAGAGCATGATGAGAAGGTGCTCATGATAAATAAGGCTAGGGATTTTAAGAAGGAGGCTGATGAGCTTCGTAAATAACTGGGGGAGAAGGATCAGAAGATAGCACGGATGTCTTACATCCATAAGAGTGCTCATAAGGATTTCAAGCTGAAAGTTGCTTGTTATTCCATAGAGTCGGGACAGACTCAACATACTATTAGTCGGGACACTGTAGCGAAGATTGCGAATGAGAAACACGAGGATGCTGTTATGCATTATTAGAAATCTAGAGTTATAAATATGTGTGTAGTAATGTAAAACCCTCTTTTGTATAAAAAGGGTAGTCTTTTTGTAAATCCCAACTCTTGTGAGGTTCAATTGTGGGAGAGAAATGTAATAGCTTTTGGCTATGAAAAACAAATTGTAAATAGTTTTAAACTATGAAGAAGCATATGAATATAATGAAGTTTTCATTTAATATGCTTTGTTATGGTATGAGTTGGTATGTGGCGACTAATAACGAAGTAAGCAAATAGATAATAATGAAATTTTATTTACTCTAAAAATGCCGCCAAGGAGAAGACAACGTAATCAGGAAACAGAAACACATAATGATAATCAAGGGGGTCAAAACAACCCTATGCAAGAGTTCGTTAATTAATTAACGGCTGCATTTAACCAAACCGGGGGTAGAGTACCCACGGGACCTAGATGCGATGCCCCCAAAATAGGTATACATCACCCATCTTGAGTCGCCAAATACATGGTACAAAATTTAAATACAACTTAATTATACAGCAGTCGTGTAAAATACGACAAAACATAATCTAAGAGTTTTAATAAGAATATTGTCATCTAGACAATATCCACACTCAATGGAGTCCTCATTACATTTATTGTCATACTATTTAACATAATAGTGAGGACTACTAATGCTATCATCTGGACCGTCACTCCGTTCCCCGACTAGTCCCGGCTACGTTCTCATTTCCTGAAGAGAACAGTGAAAGAAAGGGTGAGCTCAACTAGCCCAGTAAGAAATATTATGACTAAGATAATGCAGAATAAATTATCATTAGCCTTCAACAATGTTAAATTGATAGAATATAATAAACAACAAGTTTAACTGCAGCGGAATAAGTAATCCATTAGAAGAGTCAAGTAGAGCATGATATCTACTATCTTCTATGATTTAAAATGATTTCATCAATTTTTATCGTTGAGACTCAGCTTAATAAATAAACCACATCATCGAATCATCCCTGCACTACGGGCCAAGGATATTCATTAAATCATCAATGGTCATGACTATACCGAATAATCCCTGATCATAATCATACCAAAACATGTCCATCAATGCACTACAGGCCACTGAGGTCTTGCATCACATCATTTATAACATTATAGGTCATGATTATACCGAATGATCCCTGGTCATAATCATACCAAGTCCATCTATGCACGTAAGCCAAAGATGACTTTCTTCACAATATAAGCATGAGGATGATGACAATAACATAATAATTCAATTAAACAAGTTCAAGAATAAATTTTAAAAATTTATAAGTTAATTTATCTTGAAATCAATAATGTCAAAATTGTCAACATAATACTGCTTTGTGGAGTAAAATTCAAGAATGCTCAGAAGAATATTTTCATGAAAAGATACTGGATGAAGCGCAAATATCAAGGATATTCCACTAATTTCATGGAGTATAGAAGCCAAAACTTTAACCAACTGAGTATAATAGAATACATGAAACCGTAAATAGATTTTTGCCTGCTATGCGGTAATCCACGTAGACAGATCATTTCCACAATTTAATAAGGAATGAATACGAAGGATTATTCACCATGCATGCAGTAATCCACATAAACATGTTATTCCAACAAAATAATAAAGAATGGAATAACAGAAGAATTCACCAGGCGTGCGTAATCCGTACAGACAGGTTATTCCCACATAATGATAAAGAATAGAACCAGGTTATGCGTAACCCGCACAGACAAGATATTGCAACAATATAATAAAGAATGGAACTAGGTCATGCGTAATCCGCACAGACAGGATATTCTAACAGAATAATAAAGAATGGAATAACAACAGAATTCTCCAGGCATACGATAGACTGCACAGACAGATTATTCTAACAGAATAATAAAGAATGGAATAACAACCCTTACGAGTATTGAAAGAAACTAACTCTCTTCATGAATACGAAAGAAATAATACCCCTTACCTTAGAAGAAAGCTAGATACTGGAATAGTGAGGTAGCAGACTTCTCTTCTTCTTTCTCTCTATAATTTCTCTCTATAATAATTGCTCCTGAGAGACTTAGTGAATTGGTAAGAAATGAAGGAAGAATGAGCTTCTATTTATAGGAAAATATAGTTTCATAATTGCATATTTTGGGGCTCAAAATTTTACAGTATAATACCTCCCTCTTTTTGTGACGCCCCCAAAATTAGGTATACATCACCCATCTTGAGTCACCAGATACATGGTACAGAATTCAAATACAACTTAATAATACAACTGTCGTGTACAATACGACAGAACATAAACTGTGAGTTTGAATACAAATATTGTCTTCTAGAGAGTATCCATACTCAAAAGGAGTCCTCATTACAATTATTATCACACAATTACATAGAATAGTGAGGACTACTAATGCTATCATCTAGGACCATCACTCTGTTCCCCGACTAGTCCCAGCTACGTTCTCATTTCCTGAAGAGAACAGTGAAAGAAAGGGTGAGCTCAACTAGCCCAGTAAGAAATATTATGACTAAGATAATGTAGAATAAATTATCATTAGTCTTCAACAATGTTAAACTGATAAAATACAATAGACATCAAGTTTAACTGCAGCGGAACCAACAATCCATTAAAAGAGTCAAGTAGAGAATAAAATCTATTGTCTTCTATGATTTAAAAGGTTTTTCATGACTTTTATCGCTGAGACTTAGCTAAAAAAATAATCCACATCATCGAATCACCCCTGCACTACGGCCAAGGATATTATTTAGTATCACGACCACGAATTATCCATGCTCTACGGGCCAAAGATAATCGCGTTTTCATCAACGGTCCAGATCATGCCATAAAATAATTCATCTTTGCACTGCGGCTAAAGAGAATCCATAGCCATAATCATACCAAAACTGTCCATCAATGCACTACGGGCCAATGAGGACTTTTACCACATCATTTGTAACCTTACTATCATGATTATACCGTATAATCCCTAGTCATAATCATACCAAGTCCATCTATGCACTATAGGCCACATATGACTTTCAACATTTTATAAACATGAGGATGATGACAATGATATAAGAATTCAATAAAACAAGTTCAAGAATTAATTTATCCAAGAATTAACAACGTCCAAATTATAAATATGATACTGCTTTGTGGAGTAAAATTCAAGAATTCTTAGAAAAATATTTTCATGAAAAGATACTAGATGAAGCGCAAATATCAAAGATATTCCACTAATTTCATGGAGTATAGAAGTCAAAGTTTTAACCAACTGAGTATAATAAAGAATGGAATAACAAAAGAAATCACCATGAATGCGATAGACCGCACAGACAGGTTTTTCCAACAGAATAATAAATAATGGAACCAGGTCCGGCGTAAAACGCGTAGACAGGATATTCCAACAGAATAATAATAAAGACGGAACCAGGTCCGGCGTAAAACACACAGACAAGATGTTCCAATAGAATAATAGAAGAATGTCACCAAGTATAGGGTACACCGCGTATATAGGTTATTCCAACAAAACAATAAATAATGGAATAACAGAAGTTCTCTTCATGAATACAAAAGAAATAATATCCCTTACCGTTTTAAAGAAGAACTGAAATAAAGAAGTAGTTAAGTAGCAGAATACTTTTCTTCCTTCTCTCTATAGTTTCTCTCTCTAGAGTTCAGTGAATTCGTAAAAAAATAATGAAGGAATGAGCTTCTATTTATAGGAAAATGGAATGCATAGTAACTAATCTATGAACGGTCCAGATTGATTTACTTTAATCTGACGGTCCATATTTAAAGAAAAATCTTTTAAATAAAATATAATATATTCTACTTATAGAATAACTTTAATAAAGTATTCTGTTTTATATAAAAAGATGTTTCTGTTTTATTACGTTAATAATACGAATAAAACAAAACTTCATTATCGCTAAATAATTCATATTATTAATTGACAATAATTGAATCAAACTGAGTGACTTCTCACATAAGCATTAATAATCAATACCATGTGCTACTATGCAACCACACGTATTACTGTACTTTTACTACCGAGTAGTTCAACAGTATCAATGGTAAAACTTCCGTCGTTATTTTTAATAAAATATTTTTGTCGTTTTCTCAATCCGACAATAATTCTATTGTGGGGTCCACCAATAATTGTGCCGTCGTACGAATATTTTACCGACAAAAATAATATTACCCGACCATGTGGCGTCACAGTTTATATCAACTGCGACATCTTGTGAGCCTAGGAATCATGTGATCACAGATTCATTCCACTGAATCTAGATTCGGTTCTCGTGATGGACCTTTTCAACTGTAAGCAGCTTGTAAATTTATCTGTGATGTTTGGATTTCCTCAGATGGTTTTCATACCCACGAGGAATTCATCACCTTTTTGTACATTATTTTCATATGGATGCTTCGCATCTATAAAAATAAAATCAACCAAGCCGAATATTGATTAAAATAGAAGTATCAAAGGCCTCAATTACTATTGAGCACAAGGGTTTGAAAAACCTCCTTTCTAAAACTTCACTGCTATATCTTGTTTAAAACTGAATTTTTTACATAAATTCAAATCCTTTGTATATAGGTGCAAACGAGGCATAGCACTACTTTCAAATAACATCACATTGACCCACACACACACACACACACACATTCATATAATAGTTTCTTGAAAAGTGGCGGTCACCGTGGTAACACGAATGTCGGGGGGTGCCTAACACCTTCCCTCCG
Organism: Panax notoginseng; assembly: GCA_016801055.1. Lineage (NCBI taxonomy): Eukaryota > Viridiplantae > Streptophyta > Magnoliopsida > Apiales > Araliaceae > Panax > Panax notoginseng. The sequence continues at coordinate 53,853,577 of CM029023.1, read as the reverse complement.
CATAAGCAAGTCCCCGGACCCTAATTGAATCTCGGTTTCACTGACCCGTTTAGCAGTGTCACATCACTGGGTCAATGTGTAAACCATTTCTCGGTTGTGTTGGTACAACCAGTTAAAAAACCAACTGGCGACTCTTATAGTCCAATCGTCGACGTTACACATGTCGGACCTTTTTCACGTGGTTTTTCAAACAAATCTCACCTAAAATGAGAACACAAAAAAATAGGTAACGAAAAGGGACAAGTAAAAATCCCGACGTCGACAAATGGAATAACAAAAGAATTCACCAAGCGTGCGTAATCCGCATAGACAGGTTATTCCCACAGAATGATAAAGAATGGAACCAGGTCATGCATAACCCACACAGATAGAATATTCTAATAGAATAATAAAGAATGGAACCAAGTCATGTGTAATCCGCACAAACAGGATATTCTAACAGAATAATAAAGAATGTAATAACAACAGAATTCATCAGGCATGCGATAGACCGCACAGACAGGTTATTCCAACAGAATAATAAAGAATGGAATAACAACCCTTACGAGTATGGAAAGAAAATAACTTTCTTCATGAATACGAAAGAAATAATACCCCTTACCTTAGAAGAAAACTGGATACTGGAATAGTGAGGTAGACGACTTCTCTTCTTCTTTCTCTCTATAATAATTGCTCTTGTGAAACTTAGTTAATTGGTGAGAAATGAAGGAAGAATGAGCTTCCATTTATAGAAAAATATAGTTTCAATAATTGCACATTTTGGGGCTCAAAATATTACAGTATAATACCTCCCTCTTTTTTTCATTTTTACTTTAGTCCTGCAAGTATTATCAAACTTGCACCACCTCCCCTAATAGTAAATAATGTGAATTAATAGTTCATTCATGTGACTTAATAGTATAATCATGTGAAAAAAAACTAATTACAGTATAGTACCTGCATCTATACCTCTATTTTTAATTTAGTTATGCAAGTATTATCAATCTTGCACCAACTCCCCTAATAGTAATTCATGTAAATCAATAGCACACACATGTGAACACATAGTTATAAGAATGTGAATTCATAGCAAATAATTGCTCATTTATCCGGTTAATTATCCGATTGGTCAATATAACCTCCAGACATTAATTATTATCGAAATAAATGTCAATTTCCATTAACACTAATAATTCTCACACAATGGAACCATCAATTTCATCTTTAATCAACATGAACTTATTCATCATTAATATCATAACTCACAATATTTAACAACCAGATCATTCCCAGGAAAGAGGGGGCATTCCGATAAGGATTTCTCCTTATTGGTGCGCAATTAGGTGACCAAACCTCTCCTTGACAGAACTTTCTAGACATTGTCAATATTGTAAATAATAATATGAATAACTTTGTCGTCTCAATTATTGATTTAATAATATAACATATTATACAGATGATACTGTGACAATAATTGAATCGATAATATGAGAGATATGATGCAGCAATTACTGTAGCAATAATTGAATATAATTGAGTGACTTCTCACGTAAGCATCAATAATCAATACAGTGTGTTACTATGTAACCACGCGTATTACTGTACTTTTACTACCGGGTAGTTCAACAGTTTAACGGTAAAACTTCCGCCGTTATTTTTATAAAAAGATAATTATGTCATTTTCTAACTATGACAATACTTCTGTTGTGGGGTCCACCAATGATTGTGTCGTCGTACGAATATTTCCTGTTAAAATGAATATTCCCTGACCAATCGAATATTATATAACCACTTGCTTACTTTGCAAAATTTATAAATATTACCCATAACTATAACATTATATCAATCCACACCATAATAAATATATATATATATATATATATATATATATATATATATATATATATATATATTTCGAGAAAATTATTCTTTATTCATAAAAGTTGGGGTCTTACACTAGAGTAGCCAGAACGACTACCCTTAAAGGGTTTAAAAGTGTAGGTCCGCCGGAGTTCAAAGGAACGACGGACCCAATAGAGGCCCAGACAGGGGTAAAAGAAATAAAAAAGGTGTGTGTTATTACAAACGTAGCTGAGGCACAAAAGACTTCTTTTGCGACTTACATGATGAAAGGTGAAGCCAACTTTTGGTGGGAGGTTCACCAAGGTAGGGCTAGAACAGATGCGGTAACGTGGGAATAGTTCAAGAAGGTTTTCTTCAAGAACTATTTCCCTATAAGCATGCAAGGGAGGATGGAGATTGAGTTCTTAGAACTTAAACTAGTGGACATGACGGTTCCCCAGTACATGGCCAGATTCAATGAATTGGCAAGGTTTGCTCCACCTTAAGTGGATACTGAGGAAAGGAAGGCTCATAGGTTTGAGTAGGGCTTGAAAACCTAGCTCTATAGCAGGATGGCGGTGTTCCAGAGGGTTTCCTATGGGACCATTATGGAGAAAGTGATTATAGCAGAGGGTGGTAGTGAGGCGTTGACTCAATACCACAAGGAGAGGAAGAAAAAGAGCAAGGGAAAGAGAGAGGAACCAAGGCAGAGAATGCTAGTGGTAGTATGCCAAAAGGAAAGAATTTTAACTTCGGGAATACTGGAATGGGGCAAGGGGATCCTAAGCGTAGGATCGGAGCGTGTAAGATATGTGTAAAGACTCATCTAGGAATCTTTCTGAAAGGGAGTATAAGTACCTTTAAACATTAAGGTAAAGGAGGAGGAAATAACTTTCGTTAATTATATTCGTGGAAATCGTTTCATAAATAATAAAGATAAGTAAGTATCGGTAGATAAGTACTGATAAAGTTAAGAGAATTTGAAGTAATTCTCAGTAGGAATGGGTTAATTAAGCATAGAACTTTAATAAATTGTCTAAGGAAAGGTATGAATCCTCGGTTTTCTAAGAAAACCCAAGGTAGTAATTTAAGGTAATAAATCACCGAAAATTTCTTGTTGTCTAATCATGACACAATCTAGAAGGATGTTAAGATAAGTTTAGGTTGTGGTACAATCATAACCTTTGATGGATGACATATGGGAGTTGGGCTAAACAATTCCTTCAGAGAGCGAAGGTATATACGAAACTAGCAACCGATCTAACTCACTGTGATGGCAGTGTAGATGAGATGGGAACTTGTTTGTTGGTTATTTGTGGAAAACCACTTAGAGTACTATATGGACTACTAGCAGAGAAGCGATGTTTGCTGAGTCCTAGAGAACTAATAAGAAGAAGATAAGAATATAAATCATCAAAGATGCTGAACGTATCAAGTAAGACATCTCTGTATGTCATGAAGCCGTAAGCTGGTAATGAAAGAAGGTCGCGTAAACTTAGGTCGAAAGAATGCGAACCCTAAGAAATAAATTTAAGTAAACCAATGCGTAAGTCAAATATATGACTATTTGGTTAGCGGTTAAGAGTAAATACCCTTGACCCAGGATCGATGATCTAATTGATCAGTTGAAAGGGGCAAATAATTTTTCTAAGATAGATTTGCTTACGGGGTATGATTGGTTGAAAGTAAGGAAGAAGGAGAAGGTACCTAAGACGACATTCAAAACTCGTTACAGTTTGACAAGTGTCTGGTTATGTCATTTGGGTTGACTAATGTCCTGAAGTTAGATTTTCCGTAAGGGGCACCGAGTAGGTCGGTGGTAAACAGATAGGTTCTCTTGTGAGGTGCTATGGTTGAAGGTACCATTAGCGTCACAGGATTTAAGAGGAAGGTTAAGTGAGGCACATGTATTATCCCTATCAGATGATACGAGGAATTTTGTAGTGTATCTCGATGTTTCGCATAAATGACATGATTGTGTGCTCTTATAGCATGGCAATGTCATTGTGTATGCATCACGCCAGTTAAAGGATTATGAAAAGGTCTATCCTACTTATGATCTAGAATTGGTAGCTAAAGTTTTTGAATTAAAAATCTGAATATAGTATTTATACGGGGAGAAATGTGAGATATACACGGACTTTAAGAGTCTGAAATAAATCTCCCCAGAGAAGAAGTTGAATATGCGGTAGAGAGAGGACTGTGATATCTTATATCATTCAAGGAAGGTAAACGTAGAAGCCGACGCATTACATAGTAAGACTAGAGAAAAGCTATCAATGTCAACGACTCAGAATGAGTTAATAACAGGGATGGCGAGGACGGAGTTAGAAGTTAATTCATGGAATGAAGTGGTAGAAAGGTTATTCACAATGTAGACTCAATCCACGAAATGGAACGAGTTAAGTAAGTACAACTAGGTAACAAGGAATGCAAGCGAATGAAGAAGAGGATGCAGGATGATGAGAAGTTCAAGTATAATCTTGTTTTGACGGAGAAATTTGAGTTCCAAATAATTAGGAGTTAAAAGAAAGACTAATAAAGGGAAGATATCGTAATATGTTAATAAGTGTTTAACTTTTGACTCAAATTATTGATAGGAAGTGACAAGTCATGTAAATTAAGATAATACCTTCGGTAAAGGTGAGTGTGAGGAACCACAATGCCGAAGAAGCAACGTGGAGACTCAAGATTAAAATAATGAAAAAAAATTTCTTCAATGGTGTTGGTATTATCAGCGAGATTCTGAGGACATAATCCTTATAAGGGGAGAAGAGTGTGACGCCCCAGAAAATCGAATTTTTAGGAAAATTAAATTTTTTATTTTATTATAACGATTAAATGAATTTAATTGATCATTTATGGAGTAAGCTAATTGAAGGTCGTTCTATGACCTAGACATGTCAGAACGTCGTAGTATTTTGGCTACGCGATAGAATTAAAGTGTTTGAATTTTCAAGACGAAAATAAAAACTTTTCGAGAAATTTTTCAAAAAACACTATTCACGTATTTCTACTCGAAAATTATTTTTGAACTTCCGAGAAATACATAATGATAGAATATCGAGGTGAAATGGAATATCCAATAATATTTCAGTTATGGCAAACGCAGTTTGCCTGCGGACTTAAAACCTAATGTTTAGGGAAATTGATTTACGAGAAGGAATTTAAATGCGATTAATAAAATAAAATAATGATTGTATAATACATAAGTATTGTACGATGTAATGAATACGAGTATGATACGAGGTATTATACGGGTATGTATAAATGATGGAATATCGTATATTGTGAATAACTATACGAGTTAGAATACGAGATTTATGCGTATAGTATATGTTCTAAGGCTTTAAGCCAATTATAATGGACTTATGGGATTGTGTAGCAATTTGTGAAGTCCAATAAGAATTAATATGTAAGCCCAAGAGTTTGTAATGGGAAGCCCAAAGTAATTTAATGCAAGCCCAAAATGAATAAGCTAACTAATTAAACCTTAAGCCCAAACTATTATCCAATGGGTAGGCATGAACCATGGGGCAACCCATGGGTGATCCAAAGTAGGGAGCAAGTATACTTAAAGGCTAAGTAACTGTAGTGAGCAAACAAAGTGCTTAAGTGATGAGCAAGTAGACTTAAGGGCTAAGTAATGGATAAGTGTTGTGCTTAACAAGTAATGAATAGTAAGGAGGTGGATTAAGGAGGTGGAAGTGGTTTAATGACCATTATACCCTAACTTTGGTTTTCCTATAAATAGCAAGCTTGAATTCATTGTTGTTTGTTGTTCATTTCATCCAACACTTTACAACTTAATTGGTAGAGAGAATAAGCACATATAAAGTTAGACTTCCTTTGTTAGATTTTCAAGAAACAAGAAGAAGATTAAGGATTAGTAAGAGGATATCAAGGGTAAGCAATCCTAAGCCATGTTTCTCTTTCTCTTCCATTGTTATAGAAGTAGGTAGTGGTAGAACATTTATACTAAGGAATGATAAGAATGATGAATCAAAGGGTTTAATTATTAATAAGCCGTATAAGTCATGAATAAGCTATTCTTAATCATTTAAGCTATGAACTTAAGAAGAACTTGTAAGAACTTGTAACATGTTTGCATTAATGAAATTGGTATGATAAGATAAAGCAAGAATAATGGTTAGAAGTCTTGAACCGTAATAAGTCATATGAAAAGAAGACATAAGTCATGAGAAATGGAAACATATATATTTTATACTTTAATAAGTTATAAGATCACAAAGAACAAGTAATAACTTATCATGTAAATAAGTTAATGAAGTATGTATATTAAGATGTTAGTATAATGGAATGAATCCATTTGAAACGGTTTAAAAATCTCAAGTAACGAAGTTTTGGCGGAATTCACACGATTAGACGATAATCATCGAATTCGTGAAATTCTCGAAATGGAAGTCAAATTTTGATGTTGAGCTTGGAAACATTGGTTTTTAATGGAGATAAGTCTTATTTGGCATTATAGAGTTGCGGACTCGAGAATGATCGAATTCAGACTTAGAACGAAGAAACGAGCGTTGAACGTTCACGAACGTTTATCGTTTTCGTTAAGAATGGACTAATAGGTGAATTTTTAGCAAACGAAGTTGAATAGATAAAATTCTTACATGAACACGTACAGTATGAAATTTGTGAACCGTAGGCTCTTGAACGAGCTAATTCAGACTTATAACGAAGAAGTTACGAGTCCGGGAATCTCACAAATGAAAAAGTCTGTCAAAATTGTCTGGTGCACAGAGCTGGCGCCGCGGCGCCAGCCCAAGGCCAATTAGCCTGCGCCGGAGTGCCAAAATGGCCCTTAACCCCTATTAGTTCATGTCGCAGTGTGACCTGTAATGAAGGGACTCACGCCGCAGCGTCGAGTCCGGTCTTCTATCCTAATGCGTGGCGCCGCAGCGCGGCACATAGAAGAATAGTCGGCGCCGCAGCGCCAGCCTTAGGGTCTAGATAGTGAAAAATGTTTGTATATTGAGCATGAATGGGAATTAAGGAACAATTAACTAAGGATCTTAATGTAACATTATTAAGACATAATTAAGCCTTAAGTATGATCACTTAGGGTTACAGAAAGTCAATTGTGTATGAAAGTAAGAACGACGTAACGGAAAGTCGGAACCAATAATAACAAATCTAATAAGTAATTAGATTGAGAAGAAGTGTAAGATTCTTTAGGAACCATATATGTTCATTCATGACCTAATGTGGTATGTTATGTGGTTATGTATTGTAGAGACTGTAAAGACTCAAAGAAAAAGTTATTATACTGTAGCAGACGCTAAAGGCAACTTTTTCTTAAACACTTGTCTAACCTTCGTGTTAGCCAGGTTTTCAAATGATTCAAGTTATGAGATGCATGTATGGTTTTAAAGAAAGAGTCGATGCCAGTTTTAACTCGGCTAGACTAATCTTGATAGATTGATTGATTTATTTACAAGTTTTTCAATAATAGAATTGCTAACGCTATCCTACGCCAATTGTTTGGTACGGATTCAAGGTAAGCCTGAATATGAATAAACAAATGTATTTTCATCGAGTATTCGACGGGCACATGAGGTTGCCACAACTTAAACGTACACACATTTAATGGATGTAGTGTTGATCAATATAGAGTACTATAGGCTGATCACCTAGAAGTGCTCATAAGCTATGCCAGACTTATGAACTTAGTGTCGGGTTGTCCTTTTCAAAGAAATTGTGAAACGCTCATGGTCTTGGACCAGAATTGATGTTTTACTGCATATTGTCATTGTAAAACATTTTGAAGGAAAAGAAATGCTATTTTGAATTATTGATAGTACTTCGTAACTATTATCAAGTTATTGAAGATATACGATTCATATGTTTCAAGCAAGCTATTAAAGGAAAGTGTTATACTTGCTGAGCTTGTTATGCTCATTCTTGCTTGAACCATATGAATGCAGCTAAGGATGAGCAAACCGAGATTCCCAGTAGAGATAAAGGCAAGGCGAAGATGAATGATTAGTTTATCTTGTAATAGACTAGTAAGTATATGTATTACATTATGATGAACAAAGAAGGTAATGGTTTAAGAACTTGGGAACGGGATTTATTGTTATTAATGTAATAAGAATGTCGTTGGAACACACATTTTGATGTCGTTTCATTAGAATGAATGTACTGTTATGAGTACCGTGTAGCACCATTTGTCGGGTTGGAAGAGACCTGGATTTGGGGGCGTCACAAAGCATATTCTATAAATCAGATGAAACAAACGGACGATGTCTTGTCCATTCTGCAAAAATACAAATCACAAACTGATTCCCTGGTTCAAGAAAATCATGAAGACATTGCCTAGTTAAGGAGTCAACTCCACGAACTTGTTCAAGGCATGAATTGTCTATAAGAAGACATTTGAACCCTTGATGCTGACACAAAGGGGGAGATGAAAGAGGAAGGAGAGAAAGGTAAAGGTAGAGGCAAAGGAAAACAAATTTCTCAATCCTCAAGGAGTGTTCCCTCAAGACAGCCTCACTATCAGACTCCACGAATTGAGCAATAGTAGCGCCAACCAATTCTCATGGCGCAACCGTTAAGGAGTCAAGGGCCATCTCTTAGCTCACAAGGAGTAACCACTACTGGCTTTAACATGCCGATTGGAGATCCTGCCTTTATAAACAGACATGATCATGGAGAAAGGCTAAGTCAAAGTGAGCTGGAAGATATTGCATGGAGAGATGAAGCCAGCAGGAGAAGGAGAGCTGCAGAGCATGACAATCCTCCAAGGAGCAAAAGGTAGAGGAGATAGAGATAAGTTGAAATTTGTTTCTTATTGATGTAACTATGCTAAAATGTAATATTTGTTTCAAAACATCAATAAATTCATGCTTATTCTCTAGAGATTTTAGCTGCTCATTGAAACACCAAGTCATATTTACTTTCTAGCATCCTGCATTTAGAAATTGATGTTATGATGCAAATGTCCTTGGTTATGTCAACATTGAATATGGGGAGATTGTTGGGAATTGAATATTAAAATTTGATGTTGAAAGTAAATAAATATGCTTATATGTAAAGTCCTTCAAAGAACATATGTACAAGGACTTAGATGGTAGATCAAAATTGTTAGGTTGATTTGTGCTTAATGTTTATCATTATGTAAATGAATGTATAGAAGAAAGATCAAAGCTGTTAGGATGATCTATTTTGAAATGTAATAGATAGGCCTCAATAGAATCGTAGTTTGTCAAGCCAGTCGAGAGATTGTAGAAGCCAAGGCAGAATCGTGGAGTATCGAAAAAGTTACTTCAGAATCGTAGTCTATCTTGGAAGCCACACTCAATATCATGAAGATAGTTCGAGCACCTGCCTACCCAAGTCAAGAATTGCAGTCAGCTCTCAGAATTGTGGAGTCTATAAAACAAGCAAGTAAAGATCGTAATCTATCAGAGCTTAAGAGAAATCGTAGTGTTCTCTTCGATCAAGGCTAAATCAAGCACGAGCATGACAAGACACAACGATCGTGATACAAAGATAATAATTGTGGTGTCTCTCTAGTCAGCATCAGAAGCACCGAGCTCCATCCATTTGATGAAGGATGAAGTATAACAAATGAAGAAAGACTTATATACATTGAGATTTCGGGAATCCCAATGATCCAACACTCATCCTTAATATATATCAAAGAAGCGTATATAAGAAGCTAAGGAAATGATTGCATGCCTGCTAAAAATCATCTTTTCAGGTGGTAGGTGAGAAAGTAGTATATTATGTCAATGGGCCAGACGACAGACCAACAGATTTCCAGGAAGTGAACATCAGTGCTCAAAAATGTCTGATGCATTAAATGCTATAACGGATGCCTTCAACGGACACATTTCAAAGGCTCCTTTAGAAGTAAATCAGACATAGATGCAATAATAAGTAAGTACAAGACAAAAGCTTAAGAACACTCAACGTCCAAAACTTTACGATCAAGAAAGAAAAGCTTGCTCTGCTACTCAGTTCTTTCGAACGTATGCTTAAATGCAACTACATAGCATAACTCAAGAACTCAACTCTCATCAAGTGTATTCCAAGTCTGCTGGACTTGAAGAGTTCCAAGTGAACTAAGAAGTTCTAAGACTGCTGGTCTTGAAGGAATCTAAGTGATTCAAAGATTGTAAAGATATCCTTAGTGGATTTCCTACTCGTGGAGTAGAAGAGTGGACTAGGAGCCTTGAGTGCTCTGAACCACTTAAAATCATTGTGTCCTATATATGCCTGCTATAACTTCTATATCTGTCATAACTGCTTATCACCTATAAACGGGGTTTATCCTAAAGGGGAACAAAAAAAATATATATTCCGTTGTGGTTAATTTAATAACAAATCTGACAAGTATTTTGAAAAGGAAAAAGTTTTTAAAATATTTATTCAACCCCCCCTTCTAAATAACTATTGTGTCTCTGGGAACTAACAATTGGTATCAGAGCAGGTTCTCTAAACCAGCGTGCAAAGCTTGAGTAGATCCACTGGCACAACAGATAAGCGAGTTCAAGACCGGTGGAGGCAGCAAGCCACCAATGTGCAACAAAGATAAATTTACTAACTGGAAAGTTAGTATGCAAGCCTACATGGATTCAATAGATGAAAAGCTATTTAAAACTGTTATGAATGGCCCTATGTACCAACGAAGCTTGCACTAACTCCAGATGATCCAAGCAGAATTTAGATCAAGATCAAATCAGAATAGACTGACAACGAAAAGAGAGCTGTCCAACTAGACAAAAAGACCAAGAACATTTTGTTCCATTCTTTAGAAAATGATCTGTTCAAAAATGTGGTCAACAGATAAACTTCCAAGGAAGTCTAGGAAGCATTGCTCATTATGCACGAAGGAACAGAAGAAGTCAGGGAAAACAAGCAATCTCTTCTGACTCAACAGAATGAGATGTTCGCCCATATTCTAGGAGAAAACGTCACTTCTACCTATGAGAGATTCAATGTGTTGCTCAACTCTCTTTGAGCTTTTGGAAAAATCTATCCAAACAAAGATCTTATCATAAAGTTCATGAGGGCTTTACCGAGCAAGTGGGATGCCAAAACCACTACCATCATAGAATCAAAGAACCTTCATGAAATGACAGTTCAACAACTCTATGAAAATCTTCTTACCTATGAACTAGAGCTGACCCAACGAGTAGAGACTCTATCTGAAGGAAGAAAGAAGGACAACGGATTTTCTCTCAAGGCAACAGAAACCATCTCCAAAGCTCATGCTAAAAATGAATTTGACTCTGAGGAAGATGATGATGAGGACATTGCAATGCTGGTAAGAAGACTCAAAAGGTTCATGCTGAAAGTGAAAGTAGTATGCACACAAGCTAATCATGTTGATGATAAAGCATATACTTTGTAACAATTTTATTCATTTATTAATAAAAGTATTTATTTACTAAAGGCTTTAATTATCTACATGGTGTTATTTTAATAATATGTGATAAACTTATAGTTTTAAGAAATGCTTTTAGTATCATGATAAGATCATGCTAATGAGATCTAAATTCTTAGATATCTTAAAAACTAAAATGTTCCCAATCAATTTCGAGAATCCCAATTATCCAACACTCATACTTAATTCGAAGAAGCGTATAGAAGAAGCTAAGGATCAAAAATGTCTAATGCATTAAATGCTACAACGAATACCTTCAACGGACACATTTCAAAGGCTTTTTTATAAGCAAATTAGACATAGATGCAACAATAAGCAATTACAAAATAAAAGCTAAGAACACTCAACGTCCAAAACTCTACGATCAAGAAAGAAAAGCTTGCTCTGTTACTCAGTTCTTTCGAACGTATACTTAACTGTAACTGAGTAGCACAACTCAAGAACTCAACTCTCATCAACTGTATTCCAAGTCTGTTGGACTTGAAGAGTTCTAAGTGAACTAAGAAGTTCCAAGAATACTGGTCTTGAAGGAATTTAAGTGATTCAAAGATTGTAAAGATATCCTTAGTAGATTTTCTACCCATGGAGTAGAAGAGTGGACTAGGAGCCTTGAGTGCTTTGAACCATTTAAAATCACTATGTCTTATATATACCTATTATAACTGTTATATCTGTCATAACTGCTTATCACCTATAAACTTGGTTTATCCTAAAGGGGAACAAACAAATCATATATTCCGTTATGGTTAATTTATTAACAACTCTGACAAGTATTTTGAAAAGGAAAAAGTTTTTAAAATATCTATTCAACCCCCCCTTCTAGATAACTATTGTGTCTTTGGAAATTAATAAAAAGGATGACCTTTAATCAAGAGATATGTAAGAGATGGTATGGGGACCTTTGTCCTAATGCACTAGAAAAGTTAGAAATTGGTAAAAAATTAGCAGCATAATCAATCCCTACACCTGCTAGTGAATTTTGATACCAAGTAAGGACAATGTATAGAGATCAGTAATCAGTTAATTTGGAGACAAAGGGCTACAGTTGTAGGTGGCATACCATGTAGTCATGTCATTACTTGTATGTCTTTTAAGAACCTGGATCTTAGTACATTTGTCAATGATCTCTATAAGATTAGTACTTATCAGTTAGTTTATGCACCAGTTATTGCTCTAATGGGGAGTTCAGATATATGGGAAGCTGAGGTTCAAGGTAGTCCAATAATGATACCTCCAATATACAAACAAACTTCCTGGTAGGCTAAAGCAGTTGAGGAAAAGGAATAGAGATCCAAAAGGAGATAACAATCATTGGAATTTGGGGAAAAATTTTAGAATTCTCTTATATGCAGAGTTTGTTGGCAGAGTATGGACATAATTCAAGATGTCACAAGAAGCAAAATGGGGACGAACCTGCTAATGAAATTACAGTCAGAGAAGAAAGCAATGAAGCTACAATCAATCAAGAGGAAATACATTTAACACCACATGTTGCAACTTAGCAATCCCAAACAAGATCAAAAATACCAGTAAGTAATATAACACTTTACTTCTTTCTTTGGTTACTTTTGGCAACATATTAAACTTTTTTATATTTTTTTTTAGTTCATTAGGACCTTAACATCTCAAGGAGGAGAACAAGGAACAAATGTTGGCTCTGCTAGTATAAGTATTCATTTGGTTCATATATATCATCAATCCTTTTTTATTGCAGTGTTTAGTTTAAATGAGGATCACTCATGTTTTGTATTTTGTATGTAACATCTGAAGGAGGTGATGAAGGAATAAATGATGTTGGCAATACTAGTTTAAGTATTCATTTGGTTCACATATATATTCAGTCCTTTTCTATTACAATATTTATGTTGAATGAGGATTATTCATGTATTGTCTTTTGTAGGTTCAAAGTGGCACAAGTGGAATACCTGATAGAAGTTGGCTTTGTGATGGAGTACCTCAAACATAATCATCTTATAAAGGGACAACACTCATTTTCAAAGGGGGAAGAATTATATTACTTTGAAGAACCTGAAATCTTTTGTGCTGGGGTCTAGTTCTGGGAACTAGGGGGTTATGTCTGGGACTAGTAAACTGCATATTTTATGGTATATAATATATTTTTTGGGGCTACTACTTACAATATTTTTTGCGGCTGCTACTTCATATATTGTATACATTTTAATGTAACACTTTACAAACTTAAGAACTATATGTTTATAGTTTGCAAAGTTTCAATGGTGATGTGCTATATCACAGACATATGTTAACCTTTGAATGGTGAATGATGAACTCCAATGATGTAATCTGTTAATGGTTAAGGATGTTATGTTACTGGTCAGATGTTGAATGTTGTAATCTGTTAATGGTGAAGGTTTTGTACTCTGTTATTGCCAAACTAATGTACTCTATTTTTGTGTGATTAAACTTTGTTTTCTTTTTTGAATGATGTAGTCTGTTAATATTGAATGGTGTTCTTATAATTCAAATCTGCTTTTCATTCATAATTGTAAAGATTAATATTACATAGATTGCATACTAAAAACATCACTTCCCATAAATTTTATACACATTACAATACTCAATAACAGTACTATTATTCCTCTATAAATATTCTCTCTTCTATACAGCTTTATTAGTTCTTGCTCAGTTGCATAAATCCTTCTCAAGAGGTCAGGAATAACATGGACTGCTCTTGTTTGCATTGGAGGATCATGTCAGCAGAAGAAACCACATCCTTGAACTCCAATAGTTTGGCAAGAAAAAAATATCCTACCTGGATTTCTATCAGTCCAAGATGTCATGAGTTCAGCCGGAAGATGATAGTGACACAAAATTATAGCCATGGAATTTCTTCTGTTCTTATACTCTTTTTTCCCTTCCCACCATAAGAGTTGATATATAGGGGATGGTCAACATTGTCTATTGGACTGACATAGATGGAAGGAAATAAACAGTATTGGAGTTGGATGGAAAATAATAGGGCCAATCTGAGGGAAATTCATATATATGTGGAATTATTTAGTTTTATTAACAAAATACACTATAAACTACAAATACAGTGAAATACACTATTTCTCAGGTGCCACGTTAGCATTCAGACGTATTTTTTGTCCAAAAAAGTTTTTGGGGTCACTTTTGTTTACTTAACTGTACTTGGAGTATGTTAATGTAAGGTTTTAAGCATTAAGGTCACAAGTGTAAGATGGGTCATACTTCGAGGGATAGAAATGTATTACCCGATCTAATATAACTTTTAATCTCTAAAGCTAGTTTGTTACAAGGAATTGATTAACAAAGGATATTTATTTTCTTAAATCAAATCGGGTTTCAGTTAAAAGTCAAATGTTAGGTGACTTAAACTTGGCGATAACTCTAATTCATAAATTAAACTACTTAACCCCCAAGTCACGACTTATTTATTTAGGATTGGATGTGACCGTTAGGGCTAAATACCATTTTTTACACCAAGTTCAATCATCCTTACAATTTTGCCCCTAAATTAATTGATTTTACACATCCGTTATATAAGACCCCAACTTTCATAAAAAAGATTAATTTTTATCGAATTATATATTTGAATATTATGGTGTGGATTTGATATAATCTTATAGTTGTGGGTAATATTTATAAATTTTGTAAAGTAAGAAAGTTGTTATAAAATATTCGATTGGTCGAGAAATATTCGTTTTAATAGAGAATATTCGTACGACGGCACAATCATTGGTGGACCCCACAACGGAATTATGGTCAGAGTTAGAAAACGATAGAAATATCTTTTTATAAAAGTAACGGCGGAAGTTTTACTGTTAACTGTTGAAATACCCGGTGATGAAAAGTACAGTAATACCCGTGTTTGCATAGTAACACACGGTATTGATTATTGATGCTTACGTGAGAAGTTACTATGTTATACTCAATTATTGCTACAGTAATTACTGCATAGTATCTCACGTTATTTAATTCAATTATTGTCAATATTTTATATTATTAAATCAATAATTGAGATGATAAGTTATTCATATTATTATTTGCATAATTAACAATGTCTAGAAAGTTTTGTCGAGGAAAGGGGTTTGGTCACCTAATTGTGCGCCAATAGGGAGAAATCTTTATCGGAAAGCCCCTTCTTTCCTGAGAACGATCTGGTTGTTAATATTGCGGGTTATAATAATGAAGAATAAATGTTGTTAAAAATATTAAGGAATTTTTATGAGGTATTTGTTATAAAGTTTGGCGTATTATTTGGATCACCACTTACTTATTTTTCAAAATAAACGGTAGAAAGTTTTTCAATATATATATATATATATATATATATATATATATATATATATATATATATATATATATATATATTATAAGGTTTGTTTTATTAGATTATAAATAGAATATATTATATTTTATTATGCATAGTGCAGCATAGTAAAATCAAAATTTTTAAAATTTTTAATCGGTCGAACACCCGTGATTTTTTGTTTGAAATTATTGTGCATCCGTGATTTTCTAATTCAAATAGTACCTTTCCATTCTCCTATAAATAGGATGCTTAGTTAGAATTGAATATCACACCAGAATCAAAGAATTTTTCTTCTATAATTTTGAGTGTATTTCTTTAAAGTTTTAAGAAGCTTTGAGCGTAGAAAATAGTGAAAATTTTCTTCAAGAATATCCCCGTTATACTAGTTGGAATACTCTTCTTTTTAAGGTAAGAGATATTATTTTTGTTCAATATTCGTAAGAAGTAATATTTTCTTCCATACTCTGTAGTATGTAAATAATATTTTTTTCATTTCAGATTTCGAATTTTACACTCATTTTGTTAAGTTTTGGCTTCTATACTCCATGAAATTAGTAGAATATCCTTGATATTTGCGCTTCATCAGTATCTTTTCATGAAAATATTATTCTGAGCAATCTTGATAGGTTTTAACCTTTTTATGTTGGAGTACTATTCTCGGGGTACTATTCCTGAAGTACTATTCATGGGGTACTATTTACTCAGGTACTATTCACCCAGGGTATTATTCAGAATAAAATTTGATTTCGTTTCGGTCCAAATCATTTTTGATATATTATTATTCTTGAATTTTACTCCACAAAGTAGTATCATGTTGACAATTTGTACATTATTGATTTCTGGATAAAATGAATTATAAATCTTTAAAATGTATCCTTTGCTTTCATTTAATTGAATTCTTATATCATTGTCATCATCCTCATACTTATATTGTTATGAAAGTCATCTTTGGCCCGTAGTGTATAGATGGACTGTTGATTGGTATGATTATGACCAGGGATTTTTCGGTATAATCATGACCGTAATGTTACAAATGATGTGGTAAAAGTCCTCATTGGCTCGTAGTGCATTCATGGACAGTTGTTGGCATGATCATGACCATTGGTGAAAACACGAATATCCTTGGCCCGTAGTGCATGGATAATTCGTGGTTGTGATACTAATGAATATCATTGGCCTGTAGTGCAGGGATGATTCGATGATGTGGTTTATTTATTGAGCTGAGTCTCAGCGATAAAATTGATGATAAACTTTTTAAATCATAGAAGATAGTAGATAGCATGCTCTACTTGACTCTTCAACTGGATTGCTTGTTCCGCTGCAGTTAAACTTGATGTTTATTATATTTTATCAGTTTAACATTGTTGAAGGCTAACGATAATTTATTCTGCATTATCTTAGTCATAAAATTTCTTACTAGACTAGTTGAGCTCACCCTTTTTCTTTCATTGTTTTCTTTAGGAAATGAGAACGTAACCGGGACTAGTCGGGGAATGGAGTGATGGTTCAAGATGGTTGTTTTAGTAGTCCTCACTATTTAGTGTGATAATAAATATAATGAGGATTAAATTTGAGTTTGGACACTGTCTATAAGACAATATTCTTGTAAAAACTCAGCTATGTTTTGTCGTATTTCACACGACGGTTGTATTAATTAAGTTAGTATTTGAATTCTGTACCATGTATTTGGCGACTCAGAATGGGTGATGTATACCTATTTTGGGGGCGTCACAGTTGGTATCAAAGCTTAGGGATATGATCCGTGGCTGAGATGTGAGACAAGAACTAGGAGGGGAGAGACGGAAAAATCCTTCGCTAGTATGACCTACCTAAGTTTATTTGTTATTTAATTTGTCGGTCAGAATATAGGGATAATATGTGGGATGTCAATTAACCCTTATTTTGTGGCAGTGTTTGAAAATGACATCTAAGAATGTTGAGATAAGCAATGGAGCACATGAGACCGTTGAGTCACCAACGATCAATACCCAGGATAATGTTCATCAAGAAGGCAATAATCCTTAGGAAAATAATAACACTGACCAAACGATGGGATGTTCAGAGGTTTTATACAATTCATGCAACATCAGGCGAGAGCAACTCCTGTTAAAAATACAGATGGAAACACTAGCAACTCTCGGATAGTCACTGCTAAGTAGTTCAAGGAGCTGGGACCACCGGAGTTTTTGGGAGAGCCAAAACCACTTAAGGGGGAGACGTGGATAAAGCAGATCATCATGATATTTGATGTCTTGGGATGCTCCGAGGAGCAAAAGGTTCCCTTTGCCACCTTCATATTGCGAGGAGAGGCAGATTACTGGTGGGAATCTGTAAAGCGTACTCAACCTGCCGCACTGAAGATGTCTTGGGAGAAGTTCCAAGAATTATTCAATGACAAGTACTTTCCCGAAAGTATTCGCCACATGAAAGAGGTGGAGTTTATCAAGCTGGAGTAAAAAAATATTACCGTGTCGCAGTACGAAGCTAAGTTTGTCGAGTTATCCCGGTTTGCGTCCCACTTAGTTGATAATGAGGAGAGAATGACGCAAATATTTCTGCGAGGTTTGAAACCTAAAATACGTCAATATCTCATTTCTCACAAACTGTGTTTGTATTCAGATGTTGTAAATAGAGCTCAATTATTGGAGCGTGATAATGAGTCAACCCAACCAAGAGAGAGCAGCCAGCAAAATGATAATACCAGTGGTAGCAGTCATTGAAATAGTGACAATAAACGTGGAGGAAGTCAACATGCCAGAAATGGTAACCACTTCGGTGGTAATCATGGCCAAGACAATAAGAGTGGAAATTTCAAGAAGAGAAGATTCAATAATGATGGAAAGATGTCAGCACTAGCAACCGTTGTTAATGAAGGAGAATGATCATCGATCGTATGTTACAAATGCGGAGGGGAGGGACACATCAGTTCAAACTGTACGCAGCAGTCCAAAACATGTTATAATTGCAGAAGAGAAGGTCACCTAACCCAATTTTGTCGTGTAGTAAAGCCAAGTCCACCAGGAATGGAGTCACCAAAGGTCGTCCCAGAAAAGTCAAAGTCGGTAGTTCAAGGGAGAGTGTTTGTCGTGACCTCCCAAAAAGCAAGGAACCCGAACGAAGTCATCACGGGTAAGCTAATCATAAACTCTAGCGAAATCTATACCTTATTTGATACCGGTTCTACCCATTCTTTTATTTCTCCTACTTGTGCTCAACGTTTAAATTTAACTCCGGAGAAATTAGACTTTGACTTATCTGTTGAAACTCTGTTGGGAGAAACCTTCATTACATCCATTGTTTATAAGTCTTGTTTGATTCAAATCGACAACCGCACGTTACCGGTCGATCTTATCTCTTTGAAAATACTTACATTTGATGTGATTTTAGGGATTGATTGGTTAACCACTCATCATGCAAAAATTAATTATTTATGTAAGATTGTTAGCTTTCATATTCCTAACCAACCTATTATGTGAATTCAAGCAACCAAACCACTAAAGTCAATCATTGTCATATCAAGCCATAAAGCTATTCATTTATTAAAAAATAGATGTCAAGCTTTCTTAGCCCATGTCACAGAATTAAACAAAAATACGTCAGATTTGAATGATATTTCTATTGTTAATAAATATCCTGATGCATTCCCCGAAGAACTTCCTGGCCAACCCCCGGAGCGTGAAATCGAGTTTGGTATCGACCTTGAATTCGGTACAAAACCCATTTTTAAATCCCCATATCGAATGGCTCCTATTGAACTTCAGGAGTTAAAGACCCAACTACAGGAATTGTTAGACATTGGTTTCATTCATCCTAGTACGTCTCCTTGGGGTGCTCCTGTTCTATTCGTAAAGAAGAAAGATGGTACTATGCTACTTTGTATTGACTATCGGGAGTTGAATCATGTCACCATCAAAAATAGGTACCCATTGCCTCGCATTGATGACCTGTTTAACCAGTTACAAGGTGCCAAATTCTTTTCAAAGATCGATCTTCGTTCCGGGTATCATCAGTTAAAGATTAAAACTAATGACATTCCAAAAACTACTTTCAGAACTCGGTACGGGCATTATGAATTCCTAGTCATGTCCTTTGGATTCACTAATGCTCCTGCTGCCTTCATGGATATAATGAACCGAGTATTCATGGAATATTTGGATCACTTTGTGGTTGTCTTTATTGATAGCATCCTTATATACTCCAAAACCCATGAAGATCATGAGCAACACTTGAGGCTGATACTCCAAAAGCTTTGTGAAAACAAGCTATATGCCAAGTTAAAGAAAAGCGAGTTCTGGCTCAAGGAAGTAACATTCCTTGGGCACGTGATATCAAATCGCGAGATATCTATTGACCCGGTAAAGATTGAAACAATACAAAGCTAGGAGCAACCTAAGTCAGTGACTGAAGTACGTAGCTTTCTCGACTTAGCTGGTTATTATCGGAGATTCGTGAAAGGATTTTCTTGAATCACTACTCCATTAACTCAGCTGACTCAAAAAAATATAAAATTCGGTTGGAGCGAGGAATGAGAAGAGTTTTCAAGAACTCAAAAGGAGACTCATTTCGGCACCTATTTTGACAATACCATCTGGTTCGGAGGGATTTGTCATCTATAGTGATGCTTCAGGTAGAGGGTTAGGATGTGTTCTCATGCATGTTGCCTATCTTTTTAATAGCACTTTAACACGCAAGTATACGCGTTCAATTGTAATATTCAGCAAGCAAGGATATCGTTCCCACGAGGAAATAGACTAATATTTATCAATTACTAATTTCAATGCGATTAATCCTATTTTAAACTACAAAATATTGTTTATGATTTAAAAATTAAACTTAACAAAACTAATAATTAAAATAAGAATTTCACAAGAATAACTGCAGATTTAACAGATTAAGATTACAACTTCCCTTAGTATTTCATTTAAACCAATTTACTTCCCATTTAAATCAATTAATTAATATGAATCACTATCCAAGAATGTTTTATAGAATTCACGCACTTTTTCCAAAACACGTGAACAAATCCTCCTAACTCCAATCCTTAAGACACAGAATTACAAGGAACACCCCAGTTAATCAACTCACTATATTCCTATGTGAATCAAGTTAATTAGGGTTTAACGCACAAATTCTTTCAATGGATACAAAAGACACATAGGTATATTCCTATCCTACATGCTAATCATATTAACCCTAATCAGATTATATGAACAGATGTTATCATATCCAGATCTCAATCTATACTCCATCTTCCAATTTTATATAGATTATCACAGTAATTGTTGGCCAAACAATTAATCAATAAGCAAAAGATATAATAAATAATTCAATAAAAACCAACTTTCATTCAATGGGAAGATTTAATTTAAACTACATACCAAGTTCCGTTGCAATCTTAATAAAAATTTAGTTCATAATAATAATAAAGAAAAACATCATCCAGATGAATAATCTAAACATCCCAGATAATTACAAAAGTTAAAACTAGAGAAGAAAAGAAGAAACTCTGAATTTGCTCCAATAATCTCTCTTTAATCTTCAACCCTTGCAATTCTCCTTCGTGTTTTCCTTCGTTGTTCTACCTGTAAATCTCTTGAGAAATTAAGTTGTACGTCTTTTCTAAAATCTTCTCCTATTTGTATTGGTCTCCACCCTCTTTTAGATTCCTTTTTGGCTTCAAAAACCCATTTAGCAGTAGAAAAATCCTTCTTCAGCCGCACATGAGCGCCTAGGCGCTCAACCCAGGCCATTTCCAAGCGCCTAGGCGCTTGACCAGGACCACATAATTACAAAAATGCCACTCAGCTTTAATTTTAATGATTTTTGACCTTTTTCTTCTCTCAAATGACCAATTTGTCCCTCCAGCTCCAACCTACAAGAAATAAACACAAAACACATAAAAAATACTAAAAAACAATTAAAGATAGCAATAATTAAGTTTAATAATATCGAATTCATAGGTATAAAACCTACTCATCAAATACCCCCAAACTTAACCAATTGCTTGTCCCCAAGCAACAAAACACAATGCAATAACTAAATATGCAATGCAAATGCAAATGCAGCTATCTACATGCCAAAAATTCCAGCTGCCAAACAGAACAAAATCTATTCATCACGCCTCAGAGAAATCACAATAAACATGCTAGTACATCATACCAAGACAGATCAATAATTTCCTAGTCAATCATCAAATCTTACCCTGTCATTACTGATATAGTGCGTGTGTGTTCAACAACAATGCAAACTAATATAAGGTTAAATACAACACATACTAGATCTCTTTAAAGGCATCATACAGTATAAACTCACAAAATTCACGAACAAGCTAGATCCAACTAAAGTCAAACATCCACCAAATTCAAGAGTCCAATCCGGGATACTTATGCTTTACTTTTCATTACGGGGGCTTTTTTTTTTTTTTGCTCTTTTCCCGTTTTATTGTTGTTTTTTTTTAACCATGACTGTGCAATGTCTCATTCCATTAGGCTAACAGTGTCACCCCTTAGCGAGCTTTCGACCAACGACTCCCAGACCATATAAGACCTTAGGGCGCTAGGTTTTAAGATACCCCTTCGAGCGTACTTACTCAAGTAACAAAGGCCCCGAAACAAAACTAGCCACGGTAATTTTTTTATTTTTTTTTCAATGCTTATATATCCCAAAATTTCCCCCCAAACTTAAGTTTTTATCGAAATTTAGCCATCTCCGCCTATTCATGTCTTTCATTCCTTCACATTAGTATTATCCTTAAGAAATTCATTATGTATCACTTTAAACTTAATCAGTCAACATAGCTGTTTTTACTGTGCTATCCTTATTATATCAGTTTCAAACAGGAAAAGATTCAAATCATGACAAGAATTCACATCAAAGTCTTAACAGTCAATACTATACTTGTCTACTCAATTCCAATCTCATCATTGGCCAAAACAGACTTAAACTATCTAACAGCTGGAAACATGCAACTACCTGAATTTTTCTCTCTTTTTTTTTTCAAAAATATTCGAATGAAAACTAATGAAAAACTATAAAATGAATACTAAATGAATGCAACTGGAACTGGAAGAAAGCACCCCCAAACTTAACATATGCAATGTCCTCATTGTATATTAAAAAACATAAGAAATTAGGCACTGAGGACTTCCCTGAAAGATCGACGCTCTATTCCTCGTCAGTATCCTCTTCTTCTTCTTCATCAACCTCATCCTCAGGGGGTAAATCAGCCGGGGGATATGCAGACAAGGGTGGAAATTGGTAGGGAGCGCCTGCTGGATTCATGCGGTCGAACATCTCTAGAAATGCTGCGCTACAGTTCTGATACATTTCTGATTGTCGCTGAGCCAAGCTATCCTGATTTCTTTCCACTCGGGTCAATCCATACTGAACTCGATTAGCCACCATCTCAATCCTTCGAGTTTGATTTCTTAATTCTTGACGAATGTCTTCAAAAAAATTTTGTGGTGGCCCAGAACTTCCAGCAGCAGTAGTAGGATTGTCATGTGACTGTTGATTAGGCTCGTCTGCAGGCTCGGGAGGCACAATAATGAAACCTAACCCTCTCGGGTGTGGTATTCCCCCTCCCCATACCTTGTACTTTTTTATCACTGAGTGGTCAATTGCGGCTAAAGGAGGTTGTGTAGCTTCTTCAGCATCCCATTTTACTCCAGCTTGTCGACATAGACCAGTAATCAAAGATGGATGAGGTAGTCCACCTGAGGTCCCTCCTTTAATTGCTCTGTCAATTGAATCATGTATAACCTGACCTACATCTATAGATTTTCCTTGTGCAATACAGAAAAGCAATGCTGCCCGTCGATTTATAACATTACTTGTATGTCTACACGGCATCAACTTGGCACAAATAAAGGCATGCCATGCTTTCCCGTAATTACTTAGTGCGGATGTAGGGAACAAAACAGCTTCTTGTTGATCTGTTAATTTCCATTGTGTTCCAGGTACACACAAGGCTTGAATGACTTCACTGTAGTCCAACTCGTGATCTAAATATTGAATGAAGCCATTATTGGGTATTGTGTTTAAGCCGTAGTAAGCATTTATTGACCCGAAACTGACTTCCACTGATTTTCCGCGAACCCAAATCATGTTACCAATATGATCTTTTGCATTGGCGTAGAATTCCTTAACAATTTTAACAACCGATGAATCTGGTTGGGCTGTAAAGTTCGCCCATCTTCTACCACCAATCATTTGCAGTAACTCCCCATCTTCTACCTCTGGACATAATCCACGCTCAGGAATTAGCGTTTTACTAGAGAGTGAATTATAATATTTGTCGGACGCACTAGCACTTGTAAATCTCTTTTTGTCATACTTAGTCGATGTGCCCGAAGTCTCGCCTCTTTGCCTTTTAGTAGCCATGAGTCGTGTGTGTGAATTGCTTACCCAATAGAAGATGTTCAGAGGCTTAGTATGGGTCAATCCTCTTTATGACAATATATCAAACACTTGGTGTGCACAAATTTTGAATACTATTGGTAGGCACTCCCCCAAACTTAATTTTCACCAAATTTGTCAATAACTAAGCACACTAGTCTTCCAATGCACTACAAGCAACAATTAACAGTACCCAAACCCACTTGAGCCAACACAATGAAAGAACTAATTTCAACTTCCTACCTTGGCTACTCTCCAAGCAAATCCAAATAATTTGTAATAAAACTTTGTGCACTTACTTGGTTATCGCCATAATTGATGTTCCAAGCAAAGTTGTAGGAGTTTGAACACTTACGTCAGCGAGATGAGGTTAGCATGTGAGTTGGTGCCCGGATTGGTGATGATGACCCCGAATTGGTGATGAAGGATGACCATATGGAGATTAATTGCCTTTGAGTTTGGGTAGGAGATTGAGTATTTGGTTATCCTTAGTCAAGAAGAAGATTATTATCGTGGCTAGATTAGAGGAGGGATGGGAGTTGAGTGAG
Source organism: Panax notoginseng (assembly GCA_016801055.1). Lineage (NCBI taxonomy): Eukaryota > Viridiplantae > Streptophyta > Magnoliopsida > Apiales > Araliaceae > Panax > Panax notoginseng. The sequence continues at coordinate 53,829,096 of CM029023.1, read as the reverse complement.
TTTGAGTTGGAGTGGGAGAGCAAGAGAGTTGTAGAAGTTGTGCCCGATTAGGGCTTTAATATATTTTTTTTTCTTCGCTGCAGTAGGAGCGCCTAGGCGCTTGGTTTTACACTGGTTGGACTGCCTAGGCGGTTGGCTGCAGAATGGTTTGAACGCATGTAGCGCCTAGGCGCTTGGTTTGGCCCAGACTGGACCGCCTAGGCGCTTGGGGCGGCATCTCAGCTACTATATTGAGGCGCCTAGGCGCTTGTTTTGTACTGGGCTTGGGCGCCTAGGCGGTTGGGAATGTCTTGGGGAATTGTTTGCTTCTTTGTGCTCTCAACCTGCATACCACAGCTTAAATTAAGACTTATTCTAAAACCATAACTAAGATAAACTACATAATTAACTAAACTAACATACTAAGAAAGAAAAACACAAACAAGATACCCTACACCACTAAGCAATTCAATAACACAAAAAAATGAAGGACATGATTAGAAATCTGAGAATTTGACAAATGAATATTCTTCTATTGAGCTCATAAGTGCTTGGCTTCCAGGGGGCGCTGCCCCCTTGCAACCCCCGCCAGCTCACCGGCGAGCTGGGCAGCCGCTAGGTAGTCGTAGTGATGATCCGACTAGGTAGTCGTAGTGGCCATTAGTCGAACCCGCCAAATATGAAATCTTGTTTCCTATCCTGAAATCAATTAAATATCGTGTTAGAGAACATAAGGGGTGTAACAAACCCTAAACTATAAAAGTTTAACCAGTAACGCAAATAAAAAAAAAATAATAATAAAATAACAAAAAAAAAATATAACAATAAAAGTTCTTGGGTTGCCTCCCAGTTAGCGCTTGGTTTATAGTCTTCAGCCTGACTTTCTTCTCTGTTCTAATCAGCAAGGTTGACCGATGTCTTTTCACGATTAACACAACCCCCATAGTAGTGCTTCAATCTCTGACCGTTGACTTTGAAATTACGTTTGGAATCCGGGTCTTCCACCTCCACAGCTCCGTGAGGATAAACTTTTGTAATGATAAATGGCCCTGACCAACGGGATTTCAACTTTCCTGGAAATAGTTTAAGCCTTGAATTGTATAATAGCACTGTTTGCCCTGCTTCGAACTTTCTTTCCAGAATTTTTGCATCATGCCACCTCTTAATCTTTTCTTTATATAACTTCGCGTTCTCGTATGATTGGAGTCTGAATTCATCCATTTGGTTCAATTGTAAGAGGCGCTTCTCTCCCGCAGCAGACATATCCAAGTTTAACTTCCGGATTGCCCAATAAGCATTGTGTTCTAGTTCAACCGGAAGATGGCATGCCTTCCCATATACTAACCTGTACGGAGACATCCCTATCGGAGTTTTGAATGTTGTACGGTATGCCCATAAAGCATCATCTAACTTACTAGCCCAATCTTTCCGACTAGGGTTCACTATCTTCTCAAGGATTCGTTTTACTTCTCGGTTTGATACCTCGGCTTGACCACTTGTTTGTGGATGGTAAGCAGTAGCTATCCTATGAGTGACTCCGTACTTAGCGAGAATAGCTGAGAACTGCTTATTACAGAAGTGCGTGCCTTCATCACTAATGATTGCACGAGGAGTGCCGAATCTAGAGAAAATATTCTTTCGAATGAACTTAACCACAACCTTAGCATCATTGGTGGGCGATGCTATAGCTTCTACCCACTTTGAAACATAATCCACCGCTAAAAGTATATAGGAGTTGCTAAAAGATGACGGAAATGGTCCCATGAAGTCGATGCCCCAAACATCAAACAATTCGACTTCTAAGATCATGTTTAGTGGCATCTCTTGTCGCTTTGATATATTACCAACTCTTTGGCATCTGTCACATTTCAATGAAAACACACGGGCATCCTTAAAGAGTGTTGGCCAGAAGAATCCACATTGAAGTACCTTAGCGGCCGTTCTTTCTCCCGCAAAATGTCCACCATAGGCAGATGCATGACATTGGTGTAGAATATTCTCTATTTCAATTTCCGGAACGCACCTTCTTATTACTTGATCTCCACACTGTTTAAATAAAAACGGCTCATCCCATAAATACTGTTTCACATCATGGAGAAATTTCTTCTTCTGTTGACTTGTCAAATCTGGTGGAAACACCTTACTCACAATGAAATTTACATAATCTGCATACCATGGTATATCCATCCTTACCGCATACAGTTGTTCATCCGGGAAAAATTCATTGACCACTGTTGTGTCATCTTTCTTTAGTTCTGCATTTTCTAATCGTGATAAATGATCAGCAACCTGATTTTCTGTTCCTTTTCGGTCCCTAATCTCCAAGTCGAACTCTTGTAGCAATAATACCCATCTAATTAATCTCGGCTTTGCATCTTTCTTTGTTATTAAGTACTTAATTGCTGAATGATCTGTAAACACGATCACTTTTGTCCCAATCAAATATGAGCGAAATTTATCAAATGCATAAACAACTGCTAATAGCTCTTTCTCGGTAGTGGTATAATTTAGCTGGGCATCCGTTAGCGTCTTACTAGCATAGTATATAGCGTGGAAAATTTTTTCTTTTCGTTGGCCAAGAACTGCACCAATTGCAAAGTCGCTAGCATCACACATTAATTCGAACGGGATACCCCAATCTGGCGCTATGATTACAGGTGTGGTGACTAGTTTCTTCTTCAACACATCAAAAGCTTCAAGGCATGCTTGATCAAAGTTGAATGGGACATCCTTCTCCAAAAGATTACAAAGTGGTTTCGTGATTTTGGAGAAGTCTTTTATAAATCTTCTATAAAAACCAGCGTGTCCCAAAAAACTTCGAATACCCTTTACTGAAACTGGTGGCGGTAGGTTCTCAATGGTTTCGATCTTAGCTCTATCAACCTCAATTCCTTTTGATGACACTCGGTGACCCAAGATTATCCCCTCTTGCACCATGAAATGACATTTCTCCCAATTTAAAACCAAATTCGTTTCCATACACCGTTTAAGCACAAGAGTGAGATTTTCCAAACAATAATCAAACGAATCCCCAAAAACTGAGAAATCATCCATAAATACCTCAAGATTTTGTTCGACCATATCGGAGAAAATAGCCATCATACACCGTTGAAATGTCGCCGGCGCGTTACATAATCCAAAAGACATTCTGCGAAAAGCAAAAGTACCATATGGGCATGTGAATGTCGTCTTCTCCTGATCCTCGGGTGCAATGGCAATTTGGTTATAACCTGAGTATCCATCCAAAAGACAATAATACTCATGTCCTGCAAGCCTGTCCAACATCTGATCTATGAATGGTAGAGGAAAATGGTCCTTACGAGTGGCCTTATTTAACTTTTTATAATCCATACACACCCGCCAACCCGTAACTGTTCGAGTAGGGATCAATTCATTATGTTCATTTGTAACTACTGTCATTCCCCCTTTCTTTGGCACACATTGGACTGGACTTACTCATGAGCTATCTGAGATAGGGTAGATAATTCCCGCATCCAACCATTTAATGATTTCCTTTTTGACAACTTCCTTCATGATGGGATTGAGTCTTCGTTGTTGTTCAATAGTTGGTTTCGCTTCATCATCCAGCAAAATCTTATGCATGCAAATTGATGGGCTTATCCCCTTGATATCCGCAAGAGTCCATCCAAGAGCAGTCTTGTATTGCCGAAGTACCCTTAGTAGCTTTTCTTCTTGAACCTTATCAAGTGATGCAGAAATAATAACTGGAAAGGTAGAAGAAGAACCAAGGTAGGCATACCGTAGATGGTTAGGCAATGGCTTAAGTTCCAAGCTGGGCGGTTCTTCTAAGGATGATTTCACCTTTTCATCCGGTTTTCCCTAATAATCCAGAGGTTCAAATTTTTGCAAGCATCGTGTGAACTTCGGAGCTGAATCTAGCATTTGAACCCATTCTAGCACAGTTAAATCATCAGATAAATTTTCACTTACCAATGCAGTTTTAAGAGGGTCTTCATTCACAGACACACTAAATACCTCCCTTGTCACTCCTTCAATCAGATCAACTTTAAAGCACTCTTCCTCTCCCTTCGGGAATTTCATAGCCTTGAAAACATTAAAAGTTACTTCTTCATCTTGGACTCTCATCGTTAACTCTCCCTTTTGTACATCAATTAATGTCCTTCCAGTGGCTAAAAATGGTCTTCCAAGGATAATGGGTATGTCTTTATCCTCTTCATAGTCCAACACAATGAAGTCAGCTGGGAATATAAATTTGTCCACCTTCACTAATATGTCTTCCACAATGCCCCTAGGGTATGTCACTGATCTATCTGCGAGCTGTAAAGAGATATTTGTTGGCTTTGGTGCTGGTAATCCCAACTGAGTGTAGATCGAAAGCGGCATCAAGTTAATACTCGCACCCAAATCGCACAAACATCTATTAAAGAACTGGGGTCCAATCGTGCACGGTACGGTGAAGCTACCCGGATCCTTCAACTTCGGTGGTAACTTTCTTTGCAGAATTGCGCTACATTCTTCTGTCAGCGCTACAGTTTCGAACTCCCCTAGCTTCCTCTTTCTTGCTAAAATATCTTTCATGAATTTCGCATAGCTAGGCATTTGTTCTAAAGCATCTGCAAATGGAATATTGATTTGCAGCTTTTTGAACACTTCTAAAAATTTTGAAAACTGTCTCTCTAATTTCTGCTTTTGCAATCTTTGAGGAAATGGCACAGGTGGTACAACTGTTGTTTGCTTATCTTCTTGTTGTTTTTGCACAACGTTTTCCCCAGATTTACTTTCCGAATTTCCACTCTCTTTTTCGTCATTCTCAGCAGAAATTATTTTCTTTTGTCCGTCTAAATTTGTAGTCAACTCCTTCCCACTTCTGAGTGTAACTGCCTTACAATGTTCATTTCCATCATTCCTTGGATTTTTTTCCGTATCACTAGGTAAAGAACCGGGAGTTCTAGTATTCAAAGCACTAGCTATCTGCCCCATTTGGTTCTCAAGATTCTTTATTGCAGCTGATTGGTTTTTCGTTGTGGCTTCAAACTGAGTTGCCAATCTTGCCAATAATTCTTCCATTTGTGATAGCTTGTCAGGTTGATAAGGCTGTGGGTGTTGTTGAGATTGTTGATGTGGCTAAAATCCAGGTGGATATGATTGCCTTGGAGCTTGTGCTTGAGCATGTGACTGATTACTACTCCAAGAAAAATTTGAGTTGTTTCTCACTCCTGGATTGTAACTGTTTGGATAACTGCCCTGCTGCCTATTATAACTGGAAACGAACTGGACTGATTCAGGATTTATTGCACATTGATCACTTGAGTGGCTACCCGCACATATTTCACAAATTGTTTCCATTTTCTGAACTGGTTGTACCCCAAGTGCATCTATCTTCTTTGTAAGAGCAGAAATCTGAGCTGTCACTTGAGCTGATAATGCTGTCATCGCATCCACTTCATAAACCCCTACTGTCCTTGGCTGAGTCGTTCTTGCTGTAGGCCACTGATAATTATTAGCTGCCATGGTTTCAAGCAACTGATACCCCTCATCACAATTCTTGGCCATAATAGCTCCTCCCGCTGCAGCATCTATACTCGATCTCACTGTGCTGAATAAACCGTTATAAAAAGTTTGCACCTGAAGCCATTTAGGAATCCCATGGTGTGGACATTTTCGCAATGAGTCTTTAAATCTCTCCCATGCTTCATATAGTGATTCTGAATCGTGCTGAACGAAAGAGAAGATATCGTTCCGTAACTTTGCTGTTTTTGCAGGTGGGAAAAACTTTGCAAGAAATTTCTGAGCTAGGTCGTTCCATGTAGTAATCGAGCCTGGTGGTAGTGAATGGAGCCAACTCTTAGCCTTATCTCTGAGAGTAAATGGAAACAGCCTTAGCCTTATTGCATCCTCTGACACATTATTGTACTTGAAAGTATCGCAGATTTCTATAAAGCTGACTATGTGATCGTTCGGATCATCATTCGGTAACCCTCCAAACTGACATGAATTTTGAATCATCTGTTCTATTCGTAAAGAAGAAAGATGGTACTATGCTACTTTGTATTGACTATCGGGAGTTGAATCATGTCACCATCAAAAATAGGTACCCATTGCCTCGCATTGATGACCTGTTTAACCAGTTACAAGGTGCCAAATTCTTTTCAAAGATCGATCTTCGTTCCGGGTATCATCAGTTAAAGATTAAAACTAATGACATTCCAAAAACTACTTTCAGAACTCGGTACGGGCATTATGAATTCCTAGTCATGTCCTTTGGATTCACTAATGCTCCTGCTGCCTTCATGGATATAATGAACCGAGTATTCATGGAATATTTGGATCACTTTGTGGTTGTCTTTATTGATGGCATCCTTATATACTCCAAAACCCATGAAGATCATGAGCAACACTTGAGGCTGATACTCCAAAAGCTTTGTGAAAACAAGCTATATGCCAAGTTAAAGAAAAGCGAGTTCTGGCTCAAGGAAGTAACATTCCTTGGGCACGTGATATCAAATCGCGAGATATCTATTGACCCGGTAAAGATTGAAACAATACAAAGCTAGGAGCAACCTAAGTCAGTGACTGAAGTACGTAGCTTTCTCGGCTTAGCTGGTTATTATCGGAGATTCGTGAAAGGATTTTCTCGAATCACTACTCCATTAACTCAGCTGACTCAAAAAAATATAAAATTCGGTTGGAGCGAGGAATGAGAAGAGTTTTCAAGAACTCAAAAGGAGACTCATTTCGGCACCTATTTTGATAATACCATCTGGTTCGGAGGGATTTGTCATCTACAGTGATGCTTCAGGTAGAGGGTTAGGATGTGTTCTCATGCATGTTGCCTATCTTTTTAATAGCACTTTAACACGCAAGTATACGCGTTCAATTGTAATATTCAGCAAGCAAGGATATCGTTCCCACGAGGAAATAGACTAATATTTATCAATTACTAATTTCAATGCGATTAATCCTATTTTAAACTACAAAATATTGTTTATGATTTAAAAATTAAACTTAACAAAACTAATAATTAAAATAAGAATTTCACAAGAATAACTGCAGATTTAACAGATTAAGATTACAACTTCCCTTAGTATTTCATTTAAACCAATTTACTTCCCATTTAAATCAATTAATTAATATGAATCACTATCCAAGAATGTTTTATAGAATTCACGCACTTTTTCCAAAACACGTGAACAAATCCTCCTAACTCCAATCCTTAAGACACAGAATTACAAGGAACACCCCAGTTAATCAACTCACTATATTCCTATGTGAATCAAGTTAATTAGGGTTTAACGCACAAATTCTTTCAATGGATACAAAAGACACATAGGTATATTCCTATCCTACATGCTAATCATATTAACCCTAATCAGATTATATGAACAGATGTTATCATATCCAGATCTCAATCTATACTCCATCTTCCAATTTTATATAGATTATCACAGTAATTGTTGGCCAAACAATTAATCAATAAGCAAAAGATATAATAAATAATTCAATAAAAACCAACTTTCATTCAATGGGAAGATTTAATTTAAACTACATACCAAGTTCCGTTGCAATCTTAATAAAAATTTAGTTCATAATAATAATAAAGAAAAACATCATCCAGATGAATAATCTAAACATCCCAGATAATTACAAAAGTTAAAACTAGAGAAGAAAAGAAGAAACTCTGAATTTGCTCCAATAATCTCTCTTTAATCTTCAACCCTTGCAATTCTCCTTCGTGTTTTCCTTCGTTGTTCTACCTGTAAATCTCTTGAGAAATTAAGTTGTACGTCTTTTCTAAAATCTTCTCCTATTTGTATTGGTCTCCACCCTCTTTTAGATTCCTTTTTGGCTTCAAAAACCCATTTAGCAGTAGAAAAATCCTTCTTCAGCCGCACATGAGCGCCTAGGCGCTCAACCCAGGCCATTTCCAAGCGCCTAGGCGCTTGACCAGGACCACATAATTACAAAAATGCCACTCAGCTTTAATTTTAATGATTTTTGACCTTTTTCTTCTCTCAAATGACCAATTTGTCCCTCCAGCTCCAACCTACAAGAAATAAACACAAAACACATAAAAAAAATACTAAAAAACAATTAAAGATAGCAATAATTAAGTTTAATAATATCGAATTCATAGGTATAAAACCTACTCATCAATGCAACATGGGAAAGTCATAGCCTATGCCTCACGACAACTCAAAAATATGAGAGGAATTATCATACTCATGATCTAGAGTTGGCAGCAGTCGTTTTCGTACTTAAAATCTTGAGGCATTACCTGTATGGGGAGAAAGTGGAGATCTATACGGATCATAAAAGCCTCAAATATTTTTTCACCCAAAAGGAACTCAATATGCGGCAACGACGTTGGCTCGAAATGTTGAAAGATTATGATCATACCATTCAATATCATCCTGGAAAAGCAAAAGTGGTAGCTGACGCACTGAGTAGAAGATCATATGCGGGTACGAGTGTAATATTATCAACGCAAAGGCCCATTTTGCATGACTTACAAAGGATGGAGATAGAGATATAGACTCCAGGGACCCACGTGATGATGGCAAATATATGAGTAGAATCGACTTTAATCGATAATGTTAAAGTTGCTCAAGCTAAAGACTTGGAGCTGATGCGTACGAAAAAGAAAGTGTAAGAAGGTGTGTAGACACTCGAAATTTTCTGCACACCTGTTACTAACATTGCAGGAGGGCAGATTTGTCTTTCAGAGATAACCCTGGAAGACAGTTCACGTCAAGTCCAGATACTACCGGAAGTTCAGTCTCAACCCCAGAACACACACCGGGAGTAACAGTTCTAACCTCAGAGATAACCCCGAGGCCTGCCGTTCCAATACTGGAAATACCACTGAAAAAGACCGATTTATCTAGGAGATAACCTTGAGATATTCAGTCTCAGTCCCAACACTGGGAATAGTAGATTCCAACATTAAAGATAACCGCAAGGAAGGCAGTTGCAGTTCCGGAGATAACCTCAGAAATGCTTGTTTCAAATGCATGCAATCAGCTTCAACCTCGGCGCTTACACCGAGGCACTCAGTACAAGGCCCGACAATAATACCGGGAAGACAGGCACACCTTAGAGATGACACTGAGGACCTTCAACACTTGCAGCAATCCAATCTCAAAGATTACCCTGAGCAACGTCTGCTTTATCAGCCCAAACTGGAGATAACCCCGGTGAGGGGAAAAGTCGTCACCTTGCCACCTTGATGCCACATCACGCCGTCTCAACATTTCAGACATACATTTCTACACAGTAATTTTCCACAAGAACCAAGGAAGTTCAATTTTGAGTGACTATTACGCAGGGTAACGGATAGAATTTGAAGCTTGAAGACCAGAGGGCATCGTCCCATCTTCCTGACTTCGTACAACCTCTAATCCTATGTCATTGCGTAACTCTCAATAATAGCGGTCCGAAATTGGTCTTGCATACCTTAGTCGGATGCCCAAATTACAATTCTAAAAGTTTGAGCAGACATCATGTTGCACGCGTGCACGTACTTTGAGACGGTACCCGCAAAGCCCGGGGCACCCCGGGCAGTTGCAGGTACACCTACGGCCTAGCCGCTCTATAAATAGAGGGCTTGGGGTGGCCATTTTGGAAGAGAAAAAGGCGAGGAAGCCCTGTCCAATTTGCTTTGTACACACCCTAAACTGAGAGCTTTCTCATTTTAAACACTTGTAAGCTCATATATAGCTACATTTTACCTGCGGGAGCCGAGTGTTCATCCACTTAAAGCTATAGAAGTCTTCTTTGACAGCCCATTGTAAGCCTTTTTATACACTTTAAAGCCTTTCTCTTCATCTTTGCACACACTATTCTTCACATTGAGAGTCGTGTTGCGTGTGTAGGCCCGAACTTCGGTCCGTAGTTTCATTTCAATTTGTATATATATATACTTATATATATATATATATATATATATATATATATATATATACGGACTAACATCATCGAGTTATGCCTCGATTGAGCCTAAACTTATGTCTAGAGCGTTTAATTGCTTTCGTATATAAATACTCATATATATGACCTGTGTGTCGAACTATGTTCGATGAGCCTAGACCTACTTCTGGTGCGTTTAAATGATTTCGTATATATATATATATATATATATATATATATATATATATTAAAGTAGTAAACGCATCAGATGTAAAATTCAGGCTCTATATATATATATATATATATATATATATATATATATATATATATATATATATATATATATTTATATTTCGTCCCGCCTGGAGTTTCCTCTGTGGCGGTTGATTGCTTTTACAGCTTTATTTATATTTCCTATCCCCCATGGAGGTGCTTCGTGGTGGTTGATCATGTCTGTATATATATATATTTACAGTTTTTATATATATATATCTGCTTACTGCGTTTATATTAATTGCGGCATCATGTGAGCCTAGGAATCATGTGATTACAGATTCAGTCTATTGAATCTAAATTCGATTCCTGTGATGGACATTTTCAGCTGTAAGCAGCTTATAAATTTATTCACGGTGTTGGATTTCCTCAGATGGTTTTCATGCCCATGAGGAGTTCGGCACTGCTTTGTACATTATTTTCTCGAAGATGCTTCACATCTCGAAAATAAAAGCAATCAAGCCGAACATTTAATAAAATGGAAGTATTAAAGGCCACAATTACTATTGAGCACAAGGTTTGAAAAACCTCTTTTTACAAAACATCACTGCTATATCTTGTTTAAAACTGAATTTTTACATAAATTCAAACCCTATGTATATAGGTGCGAATGAGGCATAGCACTACTTCCAAATAACAGCACATTGACCCACAGACATACACATTCATATAATAGTTTCTTGAAAAGTGGCGGTCATCGTGGCAACACGGATTCCCTCCGCATAAGCAAGTCCCCGGACCCTAATGAATCTCGGTTTCACAGACCCATTTAGCAGTGTCACATCACTGGGTCAATGTGCAAACTTTTTTTCAGTTGTGTTGGTGTTAAAAAACTAACTGGCGACTCTTAACAGTCCATCGTCGACATTATACATGTCGAACCTTCTTCAATTATTTTTTCAAACAAATCTCACCTAAAATGAGAACACCAAAGAACAATTAATGAAAAGGGACAAATAAAAATCCCGACGTCGACAGGTGGCGACTCCGCTGGGGACTTCCAGTAAGAGGACTTAAGCCACTATTACAAGCTTTTCAAAACTGTTATATATTTGTGTGTGGATGTTGCATTTACATTTATGATGAATGTGTACGAATGCATTTCTTTTTACTACACTACAATATATCTATTTGTGATATTAGTGCTTCGTACATGTCATCATTTTCATAAACGGTGAGACACGTTGTATGTGAATGTATGTTGTGTGGTTCCTCTACCAGGAGGCTATCCTATCGGTGTTTGATTACTGGACTCATAGGAAGACTAATTCCAACGAGGCTCAGGAAAGGCACCACCCAAATTTGCTCCAGTTGAAAGACCGGATTAACCTCCCGTTGAGTAAATTGTGATTATTTGGGAACCTTCATGCCAAAAAGCCGCGAGAGAAACCTAAGATAGGTCAGCCTATGATAAACCAAATGCGGAGGAAAGTCTCTTCATGCTTTCTTATTTCAAATTACTCGTAAAATTAATTACTTGTAATTTACATTTCATATTCATCTCCATGTAATGAGAAATATGAAGAAATATGTGCATATACATATTTAAATTAACATGCTATCCTGTATTACAAACAGCTAACATCCGTTTTGCAGGATAATATTCCTAAAACGGACACATCACATAGCATGTAAACATTTACACAATCCCTAAAACTAAACTATGCAAGTTTTGTCGTAGGGAAGCATTCGGACCTATTACCCGGTCAAAATCCAAAAAGGCCGCAGGCCTACAGCCAATCATATCTTCATCTAACCAGTTTAATCCAGTTTCTCGCGAAGAATTTAACGGAATAAGTAAACAAATTATAGATTTGGTTGTTCTGCTTAAAGAACTACATCAGTCTACTCAAGGTACGAAGATACCCATACACATTGAATCCTCTACACAAGGAGGAACTCAAGGTTCTGACAAAGCCATTACAGTACCTGAGCTCCAGTTGGATACAACCAACAAAAGTTATAATATCACCAATCTCAAAGGAGATCTAGACACCGGTGCATCAAGAAAAAGGTCCTTCAAATGGAAGAAACCCTTCGTTCTATCAAAGGAATTTGAGCACACGGGAGTGTCTCCTATGCTGATCTTTGTATATTCCCTGGTGTTCATTATCCAGAGAAGTTTAAAACTCCTGACTTCGAAAAATATGACGGGTTAGGAGATCCTTACAACCATTTGAAGGTGTTCATTAGAGAACTTGGATCTTATGTAGAGGACGAGAAGCTCAGAATGCAGCTGTTCTAAAAAAGTCTAACTGGAGAAGCCCGTTCGTGGTATGCCAGATTAGACAATTCAAAGATCTATAGTTGGGAAGAACTAGCTCATGCCTTCCTTACACAATACAGCTTCCAGTCTCAAATGGCTCCTGACCGGTACTAGATTACCAAGGTCAAGAAATAGTCCAATGAGTCTTTCAGAGAATATGCTCAAAGGTGGAGGCACCTTGCTGCTCAAGTGATTCCTTTTATGACAGAGTCAGAGATGGTCATGACCTTTATCGATATACAAGAAGCTCATTTCTATGAAAGAGTTTTAGCTAGCATCGGTAAACCATTTTTCGAAATGATCAAACATGGAGAAATGGCTGAGATGGGATTGAAGTCATGAAAGATTCAAGACCTAGCCGCTCTCAAAGCTGTTACTGAGCACATCCAATCCAAAAATTATGGAAACAACCCCCGGAGGGTCCATAAAAAGAAAGAGGAAGATGTTTCCATGATACTACAGGGTCAAAAAGGGAATCAGAATATGCCTATCCAACAGAGAAATTACACTCCCTTTCAAGCACAGTCTTCAAACCCTCCAATGCCTAAAGGTGGAGAAGTCAAATGCCCTCGAGTGTTCACACCCTTAGGGGACTCACTCGAGAATATTCTCACTTTTCTGATAACTCATAAGAAAATCACGCATCTTCTTCCACCAGCCAGCCCTAATGGGAGGGGTTTCAATGTTGCTCAGAAATGTGCTTATCATGCCGGGGCGCCTGGACATGATACTCAAGATTGTTGGGCCTTGAAACATAAGATCCAAGATTTAATAGACAACGGTGAGATTGTGGTCACCAAACTAGATCAACCGCACGTACAAGACAACCCTCTTCTTCCACACAAAGAGGAAGAGGTCAACATAATTAATTAGAGCAATGGACAGAGTTCCGAATTAACTGTGAATCATCCCAAATCATCAAGGACGGTGTTGACAAATAGGATTATGCAAAGTTCCAATTTATGATGGAACGAAAGATGACAGCTCTGTATAAACAGATTGAGCAATTGGCAGAACTGGTGACCTATCAGCATCAAGTAATATGCCACTTAATTAGCCAGGAGCATGCTAGTATCCTTCCCTTGGTTATGAATACTCCCTTGTCACCTTCAAGATATGAAACATTGGAGGATAAAGTGATGAAGAGAGCAACTGCCAAAGCCCGTCGGGATTTTTCTAATAGAAGGAAATTTACATACCTGGGCCAACCTATGGAAGAGATACTTCAGATGCTAATCAATGAAGGAAGAATCACAACCCTTCTACCTCCAATTAATCCCCGTTCAGGACGGTTCAATCCTGATGGAGTATGTCAGTATCACTCCCATTCTCGCGGTCACAGCACGAAAGAATGCTGGGCACTCCGCCACCTTATTTAGAATCTAATCGATAGTGATGTCCTGCAACTGGCAGACAACGATATAGTGCTATTTGAGAGTGAAAATATTTGTCCTACCAAATGGAAGGGACTGGTAGCAGTTATATCCTCTGAAGCTGATGGGACTGTTAAACCATTCACAATTCAACTCAAAGGAGTTAACAAACCGTTGAAAGTGGCTACTCCAGAGCCAATCATTTTGCCATTCAGACCACAATATCCTATTGTCAGCTTACAGAAAGTTCCCTAGAATTATGGAGAAGCTGAAGAATCCACATCTCATATAACTGCTGTAGTGTCGAAGGAAAATTCACTGTATCTTTCCCAACGGGTGATGAAGCCTGCTATCAAACCAAAGGGGAAAATTCCCATGGAGAAGATTGAAAAATTCCTCCGGGCTATGGGTCATAATGAAGCCAAGGTGGTTCTAAGCTTAAGAGAAGCTCCACATCAAATGTTAATATTAGACTTGGTTTTAACTTCCAAAGATCACAGGAAGATTCTATTAAAGGTTTTAGAAGAAGCCTACTTGCCGAAATCAGTGGATGTGGAAAAATATCAACATCTGGTTGATCACATTTTCAACAACAATGTGATCTCTTTCACTGATGATGACATACCGCCCGAAGGGACCGGTCATTGCAAGCCTTTACATATTGCGGTTTTGTCCTCCGGATATATGTTAGCTGGAGTCTTGGTAGATAGAGGTTCATCTTTGAATATCTGTCCTTATGGTACATTGCTAAAGATGAATGTCAATCTCAAGCGGATCCGAAGTAGCCATACGATCATCAAAGCTTTTGATAGATCCCACCGAAATTCAGTCGGAGAGATTGAGCTGCCAATTGAGATTGATCCCCATACATTTTGTGTATCTTTTCACATGCTCAAAATAGATACAGAATATAACCTGCTTCTAGGGAGACCGTGGATTCATATTGCCGGGGTAGTCCCCTCCACTCTTCATCAGCAACTTAAATACATTATCAACAATAGCCTAGTCACAGCCAACGCTGAACCAGAATGTCCTCAATATGGTGACCTTCCACTCATCAATGTCAATTCAGAGGTTAAGCCGGTCAGTTTCCACACTTTGGAAGTAAGAAACACTCAATACCATTCTATTGGGACGCCATTTCGCCTACCCAATATTTTTGCCGAAGTTATGGCAGCTACTCAAGAAATAATGTCATTGGGACACCAACCGGGATAAGGGCTGGGTAAAGAGCATCAGGGTATTAAGCACCCGATTCAATTGTCCAGTCAAGCTGGGACAGTCGAACTAGGCTATTCTGCCAGTTCTAGTCACAGGAATCCACATAAGCATAAGCAGATTCCTTCCACTTCAGCTACACGGCTGTTATCTCCACTTGCAAATCTAGAGTCCGCACCATCTCCGATAAAGGTGCCAACCAACATAATGGCTATGTTATTTCCTAAGTCGATACCGATAAAGGAGAAGAAAATCTTTGTTCCAGATCCCAAGGTGGAAGAGAAGGAACGGATAATTAAACAAGACATCGTCCGAATGATGTCAAGCATGTGCATCACTGTCCATGATAAACATACAAACAGATACACCCCAGATTATGATTGCCAAGACATAATGGTCATCATTCGGGAGAAGAAGGACGGTGACAGCCCCTCCTTCACTACTGCCCACCAGAACTTTGCCCTTACCAATTGGAGCAGGACTCCTTGCATTGGTCAACAAGGGTAAAATGGGCAGAACTTCTTTCTGCCCTGTAGATATCATAACTGCTTACTTTTCTGTACAGTATTAGCAGTTATTTTGTCCGTACATGCTAACACTTTGTATGATTAAATAGTTTCATATATATTAAGTGAAGGCATATTTTATTTCAGAACTCTGAACTTAGATGTGCACGTACTTGCTGATAAGATGCCTCTTCTCCACGAGGATTGTAACTTTGATGAAAAGTTGAACTCCGACTTGATGGAAATACAAGAGTTCATTGAGGTGCCTTCGGAGATCAAAGAATGGGTCGAAGACAAACCAAAACCCAACCTTAATCAAACCACCTCTTTCAATCTCGGAACCTTAAAAAACCCTAAGTTAATCCAGATTGGTTCAGACCTTACCCCAAACCAGAGGAATGACATGGTTACACTACTAACCCATTTCCAGGATGTGTTTGCATGGTCTCATGAAGACATGGTGGGTTTGTCCACTGACATTGTCCTTCATCGCCTTCCCATTAAGGAGGGATTCAAGCCAGTCAAGCAGAAACTCAGGCGATTGAAACCTGAGTGGAGTTTAAAGGTGAAAGAAGAAATTGTGAAACAATTTCAAGCTGGTATTATCATGGTGTCCACATATCCTGAATGGATATCCAACATCATTCCCGTGCCTAAGCCTGGAGGAAAAGTGCGAGTTTGCATGGATAATCGGGATCTGAATAAAGCTTGCCTTAAAGATAGCTTTCTCGTGCCATTTATCCACATTCTCATTGACAATACTGCTCAATACGGCATATACTCCTTCGCTGATTGCTTTGCGGGGTACCATCAGATCATGGTTGCTGAGGAGGATCGTGAGAAAACTGCTTTCATCACTCCTTGGGGAACCTTTTACTACAGACAGTTGTTTTTCGGCCTCATCAATGTCGGAGCTACCTATCAGAGAGCTATGATGGCTCTTTTCCATGACTTAATGCACAAAGAGATAGAAATCTATGTGAATGACATCATTGTCAAATCTCAAAGGGAGGAAGACCACCTAGACTATCTCAAAAAGTTTTTCAATAGGTTGCGTAAGTACAACTTGAAGTTAAATCCAGTCAAGTGCGCATTTGACGTTAAATCAGGCAAGTTGCTAGGATTTTTAGTCAGCCATAAATGGATTGAGCTAGATCCCACCAAAATACAGGCCATTATGGAAATGCCCATTCCTCAGGCAGATAAGAAAATACGAAGATTTTTGGGAAGAGTCAACTTCATTAGTAGGTTCATTTCTCAACTCACAGCAACCTGTGAGCCTATCTTCAAGCTGTTAAGGAAGAACTCCTCCATGAAATGGAATGATGAGTGCAAGAAGGCCTTCCTTACAATCAAAGAGCAGCTAGTCAAAGCTCCTATTTTGGTACCACCCAGGGATGATGTTCCCCTATTCATATACCTATCCGTAAGTGACAATGCCATGGGCTGCATGCTGGGTCAGAAAGACGATAGAGGCCGAGAACGAGCTATCTATTACCTCAGTAAAAGATTTTGCAGCGGTGAACACAAGTACAATCTGATTGAGAAGACTTGTTGTGCTTTAGTATAGGCTACCATGTGGTTACAACATTACCTCCATGGACACACAACCCATCTCATATCCCGCGTAGATCCTCTCAAGTATGTGTTCAGTAAGCCCATACTGAATTGTCGATTGTCCAGATGGTAGTTGATTCTGCAACAATTTGACATTGTTTACGTGACGTAAAAGTCCATTAAAGGTCAAGGAATCACGGATCAACTGGCCGTCGCACCTTCAGGGGACTTCAAATCCTTGGAAACATACTTCCCCGATGAAGGGGTAATGACAATTCAGCAACACTATTAGTACGATGCACGTCAAACATAGAACATGTATTTCAATGGAGCTGTTAATATGGAAGGTTCTGGAGCTAGAGTAGTTATAGTATCCGGTACGGGGGAGCAGTATCTCGTCGCCGTCAAATTACAGTTAATCAGCACCAACAACACAGCTGAGTATGAAGGCTGTATCATGGGGCTAAAACTTACCCGTTCAATTGGCATTAGGTGGTTAACTGTCTTTGGGGATTCAGAGTTGGTAATCAAACAATCCATGAGAATTTATCAAACCAAAGAGCTATATTTGCTGCCTTACCATCGGCAAGTTCTACAGATGGCTTCGAACTTCGAAGAGATCTCCTTTCTACACATTCCTCGTAATAGGAATGACTTTGCAAACGCATTAGCAACTTTGGCCTCCTTGATTCATATACCTGACAAAGAACACATGCCAAGCATCACATTAGCCCTGCAAAAGGCACCCGCCTATGGGAACTATGTTAGAGAAGTATCGGATGAGCTACCTCCCATCCAACAACCTTGGTATCAGCATATCAAGGAGTACTTGGGAGATGGATCTACACCCGCTGAGGTCAGCCTGACTAAGCAAAGGCGGATTCATCGACTAGCTATGAAATACTACCTAAGCAGAGATGCACTCTATAAGAGAGATGCAGGACTAGGTCTCCTCAGATGCCTGGATAAGGATCAAGCTCAGAGACTCATGGATGAGATCCATGGTGGAGTATGTGGCCCATACATGAGCGGCCTTTTACTTGTAAAGAAGATCCTCAGAATATGACATTATTGGCTCTCTCTCAAGGCTGACTGTAATGACCACGTCAAGAGATGTTATCAGTGCCAAATTCATGGGAATGTTATCCACGCCCCTCCACGGGAGCTCCACAATATGAGTTCACCTTGGCCCTTCTCAATGTATGGAATGGACGTAATCGGGCCCATCGAGCCCAAAGCCAATAATGGACATCGCTTTATCTTCACCATGATCGACTACTTTACCAAGTGGGTAGAAGCAGCCTCCTTCCACAGGGTTACCAAAGAAGTTATCATTGCTTTCATCAGAAACAATGTTATTTGTAGATATGGACAACCAGAGGTAATTGTATCAGATAATGCTAAGAACCTCAACAACAAAATGATGAAGGAGTTATGCAGCAAATTTCACATCAAACATCTTAACTCCGTCATCTACTGTCCAAAGATGAATGGTGCTGTTGAAGCGGCTTACAAAAACATCAAGAAGATTATGAAAAAGATGTCCGCCAATCATAAAGGATGGCCTGACCTATTGCCTTTTACTCTGTTAGCCTATATAACGTCAATACACACTTCAACTGGGACAACTCCGTATGCATTAACCTATGGGATGGAAGCAGTACTCCCCATAGAAGTAGAAATGGAATCCCTCAGATTGTTGATAGACGCTCAGCTAGACAAAGACCAATGGGTACAAGATAGGTATCACTAATTGTCTCTAATAGATGAAAGGCGAACCGCAGCTATCTTCTATGGTCAGTTATATCAACAAAGGATCGCCCGATCCTACAACAGAAAAGTTTGGCTACGGCAATTTTAACAACATGACTTGGTTTTGAAGAAGATCATCGATAACCAAGATCAGTCTAAGGGAAAATTTGCTCCTAATTGGGAAGGCCCATTTGTTGTCAAGGAAGTATTGACAGGAGGTGCACTCAGATTACAGGAAATGGATTGCGATGAATTTCCACAATTCATAAACTCGGACACCGTGAAACGGTACTATGTCTGAAGTTACCATCAAATAAACATCCTGATATTGGATCATCAGATCGCCAATCATTGCGGTTCTTTAACCCTTTGCCACATACAACTCTTTTCCACACTGCGCCCCTCAGGGAAACATACTCTGTAAGCCAGCAGCCTGGCTTCACTACGCTCTTACAACTTTGGTCATCCCACTAGGGATTGAACCTCTCACGTTTACAGTTTGTCCCCCCAAACACGGGATCAAACTTTTCACACCTGCAGTTTATCCTCGACCTAGGATCAAACTTTCTCTTCCCCGCAGTCTGACCTGCACATGGGATCATGCTTTTCAACTCGTCCTGAGGGGCGAACTATGTCGACCTGATCTCCTTGATACACGGGAGTACGTAGGCAACCATTTTATATGGCCCGGTCACAATAAAACAAAAACAACAAAAATACTTCTACACCCTTTTCCTTACAAAAATAAAAATAACAAAAATATTCCTATACCCTTTCTGCCAAACAGCGTTGAACCTCTTACACTAGGTTCGAACTACGCAGACATGATCTCCTCTTCAACAGGAGTACGTAGGTAGCCATTTATGGTTCGGTCTAACCCCCTACCAAAACACAAATACTTGTCAATGGTACTGGGATCAAAACTTCAATCCTCTACATTTCATTAGCTTCAAACCAAAGGGATGGAATTACATGACCTCCCCATCTAAACGGGAGACTCGACAACCATCTAAGCTGCGGTTGTTCCTTGAAGAGCAACACCAGTCCATAAGAGATGGAATTAACTAGGCTCCTCCTAAATAGGAGTATTGGCGACCGTCTGTGGTGCGGTTAATCTCAGAGAGGAAAGTCACACTCCTCTCCACATTTCCATACAGAAACCAGTCCCAAGACACCAAAGATGGTAGGGATACACACAGTTCCATGGTCCATTCTGAACTATCCAGAGACAACTCAATGTCCATCCAGCAAGGAGGAAGTCAGAATACATCAAGATTACAAGCCCTGAAGAAGCAGGCAAATATCAAACAAGTATTTAGGCATATCTAAAAGGAAAGTGATCAAAAATATATTTTCCTGCTATATATAATACTGTTTGATATACACAATGTAAACTGTACATGACAAAATGGCTAAGCTAGTCTGTGCAGGAAAATATAAGGCTATCTACAGATCGGTATGCATACGAGCTAGCAGATCTAACATAGCATCTCTCTCAAGAGAAGGAGGTAATGCTGTGGTCTCCTATACAAGGATATCTACATGAGTTAGCAAGTCCGAGGCCATCTGCATGGTGACACGATGCTCATCAATATATGCACTCATCTCGGCAAGCATGCCAGTGGTAAGGGACCTTACTGTAGTACTATCTATGACGGCTACATCCCGGACAGATATGGTGCTATTCCGCTCAACTATCACTGCTTCTCTGGCTGATCTGGCATCATCCCGCTTAATAACAACGGCATCTCTATGAGCTAATGCCTCGTCTATCTCTAGCAAAGTTGCATCTCTCCCATCAAGAGCTGTCAACATTAGGGCTCTATCCTGATCCCTCTTAAAGGTCATCAGATGAAGACTCTGCTCAAAGTACTATGCTGAATGCTGAATCACAACAGTACTAGTACTGAAAGAATCTAAAAGAGCTGCTGGCAACCCAGTAAATGGCTCATCCTCGGTGTGAGAATCAATGTCCTCCATGGGCTCTCCACCATCTGAAGCAATGCTCAGCACTGTGGATACTACCGCAGCCGATGAAATATATTTCTCCATCCACGCAGAATACTCTAGCGAATAACCCGGATGGCTAAAAAAAAAAGTAGCTATCTCATGCTGATCCCAACAAACATACACACAGGATCGATCCTCTGCTAATAGATGGTGAAAAGATAAGTGTTGACCTAATGCCCCATCAAAAGGATGAAAATCCTAGAACTGGTCAAACTGCGACATCAAGGCCAGTGGGTGGTAGGCAGTCATGCCCCTCAAACCAGCCAGAGGGAGATAATCCATGCCCGGAGCATGAGTAACAAAATTATAGGGCAAACTAAGCCCTGTACACGGTAAGATAGGAAACGGATATCCAATCTCAGCTAGGAAAATGGACCAAGATGCTGGATCTGTACACTTTGTAGGCTGAAAGGAATACGACATAGCTATCTCATTGGTGAAACAATACCCGTGTCGTTAAAATGTGCTAATCGGTCTCAAGTGTGACAAAAACCACACATAAAGTATGACCGAACTGCCTGTGAATACCCCTGTAGGGTAAGTGCTGCAGAATGTGGCCGACCTCAGCATCTCTACTATGATCATCGGAATAATGATACGACCCTCCCTGAGAGCTCTCACTGCCATAATAATGTCGATGTCTAACTCATCCATGTATCGTGGCATGTACACATACGATAATACACACAGCATCAATGCATCCACTCTGGCCAAATGCCACTGGTCCTCTAGTATGGTAAAATCCCCAGAATGTCGAGCATAGCTGTCCTTATAGCCAAATCTATCAATCAGAAAATGCTGGGATATCACGTGGCCGGATGTGATCTCATCCTACACAACTCTCTGCCTCAGCCCGGTGAGAGTCATAAACTGACGGCTCATATCACCAATGGCCATATGCATACAAGGTCTGTCAAGTGGCAGCATCGTCAAACGTGTATACTCCTCTAAAGTCAGAGTCAACTCCTGGGTCCCAAACCGAAAAACCTGCCTCTCCGGTACCCAGTGCTCCAGCATGCCCTCCATAAATCCTGTGGGAGCCTGAAACATCAAAAGGGTCATGGTATGCTGTAACAGCTGATCTACGATAACGCTATCTGGGGGTGACATACTATCATACCAATATCTTAGACGGGATGCCAACAATAATGGTGGAGTGTGATCTATGCGGCTGACTGTCGAAGAAGACATCTGTGTGGGCCGTATCACAATACCATCCAGGGGTTAATGCTGAATATCTCTAAACATACATACATATTGTAGCGAATAATTTGTTTGAATTGTGATTCTGATGACAGAATCCTTGTAAGGAGGGAATGATGTAACATTCCAGAATTTTAAAGTGTAATATTAAATATTTATTGAGTTATATAAATATTTAGTGGATATGTTTATTGTTGAATAAATAATTGTTCAATTTGAGTGATGTGGTTTATTTAATTATTTGTTGAATAAATAATTAAATATTAAATATTAAATATTTATTGGCAATATTAAATATTTATTGAATTATATGGCAATTTGAGTTGATGTGATTTAATTAATTATTTGTTGAGTAAATAATTAAGGAGCTAAATAAATTAGTTGTTATGAGATTTTAGATTTATTAATTTAATAAGCTAGAGAGTTTATAATGATTTTAAATAAATAATAATATTTAAATGAGAAATTGTAGTTTGAAATATTAGTTGATTAAATGAAATTATAATTGTAAAAAGAATTATAATTGTTTATGTGTTAAAGTAATTTAATAGAGTAATGTTTTTATTTGATTTATTTAATTAAATAAAGTGTGACTAATAACCTTGCTATATAGGAGTTACCAAAATAAATTAAAAGAGTTTAATGTAGTTTTACCAAACATGTCTTATGGCATAATAACTCTTTATCTAATTGAGTTTTACCAAACAAGGCATAAAGATTAATGAGTTATTTTATTTAGACTAACCAAACAAGCCTTATGGCTTTTGATTTTCAAAACCTTTAACTGATGTCAGTTATATATCTTATATTTATAATATACAATTATTATAATTATAATTATATACGTTATATTTTAGTACGTATGTTAGAGAGAGAAAAGAGTTCAGAAGAAGGAAAATAGAGAAAGAAAAAAACTCAGAGGAAGAAGAAGAAGAAAGGAAGAAAAGTGAGAGAATTCTAGAGAGAATTGAGAGATTATTAACAGGTTTTGGAGAAAAGCTTGACAATCAAAGAGTTAGGACCATCATCTTCTTCATAATCCAAGGTAGGCCATCTTCTTCTTTACAAAACTCTAAAAGTTTTTTTTTTCTTTTCCCAAAAAGTTTCTGTGAAAAATTTATGAAAAGAAATTTTGGTTGTTTTGGTTATAAGTTTATATAATTAGCAATTGTAGATGTGTTTCATGAGTTATGCATGATTATGTAGAGTTTAATTCATGTATGTATATGTTTTATGAAGAAATTGTTTTACAGAGAATTTTATGAATGAGAATGGGTTATTTTTAAAAGGGAAATTAAGGTTTAATTAGTTGTTGTATTGATAAATTGATTATAAGAATTGCTAGAGTGTAAAATCATAATCATGAAGCTTGGAAATTTCTGTTTTGATTAAATAACAAAATCACAATATTGGTTTTCATGAAAAATATCAAAATATAGAGTTTTGCCAAAAATATTAAAATTGGGTGTTGAATATTTGATGTTTGTGCTAATTGATGAGTAGAAACATGTTAGAAGTCGTTAGTATACGATTATATGATGTCTATATGCAATTTACATGATAATCAGTCTATTAGATTCGAGCTTTTTGGCCAAATTGGTTTTTCTGGTACTGTTGCCGAGGCTGTCGCCGGATTCTGGAGTCTGGCGCCGCGGCGCGACTCCAGTAGTACTTTAGTGGCGCCTTAGTGCCATGTCCGTGCCCCAGCGCCATGGTTCGCGCCGCAGCGCCATGTCCGCGCCCCAGCGCCGTGTCCCGCGCCCCAGCGTCGTGGCCCGTGCCCCAGCGCCGTGGCCCGCGCCCCAGCACCGTGTCCCGCACCCCAGCGCCACTGTTCCGCGCCCAGGCGCCGGAAAAGTGGCCTAGTTGGGCAGTTTTGGCCTCCTGTAGTAAAATGGCCATAACTTTTTCATACGAACTCCGATTTAGGTAATTCAAGATGATTCGGAAAGAGGACGAGTAGACCCACAACTTTCATTCTTTAAGTTGTTTTATTTGAGGTCTTTAACAGTAGTCAAAATGGCCATTTTTATGACTGTTGTGTATTTGGAGCCAATCGGAGGGCGTCGGGATGCACGAATGCAAGTGCAACCCTTTGGGTATTAGTATAACTTAATGATAACATATTGGACATGTATTAGGATGTTATATCAAGTTGTTAATGTACACGTGGTGTAATGGCATGATTATTTAAGTAGTTGTAATAAAGCTAAAATGTAATGTTCATGAAAGATGTGCTGTGTTTAAACTTAAACTTAGTTAGTAGCTATACTAAGAGTAATAAAGGAACTCATAAAGGTAATGTTAGTATAACTAATGTGTATTGTCAATGCATATGGTATGTGTAGGACTTGGGGTGAACGTGAATAGTAATTGTTTAACCTACACACGAGGCAAGTTCCCTAACCTTTGCTACTTTATTATTCAGCAAGGTTACTTTTCATTGTTATGTTATACTTATGCAAGTTCTCTAACTCTACTTTTATAATTGTGCAAGTTTTCTTAACTCTAAACTTGTTATGTTAGCATGCAAGTACCTTTAGTTTATCGTTTAAGTTATTATTTGTTGTGCATGCTTAATATTAAATTCTAAAATGTAACCTTAGCTTAACGTTGTTCAAAGCAAGGTATGATAAGTTATTCAATTGTTATGCTATTAGATTATTCCTAAAGCATGAACTTAGAACGAAATGTTTATTCAGTATGATCATTCGATAATATAGTGTTATTATCTTGTATTCAACTAATCCTTAGTTGATGTCCGTTGAACTCCAAATTTCCTTGACAACTTATCCAAACCAAACTTACTTTGGTGCAGACTTGTATTCTAAATACTGAGATGAACAACTCTTTAAATAGAGGTTTACGCTTAGCGTTAAAATGGTTGTGCACAATACATTGTACGAAGGGTTGATCCCCCTAAGTACGTGAAGTCCTTATAGTCTTATGACTGTTAAAGTTAAAGTTGAAAGATTACTTATAATTGTGGACATGATTCGTGGTCATTAGACCCTCAGTGAACGTTATAAATTTCAGAAAGTTAATAGAATATATTGTTCAGTTCTATTAAACCTAATATTGGCAAATGATGTAAAGTTAAATGATTTATCTATTATTATTTCAAGTGGGCTTTGTTTGCTCACTCTTGCCTGTAAAATTTCTTACAGCTAAGGTTGAAACTGGTGATGTACCTAGCACCAGTAAAGGGAAAGGAAAGATGAAACAATGCTGAAGACCTGTAATAGATTGAATAGTTTATTTTCAGACTTGTTTAAAGATTGTAATGAATGTGATTTTAATTATTCCGCATGAATGAATGAATGTTTGTAAAGGTTAGATAACCTGGGAGATTTCTTTTATTTAAGTTTAATCCTGTATGGGCAGGTTTTCTTTTATTATTCAATTCTATTATGATTGGGTAGTTAGAAATGAATGTTTTGATTACGTGAACACCAAATCTTGAGGTAATGACGTACCGAGATTTGGGGGTGTCACAGGTTGGTATCAGAGCTTTAGGTTATGAACCTTAGGTGGGGGAAAAAGCCTTAGGAAGTAACCTTTTGAAAAGATAGTGGAGTTAACTCTTATCGAGTTTTAAGAAAGAAGTAATAAAACACTTATGTGCTTATGTGTTTATAACTTATGTGCTCGCGAGTGTCAATTAGAATGATTAATAACTAAAACTTTAAAATTTTGTTGTCAGGATGACTAATGTCGGAGAATCTAGTCAGACTAGGGAAGAGGGACCTCTAATGCCTATAGAGGAGGAGCCTCGCGACATTCAGGTAGTTTGGGAACAACTACTGCCACGGGAGTCAGCCCCGTTGGTCACAGTAGTTGAGGATGAGGATGATGATGTGGAGACAGACGAGGAGGATCCCGTGGAGTTACCACAGGAGGATGAGGATGACGAGGATGAGGAGGAAAGGATTCCGCTCAACTCGATTGCTGGACGTGTATACGATGAAGTGCATGACAGTAACGTGGAACTTCAGGATATAGTTGAGGAGTTACAGGAGATAGTAGCTGAACAACAGACTACAATTACACAAAAAGACGGCGAGATCCAGGATCGTGATGAACGACTGACAAACGCCGAGGAGAAGCTGACACAGACTGAAGGGGAGAAGGAACAACTGATCGAGACGGTCGTGGAACTGAAGAAAAAGCTGAATGAAGAAGCTACCAAGAGGGCGAGAGCTGAAGACGCATACGAGGAAGCTTATCAACGAACTGGAAGAGCAGTAAGGGACGCACAAGCAAAGAGGATGAAGATGGAAGAGATGGATAAAGTATTCAATACCGTGATCAATCGAGCTCAAGATCGGGTCATGGGTTATCCAATTCAGTTCGAGACTCTGCCATCATACGTGTTAGATCGTCGAACCATGTTCCGTGTTATGGAAGAAGAGCGTCAAAAGGCGACTGATTATCTTAATAGGTCATCGTAGGAAATTTGTCTGTTTTGCAAGTAATAAGTGTTAAATAATGTGTAAATCCCGAGTGTTAAGTAACCATGGGATGTGAGAATGATGATGTTGCCCTGAAACTTTTGTAGTTCAGGAAAGTAATGTAGATAGCAGAGATGCTATTGTGTTATGTTTTCAAAAAGTTTATGAATAAATAAAAGTTATTATTTTATTCAAAGTGTTATGTGCTATGTGATTATTTCTTTGTTGAGGCAAGTTAATTAGAAATACTTAAAGAAGTTGAGTAATGGCCTAATAGATGTTTTATTTTAAACAGAAAATGTCTCCCAGACGTCAACCAACACGACAGAGAACCACCGAAGAAGCTAACGACAATGTTGATGCGAATCCCGTTCAACAATTAGTGACACTATTGACAGGAGCGTTGCAGAATCAACCTCAAAACCATGGTACAACGTTTAAGGAGTTTAAGGCGGTTGGACCACCTGAATTCCGTGGGTCCATGAATCCAGTTGAAGCTCAAACCTGGATTATGGAGATAGAGAAGGTGTTCGATGTCGCTAGGGTAGGGGATGACCAGAAGACGGCTTTCGCAACTTTCATGTTGAAAGCAGAAGCTAGTTATTGGTGGCAAGCCAATAAAACTCAGGAAGGGCCAGGAGTGATGACCTGGGATAGGTTCAAGGAACTGTTCTTCGAGACCTATTTCCCAGAGAGTTCAAAGAGTCAGCTGGAAGTACAGTTTCTGGAGCTGAAGCAAGGGACGATGTCGGTATCCGAGTATGCCGCAAAATTTAACGAGTTGGCGAGGTTTGCGCCATATTAGGTTAGCACAGACGAACGTAAAGCGAAGAGGTTTGAACAGGGACTGAAGCCCTGGCTGTACAGTAGGGTTTCCCTGTTCCAGTTGAAGACATTTGCAGCAGTAATGGAGAAAGCAATACCCGCTGAAGGTGGAGGAGAGGCGGTGACCAAATTCAACCAGGAACAAAAGAAGAAGAAGAATGAGAATGAAATGAAGAATGGAGGTGGCAGTAGTGGAAATAACAACAACAACAGCAACAACAACAGCTTGAAGAGGAAGTGGAAAGGGAACGGGGGAGCTAGAAACCAGCAGGGTAACCAGCAAAATAAAAAGTTTGAAGCATGTGGACATGCGGGAAATTTCACAAGGGTGCGTGCTTGATGGGGAAACGAGTTTGCTACAATTGTGGCCAGGAGGGTCACATCGCCCCAAATTGCACTCAACCAAAGAAGAAGGCATGCTTCACGTGCGGATCCAAGGATCATTTTGCTCGTGAATGCCCTAAGAAGAAGGAGGGAGGGACAACCAGAAACAATGGAGGAGGTAACAATGGAGGTACGTGGGCTATTACAGGACCTGCAGCATTAAACAAACCCACAGCCAGAACCTTCAACATGACTGTGCAGGATGTTGTGCAATCAAAAGATGTGGTGTCAGGTATTATCCCAATCAATGATATTAATGCATATGTATTATTTGATTCGGGTGCTACTTGCTCGTTTATATCTGATGAATTTGCCAAGAGGTTAGAATTGCCTAGAGAAGAACTGAATTTTCCTTTGAACGTAGAAATTGCGAATAAGGAAATAATCCATGTTAGGTTCGTTTACAAGAACTGTAGGGTAAACATTAAGGGGAATATCTTGTTAGTAGATTTGATTCCGATTAGACTCGGGGAATTTGATGTAATTTTGGGAATGGATTGGTTGTTCAATTATGGAGCAGTAATTGACTGCCAAAAGAAGTGTGTAAACCTTATGACTCTGTCAAAGGTAGTATTTTATGGTAGCAAGTCGCCAAGATAAATGAAATGTCTGACGACTATGCAGGCCAAGAAGTTGTTGAGTCAAGGTTGTGTGGGCTATTTAGCTTACATAGTCGATACTCAGAAGAAAGGTGTGAAATTAGAAGAAATACCGGTAGTGAGAGAATTCGAAGACGTGTTTCCAGAAGATTTGCCAGGACTTCCGCCGGACAGAGAAATTGAATTCGTCATCGACTTAGTGCCGGGAACAGCACCGATATCAAAGGCTCCATACAGAATGGCTCCGGTAGAAATGAAGGAACTGATGGTACAGTTGCAAGAACTGCTAGACAAGAAGTATATTCAACCAAGTTTATCGCCGTGGGGAGCGCCAGTTTTATTCGTGAAGAAGAAGGACGGGTCAATGCGTCTTTGCATTGATTACAGGGAGTTAAACAAAGTCACTATTAAAAACAAATACCCGTTGCCAAGAATAGATGACTTGTTTGACCAGTTGAAGGGTGCTAAATACTTTTCGAAAATTGATTTGAGAAGTGGGTATCACCAGTTGAAAGTGAGGAAGGAGGATATACCACGAACGGCATTCAGAACTCGGTATGGACATTACGAGTTTCTAGTGATGTCTTTTGGTTTAACAAATGCCCCTGTCGCGTTCATGGATTTGATGAACAGGGTATTTAAACCATTTTTAGACAAGTTCGTAGTGGTGTTTATCGATGACATTCTGGTGTATTCCAAAACTCAAGAAGAACATGTGGAATATTTACGTCTGACATTGGAGACACTAAGAAAGGAAAAGTTGTACGCGAAATTCACTAAGTGTGAATTTTGGCTCGACCGTGTACAATTTTTGGGTCATGTGATTGACAAAGATGGGATTTCAGTAGATCCATCGAAAGTGGAAGCTGTAATCAATTGGGAACAACCAAAAACACCTTCGGAGGTGAGGAGTTTCTTGGGGCTGGCCAGTTATTATAGAAGATTCATTCAAGATTTTTCTAAGATAGCCACTCCGTTAACAAATTTGACATGAAAAGCTGTGAAATTCGTTTGGACAGAAAAGTGTGAAGAGAGCTTCCAAGATTTGAAGAAAAAGCTAAGTATGGCACCTGTGTTAACCCTGCCAGATAATACAGGAAATTTTGTGGTATATAGTGATGCCTCACACAAAGGGTTAGGTTGTGTTCTTATGCAGAACGGCAAAGTTATTGCCTATGCATCAAGACAATTGAAAGATTATGAGAAAGGGTATCCGACTCATGATTTGGAATTGGCTGCAGTGGTATTTGCTCTCAAGATATGGAGACACTATCTTTATGGAGAGAAATGTGAGATCTACACAGATCACAAAAGTCTGAAGTATATTTTCACTCAGAAGGATTTGAACCCGCGTCAGAGAAGGTGGATGGAACTGATAAAAGATTACGATTGTGAGATCTTTTATCATCCGGGCAAAGCGAATGTGGTTGCGGATGCTTTAAGTAGGAAAGATCGGGAGAAATTAATGCTGCTAACAACTCAGGAGGAGCTCATTTCAGCAATGACAAAGTTAGAACTGGAAATCAAATTTCCACAGGAATCCGACGAACAATTATTTCAGATAGAAGCTGGTCCAACTTTAATGGACAAAGTGAAGAGTGCCCAACTACAAGACGAAGAGTGTGCGAAAATCAAAGAGAATTTGATTGAAGGCGGTGATGTAAAATACAAGATCGACATCGAAGGGTTACTACGGTTTGAAGGAAGGATCTGGGTTCCAGCAGCACCAGAACTGAAAGAAGAAATTTTGATCGAAGCTCATAGCTCAAAATATTCAATTCATCCAGGGAGCACGAAAATGTATCAAGATTTGCGCCGACATTTTTGGTGGCCAAATATGAAAAGGGATGTCGCAGAATGTGTAGCAAAGTGCTTAACATGTCAGAGAGTAAAAGCCGAACATCAAAGACCCAGCGGATTGCTTCAACCGTTGGAAATACCGGAATGGAAATGGGAGCATATCACGATGGATTTTGTGGTGGGTCTTCCAACTACTCAGAAAGGATACGATGCAATTTGGGTAATAGTAGACAGACTGACAAAATCTGCACACTTTTTGCCAATAAAGATTAGATTCAATCTTGATCAGCTGGCAAAACTATATATTAAAGAGATCGTTGCAAGACATGGAGTTCTAGTGTCAATTGTGTCAGACAGAGATCCAAGGTTCACATCAAACTTCTGGAAAAGACTACAAGAATGTATGGGAACACAGTTGCGAATGAGTACGGCATATCATTCGCAAACAGATGGCCAAAGCGAACGAACGATCCAGACATTGGAAGATATGTTGAGAGCATGCGTCATGGATTTCAAAGGAAGCTGGGAAGAGCAATTACCGTTGGTGGAATTCGCCTACAATAATAGTTATCACGCGAGCATCGGCATGCCGCCTTACGAAGCGTTATACGGCAGAAAGTGCAGAACTCCACTGTACTGGGATGAAGTTGGAGAACGTCAACTGTTAGGACCAGAATTGGTGCAACAAACTGCTGAGGTTATCAAACTCATCAGGATAAGATTAGTAGCAGCTCAAGACCGACAGAAGAAGTATGCTTATCAACACAGGCAAGATCGTGCATTTGACGTAGGAAGCTATGTATTCCTAAAAGTTTCTCCTTGGAAGGGGAAAATTCGTTTCGGTAAAAAGGGAAAACTAAGCCCGAGGTTTATTGGACCCTTTGAAGTGCTGCGAAGAGTGGAAAAAATGGCTTATGAGGTAGCTCTACCTCCAGAGTTGGAAAATATTCATAATATTTTTCATATTTCGGTGTTACGACCATATAAACCCGATTACAAACACGTAATCGAGTACGAACCGTTGCAGTTCGAGAAAGATTTGCCTTATGAAGAGATTCCTATCCAGATAGTCGACATGAAAGAATAAGTGCTCAGGAATAAAGTGATACCTTCTGTGAAGGTGATTTGGAGGAACCACAACGCTGAAGAAGCAACGTGGGAACTCGAAGAGAAAATGTTGAAAGAATACCCTGAGTTATTTGTTTAATCTGTGTCTTCGATTCTGGGGACAGAATCTTTGTAAGTAGGGAAGAATGTAGCGAATAATTTGTTTGAATTGTGATTCTGAGGACAGAATCCTTGTAAGGAGGGAATGATGTAACATTCCAGAATTTTAAAGTGTAATATTAAATATTTATTGAGTTATATAAATATTTAGTGGATATGTTTAGTTGAATAAATAATTGTTCAATTTGAGTGATGTGGTTTATTTAATTATTTGTTGAATAAATAATTAAATATTAAATATTAAATATTTATTGGCAATATTAAATATTTATTGAATTATATGGCAATTTGAGTTGATGTGATTTAATTAATTATTTGTTGAGTAAATAATTAAGGAGCTAAATAAATTAGTTGTTATGAGATTTTAGATTTATTAATTTAATAAGCTAGAGAGTTTATAATGATTTTAAATAAATAATAATATTTAAATGAGAAATTGTAGTTTGAAACATTAGTTGACTAAATGAAATTATAATTGTAAAAAGAATTATAATTGTTTATGTGTTAAAGTAATTTAATAGAGTAATGTTTTTATTTGATTTATTTAATTAAATAAAGTGTGACTAATAACCTTGCTATATAGGAGTTACCAAAATAAATTAAAAGAGTTTAATGTGGTTTTACCAAACATGTCTTATGGCATAATAACTCTTTATCTAATTGAGTTTTACCAAACAAGGCATAAAGATTAATGAGTTATTTTATTTAGACTAACCAAACAAGCCTTATGGCTTTTGATTTTCAAAACCTTTAACTGATGTCAGTTATATATCTTATATTTATAATATACAATTATTATAATTATAATTATATACGTTATATTTTAGTACGTATGTTAGAGAGAGAAAAGAGTTCAGAAGAAGGAAAATAGAGAAAGAAAAAAACTCAGAGGAAGAAGAAGAAGAAAGGAAGAAAAGTGAGAGAATTATAGAGAGAATTGAGAGATTATTAACAGGTTTTGGAGAAAAGCTTGACAATCAAAGAGTTAGGACCATCATCTTCTTCATAATCCAAGATAGGCCATCTTCTTCTTTACAAAACTCTAAAAGTTTTTTTTTTCTTTTCCCAAAAAGTTTCTGTGAAAAATTTATGAAAAGAAATTTTGGTTGTTTTGGTTATAAGTTTATATAATTAGCAATTGTAGATGTGTTTCATGAGTTATGCATGATTATGTAGAGTTTAATTCATGTATGTATATGTTTTATGAAGAAATTGTTTTACAGAGAATTTTATGAATGAGAATGGGTTATTTTTAAAAGGGAAATTAAGGTTTAATTAGTTGTTGTATTGATAAATTGATTATAAGAATTGCTAGAGTGTAAAATCATAATCATGATGCTTGGAAATTTTTGTTTTGATTGAATAACAAAATCACAATATTGGTTTTCATGAAAAATATCAAAATATAGAGTTTTGCCAAAAATATTAAAATTGGGTGTTGAATATTTGATGTTTGTGCTAATTGATGAGTAGAAACATGTTCGAAGTCGTTAGTATACGATTATATGATGTCTATATGCAATTTACATGATAATCAGTCTATTAGATTCGAGCCTTTTGGCCAAATTGGTTTTTCTGGTACTGTTGCCGAGGCTGTCGACGGATTCTGGAGTCTGGCGCCGCGGCGCGACTCCAGTAGTACTTTAGTGGCGCCTTAGCGCCATGTCCGCGCCCCAGCGCCATGGTTCGCGCCGCAGCGCCATGTCCGCGCCCCAGCGCCGTGTCCCGCGCCCCAGCGCCGTGGCCCGTGCCCCAGCACCGTAGCCCGCGCCCCAGCACCGTGTCCCGCGCCCCAGCGCCACTGTTCCGTGCCCCGGCGTCGGAAAAGTGGCCTAGTTGGGCAGTTTTCGCCTCCTGTAGTAAAATGGCCATAACTTTTTCATACAAACTCCGATTTAGGTAATTCAAGATGATTCGGAAAGAGGACGAGTAGACCTACAACTTTCATTCTTTAAGTTGTTTTATTTGAGGTCTGTAACAGTAGTCAAAATGGCTATTTTTATGACTGTTGTGTATTTGGAGCCAATCGGAGGGCGTCGGGATGCACGAATGCAAGTGCAACCCTTTGGGTATTAGTATAACTTAATGATAACATGTTGGACATGTATTAGGATGTTATATCAAGTTGTTAATGTACACATGGTGTAATGGCATGATTATTTAAGTAGTTGTAATAAAGCTAAAATGTAATGTTCATGAAAGATGTGCTGTGTTTAAACTTAAACTTAGTTAGTAGCTATACTAAGAGTAATAAAGGAACTCATAAAGGTAATGTTAGTATAACTAATGTGTATTGTCAATGCATATGGTATGTGTAGGACTTGGGGTGAACGTGAATAGTAATTGTTTAACCTACACACGAGGCAAGTTCCCTAACCTTTGCTACTTTATTATTCAGCAAGGTTACTTTTCATTGTTATGTTATACTTATGCAAGTTCTCTAACTCTACTTTTATAATTGTGCAAGTTTTCTTAACTCTAAACTTGTTATGTTAGCATGCAAGTACCTTTAGTTTATCGTTTAAGTTATTATTTGTTGTGCATGCTTAATATTAAATTCTAAAATGTAACCTTAGCTTAACGTTGTTCAAAGCAAGGTATGATAAGTTATTCAATTGTTATGCTATTAGATTATTCCTAAAGCATGAACTTAGAACGAAATGTTTATTCAGTATGATCATTCGATAATATAGTGTTATTATCTTGTATTCAACTAATCCTTAATTGATGTCCGTTGAACTCCAAATTTCCTTGACAACTTATCCAAACCAAACTTACTTTGGTGCAGACTTGTATTCTAAATACTGAGATGAACAACTCTTTAAATAGAGGTTTACGCTTAGCGTTAAAATGGTTGTGCACAATACATTGTACGAAGGGTTGATCCCCCTAAGTACGTGAAGTCCTTATAGTCTTATGACTGTTAAAGTTAAAGTTGAAAGATTACTTATAACTGTGGACATGATTCGTGGTCATTAGACCCTCAGTGAACGTTATAAATTTCAGAAAGTTAATAGAATATATTGTTCAGTTCTATTAAACCTAATATTGGCAAATGATGTAAAGTTAAATGATTTATCTATTATTATTTCAAGTAGGCTTTGTTTGCTCACTCTTGCCTGTAAAATTTCTTACAGCTAAGGTTGAAACTGGTGATGTACCTAGCACCAGTAAAGGGAAAGGAAAGATGAAACAATGCTGAAGACCTGTAATAGATTGAATAGTTTATTTTCAGACTTGTTTAAAGATTGTAATGAATGTGATTTTAATTATTCCGCATGAATGAATGAATGTTTGTAAAGGTTAGATAACCTGGGAGATTTCTTTTATTTAAGTTTAATCCTGCATGGGCAGGTTTTCTTTTATTATTCAATTCTATTATGATTGGGTAGTTAGAAATGAATGTTTTGATTACGTGAACACCAAATCTTGAGGTAATGAAGTACCGAGATTTGGGGGTGTCACACATATGCATAACATGATACACGTATAACAGATAATAGATGGCAATATGATATAGGGAATAGAAAACTATACATACATTCCTAAGTATATCATCATCTAATACATCATCTCTGTTCAACTAAAAATACAGAGAAATAGGGCACAGACGCCCTACTACTAACAGAGGCCTATTAAAAGATATAGCAAGAATGGGGCACAGCCACCCAATAGCTAACAGAGGTCTATCAAAGGAGATAACGAGAATATACATCAGAAGAAGACAATGGTGTCAATATCTACATCATCAATCTTGTCCACCTGATGTAACACCTCCTGAGTCACTAGATCTCTATAAACAGGGATGTCAGACCTATACAAAGGAGGATCTACATCGACAAAGCCAAATGGGTCATCTGAGGGGCCAGCTCCTCTGCTGGAAGGATCAAACGAATCTGTCTCTGCCAGATCTCTGCCCAAATGCCGAATAAAGAAATGTGCCCGGTCCAGTCGCTGGGTCAAGCTATCAATCTGTGTCACATGAGTTGGATCTCGGACACAGGCTAGCCAATGCGTCATAATCACGGATCCTGGAACCATATCCCCGATAAACTGAGTGGCGCGAGTCTGGGCTCTAATGGTACAAGGGATCCACCAATGCTGGAATACATCCTGAGTGCAAGGACCCTCTGATAATGCAAAATCGTCAACACCCAACAATGGGATATCAATGACGGGTGACTGCGACACAGGCCAATAATGCTTGGAAGAAGGCAAGATCGGTATAAAAATCTCTCATGTGGTGCTCCTAATAGCACGCTCTCCTAAATAGAGCTCCCATCCTCCATCTGTGAAGAGAGGAACCCTACGGGTGGAAATCACGTACTTGACACTAGTTTGGTACCCATTCTCAAATTCAATGGCCAAGTGCTCCCCAGAATATGAAATCCATGTGATGACATTCGCTGTCAACAACTCCAACTGTAGGCGACAATGAGTGAAATCCTCAGCTACGGGGACCTCTGCCAATATGGAATGATGCCATCGCCATCTTCGTCATCGTAGGTAGGTATCCAACCCTAATACACTCATCGGATGTAAGCATGGGAGCCTCTTATAGGCCCAAAATTGATAACACAAAGGCAAACATCTGATGTCAGTTAACACTCTTAACCTGTACATGGTAAATGACAAGAGAAATACTTACCAGCAGAAATGGGTAGAATCCTAACCAAGTCTCAATCAATCCCTACGAGCGCATACGCATGCCCCTGAGGAAATAGGCAAAGGTGTAGGAGCCCCAATCATACTCTCCTATACGGTCCACATGTCGCGTGGCGCTGATCAAAGTGAACGATACCGTAGAAGAGTTATCTGCTATGAAGCAACCCCTAATGATCATCAGGAACAATCGCCGAAGAATGTGATCCCTGACTCTGACATCAGCTAGTATGGGCTCACTCAACAGCCCACTCATAGCAACTACGCTCAAAGGACCTGCACGGGCAGTCTGACCCTTGAGCGCCTCCGCCGGAACTCTTAACAATAATATGACGACAGTGGGGGTAATATCCGTCGTGCAAGGCACTGGCGCCCTTCCAAACTCTATACCTATGATAAATCGCCAATCCATCAACGTCATCATCACCTCATAGTCCAACAAGTGGAGTGACTGAGTCTGGTGAAACCAACGCTCAGACAATGCCCTGAGGTAACCCCAGGGACAGCGGCGAAGAAGGACGGAAAAGAATGCCCCAAATCCCGAGTCATGCACAATCGCTCTATAGTCAGGATGCAGAGCATGGTACATGGAGTGAATGCTGAACCAGTTCCCTCGAGGCTGTGTAAAGTCGGGAACCTACATAAAATGTAGATCGACGTTAAAATCCTTTACTCCTCATCAATAAGAAAGAAGGAAGATTAAGATCTAACTTTATACCTCGTTGGCGTGCAAATACATCGAGGGATGTCGACTCAGATCACCCAGAAGCTCTGGTTTTACTACCTGAATACTCGGGAGGTCCCTATGGGGAACAAAACGGGGCTGTCTAACAAAACGGGGTCGAGGCACTTCAGAAGCCCTCCTCTGTACACCAGAAGTGGTCTTACGGGAACTACTCGGCTGATCCAGATCCATAATATCTAGATAACAAGTCTCTCAATCACCTCAGAAAGGGTGTGGTATCTTCTAACCTGGAGATTTCTTTTCAAAATACATTTTATGACTACATGCATACTTGCATTATTTTAACATACTTCTACAGTAGAGTTAATATGCATGACTACTCAATACCTACATTTTGGAAAATTTTGCCATAGTTTCCTCTATAAATAGGACTATCCACATGCACATAGGCATGACTAGGTGGCCATTCAATAGCACACCTACCCACAGTCATATAAATACTATTTTCATTAAAAAATCAAAGTCATCAATCCATAAGGGTAGCCTAATTACCAGGATTACTTTGCTTTTTGACCTTTGCTCATTTGTCCTCAAATAGGATAAGTAATAGCAGGAAAAAAGGTGCCAATTTGACTGTTTCAAAAGTCAAACTTTTTTACATCATTATGTTTAGCATGGTTTAATACTAACATTTCCTATGTTGAATATTTTTTATCAAGTCATTTGAGCATGCATATACACTACTATGTGTTTAGATGCATTTCATGTGATAAGTCATTTTCCAACGGATAAAAACTGGAAAAGAGTACATGCATATGCTACCAGGACAATGTAGAACACTTGTACGGTGATAAAATTTGCAGAAAGACGTCTGAACTCAACAGATCTGAAGAAGAGCTCTCAGATTTCCTTCGCGGTGTAACATGAAAATGACTTATGAAAGCAACCTGCAGGACTTTAATATCCACAGTTGGTCACAGGTCCATTTGTGGCTATAGCAGGTGTACCTATGGCACCCCTATGTGGGTCCCATCCCTTCGACTCGGTCAAGTTTGAGTTGTAAAGGAGTTCTCACAAGCTGAAAAGGTCAAATCAGGGATAAAAATGCTATACGATTGAGCGGAATAGCCAGAAATCCTGGTTTTTCTAGGCCCGACTGTGGCTTTCATATCATTCATTGGTATTCACCTGAACACAGGGTATACTATATCGATGATCCCCATCATTGCAGATCACATTCGGTAATACTGGACAGAAGTCCAATGCCGTCAATTCAGGGTCATTGCCCTATTCTCCATCCAAAAGATCCCTGAAGGGGGTTACAATTCATGGTCATCTGTCCACCAACTGATCCCCGGCGGGGGTTACAACGCATGTTCCGCTGACACACACATCAGCGAGTTCCAAAAGATCCCTGACAGGGGTTACAACGCATGGTCATCTGTCCACCAACAGATCCCCAGCGGGGGTTACAACGCATGTTCCGCTGATACACACATCAGTGATGATCCAAAAGATCCCGGGCGGGGGTTACAACGCATGTTTTGCTGACACACACATCAGCGATGATCTAAAAGATCCCCGGCGGGGGTTACGACGTATATTATCTGTTGACACACACATCAACGAGGATCAAATAGATCCCCGGCAGGGATTACAATGCATATTTTTCGTTGATGCACATGTCAACGAAGGTCAAGCAACCTTGACGTCAGTTCAGCCGTTGGCAAGTAAACCCAACATCGCATCAAAAACCATCCGATGATTGCATCAGTTGATACACACATCTACAAAGGCCAAGCAGCCTTAGCATTTATCCCCAGCAGGGAGTTCATCTATTGATATACACGTCAGCAGAGGATCAAATGGATTCCCAGCGGGGGTTACAACGCATGGTCAACCGTTGGTTCACATGTCAACGAAGGTTGGGCAGCCCTGACAACACATACTGTTGGCAGTAAATCTAACAGAACATTGATATGTCCTGGCGATACAAACCAGGGAGGATCAACATCATCGGGGAGGATCGATAATGGAATATATTATACACATCCTCAAACAGACAAAGTTTTATCCCCACAGATCTCTTGTACACGAGAGGCACATCTTGGGAGTAAAGTCTATATCAAGGATTCAGGACTTTGGTGATAGCCCCAACATTAACATCCTAATAGGTTTAGATCACACATCCAAGCTTGCCGTCATTACCGTCATCGGTAGAACTAACAAGGAGCTGGCAATCATCCCCAACATGTGGAAAAGCAATCCATATGCATCATACACTTGCATCATGTTGCTCCATATAGCATCTTGTTTGTCTTGCTGCATTTCAAGTGTCTAGGATTCTTTATCCTATCCATGCCATTGCATTGCATGAATATGATAAAGAGGAGCATCTGTAGACACTCAAAATTTTCTGTACACCTATTACTGACATTACAAGAGGGCAGATTCATCTTTCAGAGATAACCCTGGAAGACAGTTCATGTCAAGTTTGGATACTATCGAAAGTTAAGTCTCAACCCCGGAACACACACCGGGAGTAACAGTTCCAACGTCGGAGATAACCCCGAGGCCTGCCATTCCAATACAGAAAATACCACCAGAGAAGACCGATTTATCTCGGAGATAACCCCGAGATATTCAGTCTCAGTCCCAACACTGGGAATAGAAGATTCCAACATTAGAGATAACCCCAAGGAAGGCAGTTGTAGTTCAGGAGATAACCCCAAAAATGCTTGTTTCAAATGCATGCAATCAGCTTTAACCTCGGCGCTTACACCGAGGCACTCAGTACAAGGCCCGGCAATAACACCAGGAAGACAGGCACACCTCAGAGATGACACTGACGACCTTCAACACTTGCAGCAGTCCAATCTCAGAGATAACCCTAAGCAACGTCTGCTTTATCAGCCCAAACTGGAGATAACCCCGGTGAGGGGCAAAGTCGTCATTTTGCCACCTTAACGCCACATCACACCGTCCCAATATTTTAGACATACATTTCTATACAGCAATGTCCCACAAGAACCAAGGAAGTTCAATCCCGAGTGACTATTACGTAGGGTAACGGATAGAATTTGAAGCTTGAAGACCGGAGGGCATCGTCCCATCTTCCTGACTTCGTACAACCTCTAATCACATGTCATTGCGTAACTCTCAACAACGGTGGTCCGAAATAGGTCTTGTATACCTCAGTTGGATGCCCAGATTATAATTCTAAAAGTTCGAGCGGACATCACATAGCACGCGTGCACGTGCTTTGAGATAGTGGGACCCACGAAACCCGGGGCACCCCGGGCAGCAGTAGGTACACCTACAGCCTAGCCGCAGGTACACCTACGGCTCCTCCCTCTATTAATAGAGGGCTTGGGGTGGCAATTTTATAAGAGAAAAAGGCGAGGAAGCCCTGTCCAATTTGCTCTGTACACACCCTAAACTGAGTGCTTTCTCATTTTAAATACTTGTAAGCTCATATATAGCTACTTTTTACAGCGGGAGCCGAGTGTTCATCCACTTAAAGCTATAGAAGTCTTCTTTGGCAGCCCACTGTAAGCCTTCTTATACACTTTAAAGCCTTTCTCTTCATCTTTGCACACACTATTCTTCACGTTGAGAGTCGTGTTGCGTGTGTAGGCCCGAACTTCGATCCGTGGTTTCATTTTAGTTTGTATATATATATATACTTATATATATATACATTTTATATACGGACTAACATTATCGAGTTATACCTCGATTGAGCCTAGACTTATATCTGGAGCGTTTAATTGCTTTTGTATATATGTACTTATATATATGACCTGTGTGTCGAACTCTATTCGGTGAGCCTAGACTTACGTCTGGTTCATTTAAATGCTTTCGTATATATATGTATACTTATATATATGAACTGTGTGTTGAACTTTGTTCGATGAACCTGAATTTTACATCTGGTGCGTTTACTGCTTTAATATATATATACTTATATATATGAACTGTTGTCGAACTTTATTCAATGAGCCTGGATTTTATATCCGGTGCGTTTACATGTTTATATATATATATATATATATATATTTCGTCCCGCCTGAAGTTTACTTCGTTGCGATTGACTATTTTTACTGCTTTCTGTACATCTCGTCCCGCCTGGAGTTTCCTCTGTGGCGGTTGATCGTTTTTACAGCTTTATTTATATTTTTGATCCCCCATGGAGGTGCTTCGTGGTGGTTGATCATGTTTGTATATATATATTTATAGCTTTTATATATATACCTGCTTACTGCGTTTATATCAATTGTGACATCATGTGAGCCTAGAAATCATGTGATCACATATTCAGTCTATTGAATCTAGATTCGGTTCCCGTGATGAACATTTTCAGCTGTAAGCAGCTTGTAAATTTATTCACGGTGTTGGATTTTCTCAGATGGCTTTCATGCCCATGAGGAGTTCGGCACTAATTTGTACATTATTTTCTCGAAGATGCTTCGCATCTCGAAAATAAAAGCAATCAAGTCAAACATTCAATAAAATGGAAGTATCAAAGGCCTCAATTACTATTGAGCACAGGGTTTGAAAAATCTCTTTTTACAAAACATCACTGCTATATCTTGTTTAAAACTGAATTTTTACATAAATTCAAACCCTATGTATATAGGTGCGAATGAGGCATAGTACTACTTCCAAATAACAGCACATTGACCCACACACACACACATTCATATAACAGTTTCTTAAAAAGTGGAGGTCATCGTGGCAACACGGATGTCGGGGGTGCCTAACACCTTCCCTCCGCATAAGCAAGTCCCCGGACCTTAATGAATCTCGATTTCATAGGCCCGTTTAGCAGTGTCACATCACTGGGTCAATGTGCAAACCTTTTTTTGGTTGTGTTGGTACAACCAGTTAAAAAACTAATTGGCGACTCTTAACAGTCCATCGTCGACATTATACATGTCGAACCTTTTTTAATTATTTTTTCAAACAAATCTCACCTAAAATGAGAACACCAAAGAACAATTAACGAAAAGGGACAAATAAAAATCCCGACGTCGACAAGGTGCTATTCCGGAAACAAGAATTAATGAAGAAGGAATACTTCGAGTCAACTCCAGACTTTGTGTTTCGAACAACCCTGATTTAAACTATAAGATCATGATGGAGGCGCACAACACACCGTTTGCAATCTATCCTAGAAGTACCAAAATGTATTGTTATCTTCGACATACATTTTGGTAGAGCTATATGAAAATAGAGATCGCAGAGTTTATCTCAAGGTGTTTAACTTGTCAACGAGTCAAGGCAGAGCATCAAGTGTCAAAAGGTCCATTACAACCACTTAAAATTCTAAAATGGAAGTGGGAGCACATTACCTTGGATTTCGTTACTGGTCTTCCTAAGGTTTCTCAAGGCATAGATGCGATTTGGGTCATTGTTGATAGATTAACCAAGTCTGCTCATTTCTTACCTATACGAGAAACTTATACACTTGAACGTCTTGCTCGTATATACATAAATGAGATTGTAAAACTGAATGGTATGCCAGTATTCATAGTTTCTGATCGAGACCTAAGATTCACTTCACTGTTTTGGGTCAGTTTACAGAAACCTATTGGCACAGATTTGTAATTCAGTTCGACATATCATCCTCAAACGAACGGGCAGTCAGAGAGGACTATTCAAACTCTTGAAGATTTATTAAGACTCTGTGTCCTTGACTTCAAGGGAAGTTAAGACAAGTTATTGTCATTAGTGGAATTTTCCTACAACAACAGTTATCAAGCAAGTATTGGCGTGGCTCCATTCGAGGCGTTGTATGGACTCAAGTGTCTTTCTCCAGTATACTGGGACGAGGTGGGTAAAGCAACGTTGTTAGGACCAGAATTGGTACGTATGACTACGGAGAAGATTCAAATGATCCGGCAACGTATAAAGACCTCACAAGATCGACAAAAGAGTTATGTTGATCTTCATTGAAAGGACGTGGAATTCAATGATGGTGATCATGTGTTGTTACGTGTTGGTCCATGGAAAGGAGTTACAAGATTTGGAAAGAGAGGAAAGCTCAATCATCGATTCATTGGCACGTTCAAAATCCTCGATCGAATAGGAACGGTAGCTTATAAACTGGCCTTACCACCGAATATGTCTCGTGTTCATAACGTTTTTCACATATCCATGTTACGTAAATATGTGGAAGGCCCGAACCACATTATTGAGTTAGAACCAGACGAAATAGCGGAAGATTTAACGTATGAAGAGGTGCCTGTTAAAATCTTGGATAAGAAGGAATATATTCTACACTCCAAGGTTATACCTCAAGTCAAAGTTTTATGGAGAAACCACGATGTTAAGGAAATGACCCGGGAGTTGGAATCTGAAATGAAATCAAGGTATCCTCATCTCTTCGACATACCAGGTACGTACCCTAATTTTGAGGATGAAATTTCATAAGAAGTGGAGGTTGTAAGACCCCAACTTTCATAAAAAAGATTAATTTTTATCGAATTATATTTTTGAATATTATGGTGTGGATTTGATATAATGTTATAGTTGTGAGTAATATTTATAAATTTTGTAAAGTAAGCAAGTTGTTATAAAATATTTGATTGGTCGAGGAATATTCGTTCTAACAGGGAATATTCGTACGACGACACAATCATTGGTGGACCCCACAACGAAATTATGGTCAGAGTTAGAAAACGACAGAAATATCTTTTTATAAAAGTAACAACGAAAGTTTTACCGTTAACTATTGAAATACCCAGTGATGAAAAGTACAGTAATACGCGTGGTTGCATAGTAGCACACGGTATTGATTATTGATGCTTACGTGATAAGTCACTCTATTATACTCAATTATTGCTACAGTAATTACTGCATAGTATCTCACGTTATTTGATTTAATTATTGTCTGTAACATTCCATATTTTTTAAATGTAAGTTATAAATATTTATTGATTTATATAAATATTTATTGGATGTGTTTATTATTGAATAAG
Source organism: Panax notoginseng (assembly GCA_016801055.1). NCBI lineage: Eukaryota > Viridiplantae > Streptophyta > Magnoliopsida > Apiales > Araliaceae > Panax > Panax notoginseng. The sequence continues at coordinate 53,785,455 of CM029023.1, read as the reverse complement.
TAATTGTTCAATTTGATTGAGTTTATTTAGCTAATTATTTATTTGCTAAATAATTAATGTGATTAGTCAATTAATGTGTTATGTGGATTGAGTTATGTGATTAAGTAATTTATTTAATTGTTATTACGTAAGGTGTGACTAATTACTATATGATAAAGAGTTATTAAAATAAATTAAAGTAATTTTAATTTAGTTTTACCCAAACAAAGCTTAAGGATATAAACTATTTTATTTTAAAGGGATAGGCCAAACAAAGCCTAAGGCTTTTGGATTTTGAAATTTAAATGATTAATAAAATAATAATATAATATATACGTTAGTTTTGTAACTGATATGTTATTAAATTAGACGTATTAAGGTTAGCGGTTTTATTTTACGCGTTATAGCTATCGGTTGTTTTCTTTTTACACATTCTAGTTGCTGAGAAAAGAGAGAAGAACACTAAGAGAGAATTTTAGAGAAAGTTTAAGAGAGAAAAGGCTGTGTTTTTCAAATACGTTCTGAGTTTGTCAAAGCTATTCTCCGTGATTAACAAGTGTTGTTGGAACAAATTAAAGGTAGGTTGTATAAACCTTATCATATATGTTTACACTATATAGTTTTTGAGAAATTGTATGTCTCTGTTTTTCTTGAAATAACCGTGTATAAGTTTTACCAAATTTGTCTGTAAACCTTGTTCTAGAATTTGTTTTGGTATTACATGTTTTGTTGTTATAATTGTTATAACTAGCATGTATATGTATATGTATATTTGAGTGGTATTTTAATCATGTGTTAAAGAAAAATAAATAGTTTTACTGTGAACATAAACATGTATGAATGTATGTTTTTCAGAGTACAAAAAATTTATACTTGTATTGTATGATAATTATGAAATTTAACTGTGATTATATGAATTGAGTAAGAATTAAGTAGAATATAGTTAGAATAAATCAAATTATTTTCTAACTATGATTACAGTGCTTACTATATCAACAATGGAGTTTTGATTTTTAAAAGTTTGGTTTTAAAGGAAAACAGTGTTTTAAAATAATTAGTTCTTTGATATTGTTGTTTAGTTGTGTAAAATTCGTACACAAATGCTTCATAACTTTTATGTGTAATTGTCATGAAGTTATACATGTTGTTGGATGTCATTGGCTGTTAAAAATAACTTAGACAGTAGCTTTGCTCTGTTTTTCTGGTTTGGTTCTGTGAGTTTCGGCGCCCCAACGTCAAAATTCACGTCCCAGCGTCAAAATTCACGCCCCAGAGCCAAAAATAGGCCAGAAGTTCGCACCCCGGCGCCACTGCTCGCGCCCCAGGAAAAGTGGCCTGGGTCGGACAGTTTTGACCTCCTGTAGTAAAATGGCTATAACTTTCTCATACGAACTCCGATTGAGATAATTCAAGAAGATCCAGAACGAGGACGAATAGACCTATAACTTTCATGCTTTAAGTTTTTTAATTTAATGTCTATACCAGTAGTCAAAATGGTCATCTTTAGGACTATTGTGTATTTGGAGCCAATCGGAGGGCGTCGGGATGCACGAATGCAAGTGCAACCCTTTGTGTATTAGTATAACTTAATGATAACATGTTGGACATGTAATAAGATGTTGTATCAAGTTGTTAATGTGCATATGGTGCAATGACATGATCACTTAAGTAGTTATAATAAAGCTAAAAAGTAATGTTCATGAAAAGACGTGTTGTTATTTAAACTTAAACTTAGTTAGTCGCTATACTAAGAGTAATAAAGTAACTCATAAAGGTAATGTTAGTGTAAATAATGTGTATTGTCAATACATATGGTATGTGTAGGACTTGGGGTGAACGTTAATAGTAATTGTTTAACCTATGCATGAAGCTAGTTCCCTAACCTTTGCTACTTTATTATTCAGCAAGGTTGCTTTTCACTGTTATGTTATACTTAAGCAAGTTTTCTAATTCTGAAGCTTCGTTATGCAAAATTCATATGCTATACTTTATTGAGTAAAGTATTTCTATTAAGCAACTTCATTGTATCCAGTTATTCATGATTATACAAGTTTCTCATCTCTGCACTTTCGTTGAGATAGTTATTATGATTATGCAAGTTTTTCTTAACTCTAAACTTGTTATATTAGCATGCAAGTATCTTTAGTTTATCGTTCAAGCTATTATTTGTTGTGCATACTTGATATTAAATTCTAAGATGTAACCTTAGCTTAATGTTATTCAAAGCAAGGTATGATGTGTTATTCAATAGTTATGCTATTAGATTATCCCTAAAGCATGAACTTAGAATGAAATACTTATTCAGTTATGATTATTCAATAACATAGTGTTATTATCTTTTATTCAACTAATCTGTAGTTGATGTCCATTGAATTCCAAATTACCTTGAAGTGTATCCAAACCAAACTATCTTTGGGGCGGACTTGTACTCAAAATACTGAGATGAACAACCCAATTTATAGGGGTTACGCTTAGTTTTGTACTTTGCGCTGAAATGTTTATATACAATACATGTACGAAGGGTTGATCCCCCTAAGTACCTTAAAGTCATTATGGTCGTATGACCGTAAATGTTTAAGTTGAAAGATTATTTATAATTGTGGACAAGGTTCGTGGTCATTAGACCCTCAGTGAATGTTTAAAATGTTAATAGAACTCATTGTTTAGTTCTATTGAGCCCCTGAATGGGCAAGGAATGTTTAAGATGTTAATAGAACATATTGTTCAGTTCTATTGAGCCCCAGAATGGGCAGAGAATGTAAAAGTTATTCATTGTTATTTCAAGTGAGCCTTGTTTGCTCACTCTTGCCTGTAAAATCATTACAGCTAAAGATGGAAAGGGTGACGTACCTAGCACCAGTAAAGGAAACGGAAAGATGAACAAGTACTGAAGACTTGTAATAGTTTTGATAGTTTTATTATCAGACTTTGGTTTAAAGAATGTAATGAAGTTTATTTAAATTTTCCGCATGAATGATTGTATGTAAAGATTAGATAACATGGGAGATATTATTTTATGAAATTCTTGTATGGGCAGGTTTTATTATTCAATTTTGTTTATGATTGGATAGTTATAAATGAATGTTTTGATTACGTGAACACCAAATCTTGAGGTAATGAAGTACCGAGATTTGGGGGTGTCACAGGTTGGTATCAAAGCTTTAGGTTATGAACCTTAGGTGGAGGGAAAAGCCTTAGGAAGTAACCTTTGAAAAGATAGTGGAGATAACTCTTATCCAGTTTTTTTAAGGAAGAGGTAATAAAACACTTATGTGCTTATGTGTTTATAACTTATGTGCTCGCGAGTGTTGGGTAGAATGATTAATAACTAAAACTTTAAAATTTTGTTGTCAGGATGACTAATGTCAGAGAATCTAGTCAGGCTAGGGAGGAGGGACCTCAAATGCCTATAGAGGAGGAGCCTCGCGACATTCAGGTAGTTTGGGAACAACTACTGCCACGGGAGTCAGCCCCGTTGGTCACAGTGGTTGAAGATGAGGATGATGATGTGGAGACGGATGAGGAGGATCCCGTGGAGTTGCCACAGGAGGATGAAGATAACGAGGATGAGGAGGAGGAGACTCCACTAACCTCGATGGCTGCTCGTATGTATGATGAGGTCTACGACCGTAACGTGGAACTTCAGGACACAATTGAGGAGTTACAAGAGATAGTAGCTGAACAACAGACTGCAATGACACAGAAGGACGACGACATCCAGGATCGAGATGAACGTCTAGCTAATGCTGAAGAGAAGCTGATGCAGACTGAAGGAGAGAAGGAACAACTGATCGAGATGGTCGTGGAACTGAAGAAAAAGCTGAATGAAGAAGCTACCAAGAGGGCGACAGCTGAAGACTCATACGAGGAAGCTTATCAACGAACTAGAAGAGCAGTAAGGGATGCACAAGTAAAGAGGATGAAGATGGAAGAGATGGATAAAGTATTCAATACCGTGATCAATCGAGCTCAAGATCGGGTCATGGGTTATCCAATTCAGTTCGGGACTCTGCCATCATACGTGTTAGATCGCCGAACCATATTCCGTGTTATGGAAGAAGAGCGTCAAAAGGCTACTGATTATCTTAATAGATCATCATAGGAAATCTGTCTGTTTTGCAAGTAATAAGTGTTAAATAATGTGTAAATCCCGAGTGTTAAGTAACCATGGGATATGAGAATGATGATGTTATCCTGTCACTTTTGTAGTTCAGGAAAGGAATGTAAATGGCAGTGATGCTATTATTGTTATGTTTTTCGAAGTTATGATGAATAAATAAAAAGATATTATTTTATTCAAAAGTGTTATGTAGTTATTTTTTTTATAGAGGCAAGTTAATTAGAAAATACTTAAAGAAGTTGGGTAATAGTCTAATAGATGTTTTTTTTCTAACAGAAAATGACTCCCTGACGTGAACCACCCCGTCAGAGAACTAATGCGAGAACTAACAATAACGATGTTGAGGATAATCCTGTCCAACAACTAGTGACATTACTAACAGGAGCGTTGTAGAATCAACCTCAAAACCAAGGCATAACGTTTAAGGAGTTTAAGGCGGTCGGACCACCTGAATTTCGTGGGTCAATGAATCCGATCGAGGCACAGACCTGGATTATGGAGATTGAGAAGATATTTGAAGTCGCTAGGGTAGGGGATGAACAGAAGACTACTTTTGCAACATTCATGTTGAAAGCAGAAGCTAGTTATTGGTGGCAGGCCAATAAAACCCAGGAAGGACCAGGAGTGATGACTTGGGATAGGTTTAAGGAGTTATTCTTCGAGACCTACTTCCCAGAGAGTTCTAAGAGTCAGTTAGAGGTTCAGTTTTTGGAACTGAAGTAGGGAGCGATGACGGTGTCTGAGTATGCCGTGAAATTCAACGAATTGGCAAGGTTTGCGCCATATCAAGTCAGCATAGAGGAGCGTAAGGCAAAGAGGTTTGAACATGGACTGAAGCCCTGGCTGTACAGTAGGGTTTCCCTGTTCCAGTTGAAGACGTTTGTAGCAGTGATGGAGAAGGTTATACTCGCTGAAGGTGGAGGCGAGGCAATGACAAAATTCAATCAAGAGCAGAAGAAAAAGAAGAATGAGGTGGAAGTGAAGAATGGTAGCGGAGGCAATGAAAATGGCAATAACAACAACTTGAAGAGGAAGTGGAACGAAAATGGGGGTACTGGAAACCGGCAGAGTAACCAATAGTTTAGGAAGTTTGAAGTATGTGCTACATGCGGGAGGTTTCATAAGGGTGTGTGCTTGATGGGGAAACATGCATGTTTCAACTGTGGCCAGGAGGGTCACATCGCCTCAAATTGCACCCAACCCAAGAAGAATGTTTGTTTCACATGTGGATCCAAGGATCATTTTTCTCGTGAATGCCCTCAGAAGAAGGTCGGAGAAACAGTAAGAAGTAAGGGAAACAGCAGTGGAGGTACTTGGGCCATTGCTGGACCTACAGCGTCAAACAAACCCACAGCCAGAACTTTCAACATGACTGTGCAAGATGCTGTGCAATCAAAAGATGTGGTGTCAGGTATTATCCCAATCAACGATATTAATGCTTATGTATTATTTGATTCGGGTGCTACTTGTTCGTTTATATATGATGAATTTGCTAAAAGGTTAGAATTGCCTAGAGAAGAACTGAATTTCCCTTTGAACATAGAAATTACGAATAGGGAGGTGATTCCTGTTAGGTTTGTATACAAGAACTGTAGAGTGAACATTAAAGGGAATATCCTGATGGTAGATTTAATTCTGATTAGACTCGGGGAATTTGATGTAATTTTGGGAATGGATTGGCTGTTCAAATATGGAGCAGTAATTGATTGTCACAAGAAGTGTGTAAACCTTATGACTCCGTTAAAGGTAGTTTTCCATGGTAGCAAATCACCTAGACAAATGAAGTGTCTGACGATTATGCAGGCCAAGAAGTTGTTGAGTCAAGATTGTGTGGGTTATTTGGCTTACATAGTCGATACTCAGAAGAAAGGTGTAAAACTGGAGGAGATACCAGTGGTTAGAGAATTCGTAGATGTATTTTCGGAAGATTTGCCAGGACTACCGCCTGATAGAGAGATTGAGTTCGTAATCGATTTAGTGCCAGGAACTGCACCGATATCGAAGGCCCGTACAGAATGGCTCCGGTAGAAATGAAGGAACTCATGGTGCAACTGCAAGAACTGCTGGACAAGAAGTATATTCAACCAAGCGTGTCACCGTGGGGAGCGCCGGTCTTATTTGTGAAGGAGAAGGACGGATCAATGCGTCTTTGCATTGATTATAGGGAGTTAAACAAGGTCACTATTAAGAATAGGTATCCGTTACCTATAATAGATGACTTGTTTGATCCGTTGAAGGGTGCTAAATACTTCTCAAAAATAGATTTGAGAAGTGGGTATCACCAATTGAAGGTAAGAAAGGAGGATATACCTAGAACGACATTCAGAATTCGGTACGGACATTACGAGTGTCTGGTGATGTCTTTTGGTTTAACAAATGCCCCTGCCGCGTTCATGGATTTGATGAACAGGGTATTTAAACCATTCTTAGACAAGTTCGTAGTGGTGTTTATCGTCGACATTCTGGTGTATTCCAAAACTCAAGAAGAACACGTGGAACATTTACGTCTGACATTGGAGACACTAAGAAAGGAAAAGTTATACGCGAAATTCTCTAAGTGTGAATTTTGGCTCGATCGTGTACAATTTTTGGGTCATGTGATTGACAAAGATGGGATTTCAGTAGATCCATCGAAAGTGGAAGCTGTAATCAATTGGGAACAACCAAGGACACCTTCGGAGGTGAGGAGTTTCTTGGGACTGGTTGGTTATTATAGAAGATTCATTCAAGATTTTTCCAAGATAGCCACTCCGTTAACAAATTTGACACGGAAAGCTGTGAAATTCGTTTGGACTGAAAAGTGTGAAGAAAGCTTCCAAGATTTGAAGAAGAAGCTAAGTATGGCACCTGTGTTAACCCTGCCGGACAATACAGGAAATTTTGTAGTGTATAGTGATGCCTCACACAAAGGATTGGGTTGTGTTCTTATGCAAAATGGCAAAGTTATTGCCTATGCATCAAGACAACTGAAGGATTATGAGAAAGGTTATCCGACTCATGTTTTAGAATTGGCTGCAGTGGTATTTGCTCTCAAGATATGGAGACACTATCTGTATGGAGAGAAATGTGAGATCTAAACAGACCACAAAAGTCTGAAGTATATTTTCAATCAGAAGGACCTGAACATGCGTCAGAGGAGATGGATGGAATTGATAAAGGATTACGATTGTGAGATCTTTTATCATACGGGCAAAGCGAATGTGGTTGCAGATGCTTTAAGTAGGAAAGGTCGGGAGAAATTAATGCTTATAACAACTCAGGAGGAGCTCATTTCAGCAATGACAAAGTTAGAACTAGAAATCAAATTTCCACAGGAATTCGACGAACGACTATTTCAGCTAGAAGCAGGTCCAACTTTACTGGACAAGGTAAAAAAGGCTCAGTTACAAGATGAAGAATGTGGAAAGATAAAAGAGAATATGGTTGATAGTAGCAATACGAAATACAAGGTCGATACCGAAGGATTACTACGGTACGAGGGAAGAATCTGGGTTTCAACAACACCAGAACTGAAAAACAAAATCTTGACCGAAGCTCATAGCTCAAGATATTCGATTCATCCAGGAAGCACGAAGATGTATCAAGATTTACGCTGACATTTTTGGTGGCCAAATATGAAAAGGGATGTTGCAGAATGCGTGGCTAAATGTTTGACATGTCAAAGAGTAAAAGCCGAACATCAAAGACCCAGCGGACTACTTCAACCGTTAGAAATACCAGAATGGAAATGGGAGCATATCACGATGGATTTTTTGGTGGGTCTTCCAGCTACTCAAAGAGGATGCGATGCAATTTGGGTGATAGTGGACAAACTGACAAAATCAGCACACTTTTTGCCAATAAAGATTAGATTCAATCTTGATCAGCTGGCAAAACTATATATCAAAGAGATCATTTTGAGACATGGAGTGCCAGTGTCAATTGTGTCCGATAGAGACCCGCGATTCACGTCAAACTTCTGGAAGAGACTACAAGAATGCATGGGAACTCAATTGCGAATGAGTACGGCTTATCATCCACAAACAGATGGCCAAAGCGAACGAACGATCCAGACATTGGAAGATATGCTGAGAGCATGCGTCATGGATTTCAAAGGAAGCTGGGAAGAGCAATTTCCGTTAGTGGAATTCGCCTACAATAATAGTTATCATGCGAGCATCGGCATGCCGCCTTACGAAGCGTTATACGGCAGAAAGTGCAGAACTCCACTGTGCTGGGATGAAGTTGGTGAACGTCAACTACTAGGACCAGAATTAGTTCAACAAACTGCTGAGGTTATCAAACTTATCAGGATAAGATTAGTAGCAGCTCAAGACCAACAAAAGAACTATGCTGATCAACACAGGCAAGATCGTGCATTTAACGTAGGAAGCTGTGTATTCCTAAAAGTTTCTCCTTGGAAGGGGAAAATTCGTTTCGGTAAGAAGGGAAAACTAAGCCCAAGGTTTATTGGACCCTTTGAAGTGCTACGAAAAGTTGGAGAGGTAGCTTATGAGGTAGCTCTACCTCCAGAGTTGGAAAACATTCATAATGTTTTTTATATTTCGGTGTTACGACCATATAAACCCGATTACAATCACGTTATCGAGTACAAACCGTTGCAGTTCGAGAAAGATTTATCTTATGAAGAGGTTCCTATCCAGATAGTCGACAAGAAGGAACAAGTGCTCAGGAATAAAGTGATACCTTATGTGAAGGTGATATGGAGAAACCACAATACTGAAGAAGCAACGTGGGAACTCGAAGAGAAAATGATAAAAGAGTACTCTGAGTTATTTGTTTAATATGTGTCTTCGATTCTGGGGACAGAATCTTTGTAAGTAGGGAAGAATGTAACGAATGTGTTGTTTGAGTTGTAATTCTGAGGACAGAATCCTTATAAGAGGGGAATGATGTAACATTCCATATTTTTTAAATGTAAGTTATAAATATTTATTGATTTATATAAATATTTATTGGATGTGTTTATTATTGAATAAGTAATTGTTCAATTTGATTGAGTTTATTTAGTTAATTACTTATTTGCTAAATAATTAATGTGATTAGTCAATTAATGTGTTATGTGGATTGAGTTATGTGATTAAGTAATTTATTTAATTGTTATTACATAAGGTGTGACTAATTACTATGTGATAAAGAGTTATTAAAATAAATTAAAGTAATTTTAATTTAGTTTTACCCAAACAAAGCTTAAGGATATAAACTATTTTATTTTAAAGAGATAGGCCAAACAAAGCCTACGGCTTTTGGATTTTGAAATTTAAATGATTAATAAAATAATAATATAATATATACGTTAGTTTTGTAACTGATATGTTATTAAATTAGACGTATTAAGGTTAGCGGTTTTATTTTACGCGTTATAGCTATCGGTTGTTTTCTTTTTACACATTCTAGTTGCTGAGAAAAGAGAGAAGAACACTAAGAGAGAATTTTAGAGAAAGTTTAAGAGAGAAAAGGTTGTGTTTTTCAAATACGTTCTGAGTTTGTCAAAGCTATTCTCCGTGATTAACAAGTGTTGTCGGAACAAATTAAAGGTAGGTTGTATAAACCTTATCATATATGTTTACACTATATAGTTTTTGAGAAATTGTATGTCTCTGTTTTTTGTGAAATAACCGTGTATAAGTTTTACCAAATTTGTCTGTAAACCTTGTTCTAGAATTTATTTTGGTATTACATGTTTTGTTGTTATAATTGTTATAACTAGCATGTATATGTATATGTATATTTGAGTGGTATTTTAATCATTTGTTAAAGAAAAAGAAATAGTTTTACTGTGAACATAAACATGTATGAATGTATATTTTTCAGAGTACAAAAAATTTATACTTGTATTGTATGATAATCATGAAATTTAACTGTGATTATATGAATTGGGTAAGAATTAAGTAGAATATAGTTAGAATAAATCAAATTATTTTCTAACTATGATTACAGTGCTTACTATATCAACAATGGAGTTTTGATTTTTAAAAGTTTGGTTTTAAAGGAAAACAGTGTTTTAAAATAATTAGTTCTCTAATATTGTTGTTTAGTTGTGTAAAATTTGTACACAAATGCTTCATAACTTTTATGTGTAATTGTCATGAAGTTATACATGTTGTTGGATGTCATTGGCTATTAAAAATAACTTAGACAGTAGCTTTGCTCTGTTTTTCTGGTTTGGTTCTGTGAGTTTCGGCGCCCCAGCGTCAAAATTCACGCCCCAGCGTCAAAATTCACGCCCCAGCGCCAAAAATAGGCCAGAAGTTCGTGCCCCGGAACTGGAATTCACGCCCCAGTGCTGGAATTCGTGCCCCAACGCCACTGCTCGCGCCCCGGCGCCACTGCTCGCGCCCCAGCGCTGGAAAAGTGGCCTGGGTCGGACAGTTTTGACCCCTTGTAGTAAAATAGCCATAACTTTCTCATACAAACTCTGATTGAGGTAATTCGAGATGATCCGGAACGAGGACGAATAGACCTACAACTTTCATGCTTCAAGTTTTTTAATTTGAGGTCTGTAACAGTATTCAAAATGACCATCTTTAGGACTATTGTGTGTTTGGAGCCAATCGGAGGGCGTCGGGATGCACGAATGCAAGTGCAACCCTTTGTGTATTAGTATAACTTAATGATAACATGTTGGACATGTAATAGGATGTTGTATCAAGTTGTTAATGTGCATATGGTGCAATGACATGATCACTTAAGTAGTTGTAATAAAGCTAAAAAGTAATGTTCATGAAAAGATGTGTTGTTGTTTAAACTTAAACTTAGTTAGTAACTATACTAAGAGTAATAAAGTAACTCATAAAGGTAATGTTAGTGTAACTAATGTGTATTGTCAATACATATGGTATGTGTAGGACTTGGGGTGAACGTGAATAGTAAATGTTTAACCTACGCACGAGGCAAGTTTCCTAACCTTCGCTACTTTATTATTCAGCAAGGTTTCTTTTCACTGTTATGTTATACTTAAGCAAGTTTTCTAATTCTAAAGCTTCGTTATGCAAAATTCATATGCTATACTTTATTGAGTAAAGTATTTTCATTAAGCAACGTCATTGTATCCAGTTATTTATGATTATACAAGTTTCTCATCTCTGCACTTTCGTTGAGATAGTTATTATGATTATGCAAGTTTTTCTTAACTCTAAACTTGTTATATTATCATGCAAGTATCTTTAGTTTATCGTTCAAGCTATTATTTGTTGTGCATGCTTGATATTAAATTCTAAGATGTAACCTTAGCTTAATGTTATTCAAAGCAAGGTATGATGTGTTATTCAATAGTTATGCTATTAGATTATCCCTAAAGCATGAACTTAGAATGAAATACTTATTCAGTTATGATTATTCAATAACATAGTGTTATTATCTTTTATTCAACTAATCCTTAGTTGATGTCCGTTGAATTCCAAATTACCTTGAAGTGTATCCAAATCAAACTATCTTTGGGGCGAACTTGTACTCAAAATACTGAGATGAACAACCCTATTTATAGGGGTTACGCTTAGTTTTGTACTTTGCGCTGAAATGTTTGTATACAATACATGTACGAAGTGTTGATCCCCCTAAGTACCTTAAAGTCATTATGGTCGTATGACCGTAAAAGTTTAAGTTGAAAGATTACTTATAACTGTGGACAAGGTTCGTGGTCATTAGACCCTCAGTGAATGTTTAAAATGTTAATAGAACTCATTGTTTAGTTCTATTGAGCCCCTGAATGGGCAAGGAATGTTTAAGATGTTAATAGGTCGTATTGTTCAGTTCTATTGAGCCCCTGAATGGGCAGAGAATGTAAAAGTTATTCATTGTTATTTCAAGTGAGCCTTGTTTGCTCACTCTTGCTTGTAAAATCCTTACAGCTAAAGATGGAAAGGGTGACGTACCTAGCACCAGTAAAGAAAAGGGAAAGATGAACAAGTACTGAAGACTTGTAATAGTTTTGATAATTTTATTATCAGACTTTGGTTTAAAGAATGTAATGAAGTTTATTTTAATTTTTCGCATGAATGATTATATGTAAAGGTTAGATAACCTGGGAGATATTATTTTATGAAATTCTCGTATGGGCAGGTTTTATTATTCAATTTTGTTTATGATTGGATAGTTATAAATGAATGTTTTCCTTTAAAACCAAACTTTTAAAAATCAAAACTCCATTGTTGATATAGTAAGCACTGTAACCATAGTTAGAAAACAATTTGATTTATTCTAACTATATTCTACTTAATTCTTACTCAATTCATATAATCACAGTTAAATTTCATGATTATCATACAATACAAGTATAAATTTTTTGTACTCTGAAAAACATACATTCATACATGTTTATGTTCACAGTAAAACTATTTTTTTTTCTTTAACACATGATTAAAATACCACTCAAATATACATATACATATACATGCTAGTTATAACAATTATAACAACAAAACATGTAATACCAAAACAAATTCTAGAACAAGGTTTACAGACAAATTTGGTAAAACTTATACACGGTTATTTCAAGAAAAACAGAGACATACAATTTCTCAAAAACTATATAGTGTAAACATATATGATAAGGTTTATACAACCTACCTTTAATTTGTTCTGACAACACTTGTTAATCACGGAGAATAGCTTTGACAACCTCAGAACGTATTTGAAAAACACAGCCTTTTCTCTCTTAAACTTTCTCTGAAATTCTCTCTTAGTGTTCTTCTCTCTTTTCTCAGCAACTAGAATGTGTAAAAAGAAAACAACCGATAGCTATAACGCGTAAAATAAAACCGCTAACCTTAATACGTCTAATTTAATAACATATCAGTTACAAAACTAACGTATATATTATATTATTATTTTATTAATCATTTAAATTTCAAAATCCAAAAGCCGTAGGCTTTGTTTGGCATATCCCTTTAAAATAAAATAGTTTATATCCTTAAGCTTTGTTTGGGTAAAACTAAATTAAAATTACTTTAATTTATTTTAATAACTATTTATCACATAGTAATTAGTCACACCTTATGTAATAACAATTAAATAAATTACTTAATCACATAACTCAATCCACATAACACATTAATTGACTAATCACATTAATTATTTAGCAAATAAATAATTAACTAAATAAACTAAATCAAATTGAACAATTACTTATTCAATAATAAACACATCCAATAAATATTTATATAAATCAATAAATATTTATAACTTACATTTAAAAAATATGGAATGTTACATCATTCCCCTTTTACAAGGATTCTGTCCTCAGTATCACAACTCAAACAACACATTCGTTACATTGTCAATATTTTATATTATTAAATCAACAATTGAGATGACAAGTTATTCATATTATTATTTGTATAATTAACAATGTCTAAAAAGTTCTGTCTAGGAAAGGGGTTTGGTCACCTAATTGCGCGTCAATAGGGAGAAATCCTTATCCGAAAGCCCCCTCTTTCCTGGGACCTATCTAGTTGTCAATATTGCGGGCTATAATTATAATGAATAAATGTTGTTAAAAATATTAGAGAATTTTTATGAGGAATTTGTTATAAAGTTTGGCGTATTATTTGGACCACCACTTGCTCATTTTTCAAAATAAACGGTAGAAAGTGGGTGTGTGATGTTAAAATGTGATGGTGGTGGTGGGAAAGGTACTGATATATATATATATATATATATATATATATAAGATTTATTTTATTAGATTATAAATAGAATATATTATATTTTATTATGAATAGTGCAGCATAGTAAAATCAAAATTTTTAAAATTTTCAATCGGCCGAATGCCCGTGATTTTTTGTTTGAAATTATTGTGCATCCGTGATTTTCTAATTCAAATAGTACCCTTCCATTCTCTTATAAATAAGATGATTAGTTAGAATTGAATATCACACCAGAATCAGAGGATTTTTCTTCTATAATTTTGAGTGTATTTTTTTAGAGTTTTAAGAAGCTTTGAGCGTAGAAAACAGTGAAAGTTTTCTTCAAGAATATCCCCGTTATACCAGTTGGAATACTCTTCTTTTAAGGTAAGGGGTAATATTTTTGTTCAATATTCGTAAGAAATAATATTTTCTTCCATACTCTGTAGTATGTAAGTAATATTATTTCGTTTCAGATTTCGAATTTTACACTCATTTTGTTAAGTTTTTGCTTCTATACTCCATGAAATTAGTAGAATATCCTTGATATTTGTGATTCGTCCAGTATCTTTTCATGAAAATATTATTCTGAACATTCTTGATAAGTTTTAACCTTTTCATACCAGGGTACTATTCCTGAAGTACTATTCACTCGGATACTATTCACCCGGGGTATTATTCAGAATAAAAATTGATTTCATTTCGGTCTAAATCATTTTTGATACATTATTATTCTTGAATTTTACTCCACAAAGCAGTATCATGTTGACAATTTGGACATTATTAATTTTTGGATAAAATGAATTATAAATCTTTAAAATATATCCTTTGTTTTCATTTAATTGAATTTTTATATCAATGTCATCATCCTCATGCTTATATTGTTATGAAAGATATCTTTAGCCCGTAGTACATAGATGAAATGTTGATTGGTATGATTATGACCAGGGATTTTTCGGTATAATCATGACTGTAATGTTACAAATGATGTGGTAAAAGTCCTCATTGGCCCGTAGTGCATTGATGGACAGTTGTTGGCATGATCATGACCATTGGTGAAAACACGAATATCCTTGGCCCGTAGTGCATGGATAATTCGTGGTCGTGATACTAATGAATATCCTTGGCCAGTAGTGCAGGGATGATTCGATGATGTGGTTTATTTATTAGGCTGAGTCTCAGCTATAAAATTGATGATAAACTTTTTAAATCATAGAAGATAGTAGATATCATGCTCTACTTGACTCTTCTAAAGGGTTGCTTGTTCCGCTGCAGTTAAACTTGATGTTTATTATATTTTATCAGTTTAACACTGTTGAATGCTAACAATAATTTATTTTGCATTATCTTAGTCATAATATTTCTTACTGGGTCTAGTTGAGCTCACCCTTTTGCTTTCATTATTCTTTTCAGGAAATGAGAACATAGCCGGGACTAGTCGGGGAATGGAGTGACGGTCCGAGATAGTTGTTTTAGTAGTCCTCACTATTTAGTGTGATAATAAATGTAATGAGGATTGAATTTGAGTTTGAATACTGTCTATGAGATAATATTCGTGTAAAAACTTAGCTATATTTTGTCATATTTTACACAACAGTTGTATTAATTAAGTTTGTATTTGAATTCTATACCATGTATTTGGCGACTCAAAATGGGTGATGTATACCTATTTTGGGGGCATCACACGTTACATCAACTACCTAATTTCATACAATGTCCCCCACAAATTCAATTTTCGACTTAAATTGGTCGAAATACCTAATTTTCAGGTAAAGTAAATATTTTTATACGGTTTGACCATATTAAATTATTTTTTAACTTCATTAGACAATTAAGTATTATTATTATTACATTACAAAAAACTATAAAAAAAAATTAATTTAAACACACACACACACATTAACACACCAACTAGCAACACACACAGAACCTCACATCTAGATCTAAATCACCATATAAATACTAAGAACACATAAAACCCCCAACTTAATCGCCACTAGATCTACATAAAACAAGCAACATGAAAGTAGTATACGCACAAGGAAATCATATTTGATGATAAAGCATATACTTTAAAATAATCTTATTCATTTATTAATAAAAGAATTATTTAATTTAAAAGACTTTAATTTATCTACATTGTGTTATTTTATAATATGTGATAAATCCATAGTTTTGAGTAATACTTTTAGAATTATGATGATGATCATGCTAATGAGATTTAAATTCTTAGATAGGTCACAAACTAAAATTGTTCCCAATAGTTGGATTACTAAAAAAGGAATTAGTGAATCCGGATAGATTGGTACATACGTTGCTTGCTCATTGGATGAGGATGATTGATCTCATGATCATTTATGTGGAGACACTAAAACAAGTATGTAGGTGCTTATTGGAGAATAAGTTCACTGAACGTGGCTCACAAAGGAATACCTAATGGAGTTTTACTTGTCTGTCTATGGAAATTTCTGTAGTGATAGTAGTACAAGTGATCCTTAGACTTGAGATAATCATAGTATCTTGTGTATGATGAATTATGTTTTGACAAATTCCTTAAGACCCTTAGGGTATATCAAAGGGTATGCTTGGGTATAACAAGTTATATTTGGAGATAATGAATGATCACTAAAGAATCTACCGCTTCTAGTAAAAGAAGAAATGTCCTATGTGATTCGATAAATGATAACCTAGTAGTCCTTGGCCAAGACAAAATGAAATTAAAAAGGAGTTTCTAATTTGTATTATTTAGAGTTGTGCATTTAAGAATAAAAATACATGTAATTAAATAAAATAAGACTTGATAGTAATTTCATGTCTTATATTTAATTGGGACATTGTATGGTGGAAGGATTGAATTGTACGGTAACTATTTACTCAAATATTCTTTTATAATTAATGTTAAATTCTATATTATCTGGAAAGTCGTTGATCGCTAAGGAGGCTTATCCTTATTGTAAAATAAATATTTTTTATTTAAATGAATTAATAGTTTAATTTATTTATTTAAATAAGATTAGAATTGTTCTAATTAATTTAATCACAACCAATTTAATATGGAGAACCTAAAGGGTCATACCGTAAAAGAAAAAAATATTCATTTAAGAAGTAAATGGCATAATTGTAATAATAAGTTAAATATATTTAATTTAATCTATGGTGATAGAATAAATTAAATAGCTTAATATTTATTATTTAATATTTTAGAAATATTAAATATAAATTAATAAGAGGAGTCTTATTATTATTATTTAATTACTAAAGGAGTTTGAGAATTAATTAATAAAAGGTACTCTCATATATTCCTAATAAGATTAGGAGGCTAATTTATTAAAAAAGTTTAATTAATTATCCCTAATAAAATTAGGAGCCTAATTAATTAAAGGACCTTAATTAAATAAAATAAAATTCAATTCCTAAAATGTTTAGGAGACTTGCCGACATCTATAAATAAGAGGAGTCTTATTTTTATTTGGGGTTTATGACAATTTCAAGAGTTGGAAGAGTACACAATATTCTATAGAAATAGAATTAGTGTTTTGTCAAACACCCATCTTCTTGATATATTTCTTCTTCCTTGGTGGATCACCTCTAGAGGCCAAACACTTGGGTGGCTAACATTGATCAAAGGAAGGAATCAAACCCGGTGGATTCAAGTTGAACATGAAAAGGAATTGGAGGTGAACTCGTTCGTACCTGAGAAAGCTAGTTTCTACAAAGGTATGAATCTGATTTCTATCTTTTTCATCTAACTAATAATTGTGCATAAAGAATGATCCGGGTATATGGTTTGTAATCTTTTTTTAAAAATCTGTTTTTACCATGATTCCGCTACTTTGATTGTGTATACGAATATTACAAACCTAACACAACAATCAATACCTAACAAATTAATAAACAAAAGACACCTTAATATGTTCTTTTCTATCCCAACAAATCTAGTGATAGAATGGGTCACAACCACATCCATGTACTTCTCTAAAGCCATAATTAAACAACCCAGATCTCTATATAGATCTATCAGTTACATCTTCTGAAAGTTCTAACACAAAGAAAAAAGAATGGAGCATAATGAATTGACACGAGTAGTTCATGTCCTTAAGGTGTTTATTGTCCCTTACCACTAAGGTTTGATAAACGCTACTGATAATATACCTCTAGGATATATGTCAAGCCTATAATAATTACTATGATACCAATTCACAAATGAAAACTCTATGGAAGTTATTTATAAAGGTTAAAAAGTTTTCAGATTGTAAGAAGATATATAGGGAGTTGCTTGGTTGGAAAAATATAAAAACTAAACTCTATATATATTCAAAATATCAGTTACAAAATATTAATTTTGTAATCTGAACTTGAATTAATACAGAACAATTTTATTTAGTTGTTATCATGTGCATATTAATTTTCTGAAGAATATTAAATTTGTTTGTATTTTAATTTTGAATCAAGTCAATCAATCCAGTTCGACCTTCATCTAAATAGATAGGCTCATGGCTCGGCGAGCATCCTAGTGGTGATGTGTACGTGCAAAGTGCCTAAAGCGCCAATGCAGCGCGAATAATTCACACCCGGACTCGACCCAAGGGAGTGATGCTTTGAACTACGCCATTGTGACTATATCCAAACCTTCTTTTTAGTACCACAAGTAAATTAAACTATTCTACTTATAATTATAAAGTATTAAATAATTTTACTCCTTACCAATATGGAACTTAAGGAAAATATTTTTGCAAACAATAATGCACATTTTCATATACCCCACTTTGGATATAATTAAAACACAATATATAATTCCTACTTGAATCATATAATATTTTATCTTAATATCCTTGTAGTAGACTATCAAATGCACCCGTAGTTTTATTTAAACTCAACCAATTAATGAGTCAAAATTAAACCCAAGATTGACCAAAACTCATAAAAAAAAAGGGTGCAATTTAACATCTTTAGAGCATTCACAATATTTTTCTTATCTCTATCCCTACTCTATAGTGTTATTGGGTCATTCTGTAGGATAGAAATTTAATTTTTTCACTATATACCCAACATGTTCCTTTTACTGATTCCTTAAATAATGAAATTTAAAAGTTAAAATTTGTAAGTTCCAACAGTCAAAGCATGTTTTGAATATTCTAACTATTTGACCTTTTTATTGGCTTCATATGTTAGAGCTTATGATAGATGTAATATACTACAACCTGTTATTTTTAATTATAAAATCGCTATTAATTTATTAACCTTTTTTGAAGTAAGTATGTGATATTTTTAATTTTAAAATTAAAATAAATTTAATCGATACATATTGGAACTTATTTAGAAAAAAATACTACTTGTAAACTTTATTATTTTTACAATTCTTAGCAAAATTATTAAGTTTGAGAATGCATCAAATTGACTTATAAAAATCAATAATAATTTTATAATTTATAAAAGAGAGTATAATTTATTAATTGTATTTCACTATAAAATAACTTTTATTTTAAATTTTAAGTTATTTATGGAGTGAGTATTGAATGGACTGTAGCTGCAGATGTACATAAGAACAATATTAACTTTTAAAAAGTTAATTTGTGATATTTTTAAATTTAAAATTAGTATGATTCATTTAAATTTTAAAAATAAGAAATTTTATAATTAATAGTACTTTTATAATATTTATAATTACATTGACATGAATTAAATAAATTTATATCAATTTTAAATTTGAATACGTTTGAAATTAATTTTAAAAAAATAAATCAATTTTAATTTTATAATTTGAAAATGAAGATGAGTTGGATAATGATTAATGAGTTATCTCCTTAAATGAGGGTGTGAAATGTCATTTTGCATACATAGAGAACGGTCTTTTGACATCCTCATCCTGAAGAGTAAAATCATATATAGAGATTAAAATAGAGATAAATAAGAATAAAGAAACTGTTGGATAATAATTTGTTAATGTATTCATTAAACTTTTATTGGAGAAACTACAGTGAATGATCTTAAATCCTAGATTCTAATAATAACAACATTTCCCTTAAACCCTATTACTCATGCACCTCTACTATGAGACCTTGCCTCTTTGATCGCGCAATGTCGTTTCCAATTGAAGCCCTGGATATGTCTAAACTCACCCTATTCGATAATAATGATTATAACAAGTCGATGTAGGCGCACAAACGCGAGTCTCGGATGGATTGCCCTAAAGAGGCGGCGCTATGGCTTCCGATCGATGTCAACTTGGAGTAGTGATCGGAGCGGAACGAGATGGTGGTGTTTCTCTATTGGGGCCTTGACGGTTTACGCTAATTGTTCGAATTTTCTAGTGGCGGCTGTAATAAACTCTAGTAGGGATTTGTTTGTGAATGGTGAGGATGCGAATTGGACGACAGATTTGAGTGGGGCGGTAAGGAATGTTATGAGGAAGGAAGGGATGGTGGTGGGAGTGTGCAGAGAGAGAGATATTTTGAGTGGTGGTGGGTTTGAGCAAATTAGAAATGTTAAGTCAGGGATGAATTTGGGTATGAAAATGAATCCATGTATAGAGGAGACGCTGAATTTAAATATGGTGATGAGTTTGATGAGGAAGAAGATGATCTAATATTATTATTTTGGGGCCAAAATTTTGGTGGTATTTTCTGATATTGATTCTTTGTTTATTGATAAAATTAATCTTAAATTTTTTTTTATTTAAATTGTATATAGGATTTATATTTTTAAAGTCAACATTATTTGTGGTGAATTTTAAATTATATATTTTTTTTAAAGGCAATATTATTTGGGGTGAATTGTATTTAGAAGTATTTTAATTTAGGATTAATTTTATTTAGAAGCATTTTAATTTGGGATTAAGTGAATGTAAAAGCATTTTAATTTGGGATTAATTATATTTTGAATACTTTAATTTGGGGTAATGTGACAGTCCAAATTTTTTGGAAAGTATTTTAATAAAATTAAAATAAGAATTTAATAAATAAAATTCTTATTATGAGCCCGGATTCTTATTATAGGGGAATGATCCATAGCATCTATTTGCTATGGATCAAAAAGTGACATATAGCATTTATACCTTCTATTCCATAAATGAAGGGCACAGATTAAAAAGGACATTACGTCGTCCGCTAGTACTTCTGCCGGACATGGTTATGACGAAAGTTGGACAAATTTGCCCCCACTCAAAGCCAAATCCAATCAAGTCAACAGGAAATTTAATGGTCCGCTAGAAGTACTAGCGAATGCAAGGAATTCTACTATCTCAACACCAGTTTTAACATAGCAACATCAGCAATAGATTTACTACAACAACATCATAACCAACATCACAGCCAAATCGATTGACCTACAATTTTACTACAACAACATCACAGCCAAATCAAATAAGAGCAACAACAGTTTTAACATAGCAACATCAGCAATAGATTTACTACGGCAACATCATAGCCAACATCACAGCCAAATCAAATCACCAACAGTTTTACTACAACAACATCACAACCAAATCAAATAAGAGCAACAACAAATTGTAAGCTATAATAATTTTAACCCAGCAACATCACATAAGTTATAACTCATTAATAAATCCAAATCACAACAGTACATCAAATATTCAAAATCTTTCCAAATCTAAATCACAACAACAAGAAACATAAAATTCCAAATCCAATTACAAATCTAAATCATATTAACTAGAATCATCAAATTCCAAATCCAAAACATCCTAATTAATTTTAGTAACATGCAAACAAAAAATCAAACATTCCAAATCAAATATAATACATCTTATTCCAAATCAAATACAGCACATCCTATTCCAAATCAGCAACACAAATATATTCTGTACATAAGAAAATTTATTTAAGTTTAGAACAAAATTATACTATACAAACCTACTATAATAGGATATAGATGGTATTGAAAGTAGTATGCACACAAGCCAATCATGTTTGATGATAAAGCATATACTTTGTAACAATCTTATTCATTTATTAATAAAAAAGTATTAATTTATTAAAGACTTTTAATTATCTATATGATGCTGTTTTATAATATGTGATAAACTTATAGTTTTAAGCAATGCTTTTAGAATAATGATGATGATCATTCTAATGAGATCTAAATTTTTAGAAAGTTTAAAACTAAAATAGTTTCCAATCGTTGGATTACTAAATTGGGGATTAGTGAATCCGGATAGATTGATACATACGTTGCTTGGTCATTGGATGAGGATGATTGATCTCATGATCATTTGTGTGGAGACACTAAAGCAAGTATGTAGGTGCTTATTAGAGAATAAGTTCACTGAACGTGGCTCGCTAAGGAATACCTAATAGAGTTTTACTTGTCTGTCAATAGGAATTCATGTAGTGATAGTAGTACAAGTGATCCTTGGACTTGAGATCATCATAGTATCTTGTGTATGATGAGTTATACTTTGACTTATTCCTTAGGACCCTTAAGGTATATCAAAAGGTATGCTTGGGTATAATAAGTTATACATGAATATAATGTATGATCAATAAAGAATCTACCACTTCTAGTAAAAGAAGAGAAATGTCCTATGTGATTCGATAAATGATAACTCAGTAGTCCTTGGCCAAGTCAGAATAAAATTAAAAAGGAGTTTCTAATTTGTATTATTTGGAGTTGTGTATTTAAGAGTCGAAATACATATAATTAAATAAATTAAGACTTGACAGTAATTCAATATTTTATATTTAATTGGAACATTGTATGGTGGAATGATTAAATTGTACGATAACTATTTACTCAAAGGTTCTTTTATGATTAATGTGAAAATCTATACTATTTGAAAAGTCGTTAATCACTAGGGAGGCTTATCCCTAGTGTAAAATAAATATTATTTATTTAAATAAAATAATATTTTAATTTATTAATTTAAATAAGATTAGAATTGTTCTAATTGATTTATTCACAACCGATTTAATATGGAGAACCTAAAGGGTCACACTATAAAAGGAAGAATAATTAATTAAGAAGTTAATGGCATAATTATAATAATAAGTTAAGTATATTTAATTTAATCTATGGTGATAGAATAAATTAAATAGCTTAATATTTATCATTTAATATTTTTGAAATATTAAATATAAATTAATAAGAGGAATCTTATTATTATTATTACTATTATTATTATTTAATTCCTAAAGGAGTTTAAAAATTAATTAATAAAAGTACTCTCATATATTCCTAATAAGATTAGGAGGTTAAATTAATTAAAGGAGTTTAATTAATTAAAATAAAACTCAATTCTTTAATGTTTAAGAAGGGTTGCCCATATCTATAAATAAGAGGAGTCTTATTATGGGTGTAGAGTAGTTGTTGTTGACTTTTTGATAACAGACGTAATTTCAATAGTTGGGAGAGTACACCCTTTTTTATGAGAGATAGAAAAACTAGGGTTTGCCAAATATCCATACTCTTGAATCTTTCTTCTTCCTTAGTGGAACACTTCTAGAGGCCAAACACTTGGGTGGCTAACGTTGATCAAAGGAATGAATTAAACCCGGTGGATTCAAGTTGAACGCGAAAAGAATTTGGAGGTGAACTTGTACCTGAGGAATCTCGAATCTTCAAGGGTATGATTCTTGTTCTTATCTTTTCGTTTAATTAATAATTGTGCATAAAGGATGATCTGGATATATGGTTTGTAAAATTTTAAAACTATATTTTATCACGTTTCCGCTTATTTTGTGCAATTTGGTTACGTTCATGAATATTACAATCCTAGCAGTGGTATCAGAACCAAACCTTTATGCGAATTATTAATTATTTTAATTTGATATGTATATTTATATGTGTTTAAAATAATTTAATTGGGCATAATTTTGTTGTATAAAATTTATTTAAAAAAAACACGAAAATATGCTATTTTTCGCGAAACCTATTAAAGGCATCCAACGTGGTCGGTAAATACTGTCATGTATCCTGATATAAGATTAAGTATATATATGTTTACTTATAATATATATATTATAAGTATATAATATATGGTTATTCAAAAGTTACTGTAGTATATAAAGTTATTCAAAAGTTACTGACATATGGTATCCTCATCCACGCGTGTACTTAGTATATACGGTTAGTGTGTGTGTGTGTGTGTGTGTGTGTGTATATATATATATATATATATATATATATATATATATTAATATTCTCAATTATTTTATAATTAAAATAAAAATTTATTTTAATCTTGAAATAAAAGGTTTATTTTAATATTAAAATAAAAAAGGTTTATTTTAATTTTAAAATTAGATTTTATGCTAACTAATTAGAGTTAGAATTGGATTCCATGATAGCTAATTAGAGTTAAAAATGATTCTATATTTTCTTAAATAAAGGAGTTTATTTAGATATGAAATAAGATTTCATATTATTCAAAATAAAGGAGTTTATTTGTGAATATGAAAGAGAATCCGTATTTCCTTAAATATAGGAATTTATTTAGGTATGGAATAAGATTTCATATTATTCAAAATAAAGGAGTTTATTTGTGAATAGGAAAGAGAATCTGTGTTTCCTTTAATAAATATTTTTTTTTACTTGGAATTGGATTCCATAATTAATTAAAATAAATGAGTTTATTTTGATTAAAAATTTTAATTAAAATAAAATAGTTTATTTTATTCAAAATTGGATAAATTAAAATAAAAGAGGTTTATTTTGATTTAAATTTGGATTAAAATAAAGAAATTTATTTTGATTCAAAATTAGATTTTATGCTAACTAAATTTGTCCATTAAATGATATCAATATATATATTGAATGTTTATTATTCTCTAAATTTTTTTAATATAAATTCTATCTTCCTCCTATGTAATTCTCCTTGACTGCTGATCAAGGTTTCTATTTATTTTAAAATAATTTTGTAATAGGAATAGTTAGAATTAATTTTGAAGAATTGGAGATCAAGGAACAAGGAGCGCTTGAAAACCCGTTTGTAATGGAGCCCAGGTTTAAATGTAATAGTTATATTTAAATATTAATTCTTGCACTCCTAGGGTTTGACCTTTTGGTTCACTTGGTGGCTCTAGTGAAGCAAACTAGAATAAAAGTCTATAATCAATCCAGGTAGAATATAGTATTCTATATGTGCATGCTTATACTTTATATATTATATATTATGCAAACATGCTTCGCATGTTAATTAATATGACGCGTATTTTATATATATATATATATATATATATATATATATATATATATATATATATGTGTGTGTGTGTGTGTGTGTGTGTGTGTGTGTGTGTGTGTGTGTGTGTGCATGCGCGCTAAACAAGATGAGACAAATTAATAACAAACCCCTCAAATTTTTTATATTAAGTCCTAAGCGTTTAAAGATATTTGGAATATCGAATGTCTCCTTCTAGCATGATAAAAATAATAGAGTATAAAATAATTATTATAAGTTTGTTGTGTCATCATAAGGCTTATCTTAATTCTTTGAGATGTTAATTTTATCATATTTGATGCTTATAAAGAAAATTGAACAATATTATTTTGTTGTGTCACCACAAGGACAATATTTTTCTTTTTTGAATATATGGAGTACTAGGTTGGACTTAACTTAAATCATTTTAGTTCGGATGTGCACACATTTGAGCATTATGATCTAAGAGGTAACATACAAGGAGTTGCATAGTTGATGTAATTGACAAGAGTTGTCTATCTATTTATTTATATATAGTTTGTTGTGTCACCACAAGGCTATATACATTTGAAATGAGATCCTTATTCTCACTAGCAAATCTTTAATTAGATTTTGCCGAACTATATAAGTGAGGGTAATATAGTTTGAAGAAAATAGTGGGAGATACCAATTTAAAACAAGACCTAATTTATTTTGGTAATTAATAAAAGAATGTATGTTAAAATATTGTTAATTACAAATTCATTTACAGAATTTTACAATGTCTAAATTACTATCACTGTGAAGCATATTAGATGCTATTTAACCGGACCGTATTAAACGGATTGGTTAAAGAAAATTAAGAAAAGTTCTCACGGTTGAAAAGCTATCTTATGTCCTTAATACGTTTATCCCTGCAATGGTTGTAGACAATGTCTCTGAAGAAAAGATTGCTACTTTTAGAAAGTGGCAAGATGATGCACAGTTGGCTCAATATATCATTCTCGCATCCATGAGTAACGTGCTTCAGCGTCAGTATAAAACTATGGATGCTCCTACTATATTTCTGTACATCAATTAGTTGATGGTGGAAAAAGTAGGACTGATAGATATCAGATATCTAAGGAGCTCTTCCGATCTAGAATGACCGATGACACTATAGTAAAGAAAAAAGTCTTTAACATGATCAATTTGATTGAACAATTAGGACAACATGTTTTGTCATGGATGGAGAGTTGATCCAAGATTTGATCTTACACTCACTCCCGGACTCCTTTCACAATTGTTGTGAATTTTTCATATGAACAAGCTAGATATCAGCCTCGCTGATTTGCTTAACATGTTAAAAATGATGAGTCACTTTCTACCAAGAAAGACCAAGTCTTACTAGTAGGGGCCAAAGGATCTTCTGAAAAGAAGAACGATTCTAAGAAGGTAATTAGAAAAAAAATAAAGGATAATAAGAAAAAAATTGATACGGATAGCAAATTAAGGTGTTTGCTTCCACTGCAATAAGCCTGGACACTGGAAAGAAACTGCAAGAAGTATCTTGCAGAGGCTAACTAGAAGAAGCTTAATGAAGCTTTGGTTACAAATACAGTTTTGTTCATGAATGAAATAAATTTTTCTTTAAGTCAAGGTTCTACTTGGGTATTGGATACCGACTTTGGTTATCATAAATATAGATTTATGAAGTGACCAAGCAGAAATAAAAAGCTAAACAAAGATAAATAATCTTATGTGTGAAAAATGAAGCAAAGGTTGCTGTATTAGCCATAGAAATTTATAGTTTAGCACTGCCTACGGGCAAATCTATTAAATCAATAAGTTATTATTGTATTTCAGTTCTTGTTAGAAACATTATTTCTATTTTATTGTTGGACAATGAAATCTTTGGTATTATATTTAAGAACAATTGTAGTTCTATTTATAATAATAATATTTTGTATAAAACTGAAATATTACTTAATGGATTTTGTGTATTTGACTTACGTAAAAATTATTTTGCAAATTGAACAAACTAGTATAAGAAAAGGAGTTGATTATTCAAAGAGTTGAATGTATGTATTTGTTGAAATACAAGTGTGAATTATTTGAAAGGTTCAAAGAATTCAGAAGTGAAATAAATTGATAAAGTATTAAGATTCTTTGATTAGATCAAGGAATAAATACTTGTGCAATAAGTTTCTAGATCATCTCAAATGGTTTTCTCATAATGGACGCTTCCTGATGTGCAATAATTGATTGATGTATATAAAAGAAAAAATCGTACCTTGTTGGTTATGGTGTGGTCCATAATGATTTTACCGACATTCCAGTATCCTTCTAGGGTCATGCTCTAGAAATGACTGCATATCTACGAAAAGGTAACCTCAAAATCCGACCCGAGACTCCATAAAAGTTATGGACAGGGAGGATTCCTAATCTTAAGTATGTTAAGATAAGGGGTTGTCCAACTTATGTGAAAAAGGTTTCAAAGGATAAGCTTGGGACAAGATGTGACAAGTGTCGATTTGTGGGACATCCTAAAGTAAGTTTAGGGTATATGTTCTATAATCCTACTTAGCAAAAGGTGTTTGTTACGAAACACACTGCCTTTTAAGATAAAGGTGTTTATCATTGAAGGAGCTAATGGGAGGATAAAGATTTCAAAAACACCACAAAACACTATAAGTCAAATAAGAGGAACCCGTAAATAGACCTATTGTACCACAACCGAATCATAAATTTGGAATAGTACCGAAGATACCTAGGAGGTATGGATTCATCATAGACGGTGATGATGAGGTACACATCATAGAAGATGATGATCCAATTAAATACGATTAGGTAAGAGTTGTAGACACTCAGATAAATGAATTGAAGTAAGTTTCTCAAAAATAGAACATTTATTTTGATGAAATAATCAAAAGGGTTTGATTTTATCAAAAATAAGAATGAACCTAGTGTGTACAAAAGGGTCAGTGGGAGCGTCGTGACATTCCTAGTATTATATATTGATATACTACGGATAAGGAATGACATACCAATGCTACAATCAGTAAAGATAAATTTATCAGTAAAGATAAAGTTGTCTAAGCAGTCCTCCATGAATGATTTGGGAAGAGTATCTTAATTGGGGATACAAATCTATATAGATAGATTTGAGAGGATGCTTGACATAACCCAAGGAACGTATATTCATTTGATGCTAAAGTCGTTTAGCATAGTAAACTCCATGGGATGTCTCATGTTGATGAGCCCTGGAGTGTATCTCTCTTAATAGTCCCCATAGACTCATAAAAGAGAGATCGCATGAGTAACAATCATGTATATAATGAAATATACAAAACATGTTGTTGATCAGTTATATTCTGGAGAAGTTCACTATGAGTTAGTGAAAAACATCTTAAAGTACCTAACCAACACTAAGGATGTGTTCATATTCATGGTGGATCTAAATTAAAACTAGAGGGCTTAACAGACTCAAGTTTTTCAGATACACCAAGACGATAGAAAATCCACTTTAAGGTAAAGCGTTACCTTGAACGATGGTGCAGTGAATTAGAAAGGTTCCAAACAGCAAAGAGTTGCTGCTTTAGTGATAAAGACAAAGTATATAACTATAAATGAAGCTACAAGTTGATTGTTTGGATGAATAGTTCATTACAGAATTAGGAATTGTTCTTAAGTTTCATCTTAGATCTAAACATGTGTTGTGGCACTTTCATTTGATTATGGAATCATTGAAAGATGGGAAATCACTATAGAGATAGTGGACTCTCAAGAACAACATTATATATCCATTAACTAAAGCTTATTCAATAGCAGGATAATCGTCACTTAGAGAAGAAGGGTATGAGATATCATGGCGATTGACTTTAGTGCAAATGGGAGATTGAAAGTAGTATGCACACAAGCCAATCATGTTTGATGATAAAGTATATACTTTGTAACAATATTATTCATTTATTAATAAAAAGTATTAATTTATTAAAGGCTTTAATTATCTACATGATGCTGTTTTATAATATGTGATAAACCCATAGTTTTAAGCAATGCTTTTAGAATAATGATGATGATCATTCTAATGAGATCTAAATTCTTAGAAAGCTTCAAACTAAAATAGTTCCCAATCGTTGGATTACTAAATTGGGGATTAGTGAATCCGGATAGATTGGTACATACGTTACTTGCTCATTGGATGAGGATGATTTATCTCATGATCATTTGTGTGGAGACACTAAAGCAAGTATGCAGGTGCTTATTAGAGAATAAGTACACTGAATGTGGCTCGCTAAGGAATACCTAATGGAGTTTTACTTGTCTGTCAATAGGAATTCCTGTCGTGATAGTAGTACAACTGATCCTTGGACTTGAGATCATCATAGTATCTTGTGTATGATGAGTTATACTTTGACTTATTCCTTAAGACCCTTAGGGTATATCAAAGGGTATGCTTGGGTATAATAAGTTGTACATGGAGATAATGTATGATCACTAAAGAATCTACCGCTTATAGTAAACGAAGAGAAATGTCCTATGTGATTCGATAAATGACAACCCAGTAGTCCTTGGCCAAGACAGAATAAAATTAGAAAGGAGTTTCTAATTTGTATTATTTAGTGTTGTGCATTTAAGAGTCGAAATAAATATAATTAAATAAAATAAGACTTGACAGTAATTCTATGTCTTATATTTAATTGGGACATTGTATGGTGGTAGGATTGAATTGTACGGTAACTATTTACTCAAATGCTCTTTTATGATTAATGTTGAAATCTATATTATCTGGAAAATCGTTGATCGCTAGGGAGGCTTATCCCTATTAGAGAATAAATATTATTTATTTAAATAAATTAATTATTTAATTTATTTATTTAAATAAGATTAGAATTGTTCTAATTGATTTATTCACAACTGGTTTAATATGGAGAACCTAAATGGTCACACCATAAAAGGAAGAATAATTATTTAAGAAGTTAATGGCATAATTGTAATAATAAGTTAAGTATATTTAATTTAATATATGGTGACAGAATAAATTAAATAACTTAATATTTATTATTTAATATTTTGGAAATATTAAATATAAATTAATAAGAGGAGTCTTATTATTATTATTACTGTTATTATTAATTAATTCTTAAAGGAGTTTGGAAATTAATTAGTAAAAGTACTCTCATTTATTCCTAATAAGATTAGGAGGCTAATTAATTAAGAGTTTAATTAATTATTTCTAATAAGATTAGGAGTCTAATTAATTAAAGGAGTTTAATTAATTAAAATAAATCACAATTCCTTAATTTTTAAGGAGGGTTGCCCACATCTATAAATAAGAAGAGTCTTACTATGTGTGGTAGAGTAGTTGTTGACTTTTTGACAACATACGCAATTTCAATAGTTGGAGAGTACGTTCTTTTTCTATAGAGATATAAAACTAGGGTTTAACCAATCATCCATCTTCTTGAATCTTTATTCTTTCTTGGTGGATCTCCTCTAGAGGTCAAACACTTGGGTGGCTAACGTTGATCAAAGGAAGGAACCCAACCTGGTAGATTCAAGTTGAATACGAAAAGGATTGGAGGTGAACTTGCACCTGAGGAAGCTTGAATCTTCAAGGGTATGATTCTTGTTCTTCATATTTTTTTCGTTTAATTAATAATTGTGCATAAAGGGTTATCCGGGTATATGGTTTGTAAAATTTTAAAACTCTGATTTTCCACGTTTCCGCTTATTTGTGCAATTTGATTGCGTTCATGAATATTACAAACCTAACAGATACCAACTGTGACGCCCCCAAAATAGGTATACATCACCCATCTTGAGTCGCCAAATACATGGTACAGAATTCAAATACAAACTTCATTTATATGACTGTCGTGCATAATATGACGACACAAATACTGTGAGTTTCAATACAAATATTGTTATGTATATAATACGACAATATTCATACTCAAATTACTAAACTGCCATATAAAGTACAACATCAAATATTTCAAGTCTCCAAGGGAACACGAGAAGATTTCTGTCCTTCTCATTCTAATGGGGTGCATTTTTGACGCTTCTAAATTCGAGTTCGTCTCACCCTATTGTTGTTCACCAAAATTAAATATTAAATGATGCATAAAATACGTCACACCCAATTTAAGTTCTCACTACAATTATTATGCCACACCGTTTCATAATTTAATTAGGCTTGTGACAAATTCGTAACACCACTTTATACTCATGTTCACTCTGCTAGTCTCAGCTACACTTTTATTACCTGAAAGGGGTGGTGAAGTAAAAGGGTGAGCACAAATAGCCCAATATAGAATATCATAACTTAAGATAATTAAATTATCAATAGCCTTAATCAATAATAATTCAGATAATTAGAACATATGGTAGAAGATAAAAAATTTCAACTATAATAGTAGCGGAATAAACAATCCATTAGAAGAGTCAAGTAGAACATAATATCTACTATCTCTTCTAGATTAAAAGTCCATCGTTAATATTTCATTCATGTAATACTCATCAACAATTCTTTGTTGTACCCAATTCAAAGAGAACTCTCATCACCTGAACCACCAAAGATTACAGTTAAATTCAAAATTCATATTTACAATCAGGTAAATCAACAGTCCATCTTTGCAATACGAGCCTAAGACATACAACTGTAAAACCCATAACGCTGAGACTCAGCTCAATAAATAATCCACATCATTTATAACATTACAAGTCATGATTATATCGAATAATCCCTAGTCATAATCATATCAATCAACTGTCCATCTTTGCACGTAAGCCAAAGAGGATTTTGTTTATCATCAGTTTTATCGCTGAGACTTAGCTAAATAAATAATCCACATCACCGAATTATCCATGCACTACGGTCAAGGATATTCGTTAGTGTCACATCCATGAATTATCCATGCACTACGGGCCAATGATATTCATTATTATCACATCCACGAATTATCCATGCACTACGGGCCAAGGATATTCATTATTACCACATCTATGAATTAATATTTCATCGCTGAGACTCAACTCAATAATTAATCCATATCACTTAATTATCCATACACTACAAGCCAAGGATATTCATTATTATCACATCCCTGAATTAATATTTCATCCATCAGACTAAGCTCAATAATTAATCAGCAACATTAAATTATCCATGCACTACTGTTGGGTAAAATCTAATTACGCACAACACGCAAGTATACATGGTTAACAAGTAATAAAGTGAAAGTAGAGTATCGTTCCCACGAGTAATTATTAATACAAATTACCTAATACTAACTATTAACCAAATCAATTTTATTTAAACAATCAATTTAATGTTATAAATTAAATTATTTAACTAAACTAATTTAATTACTACTAATTAAAAATCAGATTATGGAGATTTAAGATCACAACTTCACTTATTGTTTCATTTAAGTTAACACACTTCTCATTAATTATTTTCTATCCTGAATTGTTAATCAAGAACACTAAAGCAGATAAAACCACCTCTCGATGTATAATACTCATACTCACTTAAATCCATATATGATAGAATTAAGCAAGACACCCTAATTAACTAATCCACTATATCTCTACATGAATTACAATTAAAAAAGATTTAAAGCACAAGTTCTCTATAAGATTGCATATGGCGTAAAGACAATTCTCTATCGTCAACACGAATTATGAATTCCATCTATGCAGAAATCACGAACACGTACAATCATAATCAGATCTAAATCTATACTTCATCTCCCAAGTTCATATAGATTATCACGGTAATTGATGGCCAATCAATTAAACAATTAAGTCCAAATCACAATAGACACTCCTCACAATAGAACATAACAATTGATAGCGAAACATATTAAAATAAACTACACAATAAGATCCATTGTAATCTCAAGCAAAGAATTAGTTCATTGAATTAAAACTAAGAATCCACACTTGAATACACATTAAAAGACAAACATAAGAGTAGAGTAAAGAATAAAATTGTTATCAGCAAATCTTCATCTTCCTCAAGCTCCTACTCTTGATATTCAATGGCCTCCAAGTTACTTTAATCTCCAAATCTCATAAGAACTAGGGTTTTGCTCCTAATCTACTCTAATCTAATCTAATGGAATCCTCCAAAACTAACCTCCCAATCCAAGTTAAAATCAAGTATTTATAGTTCTAATGGACACCCTAGCAAGTTAGGCAACTAAGAATCCTATTCTAGCTCAAATTGGACAACATAACATCAAATTTAACTCTTCCCCCATCGACCGGGGCACCCAACGCTGCTCCTAGGCCAATTTAGACAAGCCCCGAACTACTGTAGCAGAGAATCTGCTGGCACGGCGCGCCCCACGCCGTTCGTAGTTCATTTATGGCGTGCCCCGCGCTGCTCTATTTTCTACTACGATATCCTTTGGTAAAATAGGCATAACTTTTGATTCGCTAGGAGTTACGGGGTCTTCCACCTATCAAACCGAAGATATTGACGAGATATACAACTTTTATTCTTTGAAAATTGACAGATTCTAGCTGGATCAAGACCGAAATGGGGCTTGAAGTAGATGCTATGTAAATTGCAAGCATGACAACTTTGAGCTTTGATCTTTGTTGATAAATAGGCCATAACTCTCGAATCCGAGCTCTGATTGGGATGATTCAAGATGTTCCGAAAAGCTAAGAAGAAGCTCTAAAATATAATCCAATTTCTAAGCCAACAACATGCATCCAACTTGGTGTTAAAAGCCCAACAATCTTCCCTTCTTGTATTTGCTTGTATATTTTAGTCCAAAAGATGTTTGAATTGCTTTTCCTTGCTTCCTCATGCCAATGTTGTGTTATAGACTATAAAATAACATAAAATGTATGAAATGAATACATAATGCATGAAAAGTAACTATGAAACATAGGTTTAAGCAACTAATTCAAGTAATAGATACCGGATAAGTAGGTATAAAACCTACTTATCAACTACAGGCCACGAATATTCATTAGTATCACATTCACGAATTATCCATGCACTACGGGCCAAGGATATTCATGTTATCACTGTAGACACTCGAAATTTTGTTTTCCTGTTACTAACTATGCAGGAGGACAAAAGCATCTTTTTTACACTCTAGAGATAACCCTGGAGGACCACAATATCAATTCCAACCCCGAAAATAGCCCCAGAAGATCCAGTTTCCATGGAGATAACCTCGGGAAATCAATTTTTGACCCCGGAGATAAACCCGGGAAAATCAGTTCCAGCCCCGGAGATAACCCCGAGGATCAAGTTCAAAGCCTGGAGATAACCCCAGAAGGTCAAGCCAACCTCAAAGATAATCCTAAGGACATTCAAAGTCAACATCAGGTTAACCACAGAGATAATCCTGAGAAAAGACTTCTACAACTGTGCGAAAACCGGAAACAACCCCGAAAGGGGCAAAATGGTCATTTTGCCAACTTAACTTCAACTTAAATTAAATACACTCATTTCAATTCAAATTGCTTTAAAAGAAGTCCCACAAGAAGCATATCTTAACTTTCGAGTGCAAACTACGCAAAACGGCTTAACGGACTGCCTGACGAAAACCCAAAAATGCCAATTCGGTCATGGATCCATCTTTCCGGATTCAAAAAAAGGCAAATCCTATGTTATTACATAGCCCTTAGAAAGAGCTTTTCGGAATGGTATGGCACGCTTCCATCAGACTTCGGATTAAAAGTTATGAAGGTTCGAGCGAACAGTGCGTTGTTTGAGTGCACGTACTTCAAGACGGCAGGACCCATATTGCTCGGGGCACCCCAGGCAGCCGCGGGTACACCTGTGGCTCCCCCCTATATAAATAGAGGGCTTGGGGTGGCCATATTTGCAAGAGAAAAGGCGAGGAAGCCTTGTCCAATTTGCTATATACACACCCTAAATTGAGTGCTTTCTCATTTCAAACACTTGTGAGCTTATATTTGGCTATATTTTTACTCGCAAGAGCCTAATGTTCATCCATTTAAAGCTATTGAAGTCTTCTTTGGTAGTCCACTATAAGCCTTCTTACACGTTTTAAAGCCTTTCTCCACTACTTTGCACACACAGTTCTTCACGTTGAGAGTCGTGTAGCGTGTGTATGCCTGGACTTCAGTCCGTAGCTTTTATTTCTTTATATATATATATATATATATATATATATATATATATATATATATATATATATATATATATATATAAACTATTGTCGAACTGTGTTCGATGAGCCTGGATTTACATCCGGAGCGTTTACTGCTTTTATATATGTATATATAAATACTTATATATATGTTGTTGCTATCAAACTCTGTTTGATTGAGCCTGGATTTCACATCCGGTGCGTTTACCGCTTATATATATATATATATATATATATATATATATATATATATATATATATATATATATATATATATATATATTTTGTCAGGCCTGGAGTTTACTTCGTGGCCTTTTATAGCTTTATTTACATTTTGTTTCGCCTGGAGTTTACTTCGAGGTGGTTGATCGCTTTATTGCTTTATTTATATTTTTTAATCCCCCATGGAGGTGCTTCGTGGTGGTTGATTGGTTTTTATGACTTTATTTATATTTTTGATCCCCCGTGGAGGTGCTTCGTGGTGGTTAATCATGTCTCTATATATATATTTACCACTTTTATATATTTACATTTCCGATCCCCTATGGAGGTGCTTCGTGATGGTTGATCATGTCTATATATATATATATATATATATATATATATATATATATATATATATATATATATATATATATATATATATATATATATATATATATATATATACAGCTTTTATATATATAACTGCTTACAGCTTTTTATATAAACTGCTACATCATGTGAGCCTAGGAATCATGTGATCACAGATTCAGTCTCTTGAATCTAGATTCGGTTCCCGTGATGGACATTTTCAGCTGTACCCGGTTTGTAAATTATTCATGGTGTTCGAATTTCCTTAGATGGCTCTCATGCCCACAAGGAGTTCGGCACTGATATGTATATTATTTTCTCGAAGATGCTTCGCATCTCGAAAATAAAAGCAATCAAGTCGAACACATAATAAAATAGAAGTATCAAAGGCCTCAATTACTATTGAGCACAAGGGTTTGAAAAACCTCTTTTTACAAAACATCATTGCTATATCTTGTTAAAACTTAATTTTTATACAGAAATTCAATCCCTTTGTATATAGGTGCGAACGAGGCATAGCACTATTTCCAAATAATTGCACATTGATCCACACACACACACACACATTCATATAACAGTTTAATTGAAAAGTGGAAGTCACCGTGGAAACACGGATGTTAGGGGGGTGCCTAACACCTTCCCTCCGCATAACCAAGTCCCTGGACCTTAACGAATCTCGGTTTCACATACCCGTTAAGTAGTGTCACATCACTGGGTCAATGTGCAAATCTTTTCTTGGTTATGTTGGTACAACCATTTAAAAAACTAACTGGCGACTCTTACAGTCCAATCGTCGACATATACATGTCGGACCTTTTCACAACTTATTTTTTCAAACAAATCTCACCTAACATGAGAACACCAAAAGACAAGAACAAAAAAGGGACAAATAAAAATCCCGACGTCGACATGTGGCGACTCTGCTGGGGACTTCCAGTAAGAAGGCTTAAGCCGCTACTACAAACTTTTCAAAACTATTATATATGCTTGTGTGTGGATGTTTCATTTACATTGGAATGAATGTGTACGAATGCATTTATTTTTTGCACTTAGTGCTTCGCAGCATATCTGCTTGTGATATTAGTGCTTCGCACATGTCATCATTTCCATACAGTGAGACATGTTGTATGTGAATGTATGTTGTGTGGTTCCTCCACCAGGAGGCTATCCTATTGGTGTTTGATTACTGGACTCGTTGGAAGACTAATTCCAACAAGGCTCAGGAAAGGCACCGCCCAAATTCGCTCCAATTAAAAGGTCTGATTAACTTCCCGTCAAGTAAATTGCGATGATTTGGGAACCTTCATGCCAAAAAGCCGTGAGAGTAGCCCAAGATAGGTCAGCCTCTGATAAACCAAATGCAAAGGAAAATCTCTTCATACTTTCCCATTTCAATTACTTTTAATTATAATTACTTGTAATTTCATTTCCATGTCAATATCAATGTAATGGGAAAATATGAATGAATGTGTACATGCATTCCCTTTTTATCTGACATGATATCTTGTCATACAAACAACTGACATCTGTTTTTCAGGATAAATACTCCAAAAATGGATACATCATATAGTATGTAACATTTCCACGTTTCCTAAGACTAAACTATATATGTCTTTTTGTAGGGAAGTAATTGGTCCTGGTTTCCGTTCAAAGTCCAAAAAGGCATTAAGCCCACAGTCAGACATGGTTGCAAGTGCCCCACCTGATCCTTCTCCTGTCTCTCGAGAGGAGTTCGAAGGATTAAGGAATCAGATAACAAAATTGGATGTCTTTCTAAAAGAACAAAGTAAAAACACTCAGGGCCAGACAATGCCTACTCAACCAGAGTCATTCACACCAGGGGGCAGTCAGGGTATTGGAAAAAAGATGAAAACCTAGATACCTGAACTTCATTCCAATAAAGGAATCAACAAAACCCCTAAAATCACAAAACTCATGGATGATCGAGAAACTGGGGATATTAGAAGGAAAGTTCAACAAATGGAGGAAACCATCTGGTCAATCAAAGGGACTGGAAACTATGGAAGTGTCACCTATTCAGAACTTTGCATATTCCCAGGGGCTCGATATCCTGACAAATTCAGAATCCAAGAGTTTGAAAAATACAATAGGGCAGGCGATCCTTATACACACCTAAAAGTGTACATTGGCGAACTGGGGTCTTATGCTGAAGATGAAAGCCTTAGAATGCAACTTTTTCAAAAGACTCTCACTAAAGAGGCTAAAGTCTGGTATGCCCGACTTGATAATGCCAAAATCCACAACTAGGAAGAATTGGCCCAATAATGGGTAAAATTGAATTACGTACAGCACGCAAGTATACGTGATCAACAAGTAATATAATAGTAAGTAAAGTATCGTTCCCTCAGAGACTTAGCATGAAATTACATTCACAATTACCAATTTTCTATTAATCCTAATTTTATTAAACTAATCAATTTCCAGTTTATAACTAAAAGTATTAAAGAGAATAAAATCACCCAACAATCAATAATTTCTAAAAACTGAATTTTCAAACAAATAATGGAGAATTAGGCTTCCGACTTCACTCTAAGAATCACTCAGATTATTACACCTATATTCTAGTTTAATTCAGTATCCCAGTTTATTAATCAAGAACACGTAAGTAGTACTAACCACCTCTCGATGCACTAATACCGTATTAACTTCAATCCATAATTAAGATAGAATTCAGTTAAACACCTTAATTAACTAACTCACTATATCTCTATGTGAATTACAATTAAAGAAGGTTGAAGCTCAAGTTCTTTATCTGATTACATGCGATGTCAAGCATATCTCTACCCTAACATTCATCAAGATTCTGTTCATTCACAAAATTCAAGAACATATGCCATATTAACTAAGTCTAGACTGTATTTCATCTCTCGAGTTCATATAAGTCCACAAAGAATCGTTGATCAGGCGATTCATAAATTCACGCTCAAATTAATATAGATAAACTAGGTAATAGGTTATTAAACTGAATTCAAAGATTACATAACCATCGTTCCACTTAAAGATCCGTCTTAAGCCAAAAAAGTAATTAGTTCATAATGAATGAAAGAATAACTGAATAAATCAAAGACATCATCTTCTCAAGTACAAAAATAAACTAAAGTAGAAGAATAACACAGAACACCCTTCACTTTAGTCTCAATCTGTAGTCAATACGATCGTTCTTCAAAATCTCCACTCTGTTGCTCGCTATGAAAATATGTGATTAATTGTTGTCAATTGCTTTGCATGATGATCTTTTTGTTGTTTGTAGCGCGCTATATATCACCCACAGAATTCTGGCTGAAAATCCCTCTCTAGTAGAGTCCACATGCCATTCAAAGTCATAGAACCCATCTTCCAGCAGTTTTCGACCAAACATAGGTGACTTAGATTCCGACTCTCCCCGCCACGGCGGGGGTAATTGTATAGGATTAGGCCACCCCGGCGGGCATAGGCCCTATTATATGAACTTGAAGACCCCCCGCCCCGGCGGGGGTACAAAGCTAAAATAGGCCCGCCTCGGCGGGGGTAGGTTCTAATTTTTGACTTGGCCTGAACATCAAACTTGCTCCAAAATAGCTTCAAATGCTTTCCTTTTTCCATCATACACCACACCACCCATCCTATACATAAAATAACAAGAAACAAGTAAAAGAAGAACATGAAAGCAAGAATTTAACAAGGATTAAGCTTGAAATGGACATCAATTCGTGAATATAAAATTTACTTATCAAAATCCCCCAAACTTAAACCGTGCTAGACCTCAAGCACAAAAAAAACTACATATTATGCAATGCAATGCACTGAGATGTAATGTATCTAATCTCTATGTCTTCGAATCCAACAGTGTTACAGAATCAAGATTATCTCACTGGCATCAGGGAAAACAAGCAAACATTACAAAACTTCATATTAAAACCAATCACTAACTTCTTATCAATCCTTGAATCTTAGACTACCATCACTGATATAGTGTGTGTGTGCAACATCCATGACAACTGATACAAACTCAAATTAAATACATAACCAACTTCTTAGAAGGACTCATATAGAGCACACTCAAAAAATGTCAAGAGCAGTCAATTCTAACTAAAATTACACAATTACCACTATCAAGGGTTCACATAGGGTACTTATACTTTATTTTTTTTTCTTTACTTACAGGGGCTTTTTGCTCTTTTCCTGTCTTATTATCATTTTTTTTATTTTTTTTATTTTTTTTTAGATAGATGACTGTGCAATGTCTCATTCCATTAGGCTAACAGTGCTACCCCTTAGCGAGCTTTGAACCAACGACTCCTAGACCATAAAAGACCTTAGGGCACTAGATGTTAAGACACCCCTACAGGCGTACTTGCTCAAGTAACAAAGGCCCCGAAACAAAACTAGTCACGACATATATTATTTTTTTATAAAGCTTATGTACCCCACATTTATCCCCCCCAAACTTAGGTTATTGCCCAATTCTTCGTTTTCACTGCCTATCCTTGTCCTTTTCTCGTTTACACTAGCATTATCCTTTAGAATTCCTTTATGTATCAATTTGATTTAATTAGTTCCCACAGATGTTATCCTCATGCTACCTTTATTATACCAATTTCAAACAAGCACAAGATTCGAGTCATGATTCAAAACTACATCACAGTTCTAATACTGAATACTGTATTTGTTTACTTAATCTCAATTTCATCATTGGCCATAATAAACATGATAGTAAGCCTGCTGGATAAAAGCAAAACAACACAATTTTAACTAATTTTTTTTTTAAAAAACTGATGGTAAACATAACATGAATGCAAACGAACATAAATAACCAACTAAAAACTAAATATGCACCTAAGCTACTATGCAAATGCATGAATACATAAATATGCAATAATTGATCAACCTAAATATAATAACAAACTACTATGCAATCCTAGCTTAATGAACTTAAATATGCAACATGAAATGCAAACAAGAATGTAAATTCCCCAAACTTGACAGTTACAATGCCCTCATTGTAAGGATATAGCAATAAAAACACGAGGACTTCCCTTAAATTTCTTCAAGCCTGGGGTGGTGGTGTGTGGTGTTCTTCTTCATCAGAGTCACTTGGTGGAAATAGTGGCATTGGGGCCGGCTGTTGATATGGAAACTAAGAATTAGGATTGAGGCTTTGCAGCATCATGTTCAATGATGCGAACGACATGTTCATTGCATCAAACATATGGTCTTCTCTTACGGTGAGCCTCCTCATCTCCCTACGTGCTTCCTTGTTGTGCTCCTCTATTTGTTGTTAAAATGCAAGAAACTGAGGGTTAGATATGGCGTCATAAGGTGGTTCCGCCTCAGTTCCTTGCTCTCCCATAGTCGTATCCTCATTATTCGAAGTGTCTTTAGCGTCAGCTTCGTCCTCCGGAGCTGATGGAAATATAAAACCTTAACCTCGAGAATGTGATTCACCTCCGGCCCACACCGAATATCGCGCTATCATTCTCGAGTCTAATAGCTACAACGACATTTAGGTGGGCTCATCATCAGACCAACGCACACCTGCTTGGCGACACAACCCAAAATGAGTGATGGGTGTGGCAGGCCGCCCGAAAAATTACCCCGTAGGCATTGGCGAATAGAAAAATTGATTATTGCTTCGACGTCGATGATGAAGTCTTGCACAATTGCAAATAGAAGTAGTGCCTTTTCCTTGGTGACATCTGAGGTATGCGTGGAAGGAAACTGTTTCGAACATAAGAGGGTATACCAAATCTTCCCATACCGGCTAAGATCTTTACTATAAAAAA
Source organism: Panax notoginseng (assembly GCA_016801055.1). Taxonomy (NCBI): domain Eukaryota; kingdom Viridiplantae; phylum Streptophyta; class Magnoliopsida; order Apiales; family Araliaceae; genus Panax; species Panax notoginseng. Next base: position 53,744,110 of record CM029023.1, on the reverse strand, counting down.
CTATGCCTCCTTTTCGACCCTTTATCCATGATGTGCCTGGCTTAGTCATTTCTTTGAGGACCTCCTCAAAGTCAAGGTCGAAATCCCTCAAGTGAGCATACTGATACTGTCTAGGCACTCGTAACTGATAATACGTATTGATGGCATCGGCACTGAATATGACCATTCTACCACGTATAAAGGTGTTGAAAGGTGTCTTGTCCTCGGCGTTAGCATAGAACTCTTTGACCACGTTGATTGCGGCGGCCTCGGGCTCCTCAGTAAACTTGGTCCATCCTTTCTGATAAATCGGTTGTAGTATTTCACCTTTATGAGCATCCGATGCCAACCCCCACTTAGGTGTAAGAGCCTTTGTAACCATGTAGTCGTACCGGTCGGCGACGGTGGCACTTTTGAACTTACGTCGGTCGAAGGTTCAAGAGGGTAGAGTTGGCCTTGAACTTTCTCCCCGTTGTCGTTTGGATGTTGGTTGAGATGCCATTGAATTCTGGATGCCTGAACACGCTGTCAAACACACTACCTTCCCCCCAACTTGGTTCACATAAACTATCAAACACTTGTTGTGCACAGAGGTATCTTCCCCCAAACTAGTCGATTTGTGTGGTAAATATGGTGAGAGAAAAGGAAGAACTTGTAGTATTGTGCCTCACATTCAATTTCTCTAAACTTACCCCAATACTTTGCTAATTTCGTAGCTTTTTGAGATGGAGATGGAAGGATGTGGTGAACAGTGGTCAAGAGGGATTGAATTTATATAGAGATAGTGTAGTGAGGGAAAAGGGAATAATTGATGGAAGTAACGGGTGTGTTTGTTTTACTGAGTTGGGATGATGGAGTTGTAATGGCCAAATCGTGGAGAAGTAGTGGGTGTAATGGGTTGGAATTGGACTTGTTATGGAGAGAGAAGGAGAAGTGGTGGGCATAACATGCACTTGCCGAGAAACCATTGCACTTCTAGGACCCCCGCCCCAGTGGGGGGGTACAAGGCTAAATAAGCCCGCCCCGGCGGGCATATCCTCTGTTATTTGAGTGGGGAGACCCCCGCCCCGGCGGGGGTGCACACTGCAAAAATTGCTCTAGTTTGCTTCTTGCTCGATTTATACGACCAACCATTAGTCTTTTAAGATCCTACAATGCAATAAAAGATCAATGTGAGTAGATCATCAAGAACATTCAATATACTAACTACTTAATGCACTTATTATAAATTACTAATTATGCTAAACAGTAATCTAATAGTTATGATTAAAAATATGAAAAATAAAAGTACTATTGGGTTGCCTCCCAATTAGCGCTTGATTATAAGTCATTCAGTCTGACTACTCCCTATTTCATCCCAGATCGGTTGGGCTGTCCGCGGCATGATGTTTATTTATCGCATAACACCAACACTGTTGTATTGAGTGTCCGTTCACTTGTATTGTGGGTAATGAATTTGACTTTTTGTCCTCAATTAACGCCTTAAGACCAATATCCTCTTTATAATTCCGGAACTTTACACGTGTAGATTTCTAGATCCACTCGCACTCTTCCTTATCAGTCGGGATTATGATTTCCTTGAACACCTTCACCTTTACTACTTGATCAAACACTTGCATAATTAGTTCTCCATTAGGCATGTCAATCCGTGTTCGTCTAGTTGCCAGGAATGGTCATCCCAAATTGATAGGTATGTTCTTATCTTCCTCAAAATCGAGTACCACAAAATTAGCCAGAAAAATCAATGAATCGACCTTGACCAATACATCTTCAACTATTCCTAATGGGTATGTTAATAATCTATCTGCAAGTTATAGATTAATGTTGGTTGGCCTTACGTCCTTTAATCCCAGCTTCCGGTAAATGGACAATGGCATCAGATTTATACTCGCTCCTAGATCGCATAGAGCTCTCCCCACATCTTGATTCCCAATTGCACACGGAATTATGAAACTCCCCAGATCATTTAATTTAGGAGCAAGCTTTTTTTGCAGTATTGCACTGCATTCTTCGGTCAATGCCACTGTTTTGAAATCCTGGATCTTGTGTTTCTTCGATAGTATGTCTTTCATGAACTTAATGTAACGCGACATCTACTCAAGTGCTTCGACAAATGGAATATTAATATGTAACTGTTTGAATATATCCATAAACCTAGAAAACTGGTTCCTTAACTTGTCACTTTTTGGCCTATAAGGGAAATGTGCAACTGGGGTAACTTTAATTTGTTTGTCTTGCTTTACTTTTTCCACCGCTTTCTCTGTAGATTTCTTTTCTAATTCCTTCCCTTCATCCTCACATTCATCTCCTGTACTACCTTTCTTATCCAAGTTAGAAACCAACTCCTTACCACTCCTCAGAGTAATAGCATTACACTACTCGTGATTTCCCTTGGGATTTTTTTCTACGTCGCTCGGCAGCGTTCCTTGAGGCCTGTTGTTTAAAGCCAAAGCTATCTGTCCCATCTGATTTTCTAAATTCTTAATAGCTATTTCTTGGTTTTTCACGGCTACCTCGTTGCTCATTATATATCTTGAGAACATCTCCTCTAATTCTGATTTCTTTTCTTGATGTTGAACTGGTTATTGTTGATTCTGAAATCCTGGGGGATACGACGGTCGTGGAGCTTGATTCTGATTATTGTTCCATGCCAAATTATTATTCCCCTGATTATATGTATTCGGGTACATATTCTGAGGAATTCTGTTGTAGCTACTCAAAAATTATACTAACTCTGGGTTGATTGTGCATTGATCCGTAATATGTTCACCCGTGCACAATTCACAAATAACTGCAACTTGATGTGTCTGTCCCCCTGACCAAGCGTCAAACTTCTTAGAGAGTGCTGAAATCTGTGTTGTTATTGCTGTCACTCCATCTAATTTTAACACTCCAGAGACTATAGGTTGTGTCATTCTTGCTGTGGGCCACTGGTAGTTGTTAGCAGCCATTGTCTCTATCAACTGATATGCCTCATCGTAGTTCTTTGCCATAAACGCTCCCCCCGACGCTACATCGATACTGGTCCTGAGATTTTCATGCAGTCCGTTGTAAAATGTATTCATCTGCAACCACTTAGGCAATCCGTGGTGTGGGCATTTTCTGAGAAATTCTTTGTATCTCTCCCATGCCTCATACAATGACTCCCCATGTTGCTGATCAAACATGGTAATCTCATTCCTCATCTTTGCAGTCTTCGTTGGCAGGAAGAATTTTGCTAGAAATTTCTGAGCCAGGTCATCCCATGTCGTTATCGAACCTGCTAGTAGAGAGTGTAACCAACTCTTCGCCTTGTCCCACAGAGTGAACGGGAGCAAGCGAAGTCTAACTACTTCATCTGACACCCTATTGTACTTGAAAGTGTCACAAATTTCCAGGAAGTTGATCAAGTGCTCGTTCGGATCATCATTTGCAAGCCCCCTAAACTAAACCGAGTTTTGTATCATCTGTATAGTTCCAGGCTTGATCTCGAATGTATTCGTAGCTATAACAGGCCTAGTGATACTTGACTACAGCTTAGTCACCTTGGGTGTAGCAAAATCCCTTAACGCTTTCTGATCTTCAGCTGCCATTGCCTCTTCTTTTTCAAAATTTTTAAGTCGTCTCTTATTTCTTTGATCCACTTACTTAAACTCTGAAACCTTCTCTCAATGTCGTCCTCAAAAGGAAGCAAGCCTGGATTTTTTGGATCGAGTTTGCATAAACCAGCTTCAAAAACCTGAAATAAGAACAAAACAAAGACAAAAAGTATTTAACTAAAACTGGACTAATTAAACTAATATTGAAAAATAATAAAATCTATACTAAAGTCCCCGACAACAGTGCCAAAAACTTGTTGGGTAAAATCGAATTACACACAGCACGCAAGTATACGTGGACAACAAGCAATATAATAGTAAGTAAAGTATCGTTCCCTCAGAGACTTAGCATGAAATTACATTCACAATTACCAATTTTCTATTAATCCTAATTTTATTAAACTAATCAATTTCCGGTTTATAACTAAAAGTATTAAAGAGAATAAAATCACCCAACAATCAACAATTTCTAAAAACTGAATTTTCAAACAAATAATGGAGAATTAGGCTTCCGACTTCACTCTAAGCATCACTCAGATTATTACACCTATATTCCACTTTAATTCACTATCCCAGTTTATTAATCAAGAACACGTAAGTAGTATTAACCACCTCTTGATGCACTAATACCGTATTAACTTCAATCCACAATTAAGATAGAATTCAGTTAAACACCTTAATTAACTAACTCACTATATCTCTATGTGAATTACAATTAAAGAAGGTTGAAGCTGAAGTTCTTTATCTAATTACATGCAATGTCAAGCATATCTCTACTCTAACATTCATCAAGATTTTGTTCATTCACAAAATTCAAGAACACACGCCATATTAACTAAGTCTAGACTTTATTTCATCTCTCGAGTTCATACAAGTCCACAAAGAATCGTTGACCAGGCGATTCATAAATTCACGCTCAAATTAATATAGATAAACCGGGTAATAGCTTATTAAACTGAATTCAAAGATTACATAACCATCGTTCCACTTAAAGATCCGTCTTAAGCCTAAAAAGTAATTAGTTCATAATGAATGAAAGAATAACTGAATAAATCAAAGACATCATCTTCTCAAGTACAAAAATAAACTAAAGTAGAAGAATAACACAGAACACCCTTCACTTTAGTCTCAATCTGTAGTCGATACGATCGTTCTTCAAAATCTCCACTCTATTGCTCGCTATGAAAATCTGTGATTAATTGCTGTCAATTGCTTTGCATGATGATCTTTTTGTTGTTTGTAGTGCGCTATATATCACCCACATAATTCTGGCCGAAAACCCCTCTCCAGTAGAGTCCACATGCCATACAAAGTCATAGAACCCATCTTCCAGCAGTTTTCGACCAAACATAGGTGACTTAGAATCCGACTCCCCTCGCCCCGGTGGGGGTAGTTGTATAGGATTAGCCCACCCCGGCGGGCATAGGCCCTGTTATATGGACTTGAAGACCCCCCGCCCCGGCGGGGGTACAAAGCTAAAACAGGCCCGCCCCAACGTGGGTAGGTTCTAATTTCTGACTTGGCCTGAACTTCAAACTTGCTCCAAAATAGCTTCAAATGTTTTCCTTTTTCCATCACCACCCATCTTATACATAAAATAACAAGAAACAAGTAAAAGAAGAACATGAAAGCAAGAATTTAATAAGGATTAAGCTTAAAATGGACATCAATTCGTGAATATAAAATTCACTTATCACCCACGCCTTTCTAAATCAGTATAGTTTTCAGTCACAAATGGCTCCGGATCGATACCAAGTGACGAAAGTCAAAAAGTAAAGTACTGAGTCTTTTCGAGAATATGCCCAAAGGTGGAGACATCTGGCAGCGCAAGTCATTCCATCTGTGACGCCCCCAAATCCGGGTCCTTTCGAACCTCGGATCGGGTCCGCCACGATACTACTATCGTCCAACTATTTATATTTTTCATTAATAACTTAATGAATAAAACCTTGCTTATTACAATTTAGAATATAAATTCATTCAATTTCCAGGATCTGCACAATGACCCAAACTTTTATATGTTTCTAAACTTGGTCATTTACTATTCCTGTAATACATCACATTCGATGTTATATAAATATGCGAAATAATTTAAACTTTTTCAATCTCCTTTGAAAATAAATCCGTTTATTGAATTCTTAACTTGAATCAATTACATATCCTTGAATCAAATTATATTATGATTCAGTCTATTCGAATTACTGTATAAATTTTTACATCTCGATTTGAATTTCTCTATGTAGCACATAGTACAACTTAATGTGTATTACACATTATAAACTACTATCAAGTATATCTACTAGAACCTAAACATGGTTCAAGAGCATATATTTAATTAAACAAATCAATCTCCTTCGATGTTATTGAACTTTATCAATCAAGTAGCACGTAACCTTTATCGTGTATCCTTAATTTGCAAAAGTGGTTATTTGCACGGGTGAGCTCGACAGCCCAGCAATTCTAACAGTTTTCATGCAGCACATAGCATATGATAGCATATTCAGTTCATGCATTCATAATTAATTAATATTTACTACGCATGTTACTTCACATATAATAGGCATAAAGATTTATATCACAAACATATCATCAAAGATCAACTTTCACATTTCATACATATCTCATATGCATTTCATATATATATATATATATATATATATCAACATTTGCATAGCATAATATAGTTCAACTAATAGTTATCAAATTCATATATCAAACAGGAACTAAAAGACTTGCCTGATTCGTAGTTTATCAATTACGACTTAACTGCTTAAAGCTTATCTACACTGCGTGTATTCCTACACAGTTATATAATCATGGATTCATATCCATCAGTAACATATTTCATGTATTCTTAATGTAATAACAATGTTACATTGTTTCCTAACTAGGTTCATAAAACCTACATTTCACTTTCCCATCACATTCATGGAATAGCTAGGTCCGTATAGGTATACCTTAACCATTCGGACATGACATCAACATTCGTATATATTTATCACACACTTGACTCGCTACGTGATCGACATATTTAAAACTCGTATAGATAAGTTTAAATGCACACATAAACGTCTAACTTAGTTGTAACTTCATACAACATCACCTATACTATATATTCATAGCACAATTCAATTTGTAAGACATTATAAATCCAAACAACATATCATTGCTTAATATCTTGAAAGTATTCCTTTGAACTTAACATTCAAAAATCAAAATTAACATTAATCTCTATCACATAACATGCATCTTAACACATTACATAGCATATTGGTCATATATTACAAGTTAAAGTAATCATATAAGCATGCTTCACACATAAGATTCAAAAACATAAGTCGTTTATGACTGCTGCATGGCGCAGCTGCGCCATGGCTAAGCCTAGGACCGGCACAGCTGTGCCGTCCTCTGACTATGCCAGGACTCAGTTGCTGCCTTGTGGTTTCTGTCCCAAACCTTACACATCTAAGTACTAATACTCTATCATACCTACATTTTAGAGGTGCTCACATAATCACATAACCATTCTTGTTTTCATTTGTATAAGTTCAAACTTACATTTTACATGGCCTTCAAGCAAAACCTTATAAAGCGGTTACCATGACTCATTACTTGGTTATATACCCACATAGGGATTTCAAATTCTGTTAATGCATATACTTGTAGCATTCATATTGCTTGCTCATAGCTATTATTGTTTAAAGCTTGGAATCATGCTTTAAACTCATATTCATTTTGAAATCCTCATGTTCTATACATATAATCATACCTAGAGATATTATCAACATAACATGGCATCTTATCTCATTTAACATCTAGATATTCATGTGATGCAACTAGATTTTGAAAATATGTTCAAGTTTGCTTTTGAAACCACTTTAAACTTGAACAATGCCATTCAACATATACAAGACAACTTAAGGGCTCTATTCACATGTAGTCAAGTCATGTTAACATGCTCGTAAGGTCAGAATACAAACTATATAGTAATCATGCATGTTAGCTCATTGGGCTAAGCTTTTTCTTGAAACATCTCTAACACAAGGCTTAATAAGTTCGGTCATGATCAAAAGAACTATGCACACCATAACATGTTCATCTATGTGTAAAATCAGTCATGTGCAGCTTACTAGGTTCGCATGATCTCTAACGTAGTTTGTTTTTACAACTTAACATCCAAAACTCCATCTAAACCATATGCTTTCGTTAATCATGCAAATCTATTAAAACATGCTTAACGTAGGTTAATATACTTGTATATACTCCATACACATGCTTACATGCTAGCTTGAGCTATAACGATTAACTAACACTTAGCAGATTTCAAAACAGGTAGCCCAACTGATCTCAGGAACAGGTGCAGCTGCGCTCCGCCTTAGTGTAATTCTGGCGCAGCTGCGTCGTGCCTGGTTCGAGCTAAGAATCAGTCTGCTTCGGCAGAAAGCTAGCCCAACCTTAGAAATTATTCATCATTTCGATTCTAACCAGTCATATATCAATTACAATATGCTTATGTGGTTATATAACAACTATTTAAACATTACCCAACCTCATTAACATCCAATTTCACAAAATCAAGAATTTGGATTTCAAGAACTCAAACTCCATTTTTCTACAGAGAATGAAATTGAAGCAAGGAAGAGAACTTATACCACTAAATTTGTGAATGGAACTTGCTCCAATGAACTCTCAAGCTCTTAGAATGCTTATAAGCTCTCAATCTCCTAGCAATTCTTAGACAACTCAAGCAACACAAAGAATGAAGGGAAGTGTTTATTTTATAGAAAATCCATTAACCATGCTAAGCCATTGTCCAAGAATTCAACTCAAAGAATGGAAGAATTGCATGAAGGTTAACAAGGAGTTGGTAATTCGTTGGTGAATTTCATCGTTATGCCCACTCCCTCCATGATCTTAGTCTAGCAAGCTTGGAAGAAAAATGAAGAACATAGGCCTTAGCCTTTTGCTCAAACATGTGACTGAGAATGAGGCAAATGGGACACTCATTTTGGGACACTTCCACTAACTCAGCTCTCTTGTATTCTTATGTTATACACTCATACAAAATCCTCATTCTTATGTTATAATGTATAAACTTTACCCCTGCCTAAATTTTAATGTCACAATATGATTCACATAATTAATATATCAAGGTAGTAGATGTCATGCAATCATAAATATCATCCATGTACATTCAATTTTAATGTTTCCCCACATGCATATTGTCATATACACCTCTTATGATGTGTTCATATCATATAATTTCCATAAATCTCAATGTATGGTTACTATATGTAGTATAGTCACCTGAGTGTTGCACTACACTATATAATGCAGTTGTATTCCATATATATAATATATTTAATATCTCCTTCTTACTATTTACCACCCATTGGAATAGAAATAAATAACACATATCTTTGAGAGTACACATTTAATTGCCTCATCACAATAAATATAAATCTTATAATATTTGTAACCAATATACTTATTATCATGCTATCACTTGCAATAATAATAATTCAATATACCATCAAATAATTGCTAAATACTAATATATTGTCCATAACAATAATTAAAATTATAAGATAATATATCTCACCACTGTGCCACACAAGGCATATTTTACAAGCTCGATCTTCAGCTTCTCCTATTCTCCACACTTATTATTCTTTTAATATAATATCAATTAACTATATGTACGACACATGTACATATATAATATATAGAAAATAGATAATAAGTTTATTTTCTATTATAATAAATTGTTTCCATCAATTTATTTACATATATCAGATACGTTTTAATACATTAATCATACCCTATACAAAAATATATAAGGTAATATTATTATTCAAAAATAGTATTTTCTCCTTTTTATTGAAATAACTCATATTAGAAATTATTTTAATATCCTTTATTAGAAATATATAATTATTATGCATTCTCCAAATAGAATATAATATTCTATAATATCGCTTAATTAACCAATATTTAATCCGGGTTAATTAATTAACTCTTATTCAAATCCATTATTGGACAACTTAACCATTATTTAAGATTTTTATTATCCTTATGAGTTGTAACGACCCCAAAATTCATACAATTTAATTCTCAACTTTGGTCGTTAATAACACATCTACCTTCTGATTTTACATCATTATTCGATGTTAAACTTTATAAAATGCGAAATAATTTAAACTTTTATGTCTTTTTACTTTAATTTCCTAAATCAAAACCATTATCATCTACATGTCTTTGAATCAATCTTATTTTATGATTCGCTTTATCACTGTTATTATATAAAATTTTACATTTCAATCTGATAACCTTTACATATCAGATAACTCTAACTTTAGCTTTACAACTCAATATAAAATTATACATCATAAAATATTTAGTACATCTCATGAATCTTAATCATGGTATAAAGAAATAACAACTTTAGCTAAAATATTAATATTCGTGTATTATTTCTGATCCACGTCATTCAAGTATCACATAGTGTTACCTTCAATCCTTAACCTGCAAAAATGGTTATTTGCAAGGTTGAGCTCGACAGCCCAACAAGATCTAACAGTTTTCATGCATCACATAGCACATAATAACATGCTCAACATATATCTCTTAAACATTGGACTATCATAACATACATGCTACAGTTTATATAGCAAGCATAAAGATTGAGTTCCTTACTCAATCAGTATGCTTTACTCAATCAACGTAGTCATAAGTTGACTTTAACGTTTCATGCTTTCAACATAAATATAACACATCATGTTATTTGCAATAAAGATTTAAAACAGTTAATCACCAAGTTCACATAGCAAATAGGAACTGAAAGACTTGTCTGATTCGTAGTTTATGAACTATGACTTAACTGCTTATCGCTTATCTGCACTTCGTGTATTCCTTCACTTAGCTTAAATCCTTGCTAATTGTAAACCAATCTCTCTCAAATTCTCTCAAGCTCCTTTCTCAATTCTCTCTATCAAGCTCACTTCTCTTCTCTCTACTCAGTATAGCCAATATAGACTAACTTAAGCGTAAACTAAAAAAAATTGATATCGTCTAAATAATCATAATAACTAACATCAGTTACTAAAAGAAACGTATATATTATAAATATATTATATTTATTATTTTAATTTATTTTATTTAAATTCAAAAATTGGAAATCCAAATGCCATAAAGCTTTGTTTGGCAAAACCATTTAAATATTAAAGACTTAATATTTTAAACCTTGTTTGGCAAAAACTAAATTATTTAATAAACAATTTAGTTTATTATTTATAATCACATATTATTTATTTGGATTTCCATATCCAGTAATAATCAAATAAATTAATTACACATGTTATATTTAAAATAAATATTCCACTTAAACAAATATCACAAAATTATAATCTCATTATAATTTTTATTTAATAACTTATCATACCATCTTAAATTATTAAATTAAAATAACAATATAACATCTCATGTTATATTACAATTCTCTAAATTATAAATTAATTTAATTTAGAATATTATCTAGTCATAAATATTTACTAATAATAACCACATCAATAAAATATTTATTTCATTTAATAAATATTTTAAATTATAATTACTAAAATCTTGAATTGTCACATTCTTCCCTCCTTACAAAGATTATGTCCCCAGAATCGAAAATACAGATTAAACAAATAACTCGGGGTACTATTAAACCTCACTTTCTCAATATATGAATATATATTTCTCTTCACAACAAATCACATATTTCAAAATATACAGCACATACATAAACATACTCAAATTCAAAACATCTCATAATAAGAATTTTAATTATTAAATTCCTATTTTAATAACTTCTAAAAATTCAGGTTGTCACATCCTTCCCTCCTTATAAAGATTTCGTCCTCGAAATCACCGAAACTTTACCTTACTCAGGTTTTTATCAAATCTCTTCGTTGAATAACTTCAACATTTTACCTTAATATAAGTTTTATATTTCCTACCCCCACCATTCTTGATAAAAATTCTAGTGATTTTTATTTCATAACCTTTTACTTAGACTCAATTTTATTTTGAGTATTATATATTCTTTAACCCATTAATTTCCTTTTCTAAGGATCGATATCACAAATACTCGGGATATTACATTCACCCATTTTTCTAAGAATTTCGTCCTCAAAATTTTATTTATTAATCCTCATTCATTCAATCTATCAAAATAGATTTTACGTTAATACTTTATTCATTCATTGATTTCTATAACCACTTCTTCCTACAAAGATCTTTCTATAATTATTAAACTTTTCTATTAAAAGTTTTACATTATTCTTTGATAACTTATCTCCTTCTCATTTCAAAATTTCTTTTCTCACTTATTCAATAAATTTATCACTCCGTGTCGCATTGTACAACTTACTTCTTTCTAAGGAATATCATCCTTACCACATTCGCCTTTTAGAATAGCATGAATCTTCCACAATTGTTCACTAATTAGAAGCAGTATGAATAACTCCGGAATTTAAAAGATTCCAAATCATGTTGAGGGGTCACAAGACCGTGAACTCTATTCTCGGTTTACTAGTGTTTCAACTTAATCCTTCACACTGCAAACCAGAGTGTTTATCAATCACAAAGACTGAAAACACCCTCCACACGTACACTAGGTGGCCAGCCTATTGTACCACTACGTTGGGCCGCAACATAGTGTTTTGTAATGACTATATGAGTTACGCTAAGAACCATTGTCCCCGAAAAGATATCCCCTTATAGGGTTATTCACCTCAGCTTTTCAACATCTGAATCCGCACCAAAACAATTTTGTTTGGCATAATTTCTCAATAAACGCTTGAATTTCATGAACATCTTTCAATAATCGTCTAGCTGAATCAAATAGCATAGACTTCTACAACAATTCGAACATCAATCGATATATATATATATATATATATATATATATATATATATATATATATATATATATATATATATATTCTCATATCTTAAAGAAGCCTCAAAAATCTTTTTATGGCGTCATGATTATGACGTTGTCATACTACATCTCACCATAGTGGGCTGACGATTATATGATCACATCCAACACCAGGTTCCATTGCATTGATGACTCCATCGTTTATCATATCACCTGATATATATAATTAAAATATATTTTGAAAATTTAAAAATAATTTTTTTATAGCCAAAACAAACAGCATAGATACACGAATAATAGCACTGTTTCAAAAATTCTTTGGTTCACTAGTGTGATCCAACATTTTTCAAAAATCAAAAGTACAACCATAGGCACGAAGTCAATAAATTTTGAAAATCTAGCAAAGCTAGAAGATTTGAAAAACATATGCTTCCATCATCAACTCGACTTTCTATAATGATCCATTGCATAATCAGTCTATTTATTCCTATCATCCTCAATACTCCATTCACACTTATCTATACCCCAGTTCATCAAACTTACCACACTTTGGAAGTTCAGAAACTTGTCACAATAATATGAGTTTAAGAACTTATCCTATTTAGACCCTAGGCGTCCATTCGCTGAGGGGTTCAAAAACATACCATATTATTATGAGTCACAAACTTACCATATGCATTAGTTTTAAGAATAGCACCTAATCCTAATAATATCTGACTAATCCTAATAGTTTCTAACTATCAAATATACACATGAGAAAAGAATCATTGTCTAGCCACATATACATTGATAGCGCGACACCAACATTCCAATGATTATCAATGTGATAAACTGAGCGCAAGAACAAAACCCTCGCCCATACAAAGGTTTGTACAACTCAGCCCCCACATGAGTCCTCAATTGAAATCTCACCTAACTCTATCTTACCTATAACTTGCTCTTTTGCTCGATACGAATTCCTCGTATTACGTCATTTATAACTCCTCGCGAGTTTATCTCGTACTATATCATAGTACACCATCTTCATAGCATTAAGCTATAATTATTCAAACATTACAGACCATCTTTCTTCTATAACTTAAACAGATCACGTCGTGATCTTATTCTATAATCATCTCCCTTAAAATTCTTTTCTTAACTCGTGATCGTTTTATTTTACGATCCCTTTTCTTTCCTTTCATTTACGACATTATTTGTTATCTTGGCTATTGGAGTTAGGGTAACTCCCATTTCTTGTCTTTATATCTCTTCAAGATTCTTCTTTGAATCTTCTTATTTATATAACAATTTCTACTTTAAGAATTTCCAACTTCATTTATATTGTTCAACATTTCATTCAAATTCTACATTTTCATCATACGTATCTATTTTCTAGACTTAGTACACATCGAGTCTTTCAATATGGTACACTGAGTGGTTTTCCACAAACAACCAATAAACTAGGTTCCGAGTTGCTAGTTCGTATATACCTCCGCTCTATGAAGGTATCGTTTAGCCCAGATACCATACATCAACTACTAAAGAGTACACTGTACCATACTTAACTATAACTTTTTATTCTTAACTTCCTTACCAATCTCTTCTTATAGACACTGTCTATTTATTATAACCTTACATCCTTATTATTGGAGTAGGGTAACCCCACATTCGTACTCCTTATAACTCTGCGAGATTCTTCTTTGAATCCTTTCATGCATGTTTTAATCCCTTCTCTATACATTTCTTAAATTACTTCTTATTGTTAAAACTCTATTTGAGCTTATTCGTTCATTATCTTCACCTCTCTTCTCTATAGCCTAAGGTACTCTTACCTAAGGTTTCTAACCTATCAGCTTTGATAACAACTGTAACAACCCCAAAATTCATACAATTTAATTATTAACTTTGGTCGTTAATAACACATCTACCTTCTGTTTTTACATCATTATTTGATGTTAAACTTTATAAAATGCGGAATAATTTAAACTTTTATGTCTTTTTACTTTAATTCCCTGAATCAAAACCTTTATCATCTACATGTCTTTGAATCAATCTTATTTTATGATTCGCTTTATCACTGTTATTATATAAAATTTTACATTTCAATCCGATAACCATTACATATCAGATAACTCTAACTTTAGCTTTACAACTCAACATAAAACTATACATCATAAAACATTTAGTAAATCTCATGGATCTTAATCATGGTATAAAGAAATAACAACTTTAGCTAAAATATTAATCTTCGTGTATTATTTCTGATCCACATCATTCAAGTATCACATAGTGTTACCTTCAATCCTTAACCTGTAAAAATGGTTATTTGCAAGGTTGAGCTCGACAGCCCAGCAAGATCTAACAGTTTTCATGCATCACATAGCACATAATAACATGCTCAACACATATCTCTTAAACATTGGACTATCATAACATACAGGCTACAGTTCATATAACAAGTATAAAGATTGAGTTCCTTACTCAATCAGCATGCTTTACTCAATCAACGTAGTCATAAGTTGACTTTAACGTTTCATGCTTTCAACATAAATATAACACATCATGTTATTTGCAATAAAGATTTAAAACAGTTAATCACCAAGTTCACATAGCAAATAAGAACTGAAAAACTTGTCTGATTCGTTGTTTATGAACTACGACTTAACTGCTTATCGCTTATCTGCACTTCGTGTATTCCTTCACTTAGCTTGAAATCCTTGTTAATTGTAGACCAATCTCTCTCAAATTCTCTCAAGCTCCATTCTCAATTCTCTCTATCAAGCTCTCTTCTCTTCTCATAATAACTAACATCAGTTACTAAAAGAAACGTATATATTATAAATATATTATATTTATTATTTTAATTTATTTTATTTAAATTCAAAAATTATATATCCAAAAGCCATAAGGTTTTGTTTGGCAAAACCCTTTAAATATTAAAGACTTAATATTTTAAACCTTGTTTGGCAAAAACTAAATTATTTAATAAACAATTTAGTTTATTATTTATAATCACATATTATTTATTTGGATTTCCATATCTAATAATAATCAAATAAATTAATTACACATACTATATTTAAAATAAATATTCCACTTAAACAAATATCACAAAATTATAATCTCATTATAATTTTTATTTAATAACTTATCATACCATCTTAAATTATTAAATTAAAACAACAATATAACATCTCATGTTATATTACAACTCTCTAAATTATAAATTAATTTAATTTAGAATATTATCTAGTCATAAATATTTACTAATAATAACTACATCAATAAAATATTTATTTCATTTAATAAATATTTTAAATTATAATTACTAAAATCTTGGATTGTCACATGAGTCCTTAATACCCATTTCTAAAACTTTTAATTCCAAAAACTGATTTTACAGACCGATGCAGCTGCGCTGGTCACAGGCTTGGTAATGGCGCAGCTGCGCCATACCAAAATCAAAAGCAGACAACTTCTGCACTAGCAGAAATGAAACCTACGCGTCTAAATACTTTACACATCCTCCTTAAGCGTTAACTCGTCTAACATCAATCCACTCTTTGATTCCACATCATTGGTTACTATATTCCTTAATAATTTAAGAATCCCACTTCGAGTTTTAAAACTCTATTTCCCTGATTAGTAATCAACTATACATATCCTTTACGGTTTCATACCACCAATAACACAACACTCGAATATATAACACATACATACATTCCTTTCATTTTCGCTTCTTGTCGTGTATTGAATTACGTAATAATTCTCTAACCACCTTAAAGGTATATCGATTTCCTTCTCTCGTCAACAACATACATGCATACAAGTCTAAACCTAGCGTACATCGAGTCTTTAATTGTATTCAATAAAGTACACTGAGTGGTTTCCCACAAACAACCAACAAATTAGTTTACGTCTCGTCTACACTATTTTCACAGTGAGTTAGATCGGTTACTAATTCGTATATACCTCCGCTCTCTGAAAGAATCGTTTAGCCCAGCTCCTATACATCAACCATTAAAAGGTACGGTTGCACTACCTTAGACTTGATACGTACTCGTACGAATACTCAAGAAATTGGTGATTATCAAAGATATTTTAATGTTACCAACTTACTATTATAAAATAATTTCACATAAATTATTTAATATCAATAGATAAATTTTATCCATCTTCTTACTAATTTATCTCTATAATTTATAACAAATATATAATAACGATATATATTTATTAAACACAACATCACATATTACATAGCTCATATACCCTATGTAACACAATATCACATACCTCGTATCACAAATATATATATATATATATATATATATATATATATATATATATATATATATATTCTTATTCGAACCCTTCACATGCCTGAAGAAATTTATTTACTAAATTCTTATTTTAATATTTTCTAAAAATTCGGGTTCTTACACCATCAATGACAGAAACTGAAATGGTGATGACTTTCATAGACATTCAAGAGGCGCCTTACTATGAGAGAATCCTAGCAGGCATATTAAAGCCATTCTCAGAAATGATCAAACACATCGAAATGGCAGAGATGGGCCTAAAGGCAGGAAAGATTAAAGACTTCACTGCCTTGGAAGCAGTCACCAAACATATACAGACTGGCAAGTATGCGAGCGATCCCAAGGGGGTACCCGGTAAAGGCGATGAAGATGTATCCCTTGTTGTACAGGGGCAAGCTAGGAGACCAAACTACAGTCCCCCTATTTGGAAAAAGTAAGACAATCTACAATCTCAACAACAAGCTGCATTCAACCAATACCAGGATAGAAAAAGAAAATTTGAAAGAACAAAAAATCGGGTATTCACTCCACTAGGAGATTCCCTTGAAAATGTCTTAGCGATATTAATAGATCACAAGAAAATTACCGAACTTGCTCCACCTCTGGAACCAGGGAGCAAAAGATACAATCCAAGCCAGAGATGTGATTACCACTCAAGGTCTCCAAGACACGATACACATGATTGTTGGTCCTTAAAGCATAAGATTCAAAATTTGATCGAAAGTGGAAGTATTGTGGTCCAACAACCCGATCAACAAAATGTCAATACCAACCCTCCACTGCAGCATGATACGGAGGTAGTAAACATGATCGGGTTAGGAAGCATTAAAATGTATCCAAATCATAAGTACATACGAAAGGTGGAGGAATACCCCCAAAGGCAAATAACAAATGTTCTAGAGTGGGAAAACTCGGAGGAGGGCATGCTAGTAATGCAAAAATTAGAGAAGATCTAGAATCAAATAAATCTGCTGGCTAAGCTGATAGTACGCAAACATCAGGAAACGGGGCAATTTTTCACTCAACTATCAAAAAGCGAAGAGAAAAGGAGGTTAACCATAATGTAAGCCCATATCTCTCTATGATGAGCCATGTAAATGAAGAATATCAAAGCAGACTGAAAGTACAAGAAAAGGGGGATGATAAAATTGCTAGAAGATCTCGCCAACGGAAAAATTGCTTGGGGGAATGCGATTTCTCAAAGAAGAAAGATCAAACAACCTCCACAAGAGCCATAAAATTAACCCTTTTCAGCAAATCAAATGAAGAAATGCTACACTTTCTGATAAGCGAATGAAGGATTACTGAGTTGTTGCCTCCTATAAATCCCAAGATAAAGAGTTATGATTCCACCAAGATATGTCTCTATCATTCTAACTCACTTGAACATACGACTGAGGAATGCTAGTCTTTGCAATATAAAATCCAGGATCTCATTGAAAATAAAGAGTTGAAGATAGAATTCCTCATGACCAAAAAAGGCGAAAAGGAAATAAAAAGCTTAAGTTGTCCACTCGAGACAGGCAGTTCAAAGGAGGTGAAGGCTATGAGCACTAATCCTAACAGAACACAAGATGGACTGATCCAAATGCAGGGAGTGACAAAGGAGATAAGGGAATCCCCAAAGGAGGTTCCCCCGCCAACATCAGATATCCTATGGTCCAAAGATAGCAACCATGTTCCTAATTTTATAACCTTGGATGATGCGGAGGAAATACTAATCCTTTCCAAAGAAGAAAAAGCCAAGAAGGAAAGTTCCTTGCGAGAAATGCAACAACAGTTAGTGGGAGATTTCATGGTCGAATCCTCTCAAGCCCAAGAAAAATGTGAAGGAACAGACGAAGGAAAAGATGGTGAGGTTGCCGGGAAAGCCAACCCATTGGCAAATCAAGAGTTTATCCCTTTGTGTGATAGGTCCAGTATAAGCATCCCCGAGGAGTGTGTTGAATCAGGAAGCGATCAAGTTATGGCCATAAGTGAAGATATTCAGAACCTAGATGTAACCTCTATCGTGAGCCCTGAAGGCAACATAACTACTAACAACTTGACTATCATGCTTTAGCTAGCCAAGAAGATACAGATCTAGAGGATACAGTTGTGAGTTCCAGGAGATGTTGGGACGATATCACTTTCTTCGCAGTGTGCCTTTTATTTTCCATCCATGTTAATAAAAATTTAAAAAAAATCCATCCATGTTAAAAAAAATTAAAAAAAAGAAAAGAAAAACAAAACGAAAAAGAAAAAGAAAGAAAAAACAAAAAAATAAAAACAAAAACATCTCTACACCCTTCTCACCACTTACCACTTTGAACCTTTTCAAACCAGGGTTGGAACTACGCAGACCTGATCTCCCCTCATCAATGGGAGTACTTAGGCAGCCATATACGGTACTGTCTAACCACTACAAAAATCGAAAAACCCCTTCAACCAAGCTCGAACTCTAATAAATATTTTTAGCCTTTCAAGCCAAAGCCTGAACTACAAAAGACCTGATCTCCCTGCATCAATGGGAGTACATAGGTAACCATTTATGGTGTGGTCAAACTAAACAAAAAACCCAAAACCCCCCAAACAAACACTTCTCAAATCGTTTATCTTATCAAGCAGGAACTACACAAACCTGATCTCCCGCATATACAGGAGTACATAGGCAACCATCAGTGGTGCGGTCGGACCCTCAAAAGAAATATCCAAACCCAAACATCAATCCCAATACACCAAAGAACAACCCTCCAAGTCAAGCGACCCATGTTGAGAAGACCCAACAACACTTCAATGTCATTCCATCAAATCTGGCATAAATCCCATAAAGGAACAAACAACGATACACTAAGACAACTACCAGCGAGGACCTTCAAAGAGCCGATACCCTCAATCACTAGGCTTCATCAAATCAGAAGAAAACCATCAACACCGATTGCGAGAATAAGTCAGGAACAATGATTGAGGGCATCAAAGCCCAAATCCACTACATGTTCACCATCTGGTACAGAAGTAAAAGCCTCTTGCGATCTTGGTGTCTTATCAGCTTATCTGTCAAAGCAACTATCCCAGACATCAAGCAAGGCTGAGGTAATTTTAAAATTGGCGACAACCCGATATTGGAGCCCGTACAATAAGACTAGGGCAATCTCAGGAACAGCGACAACTCAACACTGGGGCATTTATCAACCATCCTAAAGAGGAAAATGCGCCAGTCAATACCATCAGCATGGTACATCATCATCAGAGCTTCCCTCACATCATGTCACTGGCGATTTGGATATTACTCACTTGTGATTTCATCAACAAAGAGAGTTTCTCATATGAACCCTCAGCATCAACATGCGAAAGGACTGGGGCATTGTCCAATTCTAAGAAATGGAAGGAGCTTAAGGCGGGATCAAGCCTCTCATAAAAAGAAAGAGGAGAACTCCTGAAAGAAATTATGGCGACTTTAGCTTGCCCCTACAAAAGAAGGGGAAAATTCTCAAAAAAGTCCTTAACTCAAGAGAAGAAGGCCAACGACGAAAGGTCTAGCAAATGAAATTCTCATCATCAAATGTGCCAATCGATTTTGAGTCCTCACAAGTCGAGGCCTTTACACCGAAGTTCAAATCTGGGCATCGAAAGAATGAGCTGCACCCTCTAGGGATGTCAGCGGTATTCGGGTCATCAGTTCAGCAGGGTTACAAATCAAACGCTCAATGAATGGGAAGTAAGCACCCAACAGCGAAAGAAAACTCCAAATCACCTTAAAAAGGGTGAGCGTAACATCAGGCAGAGTCTGGCAAAGTAAACCTTGGAATATTACTTCAGCGATGGTATCGGATGATCCATTATTCTAAACCATTGGCATCAATTCAATGTAACATCAAGACAGTTCAGGGATACCGCCATTTAAGTGGGAACCAAAATAGTTTGGCGATGTCAATGTAGTCAACTACCAGCAGGGTAGGCACCGTTGAACTACCATCAGGGTAGACACCATTGTAAACTACCAGCGTATGTATCGAGAAAGTCCGGTGATTTCAGAACGTCATCCCCAGTAGAGATGTAGAAAATATCTCAACTTATCTTCATCAAACAAGCATCGGCAACACCGATAAAAAGCCAAACCGTTGGAGTTAACACCAGCATAGGCATCAATAATGATCAGTAAAGGCAAAGTGATTTGCAAAAACATTTTAACATTCATTATAACATTCATTACATTACGATTTGCAATATACGAAATGCGATATGCGAGTTACGATGTGCGAGTTGCGAAGTGTGATTACCCAAATATGAAAAGCGAAGAGCGAAGTGCGAAATACGATGTGCAATTTGCGAACTGCGATTTGCGAAAATATTTTAACATTCATCATAAACATTCAGTACATTACGATTTGCATCATTAGAAATACCTTGTCATATTTCAAGTGTCTTGTAATCTTTATCATGTCCATTCCATTGCATTTCATGAACATGATAAAGAGGGGCGTCTGTAGACACTCAAAATTTTGTTTTCCTATTACTAACTATGCAGGAGGACAAAATCATCTTTTTTACACTCCAGAGATAACCGTGGAGGACCACAACATCAATTCCAACCCCAAAAATAGTCCCGAAAGATCTAATTTCTAACCCCAGAGATAACCCCGGGAAATCAGTTTTCGACCCCGGAGATAACCCCGGGAAAATCAGTTCCAGCCCCGGAGATAACCCCGGTAATCAAGTTCAAAGCCTGGAGATAACCCCAGGAGGTCAAGCCAACCTCAAAGATAACCCTGAGGACAGTCAAAGTCAACATCAAGTCAACCTCAGAGATAACCCTGAGAAAAGACTGCTACAACTGCGCGAAAACCAGAAATAACCCCGAGAGGGGCAAAATGATTATTTTGCCAACTCAACTTTAACTCAAATCAAATACACTCATTTCAATTCAAATTGCTTCAAAAGAAGTTCCATAAGAACCATATCTTAACTTTCGAGCGCAAACTACGTAAAACGGCTCAACGGATTACATGACGAAAACCCAAAAATGCCATTTCGGTCATGGACCCATCTTCCCAGATTCAAAAAGGGCAAATCCTATGTCATTACATAGCCCTCAGAAAGAGCTTTCCAGAATGGTATGTCACGCTTCCATCGGACTCTCGGATTGAAAGTTATGAAGGTTCGAGCAAACAGCGCGTTGTCCGAGTGCACGTACTTCAAGACGGCGGCACCCACATTGCTCGGGGTACCCCGGGCAGCTGTAGGTACACCTGTTGCTGCCACAGGTACACCTGTGGCTCCCCCACTCTATAAATAGATGGCTTGGGGTGGCCATATTTGTAAGAGAAAAGGTGAGGAAGCCCTGTCCAATTTGCTCTGTACACACTTTAAACTGAGTGCTTTCTCATTTCAAACACTTGTGGGTCTTATATTTGGCCATATTTTTACCGGCGGGAGCTGAGTGTTCATCCATTTAAAGCTATTGAAGTCTTCTTTGGCAGTTCACAGTAAAGCCTTCTTACACGTTTTAAAGCATTTCTCCACTACTTTGCACACATAGTTCTTCACGTTAAGAGTCGTGTAGCGTGTTTATGTCCAGACTTCGGTCCGTGGCTTTTATTTCTTTTTGTATATATATATATATATATATATATATATATATATATATATATATATATATATATATATATATATATAAACTATTGTCGAACTCTGTTCGATGAGCCTGGATTTACATCCGGAGCATTTACTACTTTTATTTATATATAAATACTTATATATATGTTGTTGCTATCAAACTCTGTTTGATTGAGCCTGGATTTCACATCTGGTGCATTTACCACTTGTACTACTTTTATTTATATATAAATACTTATATATATGTTATTGCTATCAAACTCTATTTGATTGAGCCTGGATTTCACATTTGGTGCATTTACCACTTGTATATATATATATATATATATACATTTCTGTCAGGATTGGAGTTTACTTCGTGGCCTTTTACAGTTTTATTTACATTTTGTCCCGCCTGGAGTTTACTTCGAGGTGGTTGATCACTTTATTGCTTTATTTATATTTTCCAATCCCCCATGGTAGTGCTTCGTGGTGGTTGATTGGTTTTATGGCTTTATTTACATTTTTGATATCTCGTGGAGGTACTTCGTGGTGGTTGATCATGTCTCTATATATATATTTACCGCTTTTATATATTTACATTTCCGATCCCCTATGGAGGTGCTTCGTGGTTGTTGATCATGTCTGTATGTATATATTTACAACTTTTATATATATAACTGCTAACAGCTTTTTATATACACTACTACATCATGTGAGCCTAAGAATCATGTGATCACGGATTCAGTCTCCTGAATCTAGATTGGGTTCCCGTGATGGACATTTTTAGCTGTACCCGGTTTGTAAATTATTCACGGTGTTTGAATTTCCTTAGATGGCTCTCATGCCCACAAGGAGTTCGGCACTGCTATGTATATTATTTTCTCAAAGATGCTTTGCATCTCTAAAATAAAAGCAATCAAGTCGAACACATAATAAAATGGAAGTATCAAAGGCCTCAATTACTATTGAGCACAAGTATTTGAAAAACCTCTTTTTACAAAACATCATTATTATGTCTTGTTAAAACTGAATTTTTATAAAGAAATTTAAACCCTTTGTATATAGGTGCGAACGAAGCATATCACTATTTCCAAATAATTGCACATTGATCCACACACACATTCATATATCAGTTTAATTGAAAAGTGGCAGTCACCGTGGCAACACGGATGTCGGGGGGTGCCTAACACCTTCACTCCACATAACCAAGTCCCCGGACCCTAACGAATCTCGGTTTCACATACCCGTTAAGTAGTGTCACATCACTGGTTCAATGTGTAAATCTTTTCTCGGTTGTGTTGGTACAACCATTTAAAAAACCAACTGGTGACTCTTACAGTCCAATCGTCGACATATACATGTCGAACATTTTCACAACTTATTTTTTCAGACAAATCTCACCTAACATGAGAACACCAAAAGACAAGAACAAAAAAGGGACAAATAAAAATCCCGACGTCGACAGGTGGCGACTCTGCTGGGGACTTCCAGTAAGAGGCCTTAAGCCGCTACTACAAACTTTTCAAAACTATTATATATGCTTGTGTGACGATGTTGCATTTACATTGGAATGAATGTGTACGAATGCATTTATTTATTGCACTTAGTGCTTCGCAGCATATCTGCTTGTGATATTAGTGCTTCGCACATGTCATCATTTCCATACGGTGAGACACATTGTATGTGAATGTATGTTGTGTGGTTCCTCCACCAGGAGGTTATCCTGTCAGTGTTTGATTACTGGACTCGTAGGAAGACTAATTCCAACAAGGCTCAGGAAAGGCACCACCCAAATTCACTCCAACTGAAAGGCCAGATTAACTTCCCGTCAAGTAAAGGAAAGTCTCTTCATACTTTCCCATTTCAATTACTTGTAATTTCATTTTCATGTCAATCTCAATGTAATGGAAAAATATGAATGAATGTGTACATGTATTCCCTTTTTATCTGACATGCTATCTTGTCATACAAACAACTGACATCTGTTTTGCAGGATAAATACTCCAAAAATGGATACATCATATTGCATGTAACATTTCCACGTTTCCTAAGACTAAACTATATATGTCTTTTTGTAGGGAAGTAATTGGTCCTGGTTTCCGTTCAAAGTCCAAAAAGGCATTAAGCCCACAATCAGACATGGCTGCAAGTGCCCCACCTGATCCTTCTCCTGTCTCTCGAGAGGAGTTCGAAGGATTAAGGAATCGGATAACAGAATTGGATGTCTTTCTAAAAGAACAAAGTAAAAACACTCAGGGCTAGACAATGCCTACTCAACCAGAGTCATTCACACCAGGGGGCAGTCAGGGTATTGGCAAAAAGATGGAAACCTAGATACCCAAACTTCATTCCAATAAAGGAACCAACAAAACCCCTGAAATCACAAAACTCAGAGATGATCGAGAAACTGGGGATATAAGAAGGAAAGTCCAACAAATGGAGGAAACCATCCGATCAGTTAAAGGGACTGGAAACTATGGAAGTGTCACCTATTCAGATCTTTGCATATTCCCAGGGGCTCGATATCCTGAAAAATTCAGAATCCTAGAGTTTGAAAAATACAATGGGGCATTCGATCCTTATACGCACCTAAAAGTGTACATTGGCGAACTGGGGTCTTATGTTGAAGATGAAAGCCTTAGAATGCAACTTTTTCAAAAGAGTCTCACTGGAGAGGCTAAAGCCTAGTATGCTCGACTTGACAATGCTAAAATCCACAACTGGGAAAAATTGGCCCACACCTTTCTAAATCAGTACAGTTTTCAATTACAAATGGCACCGAATCGATACCAAGTGACTAAAGTCAAAAAGCAAAGTACTGAGTCTTTCCGAGAATATGCCCAAAGGTGGAGACATCTGACTGCGCAAGTCTTTCCATCAATGATAAAAACTGAAATGGTGATGACTTTCATAGACATTCAAGAGGCGCCTTACTTGAGAGAATCCTAGCAGGCATAAGAAAGCCATTCTCGTAAATGATCAAACACGGCAAAATGGCAGAGATGGGCCTGAAGGTAGGAAAGATTAAAGACTTCACTACCTTGGAAGCAGTCGCCAAACATATACAGACTGGCAAGTATGCGAGCGATCTCTAGGGGGTACCCAATAAAGGCGATGAAGATGTATCCCTTGTTGTACAGGGGCAAGCTAGGAGACCAAACTACAGTCCCCCTATTTTGAAAAAGCAAGACAATCTGTCATCTCAACAACAGGCTACATTCAACCAATGCCAAGATAGAAAAAGAAAATTTGAAAGAACAAAAAATTGGGTGTTTACTCCACTAGGCGATTCCCTTGAAAATATCTTAGCGATATTAATAGATCATAAGAAAATTACCGAACTTACTCCACCTCTGGAACCGGGGAGCAAAAGATACAATCCAAGCCAGATATGTGCTTACCACTCAGGGTCTCTGTTGGGTAAAATCTAATTAAGCACAACACGCAAGTATACGTCATCAACAAGTAATACAGTGAAAGTAGAGTACCGTTCCCACGAGAAATTTTTTAATAAAAATCACCAAGTACTAGCCCGTAACCAACTCAATCTTATTTAAATGAATGAATTTAATGTTATAAATTAAATTATTTAACTAAACTAATTCTAATTACCACTAATTAAAAATCAGATTACGGAGATTTAAGATCACAACTTCACTTATTACTTTATTTAAGTTAACACACTTCTCATCAATTATTTTTTATCATGAATTGTTAATTAAGAACACTAAAGTAGATAAAACCACCTCTCGATGCATAATACTCATACCCACTTAAAACCACAGATGATAGAATTATGCAAGACACCCTAATTAACTAATCCACTATATCTCTATATGAATTACAATTAAAAAGAATTTAAAGCACAAGTTCTCTATAAGATTACATATGGCGTAAAGGCATATCTCTATCCTAAACATGAATCATGAATTCCATCTATGCAGAAATCGCAAACACATGCTATCATGATCAGATCTAAATCTATACTTCATCTCTCGAGTTCATATAGATTATCACGGTAATTGATGGCCAATTAATTAAACAATTAAGTCCAAACCACAATAGACAATCCTCACAATAGAACATAATAATTGATAAAGAAGCATATTAAAATAAACTACACAATAAGATCCATTATAATCTCAAACAAAGAATTAGTTTATTGAATTAAAACTAAGAATCCACACTTGAATACATATTAAAAGATAAAAATAAGAGTAGAGTAAAGAATAAATCTGTTGTCAGCAAATCTTCATCTTCTTCAAGCTCCTGCTCATGATCTTCAATGGTCTCCAAGTTGCTTTAACCTCCAACTCTAATAAGAACTAGGGTTTTGCTCCTAATCTACTCTACTCTAATCTAATGGAATCCTCCAAAACTAGCCTATATATCCTCTCTTTTATGTCTCTCATCATGTATTTATAATTCTAATGGATACCCTAGCAAGTTAGGCAACAAAGAATCCTATTCTAACTCAATTTGGACAACATAACAACTAATTTAGCTATTTTCTCGTCGATCGGCATGCCCCACGCTGTTCCTAGGCCATTTTGGGCGCTCCCCACGCAACAGTATCAAAAATTCTGGTTGCCTAGCGCGCCCCGCGTTGTTCCTAGCGTGGTCAGCGCTACTCTATTTTCTGCTGCGACGTCCTTTGGTAAAACATGCATAACTTTTGATCCACTAGGAGTTAAGGGGACTGTCACCTATCAAATCGAAGATATCGACGAGTTCTACACCTTTCATTCTTTGCGAATTGACAGATTCTGGATGGATCAAGATCGAAATCGGGCTTGAAGTAGATGTTATGTAAATGGCAAGCATGATAACTCTTAACTTTGATCTATGTTGATAAAAAGGTCATAACTCTCGCATCCAAACTCCAATTGGGACGATTTAAGATGTTCCGAAAAGCTAAGAAGTAGATCTACAATAAAATCCAAGTTTCAAGCCAAGAACATGCATCCAACTTAGTGTTAAAAGCCTAAAAATCTTCCCTTCTTGCATTTGCTTGCATATTTTATTCCAAAAGATGTCCAAATTGCTTTTTCCTTGCTTCTTCATGCCAATGTCGTGTCATAGCCTACAAAATAACATAAAATATATAAAAAATAACTAAGAAACATGAATATAAGTAACTAATTCAAGTAACAGATATCGAATAAGTAGGTATAAAACCTATTTATCAAATACTCCCAAACTTAAATCGTTGCTTGTCCTCAAGCAAAAATACAAAACAACATTGCTATGCAATGCAACTAATCTACATGCCTATGAATCCAGCAGTAATGATAGAAACAAGTCTATTCGCCCGGCCTCAGAGAAATCAAATAAACATGATAATACATCATATCAAAACAAATCATTAACTTCCCAATCAATCATCAAATCTTAGACTGTTATCACTAATATAGTGTGTGTGTGTGTGCTCAACAACAATGCTAACTGATGTAAAATCAAATTTAACACGTAACAAGTCTCTTCAAAGGAATCATATAGTGTAAACTCAAGAAATCCAAAAATAAGCTAGATCCAACTAAAGTTAAATAATTATCAATATCGAGGGTCAACATGGGATACTTATGCTTCATTTTTCATCTACGAGGGCTTTTTGCTCTTATTTCCCGTTATATTCATTTTTTATATACACATAGCTATGCAATTTCTTATTTCCTTAGGCTTTTCAATGCTACCTTAACGAGCTTTCGACCAACGACTCCCAGACCATTAAGACCTTAGGGTGCTAGGTGTAAAGACAATCCCCTCGGGCTTACTTACTCAAGTAACAAAGGCCACAAAACTAGACAAGCACGCCACAGTGTTTATTCATACTTTCTTTTTTTCTTTTTTTTTCTTTTTTTAGCTTATATACCCCAAATATTTCCCCAAACTTAGGTTCTTATCTAACTTTAGCCATCACTACTTATTCTTGTCATTCTTTCATTCAAACTAGCATTATCCTTTAGAGTCCCATTATGTATCAATTTAAACTCAATCAATCAATAAGTTGTCTTTACTGTGATATCCTTATTATACTAGTTTCAAATAGAAAAAGACTCAATTCATAACAAGAATTCACATCAACGCTCTAATAATCAGTACTATACTTATCTACCCAATTTTAATCTCATTATTGGCCAAAATAAACTGTAAATATCAACAGCTGGACTCATGCAAGATGTACTAAATGCTGTATAAACATCGTAAACTAACTACTAATTTTCAATTTTTCAAATTTTTTTTTAAAGAAACTGAATGCAAAAACTAAATGTAACTATATGAACTACAATGAAAATAACTAACTATATGTAATATGACACTAAAACGCCCCCCAAACTTAAAATAGACATTGTCCTCAATGGCTAAGATATAAAAGATTAAAAGAGAGGACTTTCCTGAAAATACAGCAATCCTCCTCCTTGTCTGCTAAGTCTGAAGAATAGGCCAGACACATTGGAATAAATTGGGCACCACACTTGAGTTGGACTTGACTAACTTTGCAATTACAACACTTTTAACGCCTGAGATTTTTGAGCGGCGCGGCCCGCGCTGTATGTATACCTGAGATGGTGCACCCCGCGCTATGGGGTCAGTGGGTTCTGGAGTAGTAGCGCGCCCCGCACCGTGTCTGTGCGTTAGGTGGCGCGGCCCACGCTATAGGGCCACTAGCTTGGTGACTCTCTTTTTCTTGCCTTACCTGCGAGTATACCATTATGGAGTCATTATTCTTTGAAAACTAAAT
The DNA here is from genome assembly GCA_016801055.1 of Panax notoginseng. Taxonomy (NCBI): domain Eukaryota; kingdom Viridiplantae; phylum Streptophyta; class Magnoliopsida; order Apiales; family Araliaceae; genus Panax; species Panax notoginseng. The sequence goes on along the minus strand of CM029023.1, from coordinate 53,715,010 downwards.
ATTTGAGCTAGACTATAAACTAAAATATAAAGAATAAATAAGGGAGAAAAGGTTTAGAGCTTGGGTTGCCTCCCAAGTAGTGCTAGTTTTAACGTCGTAAGCCCGACTCTGTCTGGTCAGCACTATCCAATTCCTCTTCGATAATTGAGGAACCCTCCATGCATCGGAAATAATGTAGCTTTTGATAGGTTCCCATTTGTGATGGTTATCGAATTAAAGTCACTTGCCATGCTTTGATTTGGTATGATCTCAATCAAGAACGTCCCACAGCTAGGTATTTTCTCCATTGTGTATGTGATCACTTTGGGACATGGAAGCTTGTCACACACAATGGGCTCTTCGTCTATCTTCTCTTTCTCGTCCCACCATGGATTCAAAATTGCACTCGCTCTTATGTCATCAAGAGCTTCACCGACGATATGACTACCAAGTGGGCATGATTTTGCAAATCTAACTGACTCTTTGATCTTTGGTGGAGGCCCATTTAGATCTTCGTCGACCTCTATTTCATTATCCCCAATTGTCTCCATACTTTCGATATCTTGTGGCTCATCCAGTCGAAGATTTGGTTCGGGTTCTCCGTCAGTTTCATCATCCATGTCATAAAGCCAAGTATTTGGAGGAAGGTTGCTTACGGCTTTGGTCATTTGCTCTATCTGATCCGTAAGATTTTGAATTGACCTCGCTTGATTACTCATCTTTTCCTCATTTGAAGCTATGAACTTAGACAAAATTTCCTCTAGCCTTGAATTTTCTGTTTCAGTCTCGGAAGCCATGTATTGAGGACCATTGGTTGAGGTAGTGACGAGTTGTTCCATCTGATTATTAAAATTTTTGGTTGACAGCTCTTGGCTAATCCTCATCTCCTCTAGGTTTGCTATGCCCTTTAGTATTACATCCCTCAGATTTGGCTTTTCTTCTTGTGGCACTGGAGGTGGATATGAAATTCCGGTGTGTATGATGAATTTAGAGCGTAGTATTGGTCTTGATAATTGTAGCTCCATGAAAAATCCGGGTGATACCCCCAATCTTGGTGATAGTTAGGATATGTATAATCTTTGAGGTATTCACCACCGTGTTGTCCCGACCCAAAACTAACGGTGCATTGATGACTCGGATGATTACCAGCACAATAATTGCAATTAATTGCTATCCTTCGATTACGTTGGGCTGCCATAACGTCCAACCTCCTCGAAAGTGTCTCAAGCTGCACTAATAATGCAAAAAATGCATTGAGACCATCAATCCCCGCTCTCCTTGGCTGAGTTATTCTCGTATACGGCCATTAACAATTAAATTCCGCCATGGTACCTGAAAAGAAAGAAAAATAGGAAGAGCATTAAATAAAAAGGAAAAGAAGAAAAAAAATGTTTAAATTAAGACTAATTTGATTAAAGCTAATATTGGCAAAAATATATTAACTAATTCCCCGGCTACGGCGCCAAAAACTTGTTGGGTAAAATCTAATTACGCACAACACGCAAGTATACGTAATCAACAAGTAATACAGTGAAAGTAGAGTATCGTTCCCACGAGGAATTGTTTAATAAAAATCACCAAGTACTAGCCCGTAACCAACTCAATCTTATTTAAACGAATGAATTTAATGTTATAAATTAAAATATTTAACTAAACTAATTCTAATTACTACTAATTAAAAATCAGATTACGGAGATTTAAGATCACAACTTCACTTATTGCTTTATTTAAGTTAACACACTTCTCATCAATTATTTTCTATCATGAATTGTTAATTAAGAACACTAAAGTAGATAAAACCACCTTTCGATGCATAATACCCGTACTCACTTAAATCCACATATGATAGAATTAAGCAAGACACCCTAATTAACTAATCCACTATATCTCTATGTGAATTACAATTAAAAAGGATTTAAAGCACAAGTTCTCTATAAGATTACATATGGCTTAAAGGCATATCTCTATCCTAAACACGAATCATGAATTCCTTCTATGCAGAAATCACAAACACATGCTATCATGATCAGATCTAAATCTATACTTCATCTCTCGAGTTTATATAGATTATCACGGTAATTGATGGCCAATCAATTAAATAATTGAGTCCAAACCACAATAGACAATCCTCACAATAGAACATAATAATTGATAAAGAAGCATATTAAAATAAACTACACAATAAGATCCATTATAATCTCAAACAAAGAATTAGTTCATTGAATTAAAACTAAGAATCCACACTTGAATACATATTAAAAGATAAAAATAAGAGTAGAGTAAAGAATAAATCTGTTGTTAGCAAATCTTCATCTTCTTCAAGCTCCTGCTCATGATCTTCAATGGTCTCCAAGTTGCTTTAACCTCCAACTCTAATAAGAACTAGGGTTTTGCTACTAATCTACTCTAATCTAATGGAATCCTCCAAAACTAGCCTATATATCCTCTCTTTTATGCCTTTCATCGTGTATTTATAGTTCTAATGGATATCCTAGCAAGTTAGGCAACTAAAAATCCTATTCTAACTCAATTTAGACAACATAACAACCAATTCAGCTGTTTTCTCGCCGATCGACGCGCCCCACGCTGTTCCTAGGCCATTTTGGGTGCGCCCCGCGCTACAGTGTCAGAAATTCTGGTGGCCTAGCGCGCCCCACGCTGTTCCTAGCGCGCCCCGCGCTACTCTATTTTTTGTTGTGATGTCCTTTGGTAAAACATGCATAACGTTTGATCCACTAGGAGTTACGGGGCCTGCCACCTATCAAATCGAAGATATCGACGAGATCTACACCTTTCATTCTTTGCGAATTGATAGATTCTGGATGGATCAAGATCAAAATTGGGCTTGAAGTAGATGTTATATAAATGGCAAGCAAGACAACTCTTAACTTTGATCTTTGTTGATAAAAAGGCCATAACTCTCGCATCCGAACTCCGATTGGGACGATTCAAGATGTTCCGAAAAGCTAAGAAGTAGATCTACAATAAAATCCAAGTTCCAAGCAAAGAACGCGCATCCAACTTGGTGTTAAAAGCCCAGAAATATTCCCTTCTTGCATTTGCTTGAATATTTTAGTCCAAAAGATGTCTGAATTGCTTTTTCCTTGCTTCTTCATGCCAATGTCATATCATAGCCTAGAAAATAACATAAAATAGATGAAAAGTAACTAAGAAACATGAATATAAGCAACTAATTCAAGTAACAGATATCGAATAAGTAGGTATAAAACCTACTTATCAGTCTCTATGACACGATACATAAGATTGTTGGTCCTTAAAGCATAAGATTCAAAATCTGATCGAAAGTGGCAGTATTGTGGTCCAACAACCCGATCAACAAAATGTCAACACCAACCCTCCGTTGTAGCATAATATGGAGGAAGTAAACATGATCGGGTCAGGAAGCGCTGAAATGTATCCAAATCGTAACTACATACAAAGGGTGGAGGAATACCCCCAAAGGCACAGAACAAATGTCCTAGAGTGGGAAAACTCGGACGAGGGTATGCCCGAAATGCAAAAATTAGAGACGATCCAGGATCAAGTAAATCTGCTGGCTAAGCTGATAGTATGCAAACATCAGGAAACGAGGCAGTTTTCACTCAACTATCAAAAAGCCAAGAGAAAAAGAAGGTTAAACATAATGTAAGCCCATATCTCTCTAGGATGAGCCAGCTAAATAAAGAATATCAAAGCAGGCTGAAAGTACAAGAAAAGGGGGATGATAAAATTGCTAGAAGATCTCGCCAGCGAAAAAATCGCTTGGGAGAATGCAATTTCTCTAAGAAGAAAGATCAAACAACCTCCACAAGAGCCCAAAAATTCACCCCTCTGAGCAAATCAAATGAAGAAATGCTACATTTTCTGATAAGGGAAGGAAGGATTACTGAGTTGATGCCTCCTATAAATCCCAAGATAAAGAGTTATGATTCCAACAAGATATGTCTCTATCATTCTAACTCACTTGGACATACGACTGAGGAATGCTGATCTTTTCAATATAAAATCCATGATCTTATTAAAAATAAAGAGCTGAAGATAGAATTCCCATTACCAAAAAAGGCGAAAAGGAAATAAAAAGCTTAAGCTGTCCACTCGAGACAGGCAGTTCAAAGGAGGTGAAGGCTATGAGCACTATTCCTGACAGAACACAAGATGGACTAATCCTAATACAGGGAGTGACAGAGGAGACAAGGGAATCCCCAAAGGAGGTTCCCCCGCCAACATCAGACATCTTGTGGTCCAAAGATAGTAACCACGTTCCTGATTTTATAACCTTGGATGATGCAGAGGAAATACTAATCCTTTCCAAAGAAGAAAAAGCCAAAAAGGAATGTTCCTTGCGAGAAATGCAACAACAGTTAGAGGGAGATTTCATGGTTGAATCCTCTCAAGCCCATGAAAAAGGTGAAGGAACAGACGAAGGAAAAGATGGTGAGGTTGCTGGGGAAGCCAACCCATTGACAAATCAAGAGTTTATCCCTTTGTTCGATAGGTCCAGTATAGGCATCCCCGAGGAGTGTGCTGAATCAGGAAGCGATCAAGTTATGGCCATAAGTGAAGGTATTCAGAACCAAGAGGTAACCTCTATCGCGAGCCCTGAAGGCAACATAACTACTAACAACTAGACTATCATGCCTTAGCTAGCCAAGAAGATGCAGATCCAGAGGATGCAGTTGTGAGTTCCAAGAGATGTTGGGACGATATCACTTTCTTCGCAGTGTGCCTTTTATTTTCAATGCATGTTAAAAAAATTAAAAAAAAATAAAAAGAAAAAGAAAAAGAAAGAAAAAACAAAAAAACAAAAACAAAAACATCTCTACACCCTTCTCACCACTTTCCACTTTGAACCTTTTCAAAATAAAGTTGGAACTACGCAGACCTGATCTCCCCTCATTAATGGGAGTACGTAGGCAGCCATATACGGTGAGGTCTAACCACTACAAAAATCAAAAAACCCATTCAACCAACCTCAAACTCCAATAAATATTTTTAGCCTTTCAAGCCAAAGCCTGAACTACGAAAGACCTAATCTCCCTTCATCAATGGGAGTACGTAGGCAACCATTTATGGTGCGGTCAATGTGACGCCCCCAAAACAGGTATACATCACCCATCTTGAGTCGCCAGATACATGGTACATAAATTCAAGTACAACTTAATTATACAACAGTCATGTAAAATACGACAAAACATAGCTGAGAGTTTAAACAAGAATATTGTCATCTAGACAATATCTAGACTCAATGGTGTCTTCATTACAATTATTATCACATTATTTTGTATAATAGTGAGGACTACTAAAGCCATTTATCCTGGACTATCACTCCATTCTCTGACTCGTCCCAGCTATATTCTCATTTCCTGAAGAGAACAATGAAAGAAAGGGTGAGCTCAACTAGCCTAGTAAGAAATATTATGACTAAGATAATGCAGAATAAATTATCCTTAGCCTTCAACAGTATAACAACTGATAGAATACAATAGACAACAAGTTTTAGATCAACAACTGCAGCGAAAATAAACAATCCATTAGAAGAGTCAAGTAGAGCATGATATCTACTATCTTCTATGATTTAAAAGTTTATCATCAATTTTATCGCTGTGACTCAACTTAATAAATAAAATCGAATCATCCCTACACCTCAACCAAGGATATTCATGTAATCATCAGTGGTCATGATTATACCGAATAATCCCTGGTCATAATCATACCAACAACTGTCCATCAATGAACTACAGGCCAATGAGGACTTTAACCACATCATTCGTCACATTATGGTCATGATTATACCGAATAATCCCTGGTCATAATCATACCAAGTCCATCTATGCACGTAAGCCAAAGATGACTTTCATCACAATATAAGCATGAGGATGATGACAATGACATAATTCAATAAAACAAGTGTAAGGATAAATTTTAATGATTTATAATTTAATTTATCCAGAAATCAATAACGTCCAAATTGTCAATATGATAATGCTTTGTGGAGTAAAATTCAAGAATAATATTCATGTACCAAAAATAATTTGGACAGAAAAGAAATATATTTTTCGGGTGAATAGTATCCCGTGAATAGTACTTCGGGAATAGTACCCTGTGAATAGTACCCCGACATGAAAAGTGTCCCGAATACCGGAGTGAATGATACTAGAGTGAATAGTAATCGGGTAAATAGTAACTCATAAATAGTAACTCGTGAATAGTACTACGGCACGAAAAGTGTCCCGAATATCCGAGTGAATAATACTAGAGTGAATAGTAACTGGGTGAATAGTAACCCATGAATAGTAACTCGTAAAAGAAAAATATCAAAGAAAATGATATTCCATGACGAGTACAAAGAAATGATATCTCATACGAGTATAATAGAATATACAAAACTGCAAATGGATTTTCACCCGCCATGCGGTAATCCACGTAGACAGATCATTTTCACAGTTTAATAAAGAATGAATACGAAGGGTCATTCACCATGCATGCGGTAATCCACATAGACAGGTTATTCTAATAAAATAATAAATGGAATAACAGAAGAATTCACCAAGCATGAGATAGACACAGAATAATAAAAAATGAAACCAGGTCATGCGTAATTCGCACCGACAGGATATTCCAACAGAATAATAAAGAACGGAACCAGGTCATGCGTAATCCGCACAGACAGGATATTCCAACATAATAATAAAGAATGGAATAACAAAATTCACCAGGAATGCGATAGACCGCACAGACAGGTTATTCCAACAGAATAATAAAGAATAGAATAATAGAAGAATTTCACCATGTATGCGGTAGTTTGCATAGACAGGTTATTCCAAAAAAATAAAAAAGAATGGAATAACAACCCTTACGAGTATTGAAAGAAAATAACTCTCTTCATGAATACGAAAGAAATAATACCACTTACCTTAGAAGAAAACTGGATACTGGAATAGTGAGGTAGCAGACTTCTTTTCTTCTTTCTCACTATAATTTCTCTATAATAATTGCTCTTGTGAGACTTAGTGAATTTATGAGAAATGAAGGAAGAATGAGCTTCTATTTATAGGAAAATATAGTTTCAATAATTGCACGTTTTGGGACTCGAAATATTACAGTATAATACCTTCCTCTTTTTTTTCATTTTTAATTTAGTCCTGCAAGTATTATCAAACTTGCACCACCTCTCCTAATAGTAAATCATGTGAATTAATAGTAAATCATGTGACTCAATAGTTTTAAACATGTGAAAAAATTAATTACAGTATAGTACCTTGAACTATACCTCCATTTTTAATTTAGTCATACAAGTATTATCAATCTTGCACCAATTTTCCTAATAGTAAATCATGTGAATCAATAGCACACACATGTGAATACATGGTTATAAGCATGTGAATTAATAGCAATTAATTGTCCATTTATCCAGTTAATTACCCGATTGGTCAATATAACCTCCAGACATTAATTATTATCGAAATAAATGTTAATTTCCATTAATACTAATAATTTCCACACAATGGAACCATCAATTTCATCTTTAATCAACATGAATTTATTCATCATTAATATCATAACTCACAATATTTAACAACCAGATCATTCCCGAAAAAGAGGGGGACTTTCCGATAAGGATTTCTCCTTATTGGCGCGCAATTAGGTGACCAAACCTCTCCTTGACAGAACTTTTTAGACATTGTCAATATTGTAAATAATAATATGAATAACTTTATCGTCTCAATTATTGATTTAATAATATAACATATTATGCAGATGATACTATGACAATAATTAAATCAATAATATGAGAGATATGATGCAGCAATTACTGTAGCAATAATTGAATATAACTGAGTGACTTCTTACGTAAGCAACAATAATCAATACCGTGTGCTACTATGTAACCACGCGTATTATTGTACTTTTACTACCAGGTAGTTCAACAGTTTTAACGGTAACACTTTCGCCGTTATTTTTATAAAATGATAATTCTGTCGTTTTCTAACTACGACAATACTTCCGCTGTGGGGTCCACCAATGATTGTAACATTCCAGATTCTTTTAATTTAATTTGAAATATTTATTGGAGTTATATAAGTATTTAATGGATATAATTATTTGTTGAATAAATAATTAAATATTAAATATTAAATATTTATTTACAATATTAAATATTTATTGAGTTAATATGGTTTAGTTAATTATTTGTTGAATAAATAATTAAGGAGTTAAAGAAATTAATTGTTATGAGATTATATAATAATTTAATTTAATAAGTAAGCTAGAGAGCTTATAGTGATTTAAATAAATTATAATATTTTAAATGAGAATTTGCAATTTAAAATATTAGTTGGTTAAATAAAATTATAATTATAAAAGAAATTATAGTTATGTGATATTAAATTATGTGTTAAGTAATTTAATAGATTAATGTTTTAGTTGATTTATTAAGGTGACTAATAACCTTGCTATAAAGGAATTATTAAAATAAATTAAAAGAGTTTAATTTAGTTTTGCCAAACATGTCTTAGTGCATAATAAGTTTTTAATCTAATGATATTTTATCAAACAAGGTATAAGGATTAATTCATTTGTTTTAATTAGGTTTACCAAACAGGGTATAAGGGTTAATGGGTTATTTTATTGTGATTAGCCAAACAAGCCTTATGGCTTTTGATTTTCAAACAAAAATATAACTGATATAATTATATCTATATTTATATTATATCATTAATAGATATTATATCATAGACGTTATAATTTTTCCTACGTTAGTTAGACTAGAGTTAGGAAGAAGACTCAATGAAAAAAAGAGAATAAGGAAAAAAAATACAGAGAGAAAAGTTGAGAGAAACTTAGAGAATTTGAGAAAAGAATTGGGGAAAAGAAGATTGAAATCATAACTATTTTCTTCTAGAGTATCATCTTCTTAATCAAAGGTAGGAACTTAACCTTTTTTTAAAAAAGTTTAGTTTTCCTCTTCCCAAAAAGTTCTCTGTGAAATTTTTATAAAAGATAAATTGTTGTTATGTATATAGTTTTGTATGATTATTGATTATAAGGTTATTTCATGAATGTATGTATGATTATAATCAATTTCTTTATGTATGTATGCAAATTGTGAAGAAAATATATTACAGTGTTTACATGAAAATATATATGTGAACATGACTTAGTTGTTAAATTGATAAGTTGATTATGGAAATTAGAGTATGTAAAATCATAACTATGATGTTTTGAAATTTATGTTTTGATTGAAAAACAAAATCACAGTGTTGATTTTCATAAAAAAATATCAACAATGGAGTTTTTGCCAAAAATATTGAAATTGGGTGTTGTAAGTTTGAGATTTGTGTTAATTTATGAATAGAAACATGTTAGAAGTCTTCATAATATGTTTATATGAAGTTTATATGTAAATTACATGATAATCAGTCTATTAGATTCGAGCTTTTAGGCCAATTTGGCTTTTTCTTGCACGGTTGCCAAAGCTGTCAGTCTATACTGACGTTTCGCGTCACGGCGCGGCCCAGCAGTATGTTACTGGCGCCGCAGCGCCATCACCACGCCGCAGCGCGGCTTCGTAGTGTATTCACCGCGCCGCAGCGCCACCACCACGCCGCAGCGCGACCCACAGTGTAAACTGTGGCGCCGCAGCGCGAGTTAGCAGAATGGTCTGACAGTGTCCTTTTTGTACACGAAATTTTAAGAAAACATTATGTGATGATAGTAGGACTGTAAAATGTTTATTTTAGTATTTCTATACTATGAATAATTATGTTATTAAAGACCAACTTATGTTATAACTTGGTTATGTGATTAAAAATCTAATTTTAAATGATGAACGTACTTAGTTATGTTTGTAAAGTGGTAATGGCTAACTATATCATGATGACATATGTTTATAGGATATTGTGATTCGTATTGATTCGGTTTAATCTACGTGCAAGGCAAGTTCTTTAACTCTATTTTTACAATTGAGCAAGTTTTCTAATCTATTATCTTGTTAATTAAAGTACTGTTTTCAATTCGATTACAATATAATGATGTAAGTTATTCTGGAGCAAGTTATTCTTATATTTAACTTGTGGTTTAGCATGCACAACTATATATACTAATGTCGAACATTTCTATCGTTCAAATTGCTATGCATGCTTAGTATTCAATTCTAATTAACCTTGGCTTAGTATTGTTCAAGCAAGGTATGCTATAGTTATTCAAATTGTATACTATTAGATTATTCCTAAAGCATGACTTTAATCTACTATGATTGATTCAATCACGATTATTCTACAGTATAGTGTTATTGGTTTTATTCAACTACTCCTTAGTTGATGTTTCGTTGAATTCCAAATTTCCTTGAAAACTTATCCAAACCAAACTTACTTTAGTGTGGACTTGTATTCTAAATACTGAGATGAACAACTCTTTTAATAGAGGTTTACGCTTAGCGTCGAAATGGTTGTGCACAATACATTGTACGAATGGCTGATCCCCCTAAGTACGAGGTCCTTATAGTCTTATGACTATTAAAGTTAGAGTTAAAAGATTACTTACAACTGTGGACGTAGTTCATGGTCTTACGACCCTCAGTGATGTATATTTTCCATATTTTGGGATTTCAGTTTCTGATTATTATTGATAGAGTACTATTCACTTTTGATGAGCCTATTTCGACAGTTCTTATTGTTATACTCCTGTTGATTCCATACTATATCCAGTGAGCAATTGTTTTGCTCACTCTTGCATATTTATAAACTCATTACAGTTAAAGAAGAGAAGGTAGGTGAACCTTCGTCTACTAAAGGAAAGGGAAAATGTACAAGTGATGAAGGCTTGTAATTTTATCTTTATAATTATGATAACAGACTTTTAAATATGATGTGATGTAATAGATTTTAAATTCCGCATTTGAATGTTTGTAATTAAAGGTTAGATAACCTGGGATATTTTTATTATAGTTTAATCTTGTATGGGCAGGTTTTTATTATTCAATTTTATTATGATTGGGTAGTTAGAAATGAATGTTTTGATTAAGTGAACACCAAGTCTTGAGGAAATAAAGTACCAGGATTTGGGGGTGTCACAGGTTGGTATCAAAGCTTTAGGTTATGAACCTTAGGTGGGGGGAAAAAGCCTTAGGAAGTAACCTTTGAAAAGATAGTGGAGATAACTCTTATCGAGTTTTAAGAAAAAAAGTAATAAAATACTTATGTGCTTATGTGTTTATAATTTTTGTACTCGTGAGTGTCGTGTAGTAATAATTATTAATTAAAACTTTAAAAAAAAAACTTTGTTGTCAGGACGACTAATGTCGGAGAATCTAGTCAGGCTAGGGAGGAGGGACCTCAAATGCCTATAGAGGAGGAGCCTCGCGACATTCAGGTAGTTTGGGAACAACTACTGCCACGGGAGTCAGCCCCGTTGGTCACAGTAGTTGAGGATGAGGATGAGGATGATGATGTGGAGACAGATGAGGAGGATCCCGTTGAGTTGCCACAGGAGGATGAGGTTGACGAGGATGAGGAGGAAGAGACTCCACTAACCTCGATAGCCGCTCGTACGTACGATGAAGTTTACGACCGCAACGTGGAACTTCAGGATACCGTCAAGGAATTGCAAGAGATAATAGCTAAACAACAGACTGTAATGACACAGAAGGACGACGAGATCCAGGATCGTGAGGAACGACTGACAAACGCCGAGGAGAAACTAATACGGACTAAAGGAGAGAAATAACAATTGATTAAGATGGTTGCTGAACAGAAGAGCAAGCTGAGAGAAGAAGCTGCTAAGAGGACAAGAGCTGAAGATGCATACGAGGAAGCTTATCAACCAACCAGATTAGGAACAAGAGACACGCAAGCAAAAAGGATGAAGATGGAAGAGATGGATAAAGTATTTAACACCGCAATTAATCGAGCTCAAGATCGGGTCATGGGATATCCGATTTAGTTTGAGACGCTACCATTATTCGTGTTAGATCGCAGAACAATGTTTCGAGTCATGGAGGAAGAATGTGATAGGGCTAGGAAGTATCTTAATAGAACATCGTAGCTGTTGTACGATGAGTGAAAGGTTAAATAAATTATAAATCCCAAGTGTTATGCAACCTATGGGATATGATTATGATGTTGTCCTGAAACTTTTGTAGTTCAGGAAAGGAATGTAAATAGCAGTGATGCTATTGTTTTTATGTTTTTCGAAGTAATGATAAATAAATAAAAGTTTTTACTTTATTCAAGTGTTATATGTTATGTGGTTATTTCTGTTATGGAGGCAAGTTAATTAGAAAATACTTAAAGAAGCTGAGTAATAGTCTAATAGATGTTTTGTTTTAACAGAAAATGCCTCCCAGACGTCAACCACCACGACAGAGAACCACGAAAGGAACCAATAACGACAATGTTGATGGTAATCCAATTCAACAACTAGTGACATTACTAACAGGAGCGTTGCAGAATCAACCTCAAAACCAAGGCATAACGTTTAAGGAGTTTAAGGCGGTTGGACCACTTGAATTCTGTGGGTCCATGAATCCAGTCGAAGCACAGACCTGAATTATGGAGATAGAAAAGGTGTTCGATGTCGCTAGGGTAGGGGATGATCAGAAGACTACTTTCGCAACTTTCATGTTGAAAGTAGAAGCTAGTTATTGGTGGCAGGCCAATAAAACTGGTGAAGGGCCAGGAGTGATGACCTAGGATAGGTTCAAAGAGTTATTCTTCGAGAAATATTTCCCAGAGAGTTCGAAGAATCAGTTAGAGGTTCAGTTTTTGGAATTGAAGCAGGGATCGATGACGATATCTGAGTATGCCGCAAAATTCAACGAATTGGCGAGGTTTGCGCCATATCAGGTCAGCACAGACGAGCGTAAGGCGAAAAGGTTTGAACAGGAACTGAAGCCCTGGTTGTATAGTAGGGTTTCCCTGTTCTAATTAAAGACATTCACAGCGGTGATGGAGAAAGCAGTACTCGCTGAAGGTCGAGGCGAGGCAGTGATAAAGTTTAATCAGGAACAAAAGAAGAAGAAGAATGAGAATGAGATAAAGAATGGAGGTGGTAGCAGTGAAAACAACAACAACAACAGCAACAACAACTTAAAGAGGAAGTGGAATGGGAACATGGGTGCTGAAAACCATCAGGGTAACTAGCAAAACAAAAGGTTTGAAGCATGTGCGACATGCGGGAAATTTCACAAGGGTGCATGCTTGATGGGGAAACGAGTTTGCTTCAATTGTGGCCAGGAGGGTCACATCGCCCCAAATTGCACTCAACCGAAGAAGAATGCGTGCTTCACGTGCAGATCCAAGGATCACTTTGCTCGTGAATGCCCTAAAAAGAAGGAGGGAGTGACAACCAGAAGCAATGGAGGTAACAATGGAAGTACATGGGCCATTGCAGGACCTGCAGCATCAAACAAACCCACAGCCAGAGCCTTCAACATGACTGTGCAAGATGCTGTACAATCAAAAGATGTGGTGTCAGGTATTATCCCAATCAATGATATTAATGCATATGTATTATTTGATTCGGGTGCTACTTGCTCGTTTATATCTGATGAATTTGCTAATAGGTTAGAGTTGCCTAGAGAAGTACTGAATTTTCCTTTGAACATAGAAATTGCGAATAAGGAAGTAATCCCTGTTAGATTCGTATACAAGAACTGTAGGGTGAACATTAAGGAGAATATCTTGTTGGTAGATTTAATTCCGATTAAACTCGGGGAGTTTGATGTAATTTTGGGAATGGATTGGCTGTTCAAATACGGAGCGGTAATTGACTGCCAAAAGAAGTGTGTAAACCTTATGACTACGTCAAAGGTAGTATTTTATGGTAGCAAGCCGCCTAGATAAATGAAATGTCTGACGATTATGCAGGCCAAGAAATTGTTGAGTCAATGTTGTGTGGGCTATTTAGCTTACATAGTCGATACTCATAAGAAGAATGTATAACTGGATGAAATACCAGTAGTGAGGGAATTCAAAGACGTCTTTCTAGAGGATTTGCCAGGACTTCTGCCTGACAGAGAAATTGAGTTCGTGATCGACTTAGCGCTGGGTATAGCACCGATATCGAAGGCCCCGTATAGAATGGCTCTGGTAGAAATGAAGGAACTGATGGTACAGTTGCAAGAACTGCTGGACAAGAAATATATTCATCCAAGCGTATCGCCGTGGGGAGCGCCAGTTTTATTCGTGAAGAAGAAGGACGGATCAATGTGTCTTTGCATTGATTACAGGGAGTTAAACAAAGTCACTATTAAAAACAAATACATGTTGCCAAGAATAGATGACTTGTTTGATCAATTGAAGGGAGCTAAATATTTTTTGAAAATAGATTTGAGAAGTGGGTATCACCAGTTGAAGGTGATGAAGGAGGATATACCACGAACGGCATTCAGAACTCGGTATGGACATTACGAGTTTCTGGTGATGTCTTTTGGTTTAACCAATGCACCTGCTGCGTTCATGGATTTGATGAGCAGGGTGTTTAAACCATTCTTAGACAAGTTTGTAGTGGTATTTATTGATGACATTCTAGTGTATTCCCAAACCCAGGAAGAACACGTGGAACATTTACGTTTGACATTGGAAACACTAAGGAAGGAAAAGTTGTACGCGAAATTCTCTAAGTGCGAATTTTGGCTCGACCGTGTACAATTTTTGGGGCGTGTGATTGACAAAGATGGGATTTCAGTGGATCCGTCAAAAGTGGAAGCTGTGATCAATTGGGAACAACCAAGAACATTATCGAAAGTGAGGAGTTTCTTGGGAGTAGCCGGTTATTATAGAAGATTTATTAAAGATTTTTCTAAGATAGCCACTCCGCTAACAAATTTGACAAGGAAAGCTGTAAAATTCGTGTGGACGGAGAAATGTGAAGAGAGTTTCCAAGATTTGAAGAAGAAGCTAAGTGTGGCACCTGTGTTGACATTACCAGATAATACAAGAAATTTTGTGGTGTATAGTGCTGCCTCACACAAAGGATTGGGTTGTGTCCTTATGCAGAACAGTAAAGTTATTGTGTATGCATCAAGACAACTGAAAGATTATGAGAAAGGGTATCCGACTCATGAGTTGGAATTGGATGCAGTTGTATTTGCTCTGAAGATATGGAGGCACTATCTTTATGGAGAGAAATGTGAGATCTACACAGACCATAAAAGTCTGAAGTATATCTTCACTCAGAAGGATTTGAACATGCGTCAAAGAAGGTGGATGGAATTGATAAAAGATTATGATTGTGAAATCTTTTATCATCCGGGCAAAGCAAATGCAGTGGCAGATGCTTTAAGAAGGAAAGGTCGGGAGAAGTTGATGCTGATAACAACTCAGGAGGAGCTCATTTCAGCAATGACAAAACTGGAGTTGGAAATCAAATTTCTAAAAGAATCTGACGAACAACTATTCCAGATAGAAGCTGGTCCAACGGTAGTGGACAAATTGAAGAATGCTCAACTACAAGATGAAGAGTGTGGGAAAATCAAAGAGAATCTGATTGAGAGTAGTGGTGCAAAATACAAGATCGACACCGAAGGACTACTACGGTTTGAGGGAAGAATTTAGGTTCCAGCAACACCAGAGTTGAAAGAAGAAATTTTGACCAAAGCTCGTAGCTCAAAATATTCAATTCATCTAGGAAGCACGAAAATGTATCAAGATTTACGCTGACATTTTTGGTGGCCGATTATGAAAAGGGACGTTACAGAATGCATAGCGAAATGCTTGACATGTCAAAGAGTAAAAGCCGAACATCAAAGACCCAGCGGATTACTTCAACCATTGCAAATACCAGAATAGAAGTGGAAACACATAACGATGGATTTTGTGGTGGGTCTTCCAACTACTCAGAGAGGATGTGATGCGATTTGGGTGATAGTGGACAGACTGACGAAGTCAGCACACTTTCTACCAATAAAGATTAGAGTCAATCTTGATCAGTTGGCAAGATTGTACATTAAAGAGATCGTTTTGAGGAATGGAGTGCCGGTATCAATTGTGACCGATAGAAATCCATGATACACGTTAAATTTCTAGAAGAGACAACAAGAATGCATGGGGACGTATTTGCGAATGAGTACGGCTTATCATCCACAAACAGATGGCCAAAGCGAACGAACGATTCAGACATTGGAAGATATGCTTAGAGCATGCATCATGGATTTCAAAGGTAGCTGGGAAGAACATTTACCATTGGTGGAATTTGCTTACAACAACAGTTACCACGCAAGCATCGACATGCCGCCTTACGAGACATTGTACGGCAGAAAGTGCAGAACTCCACTATGCTGGGATGAAGTCGGTGAACGTCAACTGCTAGGACCGAAACTAGTGCAACAAACTGCTGACGTTGTCAAACTCATCAGGACAAGATTGGTAGCAGCTCAAGACCGACAGAAGAAGTATGTTGATCAACACAGGCAAGATCGTGAGTTTGATGTAGGAAGTTATGTATTCCTAAAAGTTTCTCCTTGGAAGGGGAAAATTCATTTCGGTAAGAAGGGAAAGCTAAGTCCGAGGTTTATTGGACCCTTCGAGGTGCTACAAAGAGTTGGAGAGGTGGCTTACGAGATAGCTCTACCTCCAGAGTTGGAAAACATTCACAATGTTTTTCATATTTCGGTGTTACGACCATATAAGCCCGATTACAAGCACGTGATCGACTATGAACCGTTGCAGTTTGACAAAGACTTGTCTTATGAAGAGATTCCTATCCTGATAGTTGACAAGAAAGAACAGGTGCTCAAGAATAAAGTAATACCTTCTATGAAAGTGATATGGAGAAACCACAACGCTGAAGAAGCTACGTGGGAACTCGAAGATAAAATGATAAAAATTTACCCTGAGTTATTTGTTTAATCTGTGTCTTCGATTCTGGGAACAGAATCTTTGTAAGTAGTGAAGAATATAACGAATGATTTGTTTGAGTTATGATTCTGAGGACAGAATCCTTTTAAGAGGAGAATGATGTAACATTCCAAATTCTTTTAATTTAATTTGAAATATTTATTTGAGTTATATAAGTATTAAATGGATATAATTATTTGTTGAATAAATAATTAAATAATTAAATATTAAATATTTATTTGTAATATTAAATATTTATTGAGTTGATGTGGTTTAGTTAATTATTTGTTGAATAAATAATTAAGGAGTTAATGAAATTAATTGTTATGAGATTATATAATAATTTAATTTAATAAGTAAGCTAGAGAGCTTATAGTGATTTAAATAAATTATAATATTTTAAATGGGAAATTATAATTTAAAATATTAGTTGGTTAAATAAAATTATAATTATAAAAGAAATTATAGTTATGTGATATTAAATTATGTGCTAAAGTAATTTAATAAATTAATGTTTTAATTGATTTATTAAGGTGACTAATAACCTTGCTATAAAGGAATTATTAAAATAAATTAAAAGAGTTTAATTTAGTTTTGCCAAACATGTCTTAGTGCATAATAAGTCTTTAATCTAATGATGTTTTATCAAACAATGTATAAGGATTAATCCATTTATTTTAGTTAGGTTTACCAAACAGGGTATAAGGGTTAATGGGTTATTTTATTTTGATTAGCCAAACAAGCCTTGTGGCTTTTGATTTTCAAACAAAAATATAACTGATATAATTATATCTATATTTATATTATATCATTAATAGATATTATATCATATACGTTATAATTTTTCCTACGTTAGTTAGACTAGAGTTAGGAAGAAGACTCAGTGAAGAAAAGAGAAGAAGGAAAAAAAATACAGAGAGAAAAGTTGAGAGAAACTTAGAGAATTTGAGAAAAGAATTGGGGAAAAGAAGATCGAAATAACTATTTTCATCTAGAGTATCATGTTCTTAATCAAAGGTAGGAACTTAACCTTTTTCTTTAAAAGTTTAGTTTTTCACTTCCCAAAAAGTTCTCTGTGAAATTTTTATAAAAGATAAATTGTTGTTATGTATATAGTTTTATATGATTATTGAATATAAGGTTATTTCATGAGTGTATGTATGATTATAATCAATTTCTTTATGTATGTATGCAAATTGTGAAGAAAATATATTACAGTGTTTATATGAAAATATATATGTGAACATGGCTTAGTTTATAATAGAATTAAGGTTTAATTAGTTGTTAAATTGATAAGTTGATTATGGAAATTGATAGAGTATGTAAAATCATAACTATGATGTTTTGAAATTTATGTTTTGATTGAAAAACAAAATCACAGTGTTCATTTTCATAAAAAAACATCAACAATGGAGTTTTTGACAAAAATATTGAAATTGGGTGTTGTAACTTTGAGGTTTGTGTTAATTTATGAATAGAAACATGTTAGAAGTCTTCATAATATGTTTATATGAAGTTTATATGTAAATTACATGATAATCAGTCTATTAGATTCGAGCTTTTAGGCCAATTTGGCTTTTTCTTGCACCGTCGCCGAAGCTGGCAGTTGATACTGACGTTTCACGCCGCGGCGTGGCCCAGCAGTACGTTACTGGCGCCGCAGCGCGGCTTCGTAGTGTATTCACCGCGTCGCAACGCCATCACCACGCCGCAGCGCGACCCAAATTGTAAACTGTGGCGCCGCAGCGCGAGTTAGCAGAATGGTTTAGCAGTGTACTTTTTGTACACGAAATTTTAAGAAAACATTATGTGATGATAGTAGGACTGTAAAATGTTTATTTTAGTATTTCTATACTATGAATAATTATGTTATTAAAGACCAACTTGTGTTATAACTTGGTTATGTGATTAAAAATCCAATTTTAAATGATGAACGTACTTAGTTATGTTTGTAAAGTGGTAATGGTTGACTATGTCATGATGACATATGTTTATAGGATATTGTGATTCGTATTGATTCGGTTTAATCTACGTGCAAGGCAAGTTCTTTAACTCTATTTTTACAATTGAGCAAGTTTTCTAATCTATTGTCTTGTTAATTCAAGTACTGTTTTCAATTCGATTACAATATAATGATGTAAGTTATTCTGGAGCAAGTTATTCTTGTATTTAACTTGTGGCTTAGCATGCACAACTATATATACTAATGTCGAACATTTCTATAGTTCAAATTGCTATGCATGCTTAGTATTCAATTCTAATTAACCTTGGCTTAGTATTGTTCAAGCAAGGTATGCTATGGTTATTCAAATTGTATACTATTAGATTATTCCTAAAGCATGAATTTAGTCTACTATGATTGATTCAATCACGATTATTCTATAGTGTTATTGGTTTTATTCAACTACTCCTTAGTTGATGTTTCGTTGAATTCTAAATTTCCTTGAAAACTTATCTAAACCAAACTTACTTTGGTGCGGACTTGTATTCTAAATACTGAGATGAACAACTCTTTTAATAGAGGTTTACGCTTAGCGTTGAAATGGTTGTGCACAATACATTGTACGAAGGGTTGATCCCCCTAAGTACGAGGTCCTTATAGTCTTATGACTGTTAAAGATGGAGTTGAAAGATTACTTACAATTGTGGACGTAGTTCATGGTCTTACGACCCTCAGTGATGTATATTTTCCATATTTTAGGATTTCAGTTTCTGATTATTATTGATAGAGTACTATTCACTTTTGATGAGCCTAGTTCGACAGTTCTTATTGTTATACTCCTGTTGATTCCATATTATATCCAGTGAGCAATTGTTTTGCTCACTCTTGCATATTTATAAACTTATTGCAGTTAAAGAAGAGAAGGTAGGTAAACCTTCGTCTACTAAAGGAAAGGGAAAATGTACAAGTCTTGAAGACTTGTAATTTTATCTTTATCATTATGATAACAGACTTTTAAATATGATGTGATGTAATAGATTTTAAATTCTGCATTTGAATGTTTGTAATTAAAGGTTAGACAACCTGAGATATTTTTATTTAAGTTTAATCCTGTATGGGCAGGTTTTTATTATTCAATTTTATTATGATTGGGTAGTTAGAAATGAATGTTTTGATTAAGTGAACACCAAGTCTTGAGGAAATAAAGTACCAGGATTTGGGGGTGTCACAGGTTGGTATCAAAGCTTTAGGTTATGAACCTTAGGTGGGGCGAAAAAACCGTAGGAAGTAACCTTTGAAAAGATAGTGGAGATAACTCTTATCGAGTTTTAAGAAAAAAAGTAATAAAACACTTATGTGCTTATGTGTTTATAATTTTTGTACTCGTGAGTGTCGAGTAGTAATAATTATTAATTAAAACTTTAAAAAAAACTTTGTTGTCACGATGACTAATGTCGGAGAATCCAGTCAGGCTAGGGAGGAGGGACCTCAAATGCCTATAGAGGAGGAGCCTCGCGACATCTAGGTAGTTTGGGAACAACTACTGCCACGGGAGTCAGCCCCGTTGGTCACAGTAGTTGAGGATGAGGATGATGATGTGGAGACAGATGAGGAGGATCCCGTTGAGTTGCCACAGGAGGATGAGGGTGATGAGGATGAGGAGGAAGAGACTCCACTAACCTCGATAGCCGCTCGTATGTACGATGAAGTCTACGACCGCAATGTGGAACTTCAAGATACCGTCGAGGAATTGCAAGAGATAGTAGCTGAACAACAGACTTCAATGACACAGAAGGACGACGAGATCCAGGATCGTGAGGAACGACTGACAAATGCCGAGGAGAAACTAATGCAGACTGAAGGAGAGAAAGAACAATTGATTAAGATGGTTGCTGAAGTGAAGAGCAAGCTGAGAGAAGAAGCTGCTAAGAGGACAAGAGCTGAAGATGCATACGAGGAAGCTTATCAACGAACCAGATTAGCAACAAGAGACACGCAAGCAAAGAGGATGAAGATGGAAGAGATGGATAAAGTATTTAATACCGCAATTAATCGAGCTCAAGATCGAGTCATGGGATATCCGATTCAGTTTGAGACGCTGCCATCATTCGTGTTAGATCGCAGAACAATGTTTCGAGTCATAGAGGAAGAACGTGATAGGGCTAGAAAGTATCTTAATAGAACATCGTAGCTGTTGTACGATGAGTAAAAGGTTAAATAAATTGTAAATCCCAAGTGTTATGCAACCTATGGGATATGATTATGATGGTGTCCTGAAACTTTTGTAGTTCAGGAAAGGAATGTAAATAGCAGTGATGCTATTGTTTTTATGTTTTTCAAAGTAATGATGAATAAATAAAAGTTTTTACTTTATTCAAGTGTTATGTGTTAGGTGGTTATTTCTGTTATGGAGGCAAGTTAATTAGAAAATACTTAAAGAAGCTGAGTAATAGTCTAATAGATGTTTTGTTTTACAAGAAAATGCCTCCTAGACGTCAACCACCACGATAGAGAACCACGGAAGGAACCAATAACGACAATGTTGATGGTAATCCCATTCAACAACTAGTGACATTACTAACAGGAGCGTTGTAGAATCAACCTCAAAACCAAGGCACAACGTTTAAGGAGTTTAAGGTGATTGGACCACCTGAATTCCTGGGGTCCATGAATCCAGTCGAAGCATAGACCTGGATTATGGAGATAGAAAAGGTGTTCGATGTCGCTAGGGTAGGGGATGATCAGAAGACTGCTTTCGCAACTTTCATGTTGAAAGTAGAAGCTAGTTATTGGTGGCAGGCCAATAAAACTTGTGAAGATCCAAGAGTGATGACCTAGGATAGGTTCAAAGAGTTTTTCTTCGAGACCTATTTCCCAAAGAGTTCGAAAAATCAGTTAGAGGTTCAGTTTTTAGAATTGAAGCAGGGATCGATGACGGTATCTGAGTATGCCGCAAAATTCAACGAATTGGCGAGGTTTTCGCCATATCAGGTCAGCACAGACGAGCGTAAGGCAAAAAGGTTTGAACAGGGACTGAAGCCCTGGTTGTACAGTAGGGTTTCCCTGTTCTAATTGAAGACATTCGCAGCGGTGATGGAGAAAGCAGTACTCGCTGAAGGTGGAGGCGAAGCAGTGATAAAGTTCAATCAGGAACAAAAGAAGAAGAAGAATGAGAATGAGATAAAGAATGGAGGTGGTAGTAGTGGAAACAACAACAACAATAGCAACAACAGCTTGAAGAGGAAGTGGAATGGGAACATGGGTTCTGGAAACCATCAGGGTAACTAGCAAAACAAAAGGTTTGAAGCATGTGCGACATGCGGGAAATTTCACAAGGGTGCATGCTTGATGGGGAAACGAGTTTGCTTCAATTATGGCCAGGAGGGTCACATCACCCCAAATTGCACTCAACCGAAGAAGAATGCGTGCTTCACGTGCGGATCCAAGGATCACTTTGCTCGTGAATGCCCTAAAAAGAAGGAGGGAGTGACAACCAGAAGCAATGGAGGTAACAATGGAAGTACATGGGCCATTGCAGGACCTGCAGCATCAAACAAACCCACAGCCAGAGCCTTCAACATGACTGTGCAAGATGTTGTACAATCAAAAGATGTGGTGTCAAGTATTATCCCAATCAATGATATTAATGCATATGTATTATTTGATTCGGGTGCTACTTGCTCGTTTATATCTGATGAATTTGCTAATAGGTTAGAGTTGCCTAGAGAAGAACTGAATTTTCCTTTGAACATAGAAATTACGAATAAGGAAGTAATCCCTGTTAGATTCGTATACAAGAACTGTAGGGTGAACATTAAGGAGAATATCTTGTTGGTAGATTTAATTCCGATTAAACTCGGGGAGTTTGATGTAATTTTGGGAATGGATTGGCTGTTCAAATACGGAGCGGTAATTGACTGCCAAAAGAAGTGTGTAAACCTTATGACTACGTCAAAGGTAGTATTTTATGGTAGCAAGCCGCCTAGATAAATGAAATGTCTGACGATTATGCAGGCCAAGAAATTGTTGAGTCAAGGTTGTGTGGGCTATTTAGCTTACATAGTCGATACTCAGAAGAAGAATGTAAAACTGGATGAAATACCAGTAGTGAGGTAATTCAAAGACGTCTTTCTAGAGGATTTGCTAGGACTTCTGCCTGACGGAGAAATTGAGTTCGTGATCGACTTAGCGCCGGGTACAACACCGATATCGAAGGCCCCATATAGAATGGCTCTGGTAGAAATGAAGGAACTGATGGTACAGTCGCAAGAACTGCTAGACAAGAAATATATTCAACCAAGCGTATCGCCGTGGGGAGCGCCAGTTTTATTCATGAAGAAGAAGGACGGATCAATGCATCTTTGCATTGATTACAGGGAGTTAAACAAAGTCACTATTAAAAATAAATACCCGTTGCCAAGAATAGATGACTTGTTTGATCAATTAAAGGGAGCTAAATATTTTTCAAAAATAGATTTGAGAAATGGGTATCACCAGTTGAAGGTGAGGAAGGAGGATATACCACGAACGGCATTCAGAACTCGGTATGGACATTACGAGTTTCTGGTGATGTCTTTTGGTTTAACTAATGCACCTGCTGCGTCCATGGATTTGATGAACAGGGTGTTTAAACCATTCTTAGACAAGTTTGTAGTGGTATTTATTGATAACATTCTGATGTATTCCAAAACTCAGGAAGAACACGTGGAACATTTACGTTTGACATTGGAAATACTATGGAAGGAAAAGCTGTACGTGAAATTCTTTAAGTGCGAATTTTGGCTCGACCGTGTACAATTTTTGGGACATGTGTTTGACAAAGATGGGATTTCAGTGGATCCGTCAAAAGTGGAAGCTGTGATCAATTGGGAACAACCAAGAACACCGTCGGAAGTGAGGAGTTTCTTGGGACTGGCCGGTTATTATAGAAGATTTATTCAAGATTTTTCTAAGATAGCCACTCCGCTAACAAATTTGACAAGGAAAGCTGTAAAATTCGTGTGGACGGAGAAATGTGAAGACAGTTTCCATGATTTGAAGAAGAAGCTAAGTGTGGCACATGTGTTGACATTACCAGATAATACAGAAAATTTTGTGGTGTATAGTGATGCCTCACACAAAGGGTTGGGTTGTGTCCTTATGCAGAACAGCAAAGTTATTTCGTATGCATCAAGACAACTGAAAGATTATGAGAAAGGGTATCCAACTCATGATTTGGAATTGGCTGCAGTTGTATTTGTTCTGAAGATATGGAGGCACTATCTTTATGGAGAGAAATGTGAGATCTACACAGACCACAAAAGTCTGAAGTATATCTTCACTCAGAAGGATTTGGACATGCGTCAAAGAAGGTGGATGGAATTGATAAAAGATTATGATTGTGAAATCTTTTATCATCCGAGCAAAGCAAATGTAGTGGCAGATGCTTTAAGCAGGAAAGGTCGGGAGAAGTTGATGCTGATAACAACTCAGGAGGAGCTCATTTCAGCAATGACAAAATTGGAGTTGGAAATCAAATTTCCGAAAGAATCTGACGAACAACTATACCAGATAGAAGCTGGTCCAACGCTAGTGGACAAATTGAAGAATGCTCAACTACAAGATGAAGAGTGTGGGAAAATTAAAGAGAATCTGATTGAGAGCAGTGGTGCAAAATACAAGATCGACACCGAAGGACTACTACGGTTTGAGGGAAGAATCTGGGTTCCAGTAACACCAGAGCTGAAAGAAGAAATTTTAACCGAAGCTCATAGCTCAAAATATTCAATTCATCTAGGAAGCACGAAAATGTATCAAGATTTACGCCGACATTTTTGCTAGCCGAATATGAAAAGGGACGTTGTAGAATGCGTAGCAAAATGCTTGACATGTCAAAGAGTAAAAGCCGAACATCAAAGACCCAGCGGATTACTTCAACCGTTGGAAATACCGGATTGGAAGTGGGAAGACATCACGATGGATTTTGTGGTGGTTCAGAGAGGATGTGATGCGATTTAGGTGATAGTGGACAGACTGACGAAGTCAGCACACTTTCTACCAATTAAGATTAGATTCAATCTTGATCAGTTGACAAGATTGTACATTAAAGAGATCATTTCGAGGCATGGAGTGCCAGTATCAATTGTGTCCGATAGAGATCCACAATTCACGTCTAATTTCTGGAAGAGACTACAAGAATGCATGGGGACACATTTACGAATGAGTACGGCTTATCATCCACAAACAGATGGCCAAAGCGAACGAACGATTCAGACATTAGAAGATATGCTTAGAGCATGCGTCGTGGATTTCAAAGGTAGCTGGGAAGAATATTTACCATTGGTAGAATTCGCTTACAACAACAGTTACAACGCGAGCATCGGCATGCCGCCTTACGAGGCATTGTACGGCAGAAAGTGCAGAACTCCACTATGCTGGGATGAAGTCGGTGAACGTCAACTGCTAGGACCGAAACTAGTGCAACAAACTGCTGACGTTGTCAAACTCATCAGGACAAGATTGGTAGCAGCTCAAGACCGACAGAAGAAGTATGCTGATCAACACAGGCAAGATCGTACATTTGACGTAGGAAGTTATGTATTCCTAAAAGTTTCTCCTTGGAAGGGGAAAATTCGTTTCGGTAAGAAGGGAAAGTTAAGTCCGAGGTTTATTGGACCCTTCGAGGTGCTACGAAGAGTTGGAGAGGTGGCTTACAAGATAGGTCTACCTCCAGAGTTGGAAAACATTCACAATGTTTTTCATATTTCGGTGTTACGACCATATAAGCCCGATTACAAGCACTTGATCGACTATGAACCATTACAGTTTGATAAAGACTTGTCTTATGAAGAGATTCCTATCCAGATAGTTGACAAGAAAGAACAGGTGCTCAGAAATAAAGTTATACCTTCTGTGAAAGTGATATGGAGAAACCACAACGCTGAAGAAGCTACGTGGGAACTCGAAGATAAAATGATGAAAAATTACCCTGAGTTATTTGTTTAATCTGTGTCTTCGATTCTGGGGACAAAATCTTTGTAAGTAGGGAAGAATGTAACGAATGATTTATTTGAGTTGTGATTCCAAGGACAGAATCCTTTTAAGAGGGGAATGATGTAACATTCCAGATTCTTTTAATTTAATTTGAAATATTTATTTGAGTTATATAAGTATTTAATGGATATAATTATTTGTTGAATAAATAATTAAATAATTAAATATTAAATATTTATTTGCAATATTAAATATTTATTGAGTTGATGTGGTTTAGTTAATTATTTGTTGAATAAATAATTAAGGAGTTAAGGAAATTAATTGTTATGAGATTATATAATAATTTAATTTAATAAGTAAGCTAGAGAGCTTATAGTGATTTAAATAAATTATAATATTTTAAATGAAAAATTATAATTTAAAATATTAGTTGGTTAAATAAAATTATAATTATAAAAAAAATTATAGTTATGTGATATTAAATTATGTGCTAAAGTAATTTAATAGATTAATGTTTTAATTTATTTATTAAGGTGACTAATAACCTTGCTATAAAGGAATTATTAAAATAAATTAAAAGAGTTTAATTTAGTTTTGTCAAACATGTCTTAGTGCATATTATGTCTTTAATCTAATGATGTTTTATCAAACAAGGTATAAGGATTAATCCATCTGTTTTAATTAGGTTTACCAAACAGGGTATAAGGGTTAATGGGTTATTTTATTTTGATTAGCCAAACAAGCCTTATGGCTTTTAATTTTCAAACAAAAATATAACTGATATAATAATATCTATATTTATATTATATCATTAATAGATATTATATCATATACGTTATAATTTTTCCTACGTTAGTTAGACTAGAGTTAGGAAAAAGACTCAGTGAAGAAAAAAGAATAAGGAAAAAAAAATACAGAGAGAAAAGTTAAGAGAAACTTAGAGAATTTGAGAAAAGAATTGGAGAAAAGAAGATTGAAATCATAACTATTTTCTTCTAGAGTATCATCTTCTTAATCAAAGGTAGGAACTTGACCTTTTTCTTTAAAAGTTTAGTTTTCCTCTTCCCAAAAAGTTCTCTGTGGAACTTTTATAAAATATAAATTGTTGTTATGTATATAGTTTTGTATGATTATTGATTATAAGATTATTTCACGAGTGTATGTATGATTATAATCAATTTCTTTATGTAAGTATGTAAGACCTCAACTTATTAATGAATAAAATCAAATTTTCTCTAAATATTATTGTGAATAATAAGGTGTTAATTTGATATAATACTTTGGTTATGGGTGAAATGTGCAAATTTTGTAAAATAAACAAGTAGTTATAAAATATTCATTTTGTCGGAGAATATTTGTTTGGTCGTGAAATATTCTTTCTGTCGGGAAATATTCATACGACGGCGCAACTATTTGTGGGCCCCATAACGAAAAACGATTGGATGAAGATAACGACAAAAATTGAGTTTTTATAAATAACGGCGTAGTTGTTACCGTTAACACTGTTGGAATACCCGGTGGTTAAAATACAGTAATACGCGTGGTTGCACAGTAGCACACGGATTGCACAGTATTTTTGAATTATTCATTCTTACGAAGGAAGGCACTACTCAATAATTGTTACAGTAGTTATTGTTTAATATTTTATTTTATTGATTCAATAATTACTGCATTGATATTTTATATTATTGTTATTTCAATAATTGTCACTGCACAGTATTTTCCATTATCAGATCAATAATTCATATTTTTTGAATAATATTATTAGATAACATTATTGGCAATGTCTAGAAAGTTCTGTCTAACGAGAGGTTTGGTCATCTAATTGCGTGCCAGTAAGGAGAAATCCTTATTGGAAAGCTCCCTCTTTCTTGGGAACGGCCTGGTTGTCATAAATGTGATTCTGTAATATTAATTGTGAATAATTAATTATTGATTCATATAATAAGGAAATATTTATTTTATGTGAATATAAATATTGGATATATTTTGTGGTTAAAAATAAAGAAATTAATGTTGAGATGTTTTATCAGTATTTTTGTCGGAATGAAGGTATTAAAAATCAATTAGGGTTTTTGAGATATATTGTGGGGGTAATAATTTTTAATCCGACCGTTGGATCGTTGTGATTTTTGGATATGTTATACATATATAAGTTGAGTATATGTCCACAAATTTTGAACCGTTAAAAATGAACGTATGATTTGTTATGAATTTTAAGAGATAACTGGTTCAGAAATTGTTGAAATTTTGGAATTTATCATTTTGGTGAAAAATTATATAATTGGTGGGCCCCACTTTTGGTTGGTGAGAAATGTGTTGAAATTTTTATTCAAATGTGGTGGGTGGGAATAGTAGCAGGTAAAGCCATCAGGTTGCAGGTCAAGTCTGCTTCGGCGTGCTAACATTTTCTTATAAATAGAGGGTTAAGTTAGAATTGAAAATCACACCAGAATTCATAAGTTTTCTCTCTTTCTCTCTCTATATTATTGAGCATATTTTATGAGTATTTTGATACTTTGAGAGTTGCTATTCAGCACAAGTTTCATTCAGCCTCATATACGATATTCTGATCAGAAGTACTGTTCGTTTGAGGTAAAGGATATTAATTTCTTCTTAAATGATATTATTTTCTTCCATATCATTATGCTGAAATATTGATATGAACTTTTTATCAAATTTAGAACTTTTTGTGTCGGGGTTACTATTCACGTATACGACAATATTCACGTATACAGCATTATTCACGAATACGACACTATTCACCGAAAAATAAAAAATTTTCTTTTTGTCCAACATGTCTATTATGGTTACTATCTTTGATTGTATCCATGTTTTGATCTTTATTTTTGAATTCTCCTTCACAATTGGTTATTATGGAGTATTATTACACTTGGATAAACTATAATACGAATCCTTAATATTTGTCCTTCTGTCTCATTGGATTCGTTTTCTTTAAGATAATTTTTCATCATCCTCAGTCCTAAATGATGAAATTACTGAATATCTTTGGCCTGTAGTGCAAAGAAGAATAATTAATTGATGAATATCTTTGGCCCGTAGTGCAAAGATGAACAGGTGTTGAGATGAACATGACCGACTGGTGTTACAAATGAATATCTTTGGCCTGTACTGCAAAGATGAATATTTGATTCATGATGTATATTGATTGATGTTACAGGGATAAAATATTGATGATGGACTTTTAAATCTTAGAAGATAGTAGAATTCTTTCTCTACTTGACTCTTCTAATGGTTTGCTGTTTCCGCTGCAGTTATTGATCTAAAACTTGTTGTCTATTATATTTTATCAGATTTTTCCCTGTTGAAGAGTAACGATAATTTGTTGTATATTATCTTAGTCATAATATTCTTTACTGGGCTAGTTGAGCTCACCCTTTTCCTTTTTGTTCCATTTTTCTCAGGAGGCGAGAATATAGCGGGAACTAGTCGGGGTGTGGAGTGATGTATCCAGTCAGTTGTGTTAGCAGTCCTCACTAATTTGTAAAATAGTGTTTCAATAATTGTAATGAGGACTTATTTGAGTGTGGATATTGTCTAGAAGACAATATTTATATTTAAACTCACAGTATTTGTGTTGTCGTATTTTGCACGACAATTATTATAATGAAGTTGAATTTGTTTCTGTACCATGTATTTGGCGACTCAGAATGGGTGATGTATACCTATTTTGGGGGCGTCACTGTTGGTATCAGAGCTTAGGGATATGGTCTCTGGCGGAGATCGGGAAATAGAACTAGGAGGGGAGAGACGAGTAAATCTTTTGCTAGTGTGTCATACCTAAGCTTATTTATTGGTCGGTCATAATATAGGGATATTATATGATATGTTAATTTGTTTAATTAACCCTTGTTTTATGGCAGTATTTGAGAATGGCAGCCGAGAACGTTAACAATGGAGTATATGATACTGTGGAACAACCTTTAGTCACAAACCAGGAGAACGTGCAACAGGAAGGCAATATTCCTCCTGTAAACAATGTTACCGGGCAAACGATGAATGATGGAATGTTTAGGAGCTTCTTGCAGTTCATGTAAAATCAGACGAGGGAGACTCGTGTACAAAATACGGGTGGAAATGATGGCAACGCGCGGTTTGTCACAGCCAAGCAGTTCAAGGAGTTGGGACCACCAGAATTCTAGGGAAAGCCGAATCCAATTAAGGCGGAAACGTGGGTCAAATAAATTACTAAGATATTTGATGTCTTGGGATGCACGGAGGAACAGAAGGTTCCATTCGCCACATTTATGTTCCGTGGTGAGGCAGATTACCGGTGAGAATCTGTAAAGTGTACCTAGCCAGCTGCACTCAGCATGTCTTGGGAAACGTTTCAGAAGCTGTTCAATGATAAGAACTTTCCTGAAAGTATTCGTTATATGAAGGAGGTAGAATTTATCAGACTAGAACAAAACAACATGACCGTGTCTCAGTACGAGGCGAAGTTCGCGGAGTTATCCAGATTTGCACCTCATTTGGTGGAGAACGAGGAACGTATGACAAGGATGTTTTTGAGAGGTCTAAAACTCGAGATTCGGCAATATCTTATCTCTCATAAATTTTTTTTATATTCAGATGTTGTAAATAGGGCTCAATTATTAGAGCGAGATAATGAGTATGTTCAACCGAGGGACCACAACCAGGGACATACCGGTGGTAGCAGTCATCGGAGAAATGAAAACCAGCAGGGAGGAAAACATTCGGACAAAAGCGGTAACCACTCTGGTGGTAATCGTGGCCGTGATAATAGAAAGAGCGAGTCGGGAGGAGATTTCAAGAAGAGAAGGTACAAAAATGATAACGTGAAGACGTCAGCACAAACATCAACTATTTCTAGGGGAGGAGAACGACCACCGGTCGTATGTTACAAATGTGGGAAAGAGGGACATATCAGCCCAAACTACCCATAACAATCCAAGGTATGTTATAACTGTGGAAAGGAGGGTCATATAGCTCGAGAGTGTTCTGTAGCAAAACTAAGTTCAGCGGGGATGGTGACTCCAAAAGTTGTCCTGGATAAGTCGAAATCAGCGGTTCCTGGAAGGGCATTTGTCGTGACTGGCCAAAACGCGAGAAACCCGAACGAGGTGATCACGGGTAAGCTAATCTTGAATTCTTGCGAAGTTTATACTTTACTAGATACCGGTTCTACCCATTCTTTTATCTCTCCTGCTTGTGCTCAACGTTTGAACTTGACTCCGGAGAAATTGACCTTTGACTTATCTGTTAAAACTCCGTTGGGTGAAACCTTTGTTACATCTACAGTTTATAAATATTTCTTAATCCAAGTTAGCACCATCACATTACCTGTTGACCTTATTTCTTTAAAGATACTTGCATTTGATGTGATTTTAGGGATTGATTGGTTAACTACTCATCATGCCAAAATTGATTATTTTCGTAAGGTTGTTAGTTTTCATATTCCTAATCAACCTGTTATGCGAATTCAAGCAACCAAACCATTAAAATCAATCGCTGTTATATCAAGCCATAAAGCCATTCGTTTATTGAAAAATGGATGTCAAGCTTTCTTAGCCCATGTTATGGACTTGAACAAAAACACGACAGATTTGAATAATATTTCTGTTGTTAGTGAATTTCCTGACGTATTTCCTGAAGAACTTCCTGGTCTACCTCCAGAACGTGAAGTTGAATTCTTTATTGGCCTTGAACCCGGTACAAAGCCCATTTCTAAAACCCCATATCGAATGGCTCCTATTGAACTTCAGGTGTAAGACCCCAACTTATTAATGAATAAAATCAAATTTTCTCTAAATATTATTGTGAATAATAAGGGGTTAATTTGATATAATACTTTGGTTATGGGTGAAATGTGCAAATTTTGCAAAATAAGCAAGTGGTTATAAAATATTCATTTTGTCGGGGAATATTCGTTTGGTCGTGGAATATTCTTGCTGTCGGGGAATATTCGTACGACGGTGCAGCCTTGTGTGGACCCCATAACGGAAAGCGATTGGATGAAGAAAACGACAAGTATAAGTTGTTTATAAATAACGGCGTAGTTGTTACCGTTAATATTGTTGGAATACCCGACGGTTAAAATATAATAGCACACGGTATTGCACCAATTATTGATTCTTACGTAAGAATGCATTACTCAATAATTGTTGCAGTAGTTATTGTTCAATATTTTATTTTATTAATTCAATAATTGCTGCGTTGATATTTTATATTATTGTTGTTTCAATAATTGTTGCTGCACAGTATTTTTCATTATCAGATCAATAATTCATATTATTTGAATAATATTATTAGATAACATTATTGACAATGTCTAGAAAGTTCTGTCTAAGGAGAGGTTTGGTCATCTAATTGCGCGCCAGTAAGGAGAAATCCTTATTGGAAAGCCCCCTCTTTCCTGGGAACGGCCTGGTTGTCATAAATGTGATTCTGTAATATTATTTGTGAATAATAATTATTGATTCATATGATAAGGAAATATTTATTTTATGTGGATATAAATGAGGGATATATTTTTGTGGTTAAAAATGAAGGAGTTAATGTTGAGATTTTTATCAGTATTTTTGTCGGAATGGAGGTATTAAAAATCAGGGTTTTTGAGATATTTTGCGGGGGTTATAATTTTTAATCCGACCGTTGGATCGTGGTAATTTTTGGATATGTTATACATATATAAGTTGAGTATATGTCCACAAATTTTGAACCGTTAAAAATGAATGTATAATTTATTATGAATTTTACAAGATGACTGGTTCAGAAATTGTTGAATTTTCGGAGTTAATCATTTTGGTGGAAAATTCTAGAATTGGTGGGCCCCACTCTTGGTTGGTGAAGAAATGTGCTGAGATTTTTATTCAAATGTGGTGGGTGGGAATAGTAGCAGGTAAAGCCATCAGGTTACAGGTTAAGTCTGCTTCGGCGTGCTAACATTTTCCTATAAATAGAGGGCTAAGTTAGAATTAAAAATCACACCAGAAACAAATTTTCTCTCTTTCTCTCTCTAGATTATTGAGTGTATTTTGTGAGTATTTAGATACTTTGAGAGTTTCTATTCATCAGAGCAAGTTTCTTTCAGCCTTATACCTGTATTCCGACCAGAAGTACTGATATTTTGAGGTAAGGGATATTATTTTCTTCTTAAATGATATTATTTTCTTCAATATCATTATGCTGAAATATTGATATGAGTTTTTATCAAATTTAGAACTTTTTATGTCGAGGTTACTATTCACGTATACGACACTATTCACGTATACGGTACTATTCACGAATACGACACTATTCACCAAAAAATAAAATTTTCCATTTTTGTCCAAGATGTCTATTATGGTTACTATCTTTGATTGTATCCATGTTTTGATCTTTATTTTTGAATTCTACTTCACAATTGATTATTATGAAGTATTATTGATCTTGGATAAACTGTTATACGAATCCCTAATATTTGTCCTTCTGTCTCACTGGATTCGTTTTCTTTAAAATATTTTTCATCATCCTCAGTACTAAATGATGATACTACTGAATATCTTTGGCCTGTAGTGCAAAGATGAATGATTAACTGATAAATATCTTTGGCCCGTAGTGCAAAGATGAACAGGTGTTGAGATGAACATGACCGACTGGTGATACAAATGAATATCTTTGGCCTGTAGTGCAAAGAAGAATATTTGGTTAAAGATGATTATTAATCGATGTTACAGGGATAAAATATTGATGATGGACTTTTAAATCTTAGAAGATAGTAGAAT
Source organism: Panax notoginseng (assembly GCA_016801055.1). Lineage (NCBI taxonomy): Eukaryota > Viridiplantae > Streptophyta > Magnoliopsida > Apiales > Araliaceae > Panax > Panax notoginseng. The sequence continues at coordinate 53,681,534 of CM029023.1, read as the reverse complement.
TCTTTCTCTACTTGACTCTTCTAATGGTTTGTTGTTTCCGCTGCAGTTGTTGATCTAAAAATTGTTGTCGATTATATTCTATCAAATTTTTTCCTGTTGAAGACTAACGATAATTTGTTGTATATTATCTTAGTCATAATATTCTTTACTGGGCTAGTTGAGCTCACCCTTTTCCTTTTTGTTCTATTTTTCTTCTCAGGAGGTGAGAACATAGCAGGATCTAGTCGGGGTATGGAGTGATGGTTCTAGAAAAATATTTTAGCAGTCCTCACTATTTCTATAAAATAGTGTTTGAATAATTATAATGAGGATTTATTTGAGTGTGGATATTGTCCAGAAGATAATATTTGTATTTAAACTCACAGTATGTGTTGTCGTATTTTGCACGACAATTGTATTATTGAAGTTGTAGTTTGCTTTCTGTACCATGTATTTGGCGACTCAGAATGGGTGTTGTATACCTATTTTGGGGGCGTCACAGTTGGTATCAGAGCTTAGGGATATGATCCCTGGCTGAGATGTGAGACAAGAACTAGGAGGGGAGAGACGGGAAATTCCTTCGCTAGTATGACCTGACTAAGTTTATTTGTTTGGTCAGAGTATAGGGATAATATATGACATGACTATTAACCCTTGTTTTATGGCAGTATTTAAGAATGGCAGCTGAGAACGTTAATAATGGAGTAAATCAGACCGTGGAGACACCTTTGATCACCACCCAGGGAAACGTGCAACAGGAAGGCAATATTCCTCCTATAAACAACATTACTGAGAAAACGATGAATGATGGAATGTTTAAGAGCTTTTTGCAGTTCATGCAAAATCAAACGAGGGAGACTCGTGTGCAGAATACGGGTGGAAATGATAACAACGCGCGGTTTGTCACAGCTAAGCAGTTCAAAGAATTGGGACCACCAGAATTTAAGGGAAAGCCGGATTCGATCATGGCGGAAACGTGGGTCAAGCAAAATTACCAAGATATTCGATGTCTTGGGATGCACGGAGGAACGGAAGGTTCCATTCGCCACCTTTATGTTCCGCGGTGAGGCAGACTACTGGTGGGAGTCTGTGAAGCGTACCCAGCCTGACGCACTCAACATGTCCTGGGAAACATTTCAAAAACTGTTCAATGACAAGTACTTTCCTGAAAGTATTCGTCATATGAAGGAGGTGGAGTTTATCAGACTGGAACAAAACAATATGACGGTGTCCCAGTACGAGGCGAAGTTTGCAGAGTTATCCAGGTTTGCACCTCATTTGGTCGAAAATGAGGAACGAATGACAATGATGTTTCTGAGAGGTCTAAAACCCGAGATTCGGCAATATCTTATCTCTCATAAATTTTCTTTATATTCAGATGTCGTAAACAAGGCTCAATTATTAGAGCGAGATAATGAGTATGTGCAACCGAGGGACTACAACCAGGGTCATACCGGTGGCGGCAGTCATCGAAGCAATGAAAACCAGTAGGGAGGAAAGCATTCAGACAAAAGCGGTAACCACTCTGGTGGTAATCGTGGTCGTGATAATAGAAGGAGCGAGTCGGGAGGAGATTTCAAGAAGAGAAGGTACAACAATGATAACGTGAAGACGTCAGCACAAACATCAACTGTTTCTAGGGGAGGAGAACGACCACCGGTCGTATGTTACAAATGTGGGAAAGAGGGACATATCAGCCCAAACTGCCCACAACAATCCAAGGTATGTTATAACTGTGAAAAGGAGGGTCATATATCTCGAGAGTGTTCTGTAGCAAAACCAAGTTTAGCGGGGATGGTGACTCCAAAAGTTGTCCCGGATAAATCGAAATCAGCGGTTCCTGAAAGGGCGTTTGTCGTGACTGGCCAAAACGCGAGAAACCCGAACGAGGTGATCACGGGTAAGATAATCTTGAATTCTTGAGAAGTTTATACTTTACTAGATACCGGTTCTACCCATTCTTTTATCTCTCCTGCTTGTGCTCAACGTTTAAACTTGACTCCGGAGAAATTAGACTTTAACTTATCTGTTAAAACTCCGTTGGGTGAAACCTTCGTTACATCTACAGTTTATAAATCTTGCATGATCCAAGTTGGCACTATCACATTACCTGTTGATCTTATCTCTTTAAAGATACTTGCTTTTGATGTGATTTTAGGAATTGATTGGTTAACCACTCATCATACTAAAATTGATTATTTTCGTAAGGTTGTTAGTTTTAATATTCCTAACCAACCTGTCATACAAATTCAAACTACTAAACCACTAAAATCAGTCACTGTCATATCAAGCCACAAAGCTATTCGTTTATTGAAAAACGGATGTCAAGCTTTCTTAGCCCATGTTATGGATTTGAACAAAGACAAGTCAGATTTGAATAATATTTCTATTGTTAGAGAATTTCCCGATGTATTTCCTGAAGAACTTTCTGGTCTACCCCCAGAACGTGAAGTTAAATTCTTTATTGACCTTGAACCCGGTACAAAGCTCATTTCTAAAACTCCATATCGAATGGCTCCTATTGAATTTCAGGAGTTAAAAGTCCAACTACAGGAGTTGTTGGACATCGGTTTTATTCGTCCTAGTACGTCTCCTTGGGGTGCTCCTGTTTTATTCGTAAAGAAGAAAGACGGGAGTATGCGACTTTGTATTGACTATCGAGAATTGAACCATGTCACCATCAAGAATAGGTATCTGCTACCTCGCATTAATGACATGTTCGACCAGTTACAAGGAACACAATTCTTTTCAAAGATCGACCTTCGTTCTGGATATCATCAGCTGAAGGTTAAAACTGAGGATATTCCAAAGACTGCCTTCAGAACTCGGTACGGGCATTATGAATTCTTAGTCATGTCTTTTGGATTGACTAATGCTCCTGCTGCCTTCATGGATATGATGAACCGTGTATTCAAAGAATATTTAGATCAGTTCGTTGTTGTCTTTATTGATGACATCCTCATCTATTCCAAAAGCCGTGAAGATCATGAGCGCCATTTGAAGCTGGTACTGCAAAGGCTTCGTGAAAATAAGCTATATGCCAATTTGAAGAAATGTGAGTTCTGGCTTGAGAAAGTAGCATTCCTTGGGCACGTGGTGTCAAAACATGGAGTATCTGTCGACCCGGCGAAGATTGAAGCCATACAAAGTTGGGAGCAACCGAAGTTGGTAACCGAAGTACGTAGCTTTCTGGGCTTAGCTGGTTATTATCGGAGATTTGTGGAAGAATTTTCTCGAATTGCTACTCCATTGACTCAGCTGACTCGGAAAGATACAAAATTCGTATGGAGTGAGGAATGCGAGAAGAGTTTCCAAGAACTCAAGAGGAGACTCATTTCGGCACCTGTTCTGACAATACCATCTGGTTCGGATGGATTTGTTATCTACAGCGATGCTTCAAGCAAAGGGTTAGGATGTGTTCTCATGCAACATGGGAAAGTCATAGCCTATGCCTCGCGACAACTCAAAGAATATGAGAGGAATTATACTACTCATGATTTGGAGTTAGCAGCAGTCGTTTTTGCGTTGAAGATCTGGAGACACTACCTGTATGGGGAGAGAGTGGAGATCTATACAGATCATAAAAGCCTCAAATATTTCTTCACCCAAAAGGAACTCAACATGCGGCAGCGACGTTGGCTCGAGCTGTTGAAAGATTACGATCATACCATCCAATATCATCCTGAAAAAGCAAACGTAGTAGCTGACGCATTGAGTAGAAGATCATATGCGGGTACGAGTGCAATGTTGTTAACAGAAAGGCCTATTTTGTATGACTTGCAAAGGATGGAGATAGAGATGAAGGCTCCAAGTACCCACATGATGATATCAAATATACGAGTAGAACCGACTTTAATCGATAAAGTTAAAGCTGCTCAAGCTACGGACATGGAGCTGATGCGTATGAAGAAGAAAGTGCAAGAAGGTGCTATTCCAGAAGCAAGAATCGATGAAGAAGGAATACTTCGAGTCAACTCCAGACTTTGTGTTCCTAACGATTTTGACTTGAAGCATAGAATAATGATGGAGGCACACAACACACCGTTTGCAATCCATCCTGGGAGTACCAAAATGTATCACGATCTTCGACATACATTTTGGTGGAGCAATATCAAAAGAGAGATCGCGGAGTTTATCTCGAGATGTTTAACTTGTCAACGTGTAAAAGCGGAGTATCAAGTACCAAAGGGTCCATTGCAACCAGTTGAGATTCTGAAATGGAAGTGGAAACACATTACTATAGATTTTGTTACGGGTCTTCCCAAGGTTTCTCAAGGCATAGATGCGATTTGGGTTATTGTTGATAGATTAACCAAGTCTGCTCATTTATTGCCGATACGTGAGACTTATTCCCTTGAACGTCTTGCTAGTATGTACGTGAATGAGATTGTGAGATTGCATGGCATGCCAGTATCCATAGTTTCGGATCGTGACCCAAGATTCACTTCACGATTTTGGGTTAGCTTGCAGAAAGCTGTAGGCACGGATTTACGATTCAGTTTAGCATTCCATCCTCAAACGGACGGACAATCAGAGAGGACTATTCAAACTCTTGAAGATCTATTAAGATTTTGTGTCCTAGATCTTAAAGGGAGTTGGGATAAGTACCTACCATTGGTGGAATTCTCCTACAACAACAGTTATCAGGCGAGCATAGGTGTGGCTCCATTCGAGGCGTTGTATGGAAGAAAATGTCGTTCTCCAGTATGCTGGGACAAGGTGGGTGAAGCAACATTGTTGGGACTAGAGTTGGTACGCATTACTACAGAGAAGATCCAAACGATTCGACAACGTATACAAACGGCACAGGATTGACAAAAGAGTTATGCGGATCTTCATCGGAAGGACGTGGAATTTAATATTGGGGATCATGTATTGTTACGTGTTGCACCATGGAAGGGAGTTACAAGATTTGAGAAGAGAGGAAAGCTCAATCCAAGATTTGTTGGTCCATTTGAGATTCTTGAACGAATAGGAAATGTGGCATATAGACTCGCATTACCTCCAAGCATGTCTCGTGTTCATAATGTTTTTCACATATCTATGCTTCGTAAATATGTTAAAGACCCGAACCACATTATTGAGTTAGAACCAGACGAGATAGCTGAAGATTTAACGTACGAGGAGGTACCTGTTAAGATCTTGGATAGGAAAGAGCATGTGCTACGCACGAAGGTTATACCACAAGTTAAGGTTTTGTGGAGAAACCATGCTATTGAAGAAATGACCTGGGAGTTGGAATCAGATATGAAAGCGAGGTATCCTCACCTTTTTGAAACATCAGGTACGTACGTCAATTTCAAGGACGAAATTTCATAAGGAGGGGAGGTTGTAAGACCCCAACTTATTAATGAATAAAATAAAATTTTCTCTAAATATTATTGTGAATAATAAGGAGTTAATTTGATATAATACTTTGGTTATGGGTGAAATGTGCAAATTTTACAAAATAAGCGAGTGGTTATAAAATATTCATTTTGTCGGGAAATATTCGTTTGGTCGTGGAATATTCTTGCTGTCGGGGAATATTCGTACGACAGCGCAGCCTTGTGTGGGCCCCATAACGGAAAGCGATTGGATGAAGAAAACGACAAATATAAGTTGTTTATAAATAACGGCGTAGTTACCGTTAATATTGTTGGAATACCCGACGGTTAAAATACAGTAGCACACGGTATTGCACCAATTATTGATTCTTACGTAAGAAGGCACTACTCAATAATTGTTACAGTAGTTATTGCTCAATATTTTATTTTATTGATTCAATAATTACTGCGTTGATATTTTATATTATTGTTATTTTAATAATTGTTGTTGCACAGTATTTTCCATTATCAGATCAATAATTCATATTATTTGAATAATATTATTAGATAACATTATTGGCAATGTCTAGAAAGTTCTGTCTAAGGAGAGGTTTGGTCATCTAATTACGTGCCAGTAAGGAGAAATCCTTATTGGAAAGCCACCTCTTTCATGGGAACGGCCTGGTTGTCATAAATGTGATTCTGTAATATTATTTGTGAATAAATAATTATTGATTCATATGATAAGAAAATATTTATTTTATGTGGATATAAATGAGGGATATATTTTTGTGGTTAAAAATGAAGGAGTTAATGTTGAGATTTTTATCAGTATTTTTGTAGGAATGGAGGTATTAAAAATCAGGATTTTTGAGATATTTTGCGGGGGTTTTAATTTTTAATCCGACCGTTGGATCGTGATAATTTTTGGATATGTTATACATATATAAGTTGAGTATATGTCCACAAATTTTGAACCGTTAAAAATTAATGTATAATTTATTATGAATTTTACGAGATGACTGGTTCAAAAATTGTTGAATTTTCGGAGTTAATCATTTTGGTAGAAAATTCTAGAATTGGTGGGCCCCACTCTTGGTTGGTGAAGAAATGTGCTGAATTTTTATTCAAATGTGGTGGGTGGGAATAGTAGCAGGTAAAGCCATCAGGTTACAGGTTAAGTCTGCTTCGGCGTGCTAACATTTTCCTATAAATAGAGGGCTAAGTTAGAATTGAAAATCACATCAGAAACAAGTTTTTTCTCTTTCTCTCTCTAGATTATTGAGTGTATTTTGTGAGTATTTAGATATTTTGAGAGTTTCTATTCATCAGAGTAAGTTTCTTCCAGCCTTATACCGGTATTCCGACCAGAAGTACTGATATTTTGAGGTAAGAGATATTATTTTCTTCTTAAATGATATTATTTTCTTCAATATCATTATGCTGAAATATTGATATGAGTTTTTATCAAATTTGAAACTTTTTATGTCGGGGTTACTATTCACGTATACGACACTATTCACGTATACGGTACTATTCACGAATACGACACTATTCACCAAAAATAAAATTTTCCATTTTTGTCCAAGATGTCTATTATGGTTACTATCTTTGATTGTATCCATGTTTTGATCTTTATTTTTGAATTCTACTTCACAATTGATTATTATGAAGTATTATTGATCTTGGATAAACTGTTATACGAATCCCTAATATTTGTCCTTCTGTCTCACTGGATTCGTTTCCTTTAAAATATTTTTCATCATCCTCAGTACTAAATGATGATACTACTGAATATCTTTGGCCTGTAGTGCAAAGATGAATGATTAACTGATAAATATCTTTGGCCGTAGTGCAAAGATGAACAGGTGTTGAGATGAACATGACCGACTGGTGATACAAATGAATATCTTTGGCCTGTAGTGCAAAGAAGAATATTTGGTTAAAGATGATTATTAATCGATGTTACAGGGATAAAATATTGATGATGGACTTTTAAATCTTAGAAGATAGTAGAATTCTTTCTCTACTTGACTCTTCTAATGGTTTGTTGTTTCCGCTGCAGTTGTTGATCTAAAAATTGTTGTCGATTATATTCTATCAAATTTTTTCCTGTTGAAGACTAACGATAATTTGTTGTATATTATCTTAGTCATAATATTCTTTACTGGGCTAGTTGAGCTCACCCTTTTCCTTTTTGTTCTATTTTTCTTCTCAGGAGGTGAGAACATAGCAGGATCTAGTCGGGGTATGGAGTGATGGTTCTAGAAAGATGTTTTAGCAGTCCTCACTATTTCTATAAAATAGTGTTTGAATAATTATAATGAGGATTTATTTGAGTGTGGATATTGTCCAGAAGATAATATTTGTATTTAAACTCACAGTATGTGTTGTCGTATTTTGCACGACAATTGTATTATTGAAGTTGTAGTTTGCTTTCTGTACCATGTATTTGGCGACTCAGAATGGGTGTTGTACACCTATTTTGGGGGCATCACATCAGGAGTTAAAAGTCCAATTACAAGAGTTATTAGACATCGGTTTTATTCGTCCTAGTACATCTCCTTGGGGTGCTCCTATTTTATTCGTAAAGAAGAAAGACGGGAGTATGCGACTTTATATAGACTATAGGGAATTGAACCATGTCACCATCAAGAATAGGTATCCGCTACCTCGCATTAATGACCTGTTCGACCAGTTACAAGGAGCACAATTCTTTTTAAAGATCGACCTTCGTTCTGGATATCATCAGCTGAAGATTAAAACTGAGTATATTCCAAATGCCTTCAGAACTCGGTACGGGCATTATGAATTCATAGTCATGTCTTTTGGATTGACTAATGCTCCTGCTGCCTTCATGGATATGATGAACCGTGTATTCAAAGAATATTTAGATCAGTTCGTTGTTGTCTTTATTGATGACATCCTCATCTATTCCAAAAGCCGTGAAGATCATGAGCGCCATTTGAAGCTGGTACTGCAAAGGCTTCGTGAAAATAAGCTATATGCCAATTTGAAGAAATGTGAGTTCTGGCTTGAGAAAGTAGCATTCCTTGGGCACGTGGTGTCAAAACATGGAGTATCTGTCGACCCGGCGAAGATTGAAGCCATACAAAGTTGGGAGCAACCGAAGTTGGTAACCGAAGTACGTAGCTTTCTGGGCTTAGCTGGTTATTATCGGAGATTTGTGGAAGAATTTTCTCGAATTGCTACTCCATTGACTCAGCTGACTCGGAAAGATACAAAATTCGTATGGAGTGAGGAATGCGAGAAGAGTTTCCAAGAACTCAAGAGGAGACTCATTTCGGCACCTGTTCTGACAATACCATCTGGTTCGGATGGATTTGTTATCTACAGCGATGCTTCAAGCAAAGGGTTAGGATGTGTTCTCATGCAACATGGGAAAGTCATAGCCTATGCCTCGCGACAACTCAAAGAATATGAGAGGAATTATACTACTCATGATTTGGAGTTAGCAGCAGTCGTTTTTGCGTTGAAGATCTGGAGACACTACCTGTATGGGGAGAGAGTGGAGATCTATACAGATCATAAAAGCCTCAAATATTTCTTCACCCAAAAGGAACTCAACATGCGGCAGCGACGTTGGCTCGAGCTGTTGAAAGATTACGATCATACCATCCAATATCATCCTGAAAAAGCAAACGTAGTAGCTGACGCATTGAGTAGAAGATCATATGCGGGTACGAGTGCAATGTTGTTAACAGAAAGGCCTATTTTGTATGACTTGCAAAGGATGGAGATAGAGATGAAGGCTCCAAGTACCCACATGATGATATCAAATATACGAGTAGAACCGACTTTAATCGATAAAGTTAAAGCTGCTCAAGCTACGGACATGGAGCTGATGCGTATGAAGAAGAAAGTGCAAGAAGGTGCTATTCCAGAAGCAAGAATCGATGAAGAAGGAATACTTCGAGTCAACTCCAGACTTTGTGTTCCTAACGATTTTGACTTGAAGCATAGAATAATGATGGAGGCACACAACACACCGTTTGCAATCCATCCTGGGAGTACCAAAATGTATCACGATCTTCGACATACATTTTGGTGGAGCAATATCAAAAGAGAGATCGCGGAGTTTATCTCGAGATGTTTAACTTGTCAACGTGTAAAAGCGGAGTATCAAGTACCAAAGGGTCCATTGCAACCAGTTGAGATTCTGAAATGGAAGTGGAAACACATTACTATAGATTTTGTTACGGGTCTTCCCAAGGTTTCTCAAGGCATAGATGCGATTTGGGTTATTGTTGATAGATTAACCAAGTCTGCTCATTTATTGCCGATACGTGAGACTTATTCCCTTGAACGTCTTGCTAGTATGTACGTGAATGAGATTGTGAGATTGCATGGCATGCCAGTATCCATAGTTTCGGATCGTGACCCAAGATTCACTTCACGATTTTGGGTTAGCTTGCAGAAAGCTGTAGGCACGGATTTACGATTCAGTTTAGCATTCCATCCTCAAACGGACGGACAATCAGAGAGGACTATTCAAACTCTTGAAGATCTATTAAGATTTTGTGTCCTAGATCTTAAAGGGAGTTGGGATAAGTACCTACCATTGGTGGAATTCTCCTACAACAACAGTTATCAGGCGAGCATAGGTGTGGCTCCATTCGAGGCGTTGTATGGAAGAAAATGTCGTTCTCCAGTATGCTGGGACAAGGTGGGTGAAGCAACATTGTTGGGACTAGAGTTGGTACGCATTACTACAGAGAAGATCCAAACGATTCGACAACGTATACAAACGGCACAGGATTGACAAAAGAGTTATGCGGATCTTCATCGGAAGGACGTGGAATTTAATATTGGGGATCATGTATTGTTACGTGTTGCACCATGGAAGGGAGTTACAAGATTTGAGAAGAGAGGAAAGCTCAATCCAAGATTTGTTGGTCCATTTGAGATTCTTGAACGAATAGGAAATGTGGCATATAGACTCGCATTACCTCCAAGCATGTCTCGTGTTCATAATGTTTTTCACATATCTATGCTTCGTAAATATGTTAAAGACCCGAACCACATTATTGAGTTAGAACCAGACGAGATAGCTGAAGATTTAACGTACGAGGAGGTACCTGTTAAGATCTTGGATAGGAAAGAGCATGTGCTACGCACGAAGGTTATACCACAAGTTAAGGTTTTGTGGAGAAACCATGCTATTGAAGAAATGACCTGGGAGTTGGAATCAGATATGAAAGCGAGGTATCCTCACCTTTTTGAAACATCAGGTACGTACGTCAATTTCAAGGACGAAATTTCATAAGGAGGGGAGGTTGTAAGACCCCAACTTATTAATGAATAAAATAAAATTTTCTCTAAATATTATTGTGAATAATAAGGAGTTAATTTGATATAATACTTTGGTTATGGGTGAAATGTGCAAATTTTACAAAATAAGCGAGTGGTTATAAAATATTCATTTTGTCGGGAAATATTCGTTTGGTCGTGGAATATTCTTGCTGTCGGGGAATATTCGTACGACAGCGCAGCCTTGTGTGGGCCCCATAACGGAAAGCGATTGGATGAAGAAAACGACAAGTATAAGTTGTTTATAAATAACGGCGTAGTTACCGTTAATATTGTTGGAATACCCGACGGTTAAAATACAGTAGCACACGGTATTGCACCAATTATTGATTCTTACGTAAGAAGGCACTACTCAATAATTGTTACAGTAGTTATTGCTCAATATTTTATTTTATTGATTCAATAATTACTGCGTTGATATTTTATATTATTGTTATTTTAATAATTGTTGTTGCACAGTATTTTCCATTATCAGATCAATAATTCATATTATTTGAATAATATTATTAGATAACATTATTGGCAATGTCTAGAAAGTTCTGTCTAAGGAGAGGTTTGGTCATCTAATTACGTGCCAGTAAGGAGAAATCCTTATTGGAAAGCCACCTCTTTCATGGGAACGGCCTGGTTGTCATAAATGTGATTCTGTAATATTATTTGTGAATAAATAATTATTGATTCATATGATAAGAAAATATTTATTTTATGTGGATATAAATGAGGGATATATTTTTGTGGTTAAAAATGAAGGAGTTAATGTTGAGATTTTTATCAGTATTTTTGTAGGAATGGAGGTATTAAAAATCAGGATTTTTGAGATATTTTGCGGGGGTTTTAATTTTTAATCCGACCGTTGGATCGTGATAATTTTTGGATATGTTATACATATATAAGTTGAGTATATGTCCACAAATTTTGAACCGTTAAAAATTAATGTATAATTTATTATGAATTTTACGAGATGACTGGTTCAAAAATTGTTGAATTTTCGGAGTTAATCATTTTGGTAGAAAATTCTAGAATTGGTGGGCCCCACTCTTGGTTGGTGAAGAAATGTGCTGAAATTTTTATTCAAATGTGGTGGGTGGGAATAGTAGCAGGTAAAGCCATCAGGTTACAGGTTAAGTCTGCTTCGGCGTGCTAACATTTTCCTATAAATAGAGGGCTAAGTTAGAATTGAAAATCACATCAGAAACAAGTTTTTTCTCTTTCTCTCTCTAGATTATTGAGTGTATTTTGTGAGTATTTAGATATTTTGAGAGTTTCTATTCATCAGAGTAAGTTTCTTCCAGCCTTATACCGGTATTCCGACCAGAAGTACTGATATTTTGAGGTAAGAGATATTATTTTCTTCTTAAATGATATTATTTTCTTCAATATCATTATGCTGAAATATTGATATGAGTTTTTATCAAATTTGAAACTTTTTATGTCGGGGTTACTATTCACGTATACGACACTATTCACGTATACGGTACTATTCACGAATACGACACTATTCACCAAAAAATAAAATTTTCCATTTTTGTCCAAGATGTCTATTATGGTTACTATCTTTGATTGTATCCATGTTTTGATCTTTATTTTTGAATTCTACTTCACAATTGATTATTATGAAGTATTATTGATCTTGGATAAACTGTTATACGAATCCCTAATATTTGTCCTTCTGTCTCACTGGATTCGTTTCCTTTAAAATATTTTTCATCATCCTCAGTACTAAATGATGATACTACTGAATATCTTTGGCCTGTAGTGCAAAGATGAATGATTAACTGATAAATATCTTTGGCCCGTAGTGCAAAGATGAACAGGTGTTGAGATGAACATGACCGACTGGTGATACAAATGAATATCTTTGGCCTGTAGTGCAAAGAAGAATATTTGGTTAAAGATGATTATTAATCGATGTTACAGGGATAAAATATTGATGATGGACTTTTAAATCTTAGAAGATAGTAGAATTCTTTCTCTACTTGACTCTTCTAATGGTTTGTTGTTTCCGCTGCAGTTGTTGATCTAAAAATTGTTGTCGATTATATTCTATCAAATTTTTTCCTGTTGAAGACTAACGATAATTTGTTGTATATTATCTTAGTCATAATATTCTTTACTGGGCTAGTTGAGCTCACCCTTTTCCTTTTTGTTCTATTTTTCTTCTCAGGAGGTGAGAACATAGCAGGATATAGTCGGGGTATGGAGTGATGGTTCTAGAAAGATGTTTTAGCAGTCCTCACTATTTCTATAAAATAGTGTTTGAATAATTATAATGAGGATTTATTTGAGTGTGGATATTGTCCAGAAGATAATATTTGTATTTAAACTCACAGTATGTGTTGTCGTATTTTGCACGACAATTGTATTATTGAAGTTGTAGTTTGCTTTCTGTACCATGTATTTGGCGACTCAGAATGGGTGTTGTATACCTATTTTGGGGGCATCACATCAGGAGTTAAAAGTCCAATTACAAGAGTTATTAGACATCGGTTTTATTCGTCCTAGTACATCTCCTTGGGGTGCTCCTATTTTATTCGTAAAGAAGAAAGACGGGAGTATGCGACTTTATATAGACTATAGGGAATTGAACCATGTCACCATCAAGAATAGGTATCCGCTACCTCGCATTAATGACCTGTTCGACCAGTTACAAGGAGTACAATTCTTTTTAAAGATCGACCTTCGTTCTGGATATCATCAGCTGAAGATTAAAACTGAGTATATTCCAAATGCCTTCAGAACTCGGTACGGGCATTATGAATTCATAGTCATGTCTTTTGGATTGACTAATGCTCCTGCTTCTTTCATGGTTATGATGAACCATGTGTTCAAAAAATATTTGGATCAGTTCGTTGTTGTCTTTATTGATGACATCCTCATCTATTCCAAAAGCCGTGAAGATTATGAGCGCCATTTGAAGCTGATATTGCAAAGGCTTCGTGAAAACAAGCTATATGCCAAACTGAAAAAATGCGAGTTCTGGCTTGAGAAAGTAGCATTCCTTGGGCACGTGGTGTCAAAACATGGAGTATCTGTCGACCCGACAAAGATTGAAGCCATACAAAGTTGGGAGCAACCGAAGTCGGTAACCGAAGTACGTAGCTTTCTGGGCTTAGCTGGTTATTATCGGAGATTTGTGGAAGGATTTTCTCAAATCGCTACTCCGTTAACTCAGCTGACTCGGAAAGATACAAAATTCGTATGGAGTGAGGAATGCGAGAAGAGTTTCCAAGAACTCAAGAGGAGACTCATTTCGGCACCTGTTCTGACAATACCATCTGGTTCGGATGGATTTGTTATCTACAGCGATGCTTCAAGCAAAGGGTTAGGATGTGTTCTCATGCAACATGGGAAAGTCATAGCCTATGCCTCGCGACAACTCAAAGAATATGAGAGGAATTATACTACTCATAATTTGGAGTTGGCAGCAGTCGTTTTCGCGTTGAAGATCTGGAGACACTACCTGTATGGGGAGAAAGTGGAGATCTATACAGATCATGAAATCCTCAAATATTTCTTCACCCAAAAGGAACTCAACATGCGGCAGCGACGTTGGCTCGAGCTGTTGAAAGATTACGATCATACCATCCAATATCATCCTGAAAAAGCAAACGTAGTAGCTGACGCATTGAGTAGAAGATCATATGCGGGTACGAGTGCAATGTTGTTAACAGAAAGGCCTATTTTGTATGACTTGCAAAGGATGGAGATAGAGATGAAGGCTCCAAGTACCCACATGATGATATCAAATATACGAGTAGAACCGACTTTAATCGATAAAGTTAAAGCTGCTCAAGCTACGGACATGGAGCTGATGCGTATGAAGAAGAAAGTGCAAGAAGGTGCTATTCCAGAAGCAAGAATCGATGAAGAAGGAATACTTCGAGTCAACTCCAGACTTTGTGTTCCTAACGATTTTGACTTGAAGCATAGAATAATGATGGAGGCACACAACACACCGTTTGCAATCCATCCTGGGAGTACCAAAATGTATCACGATCTTCGACATACATTTTGGTGGAGCAATATGAAAAGAGAGATCGTGGAGTTTATCTCGAGGTGTTTAACTTGTCAACGTATAAAAGCGGAGCATCAAGTACCAAAGGGTCCATTGCAACCACTTGAGATTTTGAAATGGAAGTGGGAACACATTACTATGAATTTCGTTACGGGTCTTCCCAAGGTGTCTCAAGGCATAGATGCGATTTGGGTTATTGTTGATAGATTAACCAAGTCTGCCCATTTCTTGCCTATACGTGAGACTTATTCCCTTGAACATCTTGCTAGTATGTATGTGAATGAGATTGTGAGATTGCATGGCATGTCAGTATCCATAGTTTCGGATCGTGACCCAACATTCAATTCACGATTTTGGGTTAGCTTGTAGAAAGCTATGGGCACGGATTTACGACTCAGTTTAGCATACCATCCTCAAACGGACGGGCTATCAGAGAGGACTATTTAAACCCTTGAAGATCTATTCAGACTATGTGTTCTAGATTCCAAAAGAAGTTGGGATAAGTACTTGCCACTGGTGGAATTCTCCTACAACAACAGTTATCAGGCAAATATAGGTATGGCTCCATTTGAAGCCTTATACGGACGAAAGTGTCGTTCTCCAGTATGCTAGGACGAGGTGGGTGAAGCAACGTTGTTGGGATCAGAATTGGTACGCATAACTACAGAGAAGATCCAAACGATTCGACAACGTATACAAACGGCACAGGATCGACAAAAGAGTTATGCGAATCTTCATCGAAAGGATGTAGAATTTAGTATTGGGGATCATGTATTGTTACGTGTTGCACCATGAAAAGGAGTTACAAGATTTGGGAAGAGAGGAAAGCTCAATCCACGATTTTTTGGTAAATTTAAAATTCTTGACCGAATAGGAAATGTGGCATATCGACTCGCATTACCTCCAAGCATGTCTCGTGTTCATAATATTTTTCATGTATCTGTACTTCGTAAATATGTAAAAGACCCGAACCACATAATTGAGTTAGAACCAGACGAGATAGCCGAAGATTTAACGTACGAGGAGGTACCTATTAAGATCATGGATAGGAAAGAGCATGTTCTAGGCACGAAGGTTATACCACAAGTTAAGATTTTGTGGAGAAACCATGCTATTGAAGAAATGACCTGGGAGTTGGAATCAGAAATAAAAGCGAGGTATCCTTACCTTTTCGAAACACCAGGTACGTACATCAATTTCGAGGACAAAATTTCATAAGGATGGGAGGTTGTAAGGCCCCAACTTATTAATAAATAAAATCAAATTTTCTCTAAATATTATTGTGAATAATAAGGTGTTAATTTGATATAATACTTTGGTTATGGGTGAAATGTGCAAATTTTGCAAAATAAACAAGTAGTTATAAAATATTCATTTTGTCGGGGAATATTCGTTTGGTCGTGGAATATTCGTACGATGGCACAGTTATTTATGGGCCCCATAACGGAAAACGATTGGATGAAGATAACGACAAAAATTGAGTTTTTATAAATAACGGCGTAGTTGTTACCGTTAACACTGTTGGAATACCCGGTGGTTAAAATACAGTAATACGTGTGGTTGCACAGTAGCACACGGATTGCACAGTATTTTTGAATTATTCATTCTTACGAAGGAAGGCACTACTCAATAATTGTTACAGTAGTTACTGTTCAATATTTTATTTTATTGATTCAATAATTGCTGCATTGATATTTTATATTATTGTTGTTTCAATAATTGTCACTGCATAGTATTTTCTATTATCAGATCAATAATTCATATTATTTGAATAATATTATTAGATAACATTATTGGCAATGTCTAAAAAGTTCTGTCTAAGGAGAGGTTTGGTCATCTAATTGCGCGCTAGTAAGGAGAAATCCTTATTGGAAAGCCCCCTCTTTCTTGAGAACGGTCTGGTTGTCATAAATGTGATTCTGTAATATTAATTGTGAATAATTAATTATTGATTCATTTGATAAGAAAATATTTATTTTATGTGAATATAAATGTTGGATATATTTTATGGTTAAAATGAAGGAGTTAATGTTGAGGTGTTTTATCAGTATTTTTGTCGAAATGGAGGTATTAAAAATCAATCAAGGTTTTTGAGATATATTGCGAGGGTTATAATTTTTAATCCGACTGTTGGATCGTTGTAATTTTTGGATATGTTATACATATATAAGTTGAGTATATGTCCACAAATTTTGAACCGTTAAAAATGAACGTATAATTTGTTATGAATTTTAAGAGATGACTGGTTCAGAAATTATTGAAGTTTCAGAATTTATCATTTTGGTAGAAAATTCTAGAATTGGTGGGCCCCACTTTTGGTTGGTGAGAAATGTGCTGAAATTTTTATTCAAATGTGGTGGGTGGGAATAGTAGCAGGAAAGGCCATCAGGTTGCAGGTCAAGTCTGTTTCGGCGTGCTAACATTTTTCTATAAATAGAGGGCTAAATTAGAATTGAAAATCACACCAGAATTCATAAGTTTTCTCTCTTTCTCTCTCTATATTATTGAGCGTATTTTGTGAGTATTTTGATACTTTGGGAGTTGCTATTCAGCACAAGTTTCATTCAGCCTCATATACGATATTCTGATCAGAAGTACTGTTCGTTTAAGATAAGGGATATTATTTTCTTCTTAAATGATATTATTTTCTTCAATATCATTATGCTGAAATATTGATATGAATTTTTTATCAAATTTAGAACTTTTTGTGTCGGGATTACTATTCACGTATACGACATTATTCACGTATACGACATTATTCACGTATACGATACTATTCACGAATACGACACTATTCACCGAAAAATATAAATTTTTCTTTTTGTCCAAGATGTCTATTATGGTTACTATCTTTGATTGTATCCATGTTTTGATCTTTATTTTTAAATTCTCCTTCACAATTGGTTATTATGGAGTATTATTGTACTTAGATAAACTATAATACGAATCCCTAATATTTGTCCTTCTGTCTCATTGGATTCATTTTCTTTAAGATAATTTTTCATCATCCTCTCCTAAATGATGATATTACTAAAAATTTTTGGCCTGTAGTGCAAAGATGGATGATTAACTGATGAATATCTTTGGCCCGTAGTGCAAAGATGAACAGGTGTTGAGATGAACATGACCGACTGGTGTTATAAATGAATATCTTTGGCCTGTAGTGCAAAGATGAATATTTGATTCAAGATGTATATTGATTGATGTTACAGGGATAAAATATTGATGATGGACTTTTAAATCTTAGAAGATAGTAGAATTCTTTCTCTACTTGACTCTTCTAATGGTTTGTTGTTTCCGCTGCAGTTGTTGATCTAAAACTTATTGTCTATTATATTTTATCAAATTTTTCCCTGTTAAAGACTAACGATAATTTTTTGTATATCATCTTAGTCATAATATTTTTTATTGGGCTAGTTAAGCTCACCCTTTTCCTTTTTGTTCCATTTTTCTCAAGAGGTGAGAATATAGCGGGAACTAGTCGGGGTGTGGAGTGATGTTTCCAGTCAGTTGTGTTAGTAGTCCTCACTAATTTGTAAAATAGTATTTCAATAATTGTAATGAGGACTTATTTGAGTGTGCATATTGTCTAGAAGACAATATTTGTATTTAAACTCACAGTATTTGTGTTGTCGTATTTTGCACGACAATTATTATAATGAAGTTATATTTGTTTCTGTACCATGTATTTGGCAACTCATAATGGGTGATGTATACCTATTTTGGGGGCATCACAATGTATGCAAATTGTGAAGAAAATATATTACAGTGTTTACATGAAAATATATATGTGAACATGGCTTAGTTTAAATTAGAATTAAGGTTTAATTAGTTATTAAATTGATAAGTTGATTATGGAAATTGATAGATTATGTAAAATCATAACTATGATGTTTTGAAATTTATGTTTTGATTAAAAAACAAAATCACAGTGTTGATTTTCATAAAAAAATATCAACAATGGAGTTTTTGCCAAAAATATTGAAATTGGGTGTTGTAACTTTGAAGTTTGTGTTAATTTATGAATAGAAACATGTTAGAAATCGTCATAATATGTTTATATGAAGTTTATATGTAAATTACATGATAATCAGTCTATTAGATTCGAGCTTTTAGGCCAATTTGGTTTTTTCTTGCACGGTTGCCGAAGTTGTCAGTCGATACTGACGTTTCGCACCGCAGCGCGGCCCAGCAGTACGTTACTGGCGCCGCAGCGCCATCACCACGCCGCAGCGCGACCCACAGTGTAAACTGTGGCGCCGTAGCGCGAGTTAGCAGAATGGTCTGACAGTGTACTTTTTGTACACGAAATTTTAAGAAAACATTATGCGATGATAGTAGGACTGTAAAATGTTGATTTTAGTATTTCTATACTATGAATAATTATGTTATTAAAGACTAACTTGTGTTATAACTTGGTTATGTGATTAAAAATCCAATTTTAAATGATGAACGTACTTAGTTATGTTTGTAAAGTGGTAATGGCTAACTATGTCATGATGACATATGTTTATAGGATATTGTGATTCGTATTGATTCGGTTTAATCTACGTGCAAGGCAAGTTCTTTGACTCTATTTTTACAATTGAGCAAATTTTCTAATCTATTATCTTGTTAATTCAAGTACTGTTTTCAATTCGATTACAATATAATGATGTAAGTTATTCTGGAGCAAGTTATTCTTGTATTTAACTTGTGGTTTAGCATGCACAACTATATATACTAATGTCGAACATTTCTATCGTTCAAATTGCTATGCATGCTTAGTATTCAATTCTAATTAACCTTGGCTTAGTACTGTTCAAGCAAGGTATGCTATAGTTATTCAAATGGTATACTATTAGATTATTCCTAAAGCATGACTTTATTCTACTATGATTGATTCAACCACGATTATTCTATAGTATAGTGTTATTGATTTTATTCAACTACTCCTTAGTTGATGTTTCGTTGAATTCCAAATTTCCTTGAAAACTTATCCAAACCAAACTTACTTTGGTGCGGACTTGTATTCTAAATACTGAGATGGACAACTCTTTTAATAGAGGTTTACGCTTAGCGTTGAAATGGTTGTGCACAATACATTGTACGAAGGGCTAATCCTCCTAAGTACGAGGTCCTTATAGTCTTATGACTGTTAAAGTTGGAGTTGAAAGATTACTTACAACTATGGACGTAGTTCATGGTCTTACGACCCTCAGTGATGTATATTTTCCATATTTTGGGATTTCAGTTTCTGATTATTATTGATAGAGTACTATTCACTTTTGATGAGCCTATTTCGACAGTTCTTATTGTTATACTCCTGTTGATTCCATATTATATCCAGTGAGCAATTGTTTTGCTCACTCTTGCATATTTATAAACTCATTGCAGTTAAAGAAGAGAAGGTAGGTGAACCTTCGTCTACTAAAGGAAAGGGAAAAATGTACAAGTGATGAAGACTTGTAATTTTATCTTTATCATTATGATAACAGACTTTTAAATATGATGTGATGTAATAGATTTTAAATTTCGCATTTGAATGTTTGTAATTAAAGGTTAGATAACCTGGGATATTTTTATTTAAGTTTAATCCTGTATGGGCAGATTTTTATTATTCAATTTTATTATGATTGGATAGTTAGAAATGAATGTTTTGATTAAGTGAACACCAAGTCTTGGGGAAATAAAGTACCCGAATTTGGGGGTGTCACAATGATTGTGTCATCGTATGAATATACCTTGTTAAAACGAATATTCTCCGACCAATCGAATATTATAACAACTTGCTTACTTTGTAAAATTTATAAATATTACCCACAACTATAACGTTATATCAAATCCACACCTTAATATTAAAAAAATATTTTAAAAAATTTAAATCTTTATTCATAAAATCTGGGATCTCACAATCTCCCCCTCCTTATGAAATTTTGCCCTCGAAATTTACGTACGTACCTGGTATGCCGAAGAGGTGAGGATACCTTGACTTCATTTCATATTCCAACTCTTGAGGTATAACCTTTGAGTGTCGAATATGATCCTTCTTATCCAAGATTTTAACATGTATCTCCTCATACGTTAAATCTTCTGCTTTCTCGTCTAGTTCAAATTCAATAAAGTGGTTCTGGTCGTCCACATATTTACGTAACATCAATACGAAAAAAAAATGTTATGAACACGCGACATACTTGGCGGTAAAACGAGTCTATAGGCCACAGTTCCTACTCGATCGAGGATTTCAAATGGGCCAACTAAATCGAGGGTTGAGATTTCCTCTATTCATCGACTCTTGCTTCTAGAATAATGCCTTCTTGAACCTTCTTCTTCATATTCATCAGCTCCAGGTGTGTAGTTTGAGCGGCTTTAAGTTTATCGATTAAAGTCGATTCTACTCGTATATTCGTTATCTTCACGTGGGTCCCTAAAGTCTTTAACTCTATCTTCATCATTTGTAAGTTATACGAAATGGGTTTTTGTGTTAACAACATCGCACTCGTAAACACATACGATCTTCTACTCAACGCGTCAGCTACCACGTTCGCTCTTCCACGATGATATTACATGGTATAGTCGTAATCTTCAACAGCTCGAGCCAACATCTTTGGCGCATAATACGTTCGTTCAGTTGAAGAAATATTTAAGGGTTTTAGAAATGAGTTTTGTACTGAGGTCAATATGAAATTCGATTTCACGCTATAGGGTTAGGCTAAGAAGTCTTCAGAGAATGCGTCAGGAAATTTATTAACAATAAAAATGTCATTTAAAACTGTGACTCTCATCCAAGACTTGGATAGCACATGTAATGAAGGTTTCTCTTAACGGAGTTTTAAGCGATAAGTCAAAGTCTAACTTCTCCGGAGTCAAATTTAAACGTTGAGCGTAAGTAAGAGAGATTAAAGAATGGGTAGAACCGGTATCTAATAAGGTATAGATTTCGCAAGAATTTATAATTAACTAACCCGTGCTTACTTCGTTCGAGTTACTCGCTTTTTGAGAAGTTACGAAAAACGCTCTTCCTGGAACCACCGACTTTGTTTTGTCCATATCCGCCTTTGGTGCCACCGTCCCAGCTAGACTTGACTTTGGTGCATGACAAAATCCGGCTAGGTGACCTTCCTTTCCACAATTGTAACATGCTTTGGACTGCATCACGCAGTTTGGACTGATATGTCCCTCCCCTCCGCATTTGAAGCATACAATTGGTGGTCGTTCTCCTTCCTTGAAAATGGGTTTTGGCGCTGCTGTCTTTCCATCATTGTTGAACATTTTCTTCTTAAAATTTCCACTCCTATTATCTTGGTCATGATTACCACCGAACTGGTTACCATTCTTGGCATGATAATTTTCCCCACGATGGTTATCATTGTTCCGATGGCCGTTGCCACCGGTACGATTTTTATCGTGTTGTTGGTCGTTACCTTTTGGTTGTGTTGACTCATTATTGCGCTCCAATAACTGAGCCATATTCACAACATCTGAATATAAAACAAAGTTTGTGAGAAATGAGGTATTGATGTATATCGGGTTTCAAACCTCTTAGAAATATTCGCGTCATTCTCTCCTCATTATCGACCAAATGGGATGCAAACCGGGATAACTTCGTAAATTTAGCCTCGTATTGCGACACGGTCATATTGTTTTGCTTCAACTTGATAACTCAACCTCCTTCATGTGACGAATACTTTCAGGAAAGTACTTGTCATTGAACAGCTCTTGGAACTTCTGCCAAGACATCTTGAGTGCGTCAGGCTGGGACGTTTTACAGATTCCCACCAATAATCTGCCTCTTCACGCAACATAAAGGTGGCAAAGGGAACCTTTTGCTCCTCAGAGCATCCCAAGACATCAAATATCTTGGTGATCTGCTTTAATCACGTCTCCGTCTTAAGTGGTTCTGGCTTTCCCAAAAACTCCGGTGGTCCCAGCTCCTTGAACTGCTTAGCGGTGACCGACTGTGGGTTGCCATTATTTCTACCTATATTTTGAATAGGAGCCTCTCTTACCTGATGTTGCATGAATTGCATAAAGCCTCTGAACATCCCATCGTTCATCATTTGATCGGTGTTGTTATTTACCTGAGGATTATTGTCTTCCAGTTGCACTTTATCCTGGGTATTGATCGTTGGTGACTCAACAGTCTCATGTGCTTCATTGCTGATCTCAACATTTTTAGATGCCATTTTCAAACATTGTCACAAAATAAGGGTTAATTGTCATATCACATATTATCCCTATACTCTGACCGACCAATTAAATACCAAATAAACTTAGGTAGGTCATACTAGCGAAGGAATTTCCCGTCTATCCCCTCCTAGTTCTTGTCTCACATCTCAGCCAGGGATCGCTTTGATACCAACTGTGACGCCCTCAAAACAGGTATACATCACCAATCTTAAGTCGCCAGATACATGGTACATAAATTCAAGTACAACTTAATTATACAACAGTCGTGTAAAATACGACAAAACATAGCAGAGAGTTTAAACAAGAATATTGTCATCTAGACAATATACAGACTCAATGGTGTCTTCATTACAATTATTATCACATTATTCTGTAGAATAGTGAGGACTACTAAAGCCATTTATCCTGGACCATCACTCCATTTCCCGAGTCGTCCCAGCTATATTCTCATTTCCTGAAGAGAACAATGAAAGAAAGGGTGAGCTCAACTAGCCCAGTAAGAAATATTATGACTAAGATAATGCAGAATAAATTATCCTTAGCTTTCAACAGTATAACAACTGATAGAATACAATAGACAACAAGTTTTAGATCAACAACTGCAGCGGAAATAAGCAATCCATTAGAAGAGTCAAGTAGAGCATGATATCTACTATCTTCTATGATTTAAAAGTTTATCATCAATTTTATCGCTGAGACTCAGCTTAATAAATAAAATCGAATCATCCCTGCACCTCGGCCAAGGATATTCATGTAATCGTCAATGGTCATGATTATACCAAATAATCCCTGGACATAATCAAACTCGGATGATCCAATTTCTGACCCCGGAGATAACCCCGAGAAATTAGTTTCGGACCCCAGAGATAACCCCGAAAAAATCAGTTCCAGCCTCGGAGATAACCCCGGGGATCAAGTTCAAAGCCTAGAGATAACCCCGAGAGGTCAAGCCAACCTCAGAGATAATCCTGAGGACAGTCAAAGTAAACATCAGGTCAACCTCAGAGATAACCCTGACAAAAGACTGCTACAACTGTGCGAAAACCGAAAATAACCCCGGGAGGGGTAAAATGGTCATTTTGCCAACTCAACTTTAACTTAAATCAAATACACTCATTTCAATTCAAATTGCTTCAAAAGAAGTTCCACAAGAACCATATCTTAACTTCCGAGCGCAAACTACGCAAAACTACTCAACGGATTGCCTGACGAAAACTCGAAATTGCCATTTTGGTCATGGACCCATCTTCCCGGATTTAAAAAGGGCAAATCCTATGTCATTACATAGCCCTCAGAAAGAGCTTTCTGGAATGGTATGTCACGCTTCCATCAGACTCCCGGATTGAAAGTTAAGAAGGTACGAGCGAACAGCGCATTGTCCGAGTGTACGTACTTCGAGACGGCAGGACATATATTGCCTGGGGCACCCCGGGCAGCCGTTGATACACCCGTGGCTCCCCCCTCTATAAATAGAGGGCTTGGGATGGCCATATTTGTAAAAAAAGTCGAGAAAGTCCTGTCCAATTTGCTCTGTATACACCCTAAACTGAGTGTTTTCTCATTTCAAACACTTGTGGGTCTTATATTTGGCTATATTTTTACCGGTGGGAGCCGAGTGTTTATCTATTTAAAGCTATTGAAGTCTTCTTTAGCAGTCTACAGTAAGCCTTCTTGCATGTTTTAAAGCCTTTCTCCACTACTTTACACACACAGTTCTTCACATTGAGAGTCGTGTGGCGTGTGTATACCCGAACTTCGGTCCGTGACTTTTATTTCTTTATATATATATATATATATATATATATATATATATATATATATATATATATATATAGACTAACATTATCGAGTTATGTCTCGATTGATTCTGAACTCACGTCCGGAGCGTTTATTTGTTTTTATATATACATATACTTATATATAAATTGTTGTCAAACTATGTTCGATGAGCCTGAATTTACATCCAAAGCGTTTACTACTTTTATATATATATAAATACTTATATATATGTTGTTGCTATCAAACTCTGTTTGATTGAGCCTGGATTTCACATCCGGTGTGTTTACCGCTTATATATATATATATATATATATATATATATATATATATATATATATATATATGTATGTATTTACATTTCTGTCAGGCTTGAAGTTTACTTCGTGGCCTTTTACAGCTTTATTTATATTTTGTCCCGCCTGGAGTTTACTTCAATGCGGTTAATCGCTTTATTACTTTATTTATATTTTTCAATCCCCCATGGAGGTGCTTCGTGGTGGTTGATTGGTTGATTGATTTTTATGGCTTTATTTATATTTTTGATCCCCCATGGAGATGCTTCATGGTGGTTGATCATGTATATATATATATATATATATATATATATATATATATATATATATATATATATATTTACCGCTTTTATATATTTATATTTCTAATCCCCTACGGAGGTGCTTTGTGGTGGTTGATTATGTCTGTATATATATATTTACAGCTTTTATATATATAACTGCTTACAAGTTTTTATATAAACTGCTACATCATGTGAGCCTAGGAATCATGTGATCACAGATTAAGTCTCCTGAATCTAGATTCGGTTCCCGTGATGGATATTTTTAACTATACCCAATTTGTAAATTATTCACGGTGTTCGAATTTTCTTAGATGGCTCTCATGCCCACAAGGAGTTAGGCACTGCTATGTATATTATTTTCTCGAAGATGCTTCGCATCTCAAAAATAAAAGCAAACAAGTCGAACACATAATAAAATGGAAGTATCAAAGTCCTCAATTACTATTGAGCACAAGGGTTTGAAAAACCTCTTTTTACAAAACATCATTGCTATATCTTGTTAAAACTGATTTTTTATACAAAAATTCAAACCCTTTGTATATAGGTGCGAACGAGGCATAGCACTACTTCCAAATAATTGCACATTGATCCACACACACACACACACACACACATTCATATAACAGTTTAATTAAAAAGTGGCGGTCATCGTGGCAACACGGATGTCGGGGGGCGCCTAACACCTTCCCTCCGCATAAACAAGTCCTCGGACCCTAACGAATCTCGGTATCATAGACCTGTTAAGCAGTGTCACATCACTGGGTTAATGTGCAAATTTTTTCTCTGTTGTGTTGGTACAACCATTTAAAAAACTAACTGGCGACTCTTACAGTCCAATCGTCAACATATACATGTCAGACCTTTTCACAACTTATTTTTTCAAACAAATTGTGACGCCCCCAAAATTAGGTATACATCACCCATCTTGGGTCGTCAGATACATAGTACAGAATACAAATACAACTGATTAATACATCTGTCGTGTACAATACGACAAAACATAAACTGTGAGTTTGAATACAAATATTATCTTTTAGAGAGTATTCATACTCAAAAGGAGTCCTCATTACATTTATTAACACACCATTACATAGAATAATGAGGACTACTAACTAATACTATCATTCGGACCATCACTCCGTACCCCGACTTGTCCCAGCTACGTTCTCATTTCCTGAAGAGAACAGTGAAAGAAAGGGTGAGCTCAACTAGCCCAGTAAGAAATATTATGACTAAGATAGTGCAGAATAAATTATCATTAGCCTTCAACAATGTTAAACTGATAAAATATAATAGACATCAAGTTTAACTGTAGCGGAACAAGCAATCCATTAAAAGAGTCAAGTAGAAAATAAACTCTACTATCTTTTATGATTTAAAAAGTTTTTCAACACTGTGATCGCTGAGACTCAGCTTAATAAAATAATCCACATCATCGAATCACCCCTGCACTACGGCCAAGGATATTCGTGTATTCATTAATGGTCATGATCATGCCAACAACTGTCCATCAATGCACTACGGGCCAATGAGGACTTTTACCACATCATTTGTAACATTACGGTCATGATTATACCGAATAATCCCTGGTCATAATCATACCAAGTCCATCTATGCACTACAGGCCACAGATGACTTTCAACATTTTATAAACATGAGGATGATGACAATGATATAAGAATTCAATAAAACAAGTTCAAGAATTAATTTATCCAGGAATTAACAACGTCCAAATTGTCAACATGATACTGCATTGTGGAGTAAAATTCAAGAATACTTAGAAGAATATTTTCTTGAAAAGATACTGGATGAAACGCAACTATCAAGGATATTCCACAAATTTCATGGAGTATAGAAGTCAAAACTTAACCAACTGAGTACAATAAAGAATGGAATAACAAAAGAAATCACCATGCATGCGATAGACCGCACAGACAGGTTATTCCAATAGAATAATAAATAATGGAACCAGGTCCGGCGTAAACGCACAGACAGGATATTCCGACAGAATAATAAATAATGGAACCAGGTCCGGTGTAAAACACACAGACAGGATATTCCAACAGAATAATAATAAAACGGAACCAGGTCCGGTGTAAAACACACAGACAGGATGTTCCAACAGAATAATAAACGGAACCAGGTCCGGTGTAAAACACACAGACAGGATGTTCCAACAGAATAATAGAAGAATGTCACCAAGTATAGGGTAGACCGCGTATACTGGTTATTCCAACAGAATAATAACAAATGGAATAACAGAAGTTCTCTTCATGAATATAAAAGAAATAATATTCCCTACCTTAAAAGAACTGGATATTGGAAAAGTGATGTAGCAGAATACTTTTATTCTCTCTCTCTTATTCTCTCTATACTTTCTCTCTCTATAGCTTGAATGAATTCGTGAAAAATAATGAAGCCCTAGGCCTCTATTTATAGAAAAACTGAGGGTGGCTCTTGGTCTTAACGAAGGGTCAAATGACTCTTGGTCTTAACGAAGGGTCAAATGACTCTTGGTAATATTGAAGGGACAACTACTATTGACGAAAGTAATTACTATTGACCAAGGTAAATACTATTGACGAAGGTAATTACTATTGACCAAGGTAAATACTATTGACCAAGGTAAATACTATTGACGAAGGTAATTACTATTGACCAAGGTAAATACTATTGACGACGGTAATTACTATTGACGACGGTAATTACTATTGACGAAGAGACTCTTAGATGATGACATATGGCCCCCCATAAAATAACCAAACTTACCACAACGTCTCAATTATTGATTTAATAATATAACATATTATACAGACGATACTATGACAATAATTTAAGAGATATGATGCAGCAATTACTATAGCAATAATTGAGTATAGCTGAGTGACTTCTCACGTAAGCATCAATAATCAATACCGTGTGCTACTATGCAACCACGCGTATTACTGTACTTTTACTACCGAGTAGTTCAACAGTTTTAACGGTTTTAACGGTACACTTCAGCCGTTATATAAAATATTTTTGTCGTTTTCTCAATCCGACAATAATTCCGTTGTGGGGTCCACCAATGATTGTGCCGTCGTACGAATATTCCTCGACAAAAAGAATATTCTCCGACCAAACGAATATTTTATAACAACTTGCTTACTTTGCAAAATTTATAAATATTACCCACAACTATAACATTATATCAAATTAACTCCATAATATTCAAAAATGATATTTATAGAAAATTCATCTTTATTTATAAAAATTGGGGTCTTACAACCTCCCTTCTTATGAAATTTCGCCCTCGAAATTAGGGTACGTACCTGGTATGTCGAAGAGGTAAGGATACCTTGATTTCATTTCTGATTCTAACTCCCAAGTCATTTCCTCAACATCGTGGTTTCTCCACAAAACTTTAACTTGAGGTATAACCTTGGAGCGTAGAATATGTTCCTTCTTATCCAAGATTTGAACAGGAACTTCTTCATACGTCAAATCCTCCGCTATTTCGTCCGGTTCTAACTCAATAATGTGGTTCGGGTCTTCCACATATTTGCGTAACATGGATATGTGGAAAACGTTATGAACACGAGACATACTTGGCGGTAAAGCGAGTCTATAAGCCACAGTTCCTACTCGATCGAGGATTAAAAATGGACCGATGAATCGAGGATTTAGCTTTCCTCTCTTTCCAAATCTCGTAACTCCTTTCCATGGAGCAACACGTAAGAACACATGATCTCCTACATCAAATTCCACGTCCTTTCGATGAAGATCAGCATAACTCTTTTGTCGATCTTGTGAGGTTTTTATACGTTGTCGGATCGTTTGAATCTTTTCTGTAGTCATACGTACCAACTCCGGTCCCAACAACGTTGCTTCGCCCACCTCATCCCAGCATACTGGAGAACGACATTTTCTTCCATACAATGCTTCGAATGGAGCCATGCCAATACTTGCTTGATAACTGTTGTTGTAGGAAAACTCCACCAATGGTAAGAACTTGTCCCAACTTCCCTTGAAGTCAAAGACACAGAGTCTTAATAGATCTTCAAGAGTTTGAATAGTCCTCTCTGATTGTCCGTCCGTCTGAGGATGATATGCTGAACTAAATCGTAACTCCGTGCCCATAGCTTTTTGTAAACTAACCCAAAATCGTGAAGTGAATCTTGGGTCTCGATCAGAAACTATGGATACTGGCATACCATGCAGTCTTACAATCTCGTTTATGTACATACGAGCAAGACGTTCAAGTGTATAAGTTTCTCGTATCGGTAAGAAATGAGCAGACTTGGTCAATCTATCAACAATGACCCAAATCGCATCAATACCTTGAGAAACCCTAGGAAGACCGGTAACGAAATCCATGGTAATGTGCTCCCACTTCCATTCTGGAATTTCAAGTGGTTGCAATGGACCTTTTGGTACTTGATGCTCCGCTTTGACTCGTTGACAAGTTAGACACCTTGAGATAAACAACGCTATCTCTCTCTTCATATTGCTCCACCAAAATGTATGACGAAGATCATGATACATTTTGGTACTTCCAGGATGGATTGCAAACGGTGTGTTGTGCGCCTCCATCATGATTTCATACTTTAAATCAGGGTTGTTAGGAACACAAAGTCTGGAGTTGACTCGAAGTATTCCTTCTTCATCGATTCTTGCTTCCGGCATAGAACCTTCTTGCACTTTCTTCCTCATACGCATCAGCTCCAGGTCTGTAGCTTGAGCAGCTTTAACTTTATCGATTAAAGTCGGTTCTACTCGTATATTCGCCATCATCACATGGGTCCCTGGAGTCTTCAACTCTATCTCCATCCTTTGCAAGTCACACAAAATGGGCCTTTGCGTTGTTAATATTGCACTTGTACCCGCATATGATCTTCTACTCAATGCGTCAGCTACCACGTTCGCTTTTCCAGGATGATATTGAATGGTATGATCATAATCTTTCAACAGTTCAAGCCAACGTCGTTGTCGCATGTTGAGTTCCTTTTGAGTGAAGAAATATTTGAGGCTTTTATGATCCGTAAAGATCTCCACTTTCTCCCCATACAAGTAATGCCTCCAAATTTTAAGTGCAAAGACAACAGCTGCCAACTCTAGATCATGAGTAGGATAATTCCTCTCATATTCCTTGAGTTGTCTTGATGCATAGGCTATGACTTTTCCATGTTGCATGAGAACGCATCCCAACCCTTTGCTCGAAGCATCACTGTAGATGACAAATCCCTCCGAGCCAGATGGTATTGTTAGAACAGGTGCTGAAATGAGTCTCCTCTTGAGTTCTTGAAAACTCTGCTCACATTCTTCGCTCCAACCAAACTTTGTATCTTTCCGAGTCAGCTGAGTTAATGGAGTAGCGATTCGAGAAAATCCTTCCACGAATCTCCGATAATAACCAGCTAAACCAAGAAAGCTACGTACCTCGGTCACTGATTTAGGTTGCTCCCAGCTTTGAATAGCTTCAATCTTTGCCGGGTCAACCGATATTCCACGACTTGATACTACGTGCCCAAGGAATGCTACCTCCTCCAGCCAGAACTCGCATTTCTTCAACTTGGCATAAAGCTTGTATTCACGAAGCTTTTGGAGTACCAGCCTCAAGTGTTGCTCATGATCTTCACGGCTTTTGGAATAAATAAGGATGTCATCAATAAAGACGACCACAAAGTGATCCAAATATTCCTTGAATACCCGGTTCATCATATCCATGAAGGCAGCAGGAGCATTAGTCAATCCAAAGGACATGACTAGGAATTCATAATGCCCGTACCGAGTTCTAAAAGCCGTCTTTGGAATATCCTCAGTTCTAACCTTCAGCTGATGATATCCAGAACGAAGATCGATCTTTGAAAAGAATTGTGCTCCTTGCAACTGGTCAAACAGGTCATCAATACGTGGCAATGGGTACCTGTTTTTGATGGTGACATGATTCAACTCCCGATAATCAATACAAAGTCGCATACTTCCATCTTTCTTCTTCACGAATAGAACAGGAGCTCC
The DNA here is from genome assembly GCA_016801055.1 of Panax notoginseng. Lineage (NCBI taxonomy): Eukaryota > Viridiplantae > Streptophyta > Magnoliopsida > Apiales > Araliaceae > Panax > Panax notoginseng. Next base: position 53,650,381 of record CM029023.1, on the reverse strand, counting down.
CCAAGGAGAAGTACTAGGACGAATAAAGCCAATGTCTAACAATTCCTGCAGTTGGATCTTTAACTCCTGAAGTTCAATAGGAGCCATTCGATATGGGGCTTTGGAAATGGGTTTTGTACCGGGTTCAAGATCGATACAAAATTCAATTTCACGCTCTGGGGGTAGGCCAGGAAGTTCTTCAGGGAATACGTCAGGGAATTTATTAACAATAGAAATATCATTCAAAACTGACGTATTTTTGTTTAGATCTGTGACATGAGCTAAAAAAGCTTGACATCCGTTTTTCAATAAACGAATAGTTTTATGGCTTGAGATGACAGCGATTGATTTTAATGGTTTGGTTGCTTGAATTCGCATAATAGGTCGATTAGGAATATGAAAACTAACAACCTTACGAAAACAATCAATTTTTGCATAATGAGTAGTTAACCAATCAATCCCTAGAATCACGTCAAATGCAAGTATTTTTAATGAAATCAATCGATAGGTAATGTGTGGGTACCAACTTGAACCAAACAAGACTTATAAACAGTGGAGGTAATGAAGGTTTCTCCCAACGGAGTTTCCACAGATAAGTCAAAGTCTAATTTCTCCGGAATCAAATTTAATCGATGAGCGCAAGTAGGAGAAATAAAAGAATGGGTTGAACCGGTATCAAATAAAGTATAAACTTCTTTAGAGTTTATGATAAGCTTACCCGTGATGACCTCATTCGGGTTCCTTGCTCTCTGGGAGTTCACAACAAACGCTCTCCCTTGCACAACCGGTTTTGACTTTTCTGGGACTGCTTTTGGTGCCTCCATCTTAGCTGCATTTGTCTTCGGTAAACGACAAAATCGGGCTAAATGACCTTCTCTTCCACAATTATAACATGCTTTGGACGGCATCGCGCAGTTTGGACTGATGTGTCCCTCCCCTCCGCATTTGAAACATATGATAGGTGGTCGTTCTCCTTCCTTAACGACAGGTGCTGGTGCTGACGTCTTTCCGTCATTGTTGAATCTCCTCTTCTTGAAATGTCCATTCTTATTGTTTTGGCCCTGATTACCACCGAAGTGGTTACCATTTCTGGCCTGTTGATTCCCTCCACGCTTGTTGTCACCGCTTCGATGACTGCTCTCACTGGTATTATCATTTTGCCGGCTGCTCTCTTTTGGTTGCGTTGTCTCGTTATCGCGCTCCACCAACTGAGCCCTATTTACAACATCTGAATACAAACACAGTTTATGAGAAACAAGATGTTGACGTATCTCCGGCTTCAAACCTCTTAAAAACATCCGCGTCATTCTTTCTTCATTATCCACCAGGTGGGACGCAAACCGGGATAACTCCGCAAATTTTGCCTCGTACTGCGACACGGTCATATTATTCTGCTCCAATTTGATGAACTCCACCTCCTTCATGTGACGAATACTCTCGGGAAAGTATTTGTCGTTAAACAGCTCTTGGAACTTCTCCCAGGACATCTTCAGTGCGGCAGGTTGAGTACGCTTTATCGATTCCCACCAGTAATCTGCCTCTCCTCGCAACATAAAGGCGGCAAAGGGAACCTTTTGCTCCTCGGAGCAACCCAAGACATCAAATATCTTGGTGATCTGCTTTATCCATGTTTCAGCTACAAGTGGTTTGGGTTCTCCCTTAAACTCCGGTGGTCCCAGCTCCTTAAACTGTTTAGCGGTGACCGCCTGAGAATTTCCAGTATTTCCACCTACGTTGTGGACAGGAGCCGCTTTCACCTGTTGTTGCATGAATTGCATAAAGCCTCTGAACATTTGATCATTCATCATTTGGTCAGTGTTGTTGTTTGCATGAGGATTGACACCTTCCTGATGCACATTATCCTGATTATTGATATGTGGTGAATCAACAGTCGTCTGTGCTCCATTGCTATTCTCAACATTCTCAGATGCCATTTTCAGATACTGCCACAAAATAAAAATTAATTGATATGTCATATATTATCCTTATATTATGACCGACCAATTAAATACCATGCAAATAAACTTAGGTATGTCATACTAGCGAAGGAATTCCCCGTCTCTCCCCTCCTAGTTCTATTCTCACATCTTAGCCAGGGATCATATCCCTAAGCTCTGATACCAACTGTGACGCCCCCAAAATTAGGTATACATCACCCATCTTGGGTCGTCAGATACATAGTACAGAATACAAATACAACTGATTAATACATCTGTCGTGTACAATACGACAAAACATAAACTGTGAGTTTGAATACAAATATTATCTTTTAGAGAGTATTCATACTCAAAAGGAGTCCTCATTACATTTATTAACACACCATTACATAGAATAGTGAGGACTACTAACTAATACTATCATTCGGACCATCACTCCGTACCCCGACTTGTCCCAGCTACGTTCTCATTTCCTGAAGAGAACAGTGAAAGAAAGGGTGAGCTCAACTAGCCCAGTAAGAAATATTATGACTAAGATAGTGCAGAATAAATTATCATTAGCCTTCAACAATGTTAAACTGATAAAATATAATAGACATCAAGTTTAACTGTAGCGGAACAAGCAATCCATTAAAAGAGTCAAGTAGAAAATAAACTCTACTATCTTTTATGATTTAAAAAGTTTTTCAACACTGTGATCGCTGAGACTCAGCTTAATAAAATAATCCACATCATCGAATCACCCCTGCACTACGGCCAAGGATATTCGTGTATTCATTAATGGTCATGATCATGCCAACAACTGTCCATCAATGCACTACGGGCCAATGAGGACTTTTACCACATCATTTGTAACATTACGGTCATGATTATACCGAATAATCCCTGGTCATAATCATACCAAGTCCATCTATGCACTACAGGCCACAGATGACTTTCAACATTTTATAAACATGAGGATGATGACAATGATATAAGAATTCAATAAAACAAGTTCAAGAATTAATTTATCCAGGAATTAACAACGTCCAAATTGTCAACATGATACTGCATTGTGGAGTAAAATTCAAGAATACTTAGAAGAATATTTTCTTGAAAAGATACTGGATGAAACGCAACTATCAAGGATATTCCACAAATTTCATGGAGTATAGAAGTCAAAACTTAACCAACTGAGTACAATAAAGAATGGAATAACAAAAGAAATCACCATGCATGCGATAGACCGCACAGACAGGTTATTCCAATAGAATAATAAATAATGGAACCAGGTCCGGCGTAAACGCACAGACAGGATATTCCGACAGAATAATAAATAATGGAACCAGGTCCGGTGTAAAACACACAGACAGGATATTCCAACAGAATAATAATAAAACGGAACCAGGTCCGGTGTAAAACACACAGACAGGATGTTCCAACAGAATAATAAACGGAACCAGGTCCGGTGTAAAACACACAGACAGGATGTTCCAACAGAATAATAGAAGAATGTCACCAAGTATAGGGTAGACCGCGTATACTGGTTATTCCAACAGAATAATAACAAATGGAATAACAGAAGTTCTCTTCATGAATATAAAAGAAATAATATTCCCTACCTTAAAAGAACTGGATATTGGAAAAGTGATGTAGCAGAATACTTTTATTCTCTCTCTCTTATTCTCTCTATACTTTCTCTCTCTATAGCTTGAATGAATTCGTGAAAAATAATGAAGCCCTAGGCCTCTATTTATAGAAAAACTGAGGGTGGCTCTTGGTCTTAACGAAGGGTCAAATGACTCTTGGTCTTAACGAAGGGTCAAATGACTCTTGGTAATATTGAAGGGACAACTACTATTGACGAAAGTAATTACTATTGACCAAGGTAAATACTATTGACGAAGGTAATTACTATTGACCAAGGTAAATACTATTGACCAAGGTAAATACTATTGACGAAGGTAATTACTATTGACCAAGGTAAATACTATTGACGACGGTAATTACTATTGACGACGGTAATTACTATTGACGAAGAGACTCTTAGATGATGACATATGGCCCCCCATAAAATAACCAAACTTACCACAACGTCTCAATTATTGATTTAATAATATAACATATTATACAGACGATACTATGACAATGATTTAAGAGATATGATGCAGCAATTACTATAGCAATAATTGAGTATAGCTGAGTGACTTCTCACGTAAGCATCAATAATCAATACCGTGTGCTACTATGCAACCACGCGTATTACTGTACTTTTACTACCGAGTAGTTCAACAGTTTTAACGGTTTTAACGGGTACACTTCAGCCGTTATATAAAATATTTTTGTCGTTTTCTCAATCCGACAATAATTCCGTTGTGGGGTCCACCAATGATTGTGCCGTCGTACGAATATTCCTCGACAAAAAGAATATTCTCCGACCAAACGAATCTTTTATAACAACTTGCTTACTTTGCAAAATTTATAAATATTACCCACAACTATAATATTATATCAAATTAACTCCATAATATTCAAAAATGATATTTATAGAAAATTCATCTTTATTTATAAAAATTGGGGTCTTACACAAATCTCACCTAACATGAGAACACCAAAAGACAAAAACAGAAAAGAGACAAATAAAAATCCCGACGTCGACAATCACCAATGGTCATGATTATACCGAATAATCTCTGGTCATAATCATACCAATCAACAGTCCATCTATGCACTACGGGCCAAAGATATACAACTATAAAACCAAAAATCAACAGTTTATCTTTGTACTACTGGCCAAAGATGACTTTCAACACAATATAAATATGAGAATGATGACAATGATATATATAATGAATGGACAGAAATAATCAGAATAATAAGATAAATAAATCTTAATGATTTCCAACTTAATTATCTATTGTCCAAATTGCCAACATGATATCCAAAAAATCAATTAGAATCCTTGATAAAATATAAAGTCCAAGTAATGTAAAGTTTCTAACTCAAAAACAATAACTTAAGACTGAATAAAAAGATTCACTTCAAGATATTAGATGAAGCACAAACTATTAAGGATATTATAATCCTTTCTGGACTTTTCACCATTTAATGATAAGCTGAAGAAACTAATAATAATATCTTATCTTAATATGAAGTATGAAAGAAAATGATATCAATTTATCATAAAAATGATACCCTTTAGCACAATATTGATATCCCTTACCTTAGCATGTGACTTGATTATGTTTTCTGTGGAATTGATCAACTTAAACAATGCTTGCATTCTTTATCTACACTTAGAGTAACATTACACTCAATAGAAATACTCACGATAATATACTCATAATATTGTAGTAAAAGAATTTTATATTTTTAGTGTAGTGATGGTATGTGTTTAGTTGCTCAACCGGGCAACCTATTTATACTAAAAGTTTAGTAAACAACTAGCACACCTGCTTTGACAAAATAACCAAATGAGGTATATAATAATGGTAGTGAAATTTATGGTCCCACCGAAAAAAATTAAACCAACTTGTACACGTTTTAACAAAATTTGTTCAATAATAGAGTTGTGGTCCATACTACTTTAGAAAAAGTAGAGTATCGACAAGTCCTGTCAAACTTACTTTTGTAAAAAGAAAATAATTGAACAAATATATGCATATCATACTTATCTTTAATCAACACCTTTTATTCATCAATTATTTACACATTTTCAATCTTTCAACAATTATTCATAATTATTAACATAGACTCACAATACTGCCAACTAGTTTAATTATATCAAATAATATGAGTTACTGTGCAATAACTACTGTGACAATTATTGAATGAAAGACTGATTGACTTCTTACGTAATTAAGAATCAATAATATGAATCATTGTGCAATAATTACTGTGACAATTATTGAATGAAATACATGGTGATTTTTTACGTAAGAATCAAATCAATACCTTACTATAAACAATTTAAATTTTATTAAAAATAGGGATCAACACCAAATCATATTTATCTCGAATAACATATAAACCAACTAATAATTCATTATTCATTCAAGTTATCTTTATTTATCGCATAAAATCATTATTCATATTTCAAAACTTTAGAAGTGAATAATAAAACTTGAAAAATCTAAAACCTCATATATGACAATCCACTATTTTGGTATTATAACCATTTTTACTTTAACAAAAAATATTATTTTTGTTTTTATCATAACTCATTTGTTACTTGTGCGTTAACATTCCTACACCTCATGAGCTGACTAACACTTCTAAAATATTTAAAAATATGATTCTGAACTTTCCAAATAATTTTCACATTTTTTAGATTATCCAACAATTTTTTATAATTATTTCTATTTATAAAAACTATTATTTAATAGCTTCAAAATAGAAATATTAACTTCACATACTTTTATATCTTTAAAACATCATCAATATTAATATTATTATAATATTTTTCAGTAAAATTTATAATTTTTCACCATTCATAGAATTTCCTATGAGTTTTCTCTATTTTAAAACTAACCATAAATAGCTTAAAAATACAATAAATTTTTTTGATATTCAATAATTTATCAAAACTGCCCAGAAATTATAAAATAACATTATAAGATTTTTCACCAAGTTTCATAATTTTTCATCATTCATAGAATATTCTATGAATTTCTTCTATTTTCAAACTAACTATAAATAGTTTAAAAATACAACAATTACTTATGCTTTTCAATAATTCATCAAAAATTTACAGAAATTCTAAACTGATATTATAATATATTTGTAAAAATATTTCAACCCAAATAATTTTTCTGATAATTTAATTATAAATTTCAATATACAGAAATTACAATAATTCATAATAATTATCTATTTTATCAGAAAAATACGAATCTTATGTTATTTCTATGTAAAATTTAATTCTCTACAACTTTGTAGATGAAAGTTTTTCCAAATTCTGACTCTAACATAGAGAGAAAGGCTTACCGAAAAATTCTGCTTGATAAATTCCGAATCAGCCACCTTACGAAATTCACAACAGATTATACGTTAATCTTTAACGGTTCAAAACTTGTGGACATATACTCAACTTATACATGTATAACATATCCGAAAATTACAACGATCCAACGATCGGATTAAAAATTATAACTCACGCAATAGAGCTTAATAAAACTAATTTTTCGAACTATAAGTTCTTCGGACCAGTTTCACTCAAACTGTTACCACGAAAAATCTACAAAGAATTTTTGGGTGATTCAAATTTCTGCGTTTAGCTTACTTCAGCTTTCTTTTGATATATGGCTCATCTCCTAACTCATTATACACAAAGAGTTATGGATTTTATAAAATCAAGTAGTAAACTAATTTTTTCTAAAATGTCCATATTTTGTTCTTCTTTTGATTTCTAGATTTCTCTCATTTGATTCATATTTTTGTAAGTTTAAAACATACAATACATACCGAAGTATGTACTCTTTACATAAAATCTATAAAACTAAAATTATCAATATTTAAAAAATACCTTACTTCATTCCTTCTTTATTTCCTTTTTCTTCTTCTTCTTCTTCTTCTTCTTCTTCTTCTCTCTCTCTCTCTCTTCTTTAATCTCTTTGTTTTTGAAATGTTTGGCGTAGGAGGATAATAGAAGTGGGAAGGAGTATATTTATTTCTTCTTCATTCTTTTTCTTACTCCTTTTCTTTCTCTTTCCCTATTTTTCTTCTTCCTTCCTCATTTTCTTCCTTCCTTTTTTCTTCCCACATCCCCTTGTCCCCCCGTCTCTTTCCCACATGATTTTTTTGTCTCTCTCATTTCCTTATTTTTCCCGTGAGTGAAATAATAAGGTGGGATTATCATATCCCTTCCTTCTTTTATTAGCTCATTTATCTGATTAAATGTTCATTTGACTATTTATCAATTTAACATTTTAAAATTTTAGAATAATAATCATAAATTAAATTAGATTTTTATTTTATAAAAGTCGGGATTTTACATAGATACTGTAAAGACTGAGAACTGTTGAATATTTATTTGAAGACGCTTGAAGGCAAGTTTTCTTAACGCTTGTCTAACCTTCGTGTTAGCCAAGTTCTATGTGATTCATAATATGAGATGCATGAATTGTTTTACGAAAGGGTCGATGCCAAATTTAATTCGGCTAGACTAATCTTAAGAGTTTGATTGATTTGTGTACAAGTCTTTCAATATGGAATTGTTAACGTTATCTTACGCCAATTGTTTGGTACGGATTCAAAGGTAAGCCTGAATATGAATGAACAAATGTATTTTATATCGATTATTCGATGGGCACGCGAGGTTGCCAAAACTTAAAAGTAAATACGTTTAACGGATGAGTGTTTATCAACATAGAGTACTATATGTTGATCACCTAGAAGTGCTCGTAAGATATATCGAACTTACGGACTTAGTATCCGGTTGTCCTTTTTCATGAATGAAAACTAAAGAGAATGTTCATGGTCTTTTGAGCTACTCAGAATTCCTAAGTTACTATAAGTACTTTGGAATTGTTTTACGAGAATGAAAAGTGTTATCCAATGTTTCATAGTACTTCATAGCTATTTGTTCAGTTATTAAAGAATAATCATATGATTCTCGACCTGGTATTTATATTATACATTGCTAGACTTGCTGAGCTAGTTATGCTCACTTCTTACTTGAATTATATGATTGCAGCTAAGGCCGAACGAACTGAGGATTCTAAAAAAGATAAAGGCAAAGCTAAGATAGATAATTAGTTATCCTATAATAAACTAGTATGTTTGTATGTATTATACTTATGAACAATGAAGAATGTATTCAGTTTCCGAACCTAGGAAATGATTTACTATTATTGTAATAAGAATGTAGTAAATACACTCATTTTGATGTTGTTTCAATGGAATGAATGTATAGTTATGAGTACCGTGTAGTACTATATGTCGGGTTAGAAGATACCCAGATTTGGGAGCGTCACAAAAAATCATAATACCCAAAACAAGGTAATTAAACCATTTTATAGGAATTTTGTAATTTATTCAAGGGAAAAAATTGAAGATTAAAAAAATAAGCCATGTGCACCAACTAATATTAGATTTCAACAAAGTATTAGTATGCATGAATAGATTACCTATCAACTTAAAAAAAAATTCTAAATCTACCAACAGAAGTAGCTGGAACATTTTAATCTTATATATGTGATACCAACAAATGCATCTAACAATCTATATAGCCTCCTAAACTCAAAACAGGTGCTACACTCAAGACATCAAATAGCTCAACAAAACCAAGCTAAACAACCGTTGCAATACCGTGCAGTGCATGCGTGCGCGCCTGCATTATTTCTGCCAGCAACTCAACCATGCCTCTTTGAAAAATGCGTATCTCCAAATTAAAGGTCCAATCATAATCAATTTTCTTTAATAAACACAGCCTAAACGAGTATTTAAAATAGGTGTTATAGAACTTCAAATGTGCCTCATCAAAATAGCTGCAGCAGCGTAGCACAGTGTAGCCCATGGCTGCCACTGCTGCTGCTACCTCACCATCATGCCATGAATGAAATGCTTGATTTGCTAATTTTTAAATCAAAAACCACTCATTCACTTAAAGTAAAATTTTGGTATATCATAGAGAACATAGCAAAGTATTTTAAGAAAATATAACATACTCTAAACAAACAGTCTAAATGGGTTTTATAAAACATCAAAAGTACACTATTAAAACAGTTTTCTAATCATATTGTTCTCCTTTAAAATAACATTGCCACTTAATCTAATCCATACAAACCATTTAATTATCTATATATAGTATCCATACACTTACTTTTGACATCAATTTCTACTCAATTTCAATGTTTAAACAAAACAGTCCCTAACGGGACATTTATCAAACAATACATGTGCATTCTTTAAATTTCAGAATTCACAACCAATTATTATATATGGTATGATCAATATTTTTTAACCTTATAGGTCTGCACAACAACAACTAAATTCCATCTTTCTAATTCATCCTATCACAGTCAAAATAACCTCCAAATTATTGCACAATTGTAACATACCACACTACTAAATTTTATATTACAAAAGCTATGGATAAGAAAATTACCTCAAACCCGATTAAATTAGTTGATTTCCCAGTGCAAGAGGATCAATTTAGATAGTCTTCCTTACCAATGATGCTCAATTTCACATATTATAACAGTTAGCCAACTAACTGCTGCGGGAAGCTGGAACAAGGAAGGATTTTTTTTTTTTGGCAAGCCTATTCAGTGCTTCAGGTACTTTTATTGTAAAGGAAAGCAAGGGGAGGAAACACACATTAACACAATATAAATCATCTTTAAAATATCCGCAGGTATGGTTGGGTAACAGCTACCGTGTGATCCAACACAAGACACTTATCAAACAAGCATATGATATCGAAAGAGATTGAAAAAAGGGGAAATTACTCCCTCTATCCTCTGATAGTCTGATTAAAGGCCCCATTAGGAAGTTAATATTTTTAAGGAAAATATTATATAACAGGGATTGTGATATATAGTGCCTTGATTTCAAATTCAACTGTCTTGGGACATTGCAAGGAAAAGTTGGACTATTACGAAAAAAAGTAAAAAAAAAAAAAAAAAAAAAAAAAAGCACTCGGCAAACAAATAAGCAAAAAGATACAACTTTCAATATAGAGTACTAGCCATCAGACCCATCTCCGCAGTTGGTGCACAAATTATGCTTCCGAAGAGCAATTTTCATCAAAACCCACAATATTAGAGTAAAATCAAAGTGCATTTTCCAAGGAGTTATGAATTAAAAATAACAACTAATATTGGTTGCCACATAAAATTATATAATCTACAACAACCACCACCAAACATATTATCACAAAAACATTAATCAATCATGCATAACCCAGAGAAATCCATGTCGAGAAAACCCAATTAATATTTAGCTCAACATTCCATCAAAGACAAAAGCTATGCAACATAGATGACATATTCAATTGTAGAGTTTTGGTGTAAACCCACTTTCAATCGACATTGGGTTTCAAGTGATTCAAAAATTAAATCAAAATTTAACTGATACTGAATTTATTTTGGTCAAAAGTCCAACCCAGGAAGATAGAGAGAGAAATTCACCAGGGAACCCAAGAGGGTGAAGAAATCAAGATTTTCAACCAAAGTTGTTCAATTTTCTGTGAGGAGGAGGAGAGAGAAACTCAAAAGGGTAGGCCAAAAACCAGAAGTAGCGTTAGATGGCTACGAAGAAAATATGCTCGAGATCGAGATCTTCGATCCCAATTGTCAGATCCGCTCCAACACAGTCCAACTCTCCAACCTCCAGCCACCATTTTCCATCTCCAATCCACGATCCTCCTCTGTCTTTTTCAACAAACATTAAGAAGAAGATCTAGATCTAGATCTAGATATCTTTCCGGATTTATAACAAAAGATAAAAATTATATAATTGTAACTGTAAGTTTATAATCAGAATTAAAAAAAATAATAAATTTTAAAATAAAATTTATTAATAAATGAATGTTAATTTTATTATTTTTAATAAATATAATGATTAATGTTTTAAATTATAATTCGAGTAAGTTTTTATCATTTTTGAAATATTAAATTTTAAATTGAATACTTTAATTACAACTATAACTAGAATAAGAAAAAAAAATAAGTTTTAAAGTATAATATTAATGAATGAATGTTAATTTATTTATTTTTAATAAATACAATAATCAATAATCTAAATTACAATTCAAATAACTTTTCATCATTTTTGAAATTCTAAATTTTAATTTTAAAATGAATGCTCTAATTATAATTATAAATAGAATAAGAAAAAAAATAATAAATTTTAAAGTATAGTTCATTAATTCTAAATTAATTCGAACCTAACACATTTTAATAATAAAATTATATTATCCATTATTATTGCCTCCTATTATCGCAAGTAAATTTTGAAAGTACAAAATTTGTAACAAGCTAATACCTATATATATATATATATATATATATATATATATATATAGGGAGCAGATCCTATCCGGACTCCCGCATTTTAACAAAATGCGGATCTTTTTTTTTTTTTTTTTTGCTTTTTTTTAAACAACTAAAAAAAATATTTAATATTTTATGGAATTAAAATTTTTTCATAATAAAGTGTTTTGGGTGTGATTTGGGTACGTATAACAAAATATGGTGGTACAGTCTGTGCAGACTGTACCACCATTTTTTGGTATAGGTATTCAAAACACGCCCAAAACACTTTATTATGGAAAAATTTCAGTTCCATAAAATATTAAAAAAAAAAAATTAGTTGTTTTAAAAAAAAAGCAAAAAAAAAAAAAGGTCCGTCTTTTACTAAAATCCGAGATCCTTGATAGGATCCTGGTTGATATATATATATATATATATATATATATATATATATATATATATATATATATGGGTTCCAATTCATGACAACCGGTTGTTAGGAGTACTATTCCAGCAACCATCATCTCCATCGTTTTCCATCATTGATCAATATAATTAATGGTTGAGATTGAAAAAATAAAAGTTTTATCGCTACAAGTTGTAGCAACAGTAATTACACTTACTTTAGTAGATTAGTAAGTGTAATTACTGCCGCTATAATTTTAGCGGCAAGACTTTTATTTTTTTTCAATCTCAGCCATTAATTATATTTATTAACAATAGAGATGATGGTTACTGGAATAGTACTCCTAACAACTGGTTGCCATGAATTAGAACCATATATATACACTTTAAAATTTACAATATTTATAATCTATAATTAGATTCAAAAGTTTACACTGAATATTTAATTCTTTTTTTAAAACTATATTATCTATTGCTCCCACCTCTCGACATCGCAATTAAGTTTTTTAAGTAAAAGAATTGTAACAAGTTAATACTTATAGTTTGGTAAGTTAATATATAGTGCAATATGATCATACATAGCCGTGTATATTTTATTTGTGCATAGTCTGTCAAAACTATGTCGTTTTGGCAGATTTTTTTTTATTTATTAAAAAAACTGCTTCTCTCTTCCCAAATCAGAAATAAAAAATAAATATGCTAAAACAACGCAGTTTTGAAAGACTGCGCACAAATAGAATATACACGGCTATATATATGGGCCCCCATTCTTGGCAATCGGTTGTCATGGGTACTATTTCAACAACCATAATCTATACTACTGATCGCAACATTGGATGACACGTGTAGACACTCGAAATTTTCTGTACACCTGTCACTAACATTGCAGGAGGACAGATTCGTCTTTTAAGAGGGAACCCTGAAAGACAATCCATATCCATGCCGGATACTGCCGAAAGTTCAACATCAACCCCGGATCGCAATCTGGGAGTAACAATTCCAATCTCGGAGATAACCCCGAGGCATGCAGATCAACACCGGAACACACACCGGAGAAGATCGATTAATCTCGGAGATAACCCCGAGGTATCCAGTCTCAGTCCCAACCATGGGAATAGCCACCAACCTTGGTGATAACCCCAAGGAACGTAATTTCGGCGATAACCCCGGAAATGCTTGTTACAATTGCGACCAGCTTCAATCTCGGCGCTCACAACGAGATACATTGTACCAGCCCGGCGATAACATCGGGAAGACAGGCACACCTCAAGGATGACAATGAGGACCTTCAACAAATTGCAGCAGTCCAATCTCAGCGAAGCTGAGCAACGTCTGCTTTATCAGCCCAATCCAGCGATAACACCGGTGAGGGGCAACATCATCATCAGACCAACACGATGCCACGCCACGTCGTTTTAACATATCTACGCAACAATGTCCCACAAGACTAATCAATCCCGAGTGACTATTATACGGGGTAACGGATGAAAGTTAAAACTTGAAGACTGGAGGGCACCGTCCCATCTTCAATGACTTCGCACAAACTCTAATCCCGTGCCATCATACAACTCTCGACAACGGCGATCCGAAATAGGTCCTATATACCTCAAACGGATGCCCGAATTGCATTTCTGAAAGTTCGAGTTGACATTACAATGCCCGAGTGCACGTACTTCGAGACAACCCGAGCCAAAAAACTCAGGCCCACCCGGGTTGCCTCTGGTACACCTGCGGCTCCACCCTCTATAAATAGAGGGCTTGGGGTGGCCATTTTGTAAGAGAAAACGGCGAGGAAGCCCTGTCCAATTTGCTCTGCACTCATCCCAAGCAGTGTACTTTCCCCTTTTAAACACCCGTGAGCTCATATATAGCCATTTTGTACCTACAAAAGTCTGTGTTTACGCACTCTAAAGATATAGAAGTTTTCTTTGACAACCCACTCTAAGCCTTCTTACACATTTTATAGTCATTCTCTTCATCTTTGCACACACCTTTCTAAACGTTGAGAGTCGTGTTGTTTGCTTTTGCCCGGACTTCGGTCCGTGGTTTCATTTCAGTCTATATATATATTATATATATATTTACATATATATTGACTAACATTATCGAGTTATGCCTCGATTGAGCCTAGAATTCGGTCTGGAGCGTTTATTTGCTTATATATATATATATATATATATATATATATATATATATATATTAACTATGTGTCGAACTTTGTTCGATGAGCCTAGACTTCGGTCTGGAGCGTTTATTTTCTTTAATATATATATATACATTTATATATATTAACTGTGTGTCGAACTTTGTTTGATGAGCCTAGACCTCGGTCTAGAGCGTTTACTTGCTTTAATATATATATACTTATATATATTATCTATGGTCGAACTCTGTTCGATGAGCCTGAATTTTACATCCGGAGCGTTTACATGCTTTAATATATATATATATATATATTTATATATATTAACCGTGGTCGAGCTCTGTTCAATGAGCCTAGATTTTACATCCGGTGCGTTTATTCGCTTTTATATAAATATATATATATATATACATTTCGTCCTGCCTGGAGTTCACTTCGTGGCAGTTGATTGCTTTGTACATCTTTCTTTACATTTCGTCCCGCTTGGAGTTTCTTCCATGGCGGTTAATAGCTTTTACAGCTTTATTTATATTTTTGATCCCACATGGAGGTGCTTCGTGGTTGGTGATCATGTATGTATATATATATATTTACAGCTTTTATATATATACCTGCTTACTGCGTTTATATCAATTGCGACATTATGTGAGCCCAGGAATCATGTGATCACAGATTCAGTCCCCTGAATCTAGATTCGGTTCCCGTGATGGACCTTTTCAGCTGTAAGCAGCTTGTAAATATATCTGTGATGTTTGGATTCCCTCAGATGGTTTTCATACCCACGAGGAATTCAGCACCTTTTTGTAAATTATTTTCGTACGGATGCTTCGCATCTGTCAAATAAAATCAATCCAGCCGAATACGGAATAAAATGGGAGTGTAAAAGGTCTCAATTACTATTGAGCATCAGGGTTTGAAAAACCTCTTTTATAAAATATCACTGCCATATCTTGCTAAAATTGAATTTTTACATAAATTCAAACCCTATGTATATAGGTGCGAACGAGGCCTCGCACTACTTCCAAATAACAGCACATTGACCCACACACACACATTCAGATAACAGTTTCTTGAAAAGAGGCGGTCACCGTGGTAACACGGATGTTGGGGGGGTGCCTAACACCTTCTCTCCGCATAACCAAGTCCCCGGACCCTAATTGAATCTTGGTTTCACCGACCCGTTTAGCAGTGTCACATCACTGGGTCAATGTGCAAACCTTTTCTCGGTTGTGTTGGTACAACCATTTAAAAAACCAACTGGCAACTCTTATAGTCCAATCGTCGACATTATACATGTCAGACCTTTTTCACTTGTTTTTTCAAATAAATCTCACCTAAAATGAGAACACCAAAGAACAAGTAACGGAAAGGGACAATTAAAAATTTCGACGTTAACAGGTGGCGACTCCACTGGGGATTCCAGTAAGAGGACTTAAGCCGCTATTACAATTTTTTCAAAATTGTTATCTGCTTGTGTGTGGATGTTGCATTTACATTTTGTGATGAATATGTACGAATGCATTTCCTTACTTAGTGCTTCACACTATAAACTGCTTGGGATATTAGTGCTTCGCACTATAAAACTGCCTGTGATATTAGTGTTTCGCACTATAAAACTGCTTGTGATATTAGTGCTTCGCATCATATCTGCTTGTAAAATTAGTTATTCGCACATGTCATCATTTTCATACGGTAAGACGCAATGTATGTGAATGCATGTTGTGTGGTCCCTCCACCAGGAGGCTATCCCGTCGGTGTTTGATTACTGGACTGGTGAGAAGACTAATTCTCCGAGACTCAGGAAAGGCACCACCCAAATTCGCTCCAGTTGAAAGACCAGATTAACTTCCCGTCAAGTAGATTGCGATGATTTGGGAACCTTCATGCCAAAAAGCCGCGAGAGTAACCTAAGATAGGTCAGCCTCTGATAAACCCAAAACGGAGGAAAGTCTCTTCATGCTCTCATTTCAAATTACTTGTAAAGCACAATTACTTGTAATTATCTTCTATATCTATCTCCATGTAATGAGAAATATGAAGAAATGTGTACACATACATGCTACAAACAGCTGACATTCATTTTGCAGGATAAAATTTCTAAATTGGACGCATCGTATAGCATGTTATTATCCACCTTCCCTAAAGATTAAACTATGCAAGTATTTTGCAGGGAATCAATCGGACCTACCACCCGTTCAAAGTTCAAAAAGGCAACAGGCCTACAGTCAATCATGTCGTCATCCGACCAGACTGAACTTAATCCAGTTTCTCGCAAAGAATTCGACGGATTTAACAAACAGATTATAGATTTGGCTGTTCTACTAAAAGAATTACACCAGTCTACACAGGGTCAGAAAATACCCGTACATGCTGAATCCTCCATACAAGGAGGAACCCAGGTCGTTACAATACCTGAACTGCAGTTGGATTCGACCAACAAAACTCATGATGCTTCCCATCCCAGTGGAGATCCAGACACTGGTGACATCAAAAAGAAAGTCCTCCAAATGGAAGAGACTCTTCGCACTATCAAAGGAATTGGAACACACGGGAGTGTTTCATATGTCAATTTGTGTATTTTTCCTGGTATTCATTATCCAGAAAAATTTAAGACTCCTGACTTTGAAAAATATGACGAGTTAGGAGATCCTTACACACATTTAAAGGTGTTTATTGGAGAACTGGGATCTTATGTAGAGGATGAAAAACTCAGAATGCAACTATTCCAAAACAGTCTAACTGGAGAAACCCATTCGTGGTACACAAGATTAGACAATTCAAAGATCCATAGTTAGGAAGAGCTAGCACACGCTTTCCTCACCCAATACAACTTTCAATCTCAAATGGCTCCTGATCGGTATCAAATTACCAAGATCAAGAAACAGTCTAATGAGTCTTTTAGAGAGTATGCTCAGAGGTGGAGACGCCTGGCTACCCAAGTTAGTCCTTCCATGACAGAATCAGAGATGGTCATGACTTTCATAGACATACAAGAATCACCTTTCTATGGAAGAGTTTTATCCGGCATCGGCAAACCATTTTCTGAAATGGTCAAACATGGGGAGATGGCTGAAATGGGATTGAAATCTGGAAAGATTCAAGATCTAGATGCACTCAAAGCGGTTGCTGATCACATCTAATCTGGAAATTATGGGAACAACCCCCGGAGGGTCCATAAAAAGAAAGAAGAGGATGTTTCCCTGATACTACAGGGTCAGAAAGGCAGTCAAAACATGCCTATTCAACTGAGAAATTACACTCCCTTTCAATCACAGTCTGCGAACCCTCCAGTACCAAAAGGTGGAGAAGTCAAACGACCTCGAGTATTCATACCCTTAGGGGACACCCTCGAGAATATTCTCAATCTTCTAACAATATAGAAGAAAATCACGCATCTGCTTCCACCAGCCA
The DNA here is from genome assembly GCA_016801055.1 of Panax notoginseng. Classification (NCBI taxonomy): domain Eukaryota; kingdom Viridiplantae; phylum Streptophyta; class Magnoliopsida; order Apiales; family Araliaceae; genus Panax; species Panax notoginseng. The sequence continues at coordinate 53,632,553 of CM029023.1, read as the reverse complement.
GCCCTAATGGACGGGGTTTTAATGCTGCTCGGAAATGTGCTTATCAAGCCGGGGCACTGGACATGATACTCAGGATTGTTGGGCCTTGAAACACAAAATCCAAGATCTGATAGACAACAGTGAAATTGTGGTCACCAAACCCGATCAACCTCACGTTCAAGACAACACTCTTCCTCAACACAAGGAAGAAGAGGTCAACATGATCAATTGGAGTAGTGGACAAAGTTCCAATTTCAGCTGTGAATCCTCCCAGACCCCCAAAGATGGTGATAACAGATGGGATTATGCTAAGTTCCAATTCACAATGGAACGAAAGATGAAAGCTCTCTGTAAACAAATTGAGCAATTGGCGGAACTGGTGACTTATCAGCATCAAGTGACTCGTCAGCTAATCAGCCAAGAGCATGCCAGTCTCCTACCTATTGTCATGAATATTCCCTCTTCACTTTCAAAAAATGAAATGTTGGAAGACAAAGTGACGAAGAGAGCAAATGCTAAGGCCCGTCAAGATTTTGCCAACAAAAGGGAATTCACATATTTAGGCCACCCTATGGAGGAAATCCTTCATATGTTAATCAATGAAGGAAGGATTAGTTCCCTTCTACCTCCAATCAACCCCTATTCAGGACGATACAACTCTGAGGGAGTATGTCAATATCATTCTCAATCTCGCGGTCACAGTACAGAAGAATGATGGGCACTACGCCACCTTATTCAAAATTTAATCGACAGTGGCGTACTGCGTCTGGCAGATAACGACACTGTGTTACGGGCAAGTGAGGATTCATGTCCTACTAAGTGGAAGAGTGTAGTAGCAGTCATATCCGCTAAAAATGATGGGGTTAACAAATCACTTATCATGCCAGTAATTCAACTCAAGGGAATCAACAATCCTTTGAAAGTGGCCGCTCCCGAGCCAATCAACTTGCCGTGCAGAGCACAATATCCTATTGTTAGCTTGCGCTCAATTTCATGGAATTATGGAGAAGGTGAAGGATCCACCTCACATATAACTGCTATAGTGTAGAAGGAGAATCCATTGTATCTTCCCCAACGGGTAATGAAGCATGTCATCAAGTCTAAGGGGAAAGTACCCATTGAGAAGATTGAAAATTTCCTCCGCACTATGGGTCACAACGAAGCCAAGGTGGTTTTAAGCTTGAAAGAAGCTCCACAACAGATATCAATCTTGGACTTGGTCCTGACTTCCGAGAATCACAGGAAGGTCTTGTTAAAGGTTTTAGAAGAAGCCTATCTGTCGACATCAGTTGATACGAAAAAGTTTAAACATCTGGTTGATCACATTTTCAACAACAATGTGATATCCTTCACTGATGATGACATACCGTCCGAAGGGACTGGTCATTGCAAACTATTGAACATTGCGGTCTTGTCCGCTAGATATATGGTGGCTGGAGTTTTAATAGATGGAGGTTCCTCTTTGAATATTTGCCCATACGCTACCTTGGTGAAGATGAATATCAATCCCAATCGAATTCGGAGTAGCCATACCATTATCAAAGCTTTTGATGGAGCCCGCCGTAACTCGGTTGGAGTAGTTGAGCTGCTAATTGAGATTGGTCCAGATACATTCTGTGTATCCTTCCATGTGCTCAAGATAGATTCGGGATACAACCTGCTCTTGGGACGACCATGGATTCACATGGCAGGGGCAGTCCCCTCCACTCTTCACCAACAGTTGAAATATATTATCAACAATAGCCTGGTCACAGTCAACGCTGAACCGGAGATTTCTCAACACGGGGACATGCCGCTCATCAATGCCAATAATGATGTTGAGCCAATTAGTTTTCATGCTTTGGAAATAAGCAATACCCAATACCATACTATTGGAACACCACTGCCCGAACCCCATATTTCTGCCGAGGTAATGTCGGCCACGTAAGAAATGATGTCGTTGGGTCATAAACCGGGACAAGGGTTGGGTAAAGATTGTCAGGGTGTCAAGTATCCTATTCGCTTAACCCAGCAAATTGGGACAGCTGGACTAGGCTATTTTGCCAGCTCTAGTCACAGGAATCCTCATAAGCATCAGCCGATTCATGCAGCTTCAACCATGCGGCGTTTGGCTTCGCCTTCAAGCTCTGAGTCTGCACAACTTCCCGTAAAGGTGCCAGCCAATATAATGGCGATGTTATTTCCCAAGCCGGTACCGGTGAAGGAGAAAGAAATCTTTGTTCCAGATCCCGTAGTAGAGGAAGAGGAACGAAGAATCAAGCAAGACGTCATCAGGATGATGTCCGGCATACGCATCATCGTTCATGATGAGCATACCAACAGATACACCCTAGACGATGACTGCCCAGACGTAATGGCTATCATTCAGGACAGGGAAGATGATGATAATCCCTCTATCACTGCGGTTCACCCGGAATTTGCTCTTGCCAATTGGAACAACATTCCTAGCATTGGTCGTCAAGGGTAAAGCGGACGGAAACTCTTTCTGCCCTGTAGATATAATAACTGCTTACTTTTCTGTACAGTATTAGCGGTTTATTTTGCCAGTATATGCTAACACTGTGCATGATCAACACATTTTATATATACTAAGTGAAAGCATATTTTGTTTCAGGACTCTGAATTTAGATGTGACTGTACTTGCTGATACAGTGCCTTTTCTCCACAAGGATTGTACCTTTGATGTAGAGATGAATTTAGCCTTGGTGGATATACCAGATGACATTGAGGTGCCTCCAGAAATTCACGAATGGGTCAAAGACAAACCCAAATCCAACCTTGATCAAACCACTCCTTTCAATCTCGGAACCTTAGAAAACCCTAAGTTAATCCAGATTGGTTCAGACCTTACCCCAAACCAACGAAATGACATGGTTACGCTACTAACCCAGTTTCAGGATGTGTTTGCATGGTCTCATGAGGATATGGTGGGTTTGTCCACTGACATTATCCTTCATCTCCTTCCCATTAAAGAAGGATTTAAGCCAGTCAAGCAAAAGCTTCGACGATTGAAACCTGAATGGAGTTTAAAGGTGAAAGAAGAAATTGTGAAATAGTTTCAAGCCGGCATCATAATGGTGTCTACATATCCTGAGTGGATATCCAACATCATGCCCATACCTAAACCTGGAGGGAAGGTGCTAGTTTGCGTGGATTACCGGGACTTGAACAAAGCTTGCTTAGAAGATAGCTTTCCCGTGCCATTTATCCACATTCTCATTGACAATACTGCGCAATACGACATGTACTCCTTTGCAGATTGCTTTGCGGGGTATCATCAGATCATGGTTGCCGAGGAAGATCGTGAAAAAACTGCTTTCATCACTTTTTGGGGAACTTTTTGCTATAAACGGTTGTCATTCGGCCTCATCAATGCTGGAGCTACCTATCAACGAGCTATGATGGCTCTTTTCCACGACTTAATGCATAAAGAGATCGAGATCTACGTGGATGACATTATTATCAAGTATCGGAAGGAGGATAACCATATAGACCATCTCAAGAAGTTGTTCAACAGGTTGCGTAAGTACAACTTGAAATTGAATCCAGCTAAGTGCGCCTTTGGTGTTAAATCAGGCAAGTTGCTAGGATTTCTAGTCAGCCACAAAGGGATAGAGCTGGATCCTGCCAAAATCCAAGCCATCACCGAAATGCCCATTCCTCAGACAGAAAAGGAAATATGGGGATTTTTGGGAAGAATCAACTTCATTAGCAGATTTATCTCTCAGCTCACAGCAACCTGTGAGCCAGTCTTCAAGCTATTAAGGAAGAACTCCTCCATGAAAAGGAATGAGGAGTGCCAGAATGCCTTCCTTACAGTCAAGAAACAGCTAATTAAAGCTCCCATCTTGGTACCACCCAGGGATGATGTTCCCCTGTTTATGTATCTGTCCGTAAGTAACAATGCCATGGGCTGCATGCTGGGACAGAAGGACGATAGAGGCCTAGAACGAGCTATCTATTACCTCAGTAAAAGATTCAGCAGCAGTGAACACAAGTACACTCTGATAGAAAAGACGTGTTGTGCTTTAGCATGGGCTACCATGAGGTTACAGCATTATCTTCATGGTCACACAACCCATCTCATATCCGGCATGGATCCTCTCAAGTACGTGTTCAGTAAACCTATACTGAATTGTCGGCTGTCCAGATGGTAGTTGATCCTACAATAATTTGACATCGTATATGTGACTCAAAAGTCCATCAAAGGTCAAGGAATTGCGGATCAATTGGCTGCCGCACCATCCAGGGATTTCAAACCCTTGGAGACATATTTCCCTGATGAAGGAGTAATGACAATTCAGCAACACCATCAGTACGATACACGCCAAACGTGGAAGATGTATTTCGATGGAGCTGTTAATATGGAAGGTTCTGGAGCTGGAGCAGTTCTAATATCTGATACGGGGGAGCAGTATCTAGTCGCCGTCAAATTACAGTTTGTCAGCACCAACAATACAGCTGAGTATGAAGGCTGTCTTATGGGGCTAAAACTTGCCCATTCAATGGGCATCAGGCGGTTAACTGTCCTTGGAGATTCGGAGTTGGTAATCAGACAATCTACCGGAATCTATCAAACCAAGGAACTACATTTGCTGCCTTACCATTGGCATGTTTTAAAGATGGCTTTGGGATTCGAAGAAATATCATTTCTACACATTCCTCGTAATAGGAATGATTTCGAAGACGCGTTAGCAACTTTGGCCTCCTTGATTCGCATATCAGACAAGGAACACTTCCCAAGCGTCACAATTTCCCTGCACAAGGCCCCAGCCTATGGGAATTACGTTGGAAAAGTATCGGATGAGCTACCTCCCATCCAACATCCTTGGTATCAGCATATCAAGGAATATCTATGAGATGGATCTACACCCGCTGAGGCGAGCCCGACTAAACAAAGGCGGATCCACCGACTGACTATGAAATTCTGCCTAAGTGGAGATGTGCTCTACAAAAGAGATGCCGGATTATGTCTCCTCAGATGTTTAGACAAAGATCAAGCCCAAATGCTTATGGATGAAATCCATGGCGGAGTCTGTGGCCCCCACATGAGTGGCCCCCTCCTTGTCAAGAAAGTCCTCAGGACAGGACATTATTTGCTATCTCTCAAAGCTGATTGCAATGACCACGTCAGGAGATGCTATCAGTGCCAGATTCATGGGAATGCTATACACGCCCCTCCACGGGAACTTCACAATATGAGTTCACCTTGGCCCTTCTCAATGTGGGGAATGAACGTTATCGGGCCCATTGAGCCTAAAGCCAGTAATGGTCATCGATTTATCTTTACCATGATCGACTACTTCACCAAGTGGGTAGAAGCAGCCTCCTTCCCCAGGGTTACTAAAAAGGTCATCATTGCTTTCATCAGAAACAATGTTATTTGTCGATATAGACAATCAGAGGTGATTGTGTCCGACAATGCCAAGAACCTCAACAACAAAATGATGGGGGAATTATGCAGTAAATTCCACATCAAACACCTCAACTCTGTCATCTATCGTCCGAAGATGAATGGTGATGTTGAAGCGGCTAACAAGAATATCAAGAAGATTATGCAAAAGATGTCCACCAATCACAAAAATTAGCCTGACCTATTGCCTCTGACTCTATTAGCCTATAGAACCTCAATGCGCACTTCCACTGGGGCAACCCCCTACGCATTGACCTATGGGATGGAAGTAGTGCTCCCCATAGAAGTTGAGATGAAATCCCTCAGAGTATTGATAGACTCTCAGTTGGATGAAGACCAATGGGTACAAGATAGGTATCACCAATTGTCTCTAATAGACGAAAGGTGAACTGTGGCTACCTTCCATGGTCAGTTATATCAGCAAAGGATCGCCCAATCCTACAACAAAAAAGTTCGGCTACGGCAATTCAGACAACATGACTTGGTTTTGAAGAAACTACAGGACAACCAAGATCAGTATAAGGGAAAATTCGCTCCTAACTGGGAAGACCGGTTTATTGTCAAGGAAGTATTGACAGGAGGCGCTCTCAGGTTGCAAGAAATGAACGACGATGAATTTTCATAACTCATCAACTCAGATGCCGTGAAACGATACTATGTCTGAAGTTACCATCAAATAAACATCCTGGTGGTAGACCATCAGGTCACCAGTCATTCCGGTTCTTTAAACCTTTACCACAAACAACTTTACTACACTTTTCCCCTCAGGGAAACATACCTTTCAAGCCAGCAGCCTGGCTTTCTCCTTTGCGTTCCTACAACTTAGGTCATCCCACCGTGAATTGAACCTCTTATGTATACAGTTTGGCTACCCATACATGGGATCAAACTTTTCACCTACAGTTTATCCTCAACCTAGGATTAAACTTTTTCCTCCCCACACTCTGACCTGCACATGGGATTACGCCTTTCATCTCGCCTTGAGGGGCGAACTACGTCGACCTGATCTCCTCCTCAATAGGAGTACGTAGGCAACCATTTCATATGGCCTGGTTGCAATAAAAAAACAACAAAAACATTCATACCCCATTCCTGCCACATACAGCGTTGAACCTCTTACACCAGGTTCAAACTACGCAGACCTGATCTCCTCTTCAATAGGAGTACGTAGGCAGCCATTCATGGTGCGGTCTCACCCCCTACCAAAACACAAACCCTTGTCAGTTGGTACTGGGATCATCCTTCAATCCACTACATTTCATTTGGCTTCAGACCAAAGGGATGGAATTACCTGAACTCCTCCCAAATAGGAGATTCGGTGACCATCTAAGCTGCGGTCATACCTTGAAGAGCAACACCAATCCATAAGAGATGGAATTAACTAGGCTTCTCCTAAATAGAAGTACTGGCGACCATCTGTGGTGCGGTCAATCTTTGATAGGAAAGCCACACTCCTCTCCTTATTTCCATACAGAAACCAGTCCCAAGACACCGAAAGATGGTAGGGATACATACAGATCGATGACCCATTCTGAACTATCCAGAGACAACTCAATGTCCATCCACCCAGGAATAATTCAGAATACATCAAGATCACAAGCCCTGAAGCAGCAGGCAAAATATCAAGCAAGTAGCAAAGCGATCTAAAAGGGAAGTGATCCAAAAATATATTTCCCTGTCATATATATAATGCTGTTTGATATACATTGTAAACTGTACAGGACAAAATGGCTAAGCTAGTCTGTGCAGGAAAATACAAGATCACCTACAAGTCAGGGTATATATGTGACGCCCCCAAAATAGGTATACAAAACCCATTCTGAGTCGCCAAATATATGGTACAGAAAGCAAACTACAACTTCAATAATACAATTGTCGTGCAAAATACGACAACACATACTGTGAGTTTAAATACAAATATTGTCTTCTGGACAATATCCACACTCAAATAAATCCTCATTACAATTATTCAAACACTATTTTATAGAAATAGTGAGGACTGCTAAAACATCTTTCTAGAACCATCACTCCATACCCCGACTAGATCCTACTATGTTCTCACCTCCTGAGAAGAAAAATGGAACAAAAAGAAAAAGGGTGAGCTCAACTAGCCCAGTAAAGAATATTATGACTAAAATAATATACAACAAATTATCGTTAGTCTTCAACATGGAAAAATCTGATAGAATATAATCGACAACAAGTTTTAGATCAACAACTGCAGCGGAAACAACAAACCATTAGAAGAGTCAAGTAGAGAAAGAATTCTACTATCTTCTAAGATTTAAAAGTCCATCATCAATATTTTATCTCTGTAACATCAATTAATAATCATCTTTATCCAAATATTCATCTTTGCACTACAGGCCAAAGATATTCATTTGTATCACCTGTCAGTCATGTTCATCTGAACACATGTTCATCTTTGCACTACAGGCCAAAGATATTCATCAAGTAATCATACATCTTTGCACTACAGACCAAAGATATTCAGTAATATAATCACTTAGGACTAAGGATGATGAAAAATATCTTAAAGAGAACAAATCTAGTGAGACAGAAGGACAAATATTAGGGATTCGTATAACAGTTTATCCAAGATCAATAATACTTCATAATAATCAATTGTGAAGCAGAATTCAAAAATAAAGATCAAAACATGGATACAATCAAAGATAATAACCATAATAGACATCTTGGACAAAAAGGGAAAATTTTATTTTTCGGTGAATAGTGTCGTATTCGTGAATAGTGTCGTATACGTGAATAGTAACGTATACGTGAATAGTAACTCCGACACAAAAAAAGTTCCAAATTTGATAAAAAAAACTCATATCAATATTTCAACATAATGATATTGAAGAAAATAATATCATTTAAGAAGAAAATAATATCCCTTACCTCAAAATATCAGTATTTCTGGTCGGAATACCGGTATAAGGCTGAAAGAAACTTGCTCTGATGAATAGAAACTCTCAAAGTATCTAAATACTCACAAAATACACTCAATAATCTAGAGAGAGTAAGAGTGAAAACTTGTTTCTGGTGTGATTTTCAATTCTAACTTAGCCCTCTATTTATAGGAAAATGTTAGCACGCCGAAGCAGACTTAACCTGTAACTTGATAGCTTTACCTGCTACTATTCCCACCCACCATATTTGAATAAAAATCTCAGCACATTTCTTCACCAATCAAGAGTGGGGCCCACCAATTCTAGAATTTTCCACTAAAATGATTAACTCCGAAAATTCAGCAATTTCTGAACCAGTCATCTCGTAAAATTCATAATAAATTATATGTTCATTTTTAACGGTTCAAAATTTGTGGACATATACTCAACTTATATATGTATAACATATCCAAAAATTACCACGATCCAACGGTCGGATTAAAAATTATAACCCCCGCAAAATATTTCAAAAACTCTAATTTTTAATACCTCCATTCCGACAAAAATACTGATAAAAACCTCAACATTAACTCCTTCATTTTTAACCACAAAAATATATCCCTCATTTATATCCACATAAAATAAATATTTCCTTATCATATGAATCAATAATTAATTATTCACAAATAATATTACAGAATCACATTTATGATAACCAGGCCGTTCCCAGGAAAGAGGGGGCTTTCCAATAAGGATTTCTCCTTACTGACGCGCAATTAGATGACCAAACCTCTCCTTAGACAGAACTTTCTAGACATTGCCAATAATGTTATCTAATAATATTATTCAAATAATATGAATTATCAACGCAACAATTATTGAATCAATAAAATAAAATATTGAACAATAACTACTGTAACAATTATTGAGTAGTGCCTTCTTACGTAAGAATCAATAATTGGTGCAATACCGTGTGCTACTGTATTTAACCACCGGGTATTCCAACTGTATTAACGGTAACAACTACGTCGTTATTTATAAATAACTTATACTTGTCGTTTTCTTCATCCAATCGCTTTTCGTTTTGGGGCCCACACAAGGCTGCACCGTCGTATGAATATTCCCCGACAGCAAGAATATTCCACGACCAAACGAATATTTCCCGACAAAATGAATATTTTATAACCACTTGCTTATTTTGCAAAATTTGCACATTTCACCCATAACTAAAGTATTATATCAAATTAACCCCTTATTATTCACAATAATATTTAGAGAAAATTTAATTTTATTCATTAATAAGTTGGGGTCTTACAACCTCCCCTCCTTATGAAATTTCATCCTCGAAATTGACGTACGTACCTGATGTTTCAAAAAGGTGAGGATACCTCGCTTTCATTTCTGATTCCAACTCCGAGGTCATTTCTTCAATAGCATGGTTTCTCCACAAAACCTTAACTTGTGGTATAACCTTCGTGCGTAGCACATGCTCTTTCCTATCCAAGATCTTAACAGGTACCTCCTCGTACGTTAAATCTTCAGCTATCTCGTCTGGTTCTAACTCAATAATGTGGTTTGGGTCTTTAACATATTTACGAAGCATAGATATGTGAAAAACATTATGAACACGAGACATGCTTGGAGGTAATGCGAGTCTATATGCCACATTTTTTATTCGCTCAAGAATCTCAAATGGACCAACAAATCTTGGATTGAGCTTTTCTCTCTTCCCAAATTTTGTAACTCCCTTCCATGGTGCAACACGTAATAATACATGATCCCCAATATTAAATTCCACGTCCTTCCGATGAAGATCCGCATAACTCTTTTGTCGATCCTGTGCCGTTTGTATACGTTGTCGAATCATTTTGATCTTCTCTGTAGTAATGCGTACCAACTCTGGTCCCAACAATGTTGCTTCACCCACCTCGTCCCAGCATACTGGAGAACGACATTTTCTTCCATACAACGCCTCGAATGGAGCCACACCTATGCTCGCCTGATAACTGTTGTTGTAGGAGAATTCCACCAATGGTAGGTACTTATCCCAACTCCCTTTGAGATCTAGGACACAAAGTCTTAATAGATCTTCAAGAGTTTGAATAGTCCTCTCTGATTGTCCGTCCGTTTGAGGATGGTATGCCGAACTGAATCGTAAATCCGTGCCCATAGCTTTTTGCAAGCTAACCCAAAATCGCGAAGTGAATCTTGGGTCACGATCCGAAACTATGGATACTGGCATGCCATGCAATCTCACAATCTCGTTCACGTACATACTAGCAAGACGTTCAAGGGAATAAGTCTCACGTATCGGCAAGAAATGAGCGTACTTGGTTAATCTATCAATAATAACCCAAATCGCATCTATGCCTTGAGAAACCTTGGGAAGACCCGTAACAAAATCTATAGTAATGTGTTCCCACTTCCATTTCGGAATCTCAAGTGGTTGCAATGGACCATTTGGTACTTGATACTCCGCTTTTACACGTTGACAAGTTAAACATCTCGAGATAAACTCCGCGATCTCTCTTTTCATATTGCTCCACCAAAATGTATGTCGAAGATCGTGATACATTTTGGTACTCCCAGGATAGATTGCAAACGGTGTGTTGTGTGCCTCCATCATTATTCTATGCTTCAAGTCAAAATCGTTAGGAACACAAAGTCTGGAGTAGACTCGAATTATTCCTTCTTCATCGATTCTTACTTCTGGAATAGCAACTTCTTGCACTTTCTTTCTTATATTCATCAGCTCCAAGTATGTATCTTGAGCGGCTTTAACGTTATCGATTAAAGTCGATTTTACTCGTATATCATCACGTGGGTCCCTAGAGTCATTAACTCTATCTCTATCATTTATAAATTATACAAAATAGGTCTTTGTGTTCAACAATATCACACTCGTACTCGCGTACAATCTTCTACTCAACGCGTCAGCTACCACGTTCGCTTTTTCAGGATGATATTGGATGGTATGATCGTAATCTTTCAACAGCTCAAGCCAACGTCATTCCCGCATGTTGAGTTCCTTTTGGGTGAAGATATATTTTAGGCTTTTATGGTCCGTATAGATCTCCACTTTCTCCCCATATAGGTAGTGTCTCCAAATCTTCAACGCGAAAACGACTGCTGCCAACTCCAAATCATGAGTAAGATAATTCCTCTCATATTCTTTGAGTTGTCGCGAGGCATAGGCTATGACTTTCCCATGTTGCATGAGAACACATCCTAACCCTTTGCCTGAAGCATCGCTGTAGATAACAAATCCATTCGAACCAGATGGTATTATCAGAACAGGTGTCGAAATGAGTCTCCTCTTGAGTTCTTGAAAACTCTTCTCACATTCCTCACTCCATACGAATTTTGTATCTTTCCGAGTCAGCTTAGTTAACGGAGTAGCGATTCGAGAAAATCCTTCCACAAATCTCTGATAATAACCAGCTAAGCCCAAAAAGCTACATACTTCGGTTACCGACTTCGGTTGCTCCCAACTTTGTATGGCTTCAATCTTCACCGGGTCGACAGATACTCCATGTTTTGACACCACGTGCCCAAGGAATGCTACTTCCTCAAGCCAGAACTCGCATTTTTTCAATTTGGCATATAGCTTATTTTTACGAAGCCTTCGTAGTACCAGCTTCAAATGGCGCTCATGATCTTCACGACTTTCGGAATAGATGAGGATGTCATCAATAAAGATAACAACGAACTGATCTAAATATTCTTTGAATACACGGTTCATCATATCCATGAAGGCAGCAGGAGCATTAGTCAATCTAAAAGACATGATTAAGAATTCATAATGCCCGTACCGAGTTCTGAAGGCAGTCTTTGGAATATCCTCAGTTTTAATCTTTAGCTGATGATATCCAGAACGAAGATCGATCTTTGAAAAGAATTGTGCTCCTTGCAACTGGTCAAACAGGTCATCAATGCGAGGTAGCGGATACCTATTCTTGATAGTGACATGATTCAATTCTCGATAGTCGATACAAAGTCGCATACTCCCGTCTTTCTTCTTTACGAATAAAATAGGAGCACCCCAAGGAGACGTACTAGGACGAATAAAACCGATGTCCAACAACTCCTGTAGTTGGACTTTTAACTCCTGAAGTTCAATAGGAGCCATTCGATATGGAGTTTTAGAAATGGGCTTTGTACCGGGTTCAAGGTCAATAAAGAATTCAACTTCACGTTCTGGGGGTAGACCAGGAAGTTCTTCAGGAAATACATCGGGAAATTCTCTAACAATAGAAATATTATTCAAATCTGACTTGTCTTTGTTCAAATCCATAACATGGGCTAAGAAAGCTTGACATCCGTTTTTCAATAAACGAATAGCTTTGTGGCTTGATATGACAGTGACTGATTTTAGTGGTTTAGTAGTTTGAATTCGTATGACAGGTTGGTTAGGAATATGAAAACTAACAACCTTACGAAAACAATCAATTTTGGCATGATGAGTAGTTAACCAATCAATTCCTAAAATCACATCAAAAGCAAGTATCTTTAAAGAGATAAGATCAACAGGTAATGTGATAGTGCCAACTTGGATCATGAAAGATTTATAAACTGTAGATGTAACGAAGGTTTCACCCAACGGAGTTTCAACAGATAAGTTAAAGTCCAATTTCTCTGGAGTCAAGTTTAAACGTTGAGCACAAGCAGGAGAGATAAAAGAATGGATAGAACCGGTATCTAGTAAAGTATAAACTTCGCAAGAATTCAAGATTAGCTTACCCGTGATCACCTCGTTCAGGTTTCTCGCGTTTTGGCCAGTCACGACAAACGCCCTTCCAGGAACCGCTGATTTCGACTTATCCGGGACAACTTTTGGAGTCATCATCCCCGCTGAACTTAGTTTTGCTACAGAACACTCTCGAGCTATATGACCCTCCTTTCCACAGTTATAACATACCTTGGATTGTTGTGGGCAGTTTGGGCTGATATGTCCCTCTTTCCCACATTTGTAACATACGACTGGTGGTCGTTCTCCTCCCCTAGAAACAGTTGATGTTTGTGCTGACGTCTTCACGTATTCATTGTTGTACCTTCTCTTCTTAAAATCTCCTCTCGACTCACTCCTTCTATTATCACGACCACGATTACCACCAGAGTGGTTACCGCTTTTGTCTGAATGTTTTCCTCCCTGCTGGTTTTCATTGCTTCGATGACTGCCGCCACCGGTATGACCCTGGTTATGGTCCCTCGGTTGCACATACTCATTATCTCGCTCTAATAATTGAGCCCTGTTTATAACATCTGAATATAAAGAAAATTTATGAGAGATAAGATATTGCCGAATCTCGGGTTTTAGACCTCTCAGAAACATCCTTGTCATTCGTTCCTCATTTTCGACCAAATGAGGTGCAAACCTGGATAACTCTGCAAACTTCGCCTCGTACTGGGACACCGTCATGTTGTTTTGTTCCAGTCTGATAAACTCCACCTCCTTCATATGACGAATACTTTCAGGAAAGTACTTGTCATTGAACAGTTTTTGAAATGTTTCCCAGGACATGTTGAGTGCGTCAGACTGGGTACGCTTCACAGACTCCCACCAGTAGTCTGCCTCACAGCGGAACATAAAGGTGGCGAATGGAACCTTCTGTTCCTCCGTGCATCCCAAGACATCGAATATCTTGGTAATTTGCTTGACCCACGTTTCTACCATGATCGGATCCGGCTTTCCCTTAAATTCTGGTGGTCCCAAATCTTTGAACTGCTTAGCCGTGACAAACCGCGCGTTGTTATCATTTCCACCCGTATTCTGCACACGAGTCTCCCTCGTCTGATTTTGCATGAAGTGCAAAAAGCTCCTAAACATTCCATCATTCATCGTTTGCTCGGTAACGTTGTTTACATGAGGAATATTGCCTTCCTGTTGCACGTTCCCCTAGGTGGTGATCAAAGGTGTCTCCACGGTTTGATTTACTCCATTATTAACGTTCTCAGCTGTCATTCTTAAATACTGCCATAAAACAAGGGTTAATAGTCATGTCATATATTATCCCTATACTCTGACCGACCAACTAAACACCAAATAAACTTAGTCAGGTCATACTAGCGAAGGAATTTTCCGTCTCTCCCCTCCTAGTTCTTGTCTCACATCTCAGCCAGGGATCATATCCCTAAGCTATGATACCAACTATGACGCCCCCAAAATAGGTATACAACACCCATTCTGAGTCGCCAAATACATGGTACAGAAAGCAAACTATAACTTCAATAATACAATTGTCGTGCAAAATACGACAACACATACTGTGGGTTTAAATACAAATATTGTCTTCTGGACAATATCCACACTCAAATAAATCCTCATTACAATTATTCAAACACTATTTTATAGAAATAGTACTGGGATCATCCTTCAATCAACTACATTTCATTTGGCTTCAGACCAAAGGGATGGAATTACCTGAACTCCTCCCAAACAGGAGATTCGGCGACCATCTAAGCTGCGGTCATATCTTGAAGAGCAACACCAATCCATAAGAGATGGAATTAACTAGGCTTCTCCTAAATAGAAGTACTGACGACCATCTGTGGTGCGGTCAATCTTAGATAGGAAAGCCACACTCCTCTCCTTATTTCCATACAGAAACCAGTCCCAAGACACCGAAAGATGGTAGGGATACATACAGATCGATGACCCATTCTGAACTATCCAGAGACAACTCAATGTCCATCCACCCAGGAATAATTCAGAATACATCAAGATCACAAGCCCTGAAGCAGCAGGCAAAATATCAAGCAAGTAGCAAAGCGATCTAAAAGGGAAGTGATCCAAAAATATATTTCCCTGTCATATATATAATGCTGTTTGATATACATTGTAAACTGTACAGGACAAAATGGCTAAGCTAGTCTGTGCAGGAAAATACAAGATCACCTACAAGTCAGGGTATATATGTGACGCCCCCAAAATAGGTATACAAAACCCATTCTGAGTCGCCAAATACATGGTACAGAAAGCAAACTACAACTTCAATAATACAATTGTCATGCAAAATACGACAACACATACTGTGAGTTTAAATACAAATATTATCTTCTGGACAATATCCACACTCAAATAAATCCTCATTACAATTATTCAAACACTATTTTATAGAAATAGTGAGGACTGCTAAAACATCTTTCTAGAACCATCACTCCATATCCCGACTAGATCCTGCTATGTTCTCACCTCCTGAGAAGAAAAATGGAACAAAAAAGAAAAGGGTGAGCTCAACTAGCCCAGTAAAGAATATTATGACTAAAATAATATACAACAAATTATCGTTAGTCTTCAACAGGGAAAAATCTGATAGAATATAATCGACAACAAGTTTTAGATCAACAACTGCAGCGGAAACAGCAAACCATTAGAAGAGTCAAGTAGAGAAAGAATTCTACTATCTTCTAAGATTTAAAAGTCCATCATCAATATTTTATCTCTGTAACATCAATTAATAATCATCTTTATCCAAATATTCATCTTTGCACTACAGGCCAAAGATATTCATTTGTATCACCTGTCAGTCATGTTCATCTGAACACATGTTCATCTTTGCACTACAGGCCAAAGATATTTATCAAGTAATCATACATCTTTGCACTACAGACCAAAGATATTCAGTAATATAATCACTTAGGACTAAGGATGATGAAAAATATCTTAAAGAGAACAAATCTAGTGAGACAGAAGGACAAATATTAGGGATTCGTATAACAGTTTATCCAAGATCAATAATACTTCATAATAATCAATTGTGAAGCAGAATTCAAAAATAAAGATCAAAACATGGATACAATCAAAGATAATAACCATAATAGACATCTTGGACAAAAAGGGAAAATTTTATTTTTCGGTGAATAGTGTCGTATTCGTGAATAGTGTCGTATACGTGAATAGTAACGTATACGTGAATAGTAACTCCGACACAAAAAAAGTTCCAAATTTGATAAAAAAAACTCATATCAATATTTCAACATAATGATATTGAAGAAAATAATATCATTTAAGAAGAAAATAATATCCCTTACCTCAAAATATCAGTATTTCTGGTCGGAATACCGGTATAAGGCTGAAAGAAACTTGCTCTGATGAATAGAAACTCTCAAAGTATCTAAATACTCACAAAATACACTCAATAATCTAGAGAGAGTAAGAGAGAAAACTTGTTTCTGGTGTGATTTTTAATTCTAACTTAGCCCTCTATTTATAGGAAAATGTTAGCACGCCGAAGCAGACTTAACCTGCAACCTGATAGCTTTACCTGCTACTATTCCCACCCACCATATTTGAATAAAAATCTCAGCACATTTCTTCACCAATCAAGAGTGGGGCCCACCAATTCTAGAATTTTCCACTAAAATGATTAACTCCGAAAATTCAGCAATTTCTGAACCAGTCATCTCGTAAAATTCATAATAAATTATACGTTCATTTTTAACGGTTCAAAATTTGTGGACATATACTCAACTTATATATGTATAACATATCCAAAAATTACCACGATCCAACGGTCAGATTAAAAATTATAACCCCCGCAAAATATTTCAAAAACTCTAATTTTTAATACCTCCATTCCGACAAAAATACTGATAAAAACCTCAACATTAACTCCTTCATTTTTAACCACAAAAATATATCCCTCATTTATATCCACATAAAATAAATATTTTCTTATCATATGAATCAATAATTAATTATTCACAAATAATATTACAGAATCACATTTATGACAACCAGGCCGTTCCCAGGAAAGAGGGGGCTTTCCAATTAGGATTTCTCCTTACTGGCGCGCAATTAGATGACCAAACCTCTCCTTAGACAGAACTTTCTAGACATTGCCAATAATGTTATCTAATAATATTATTCAAATAATATGAATTATTGATCTGATAATGGAAAATACTGTGCAGCAACAATTATTGAAACAACAATAATATAAAACATAAATGCAACAATTATTGAATCAATAAAATAAAATATTGAACAATAACTACTGTAACAATTATTGAATAGTGCCTTCTTACGTAAGAATCAATAATTGGTGCAATACCGTGTGCTACTGTATTTTAACCACCGGGTATTCCAACAGTATTAACGGTAACAACTACGTCGTTATTTATAAATAACTTATACTTGTTGTTTTCTTCATCCAATCGCTTTTCGTTATGGGGCCCACACAAGGCTGCCCGTCGTATGAATATTCCCCGACAGTAAAAATATTTCACGATCAAACGAATATTCCCCGACAAAATAAATATTTTATAACCACTTGCTTATTTTGCAAAATTTGCACATTTCACCCATAACCAAAGTATTATATCAAATTAACCTCTTATTATTCACAATAATATTTAGAGAAAATTTAATTTTATTCATTAATAAGTTGGGGTCTTACAATATACGAGCTAACAAGCCCAACATGGCGTCCCTCTCAGAAGATGGAGGTAAAGCTGTGGTCTCCTGTATGAAAATATCCACACGACCCAACAGATCTGCAGCCATCTGCATGGTGACCATATGATCATCAATATATGTGCTCATCTCTACGATCATACCAGTGGTAAGGGACCTCACTGCAGTGTTATCTGTGACGGCTACATCCGGGGTAGATATGGCGATATCCCGCTCAACTATCACTGCATCTCTGGCTGATATAGCCTCATCCCGCTCAACGACGGCGGCATCCCTACGAGCCAATGCCTTGTCTCTCTCCAATAGAGCGACCTCCCTCCCATCAAGAACAATCGACATCATAGATCGAATCTGATCTCTCTCAAAGGTCATCAGATGAAGAATCTACTCTAAGTACTGTGCCGAGTGCTGAATCACAACAGTACTGGTACTAGGAGAATTCGGAAGAAATGTTGGCAACCTAGCAGTGGACTCCTCTTTGATGTAGGTATCAATGTCCTCCATGGGCTCTACATCATCCAACTCGCGCTCTAGTACTGCAAACACTGCTGCAGCCGATAAAATCTCTGTCTCCATCCACGCGGAATACTCTGCAAAATAACAGGATGACTGACAGAAAAAGCCGCTATCTCGCGTCGATCCCAGCAGGCGTATACCCGAGATTGGTCTTCTGCTGAGAGGTGCCGAGAAGCTGAACGCTGACCTGTCGCCCCCTCAAAAGGATGAAAATCCAAAAACTAGTCGAACTGCGACATCACGGCCAATAGGTGATAAGTGGTCACTCCCCTCAAACCAGCCAGAGGGAGATAGTCCATGCTCGAAGCATGAGTAATGAAGCTGTATGGTGAGCTAAGCCCCGAACACGGCAATATGCTGAATGGATCTCTGATATCTGCCAAGAATGTGGACCAGGACAGAGCATCTATACACTTTGATGGCTGAAAAGAGTATGACATAGCTACATCATGGGTGAAGCAGTACCCATGCCGTCTAAGAGTGCCAATCGGTCTCAAGTGTGACATGAACCACACATATAGCATAACTGAACTCCCTGTGGACACTCCTGTAGGATACGTGCAATAATATGATGCTGACCGCAGCGTCTCTGCTATAATCATAGGTACAATGGTACGACCTGAAAGCTCTCATGGCCATGACAACTCCTATATCTATCTCATCCATATACTGCGGCATATACACATATGACAATACATATAGCATCAGTGCGTCAACTCTGGCCAAACGCCAATAATCCTCCGATCCGGTGAAATCCCCGGAATGTCGTGAATAGCTATCCTCCGAGCCAAATCTGTCATACAAAAAACGCTGGGATATCACGTGGCCAGATGTCAACTCATCTTGTACCACTCTACGCCTCAATCCTGTGAGAGTCATGAATCGTCTACTCATGTCTCCCAAAGCCAGATGCACGCAAGGTCTATCTAAAGGCAGCATCGTCAAACGTGCATACTCCTTCAGAGTAGGAGTCAACTCATGGGTGTCGAATCAGAATACCTGCCTATCCGGTAGCCAATACTCTATCATCCCGACCACAAATCCTGCGGGAACCTGAAAAGTCAAAAAGGTCATGGTATGCTGTAATAAATGATCTACAGTCACCCTGTCTGGTGGTAACATGCTATCATACCACAATCGCATACCTGATGCCACCACTGACGGTGGGGTATGATCTATACGGCTAACTGTCGAAGAAGACATCTGTGCGGGCCGTATCATAAGACCATCCAGGGGTCAATGCCGAATATCTCTGGACATACATACATATGCATAACATGATACATGCATAACAGATAATAGATGGCAATATGATATAGGGAATGAAAAAAATAGTGCATACATTCCTAAATATATCATCATCTAATACATCATCTCTGTACTGCTACAAATATAGGGAAATGGGGCACAGGCGCCCTACTACTGACAGAGGCCTATCAAAAGATATAGCGAGAATGGGGCACAGCCACCCAATATCTAACAGAGGCCTATCAAAAGAGATAACAAGAATACACATCAAAAGAAGACAATGGAGTCGATGTCCACATCATCAATCCTGTCCACCTGATGTAACTCCTCCTGAGTCACTGAATTTCTATCAATAGGGATGTCAGGCCTATATAAAGGAGGATCTGCACCGACAAAACCAAATGGGCCACCTGAGGGGCCAGTGCCTGAGCTGGAAGGATCAAATGAAGCCGCCTCTGCCGGATCTCTGCCCAAATACTGGATAAATATGTGTGTCTGGTCCAACTGCCAGGTCAAACTATCAATCTGGGTCATATGAGTCGGATCTCGGACACAAACTATCCAATCCGTCATCATCAAGGATCCTGGAACCATATCCCCCATAAACTGTGTGGCGTGGGACTGAGCTCCAATAGTGCGAGGGGACCAGCACCGATGGAACGTCTCCTGAGTACATGGACCCTCTGACAATGCAAAACCGTCAACCCCCAACAAGGGGATATCAGTGACGGGTGACTGTGATACAGGCCAATAACGCCTGGCAGGAGGCAATATCAGTATACGAATCTCCCCTGTGGTGCTCCTAATAGCACGCTCTCCTAAATAGAACTCCCAGCCTCCATCTGTGAAGAAAGAAATTCTCCTGGTGGAAATCACATACTCAACTCCAGTCGGGTATCCATCCTCAAAACCCATAGTCAAGTGTTCCCCAGAATAGGGAAGCCATGTGATGGTGTCGGCCGTCAGCAACTCCAGCTGCATACGGCAATGAGTGAATCCCTCAGCTACAGGGACCTCTGGCATAATCGAATGATGCCATCGTCGTCCTCGTGGATAGGTGTCTAAACCTAACACACTCATAGGACGCAAGCATGGAAGCCTCTCATAGGCCCAAAACTGCCAACACAAAGGCAAACATCTGCTGTTAATTAACACTCTTAACCTATACATGGTAAATTACAAGAGAAATACTCACCAGCAGAAATGGGTAAAATCCTAGCCAAGCCTCGGTCAAACCCTGTGAGCGCATATGCATGCCCTGGAGGAAATAGGCAAAGGTGTAGGAGCCCCAATCATACTCTCCAATACGGTCCACATCACGCGCGGCGCTGATCAAAGCGAAAGATACCGTGGAAGAGTTATCTGCTATGAAGCAGCCTCTAATGATCATCAGGAACAATCGCAGTAGAACGCGATCCCTGATTCTGACATCATCAGGCATAGGCTCACTCAATAGCTTGCTCATAGTATCTACGCTCAAAGGACCTGAACGAACAGTCCTGCTTTTGAGCGCCGCTGTCGGAACTCCTAATAAGGTTCTAACGGCAGTAGGGGTAATATTTGCCATACAAGGCACTGGCTCCCCTCCAAACTCCATACCTGTGATAAATTGCCAATCTATAGGTGTCATCATCACCTCGCAATCTAGCAGATGGAGTGACTGAGTCTGATGAAACCATCGCTCAGACAATGCCCTGAGGTAACCCCAGGGACAACAACGGGGAAGGATGGAGAAGAATGCCCCAAATCCCCACTCATGCACTACCGCTCTATAGTCAGGATGAAGCGCCTGATACATGGAGTGAATGCTGAATCAGTTCCCTCGAGGCTGTGTAAAACTAGGAACCTGCATGAAATGCAGATCAACATCAAAACCCTTTAATTCTCATCAATAGAAAAGAAGGAAGATCAAAGTCTAACGTCATACCTTGTTAGCATGTAAATACATCGATGGATGTCAGCCCAAATCACCCAGCAACTCTGGATTCACCACCTGAATGCTCGGAAGCTCCCTGCGAGGGACAGGAGCAGCAGGAGCGGGGTCCTCTATCGGAATATCCGCCTCCTCGTCCTCAACGTCTGGAACATCTACTTGGACAGGACGTATCATGGCCTCCACCAACCGATGAGGCTGTCTGACAGAACGGGGACGAGGCACTTCAGAAGCCCTCCGCCGTACGCCAAAAGTGGTCCTATAGGAACTGCTCGGCTGATCCGAATCTATAGTATCTGGACAACAAGTCTCCAAATCACCTCAGAAAGGGTGTGGTATTTCCTTACCTGGACCTTTCTAGAATGCATTTTATGACTATATGCATGCATGCATTTACTTTAACATATAATAGAGTTAAAATGCATGACTACCCAATGCCTACATTTGGAAAAATTTTGCCGTAGTCCCCTTTGAAAATAGTACAATCCACATGCATACAAACATGTCTAGGTGGCCATTCAGTAGCACACCTGTCCCAAAGTTATATGCATAATATATGCACTAAAAATTAAAATCATCATGCATCAAGCCAACCTCAATACTAGGAGTACTTTGCCTTGCTACGTTATGCTCATTGGACCTCAAATAGGACAAAAAATAGCAGAAAAAGGTGCCAATTTGACTGTATCAAAAGTTAAAATTTTTCACATCATTATGTTCAGCATGGTTTAATACTAACATTTACTATGTTGAATATTTTTTATCTAGTCATTTGTGCATACATAATCACCACTATGTGTTTAGATGCATTTCATGCGATAACGTAAAATCCAACGGACAGAAATGAGAGAAAGTGCAGGCATATGTTACTAAGATAGTGTAGAACACTCGTACGGTGATAGAATTTGCAGAAAGCAGCCTGAACTCAACAGATCTGAAAGAGGCTCACGTATTTTCCTTCGCGCAACAAGTTGAAAGTGACTTGTGAGACCAACCTGTTGGAATTTATCATCCACGGTTGGCCGCAGGCCCATCTGCGGCTGCAGCAGGTGCACCTACGGCACTCCGATGCAGGTCCCATCACTTTGGCTTGGTCCAGTGTGAGTTACAAAGGAGTTCTTACAAGCTGAAAAGGCCAAACTCGAGATAAAAACGCTACGCGATTGAGCAGAATAGCCTAAAACCTTGGTTTTTCTGGATCCAATTGTGGCTTCCTTTTCATCCATTGGTATTCGCTCGAACACAGGATTTACTATACCGATGATTCAAGTCTGTGCATACCACATTCGGCAATACCGTACAGAGGTCCGATGCCATCAGCGTAAGGTTGTCAGCCCAATTTTTTCACACAAGCTAATCCCCGACGGGGGTTACAACGTGAGATCCCCGGCGGGGGTTACAACGCATGCTCATTCGTTGACACACAAATCAACGAAGGTCAAGCAGCCTTGAAATTATTACAGCCGATAACGATTTAAACCTATCAGAGCTCTGAAGCTATTCGAGGTTTTCATACCCGACCGCTCAGATCCCCGGCGGGGGTCACAACGTAATGTTCCGGTGATCTACACTACAGCGGAGGTCAAGCAACCTTGACAGTATATCCCACAGGATTTTTTAGCTGTTGATTCACATGTCAGTGAAACACACAAATCAACGAAGGTCGGACATCCCTGACAGCATTTGTTGGTGGCAGTAAATCCAATAGAATCGTGACATGTCCTAACGATACAAACCAAGAGATTGTCATCAAAGAGGATAGATGATGGAATATATTATACACATCCTCAAACAGATCAAGATTTATGCCCACAGATCTCTTACATATAAGAGGTACATCTGCAGGATCAAGTCATTAACCAGGAAGGTGGTGATAACTCCAACATCAACATCCTACCAAATTCAGATTACACATCAAATCTGGTCATCATTGCCAATCCCCAGTTGAAGCAACAGGGAGCCAGCAATCATCCCTAGCGTGTTGGGCTACAATCCCATACACATGCATCGTATATTTGCATCATGTTGCTATTCATAGTACCATGTTCGTCTTGTTGCGTTTCAAGTGTCTAGGATTCTTTATCCTACCCATGTATCGCCATGCATGAGTATGATAAAGAGTGGCATCTGCAAACACTCGAAATTTTCTGTACACCTGTCACTAATATTGCAGGAGGACAGATTCGTCTTTTAAGAGGGAACCCTGAAAGACAATCCATATCCATGCCGGATACTACCGGAAGTTCAACATCAACCCCGGATCGCAATCTGGGAGTAACAATTCCAATCTCGGAGATAACCCCGAGGCATGCAGATCAATACCAGAACACACACCGGAGAAGACCGATTAATCTCGGAGATAACCCCGAGGTTTCCAGTCTCAGTCCCAACCATGGGAATAGCCACCAACCTTGGTGATAACCCCAAGGAACGCAATTTCGGCGATAATCCCGGAAATGCTTGTTACAATTGCGACCAGCTTCAATCTCGGCGCTTACAACGAGATACACTGTACCAACCCGGCGATAACATTGGGAAGACAGGCACACCTCAAGGATGACAATGAGGACCTTCAACAAATTACAGTAGTCCAATCTCAGCGAAGCTGAGCAACGTCTACTTTATCAGCCCAATCCGGTGATAACACCGGTGAGGGGCAACATTGTCATCTGACCAACACGATGCCACGCCACGTTGTTTCAACATATCTATACAACAATGTCCCATAAGACTAATCAATCCCGAGTGACTATTGTACGGGATAACGGATGAAAGTTGAAGCTTGAAGACCGGATGGCACCGTCCCATCTTCAATGACTTCGCACAAACTCTAATCCCATGCCATCGTACAACTCTCGACAACGGCGGTCCGAAATAGGTCTTGTATACCTCAAACGGATGCCCGGATTGCACTTCTAAAAGTTCGAGTGGACATTACAGTGCCCGAGTGCACGTACTTCGAGATGACCTGAGCCGAAAAACCTGGGCCCACTCGGGTTACCTTTGGTATACCTGCGGCTCAGCCGCAGGTACACCTGCGGCTCCACCCTATATAAATAGAGGGCTTGGGGTGGTCATTTTGTAAGAAAAAACGGCGAGGAAGCCCTACCCAATTTGCTCTGCACTCATCCCAAGCAGTGTACTTTCCCCTTTTAAACACTTGTGAGCTCATATATAGCCCTTTTGTACCTACAAAAGTCTGTGTTTACTCACTCTAAAGATATAGAAGTTTTCTTTGGCAGCTCACTATAAGCCTTCTTACACACTTTAGAGTCCTTCTCTTCATCTTTGCACACACCCTTCTACACGTTGAGAGTCGTGTTGCTTGCTTTTACCCGAACTTCGGTCCGTGATTTCATTTCAGTCTATATATATATATATATATATATATATATATTGACTAACATTATCGAGTTATGCCTCGATTGAGCCTAGACTTCGGTCTGGAGCGTTTATTTGCTTTAATATATATATATATATATTAACTGTGTGTCGAACTTTGTTCAATGAGCCTAGACTTCGGTCTGGAGCGTTTATTTGCTTTAATATATATATATATATATATATATATATATATATATATATATATATATATATATGTATATATATATTAACTGTGGTCAAACTCTGTTCGATGAGCCTGGATTTTACATCCGGTGCGTTTATTCGCTTTTATATAAATATATATATTTATATTTCGTCCTGCATGGAGTTCACTTCGTGGCAGTTGATTGCTTTGTAAAGCTTTCTTTACATTTCGTCCCGCCTGGAGTTTCCTCCGTGGCGGTTGATAGCTTTTACAGCTTTATTTATATTTCTGATCCCCCGTTGAGGTGCTTCGTGGTTAGTGATCATGTATGTATATATATATTTACAACTTTTATATATATACCTGCTTACTGCGTTTATATCAATTGCGACATCATGTGAGCCTAGGAATCATGTGATCACAGATTCAGTCCCCTGAATCTAGATTCGGTTCCCGTGATGGACCTTTTCAGCTGTAAGCAGCTTGTAAATATATCTGTGATGTTTGGATTCCCTCAGATGGTTTTCATACCCACGAGGAATTCAGCACCTTTTTGTAAAGTATTTTCGTACGGATGCTTCGCATCTGTCAAATAAAATCAATCCAGCCTAATACGGAATAAAATGGGAGTGTAAAAGGTCTCAAATATTATTGAGCATCAGGGTTTGAAAAACCTCTTTTATAAAACATCACTGCCATATCGTGCTAAAATTGAATTTTTACATAAATTCAAACCCTGTGTATATAGGTGCGAACGAGGCCTCGCACTACTTCCAAATAACAGCACATTGACCCACACACACACACATTCAGATAACAATTTCTTGAAAAGAGGTGGTCACCGTGGTAACACGGATGTCGGGGGGTGCCTAACAGCTTCCCTCCGCATAACCAAGTCCCCGGACCCTAATTGAATCTCGGTTTCACCGACCCGTTTAGCAATGTCACATCACTGGGTCAATGTGCAAACCTTTTCTCGGTTGTGTTGGTACAACCATTTAAAAAACCAACTGGCGACTCTTATAGTCCAATCGTCGACATTATACATGTCGGACCTTTTTCACTTGTTTTTTCAAACAAGTCTCACCTAAAATGAGAACACCAAAGAACAAATAACGGAAAGGGACAATTAAAAATCCCGACGTCGACAACACGGATTGAAATGGATTTTCCCATGTCGCTACAGGTTATAGCAACATGAGAAATTACTCATTTGCCTCTCATTTGCTCATGTGCGCATGTGCTACACTGTCTACTGTTAAAAGTTATGGCGGTAATTTAGTTAACTAATAAATTAGAATGGCTCAGTGGTAGCTTAATGGCCCAATAACCCATAGGTCTTAAGTTCGAAACCTAGCTGTGATATTTTTGCTTCTTATGTTAAATTTTTTGTGTATTAGATAAATTCTATTACCATATATATATATAAACAAATATTTATAAATTTATCTCTAAATATTCATATAAATTTATCTTTAAAATTTATAAACAAATATTTATTTATAAATTTATAAATATTTCATCTAAAATTTATAAAATTTAGATATGAATTTTTTTTATAAATATTTATATGAATATTTAGAGATAAATTTATAAATATTTATATGAATATTTGTTTACATATATATATATATATATATATATATATATATATATATATATATATATATATAAAAATATTCATAGTTACTTTATATATATTTAGTTTAATGTTGAGATTTGGAGACTACAAAAATACTTTTTTTTCTAAAGAGAGACATATTATATATATATATATATATATATATATATATATATATATATATATATATATATATATATATATATGGTAGTAAAATTTATCCAATACATAAAAAATATAGCACATGAAGCATGAAAAAAAATTAATAATGACTTATAAGTAAAAAAAGTTAAAATTTAAGTTATTGTCAAACACTAAATAATAATAAATGACTTATAACTTGGTTTGACCAACTTATAAATGATTGCCAAACACCCTCTAATTCAAGATATAAAGAGTAATTAATATTTGATTATAAAAAAATTTACAAGTCAAGAAAAAGGAGAATTTGAAAAAGGGGGAGTTAAAAAAGAACTTACACACCATTGGTGCAACTTAATTGGTCTATGCCGAAACCATTGACGCGACTTAATCGGTGCAGTGTGGTCAATTTTTAGTGCAATTTAGGGATCGATTTTGATTCCTTGCTCATCCCTTGTCAAAAAGTATATATGTAAAATAACGAGTTACAAGAAAAATTCATATAAATTATTTTAAAAATTAATTATATTTTTTTCAAATTTACAAGTGTGCGAATATGATCATTATAAACTACATCCAATTAACTACAAACTTTATTTTTTGTAAATTGGAAAATATATCTATATGTGCTTAATTTTAATTTCAGAAATTATAACTTAAAAAAATAAAACTGGGCATTTATTTTGAGACGGACAAAGTGAAACATTTCACTGTATAAAATTAGGTCCAAATAAATAAAAAAATTTAAATGAAAAATGATGCGTTTTGGGGGGGGGGAAGAGGTGTGCTTATTAGGGTTATCTTAATTTTGGGCAACAATTTACTAGTCGTTGCAAAAAAAATATATTAAATATGCAACGAAAAAAATTTGTTGGCAATGAATGTGGCCTATATTAGACAATGAAATATAGCAACAAAAACGTTTTCGTTGCCGACGATGAGGAGAAATCTCATCGGCAACAAAAAAGTAAATAGGCGGTGGGGGTTTTTTCCCGCCAACGATTTGCCAACGAATTTTTGCAACGACTTATGAATTTCGTTGCGAAAAATGAAAGCATTTCATAAACTGCAACGAATGACAAATTTCGTTGCTAAACATGCATTATTGCTGCCAAATGTATATTTTTTTGTAGTGACATGAATTCTGTGACGCCCCCAAAATAGGTATACATCACCCATTCTGAGTCGCCAAATACATGGTACAGAAACAATTACAAACTTCATTATTACAATTGTCGTACAAAATACGACAACACATATGCTGTGAGTTTGAATACAAATATTGTCTTCTAGACAATATCCAAACTCAAATAAGTACTCATTATAATTATTGAAACACTATTTTATAAAATAGTGAGGACTGCTAAAACAACTGTCTGGACCCATCACTCCACACCTCGACTAGTTCCCGCTATATTCTCATCTCCTAAGAAGAAAAATAGAATAAAAGGGAAAAAGGGTGAGCTCAACTAGCCCAGTAAAAAACATTATGACTAAGATAATGTAGAACAAATTATCATTAGCCTCCAATAAATCAGATAAAATATAATGGACAACCAGTTTTAGATCAATATTCGCAGCGAAAATAACAATTCATTAGAAGAGTTAAGTAAAAAATGAAATCTACTATCATCTATGAATTTAAAAGTCTATCATCAATATTTTATCCATGTAACACCAATCAATATATGTAAGACCCCATATTTTATGAATAAAAATTTAATTTTCTCGAATTTTTTTTTTTGAATATTATGGTGTGGATTTGAGATAGTGTTATAGTTGTGGGTAGTATTTATAAATTTTGTAAAGTATGCAAGTTGTTATATAATATTCGATTGGTCGGGAAATATTCATTTTAACAATGAATATTCGTACGATGACACAATCATTGGTGGATCCCACAACGAAAGTATTGTCGTAGTTAGAAAATGACAGAATTATCATTTTATAAAAATAACGGCGAAAGTGTTACCGTTAAAATTGTTGAACTACTCAGTAGTAAAAGTACAGTAATACGCGTGGTTGCATAGTAGCATACGGTATTGATTATTGATGCTTACGTAAGAAGTCTCTCAGTTATATTCAATTATTGCTACAGTAATTGCTGCATCATATCTCTCATATTATTGATTCAATTATTGTCACAGTATCATCTGTATAATATATTATAGTATTAAATTAATAAATGAGACGACAAAGTTATTCATATTATTATTTGTAATATTGATAATGACTAGAAAGTTCTGTCGAGGAGAGGTTAGATAATCTAATTGTGTGCCAATAGGGAGAAATCCTTATCGAAAAGCCCTTTCTTTCCTGGAAACGACCTGGTTGTTAAATATTATGAATTATAATATTAATGATGAATAAGTTCGTGTTGATTAAAGATGAAATTGATAGTTCCATTGTGTGGAAATTATTAGTGTTAATGAAAATCGACATTTATTTCGATAATAATTAATGTTTGGAGGTTATATTAACCAATCGGGTAATTAACCGGATAAATGAGCAATTAATTGATATTATTTCACATGCTTATAACTATTTGTTCACATGTGCATACTATTGATTCACATTCTTGTACTATTAGGGGAGTTGGTACAAAATTGATAATACTTGCATGACTAAGTTAAAAATAGAGGTATAGATGGAGGTACTATACTGTAATTAGTTTTTTCACATGATTATACTATTGAGTCACATGAATAAACTATTAATTCACATGATTTACTATTAGGGGAGGTGGTGCAAGTTTGATAATACTTGCAGGACTAAATTAAAAATAAAAAAAAAGAGGAAGGTATTATACTGTAATATTTTGAGCCCCAAAATGTGTAATTATCGAAACTATATTTTTTTATAAATAGAAGCTCATTCTTCCTTCATTCTCACCAATTCACTAAGTCTCACAAGAGCAATTATTATAGAGAAATTATAGAGAGAAAGAAGAAGAGAAGTCTGCTACCTAACTATTCCAGTATCCAGTTTTCTTCTAAGGTAAGGGGTATTATTTCTTTCGTATTCATGAAGAGAGCTTCTGTTATTCCATTCTTTATTATTATGTTGGAATAACATGTCTATGCGAAGTACCGCATACATGGTGAAATTCTTCTGTTATTTCGTTCTTTATTATTCTGTTGGAATATCCTGTCTGTGCGGATTACGCATGACCTGGTTCCATTCTTTATTATTCTATTGGAATATCCTGTCTGTGCGTATTACGCATGACCTGATTCTATTATTTATTATTCTGTTGGGAATAACCTGTCTGTGCGGTCTATCGCATGCCTGGTGAATTCTTCTGTTATTCCATTCTTTATTATTCTGTTGGGAATAACCTGTCTGTGTGGTCTATCGCATGCCTGGCGAATTCTTTTATTATTTCTTTCTTTATTATTATGTTGAAAATGACCTGTCTATGTGGATTACCGCATAGCGGATGAAAATCCATTTGCAGTTTCGTATATTCTATTATACTCGTATGAGATATCATTTCTTTTGTACTCGTCATGGAATATCATTTTCTTTGGTATTTTTTCTTTTATGAGTTACTATTCACGGGTTACTATTCACCCGATTACTATTCACTCTAGTATCATTCACTCGGGTATTCAAGACACTTTTCATATCAGAGTACTATTCACGAGTTACTATTCACGAGTTACTATTCACCCAAATTACTATTCACCCGAATATTATTCACTCGAGTATTTGGGGTACTTTTCATGTCGGGATACTATTCACGAGGTACTATTCCTGAAATACTATTCACGGGGTACTATTTACCTTAAAAATATATTTCTTTTCTGTCCAAATTATTTTTGGTATATGAATATTATTCTTGAATTTTACTCCACAAAGCAGTATCATGTTGACAATTTGGACGTTATTGATTTCTGGATAAATTAAATTATAAATCTTTAAAATTTATCCTTGAACTTATTTTATTAAATTATTATGTCATTGTCATCATCCTCATGCTTATATTGTGATGAAAGTCATCTTTGGCTTACGTGCAGAGATGGACTTGGTATGATTATGACCAGGGATTATTCGGTATAATCATGACCGTAATGTGACAAATGATGTGGTGAAAGTCCTCATTGGCCTGTAGTTCATTAATGGACAGTTGTTGGTATGATTATGACCAGGGATTATTCGGTATAATCATGACCATTGATGATTACATGAATATCATTGGCCGTGGTGCAGGGATGATTTGATTTTATTTATTAAGCTGAGTCTCAGCGATAAAGTTGATGAAAAACTTTTTAAATCATAGAAGATAGTAGATTTTATGCTCTACTTGACTCTTCTAATGGATCGCTTATTCAGCTGCAGTCGTTGATCTAAAACTTGTTGTCTATTATATTCTATCAGTTATTATACTGTTGAAGGCTAAGGATAATTTATTCTGCATTATCTTAGTCATAATATTTCTTACTGGGCTAGTTGAGCTCACCCTTTCTTTCATTATTCTTTTCAAGAAATGAGAATATAACTGGGACGAGTCGGGGAATGGAGTGATGGTCCAGGATAAATGGCTTCAGTAGTCCTCACTATTCTATGGAATAATGTGATAATAATTGTAATGAGGACACCATTGAGTGTGGATATTGTCTAGATGACATTATTCTTGTTTAAACTCTCAACTATGTTTTGTCGTATGTTACACGACTGTTGTATAATTAAGTTGTATTTGAATTTATGTACCATGTATTTGGCGACTCAAGATGGGTGATGTATACCCATTTTCGGGGCGTCACAATATACATCTTGAATCAAATATTCATCTTTGCACTACGGGCTAAAGATATTCATTTGTATCACCAGTTGGTCATGTTCATCTCAACACATGTCCATATTTGCACTACTAGCCAAAAATATTCATAAGGTAATCATTCATATTTGCACTGCAGGCCAAAGAAATTCATCAAGTATCACCATTTAAGACTGAGGATGATGAAAAATATCTTAAAGAAAATGAATCCAGTGAGATAAAAGGACAAAGATTGGGGATTCATACTTTAGTTCATCCAAGTTCAAAAATACTCCATAATAATCAATTGTGGAGCAAAATTCAAGAATGAAGATCAAAACATGGATACAATCAAAGATAGAAACCATAATAGACATCTTGGACAAAGAAGAGAATTTTATTTTTCTGTGAATAGTAATGTATTTGTGAATAGTTTCGTATACGTGAATAGTGTCGTATACGTGAATAGTAACCCCTGTAAAAATTTTATAAGAAAAATTATACTTCGTGAATAGTACTCGTGAATAGTACCGTATTCTTGAATAGTGTCGTATACGTGAATAGTAACCTTGACATGAAAAGGTAAAAATTCCACAATAAAATCCATACCAATATTTCAGCATAATGATATTGAACGAAATAACATCATTTACGAAAAAAATAGCATCCCTTACCTCAAAAGAGTAGTACTTCTGACTGAATATCGGATATAACACTAAAGGAAACTTGCTCTAAATAGAAACACTCAAGATATCTAAATACTCATAAATACACTCGATATTATAGAGAGAGAAAACTTTAGTTTCTAGTGTGATTTTCAATTCTAACTAAGCACCTTATTTATAGAAAAATGCTAGAACGCCAAGCAGACTAAATTTAATAAAATAATATTTTCAAAAATTTCTACGCACACCTCCTTGACCAAAATATCAGCACACCACTAGTGGGACCTACCAAAATTAGAATTTTCTGCAACAACCAAAAGTGGGGCCCACCTATATTTTTAATAAAATTATTTATTTATGATACTTTAATAATTCGTAATAAATAGCCTTTGTATCATAAAAATACGAATTTTATGCCCATTCCATAGGAAATTTAATTCTCTACAACTTTGTAGAAGAAAGTTTTTTTAATTCCAAACAGAAAATAACCGAAATCTACATACTCATGATTTTAATACCTCCATTCCGACAAAATACTGATAAACACCTCAGCATTAACTCCTTCATTTATATCCACATAAAATAAATATTTCTTTATCATATAAATCAATAATTAATTATTCACAAATAATATTACAGAATCACAATAATGACAACCAGGTTGTTCCCAGGAAAGAGGGGGCATTCCGATAAGGATTTCTCCTTACTGGGGAGCAATTAGGTGACCAAACCCTTTTCTTAGACAGAACTTCCTTAGACATTGCCAACAATGCTATCTAATAATATTATTCAAATAATATGAATTATTGATCTGATAATGAGAAATACTGTGCTGTGACAACTATTGAAATAACAATAATATAAAATATCAACGTAACAATTATTGAATCAATAAAATAAAATATTGAACAGAAATTACTGTAACAATTATTGAGTAGTGCCTTCTTACGTAAGAATTAATAATTTAAAAATACTGTGCAATACCGTGTGCTACTGTGAAATCACGCGTATTACTATATTTTAACCACTAGGTATTCTAACAATGTTAACGGTAACAATTACGCAATTATTTATAAAAACTCAAACTTGTTATTTTCTTCATCTGACCGTTTTCTGTTATGGGGCCCACAAATGGCTGCGCCATCGTATGAATATTTCTCGATATCAAGAATATTCCACGACCAAACGAATATTCCCCGATAATAATGAATATTTTAGAACCACTTTCTTATTTGATAAAATTTGTACATTTCACCCATAACCAAAGCATTATATCAAAGTAACACCTTATTATTCAAAATAATAATTAGAGGAAATTCAATTTTATTTATAAAAAATTGGGGTCTTACAACCTTCATTCCTTATGAAATTTCATTCTCGAAATTGACGTACGTACCTGGTGTTTCGAAAAGGTGAGGATACCTCATTTTCATTTTCGATTCCAACTCCCAGGTGATTTCCTCAATAGCATGGTTCCTCCACAAAACTTTAACTAGTGGTATAATCTTTGTGCGTAGGACATGCTCCTTCCTATCCAAGATCTTGACAGGTACCTCGTCGTACGTTAAACCTTCGGTTATCTCGTCTGGTTCTAACTCAATAATGTGATTTGGGTCTTTCACATATTTACGAAGCACAGATATGTGAAAAATATTATGAACACGAGACATGCTTGGAGGTAATGCGACTCTATAGGCCACATTTCCTACTCGGTCAAGACTCTCAAATGGACCAACAAATCGTGGATTGAGCTTTCTTCTCTTCCCGAATCTTGTAACTCCCTTCCATAAAGCAACACGTAATAATACATGATCTCCAATATTAAATTTCACGTCCTTTTAATGAAGATCCGCATAACTCTTTTGTCGATCCTGTGGCGTTTGTATACATTATCAAATCATTTGGATATTCTCTGTAGTCATTCGTACCAACTCTAGTCCCAACAACATTGCTTCTCCCACCTCATCCCAACATACTGGAGAGCGACACTTTCGTCCATACAATGCTTCGAATGGAGCCATGCCTATACTTGCTTGATAACTGTTGTTGTATGAGAATTCCACCAATGGTAGGTACTTATCCCAACTCCCTTTAAAATCTAGGACATAGAGTCTTAATAGATCTTCAAGAGTTTGAATAGTCCTTTCTGATTGCCCGTCCGTTTGAGGATGGTATGCCGAATTGAAACGTAAATCCGTACCCATAGCTTTCTGCAAGCTAACCCAAAATCGTGAAGTGAATCTTGGGTCACGATCCGAAACTATGGATACTGGCATGCCATGCAAACTCATAATCTCATTCATGTACATATGAGCAAGACGTTCAAGGGAATAAGTCTCCCGTATCTCCAAGAAATGAGCAGACTTAGTTAACCTATCAACAATAACCCAAATCGCATCTATGCCTTGAGAAACCTTGGGAAGACCCGTAATAAAATCTATAGTAATGTGTTCCCACTTTCATTTTGAAATCTCAAGTGGTTACAATAAACCCTTTGGCACTTGATGCTCTGCCTTTACACGTTGACAAGTTAAACACCTCGAGATAAACTCCGCGATCTCTCTCTTTATATTGCTCTACCAAAATGTATGTCGAAGAACATGATACATTTTGGTACTCCCAGGATGGATTACAAATGGTGTGTTGTGTGCCTCCATCATGATTCTATGCTTCAAGTCAGAATCGTTAGGAACACAAAGTTTGGAGTTTACTCAAAGTATTCCTTCTTCGTCGATTCTTACTTCTGGAATAGCACCTTCTTGCACTTTCTTCTTCATACGCATCAGCTTCAGGTCTGTAGCTTGAGCAGCTTTAACTTTATCGATTAAAATCAGTTCAACTCGTATATTTGATATCGTCATGTGGGTACTTGGAGCCTTTAACTCTATCTCCATCCTTTGCAAGTTATACAAAATGGGCTTTTGCGTTGACAATAGCGCACTCGTACCCACATATGATCTTCTACTCAATGCGTCAGCTACTACGTTCACTTTTCTAGGATGGTATTGGAAGGTATAATCATAATCTTTCAATAGCCCAAGCCAATGTCGTTGCCGCATGTTGAGTTCCTTTTAGGTGAAGAAATATTTGAGGCTTTTATGATCCGTATATATCTCCACTTTCTCCTCATACAGGTAGTGTATCCAGATTTTCAATGCGAAAACGACTACTGCCAACTCTAGATCATGAGTAGGATAATTCCTCTCATATTCTTTGAGTTGTCACGAGGCATAGGCTATGACTTTCCCATGTTGTATGAGAACACATCCTAACCCTTTACCTGAAGTATCGTTGTAGATAACAAATCCATCCGAACCAGATGGTATTGTCAGAACATGTGCCAAAATGAGTCTCCTCTTGAGCTCTTTGAAACTCTTCTCGCATTCCTCACTCCATACGAATTTTGTATCTTTCCGAGTCAGCTGAGTTAACGGAGTAGGGATTCTAGAAAATCCTTCTACGAATCTCCGATAATAATCAGCTAAGCCCAGAAAGCTACGTACTTCGGTCACCGACTTCGGTTGCTCCCAACTTTATATTACTTTAATCTTCGTCGGGTCAACAGATACTCCATGTTTTGACACCACGTGCCCAAGGAATGCTACTTCCTCAAGCCAGAACTCGCATTTCTTCATCTTGACATATAGCTTGTTATCACGAAGCCTTTGAAGTACCAGCTTCAAATGGTGCTCATGATCTTCACGACTTTTAGAATAGATGAGGATGTCATTAATAAAGACAACAACGAACTGATCCAAATATTCCTTGAACACACGATTCATCATATCCATGAAAGCAGTAGGAGCATTAGTCAATCTAAAAGACATGACTAAGAATTCATAATGCCCGTACCGAGTTCTGAAGGCAGTCTTCAGAATATCCTCAGTTTTAATCTTTAGCTGATGATATCCAGAACGAATATCGATCTTTGAAAAGAATTGTGCTCCTTGCAACTGGTCGAACAGGTCATCAATGCGAGGTAGTGGATACTTATTCTTGATGGTGACATGGTTCAATTCTCGATAGTCAATATAAAGTTGTATACTCCCGTCTTTCTTCTTTACGAATAAAACAGGAGCACCCCAAGGAGATGTACTAGGACGAATAAAACAGATGTTTAACAACTCATGTAGTTGGACCTTTAACTCCTGATGTTCAACAGGAGCCATTCGATATGGGGTTTTAGAAATGGGTTTTGCACCAGGTTCAAGGTCAATAAAAAATTTAACTTCACGTTCTGGGGGTAAACCGGGAAGTTCTTCAGGAAATACGTCAGAAAATTCACTAACAACAGAAATATTGTTCAAATCTGACATATTTTTGTTCAAGTCCATGACATGGGCTAAGAAAGCTTGACATCCATTTTTTAATAAATAAATGACTTTATGGCTTGATATGACAGTGATTAACTTTAGGGGTTTGGTTGCTTGATTTCGCATTACAGGTTGGTTAGGAATATAAAAACTAACAAACTTACGAAAATAATCAATTTTGGCATTATGAGTGGTTAACCAATCAATCCCTAAAATCACATCAAATGCAAGTATTTTCAAAGAAATAAGATCGACAAGTAATGTGATGGTCCCAACTTGAATCAAACAAGATTTATAAACAGTAGATGTAATGAAAGTTTCTCCTAACGGAGTCTCAACAGATAAGTCAAAGTCTAATTTCTCCGAAGTCAAGTTCAAACGTTGAGCACAAGCAGAAGAAATAAAAGAATGGATAGAACCGGTATCTAGTAAGGTATAAACTTCGCAAGAGTTTATGATTAGCTTACCCGTGATCACCTCGTTCGGGATCCTCACGTTTTGGGCAATCACGACAAACGCTCTTCTAGGAACCACTGACTTTGACATGTCCGAGATAGCCTTTGGAGTCACCTTTCCCGCTGGACTTGGTTTCGCTACAAGACAATCTCTAGCTATATGACCTTCCTTTCCATAGTTATAACACACCTTGGATTGTTGTGGGCAGTTTGGGCTGATGTGTCCCTCTTTTTCGCATTTATAACATACGACCGGTGATCGTTCTCCTCCCCTATGAATAGTTGATGATGGTGTTGACATCTTCACATTGTCATTATTATACCTTCTCTTTTTGAAATCTCCCCCCGACTCACTTCTTCTACTATCATGGCTACGATTACGACCAGAGTGGTTACCTCTTTTGTCCGGATATTTTCCTCCCCACTGGTTATCATTACTCCGATGACTACTACCACTGGTATAACCCTGATTTTAGTCCCTCGGTTGAACATACTCATTATCTTGCTCTAATAATTGAGCCATGTTCACAACATCTGAATATAGAGAAAATTTGTGAGAAATAAGATATTGCCAAATTTCGGGTTTCAGACCTCTCAAAAACATCCGCGTCATACGTTCCTCATTCTCTACAAAATGAAGAGCAAACCTGGATAACTCTGTGAACTTAGCCTCGTACTGGGAAATAGTCATGTTGTTCTATTCTAGTATAATAAACTCTACCTCCTTCATATGACGAATACTTTCAGAAAAGTACTTGTCATTGAACAGTTTTTGAAATGTTTCCTAATACATATTGAGTGCGGCTGGATGGGTACGCTTCACAGATTCTCACCAGTAATCTGCCTCACCACGGAACATAAAGGTGTTGAATGGAACCTTCTATTCCTCCGTGCATCCTAAGACATCAAATATCTTAGTAATTTGCTTAACCCACGTTTTCGCCTTGATCAGATCCGGCTTTCCCAAAAATTTTGGTGGTCCTAAATCTTTGAACAGCTTAGCTGTGATAAGTCACACGTTGCCATTGTTTCCACCTGTATTTTATACACGAGTCTCCCTTGTCTGATTTTGCATGAACTGCAAAAAGCTTCTAGCTGTGATAAGTCACACGTTGCCATTGTTTCCACCTGTATTTTATACACGAGTCTCCCTTGTCTGATTTTGCATGAACTGCAAAAAGCTTCTAAACATCCCATCATTCGTTGTTTGATAAGTGGTGTTGTTTACAGGAGGAACATTGTCGTCCTGTTGCGCGTTCTCCTAGTTGGTGATTAAAGGTGTCTCCACGGTCTCATACACTCCACTGTTAACATTTTCAGCTGTCATTCTCAAATATTGTCATAAAACCAGGGTTAATTAAAGAAATTAACATACCATATAATACCCCTATATTCTGACCGACCAACAAATAAGCTTAGGTAGGACACACTAGCGTAGGATTTACTCATCTCTCCCCTCGTAGTTCTATTCTCTGATCTCCGCCAAAGACCATATCCCTAAGCTTTGATACCAACTGTGCGCCCCCAAAATAGGTATACATCACCCATTCTGAGTCGCCAAATACATGGCACAGAAACAACTACAAACTTCATTATTACAATTGTCGTGCAAAATACGACAACACATATGTTGTGAGTTTGAATACAAATATTGTCTTCTAGATAATATCCAAACTCAAATAAGTCCTCATTACAATTATTGATACACTAATTTACAAAATAGTAAGGACTGCTAAAACAACTGTCTGGACCCATCAATCCACACCCCGACTAGTTCCCGCTATATTCTCACCTCCTAAGAATAAAAATAGAACAAAAAGGGAAAGGGTGAGCTCAACTAGCCCAATAAAGAATATTATAACTAAGATAATGTAGAACAAATTATCGTTAGCCTTCAATAAATCAGATAAAATATAATGGACAACCAGTTTTAGATCAATATTCGCAGCGAAAATAACAATTCATTAGAAGAGTTAAGTAGAGAATGAAATCTACTATCATCAATGAATTTAAAAGTCCAACATCAATATTTTATCCCTGTAACACCAATCAATATACGTCTTGAATCAAATATTTATCTTTGCACTACGGGCCAAAGATATTCATTTGTATCACCAGTTAGTCATGTTCATCTCAACACCTGTCCATCTTTGCACTACGGGCCAAAGATATTCATCAGGTAATCATTCATCTTTATACTACAAGCCAAAGATATTCATCAAATATCACCATTTAAGACTGAGGATGATGAAAAATATCTTAAAGAAACGAATTCAGTGAGATAAAAGGACAAAGATTAGGGATTCGTACTTTAGTTCATCCAAGTTTAAAAATACTCCATAATAATCAATTGTAGAGAAAAATTCAAGAATGAAGATCAAAACATGGATACAATCAAAGATAGTAACCATAATAGACATCTTGGACAAAGAAGAGAAAATTTTATTTTTTTTGTGAATAGTGTCGTATTTGCGAATAGTACCGTATATGTGAATAGTGTCGTATACGTGAATAGTAATTTCGACACAAAAAAGTAGAAATTCTACAAGAAAAATCATACTTCGTGAATAGTACTCGTGAATAGTTACGTATTCGTGAATAGTTCCGTATACGTGAATAGTACCGTATACGTGAATAGTAACCTCGTTATGAAAAGGTAAAAATTTCATAATAAAATTCATACCAATATTTCAGCATAATGATATTGAACGAAATAACATCATTTACGAAGAAAATAACATCCCTTACCTCAAAAGAATAGTACTTCTGACTGTATATCGGATATAACGCTGAAGAAAACTTCCTCTAAATAGCAACACTCAAGATATCTAAATACTCACAAAAATACGCTCGATATTATAGAGAGAGAAAACTTCAGTTTCTGCTGTGATTTTCAATTCTAACTAAGCACCCTATTTATAGGAAAATGCTAGAACGTCAAAGCAGACTAAATTTAATAAAATAATATTTTCAAAAAATTTTACGCATACCTCCTTGACCAAAATATTAGCACACCACTAGTGGGGCCTACCAAAATCAGAATTTTTCACACAAACCAAAAGTGGGGCCCACCCATGTTTTTAATAAAAAAATTTATTTCCGAAACTTCAATAATTCATAATAAATAGCCCTTTTATCAGAAAAATATGAATTTTATGTCCATTTCATAGGAAATTTAACAACTTTGTAGAAGAAAGTTTTTCCAAATTTCAAACAGAAAATGACCGAAAATCACATAAGGACGATTTTAATACCTCCATTCTGACAAAATACTGATAAAATACCTCAGCATTAATTCCTTCATTTATATCCACATAAAAGAAATATTTCCTTATCATATAAATCAATAATTAATTATTCACAAATAATATTATAGAATCACAATAATGACAACCAGGTCGTTCCTAGGAAAGAGAGGGCTTTCCGATAAGGATTTCTCCTTACTGGCGCGTAATTAGGTGACCAAACTCCTTTTCTAGATAGAACTTTCTTAGACATTGCCAACAATACTATCTAATAATATTATTCAAATAATATGAATTATTGATCTGATAATGGGAAATACTATGCAGTGACAATTATTGAAACAACAATAATATAAAATATCAACGTAGCAATTATTGAATCAATAAAATAAAATATTGAACAGTAATTACTGT
The DNA here is from genome assembly GCA_016801055.1 of Panax notoginseng. Taxonomy (NCBI): domain Eukaryota; kingdom Viridiplantae; phylum Streptophyta; class Magnoliopsida; order Apiales; family Araliaceae; genus Panax; species Panax notoginseng. Next base: position 53,592,016 of record CM029023.1, on the reverse strand, counting down.
AACAATTATTGAGTAGTGACTTCTTACGTAAGAATCAATAATTCAAAAATACTGTGCAATACCGTGTGCTACTGTGCAACCACGCGTATTACTGTATTTTAACCACCGGGTATTCTAACAGTGTGAACGGTAACAATTACGCTGTTATTTATAAAAACTCAAACTTGACGTTTTCTTCATCCGACCGTTTTCCATTATGGGGCCCACAAATGGTTGCACCATCGTACGAATATTCCCTGACAGCAAGAATATTTCCCGACAACAATGAATATTTTATAACCACATGCTTATCTTGTAAAATTTACATATTTCACCCATAACCAAAGTTTTATATCAAATTAACACCTTATTATTCAAAATAATAATTAGAGGAAATTCAATTTTATTTATAAAAAGTAGGGGTCTTACAAATTCCTATTAACAGGCAAGTAAAACTCCATTAGGCATTCCTTAGCGAGTCACGTTCAGTGAACTTATTCTCCAATAAGCACCTACATACTTGCTTTAGTGTCTCCACACAAATGATCATGAGATTAATCATCCTCATCCAATGAGCAAGTAACGTATCTACCAATCTATCCGGATTCACTAATCCCCTTTTTGGTAATCTATTTATTAGGAACATTTTAGTTTTTAAGTTATCTAAGAATTTAGATCTCATTTGCATGATCTCATCATGATTCTAAAAGCATTGCTTAAAACTATCAGTTTATCATATATTATTCAAACAACACCATGTAGATAAATTAAATGCATTTAGTAAATAAATACTTTTTTTAATAAATAAATAAGATTGATTACAAAGTATATGCTTTATCATCATACATGATTGGCTTGTATGCATATTACTTTCACCCAATCTTCTTTGCAGTTGTGGTGAGTTCATTAATATATTACTTATTTTTCATGTCATCACATAGACATATATTGTATATTGGGAATTAAATGATTGTTTTGTGGTTTATAGGTGGAGTTAATTCCTTTGTTTCTTCGTCTGGCAAATCCTAAAGCAAAGTGGCCAAGATCGAAGTCAAAAGTTGAAGTCTGTGTGAATAGGCCGAGATAATGGAATTCAAACGATTGTAGCGTTTATGTTACAAAGTACGTAGATTGTTTTTTGCACTAGATATAAACATCATGAAGGAACCGAGGTGGAATCCAAACGAGACTTATAACTTTAGATTTAGAATAGCACATGAGCTTATGATGTGCAAAGCCAGGGGCATTCCTGAAAAATATATTTGTAACGACCAAACTTTAGATTCGGATTCAAATGAAGACTACTGAATGTATATTTGACTAAATTTTGTAATACGTTATTTCGTATTTAATTTTAAATCTTTCTATGGTTTCATTTGTTCAGTTGTATTGCAACAGGTTTCATTGGTTCAATATATATCTTGTTATGGTGTATAGTGTTCAGTTTGTATTGTAGCGTTTTTCATTGGTTCAGTTTTATATCTTGTTATGGTTTCATGAGTTCAATTTGTATTGCAATCTTTTCATTGTTATGATTTTAGTTTGTCTATGGTTGTTGTGCAGCTGAACATGACTTCACTGGTATGAACACTGACCGCCTAGAGTGTTATTGCATTATTTGGGCATTGCTCTTGAAAATGACCATCTTTATCTATCTTAGTATTTATTGATCTGACGCAACTCTAGTTTGTTTAGCTATCAATTTGTTTATCTAGTTGTATACGAAGAAATTGGGATATATATGTTGCTGAAAATGAAATGTTTGTGCATGTTCCAGTGAATTTCTTGCTTATTTTTTATCTCTGCTTTAATTTTTCTATCTCGTGATTAAGTTGTCCTTCTAGATTTGTTTCTTCTTCCGACGTTCAGACTCCTTTTTTATATACATGATTTCAGGTGTTGATCCCTGTAAAAATCAACTGCATTTTTTTTCAAGGAAACGTGGCCATTGACGCTACAAAAATACTTTTAAGACCTACAATAGAATTGGCAACAACGGATATTGTCAGCCACGCCATGGTTGCTCTGGAGGAGAGTTCCATAAGGTTTCTTATCTTCCATTTATAGATAAAAATATATATATGATTATATGTAAAGTAACTACAATCACAACCACTAGGATGTTCTGCCTTGTAGCATCGTAAAATGATTACTTAAGTTTGGTTAGTTGGGTATTCAGTCCTTTTTCTTTATATAGCATAAATGGTCTTGCATTTTGTTTGTATGAGGGTAATAGCAGTGCCTTGTTGCTATTCCCCGGTACGATACACTGTGAACCACATGAACATATTCTTGGGTGTAATTTCAATACAATATCGATAAGTATAGAGGTTTGACTTCTTCTGTATTATATCATTCATCACAATATCTATTATTACAACTTTGGTTATCACTTGGTTTGTAATTGTTGTATTTTTTTCCCCAGACATGTTTTTTGAAATTTCTGATGATGATAGTATCTTCCAAGATCGTGGAGCAAGTAATCTTGTGGTGAGTACTGGATTCCTTATCCCTTTTACCAATTTGATATAGGTACTATCACATAGCTTAAAAGCCACATGTAATTCGTACCCTTGCAAAAAAAATGGGAATGTGACATTGACCTATATAAAAGCAAAATTAAAATGTTATACAACCAAAAATAGATAAACCATTGTGATAAATCAAATTATATGACTAAAATTAAATACTTTCGAAATTTAATAATCATACAACCTCATATAAAGATAACTTCAAACACTCGGCTTTTCTTGGCCCAAAACTTTGTATTGGTTCTGCTTATCGTGATTGGTCATCATATTACATATTGCACACTTTCTCAGTTGCTTACGACTCCAAGCCTCTTCAATCTCACTCTTTATTCTTGTAGCTTTTTTGCGCCCCTTTGTTTGTAAACAAATAGGATCCAATAATGGCTCATCTTCAATGGGCTCATCATCATCTACTTGAATTTCTGGAACAATTTTACATCAACTTCATCAGGGTCAAATTTCTCAACTATGGGTTGATTGTCAATGCATAACTCTACCACATGCTTAAAATCATTAATTAAGAATGATCTTGTAGAAGCTAATCGTAGGAGCAGCGTCACCAAATAATTGTACTGCATCGTCTGAGATTCCTCGTAATTGGACATTTTCGTTAAAATCTTTGGTAATTCAGCGTTTACTTTATTACCATTTCTACACCGCCGACTTAAAATGTATTTATCAAGTATCTTTGTAGTACTTTTGGCAATCATGTCTTAAAATGTGTCTACAAAATATACCAAAATGTTTAAATTTTTTATAATTACAATTTATATCTCCATTTTGAACATTACGAACAACAGTAAAGTACCTTTTCAATTCTTCGATGTTGTTTGACTTGTACACTATATACGACTTTGTATCCGGTGTTGTTAGATGTTGAAGCTTCTTCATTATGTACTTATAAGATTTTACTATCTCAACCTGAAAGTGTCTAAACATCTCCTTTATATATACAGTTACGCCATAAGTTTCTAGCGGTGATTCAAGAGTCATAGTTTGCGTCCGATGACAAGTTGCATAGTCAGCTTATCTCTCTCTCATAACCTATTTCTCAAGGGCTTTTTCTGAGTTTAAGATAAATTCCTTGATACTCGTTATCCCATTCACATACTCATCGAATAAACTGTTCATTCCCTCACTCCTGGATGTAGTCGTCATTCCCACTGTAAAAAATTCTGTGTATGTGACGACGCCCCCAAAATAGGTATACACCACCCATTCTGAGTTACCAAATATATGGTACAAAATTTAAATACAACTTAATTATATAACTGTCGTGTAAAATACGACAAAACATAGTTGAGAGTTTTAACACGAATATTGTCTTCTAGACAATATCCAAACTCATATGGAGTCCTCATTACAATTATTATCACACTATTTTATAAAATAGTGAGGACTACTATAACCACCATCTCGGATCGTCACTCCATTCCCTGACTAGTCCTGGTTACGTTCTCATTTCCTGAAGAGAACAATGAAAGTAAAACGGTGAGCTTAACTAGCCCAGTAAGAAATATTATGACTAAGATAATGCAGAATAAATTATCATTAGCATTCAACAGTGTTAAACTTATAGTGTGAGAGCCCCAAATTCGGGTCCCAAATCACCGCGGATCCAGTATAATCATTCTATCACTATTGCGGAGGATATAAACATAAATTATTTATACAATACATTTACAAACTATTCCCCAAGGTCTACTAACCTTAACTTATACACAATTCATAAACTATCTAACCTATAATGTTATTATCATACATAGCTGTTACAATTAAGCTGCACATAAAAATCCCAAGCTGAACTTAGCTTTATCCTTTACTATATCCGAACGTATTCGCCTTATCTGTAATGTTTATCATGATATAGCAAGGGTGAGCAATAAGTTTTCCCAACAAGTTTAAGTTCAATAAATTAAGAATATATCATGATTGAAAGAATTGAACAAAAGCTGGCTACAGTTCTACAATATAATTGCGAACTAGAATAAACAAATTTTACATAGCTGAACGAACATTGAACATGAACATATATATATCTGGATCGAATGGTAATGAAGGTGATCAGCCTTTCATACCTGATGAATACATGCAGTATGCACAGAGTGCGATTTAATAATTCTTAGACATGGCAATCAGAAATGATTAACCACAAGTATAATTGAATAATACAACTCGAGATCGAGTTAAGAAAAACTTGCATGTTTCGTTGATTATCGTTACACAACTTATTACGCTTTGCCTGAAGACCTATTATAAATAATATTGATCTATAATTTAGAATAATATCATCACAATATTTAAAATAACCTAAACACGTTATCACATAACCCTGTCAGTCTATAACACACATAAGATATAGTATCAAGTCAAACTATTACAGTCTGAGTTGAAACCAACACAATTATGACATCTCGTCGGCCTAGTCGGACAATTCTCGAGTCTAAGTTCAATTAAACTCTGCCTAAACACTTTAACAATTATCTTAGATAATTATATTATCAGTCATAAATATTTTTCATAATCTCGTAATAATTTTTACATAATAATTATCATTTATCATGATTTTTTAATCATTAATATCGTATTTAAATGAATTAAATACCACATAATTCTTTTATCATTAATATTTATTTAATATTAAATATTAATGAGAATCATACCATAATATTATAATATATTTATAATATAACAAAGTATTTTTAATACTTTAAAATCACATTTATATGATTTTTAAACAATTAAATCCATTATCCGATAATTGCTATTAATATTAAATATTAATGTTTTTCATGACAAAATATCAAAAGTTATATTTCATAACTTAAAATATTTTTATAACACTTAATTCATTTTTATATGATTTTTAAATCATTAATTTTATTTTTCAATAATTTATATAATATATTTACTAAATAAATTAATTATCATTAATATTAATTTATTAATAAAATTCATCACAAAATATTAAAAGTCATTAAAAATAATTTAAAATATTTTTTTATACCATAATATAATTTTTTATGATTTTTCATGTATTAAAATTATTTTTAAATATTTTATTTAATATTATAATTAAATAAATTAAATACCATTAATATTCCAAAAATATTAAATATTTGTGAAATATATTAAAAATTATTAAAAACTCATTTTCAGACTTTAAAATAATTTTTAGGAATTTATTTTGTATTTTTAATAATTAAAAACTATTTTTATCTATTTATTAATTAAAATAATTAATTTCTGAATTTAAGTGTCGCTAAAGGTGCATTAAGCGACAAAACCGTGACTAAAGGTGTTCTTGGGCTGTTCTTGGCCAAACCCAGAAATGCATAGGCAGTCACAAGGTACTAGGTTTGACCACAATTATATTCATGTTCCAGCTAGTTTTTGGGCTTGTAATGGTATCAAGATTATAGTATTTATGTAATACTACATATACTAACTCATATCATGGCCAAACAACAACATAACAGAGAGATCGAAGCCTCCAAATATCATGTCAGAGGTTGTTCTTCACTTATGGGTTTTCTAAAAATGAAGAACAGATCGAGGGTTTACTTTCCATGTCTAGGATCTATGCGTTCTAGGTTGGTTTAGTGTGATCTAAAGGATCTACCTGGTAGTCCTGATACCAAGGAACATTTATATAACATTATTTCATTCTAACAACATCACACATGCCAAATCAAGGACGACCAAACCTTGTCAGAAACATCGGCTGATGAAGATCTGGGTTTTGTAGAAAACCTTCATGAGGTAGTTTGATCAACCTACTTTGACCATGATTATTTTTGATTCTGTTGTTAATCTAGGCGATCTAATAGCATAAATGTGTAGTTCATATACCAATCTATAATATCAAACCAACGAAATGATCTAAAACATAAAAACACAAGCAAGATCAAAGCTTGCAAAATCACTGTTAGACTTTCTGGGCAAAATCTGGGCTACCCAGAAACAGAAATCGTTTTCGGTCAACGAGGTTTGACCGCTTCTAACATGAAATCTAGATATTATATGACCTTGATTCCAGTTCCAGATAAAAGCCTTCATAGCATACTATACCTATAACACTTCATACACCACAAATCATTAACACAGAAGAATCTAAAGGCACTGACATATGACTGTCAAGCCACTTTTCCAACTTTTCCCATATTTTAGAAAACTTTACTTTTGAGCACTTTGATGTTATGGATCTGGGATTTAACAACCCAGGTTACTAAATGACATCTTATTACGTAACATTAAACAATAAACAACAACATCCAACATCAGATCATAAGATTTCTAAGTTTAGGGTTTTTTTATTCCTTTTTGAGCCTTGATATATGTTTCTGATCCTTGTTTTCTATTCTTGGCTTGTTACTAACTGATCATGGCTCAACTTTTCACTCTCTCTCACTCTAGATTTTGGAATTATAGAGAGAGAAAAGACTTGGACAAGTTTGCTTAGGAAAAGTAATTTTACTTACTTTAATCTTTGATTTCTTTAATTCAATGTATCTAGTTGGTATAGGTGGCACACATATCTGATTTTGAAAGATTTAAAACACATGGGATAAACATAGAGTAGTGAGTCACCAAGATTGTGAAATCTTTTACTTAATGTGTAAGAAAAGGGTATTTTAGTCTTTTTTCTTTTAATTTAATGGCATACTAGTAATTTGTCCAAACCCTTAGGGTTTAGGGTTTAACTCTTTAGGTTTTAAAAATAAATTCTAGGATTTCTAAATTAGGTTTCCAAAATAGAAAATTAATATTTCTAAATTATAATTAGAATTCTTTAATTATATTAAAATTTACTAATCATAAATCAAGCTAGCTAATTAGGATTATTATTTCCTAATAAAAATTAAAATGACCTAATAACCGATTAGGGTTTCAAATGTACAAATTAAGCTTTCTAATAATTAGGGTATATAACTATTAGAATTCTAATTAATCGTTAGGGTTCTCCCTAATTAGATTTGTGATTAATACACAAAACCTTATACATAGCATTTAAATCCCCAAATTAGGGTTTCAAATTCCCGGAATTGAAATTAAGGTTTCTAGAACTGGTTTTAGGGTTTCTTATAAATCGTAAGATTTTTCTAACTGAACGTTGACGTTCTTAATATAATATTAGGGTTTGCCAATGATATAACTTATCTGGTCAACCCTTGACCCTTAACCACATTCTGTTCACATATATGACCATACACATACAACATATACACTTATATACTTAATCCTGAATAATTCACCACAAAAATTTTTAAATCTATAAAATTTCTTTTTAGAAATGCCAAATCCATTCACTTATTTTCTTTCTAGGTTTATTATTTAACCTTAATTCAATATTTTAATATTTTATAAATATCTAAATTTTCGGGTTGTCACTTTCACCCCTTCTTCTAAAAATTTCGTCCCCAAAATTTACCTTACACCTTATACCATGCACCATACACCATTCATACACAGCATCACATGCAACCTAATACATTCCTCACAAGAGTAAATTTTTCAAATATTGATGAGGAATCATATAGACTATTATTTGTCATTTTCGCAAAGGTTTTATGGAAATTCATCCGTAAACCGCACTGGTCTTATGATCGTAGTGGGTGATCAGCCCGTTCTGCCCTGTACTAGCCCAGTAATACTGGTTTGATCTGTTTCTCATCACTGCCATAGGCATAAAAATTTTACCTCAGTCTTATAATAGAATTCCGTACAAAAATAATTTGGTTCGAGATAATTTTCAAAAAATGCTTAGAATTTTATAAACGTTGGTCTAGCTAAATCAAATAGCTTAGACTCATATCAATAATCAATTTCAATCGAAATATTTAGGTATAGCCAAAACCCCGTTGGCAAATTAAAATTTTAAAAATTAGTTTAAAAATGACGTCCTGATGCCGTACTGTATTAACAGCCCGTTTGAGGATGCCGGCATCGAGTGAATTTTTCATAACACGTCATACAATAGTGGAACAACAATTTTTGATCAAATTCAACACTAAGTATTCCTGCATTTACAACTCCATCAACTTTTTATCATCTCTGCACCAGGTTACATGGTACATAAGTGATAAATAAAATATATTTTGATATTTTAAATCATTATCGTCTAGCCGAAATGAGTAGCATAGACTATACTTTAAACCGTTTCAAAATCATTGCAATTATGTTTTATTATCTCAACTGGTAACGAGGTGTAGGTGGCCCGAAGTCCAGGTATACACAAGGGTCACCAGAAGTTGAGAAAAAAATCATTTTCAAAAAGGCACATAGTGCATATTTAGCTTGATGTCAAAAATTTTGAGTCTAGCATAGCTAGGAGATTTGGAAAAACCTATGTCTCCACTAATGATCAATTACTTAAACAGTCTATATATTCCTATAATCCTCAATATTCCATTCACACTTAATTCTACCCAGTTCGTCAAATCACACTCATGAGTTCAGGAACTTTCCACAATCATATGAGTTTAAAAACTTTTCCTAGTCAGACCTTTGGCGTCCATTCACTGAGGGGTTCATAAACGTTTAATATAATTATGAGTTACGAACGTATCATAAGTATGAGTTTTAAGAACTCGTACTTAATCTTATATTCTCTAACTATACCCTATCTATCTGATATACACATGAGAAAGGAATCACCCTCTTAACATGCATACATCAAATAGCGCGACACATACATTTTAATAATTATCCTAACTCCCTTCTCAATATGAATTTCATTTAATCCGTCTTTATAATCCTTTCCTGAATCTGTACCAATTCATAGTACATCTGACACACAGCAATCTTGCTGTAAACTTTTCAATTATTCGCTTAATCCTTCTCCATACTATAACCTTATCAGATCACGGGGTGATCTCATTGTATATATTACGATTCATTTATATGCTATGATCATTTTGTTTTACGATCTCCTGTCCCTGTACTTTTAGTCTTTTAGACTTTATCTATTCCTTACTACTATGACCTTTATTGCCAGAGTTAGGGAACTCTGTATCTTTATTGTGACGCCCCCAAGATTAGGTATACGTCACCCATCTTGGGTCGCCACTTACATGGTTCAAAATTCAAATACAACTTACTAATACAACTGTCGTGTATAATACGACAAAACATAAACTGTGAGTTTGAATACAAATATTATCTTCTAGAGAGTATTCATACTCAAAAGAAGTCCTCATTACATTTATTAACACACTATTACATAGAATAGTGAGGACTACTAACTAATACTATCATTCGAACCATCACTCCGTTTCCCGACTTGCCCCAGCTACGTTCTCATTTCCTGAAGAGAACAGTGAAAGAAAGGGTGAGCTCAACTAGCCCAGTAAGAAATATTATGACTAAGATAATGCAGAATAAATTATCATTAGCCTTCAACAATGTTAAACTGATAAAATATAATAGACATCAAGTTTAACTGCAGCGGAACACGCAATCCATTAAAAGAGTCAAGTAGAAAATAAACTCTACTATCTTTTATGATTTAAAAGATTTTCCAACACTGTGATCGCTGAGACTCAGCTTAATAAAATAATCCACATCATCGAATCACCCCTGCACTACGGCCAAGGATATTCGTATATTCATTAATGGTCATGATCATGCCAACAACTGTCCATCAATGCACTACGGGCCAATGAGGACTTTTACCACATCATTTGTAACATTACGGTCATGATTATACCGAATAATCCCTGGTCATAATCATACCAAGTCCATCTATGCACTACAGGCCACATATGACTTTCAACATTTTATAAACATGAGGATGATGACAATGATATAAGAATTCAATAAAACAAGTTCAAGAATTAATTTATCCAAGAATTAACAACGTCCAAATTGTCAACATGATACTGCTTTGTGGAGTAAAATTCAAGAATACTTAGAAGAATATTTTCATGAAAAGATACTGGATGAAACGTAATTATCAAGGATATTCCACAAATTTCATGGAGTATAGAAGTCAAAACTTAACCAATTGAGTACAATAAAGAATGGAATAACAAAAGAAATCACCATGCATGCGATAGACCGCACAAACAGGTTATTCCAACAGAATAATAAATAATGGAACCAGGTCCGGCGTAAACGCACAGACAGGATATTCCGACAGAATAATAAATAATGGAACCAGGTCCGGTGTAAAACACACAGACAGGATATTCCGACAGAATAATAAATAATGGAACCAGGTCCGGTGTAAAACACACAGACAGGATGTTCCAACAGAATAATAATAAAAACGGAACCAGGTCCGGTGTAAAACACACAGACAGGATGTTCCAACAGAATAATAGAAGAATGTCACCAAGTATAGGGTAGATCCGCGTATACAGGTTATTCCAACAGAATAATAAGAAATGGAATAACAACAGTTCTCTTCATGAATAAGAAAGAATAACACCCTTACCGTTTTAAAGAAGAGCTGAAATAAGGAAGTAGTTAAGTAGCAGAATACTCTTCTTCTCTCTCTCTATAGTTTCTCTATATAGTTTCTCTCTCTAGAGTTCAGTGAATTCGTAAGAAATAATGAAGGAATGAGTTGCTATTTATAGAAAAATAGAATGCATAGTAACTAATCCATGAACGGTCCAGATTGATTACTTTAATCTGACGGTCCATATTTAAAGAAAAATCTTTTAAATAAAATATAATATATTCTATTTATAGAATAACTTTAATAAAGTATTTTGTTTTATATAAAAAGATGTTTCTGTTTTATTACGTTAATAATACGAATAAAACAAAACGTCATTATCGCTAAATAATTCATATTATTAACTGACAATAATGGAATCAAACTGAGTGACTTCTCACATAAGCATTAATAATTAATACCGTGTGCTACTATACAACCACACGTATTACTGTACTTTTACTACCGAGTAGTTCAACAGTATCAACGGTAAAACTTCCGCCGTTATTTTCATAAAGTATTTTTGTCGTTTTTTCAATCCGACAATAATTCCGTTGTGGGGTCCACCAATAATTGTACCGTCGTACGGATATTCCCCGACAAAAAGAATATTCTCCGACCAATCGAATATAATATGACAACTTGCATACTTTGCAAAATTTATAAATACTACCCATAACTATTATATCAAATCCACACAATAATAAAAAAAATTATTTCGAGAAAAATTAAATATTTATTCATAAAATCTGGGGTTTCACAATCTCCCCTCCTTATGGAATTTCGCCCTCGAAATTTACGTACGTACTTGGTATGCCGAACATCGAAATTTACGTACGTACTTGGTATGCCGAACATGTGAGGATACCTTGACTTCACTTCAAATTCTAACTCTTGAGGTATAACCTTTAAGCATCGAATATGATCCTTCTTATCCAAGATGTTAACACGTATCTCCTCATACGTTAAATCTTTCGCTATCTCGTCCGGTTCTAAATTAATAATGTTGTTCGGGTCGTCCACATATTTACGAACATCGATACGTAAAAAAAATATTCTGAACACGCAACATACTTGGCGGTAAAATGAGTCTATAGGCCACAGTTCCTACTTCATCGAGAATTTCAAATGGGCCAATTAAATCGAGAGTTGAGATTTTCTCTCTTCGTCGATTCTTGCTTCTAGAATAACGCCCTCTTGAACCTTCTTCTTCACATTTATCAGCTCTGAGTATGTAGCTTGAGCGGCTTTAACTTTATCGATTAATGTCGATTTTAATCGTATATTCGTTATCTTCACGTGGGTTCGTATATTCGCACTTGTAACCGTATACGATCTTCTACACAACGCGTCAGCTACCACGTTCGCTTTTCCACGATGTTATTGAATGGTACGATCGTAATCTTCAACAGCTCGAGCCAACGTCTTTGGCTTATAATACGTTCGTTTTAGTTGAAGAAATATTTGAGGGTTTAAGAAATGGGTTTTGTACTGGGGTCAATACAAAATTCAATTTTACGCTCTGGGGTAGGCTAAGAAGTCTTCAAGAATACGTCAAGAAATTTATTAGCAACAGAAATATCGTTCAAAACTGTGACCCTCATCCAAGACTTGGACAACACGTCACATTGATACCTATCAACTTGCCATCGTCATTTACAACGTCTCATACGGAAAGTCTAGCTTCGGTGCATTCCACACCAGGAAGTCAACAACGAAAGGAACGGGGATTTTTACTTATGGCTTGATATGATAATGATTGACTTTAGTGGTTTGGTTACTTTGAATTTGCATAACAGATTGGTTAGGAATATGAAAGCTAACAACCTTACGAAAAGCATGATGAGCAGTTAACCAATCGTTTTCAAAAATCACATCAATGCAAGTATTTTCAAAGAGATAAGATCAACAGGTAACGTGAAAGTGTTGATTTGAACAAGATTTATAAATAGTGGAGGTAACAAAGGTTTCTCCCAACGGAATTTCAACAGAGAAATCAAAGTCCAACTTCTCCGGAGTTAAGTTCAAATATTGAACACAACTAGGTGAAATAAAAGAGTGAGTAGAACCGGTATCTAACACGGTATATACTTCGCAAGAGTTTATGACTAACTTACCCGTGATAATTTTATTCAGGTTCCTCGTCACGAAAAAAATGCTCTCTCTTAAACTACTGGCTTTGGCTTTTCTGGGACGGTCTTTGGTGCCTTCATCCTATCTGAACTTGTCCTCGGTGAACGATAAAATCGGGCTAAGTGACCTTCTCTTCCATAATTATAGCATGCTTTGGATGGCATCGCGCAGTTTGGACTGATGTGTCCCTCCCCTCCGCATTTGAAGCATATGATAGGTGGTCGTTCTCCTTCCTTAACAACGGGTGCTGGTGCTGACGTCTTTTCATCATTGTTGAATTTCCTCTTCATGAAATGTCCATTCTTATTGTTTTGACTATGATTACCGTTGAAGTGGTTACCATTTCTGGAATGTTGATTCCCTCCATGCTTATTGTCACCGCTTTGATGAATGTTATCACCAGTATTATCGTTTTTTCGGCTGCTCTCTTTTGGTTGCGTTGACTCGTTATCGCGCTCCACTAACTGAGCCCTATTCACAACATCTGAATATAAACACAGTTTATGAGAAATAAGATATTGACGTATCTTCGGTTTCAAACCTCTTAAAAATATCCGCGTCATTCTCTCTTCATTCTCCACCAAGTGGGATGCAAATCGGGACAACTCGGCAAACTTGGCTTCGTACTGCGACACGGTCATGTTATTTTGTTCCAACTTGATAAATTTCACCTCCTTCATGTGACGAATACTTTCGGAAAAGTACTTGTCATTGAACAGTTCTTGGAACTTCTCCCAAGACATCTTGAGTGCGTCAAGCTGGGTACGTTTTACAGATTCCCACCAGTAATCTGCCTCTTCACGCAATATAAAAGTGGCAAAGGGAACCTTTTGCTCCTCGGAGCATCCCAAGACATCAAATATCTTGGTGATATGCTTTAACCACGTCTCCGCCTTAAGTGGTTCTGGCTTTCCCAAAAACTCCGGTGGTCCTAGCTCCTTGAATTGCTTAGCGGTGACCAACCGTGGGTTGTCATTGTTTCCTCCTTCATTTTGGATAGGAGCCGCTCTCGCCCGTTGTTGCATGAATTGCTCCTTGAACTGCTTAGCGGTGACCGTCCGAGAGTTATTTTGTTGTTGCATGAATTGCATAAAGTCTCTGACCATCCCATCATTCACCATTTCATCGGTGTTATTATTTTCATGAGGATTATTGTCCTCTGGTTGCACATTACCCTGAGCATTGATCGTTGGTGATTCAATGGTCTCATGTGCTTCATTGTTTATCTCAACATTTTCGGATGCCATTTGCAAATACTGCAACAAAACAAGGGTTAATTAACATATAACATATTATCCATATACTTTGACCGACTAATTAAATACCAAATAAACTTAGGTAGGTCATACTAGCGAAGGAATTTCCCGTCTCTCCCCTCCTAGTTCTAGTCTCACATCCTAGCCAGGGATCATATCCCTAAGCTCTGATACCAACTGTGACGCCCCCAAGATTAGGTATACGTCACCCATCTTGGGTCGCCACTTACATGGTTCAAAATTCAAATACAACTTACTAATACAACTGTCGTGTATAATACGACAAAACATAAACTGTGAGTTTGAATACAAATATTATCTTCTAGAGAGTATTCATACTCAAAAGGAGTCCTCATTACATTTATTAACACACTATTACATAGAATAGTGAGGACTACTAACTAATACTATCATTCGAACCATCACTCCGTTTCCCGACTTGCCCCAGCTACGTTCTCATTTCCTGAAGAGAACAGTGAAAGAAAGGGTGAGCTCAACTAGCCCAGTAAGAAATATTATGACTAAGATAATGCAGAATAAATTATCATTAGCCTTCAACAATGTTAAACTGATAAAATATAATAGACATCAAGTTTAACTGCAGCGGAACAAGCAATCAATTAAAAGAGTCAAGTAGAAAATAAACTCTACTATCTTTTATGATTTAAAAGATTTTCCAATACTGTGATCGCTGAGACTCAGCTTAATAAAATAATCCACATCATCGAATCACCCCTGCACTACGGTCAAGGATATTCGTATATTCATTAATGGTCATGATCATGCCAACAACTGTCCATCAATGCACTACGGGCCAATGAGGACTTTTACCACATCATTTGTAACATTACGGTCATGATTATACCGAATAATCTCTGGTCATAATCATACCAAGTCCATCTATGCACTACAGGCCACAGATGACTTTCAACATTTTATAAACATGAGGATGATGACAATGATATAAGAATTCAATAAAACAAGTTCAAGAATTAATTTATCCAAGAATTAACAACGTCCAAATTGTCAACATGATACTGCTTTGTGGAGTAAAATTCAAGAATACTTAGAAGAATATTTTCATGAAAAGATACTGGATGAAACGCAATTATCAAGGATATTCTACAAATTTTATGGAGTATAGAAGTCAAAACTTAACCAATTGAGTACAATAAAGAATGGAATAACAAAAGAAATCACCATGCATGCGATAGACCGCACAAACAGGTTATTCCAACAGAATAATAAATAATGGAACCAGGTCCGGCGTAAACGCACAGACAGGATATTCCGACAGAATAATAAATAATGGAACCAGGTCCGGTGTAAAACACACAGACAGGATATTCCGACAGAATAAAAAATAATGGAACCAGGTCCGGTGTAAAACACACAGACAGGATGTTCTAACAGAATAATAATAAAAACGGAACCAGGTCCGGTGTAAAACACACAGACAGGATGTTCCAACAGAATAATAGAAGAATGTCACCAAGTATAGGGTAGATCCGCGTATACAGGTTATTCTAACAGAATAATAAGAAATGGAATAACAACAGTTCTCTTCATGAATAAGAAAGAATAACACCCCTTATCGTTTTAAAAAAGAGCTGAAATAAGGAAGTAGTTAAGTAGCAGAATCCTCTTCTTCTCTCTCTCTATAGTTTCTCTATATAGTTTCTCTCTCTAGAGTTCAGTGAATTCGTAAGAAATAATGAAGGAATGAGCTGCTATTTATAGAAAAATAGAATGCATAGTAACTAATCCATGAACGGTCCAGATTGATTACTTTAATCTGACGGTCCATATTTAAAGAAAAATCTTTTAAATAAAATATAATATATTCTATTTATAGAATAACTTTAATAAAGTATTCTGTTTTATATAAAAAGATGTTTCTGTTTTATTACGTTAATAATACGAATAAAACAAAACGTCATTATCGCTAAATAATTCATATTATTAACTGACAATAATGGAATCAAACTGAGTGACTTCTCACATAAGCATTAATAATTAATACCGTGTGCTACTATACAACCACACGTATTACTGTACTTTTACTACCGAGTAGTTCAACAGTATCAACGGTAAAACTTCCGCCGTTATTTTCATAAAGTATTTTTGTCGTTTTTTCAATCCGACAATAATTCCGTTGTGGGGTCCACCAATAATTGTACCGTCGTACGGATATTCCCCGACAAAAAGAATATTCTCCGACCAATCGAATATAATATGACAACTTGCATACTTTGCAAAATTTATAAATACTACCCATAACTATTATATCAAATCCACACAATAATAAAAAAAAATTATTTCGAGAAAAATTAAATATTTATTCATAAAATCCGGGGTTTCACATTTATAACTCGCCAAGATTCATATTTGAATCTTACCGATTCACTAACTCTATTTGAGTTAGTACTAATCCTAATCACTATGGTTATTAGTCTCAGGTATTCCTACCTAAGGTTCATAACCTACAACTTTGATACCAACTGTGAGAGCCCCAAATTCGGGTCCCAAATCACCGCGGATCCGGTACAATCATTCTATCACTATTGTAAAAGACATAAACATAAATTGTTTATACAATACATTTACACACTATTCCCCAAGGTTGAGTAACCTTGAATTATACACAATTCATAAACTATCTAACCTATAATGTTATTATCATACATAACTGTTACAATTAAGCTGCACATAAAAATCCCAAGCTAAACTTGGCTTTATCCTTTCCTGTATCCGAACGTATTCGCTTTATCTGCAATGTTTATCATGATATAGTAAAGGTGAGCAATAAGTTTGCCCAGCAATTTTAAGTTCAATAAATTAAGAATATATCATGATTGAAAGAATTGAACAAAAGCTGGCTACAGTTCTACAATATAATTGCGAAATAGCATGAACAAATTTTACATAGCTGAACGAACATTGAACATGAACATATATATATCTGGATCGAATGGTAATGAAGGTGATCAGCCTTTCATACATGATGAATACATGCAGTATGCACAGAGTGCGATTTAATAATTCTTAGACATGGCAATCAGAAATGATTAACCACAAGTATAATTGAATAATACAATTCGAGATCAAGTTAAAAAAACTTGTCTGTTCTGTTGATTATTGTTACGCAACTTATTACGCTTTGCCTGAAGACCTATTATAAATAATATTGATCTATAATTTAGAATAATATCGTCATAATATTTAAAATAACCTAAACACGTTATCACATAATCCTATCAGTTTAAAACACACATAAGACATAGTATCAAGTCAAACTATTATAGTCCGAGTTGAAACCAACACAATTATGACATCCCGACGGCCTAGTTGGACAATTCTCTAGTCTAAGTTCAATTAAACTCTGCCTAAACACTTTAACAATTATCTTAGATAATTATATTATCAATGAAAAATATTTTTCATAATCTCGTAATAATTTTTACATAATAATTATCATTTATCATGATTTTTTAATCATTAATATCGTATTTAAATGAATTAAATATCACATAATTTTTTTATCATTAATATTTATTTAATATTAAATATTAATGAGAATCATACCATAATATTATAATATATTTATAATATAACAAAGTATTTTTTAATACCTTAAAATCACATTTATATGATTTTTAAACAATTAAATCCATTATCCGATAATTACTATTAATATTAAATATTAATGTTTATCATGACAAAATATCAAAAGTTATATTTCATAACTTAAGATATTTTTATAACACCTAAATCATTTTTATATAATTTTTAAATCATTAATTCTATTTTTTCATAATTTATTTAATATATTTACTAAATAAATTAATTATCATTAATATTAATTTATTAATAAAATTCATCACAAAATATTAAAAGTCATTAAAAATAACTTAAAATATTTTCTTATACCATAATATAATTTTTTATGATTTTTTATGTATTAAAATTATTTTTAAATAATTTATTTAATATTATAATTAAATAAATTAAATACCATTAATATTTCATAAATATTAAATATTTATGAAATATATTAAAAATTATTAAAAACTCATTTTCAGACTTTAAAGTAATTTTTAAGAATTTATTTTGTATTTTTAATAATTAAAAACTATTTTTATCTATTTATTAATTAAAATAATTAATTTTCGAATTTAAGTGTCGCTAAAGGTGCATTAGGCGACAAAACCGTGGCTAAAGGTGTAAGACCCCAACTTATTAATGAATAAAATCAAATTTTCTCTAAATATTATTGTGAATAATAAGGGGTTAATTTGATATAATACTTTGGTTATTGGTGAAATGTGCAAATTTTGTAAAATAAGCAAGTGGTTATAAAATATTCATTTTGTCGGGGAATATTCGTTTGGTCGTGGAATATTCTTGCTGTCGGGGAATATTCGTACGACGGTGCAGCCTTGTGTGGGCCCCATAACGGAAAGCGATTGGATGAAGAAAACGACAAGTATAAGTTGTTTATAAATAGCGGCGTAGTTGTTACCGTTAATACTGTTGGAATACCCAGTGGTTAAAATATAGTAGCACACGGTATTGCACCAATTATTGATTCTTACGTAAGAGGGCACTACTCAATAATTGTTACAGTAGTTATTATTCAATATTTTATTTTATTGATTCAATAATTGCTGCGTTGATATTTTATATTATTGTTGTTTCAATAATTATTGCTGCACAGTATTTTCCTTTATCAGATCAATAATTCATATTATTTGAATAATATTATTAGATAACATTATTGGCAATGTCTAGAAAGTTCTGTCTAAAGAGAGGTTTGGTCATCTAATTGCACGCCAGTAAGGAGAAATCCTTATTGGAAAGCCCCCTCTTTCCTGGGAACGGCCTGGTTGTCATAAATGTGATTCTGTAATATTATTTGTGAATAATTAATTATTGATTCATATGATAAGGAAATATTTATTTTATGTGGATATAAATGAGGGATATATTTTTGTGGTTAAAAATGAAGGAGTTAATGTTGAGGTTTTTATCAGTATTTTTGTCGAAATGGAGGTATTAAAAATAAGGGTTTTTGAGATATTTTATGGGGGTTATAATTTTTAATCCGACCGTTGGATCGTGATAATTTTTGGATATGTTATACATATATAAGTTGAGTATATGTCCTCAAATTTTGAACCGTTAAAAATGAACGTATGATTTATTATGAATTTTACGAGATGACTGGTTCAGAAATTGTTGAATTTTCGGAGTTAATCATTTTGGTGGAAAATTCTAGAATTGGTGGGCCCCACACTTGGTTGGTGAAGAAATGTGCTGAGATTTTTATTCAAATGTGGTGGGTGGGAATAGTAGCAGGTAAAGCCATCAGGTTGCAGGTTAAGTCTGCTTCGGCGTGCTAACATTTTCCTATAAATAGAAGGCTAAGTTAGAATTAAAAATCACATCAGAAACAAGTTTTCTCTTTTTCTCTCTCTAGATTATTGAGTGTATTTTGTGAGTATTTAGATACTTTGAGAGTTTCAATTCATCAGAGCAAGTTTCTTTCAGCCTTATACCGGTATTCCGACCAGAAGTACTTATATTTTGAGGTAAGGGATATTATTTTCTTCTTAAATAATATTATTTTCTTCAATATCATTATGCTGAAATATTAACATGGGTTTTTATCAAATTTGGAACTTTTTGTGTCGGGATTACTATTCACGTATACGTTACTATTCACGTATACAGTACTATTCACGAATACGGCACTATTCACCGAAAAATAAACATTTTCCTTTTTGTCCAAGATGTCTATTATGGTTACTATCTTTGATTGTATCCATGTTTTGATCTTTATTTTTGAATTATACTTCACAATTGATTATTATGAAGTATTATTGATCTTGGATAAACTGTTATACGAATCCCTACTATTTGTCCTTCTGTCTCATTGGATTCGTTCTCTTTAAGATATTTTTCATCATCCTCAGTCCTAAATGATGATATTAGTGAATATCTTTGGCCTGTAGTGCAAAGATGTATGATTACTTGATGAATATCTTTGGCCTGTAGTGCAAAGATGAACATGTGTTGAGATGAACATGACTGACAGGTGATATAAATGAATATCTTTGGCCTGTAGTGCAAAGATGAATATTTGGATAAAGATGATTATTAATTGATGTTACAGGGATAAAATATTGACGATGAACTTTTAAATCTTAGAAGATAGTAGAATTCATTCTCTACTCGACTCTTCTAATGGTTTGTTATTTCCGCTGCAGTTGTTGATCTAAAACTTGTTGTCGATTATATTCTATCAGATTTTTCCCTGCTGAATACTAATGATAATTTGTTGTATATTATCTTAGTCATAATATTCTTTATTGGGCTAGTTGAGCTCACCCTTTTCCTTTTTGTTCCATTTTTCTTCTCAGGAGGTGAGAACATAGCAGGATCTAGTCGGGGTATGGAGTGATGGTTCTAGAAAGATATTTTAGCAGTCCTCACTATTTCTGTAAAATAGTGTTTGAATAATTGTATTGAGGACTTATTTGAGTGTGGATATTGTCTAGAAGACAATATTTGTATTTAAACTCACAGTATGTGTTGTCGTATTTTGCACGACAATTGTATTATTGAAGTTGTAGTTTGCTTTCTGTACCATGTATTTGGCGACTCAGAATGGGTGTTGTATACCTATTTTGGGGGCGTCACAGTTGGTATCAGAGCTTAGGGATATGATCCCTGGCTGAGATGTGAGACAAGAACTAGGAGGGGAGAGATGGGGAATTCCTTCGCTAGTATGACCTGACTAAGTTTATTTGGTGTTTATTTGGTCGGTCAGAGTATAGGGATAATATATGACATGACTATTAACCCTTGTTTTATGGCAGTATTTAAGAATGGCAGCTGAGAACGTTAATAATGGAGTAAATCAGACCGTGGAGACACCTTTGATCACCACCCAGGGGAACGTGCAACAGGAAGGCAATATTCCTCCTGTAAACAACGTTACCGAGCAAACGATGAATGATGGAATGTTTAGGAGCTTTTTGCAGTTCATGCAAAATCAGACGAGGGAGACTCGTGTGCAGAATACGGGTGGAAATGATAACGCGCGGTTTGTCACAGCTAAGCAGTTCAAAAAATTGGGACCACCAGAATTTAAGGGAAAGCCGGATCCGATCATGGCGGAAACGTGGGTCAAGCAAATTACCAAGATATTCGATGTCTTGGGATGCACGGAGGAACAAAAGGTTCTATTCGCCACCTTTATGTTCCGCGGTGAGGCAGACTACTGGTGGGAGTCTGTGAAGCGTACCCAGCCTGACGCACTCAACATGTCCTGGGAAACATTTCAAAAACTGTTCAATGACAAGTACTTTTCTGAAAGTATTCGTCATATGAAGGAGGTAGAGTTTATCAGACTGGAACAAAACAACATGACGGTGTCCCAGTACGAGGCGAAGTTTGCAGAGTTATCCAGGTTTGCACCTCATCTGGTCGAAAATGAGGAACGAATGACAAGGATATTTCTGAGAGGTCTAAAACCCGAGATTCGACAATATCTTATCTCTCATAAATTTTCTTTATATTCAGATGTTGTAAATAGGGCTCAATTATTAGAGCGAGATAATGAGTATGTGCAACCGAGGGACCACAACCAGGGTCATACCGGTGGCGGCAGTCATCGAAGCAATGAAAACCAGCAGGGAGGAAAATATTCGGACAAAAGCGGTAACCACTCTGGTGGTAATCGTGGTCGTGATAATAGAAGGAGCGAGTCGGGAGGAGATTTCAAGAAGAGAAGGTACAACAATGATAACGTGAAGACGTCAGCACAAACATCAACTGTTTCTAGGGGAGGAGAACGCCACCGGTCGTATGTTACAAATGTGGGAAAGAGGGACATATCAGCCCAAACTGCCCACAACAATCCAAGGTATGTTATAACTGTGGAAAGGAGGGTCATATAGCTCGAGAGTGTTCTGCAGCAAAACCAAGTTCAGCGGGGATGGTGACTCCAAAAGTTATCCCGGATAAGTCGAAATCAGCGGTTCCTGGAAGGGCGTTTGTCGTGACTGGCCAAAACGCGAGAAACCCGAACGAGGTGATCACGGGTAAGCTAATCTTGAATTCCTGCGAAGTTTATACTTTATTAGATACCGGTTCTACCCATTCATTTATCTCTCCTGCTTATACTCAACGTTTAAACTTGATTCCGGAGAAGTTAAACTTTGACCTATCTGTGGAAACTCCGTTAGGAGAAACTTTCATCACATCCACTGTTTATAAATCTTGTTTGATCCAAGTTGGCACCATCACATTACCTGTTGACCTTATCTCTTTAAAGATAATTGATTTTGATGTGATTTTAGGAATCGATTGGTTAACTACTCATCATGCCAAATTGATTGCTTTTGTAAGGTTGTTAGTTTTCATATTCCTAAGCAACCTGTTATTCAAATTCAAGCAACCAAACCATTGAAGTCAAACTCTTTCATATCAAGCCGTAAAGTCATTTGTTTATTGAAAAACGGATGTCAAGCTTTCTTAGCTATGTTATGGACTTGAACAAAAATACGTCAGATTTGAATGATATTTCTATTGTTAGTAAATCCCTGACGTATTTCCTGAAGAATTTCTTGGCCTACGTGTGATATTGAATTTTGTATCTTCTTTGAATCTGGTACAAAACTCACTTCTAAAATCTAATATCGAGTGGTTCCTATTGAACTTCAGGAGTTAAAAATCTAACTATAGAAGTTGATAACCGAGCCTCTATCTGGTGACTTCCTTTGTGAAATGTATCGAAGCCAGACTCTCCGTAGGGGGCGTCATATTTGTGCGGTAGTAAACTGATAGGTACCATTGTGACGTGATATCCATGATTAGGATATGAGTCACAGTTGAGAGCAACCTAAGTCAGTAATCAAAATACGTAGCTTTCTGGGCTTAGCTGGTTATTATCGGAGATTTGTGGAAGGATTTTCTCGAATCGCTACTCCGTTAACTCAGCTGACTCGGAAAGATATAAAATTCGTATGGAGTGAGGAATGCGAGAAGAGTTTTCAAGAACTCAAGAGGAGACTCATTTCGGCACATGTTCTGACAATACCATCTGGTTCGGATGGATTTATTATCTACAGCGATGCTTCAGGCAAAGGGTTAGGATATGTTCTCATGCAACATGGGAAAGTGATAGCCTATGCCTCACGACAACTCAAAGAATATGAGAGGAATTATCCTACTCATGCTTTGGAGTTGGCAGCAGTCGTTTTTGCGTTGAAGATCTGGAGACACTACCTGTATGGGGAGAAAGTGGAGATCTATACAGATCATAAAAGCCTCAAATATTTCTTCACCCAAAAGGAACTCAACATGCGGCAGCGACGTTGGCTCGAGCTGTTGAAAGATTATGATCATACCATCCAATACCATCCTGGAAAAGCAAACGTAGTAGCTGACGCATTGAGTAGAAGATCATATGCGGGTACGAGTGCAATGTTGTTAATACAAAGGCCCATTTTGTATGACTTGCAAAGGATGGAGATAGAGATGAAGGCTCCAAGTACCCACGTGATGATATCAAATATACGAGTAGAACCGACTTTAATCGATAAAGTTAAAGCTGCTCAAGCTAAGGACATAGAGCTGATGCGTATGAAGAAGAAAGTGCAAGAAGGTGCTATTTCAGAAGCAAGAATTGATGAAGAAAGAATACTTCGAGTCAACTCCAGACTTTGTGTTCCTAATGATTTTGACTTGAAGTATAGAATAATGAAGGAGGCACACAACACACCGTTTGCAATCCATCTTGGGAGTACCAAAATGTATCACGATCTTCGACATACATTTTGGTGGAGCAATATGAAAAGAGGGATCGCGGAGTTTATCTCGAAATGTTTAACTTGTCAACGTGTAAAAGCGGAGCATCAAGTACCAAAGGGTCCATTGCAACCACTTGAGATTCTGAAATGGAAGTGGGAACACATTACTATGGATTTTGTTACGGGTCTTCCCAATGTTTCTCAAGGCATAGATGCGATTTGGGTTATTGTTGATAGATTAACCAAGTCCGCTCATTTCTTGCCGATACGTGAGACTTATTCTCTTGAATGTCTTGCTAGTATCTACGTGAACGAGATTGTGAGATTGCATGGCATGTCAGTATCCATAGTTTCGGATCATGACCAAGATTCACTTCATGATTTTGGGTTAGCTTGCAGAAAGCTATGGGCACGGATTTACGATTCAGTTCGGCATACCATCCTCAAACGGATGGACAATCAGAGAGGACTATTCAAACTCTTGAAGATTTATTAAGACTTTATGTCCTAGATCTCAAAGGGAGTTGGGATAAGTACCTACCATTGGTGGAATTCTCCTACAACAACAGTTATCAGGCGAGCATAGGTGTGGCTCCATTCGAGGCGTTGTATGGAAGAAAATGTCATTCTCCAGTATGCTAGGACGAGGTGGGTGAAGTAACATTGTTGGGACCAGAGTTGGTACGCATTACTACAGAGAAGATCCAAACGATTCGACAACGTATACAAACGGCACAGGATCGACAAAAGAGTTATGCGGATCTTCATCGGAAGGACGTGGAATTTAATATTGGGGATCATGTATTATTACGTGTTGCACCATGGAAGGGAGTTACAAGATTTGGGAAGAGAGGAAAGCTCAATCCAAGATTTGTTGGTCCATTTGAGATTCTTGAGCGAATAGGAAATGTGGCATATAGACTCGCATTACCTCCAAGCATGTCTCGTGTTCATAATGTTTTTCACATATCTATGCTTCGTAAATATGTTAAAGACCCGAACCACATTATTGAGTTAGAACCAGACGAGATAGCTGAAGATTTAACGTACGAGGAGGTACCTGTTAAGATCTTGGATAGGAAAGAGCATGTCCTACGCACGAAGGTTATACCACAAGTTAAAGTTTTGTGGAGAAACCATGCTATTGAGGAAATGACCTGGGAGTTGGAAACGGAAATGAAAGCGAGGTATCCTCATCTTTTCGAAACACCAGGTACGTACGTCAATTTCGAGGACGAAATTTCATAAGGAGGGGAGGTTGTAAGACCCCAAATTATTAATAAATGAAATTTAATTTCCCTCTATGTATTATTTTGAAATAGTAAGTGTTAAATTGATTAATGAGGTTAGTTATGGGTAAAATGCGCAAATATTTCAAATAAGCAGGTGGTTATAAAATATTCATTTTTATCGGAAAATATTCGTTTGGTCGTGGAATATTCTTCCTGTCGGGGAATATTCGTACGACGGCGCAGTCTTTTGTGGGCCCCATAACGGAAAGCGATTGGATGAAGAAAACGACAAGTATATGTTGTTTATTAATAACGGCGTAGTTGTTACCGTTAATACTGTTGGAATACCCGGTGGTTAAAACACAGTAATACGCGTTGTTACACAGTAGCACACTGTATTGCACCAATTATTGATTCTTACGTAAGAAGGCACTACTCAATAATGGTTACAGTAATTACTGTTCAGTATTTTATTTTATTGATTCAATAATTGCTGCGTTGATATTTTATATTACTGTTGTTTCAATAATTGTCACTACACAGTATTTCCCATTATCAGATCAATAATTCATATTATTTGAATAATATTATTAGATAACATTATTGGCAATGTCTAGAAAGTTCTGTCTAAGGAGAGGTTTGGTCATCTAATTGCGCGCCAGTAAGGAGAAATCCTTATTGGAAAGCCCCCTCTTTCTTGGGAACGGCCTGGTTGTCATAAATGTGATTCTGTAATATTATTTGTGAATAATTAATTATTGATTCATATGATAAGGAAATATTTATTTTATGTGGATATAAATGAGGGATATATATTTTTGTGGTTAAAAATGAAGAAGTTAATGTTGAGATTTTTATCAGTATTTTTGTCGGAATGGAGGTATTAAAAATCAAGGTTTTTGAGATATTTTGCGGGGGTTATAATTTTTAATCCGACCGTTGGATCGTGGTAATTTTTGGATATGTTATACATATATAAGTTGAGTATATGTCCTCAAATTTTGAACCGTTAAAAATGAACGTATGATTTATTATGAATTTTACGAGATGACTGGTTCAAAAATTATTGAATTTTCGGAGTTTATCATTTTGATGGAAAATTCTAGAATTGGTGGGCCCCACTTGTGGTTGGTGAAGAAATGTGCTGAATTATATTTCAAATGTGGTGGGTGGGAATAGTAGCAGGTAAAGCCATCAGGTTGCAGGTCAAACCTACTAAAATTTTCCTATAAATAGAGGGCTAAGTTAGAATTGAAAATCACACCAGAAACAAGTTTTCTCTCTTTCTCTCTCTAGATTATTGAGTGTATTTTGTGAGTATTTAGATACTTTGAGAGTTTCTATTCATCAGAGCAAGTTTCTTTCAGCCTTATACCGGTATTCCGACCAGAAGTACTGATATTTTGAGGTAAGGGATATTATTTTCTTCTTAAATGATATTATTTTCTTCAATATCATTATGCTGAAATATTGATATGAGTTTTTATCAAATTTGGAACTTTTTGTGTCGGGATTACTATTCATGTATACGGCACTATTCACGTATATGGCACTATTCACGAATACGGCACTATTCACCGAAAAATAAAATTTTTCCTTTTTGTCCAAGATGTCTATTATGGTTACTATATTTGATTGTATCCATGTTTTGATCTTTATTTTTGAATTTTGCTTCACAATTGATTATTATGAAGTATTATTGATCTTGGATAAACTGTTATACGAATCCCTACTATTTGTCCTTCTGTCTCATTGGATTCGTTCTCTTTAAGATATTTTTCATCATCCTCAGTCCTAAATGATGATATTAGTGAATATCTTTGGCCTGTAGTGCAAAGATGTATGATTACTTGATGAATATCTTTGGCCTGTAGTGCAAAGATGAACATGTGTTGAGATGAACATGACTGACAGGTGATATAAATGAATATCTTTGGCCTGTAGTGCAAAGATGAATATTTGGATAAAGATGATTATTAATTGATGTTACAGGGATAAAATATTGACGATGAACTTTTAAATCTTAGAAGATAGTAGAATTCATTCTCTACTCGACTCTTCTAATGGTTTGTTATTTCCGCTGCAGTTGTTGATCTAAAACTTGTTGTCGATTATATTCTATCAGATTTTTCCCTGCTGAATACTAATGATAATTTGTTGTATATTATCTTAGTCATAATATTCTTTATTGGGCTAGTTGAGCTCACCCTTTTCCTTTTTGTTCCATTTTTCTTCTCAGGAGGTGAGAACATAGCAGGATCTAGTCGGGGTATGGAGTGATGGTTCTAGAAAGATGTTTTAGCAGTCCTCACTATTTTTGTAAAATAGTGTTTGAATAATTGTAATGAGGATTTATTTGAGTGTGGATATTGTCTAGAAGACAATATTTGTATTTAAACTCACAGTATGTGTTGTCGTATTTTGCACGACAATTGTATTATTGAAGTTGTAGTTTGCTTTCTGTACCATGTATTTGGCGACTCAGAATGGGTGTTGTATACCTATTTTGGGGGCGTCACAACGTGGGTCAAGCAAATTACCAAGATATTTGATGTCTTGGGATGCACGGAGGAACAGAAGGTTCCATTCGCCACCTTTATTTTTCGCGGTGAGGCAGACTACTGGTGGGAGTCTGTGAAGCGTACCCAGCCTGACGCACTCAACATGTCCTGGGAAACATTTCAAAAACTGTTCAATGACAAGTACTTTCCTGAAAGTATTCGTCATATGAAGGAGGTGGAGTTTATCAGACTGGAACAAAACAACATGACGGTGTCCCAGTACGAGGCGAAGTTTGTAGAGTTATCCAGGTTTGCACCTCATTTGGTCGAAAATGAGGAACGAATGACAAGGATGTTTCTGAGAGGTCTAAAACCCGAGATTCGACAATATCTTATCTCTCATAAATTTTCTTTATATTCAGATGTTGTAAACAGGGCTCAATTATTAGAGCGAGATAATGAGTATGTGCAACCGAGGGACCACAACCAAGGTCATACCGGTGGCGGCAGTCATCGAAGCAATGAAAACCAGCAGGGAGGAAAACATTCGGATAAAAGCGGTAACTACTCTGGTGGTAATCGTGGTCGTGATAATAAAAGGAGCGAGTCGGGAGGAGATTTCAAGAAGAGAAGGTACAACAACGATAACGTGAAGACGTCAGCACAAACATCAATTGTTTTTAGGGGAGGAGAACGACCACCGGTCGTATGTTACAAATGTGGGAAAGAGGGACATATCAGCCCAAACTGCCTACAACAATCCAAGGTATGTTATAACTGTGGAAAGGAGGGTCATATAGCTCGAGAGCGTTCTGTAGCAGAATCAAGTTCAGCGGGGATGGTGACTCCAAAAGCTGTCCCGGATAAGTCAAAATCAGCGGTTCCTGGAAGAGCGTTTGTCGTGACAGGCCAAAACGTGAAAAACCCGAACGAGGTGATCACGGGTAAGCTAATCCTGAATTCTTGCGAAGGTTATACTTTACTAGATACCGGTTCTACCCATTCTTTTATCTCTCCTGCTTGTGCTCAACGTTTAAACTGGACTCCGGAGAAATTGGACTTTGACTTATCTGTTGAAACTTCATTGGGCAAAACCTTCGTTACATCTACAGTTTATAAATCTTGCATGATCCAAGTTGGCACTATCACATTACCTATTGATCTTATCTCTTTAAAGATACTTGCTTTTGATGTAATTTTAGGAATTGATTGGTTAACCACTCATCATGCTAAAATTGATTGTTTTCGTAAGGTTGTTAGTTTTCATATTTCTAACCAACATGTCATACGAATTCAAACTATTAAACCGCTAAAATCAGTCACTGTCATATCAAGCCACAAAGCTATTTGTTTATTGAAAAATGGATGTCAAGCTTTCTTAGCCCATGTTATGGATTTGAACAAAGACAAGTCAGATTTGAATAATATTTCTATTGTTAGAGAATTTCCCGATGTATTTCCTGAAAAACTTCCTGGTCTACCCCCAGAACGTGAAGTTAAATTCTTTATTGACCTTGAACCCGGTACAAAGTCCATTTCTAAAACCCCATATCGAATGGCTCCTATTGAACTTCAGGAGTTAAAAGTCCAACTACAGGAGTTGTTGGACATCGGTTTTATTCGTCCTAGTACATCTCCTTGGGGTGCTCCTGTGTTATTCGTAAAAAAGAAAGACGGGAGTATGCGACTTTGTGTCGACTATCGAGAATTGAATCATGTCACTATCAAGAATAGGTATCCGCTACCTCGCATTGATGACCTGTTTGACCAGTTGCAAGGAGCACAATTCTTTTCAAAGATCGATCTTCGTTCTGGATATCATCAACTGAAGATTAAAACTGAGGATATTCCAAAGACTGCCTTCAGAACTCGGTACGGGCATTATGAATTCTTAGTCATGTCTTTTGGATTGACTAATGCTCCCGCTGCCTTCATGGATATGATGAACCGTGTATTCAAAGAATATTTGGATCAGTTCGTTGTTGTCTTTATTGATGACATCCTCATCTATTCCAAAAGCCGTGAAGATCATGAGCGCCATTTGAAGCTGGTATTGCAAAGGCTTCGTGAAAACAAGCTATATGCCAAACTGAAGAAATGCGAGTTCTGGCTTGAGGAAGTAGCATTCTTTGGGCACGTGGTGTTAAAACATGGAGTATCTGTCGACCCGGCGAAGATTGAAGCCATACAAAGTTGGGAGCAACCGAAGTCGGTAACCGAAGTACGTAGCTTTCTGGGCTTAGCTGGTTATTATCGGAGATTCGTGAAAGGATTTTCTAGAATCGCTACTGCGTTAACTCAGCTGACTCAGAAGGATACAAAATTCGGTTGGAGCGAGGAATGCGAGAAGAATTTCCAAGAGCTCAAAAGGAGACTCATTTCGGCACCTGTTCTGACAATACCATCTGGTTCGGATGGATTTGTTATCTACAGCGATGCTTCAGGCAAAGGGTTAGGATGTGTTCTCATGCAACATGGGAAAGTCATAGCCTATGCCTCGCGACAACTCAAAGAATATGAGAGGAATTATCCTACTCATGATTTGGAGTTGGCAGCAGTCGTTTTCGCGTTGAAGATCTGGAGACACTACATGTATGGGGAGAAAGTGGAGATCTATACAGATCATAAAAGCCTCAAATATTTCTTCACCCAAAAGGAACTCAACATGCGGCAGCGACGTTGGCTTGAGCTGTTGAAAGATTACGATCATACCATCCAATATCATCCTGGAAAAGTAAACGTAGTAGCTGACGCATTGAGTAGAAGATCATATGCGGGTACGAGTGCAATGTTGTTAACACAAAGGCCCATTTTGTATGACTTATAAAGGATGGAGATAGAGATGAAGGCTCCAAGTACCCACATGATGATATCAAATATACGAGTAGAACCGACTTTAATCGATAAAGTTAAAGCTGCTCAAGCTACGGACATAGAGCTGATGCGTATGAAGAAGAAAGTGCAAGAAGGTGCTATTCCAGAAGCAAGAATCGATGAAGAAGAAATACTTCGAGTCAACTCCAGACTTTGTGTTACTAACGATTTTAACTTGAAGCATAGAATAATGATGGAGGCACACAACACACCGTTTGCAATCCATCCTGGGAGTACCAAAATGTATCACGATCTTCGACATATATTTTGGTGGAGCAATATGAAAAGAGAGATCACGGAGTTTATCTCGAGGTGTTTAACTTATCAACGTGTAAAGGCGGAGCATCAAGTGCCAAAGGGTCCATTGCAACCACTTGAGATCCCGAAATGGAAGTGGGAACATATTACCATGGATTTCATTACAGGTCTTCCCAAGGTTTCTCAAGGCATAGATGCGATTTGAGTTATTGTTGATAGATTAACCAAGTCTGCTCATTTCTTACCGATACGTGAGACTTATTCCCTTGAACGTCTTGCTAGTATGTATGTGAACGAGATTGTGAGATTGCATGGCATGCCAATATCCATAGTTTCAGATCGTGACCTAAGATTCACTTCACGATTTTGGGTTAGCTTGCAGAAAGCTATGGGCACGGATTTACGATTCAGTTCGGCATACCATCCTCAAACGGACGGATAATCAGAGAGGACTATTCAAACTCTTGAAGATCTATTAAGACTCTGTGTCCTAGATCTCAAAGGGAGTTAGGATAAGTACCTACCATTGGTGGAATTCTCCTACAACAACAGTTATCAGGCGAGCATAGGTGTGGCTCCATTCGAGGCGTTGTATGGAAGAAAATGTCGTTCTCCAGTATGCTGGGACGAGGTGGGTGAAGCAACTTTGTTGGGACCAGAGTTGGTACGCATGACTACAGAGAAGATCCAAACGATTCGACAACGTATACAAACGGCACAGGATCGATAAAAGAGTTATGCGGATCTTCATCGGAAGGACGTGGAATTTAATATTGGGGATCATGTATTGTGATGTGTTGCACCATGGAAGGAAGTTACAAGATTTGGAAAGAGATGAAAGCTCAATCCAAGATTTGTTGGTCCATTTGAGATTCTTGAGCGAATAGGAAATGTGGCATATAGGCTCGCATTACCTCCAAGCATGTCTCGTGTTCATAATATTTTTTACATATCTATGCTTCGTAAATATGTTAAAGACCCGAACCACATTATTGAGTTAGAACCACACGAGATAGCTGAAGATTTAACGTACGAAGAGGTACCTGTTAAGATCTTGGATAGGAAAGAGCATGTCCTACGCACGAAGGTTATACCACAAGTTAAGGTTTTGTGGAGAAATCATGCTATTGAATAAATGACCTGGGAGTTGGAATCAGAAATGAAAGCGAGGTATCCTCACCTTTTCGAAATATCAGGTACGTACGTCAATTTCGAGGACGAAATTTCATAAGGAGGGGAGGTTGTAAGACCCCAACTTATTAATGAATAAAATCAAATTTTCTCTAAATATTATTGTGAATAATAAGGGGTTAATTTGATATAATACTTTGGCTATGGGTGAAATGTGCAAATTTTATAAAATAAGCAAGTGGTTATAAAATATTCATTTTATCGGGGAATATTTGTTTGGTCGTGGAATATTCTTGCTGTCGGGGAATATTCGTACGACGGCGCAGCCTTGTGTGGGCCCCATAACGAAAAGCGATTGGAAGAAGAAAACGACAAGTATAAGTTATTTATAAATAGCGGCGTAGTTGTTACCGTTAATACTGTTGGAATACCCGGTGGTTAAAATACAGTAGCACACGGTATTGCACCAATTATTGAGTCTTACGTAAGAAAGCACTACTCAATAATTGTTACAGTAGTTATTATTCAATATTTTATTTTATTGATTCAATAATTGCTGCGTTGATATTTTATATTATTGTTGTTTCAATAATTGTTGTTGCACAGTATTTTCCTTTATCAGATCAATAATTCATATTATTTGAATAATATTATTAGATAACATTTTTGGCAATGTCTAGAAAGTTCTGTCTAAGGAGAGGTTTGGTCATCTAATTGCGCGCCAGTAAAGAGAGATCCTTATTGGAAAGCCCCCTCTTTCCTAGGAACGGCCTGGTTGTCATAAATGTGATTCTGTAATATTATTTGTGAATAATTAATTATTGATTCATATGATAAGGAAATATTTATTTTATGTGGATATAAATGAGGGATATATTTTTGTGGTTAAAAATGAAGGAGTTAATGTTGAGATTTTTATCAATATTTTTGTCGAAATGGAGGTATTAAAAATCAGGGTTTTTGAGATATTTTACGGGGGTTATAATTTTTAATCCGACCGTTGGATCGTGGTAATTTTTGGATATGTTATACATATATAAGTTGAGTATATGTCCACAAATTTTGAACCGTTAAAAATGAACGTATGATTTATTATGAATTTTACGAGATGACTGGTTCAGAAATTGTTGAATTTTCGGAGTTAATCATTTTGGTGAAAAATTCTAGAATTGGTGGGCCCCACACTTGGTTGGTGAAGAAATGTGCTGAGATTTTTATTCAAATGTGGTGGGTGGAAATAGTAGCGGGTAAAGCCATCAGGTTGCAGGTTAAGTCTGCTTCGGCGTGCTAACATATTCCTATAAATAGAGGGCTAAGTTAGAATTGAAAATCACACCAAAAATAAGTTTTCTCTCTCTCTCTCTAGATTATTGAGTGTATTTTGTGAGTATTTAGATACTTTGAGAGTTTTAATTTATCAGAACAAGTTTCTTTCAGTCTTATACCGGTATTCCGACTAGAAGTACTGATATTTTGAGGTAAGGGATATTATTTTCTTCTTAAATGATATTATTTTCTTCAATATCATTATGCTGAAATATTAACATGAGTTTTTATTAAATTTGGAACTTTTTGTGTCGGGGTTACTATTCACGTATACGT
This sequence comes from Panax notoginseng, assembly GCA_016801055.1. Lineage (NCBI taxonomy): Eukaryota > Viridiplantae > Streptophyta > Magnoliopsida > Apiales > Araliaceae > Panax > Panax notoginseng. The sequence goes on along the minus strand of CM029023.1, from coordinate 53,558,258 downwards.
TACTATTCACGTATACGGCACTATTCATGAATACGGCACTATTCACCGAAAAATAAAATTTTTCCTTTTTGTCTAAGATGTCTATTATGATTACTATCTTTGATTGTATCCATGTTTTAATCTTTATTTTTGAATTCTGCTTCACAATTGATTATTATGAAGTATTATTGATCTTGGATAAACTGTTATACGAATCCCTACTATTTGTCCTTCTGTCTCATTGGATTCGTTCTCTTTAAGATATTTTTCATCATCCTCGGTCCTAAATGATGATATTACTGAATATCTTTGGCATGTAGTGCAAAGATGTATGATTACTTGATGAATATCTTTGGCCTGTAGTGCAAAGATGAATAGGTATTGAGATGAACATGACTGACAGGTGATACAAATGAATATCTTTGGCCTGTAGTGCAAAGATAAATATTTGGATAAAGATGATTATTAATTGATGTTACAGGGATAAAATATTGATGATGAACTTTTAAATCTTAGAAAATAGTAGAATTCATTCTCTACTTGACTCTTCTAATGGTTTGTTATTTCCGCTGCAGTTGTTGATCTAAAACTTGTTGTCGATTATATTCTATCAGATTTTTCCCTGCTGAATACTAATGATAATTTGTTGTATATTATCTTAGTCATAATATTCTTTACTGGGCTAGTTGAGCTCACCCTTTTCCTTTTTGTTCCATTTTTCTTCTCAGGAGGTGAGAACATAGCAGGATCTAGTCGGGGTATGGAGTGATGGTTCTAGAAAGATGTTTTAGTAGTCCTCACTATTTCTGTAAAATAGTGTTTGAATAATTGTATTGAGGACTTATTTGAGTGTGGATATTGTCTAGAAGATAATATTTGTATTTAAACTCATAGTATGTGTTGTCGTATTTTGCACGACAATTGTATTATTGAAGTTGTAGTTTGCTTTCTGTACCATGTATTTAGCGACTCAGAATGGGTGTTGTATACCAATTTTGGGGGCGTCACAAAAGGTGTTCTTGGGCTGTTCTTGGCCAAACCCAGAAATGCATAGGCAATCACAAGGTACTAGGTCTGACCACAATTATATTCATGTTTCAGCTGGTTTCTGGGCTTGTAATGGTATCAAGATTATAGTATTTAAGTAATACTACATATACTAACTCATATCATGGCCAAACAACAACATAACAAAGAGATCGAAGCCTCCAAATATCATGTCAGAGGCTTTTCTTCATTTCTGAGTTTTCTAAAAATGAAGAACAGATCGAAGGTTTACTTTCCAGGTCTAGGATCTATGTGTTCCAGGTTGGTTTAGTGTGATCTAAAGGATCTACCTTATAGTCCTGATACCAAGGAACATTTATATCACTACAAAAAAATGGGGCTTCAGCAACAACCGATTTTCGTTGCTAAAGGTGCCAAATTTTGTTGCTAAAGAGTTTTGGCAACGACTTTACTGTCGTTGCGTCTTTCGCTGCGCAATGAGCATTGCTAATTGTTCCGCAACGAACGTATTTTTTTCGTTGCCAAAACTAATACATTTTGTAACGAAATTTGGCTTTCGTACAAAGACATCTATCCTTTAGCAACAAAATGTATTGTTGCAGAATATTTAAAATTTCATTGCTAAAAATCTCATTTCATTGCAAAAGCCTGCTAATTGGCAACGAAATGAACTCTCTTTTTTTGCAACGCCCATGCATTTTCGTTGCAATTGACACCATTTTGTAACGACATTTTTCGTTGCAGTAAATTATGAAAATTGTTGCCTAAGCTTGCTTTCGTTGCGGAATGTAAATATTTTAGCAACGATTTTCGTTGCTGATTATATTATTTGGCAACGACATTATGCTGAATCAGCAACGAAAATGTTTGTTGCTGGTTATTTTTCAATAGCAACGAAAGTCGTCGATTAGCAACGATATTATATGTTGTCGTTTCTTTATATGTGCAATGAAAGTTGATATGATTTGCAACGATAAAAAATGTTGCCTTTTATTTTATTATTAGCAACAAAATCCTCTCCGTTGTTATTAGGTTAATTTTTCGTTGCCAAATATTATATTTTTAATGTCATTAGCAACAAAAATTTGTTGCTAAATGTATAAAAAATTATTGCTATATTAAAACTTGTTCAATGCTTTGGTAACGAATTATATTGTTGTCAAATCAAAATTTGGCATTTTTTTGTGTACCTGGTTGGCTCAATGTCCCCATAGCAAATAATGGCAAAAATACAAAAAACTAAAATATTATTAACTTAATAAAAAATCATCCACTACATAATCATTCATTATCTTTACAATTAACCATCTAAAGCTACCACAGTTCTTCAATCAAAGTATATATCTACATATATAGAGAGAGTACACTTCATAATTTCGTCCCTTGTCTTCCGTAAACATAGCACGAAAATTTGATACCCAGTATTGTAAGACAGGTTGTAGAAGCAGTCTTTCTGCACATATTTAAAAATAATAGCAAGTCAGGAAAATGAAGCAAATAGGTCACCAGAGGCACTTAGTGTCAAAATCAATACACAAAGACAATAGAGTTGTTACGTGGTACTAATATACACTGTATTGCTCATAAGCAGAAAAAAACAAATAGGCAATCACAATATCATAAGAAGGAATACCATGTTCTCTCACTAATGCTTGGGAATAAAGAAAATTTTAGTTGACTCAAGCAGGTTTTGAAGTGGTCCACATGTGAATACAGATTAGTTAAATTTTGACATAATTATTATTTTTAGGCCTACAATTAAAGAGTTTGCTTTCCTGGAACTAAAAGAGGTTTTAGTCTCCTATGTAATATATAATGAACAAATTGGAATTGGGAACATCATGCATGAAAGAGGACTAATAAAGTTGTAACGACCCCAAAATAGGTCCATTCCATCCCACCTATTCTGAGTCGCCAAATACATGGTATAGAAAAAAAACTGTAACTTTATTACAACAATTTTCGTGCAAAATACAACAACACATATGCTATAAGTTTGGATACAAATATATACCAAATGTGACTCATGTTCCAACCGTGGACATCACCTCACAATGACACCTTACATAAAGGTATAGTCAAAAACTGTTTTAGAAATTAGAATCTTTGGGAAGTGCTCAAGGAAACCTTCGTACATGGGAGGCCACGCGTCTAGGTTATGATAGATATCATATGGCCACAGAATTATCCTTGGTTGACCCAATAGACCCCAAAGAAAAACGAGAAGATTACTATCATATTCTTCACAATGGTGAGTCTTCTCTTGACTTATCATTATCTCCACTGTCTCTAATTGAGAATTATACTTCAAACAAACACCAAGATTATATAGGTAGTGCCCATAGATATACTCAGCAAGTGGATGAGCACAACCCTGTCTTATGATGACACGAGATTGTATGTCATTAGACATCTTGTATGATAGTGACAAAACACCCTTCCAACGTTGGGTTCGCCTCACCCTATTTTCTTCACCAAATATAACTACTAAATGATGACCACCGTACTATTCCCTTGTTACCCCCGCTCGACCCAGCTACACTCTTATTACCTGAAAGGAATTGTGAAGCAAAAGGGTGAGCACAACTAGCTCAGTAAAGAATATCATGACTAAAGATAATTCAATTATCAATAGCCTTCATCAACAATAAATCAGAGATTTAGAACATATGGTAAATGATAAAAATTTCAACCATAGTTGCAGCGGAACGAGCAATCCATTAGAAGAGTCAAATAGACCATAAAGTCTATTATCTCCTCCATGTTAAAAATCCACCAACAATGTTTTATCCCTGTAACATCAATCAACAATTCTGGTCCACAATCATATGAATAACTCATAATCATAACTGTAGTTCTAAATTCCTCTTCTCATCTAGGACGAAGATAATTTTCATCACCTGAAACATCAAACATCATGGTTATACCAAATCACAGTTCCTGTTCATAATCATACTAATAACTTCATCTTTGCACTACGGGGCAAAGATATTCATCAACAAGTCATCTTTGCACTACAGGCCAAAGATATTCGTCAACAGTTCATCTTTGCATTACTGGCCAAAGATATTCAACAACAGGTCATCTTTGCACTACGGGCCAAAGATATTCATCAACAGACCATCTTTGCACTACAGACCAAAGATATTTATCTACAATTCATCTTTGCACTACAGGCCAAAGATATTCCTCAACAATTCATATTTGCACTACATGCCAAATATATTAATACCTCAAAGAATATATAATCATTTAAGAATTTATATAAACAATAATTATAACCATGTTGATCATTTCACCTTTGCACTTAAGCTAAAGATATTCAATTATAAATTCAATGGTCATGATCATACCAGTCACAATTCAACTTTGCACTATAGGCCAAAGAGAACCCTAGTCATGATCATACCAATAATCTACCCATCTTTACACTCCAGTGAAAGAGAATTTCAACATCAGTGTTATAAAAATGTTATATATGATGATAAAAATAATATTATCAACATATAGTTTTAATCTCAAGAGTAATATTCGTAACTCATGAATAGTAAATCGTGAATAGTAACTCATGAATAGTAACCCCGACACAAAAGATAGAAATTCCACAATAAAATTTATACCAATATTTCGGTATAATGATATTGAAATAATAACATTACTTAAATTTATAAACAATTTATTTTAATTGTTTACACTTTACTAATTAATGCATTTAATCATCATAAAATGCCAACTCTTACAATTTCATCATCAATAACCAAAACCCTCATCAAAAATCTGCATATACCTCATATAGGATTCTCAAGCCATAAAATCCTATTTTCCAATTTTCTTTCTTCACAAAACATATTTAATTTATTTACTCATAACTAGACCATTTTTATGAAAAATACCAAATCAGTTCCAAAAATATTTCTTTTCTGGGATTTAGCATAATATAGTCTCATATTGAACATATATTTTTCTCAGGATTTTTAAAACTCATTTACTATTTTTCATATGGCCAAAACCACCGAATATTTAGACATTTATCAAAAATTATACTTTTGTCCAAAAATTCTGAAATTTACAGAGTATACTTCTATCATACACATGTACTCCCAGTAAAAATTTCATCAATTTTGGAGTTAACCACAAGGAATTATAAGCGGTTACTTTTAAAATAGTTTTTTCTCATAAAATTCATAACTCTCAATCTATACATCCAAAAATCACCATTTTTGGACACAATCAAGAAAACTCATCAAAATATCATTTTAAATTTTTTCAGAATTTTTGAAGATCAGAAAAATTATAAAACTGAAAATCATAACAACCCTTAAAATCCATTACTATCCCTTACTATCCCTTACCTCAAAAGAGCAGTACTTCTGACTGGATATCGGATATGATGCTGAAGGAAACTTGCACTGATGAATAGAAACTCACCAAATATCTAAAAACTCACAAAATATGCTTCATAATATAGAGAGAAAAAGAGAGAAAGCTTATGTTTCTGGTGTGATTTTCAATTCTAACTTAGCCCTCTATTTATAGGAAATTTTTGGTAGGTTTGACCTGCAACCTGATGGCTTTACCTGCTATTATTCCCACCCACCACATTTGAAATATAATTCAGCACATTTCTTCACCAACCAAAAGTGGGGCCCATCAACTCTAGAATTTTCCACCAAAATGATAAACTCCAAAAATTCAACAATTTCTGAACCAGTCATCTCGTAAAATTCATAACAAATCATACGTTCATTTTTAACGGTTCAAAATTTGTGGGCATATACTCAACTTATATATGTATAACATATCCAAAAATTACCACGATCCAACGGTCGGATTAAAAATTATAACCCCCACAAAATATCTCAAAAACCCTGATTTTTAATACCTCCATTCCGACAAAAATACGGATAAAAATCTCAACATTAACTCCTTCATTTTTTAACCACAAAAATATATCCCTCATTTATATCCACATAAAATAAATATTTTCTTATCATATGAATCAATAATTAATTATTCACAAATAATATTACAGAATCACATTTATGACAACCAGGCCGTTCCCAGGAAAGAGGAGGCTTTCCAATAAGGATTTCTCCTTACTGGCGCGCAATTAGATGACCAAACCTCTCCTTAGACAGAACTTTCTAGACATTGCCAATAATGCTATCTAATAATATTATTCAAATAATATGAATTATTGATCTGATAATAGAAAATACTGTGCAACAACAATTATTGAAACAAAAATAATATAAAATATCAACGCAGCAATTATTGAATCAATAAAGTAAAATATTGAACAGTAATTACTGAAACAATTATTGAGTAGTGCCTTCTTACGTAAGAATCAATAATTTTAAAAATACTGTGCAATACCGTGTGCTACTGTGCAATAACGCGTATTACTGTATTTTAACCAACGGGTATTCCAACAGTGTTAACGGTAACAACTACGCCGTTATTTGTAAAAACTCAAATTTGTCGTTTTCTTCACCCGACAGTTATTCGTTATGGGGCCCACAAATAGCTGCGCCATCGTACGAATATTCCCCTACAGAAAGAATATTCCACGACCAAACGAATATTCCCCGACAACAATGATTATTTTATAACCACTTGCTTATTTTGAAAAAAAAATTCATATTTCACCCATAACTTTAAACTTTTATCAATTTAACCATTTACTGAATAGTAATTATAAGAAAAATTGAATACTTTTATTTCATAAAATTCGGGGTCTTACAATCTCCCCTCCTTATGAAATTTCGTCCCCGAAATTTACGTACCTGATATTTCGAAGAGTTGAGAATACCTTGCTTCCATTTCATATTCTATCTCTCAGATCATCATGATTTCTCCATTGCTCATCTCCCATGATAACTTCATTTGGGTTCCTCATTTGTTGGGAAGTCATGACAACCGCCATCCCTCGAACTACTCGGCTTTGACTTGTCTGGAGCAGCATTTGGCGTCATCATTACCGTTGGAATATACCTTTCTAAAGGACATATTCCTCCCTCAACTGCCTCTTCGTACTCCTCATTCATGATCTGAATCAGCAATCTTCGATCCATATCGGATTCAGGTTGACCGCTATGTACAGGGTAATTCAAAACTCGATGTTGGGTTCTCCCAATTGCTTTCCAAAAAGAGAAATTCATATCATCTATTTTAGCCTTCTTAGATCGAACATCTCTTTCCACAATATCCACGTGTCGTGCGGCTTTTGCCCATGCATCACTTATTCTCACTCGTTCAGTTTTTTCTTCTCTCAGCTCAGATTCTATTTTTATCATCTTATACTCTGCCAAAGAATGCTTCTGTTCAAGCATCACATATTGGGTAACACAAGCTTGAATTGTTGCATCCTTTTGTTCCACAACCGCCTGTCGTTCTTCTGCCTGCTCTTCTAACTCATGAATACGATTTTGAAATTCTACATTTTGATCATATAATACCTCTAATAAACTCTCCTCTGGTACTTCTTCTTCCTCTTCTTCCTCAGTCTCAGGTGTTACCTATGCGACTATCTCGGGTGTAACTATCAATTCTTCACTCACCACATGGATATCTCTAATTCCTTCTTCGTCTGACATCACATTATCACGGTTAGTGATTAGAGGTATCCCCACACTCTCATTCACTCCATTGTTAGCATTCTCAGCTGCCATTCTCAAATACTGCCATAAAACAAGGGTTAATTAAACAAATTAACATATCACATAATATCCCAATATTATGACTGACCAACAAATAAGCTTAGGTAGGACACACTAGCGAAGGATTTACTCATCTCTCCCCTCCTAGTTGTATTCCCTGATCTCCGCCAGAGATCATATCCCTAAGCTCTGATACCAAATGTGACTCTCATGGTGCTTCAACCACAGCACCTCACAACGGTACCTATCAGTTTACCACCGCAGAACGGCGTCCCCTACGGAGAGTCTGGCTTCGGTGCATCCCCCATCAACAGGAAGTCACCAGCGAGAGGCTCGGGGCTCTTTACTTATAGCTCTGATACCAAATGTAACGACCCCAAAATAGGTCCATTCCATCCCACCTATTCTGAGTCGCCAAATACATGGTATAGAAAAAAAAACTGTAACTTTATTACAACAATTGTCGTGCAAAATACAACAACACATATGCTATAAGTTTGGATACAAATATATACCAAATGTGACTCATGTTCCAACCGTGGACATCACCTCACAATGACACCTTACATAAAGGTATAGTCAAAAACTGTTTTAGAAATTAGAATCTTTGGGAAGTGCTCAAGGAAACCTTCGTACATGGGAGGCCACGCGTCTAGGTTATGATAGATATCATATGGCCACAGAATTATCCTTGGTTGACCCAATAGACCCCAAAGAAAAACGAGAAGATTACTATCATATTCTTCTCAATGGTGAGTCTTCTCTTGACTTATCATTATCTCCACTGTCTCTAATTGAGAATTATACTTCAAACAAACACCAAGATTATATAGGTAGTGCCCATAGATATACTCAGCAAGTGGATGAGCACAACCCTGTCTTATGATGACACGAGGTTGTATGTCATTAGACATCTTGTATGATAGTGACAAAACACCCTTCTAACGTTGGGTTCGCCTCACCCTATTTTCTTCACCAAATATAACTACTAAATGATGACCACCGTACTATTCCCTTGTTACCCCCGCTCGACCCAGCTACACTCTTATTACCTGAAAGGAATTGTGAAGCAAAAGGGTGAGCACAACTAGCTCAGTAAAGAATATCATGACTAAAGATAATTCAATTATCAATAGCCTTCATCAACAATAAATCAGAGATTTAGAACATATGGTAAATGATAAAAATTTCAACCATAGTTGCAGCGGAACGAGCAATCCATTAGAAGAGTCAAATAGACCATAAAGTCTATTATCTCCTCCATGTTAAAAATCCACCAACAATGTTTTATCACTGTAACATCAATCAACAATTCTGGTCCACAATCATATGAATAACTCATAATCATAACTGTAGTTCTAAATTCCTCTTCTCATCTAGGACGAAGATAATTTTCATCACCTGAAACATCAAACATCATGGTTATACCAAATCACAGTTCCTGTTCATAATCATACTAATAACTTCATCTTTGCACTACGGGGCAAAGATATTCATCAACAAGTCATCTTTGCACTACAGGCCAAAGATATTCGTCAACAGTTCATCTTTGCATTACTGGCCAAAGATATTCAACAACAGGTCATCTTTGCACTACGGGCCAAAGATATTCATCAACAGACCATCTTTGCACTACAGGCCAAAGATATTCATCTACAATTCATCTTTGCACTACAGGCCAAAGATATTCCTCAACAATTCATATTTGCACTACATGCCAAATATATTAATACCTCAAAGAATATATAATCATTTAAGAATTTATATAAACAATAATTATAACAATGTTGATCATTTCACCTTTGCACTTAAGCTAAAGATATTCAATTATAAATTCAATGGTCATGATCATACCAGTCACAATTCAACTTTGCACTACAGGCCAAAGAGAACCCTAGTCATGATCATACCAATAATCTACCCATCTTTACACTCCAGTGAAAGAGAATTTCAACATCAGGGTTATAAAAATGTTATATATGATGATAAAAATAATATGATCAACATATAGTTTTAATCTCAAGAGTAATATTCGTAACTCATGAATAGTAAATCGTGAATAGTAACTCATGAATAGTAACCCCGACACAAAAGATAGAAATTCCACAATAAAATCCATACCAATATTTCGGTATAATGATATTGAAAGAATAACATTACTTAAATTTATAAATAATTTATTTTAATTGTTTACACTTTACTAATTAATGCATTTAATCATCATAAAATGCCAACTCTTATAATTTCATCATCAATAACCAAAACCCTCATCAAAAATCTGCATATACTTCATATAGGATTCTCAAGCCATAAAATCCTATTTTCCAATTTTCTTTCTTCACAAAACATATTTAATTTATTTACTCATAACTAGACCATTTTTATGAAAAATACCAAATCAGTTCCAAAAATATTTTTTTTCTGAGATTTAGCATAATATAGTCCCATAGTGAACATATATTTTTCTCAGAATTTTTAAAACTCATTTACTATTTTTCATATGGCCAAAACCACCGAATATTTAGACATTTATCAAAAATTATACTTTTGTCCAAAAATTCTGAAATTTACAGAGTATACTTCTATCATACACATGTACTCCCAATAAAAATTTCATCAATTTTGGAGTTAACCACAAGGAATTATAAGCGGTTACTTTTAAAATAGTTTTTTCTCATAAAATTCATAACTCTCAATCTATACATCCAAAAATCACCATTTTTGGACACAATCAAGAAAACTCATCAAAATATCATTTTGAATTTTTTCAGAATTTTTGAAGATCAGAAAAATTACAAAACTGAAAATCATAACAACCCTTAAAATCCATTACTATCCCTTATTATCCCTTACTATCCCTTACCTCAAAAGAGCAGTACTTCTGACTGGATATCGGATATGATGCTGAAGGAAACTTGCACTGATAAATAGAAACTCACCAAGTATCTAAAAACTCACAAAATATGCTTCATAATATAGAGAGAGAAAGAGAGAAAGCTTATGTTTCTGGTGTGATTTTCAATTCTAACGTAGCCCTCTATTTATAGGAAAATTTTGGTAGGTTTGACCTGCAACCTGATGGCTTTACCTGCTACTATTCCCACCCACCACATTTGAAATATAATTCAGCACATTTCTTTACCAACCAAAAGTGGGACCCACCAATTCTAGAATTTTCCACCAAAATGATAAACTCCAAAAATTCAACAATTTCTGAACCAGTCATCTCGTAAAATTCATAACAAATCATACGTTCATTTTTAACGGTTCAAAATTTGTGGGCATATACTCAACTTATATATGTATAACATATCCAAAAATTACCACGATCCAACGGTCGGATTAAAAATTATAACCCCCGCAAAATATCTCAAAAACCCTGATTTTTAATACCTCCATTCCGACAAAAATACGGATAAAAATCTCAATATTAACTCCTTCATTTTTTAACCACAAAAATATATCCCTCATTTATATTCACATAAAATAAATATTTTCTTATCATATGAATCAATAATTAATTATTCACAAATAATATTACAGAATCACATTTATGACAACCAGGCCGTTCCCAGGAAAGAGGGGGCTTTCCAATAAGGATTTCTCCTTACTGGCGCGCAATTAGATGACCAAACCTCTCCTTAGACAGAACTTTCTAGACATTGCCAATAATGCTATCTAATAATATTATTCAAATAATATGAATTATTGATCTGATAATAGAAAATACTGTGCAGCAACAATTATTGAAACAAAAATAATATAAAATATCAACGCAGCAATTATTGAATCAATAAAGTAAAATATTGAACAGTAATTACTGTAACAATTATTGAGTAGTGCCTTCTTACGTAAGAATCAATAATTTTAAAAATACTGTGCAATACCGTGTGCTACTGTGCAATAACGCGTATTACTGTATTTTAACCAACGGGTATTCCAACAGTGTTAACGGTAACAACTACGCCGTTATTTGTAAAAACTCAAATTTGTCGTTTTCTTCACCCGACAGTTATTCGTTATGGGGCCCACAAATAGCTGCGCCGTCGTACGAATATTCTCCGACAGAAAGAATATTCCACGACCAAACGAATATTCCCCGACAACAATGATTATTTTATAACCACTTGCTTATTTTGAAAAAAAAATTCATATTTCACCCATAACTTTAAACTTTTATCAATTTAACCATTTACTGAATAGTAATTATAAGAAAAATTGAATACTTTTATTTCATAAAATTCGGGGTCTTACAAAAGTAACAAGGGTCTTCAACACAATCAGCATTCTGGGATAACAAATTACCAACTCTTCAATACTTGCAAAAAATATATATTATCAGTTTTTCAAAAGTTCATGGTAGATTGACCCTTTTATGCCATAAGATTTTTTAGGACTAAATAACAGCCATGAAGAATATAGGAGCTCAGTAGTCCATGACGTTACTAACCACACATCGATAAATACTCCTTCCATTTTCAATTTATTATTGACTTTTAAAAATCAATTTGAGATATTTTTAAACTTAAATGATAAGATTCATTAAAATTTATGAAAATACAAATCTTATGATCACCAGCTAAACACTACTCTAATCCCAGTTCATAACAAATTGGCTAAGGCAAGGCTAACTGATTCACCAGCTAAACACTACTCTAAGAAATCTCACACAAATCTACAAAACAACAAAAGAAAAGGCCCATAAGAAAAAGCCAAGTATTATTAAGTGAATCAAACAAAAACACTTAGAAAACAAATATCATTAGGCATCTTAGTTTTGCTCATTTTTGTGTAAATAGAAAGTATGATATCACTTGTAAAAAATATCATTAATCATCTTATGTGTATGCCATGTCCTCCATATATAGCCACTTCGAATGGTAACACAAAAGAAGTATACATCACAAAGAAAGAAAACTACAAGTAAAACTTATGTTGATTATTGATGTCAAAACACTCAAGTACTCTTAACACTACACTGACAATATGGTGTTGATAAATAGGTGCCTAGCACAGAAATAAAGGTCCAAATTAATGTGATATCCTGACTTAGCATAATCTTGAGACATAAATATTGGATGTGCAATTAAGTCTAAACAACTTGAAACAAACAAAAACAACCAAAGGAATTTCATGGGCTATTTTCAAAATTAGAAAGGAACTCGACCCAAAAAGTGTTATAAAACCTTCTAGCTTGGCCAAATCTGCTGGTAAAACTGCCACTACTGAGATGAAGGCTAAGAGTTTTTATAATTATGCTAAGCTTAAGAACATGCATGAAAGCCTAAAACAATTAGCCCCCAAGCTAACATTATCATTTTGAATGTTGTCATTTTCAGAAGAATCAAGTACACTTTTAAACCTGTCTAAGGTTCCAATAAAACAACTAATCGAACATTAACAGGAATCCAAGTACCCCCTCAATTTTCTTAAAAAAAAAAAAAGAAACTAGTAAACTAATAACATCCAAACACTACAATTGAAGGCATTATTTGCTTAGCATGATAAACAATTTGTTATGTGCTAAATCAAAGTCCACAAAATCAATTTTAATAATTAAGAAGCATAAATTGGAATAAGAAAAAAAATATTAACTTCTAACTTCCACAAACATCGAGGTCGCAATTTCATTCTAATATTAACATCACGTATAATTAAAATGCAGTAAACTCATCAGCTCTTGAAGAGAGATTATAAATTCCAAAATGTTTATCCTACCCCGAAACTGAATGCCCAATAAGTTTTAAGAAGGCCAGAAATTTGAAATTGCAGATTGAAAAGTTACTCATGTTCAAAATCATTACCTGAAATTACAAATTGATAAAGTCATTGTTAAAATCATTTGGAGAGAGAGAACTGAAACTCAATCGCTTAGATGCGCCACTTATCTGGATATTGGGCTGCCGAAAATGTTTCTCAGAGGAGTCAGAGTTAAGGTCGAGGGAATCCCTAATATACAGAGAGCCGCACAGATTTGTGTTGAATAGAGAGAGGCGTAGATCTATTCTAGGCTAAGGGACTATTTGTTTAGAGCTGAATAGCGCTGAATGGCTGAAAGACTGAATGGCTGAATCGATCAGTGCGTTTGTTTTGTTCTGAATGGCTGAATCGGTAAGATGAACGAGCTGAATGACTAAGTCAGATTTTTTAACTAAATGGCTGACTAAGTAGCTGAATAAAGTAAAAAAAAATTTAAAATTTTAAAATAAAAAAAAATATTAACTATTATATTAAGTAATATTAAATAAATTTACAACAATTTTAAATTTTTTCAGAGGGGTAAAATAATAAAGTTTTGTCATTCAGATGTTTCAGACATGTCAATTATCAAATAACTTTTTTTATTCAGATTCAGATTCAACTCATTTATATTCAGATTCAGATTCATTCATTTTTTATCAAACACCCCCAACTTCTCTTTTTGGAACATAATAGAAGAATGGGCAGGGAAGTTTAATTACTTAGTGTAATATTTGATGGCTTAATAAAAGTCCAACTCCTGCTTGGAGTCTATGACTCAGCACTTGCAGCTTCTCAATTTCCAGCCTTAAATACATTACTAACTTACATGCCCCCTCATATATACGTAATACATAGCTATATAGTATTACATTATATAAATATCCATTACACACATAAATCACTTTATGCATTACAATTAAAAATTAAATAATTATATATTTATAAAATGTATAATAAAATTATTTCACTAATTATGAAATTAAATTCATAATTAAAATAAACACTCAAAATGGAAAGAATCAACTATTTAATTTATGTTATTTTATTTAAATAGTTGATTTAAACTTTTATAATTACATTTTACTACTTCCTTCCATAAATTGATTTTAAAATTTTTATTTAATCTATACATTTAATTATAAATTAAATATTAATTTAATTTAATTCATTTATATATATATATATATATATATATATATATATATATATATATATATATATATATATATATATATATATATATATATTGGTCCATCACCTCATATTCTTAATTCACATCCATCCAGTATAATATTACATATTATACCATTATATGTTACATTATAATAACATAATTCTCATTGTCAACTAATTAAAAGAAACTAACCTTCTTTATTCAATTAATCAAAACAATTATATTAACCCATCAATTTTTAAATAATGACCTAATTACTTCATTTCAAATTTACTTTATATTTATTTGGCATAATATAATATATCAATCCACTATATAAATATATTACACTTATTTATAATATATCAATCTGATTCGACTTTTTTTGCACTTCTGTCTCTTTAAGTTACCCAGTTTTATTTTTTTTATTTTAAAAAACATAAAAAATTATTTTTTAAAAAAAAT